>CM062568.1:79774985-81024985 GCA_031468815.1 Morus bassanus
TGTCTGGTTAAGTAGTAACAACTATAGCTTTTAATCTAAGTATTTTGCGTGCTTTTCCTGGTTTCTTAATAAAGTAAGTGTGGTAAGATCTGTTAAATAAAATCTAATCCATTCTTATCCTACCATCCCTTTTGTCTTTTCTATGATTTCTAGTGAATGTGCACTTCACTGATCTTTTACCAGGCATTCCACTTTGGTCCACAACTCAGGGTTTAATCATTAGCTATCTGGAAGTTTTGATTTGTTTTAAGGTTGACTGAGGTAAGGTGTTGGTCATCTCTGCTGTCAACAGGAAAACTCATTAAAAATAAAGATACTGTGGTATCTACAACACGATTATGCACCCTTATAAAAAGAAAATATACAAACCATACAGCAATTAAAAAGGTAAAAATCTTGGCTAGTGTAATATATATTAGACAAATTGTAAAATCTTGATGTACTTTCTTTTGATATCTCAGGCCAACACAGATCTTCACAAGCAGATCATCTTCCTCTTATTTATATTATTTTTTTTTTTATTTTTCACTTTCTCTCCATTTGTTATGTGTTGACTAGGATAAACCAGATAGACAATGCATTAATAAAGAACTAAGTTAACTGTGAAATCCTCTAATTAAATCAGTTCCACTGTGCTTTCTCCTAATTCATGTTCACCCACCTTGAATAGTTATTAAGGTTCATGCATTTTTGTAACTCACTCCAAGAGATCTCTGACAATTTTAGTGTAAGTTCAGCTCAGTACTCTCTGTTGAAATTCTCTTGGATTTATGGTTGGAGGCTAGCATCAAAACCTAACACTACACTTCAGGCAATGAAGAACAGTCTGGCATAGAAGCCTACAAAAATCAGGGTAGCAGCATATTTCTGCATCCTGTTTGGAAATATAGCTCTACAGAGTAGTGCTCCAGCACAGAGGCTGTACAGAGTCAGAACCAAGTGAATGAATAAAGAAAGCAGGAGTCAGGTTGTAGAGAGAATGGCAGGACAGAGGAAGTCAGGAAACAGGCAAACTTTCCTTCTTCCTATTAATTTCTATTTATCAGAAATAATTGCAGTTCAAATATTTAATTATTCTTTAATCATTTATTGATCTCATTGTGGTTTTTAAACATTGTCGAATCTGGCAATTTACTTGCATCAATAGGACCATATCAGAGGCCTAACATGATCAGAATTAATTTGGATCTGATACTGTCTGGCCTGGCACAACAAAGGCAGACTCAGCTTAAGCATAAGCCTTTCTAGAGACTATAACATTAACCTGATTCATACATGACTGAGCCTATAGCACTATCAAACGTTAAAGTAAAAAATTAAGTGGACCCCCCCAGCAGCCTCCCTTTGTAGGCCAAACTGGAAACAAATGTGACCACCGTAGTCCAGAAGAAGGAATATGCATATGGTGTCAGGCAGACAGGATATGAGGCTGCAGTGACATCTTGAGACAGGCTGCTCTGTTTTCATATTCTGGTCAAACTCTTGCACCTGGAGAGGGGTCTGTGGGATGGTAATAAATCTCAGTCCTTTGACACATGTCCCCCATGACAGGACAGAACACTTATTTCCTTAAAGCAGGCAAATTTTCAGGGCATTTTTTGCAAAATGGGCTGAAAAGGCTGGATCATGTTTCCTCCAGCATTATAGCCATGCTTGATACCTGAGAATATGGAGTTCTACATCCAGAGAAAGACGGAGGAGACACTGAGAAAAGCTATCATGGTCACTACATCTTCAGAGTCTCTTGCTACCATTCCTCTTCCAAGCTACTATCCATGTCCTTCAACTAATGATGCCAGGTTACTCCATGTCTTCCAAGAGCCTTTCTCTCCTTTCTTTCTTTTTTCATGAGTCTCCCCATAAATCTCCACAAAGGAATGGACAGCTTTCAGAATCTATTCCCTCAAAGTACCATATGTTCCTCAAGAGCTGGAGCAGACCACCAAGAATGAAGCCATTCCTGGACATTCACTATTTATTTCCTGCAGATATCTGAGGAGGAAATGGTGAGAAGGTGTTGCTATTTCCTCATCACTGGAAGATATTCGGGTGACAGGAGAGATCACTGTTCTTAAGGGTCTGAGAAGTCACAATGCATGGCACCACTCCCAAACACCATCGTCTTCACAGTCCTGATTCTGCTATAGCCCCATTTCTGTCTTGAATGTGCTCTCTCAAGACTGGGTGGAGCTACAGATAGGATGGATCATCAGGTGTGGGCAAGGTAGCCTTGTGCTAATCACAATGCTGTGGTGTAAATAAGTAATTTTTTCCCTGCAATTAATTAATCTCTGAAGTGTGGGAAGGCCAAGCTGCTGGAGAGGATACAGGCTTTGAGAATTAAATGCAAGAGATGTGCAAGAGATTAACAGTGAGAGGAAAAAAAAAAAATAATCAGAGTGCTGCTCTACTGTTCCCAATAGAGTAGGAGAAAATATAGGCTAGAGTTTCTGCTTTAATTTCTCTAAATGAAAATCAGGGAACTCCCCCATTTCTCCAAGATCAAGGTTTATCTTTGGCTATAAAGTACTTAGTTGCAGAACGTAACCACGTACAATCCAAATTCAAACAACCCAATTAGTTTCTTTAAAACTTGTTTGTCAAAGAAAGCAGGTCCCAACCTAATCTAGCCAAAGAAATTCAGAGGCTAATTAAAACTCTTCACTCTACTTTTAAACTAAATCCTGAATGGGATTCCAGGTTTTATGATTTCAGAAAGCAATGTAAACAAGAAATCAACAATTCTAAAGAAAAACTCATTGAGAAAAATCTATATGTGTTACTTAGTTTTGCATTCAGAGCTTAAGCAAACAATTGGGGGACAGTAAAGAATAGATTACCTCATCTCTTACCTCTTTATTAAAAATCCCTATTTCTATAAATGAAGAAAAATTTGCACTGAGCATCAAGGCCTGCCATTTTTATGCCCTTTTACAAAAACTTCATAGTCAGACTACTCCTCAAATAAGGAAGACCAAAGGTAAGTCCACTTTTCTGGTCAACAGGTCTCAAAGCCATATCTTTCAGGAACATCTGAAATGGTATTTTTAGTCCATTTTCTCCATTCCATCACCTTTCTTCCACAATGGTATTCAAAGCTTCAAGCTGTAGACATGTAAATACAACTGTCTAGATATCAGCTCCCATTGTAAAGAGTGGAATGCTAATTAATATAGTTAATCTTGTCTAGAGAGTTGTTCATCTGTTCAAATATAAGCACCTTCTTCAGGATGACATGAAGAGTTCTTCCGTTCTACTTACTGTTTTCTGTTGGCTACAACATACTGTGTTGGCTACAACTCTCACTTAGACATCTAAACTTCGATGTCCATGCTTTATTATTGAATTTTGCCTCTATTGTAAAAAAATATCTGGTTTTGTAAAAACTAATAAAATATGCAGTGTTCTGGGGAAGGATTTAAAAGTATGAGACTTGACAATGCTACTTTCAAAAAGGATGAAGGGCCTCAACTTGTTTGAGAGAAATTATTTTAACATTGAAGTTGAAAATGAAATCAGGTGTGTGTACCTCTGCTAAGCAAACTCTGTAAGGATTGGCTATCATCACTGCTCATTGTCTCTGCTACCTCTTAAATTTAATCTGTGTTAAGGCTATTTCTGGCAAAATAACCAAGTTTCTACAAAATGGATGAAGGTTGTATCTATTTTATCCTGAAATAGCTGAAACCTCCTATATGGAAAAGAATGTAGAGCAGATAAAATTCGGTCTGGTTTATATAATAAGCTACCACTCTCTGACAGTCATATAAAAGCTGGGAGTCAGTTGTTCTTCTCCAACTATAGTTTGAGACAAGAAACAACTCATGCCTTGCCTTTCTTGCTTGCTTTCTTAAATGTTTAAATAGCTTTTTAAGTCCAGAAAGGTTTCATAAAAATAGGAAGATATGGCATTTCAATGTTAAGGGCCTACAAAATTCTGTTTGAAAGGGTATGAAAAATGTTTTTCTAATTCCAGACAGTAACCCCTGGAAAGGTTTTGTCTGGACACCTAGCATGAAGTATGGTGACATTCACTTACCTCCGTTTGCATCTTCTCTAACCATAAATTATATAGAGTCTGTAATAGATGATAGACAGATGACGTTAAATTTCAGGACACATTAATGGAACCATAATGAGTCTTTTCTTTAGTAGTTCCTTTCTCCACATGGGGATTAGTGGTGTTATTTTTTTGATTAGAGAAAATCCTGGACAGGGGTAAGTGTCTTTAATGTTATTTTGCTTATGTGTGATTATTTTGGCCTTGTTTGTGGCTCTTCTAGCAAAAAGAATCACAGCATAAGAAAAAAAAAAAGGCTTTGCACACTAAAACAGATTTTCTATGCCTGTAGAAATGATTGGAGAGCCATTTAGCCTGACTTGTTAAAGAGTTGAAACCAAACTAAGCCAAGGACCTGGCTTGTATTCTGTAGATTTTTCCTGAAATTCTAATTAGCCATTTTAACTTCCCTTCTAGTTTTATCTGTGTCTCACTCTCAAATTTAGTTTCTGCATACAGTGTAAGCATGAAAGGGATAAAACATTAGTTCAGACTGCAATTCAACTATATAAGTAGCTAAAGTTGTCAGATTTCCCAGCCAGTTTTCTCAATCACGTTAAGGGGTATTCCTTCTGGGAGAAAAAACAATAATGACCATTCTTTTTTCCCTGTTCTCTTTTCTTATTTCTGTCTTCCTCTGCTCCCATAGCTGACTTTGCACATGTAATCTAATAATGTAATTTAGAGGAATTTAGAATAATCTAATGAAATTTATATGTTTTATAGCAGTGGATTATTTTGATCTAAACTAGGTGGTATGTGAATTAGAAAGATCACACATACATACACACAAAAAAACTCGAAAACCAACACCCCCAAACTCCCTCTAAGTTCAGAGAATTTTCTTATTCATTTAATCCTATCAAGTTATAGTCCATATTATAAAGGCTTTTGTTATTATTGGTTTTTCAGCTTCCTTATTTTTGGACTATATTTTGGGAATAACAGAGAAGTGTGGAAAATGAAACACAGAAGGGAACTGGAGAAAAAACTTGCTTCTTACCATGTGTATAATTATTTCATTAAATACAACCAGTATTGACGTATCATTGACATTAAATATATATATATGTACTCCCCTGCAAACTTGAAATGTGCATCAGATAAAGCAAACAGCATGCACTGAATATTCTACAATACTGAGAATAAGATCTGGGTAGGCTCTGAGTAAATATTAAACAATCTGCCAAGACATTTTCATCTTCCATCTGCTCTAAGAAAACCACTATACACATACATAGTCCCAGTGGGGATGCATTATCAAAAGCCCTGTCTAAGGAGAGAGTGAACTTCTCTATGTGGTTTCTTATCTACAGAAAGAATAAAAAGAATACACAGAAGGGCAAGAGTGCTTTGTTTATGTATTTTTTCTTGACGACTCTGTCTACACATAGTTTTTAATCAAAGCCTTCTGCACAAAACTTTACTTGACAGGTCCAAAGGAATGAAAGTGACAGCATAAATGTAAAAACACACTGTTATTTTAATCACCATAGTATAAAGTATCACACAACTACTAACGCTCAAAGTCAAGTTCAGTTTCTCACGTCACTTTAACTAAATTACAGCTTAAAACACTGAATGTTGCTCTTAAGTATGGATCACAGAGTTCATCAGTTACACGCTTTTGCCAGTTTATTTCTGGTACATGCAGTTCTATTATCTCTATAAAACATTATTTCTGTTTCATATCTGTTTGGCAGGCCTGGATTCCACAAATGGTTCTCTCTGCCTGCTTCTTATTTTGCAAATTAATTTCTTCAGACCTTCAGACAGAAATGTCCTATATAACTACACAGATTGATACATTCTTTTTTTCATTAATAAAACACAATATATTGTTCCTTAAATTTCCTTAAATTCAGAGCACTTTTTTTTTTGCTTGAAATTTTATTTTTTAAATGTTGAATTCTAATATTTTGCCTAAATAGCAAAAAGCTGTTATTGGACTCCCTTTTTAAGGCTAAATTTTATATAACACACACATTTTATTGGATTTGAGAGAACAGTGTGGTCTAACCTCCAGAAAAAATTTGCCATTACACTTCATTTCAATGTTAAAGACAGTCTTCTGTTCATTTCCACTTTGTCTTTGGACTGATTGACTAGAGGTGTAAGATAAACTGCTGCTTATGAAGTATTCCCATGGTCCAGATGCTAAAAGTGCAGAACACCAGTCTAACACTATGTTTAGTAAGAAGGCGCTATTAGTACTGTTTGGTCTTTCAAATAGAACTAAGTGTCATGGTTTTAGCTGGGGATAGTTGATTTTTCTTCACTGTAGCTAGCATAGTGCTGTGTTTTAGACTTGGTATGTAAATAATGTTGATAACACCCTGGTGTTGTAGTTGTTGCTGGGTAGTGTTTACACTAGTCAAGGACTTTCTAGCTTCCCATGCTCTGCCAGGTGCACAAGAAGCCGGGAGGGGAGGGGATACAACCAGGAGAGCTGATTCGAATTGGCCAGAGGGTATTCCATATCATGTGACGTCATGCCCAGTATATTAACTGGGGGGAATTGGCTGGGGGAGGCAGCGATCGCGGCTCGGGGACCGGCAGCGTCGGTCGGCGGGTGGTGAGCGGTTGCAGCACTTGTTGTTTAGTTTTGGGTTTTTTTTTTGTTTTTTTTTTTCCCTCTTATTCCAGTGTTTCATATCTCTCTCGCTCATTATTTTCCTTTTCATTATATTAGTATTATTGCTGTTTTATTCTAATTATTAAACTGTTCTTATCTCAACCCACGAGTTTTCTTACTTTGGCCCTTCCGATTCTCTCCCCCATCCCACAAGGGTGGGGGAGTGAGCGAGCGGCTGTGTGGTGCTTAGTTGCTGACCGGGGCTAAACCACAACACTAAGTCTATCATAATACTTGTTGGATTAATCAGAGCATCCAAAATTTACGAGTTTTGAATGCAAATAGCTCCACTACTTTTTTGATCCTAAGATTTAGGAAAAGAAAACACCTCTCAAAAGCAAAACTGTACATCTTCTCTTCCTATTTTTTTTCTTTTCTATTTTACATATTCCATTTACCAGTGACAATAACAGTTTCTTCTGTCAATGCAGTATCAAACTACAGCACAGTTAGAATACTCAATAACTACTTCTCTTTTTTTCCATTACTCTGAGACTGTTTATGTAATTTTTTAAGATCGCATGCACTAAATAATTTATACTGCGTGGCATTCTTCACTGTTTTACACATATGAAGTAGAAAGAGAAGTTACTGAAGAAATATATGCAATATATCCCTAAACATAAAACTTTCTGAAAATAGGAAAGTCATTAAGATTAAATGAATACTTTATTTGTGTCAGTCCCCAACAGTTCCCAAAAGTCTTGATGTGAAATGTGAATTACCCTGCTCAACAGCACTTTTAAATACTGTACTGAAATAGTTGCTTCTTATATTCATCTTCCATTCTGTAGCATCTGCTTTCAGTTGAAAACAGCTGAGGTGAAAAAAGGCCTACTTTACAGTGGAGATCTACATTATACACCACTAGAGGTTTTTGCCCTTGCCTGTATGTTACATACAGTAATGCATACATGCAAATGAGAAGACCTATCTGACATCATTCTTCAGCATCATATGATGTAATATCAAGTGAATCTGCCAACAAAGGCCTGGGTAAGAAACAATCAAAGGAAAAAAAAAAAATAAAGGCAAAAAGAATTTAAAAATCACTTTTATTCTTAGATTCTAATTATTAAAGTTCAGGAGGTACCTAATGAACCAAGACAGAGGACTCTGAGCTTTAATAAAAGCAGTAGCTTTTCACTATTATAGCAAATATATTCAAGAATTCTATAATACATATCAAAATATTATCGCATCCAGAGCTTCTTGCAGGCAAAGCCACTCTGACTTCAGTGCAGTATGATGAAGGTAAGACATGTTTCTTAAAGAGTTCAATAACATGGTCTCACTGTTTGCCTTTGATAAAGTAGAGAATGTCAGTGCCCACTCACTAGCCTCTCACACAGATGAAAGACAGACACAAACATTTTTTTGAAAATTTATGTCAGCCAGGGCTGAAAGGGCACATGAGTTATGTACAATAATCACATTTAAATCAGCAGTCTTTTCTTGTTTATTTATATGCTTCACAGTATTTGTTTAATATATTTCAAGGTTTCAGTTTTCATTTCTATATTTATATGACAATGACAACATTTATTTTTAATCTTCAGCAGCTCTGCCATGTTTCATTTCCATGTACTAGAAGTACAGGAAAAAAATGAAAAAACAAAACTAAAAAAGCTGACTATGTCCTGGTATTTGTAATTGTTGCTATTACCATATAGGGCAACTTGTTATTTCTTTGAGAGGGCTTACCACAGCCACTCATTCTTCCTTCTGAAAATACTGTTAAAAGAAATACGTATACTCAGTCAAAATGTTTAGCAGCTTATCCACAACTGTAAATTAAAATTCATTTCAGTGACATAGAATAGTTTTTCTTATACAACTTTTATAATTTTAAAATTGGTATTATGCCATTGATATAATGCAATTATTTGGCTCGTATTATAAACTCCTACAGAGATGTTTATTGATACTGTTGAAATTACAGAACACATGGTAAAATACATAGTGAATGACCAGATCCGATCTCTAAATCCAATCTCAGCTTGTCTAAAGAAAAGTTAGTGTTTGTGCTGCAAATAATATCACTTATAATAAAATGTCTTGATTCTGACTGAACCAACAACATTGTTAAAATGAAGCTTGACTGTGTATGGCCAAGGTAGATACAGAAATATTGAGAATATCAAGAAAAGAACAACCCTGCATGATGGGATCATCCTCATTTTGCAGACTCCTTAACTTTGGCTGAACCTTTGAAATGCTGTCTTCATAGGAAAATCCAGTCTTCTCAACTACAGTTATTTAAATTTTAAGGTCATTGTAAATTTTGACTGTCCTTTATGCACATTAAAAATGTGTTAAAACTCATAGTTCAATCACAGTTGTAAAGGCTTTTGCCATGACTTTTAAAACACTGAGATGAAAGTATATGAATGAAAAATGCTTCATCAGTTTAATAGTACTTACCGGTAGGTTATCACTGAAGAAAACTGCTAATTGTTAATCTTTAAATTTTGCAGGTCTATGTGAACCTCTTAGACTACTAAACTTTTAGATTATGTTATACAGAGTGATTGAAAACTAAATATAAAGGGAAATAGGCTATACCATCATACTCCTTATTCAAAATGCCAATTATTTTTTACTAGGCAAGCATTCATGTTTCCCATAGACAAATATGTTTGACCAGTGATCCCTCACATATAGGCCTGTGAGTCCCTCCAGCCAAGAAAGATATTGAACTGTTAATACAAGAAATGAGTGCCTGCTTACTGTACAAAATTAATCCAGCTACCAGGGAAGATCTTGCCTCCAAACAGAATACAGTGATAAATAACATTTAGCCAGCAAACAGGGAAGATAGTGGCTTTATTAATTAGATGAAGACAAAATGATGATTTTCTAATAGGACTGACCCTCCATCATATTTCTACCAAGGGGGTATATAAACAAAATCTTAAGCAAGTGATGAATAGCGACTCTTTTTCTCTTTTTGCATAATTATATAAATATATGTATAATAATTTATACATATTATTCTGGTAGGGTCTGAAATTATCAAGTAACAGAAGTTCAAATGGGAAGAATGGGAAAGACGTGCCCAAGAAGGGTGATATGTGATACAGCAACAACATGAATACAAGGACCATCAAGAATGAGAGTACCAGCCATATATGTGTTTCTGTTAACAAAGAAATAGAAACACCAGAGTCTCAGGGGGCAAAAAAACTGGAGCCAAAATGCTACCACCTAAAGGAGCTCAAGGGTCTCAGTCCATATAACCATGCTAGTATCGTGCTGATTGGCATGATGTCTCCTCTCAGTAAGGAGAAGGCATGTTTAGTAATGATTTTTCACTCAGTTAGCCAAGTCCACATAACTAAAGACTTCAACTAAGCAACTGTATGTGATAAATAGCCTGAGAAAGTGCCCGTTAGGTTGTCATCATCAAGACTGAGTACTTCATGCCAAAGATGTAATGCCAATTTAGGGAGAAGAATGAGTTACTGAGCTTGAAATCAGCAGAGGTACCCCACAGCGTGACTGACCAGCTGTCTTCCTGGAGGAGTATTCCCAGCAGACCTAATTATTGTACTACTGCAGATATCTGTCGGACCTTTGGGGAAACTGATAATTCTCAGATAAAGAGCACTGTTTCTGTTTTGTTCTTCACTTTTCTTTTGATAAATTTCCTTAGCTGTGGTCTGATGATCACAATTCATTCAGTATTTAATCTGAATGAGTGCTGAGATTGCAGACAGCTCTAGCAAGCAAGCAGACTTTCTCTGATCAATAGACATTATCCCTGATTTTTCAAGTGGTCTCCCTTGGGGGCCAGGATGGCACAGGGGCATTGTTTTTTTTCCTCTTTCTCTTAATATTAGCTGTGTTTAAGAGCTCACACTTTCACAGAAATTTCTCAACATGAAAACAGTGAAACTGACTTGTCCTTCTGAATAGTTTTCCTTTTGAAAATATGGTATTCTTCCATATGAATATATATGTTACATCTGTTTTTTAGAATATATTGAACACCATAAACTGCCTTTGAAGTCTAGGGAAACAGTGATTCTGAAAGCTTCTGAAAACCATACAATTAATGATAGAATAACAATTTTAACTGAAGCAAAATAAATAGTATTCTTCCAGCAGTAATTTCCTAACAAAGTGGATGGTTTCTTTCAAAAATTACCTAACCATGAAAGGATGCTTAAAAAAAATTATCCTGCACGTCCTATATAACTATATTTTGGTATTTTTATTTAAATTTGGAAGACAGAATGAGGAAATATTGTCGTTTAGCCCCAGTCAGCCACTAAGCACCACACAGCCGCTCGCTTATTCCCCACACCCCGGTGGAGTGGGGGACAGAATTGGAAGCGACAAAGTAAAAAAACTCATGGGTTGAGATAAGAACAGTTTAATAATTAAAATAAAACAGTAATAATAATAATATTATTAATAATAATAATAATATAATGAAAAGGAAGATAATGACAGGGAGAGAAGTAAAACCTTGGAGGAGGGGAAAAAACCAAACAAGTGATGCAACCGCTCACCATCTGCTGACCAACGCTGCCGGTCCCCGAGCTGTGATCACTGCTTCCCTCGGCCAACCCCCCCCAGGTAATATACTGGACATGACGTCACATGATATGGAATATCCCTTTGGCCAGTTTGGATCAGCTGTCTTGGCTGTGGCCCTGCCCATCCTGGCTTCTTGTGCAACTGGAAGAGCATGGGAGGCTGGAAAAGTCCTTGACTAGTGTAAGGACTACCTAGCAACAACTAAAACATCAGTGTGTTATCAATGTTATTTTCATACTAAGTCCAAAACACAGCAGTATACCAACTACAGTGAAGAAAATTAACTCTATCCCAGCTAAAACCATGAAAGTATCCACCCCTTACTCCATACCATTTACGTCATGGTCAGGCCCCAGACTATCCAATACAACCTCAATAACCACCACCACCCCCATCCTTTGATAAAATACAGTGATATCATTTATCATCCCCTAAGTCTATGGACCAGGCATGTTAAATATCTGCAGAGGGTCCACAAATGTCCACAAAATGTCCATTGAGATCATTTAGTCCATGTCTTCGAGCTCCATCTATCGTAACAGTCTTTCAGGGCTGGAGAGATGGTGTGTGTGTAATGTTGGATTGTTGCATGCTGAAGTCAGTCCTTATTCCATCACTGCTGCACTGTCAGTCCTTGTTCTATCACCACTCCACCTTGCTTGGTTCAATCAAAGTTCATTTTCATTAATTTGGGAGATTCCTAATATGATACCATTGATATGGCATATAGCAACCATAGTAGTGATGACATACAGCATTATATAGCAGTTAACTTCATAAAATTCAGTTCATTGGCTGTTTTCACCAAAAATCAAATCTGAAGTACACATCAGACTCCTCGATCCTCCCACATCATCCATGAATGGGTTTGCCTTTGCCCGAGACAGGAATAAGCCAGGCTGTTTTCTACAGCATATCCTTTACATGCACCACAGGGACTTTATCTCCTTCCACAGTATGTAAGAGTTCTGATTGGGCAGGGCCAGCTCAATTGACAGATCCCCTAGTGTTGACTAACCAGGTGGCTTTTGCTAAATGTGTATCCCAGTGTTTGAATGTCCCACCCCCCATTACTCTCAGTGTCGTCTTTAACAGTCCATTGTATCGTTCAATTTTCCCAGAGGCTGGTGCATGATAGGGGATGTGATACACCCACTCAATGCCATGCTCTCTGGCCCAGGTGTCTATGAGGTTGTTTCAGAAATGAGTCCAGTTGTCTGACTCAAATCTCTCTGCAGTGCCATGTCACCATAAGAGTTGTCTTTCAAGGCCCACAGTAGTGTTCTGGGTCATGGCACGGGATATATTTCCATCCATCCGGTGTTTGCTTCCACCATTGTAAGCACATGGCGCTTGCCTTGGTGGGTTTGTGGCAGTGTGATATAATCAATCTGCCAGGCCTCCCCATATTTATACTTCAGCCATCGTCCTCCATACCACAGATGCTTTACCTGCTTGGCTTGCTTGATTGCAGCGCATGTTTCACATTCATGGATGACCTGTGCAATAGCGTCCATGGTCAAGTCCACCCCTCGATCACGAGCCCATCTGTATGTTGCATCTCTTCCTTGATGGCCTGAGGTGTCATGGGCCCACCGAGCTATGAATAGTTCACCTTTATGTTGCCAGTCCAGATCTACTTGAGACACTTCAATCTTAGCAGCCTGATCCACCTGCTGGTTGTCCTGATGTTCTTCAGTGGCCCGATTCTTGTCTACATGAGCATCCACATGACGTACCTTCACAACCAGGTTCTCCACCCGGGCAGCAATATCTTGCCACAATGCAGCAGCCCAGATGGGTTTGCCTCTGCGCTGCCAGTTGTTCTGCTTCCACTGCTGTAACCACCCCCACAGGGCATTTGCCACCATCCATGACCCAGTATAGAGATAGAGGACTGACTACTTTTCTCATTCAGCAATGTCTAAAGCCATCTGGATGGCCTTTACATCTGCAGACTGACTCGATTCACCTTCTCCTTCAGCAGTTTCTGCGACTAGCCGTATAGGACTCCATACAGCAGCCTTCCATCTCTGATGCTTTCCCACAAGATGACAGGTCCCATCACTGAACATATTGCTTCTCATTTTCTGGCAGTTTCACAGAATCATAGAGTCATAGAATCATGTAGGTTGGAAAAGACCTCTAGGATCATCAAGTCCAACCATCAATCCAACACTACGATGTCTCCTAAACCATGTCCCAAAGTGCTATATCTATGCATTTTTTGAACTCCTCCAGGGATGGTGACTCCACCACCTCTCTGGGCAGCCTGTTCCAGTGCCTGACCACTCTTTCAGTAAAGAAATTTTTCCTAATTTCCAATCTAAACCTCCCCTGGTGTAGCTTTAAGCCATTTCCTCATGTCCTATCACTAGTAACTTGGGAGAAGAGACCAACACCCACCTCGCTACAACC
The DNA here is from genome assembly GCA_031468815.1 of Morus bassanus. Classification (NCBI taxonomy): domain Eukaryota; kingdom Metazoa; phylum Chordata; class Aves; order Suliformes; family Sulidae; genus Morus; species Morus bassanus. Next base: position 79,788,644 of record CM062568.1, read on the forward strand.
TCCTTCCAGGTATTTGTAGAGAGAGATATGGTCTCCCCTCAGCCTCCTCTTCTCCAGGCTAAACAACCACAGCTCCCTCAACCTCTCCTCATAAGATCTGCTCTCCAGACCCTTCACCAGCTTTGTAACCCTTCTCTGGACACACTCCAGCACCTCAGTGTCCTTCTTGTAGTGAGGGGCCCAAAACTAAACACAGTTTTCAAGGTGCGGCCTCACCAGTGCCAAGTACAGGGGCATGGTTGCTTCCCTACTCCTGCTGGCCACACTATTCCTGATACAAGCTAGGATGCTGTTGGCCTTCTTGGCCACCTGGGCACACTGCTGGCTCATGTTCAGCCGGCTGTCAACCAGCACCCCCAGGTCCTTCTCCACCGGGCAGCATTCCAGCCACTCTTCCCCAAGCCTGTAGCGTTGCATGGGGTTGTTGTGACCCAAGAGCAAGAACCAGCACTTGACCTTCTTAAACCTCATACAATTAACCTTGGCCCATTGATCCAGCCTGTCCAGATCCCTCTGCAGAGCTTTCCTACCCTTGAGCAGATCGACACTCCCACCCAATTTGGTGTCATCTGCAAACTTACTGAAGGTGCACTCAATCCCCTCACCTAAGTCACTGATAAAGATATTGAACAAGACTGGCCCCGACACTGAGCCCTGGGGAGCACCGCTCGTGACCAGCCGTGAACTGGATTTAGCTCTGTTCACCAAAAGTCTCTGGGCTTGTCCATCCAGCCACTTTTCTACCCAGCAAAGAGTACACCTGTCTAAGCCATGAGCCACCAGCTTCTCTAGGAGAATTCTGTGGGAGACAGTGTCAAAGCCCTGCTAAAGTCCAGGTAGACAACATCCACAGCCCCTAGGTGGGTCACCTGGTCATAGAAGGAGATCAGGTTGGTCAGGCAGGACCTGCCTTTCATGAAGCCATGCTGGCTGGGCCTGATCCCCTGGTTGTCCTGCACTTGCCTGGTGAGCTCACTTAAGATGTATCGCTCCATAATCTTCCCTGGTACCGAGGTCAGGCTGACAGGCCTGTAGTTCCCCAGATCCTCCTTCCAGCCCTTCTTGTAGATGGGCATCACATTGTCAAGCCTCCAGTCAACTGGGACCTCCCTTGTTAACTAGGACTGCTGATAAATGATGGAGAGTGGCTTGGCAAGCTCCTCCGCCAGCTCCCTCAGTACTCTCAGTTGGATCCCATCCGGCCCCATACACTTCTGAGTGTCCAGGTGGCTCACCAGGTCATAAACTGCTTCCTCCTGGATTACAGGAGGTTTATTCCACTCCACATCCCTGTCTTCCAGCTCAGGGGGCTGAATACCCCAGGAATAACTGGTCTGACAGTTAAAGACTGAGGCAAAGAAGGCATTAAGTACCTCAGCCTTCTCCTTATCCTCGGTGGCAATGTTCCTTTTGCATCCAATAAAGGATGGAGATTCTCTTTGATTCTCTTTTTTTTTGTTAATTTATTTGTAAAAACATTTTTTGTTATCCCTTACAACTGTTGCCAGGTTGAGTTCTAGCCAGGATTTTGCTTGTCTGATTTTCTCTCTGCAAGACCTAATGAGGTCTCTGCACCCTTCTTGAGATGCCTGCCCCTTCCTCCAAAAGGGGTAAACTCTCCTTTTTTTTCCTGAGTGCCAGCAACAGCTCCTGGTTCAGCCAGGCTGGTTGTCTTCCCCTCTGGTTTGTCCTGCGGCACACGGGGACAGCCTGCTCCTGCATCTTTAAGACTTCCCTCTTGAAGAAAGCCCAGCCTTCCTGGACTCCTTTGCCCTTCAGGTTTTCCACCCGAAGGACTCTCCCAATCAGTGCCCTAAACAGGCCAAAGTCTGCCTTCTGGAAATCCATGGTAGTGGTTCTGCTGGCCCCTCTTCTTACTTTGCCATGAATTGAGAACTCAATCATATCGTGGTCACTAAGACCAAGATGGCCTCCGACCACCATATCTCCCACCAGACCTTCTCTGTTTGTGAACAGCAGGTCAACGAGGCACCTCCCCTGGTAGGCTCACTTACCAGCTGCATCAAGAAGTCATCTTCCACACACTCTAGGAATCTCCTAGGCTGTTTCTTCTCTGCTGTGTTGTACTTCCAGCAGACACCCGGTAGATTGAAGTCCCCCACCAGAACAAGGGCAACCGATTGTGATACTTCTGCCCACTGCTTGTAAAATGCTTCATCAACCTCTTCATCCTGTTTGGGTGGTCTGTAACAGACCCCCAGCAGGATATCTGCCTTGTTGGCCTATAACTGTTTGTAATACAGTGGGGCCTCTTCAGCATGTGTCACTTCCTCCTCTGGTGATATTCTGAAATCTTTGCCTTCTGGCCAGTCCATGATCACTTCCAAGATTCCTGGGCGACTGGGGTTTCCTATTCAAGCCCGTTGGGTGATCAGTGCGACCCACTTACTCCACATAGCATAAGTTGCATGATGTGTAGAGGAGACCCTCCCTTTGAACATACAGCCTAGCACCGGCAGTCGAGGTGCCAGAAGAAGCTGTGCTTCAGTACTGATCACTTCTGAAGCAGCTCAAACTCCTTCATATGCTGCCAATATCTCTTTTTCAGTTGGAGTACAGTGTGCTTCAGACCATCTGTACCCCCGAATCCAAAACCCCAGGGGCTGACCTCAGGTCTCCCCTGGTGCTTTCTGCCAGAGGCTCCAGGTGGGGCCATTCTCCCTGGCTGCAGTGTAGATCACATGTTTTACATCTTGTCCTGCTCGGACTGGTCCAAGGGCTACTGCATGAACTATCTCCTGCTTTATCTGTTCAAAGGCCTGTCGATGCTCAGGGCCCCATTTGAAATCATTCTTCTTCTGGGTCACTTGATAGAGAGGGCTTACAATCAGACTGTAATTTGGAATATGCATTCTCCAAAAACCCACAACGCCTAAAAAAGCTTGTCTTTCCTTTTTGCTAGTTGGTGGAGACATGGCTGTTATTTTGTTGATCACCTCCATTGGGATCTGACAACGTCCATCTTGCCATTTTATTCCCAAAAACTGAATCTCCTGTGCAGGTCCCTTCAGTTTACTTTGTTTTATGGCAAAACCAGCCTTCAGAAGGATTTGGTCTATTTTCTTCCCTTTCTCAAAAATATTTTCATCTCTGTTAACCCACACAACGATGTCATCAATATATTGAAGGTGTTCTGGAGCTCCACCCTGTTCCAGTGCAGTCTGGATCAGTCCATGACAAATGGTAGGGCTGTGTTTCCACCCCTGGGACAGTCGATTCCAGGTGTACAAATGGATGCCCCTCCAAGTGAAAGCAAACTGTGGCCTGCACTCTGCTGCCAAAGGGATTGAGAAGAATGCATTAGCGATATCTGTTGTGGCATACCACTTGGCTGCCTTTGACTCCAGTTCGTACTGAAGTTCTAACATGTCCAGCGCAGCAGCGTTCAGTGGCAGAGTGACTTCATTCAGGCCACGATAGTCTACCGTTAGTCTCCACTCTCTGTTAGACTTCCGCACTGGCCATATGGGACTGTTAAAGGGTGAGCGGGTCTCACTGATCACTCCTTGGCTCTCCAGTCGATGAATGAGCTCATGGATGGGAATCAGGGAGTCTCAGTTGGTACAATATTGCCGCCGGTGCACTGTTTTGGTGGCAATTGGCACCTGGTTTTGTTTGACCTTCAGCAACCCCACAACAGAAGGCTCCTTCGAAAGACCGGGCAAAGTAGACAGCTGTTTAATTCCCTCCGTCTCCAAGGCAGCTCTACCAAAAGCCCACCTGTACCCTTTTGGGTCCTTGAAATACCCTCTCCTGAGGTAGTCTATGCCAAGGATGCACGGAGCCTCTGGGCCAGTCACAATGGCGTGCTTTTGCCACTCTTTCCCGCTTAGGCTCACTTCAGCCTCCAATGCAGTTAGCTCTTGGGATCCCCCTGTCACTCCAGCAATACAGATGGGTTCTGCCCCTACATAGTTTGATGGCATTAGGGTGCACTGTGCACCGGTGTCCGTTAGAGCCTTATACTCCTGTGGGATGGATGTGCCAGGCCATCGGATCCACACAGTCCAGTAAACCCGGTTGTCCCTTTCCTCCACCTGGCTGGAGGCAGGGCCCCTCTAGTCCCAGTTACAGAATTCACAACTCACTTCTTGTAAATATGAATCAGAAGTCTCTCTATTAAGCTCAGAAATAAAAACAGTGCTTCTACTCCTCTGTCTGGGGAACTGCTTACTAGAAACTGGAGCAGCAACTTTCCTGGAAGAACCCCCCTTGAGTGATTGTTTTTCCTTGCTACTCGCATACCCGTGCCTCTAGGGTCGAGGTAGGTTTTCCATCCCATTTCCTTATGTCCTCTCCGTGGTCATGCAGATAAAACCATAGGGTGGCCCATGGTGTGTATCTTCTCTCTTGAGCAGAGGGATGCTTACTCCTAATGGCTGAGACACTAGTCCGTAGACGTGGGGAGTAGAACATATCTTCTTTGAGTTGCTGGAACTCCCGGGACAGTTTCTCCACAGCCAAGATGAGGGAGAAGAAATATTTTCTTCGTAATCCCGGAGTTTATCAATCACATCCCCTGCCATCAGTGCCTCTTCATCTTTCCAGGACATTACTGCCAGGGAGTTCACATGGGATGATGGTGAGCTCTGTACAAATTTCCGCCCCATGGGTCATGTGCACTGGGCTTCATCTGGATCTTTGGATGACTGTTCACTACCCAGGTCACCATAAATCACCTCAAGCACAGCTAATTCTCTCAGGTACTGGATACCTTTCTCCATGGTGGTCCATTTTCCTGGGCGATATAGAACATCTTCCTTGAAGGGATACCTTTCTTTCACTCCGGATAGGAGTCGCTTCCAGAGGCTGAGGCCTTGTGTTCCTTTTCCAATTGCTTTGTCAATGCCCCCGTCCCTAGAAAGTGATCCCAGTTGTTTGGCTTCCTTATCCTCTAATTCCAGGCTACTGGCCCCGTTATCCCAGCATCGGAGCAGCCAGGTGACAATGTGCTCTCCTAGATGATGGCCAAAATCTTTTTTCATATCTCGCAGCTCACTTAAGGATAGGAATCGGGTAGTTCCTGTCTCTAGTACGAGTTCTTCCTCTTCCTCCTCCTCTCCTCGTGATGGTCCTGCTCTTCCATCATCTCTTTCCAACCGAGTTGACTTTCTCTCCCAAGATTTCTTCTTGTGTATAGGGGTGATTGATACCAACATGGGTTGATTCTTTGATTCAGCTGCAGTGCCTGTTGTGGTTGTTTGAGTGGCCGCAGTGTTTGTTGCCGGGGTTGGAGTAGCCACAGTACTTGTTGTGGGGATTTGAGTGGTCACAGTGCCTGTCGCTTTCTTTTTCTTTGTCTTTTTAGATCCAGAGGTCTTCTCTTCTCCTTGGGAGTACTGAATACTGTTGAATAGGGCTCGGTAGGCATGGGCCAGGCCCCAGCACATTGCAGAGATTTGTATCTCTTTGGAATAGTTAGGGTGACAACATATTTCCTCCAAATAGTCTACTAATTTTTCAGGATTCTGCACTTGTTCACGGGTGAAGTCCCAAAACATTGGAGGTTTCCACTGTCTTAAGCATTTGTCCATACTATCCCACATACCTGCCACCCATAATTATCGAGCCTTGGGGCAGATCTCTGGATGATATTCTTGAATTGCTTATTAACCTTAGACAGAACCAAAACAATCTGCTATAGGAATATCAACAGATGTATCTTAACTACCCAAGGATGTTCAAGATACCAAAAAGTTGTTGTAATGAAGGAGGAGACATTACAGAAGATGGTAGCTAAGGTGCCATTCTGTATTTCCTCCATAAAAAACCTCTCAGAGGAAAAGGTATAGTTGCTAATTGTCTCCATGAGGTGGTACCCGAAGTACAGTAACGGCTTCCATGCAAGACCCAAATAACCAATAAACTCAAGGCCAGTGTTTTAATAACAAATCTCCTAGGTAAAACATCTCTGATCACTGCAGAGCACAGCAAACTACAAAACCCAATGCCAATCTTTAACAGGTACTTCAAAATCAGCATGGTGTAGGTCTGACTAACTACTATCGAGAACAGATGAATCAATACTGTGACCAGCAACTCAAACCCTTCGTGCCCCACGTTGGGCACCAAAAAGGACTGTTGTGGTTTAGCCCCGGTCAGCAACTAAGCACCACACAGCCGCTCGCTCACTCCCCCACCCTTGTGGGTTGGGGGAGAGAATCGGAAGGGCCAAAGTAAGAAAACTCATGGGTTGAGATAAGAACAGTTTAATAATTAAAATAAAACAGTAATAATAATAATAATAAATAATATAACGAAAAGGAAAATAATGAGAGGGAAAGAGAGAAGTAAAACTTTGTACGCGGGGGAAAAAAACCACAAATGTTGCAACTGCTCACCACCCGCCGACTGACGCTGCCAGTCCCCGAGCTGCGATCGCTGCTTCCGCTGGCCAACTCCCCCCAGGTAATATACTGGACATGACGTCACATGATATGGAATATCCCTTTGGCCAGTTTGGATCAGCCATCTTGGTTGTGCCCCCTCTCCTCGTGGCTTCTTGTGCAGTTGGCAGAGCATGGGAGGCTGGAAAAGTCCTTGACTAGGACAAGCATTACTTAGCAACAACTAAAACATCTGTGTGTTATCAATGTTATTTTCATACTAAGTCCAAAACACAGCAGTATACCAACTACAGTGAAGAAAATTACTCTATCCCAGCTAAAACCATGACAGGAAAGAAAGGAGAAGATGTGTTGAACACACCTCTGGCTAAACACATGCAGAATTAGCCAGTGGAGATGGGGAGTACATTGCATGGGGCTTGACTGGGTGGTGGAAGGATGGATAATGAACAGAAATTGATGAGGAGTGTTTGGGTCTCAGAAGTCAGCACTGACTGTGGTGTGGTTTTAGAGAAAGATAGATTATATGTATATGCTATATTATGCAGCTGCATTAATTGTGCAAATGTACATGTAATATGCTAGAAGGGAGAACCTAACATAAAAGATTGAGAAATGCTGGTTTAGGTGGCTTCCTTTTCTGTTACAAATTCAATTTATTGTCAAACTAATTTGACAAGCAGAATATAACCCATGTGTAAAAGTCCTCAGAGCAGCACAACATATGATACTGAATGCTTTAAACTTTTTATGATTTCTGATTCTTTTATTACATATTGTTATTCTTTTCAATGTCAGTCCTCTCCTTAAAGCAGGAAAAACTATGAGGGGGTAGAAAGTTATGTTGGTAAAAGGAACCTTAAAAATCTTCTGTGCAGCTTGTCTACATTGAAGTCTGCAGTGGCAAAGCAGATTTAAACAGTGTACTGCTGGTATAAGTCATAGTTAACTGCACAAACACACGTGGATTATTTCCCTCATTATTTTAAGGTTTTTGAGTGATTTGAGGGGGAAATACTCAGTTATATCTGAACAATGTGAATGAAGGACAAAATGAAGACTGAACTGCTTAAAGGCAAATCTAAAGGAAGAGTAATAGTTTGTCCTTCATGTTTTACTTGGACTGACTTTTTACTGTAAGGGAATGTGGGTTTTTTAGTTTCTTTACACTTGTATTTAATCTAATTTCTTTTGATAAAATTCCCCAGTAGTTTTTTTATTTTTCTGATATAGCACTTAAAATCATTTGACGCTTTCCATGTGATTTTTGTTCCGATTTTTGTTTCTTCTGGCTGTGCTTTTACATTGGCTTTCACGTTATGAAGGAAAATAAAGATTCCAGAGCTCAGTAGAAAGTCAGTTTTTGACAGTGCATAAATGTAAATGCACGTATTCATTTTATTACATAATCATATTACACTCCACATGTAATGTTTTTCTTTAACAATTATAATTTTAACGACTGTTACATCAAATTTCACCCATTCTGAACAGATACTATCATCTTATTATATGTTTATAATATGGTACTCTAAAAATAACTAACATGGAGGTTACTGAAATACAAATAATATACAAAAACAATAACCTTTAAATATATTACTCAGTATAAATAAATAAATAAATAAATCCCTTCGCAAAGTAGAGTATCCCTTTGAGATAGCAAGCTGCCACATTGGGAACACATCCATTTAGACTACAGACTGTAAAAACTACTCAATTCTCAAAGAAAAGAAAACTAAAAGAGAGAGACCAAGAGAGAAAGGAAGAGAAATTCTGTTGAACTTCTTTGTAAATTAATAAAAAAATAATGTACTGTGGCACTAGTGAGCAAACATCTCTGTAGAAACATTTGCCTTTAAATCACCATCAGGTTTTTTTCCTGAAAATTTTGCCTAATCATAAGGTTTGAATATTTACAGAATAAACAAGAAAGGGAAGCTTGTAACTGTGGATATAGAAAACTGTCACATCAGCTGGGAGCCTACCACATCTCAGAAACAGACACTGAAGAGTAGAATGTATTCACAAGTCTGTCTACTTTTGTGAACTACTTCTGCTATTTTAATATATTTCTATTTAAATATTCTGACATCACAAAGGCTGTTTAAGCAAGTTTGTTATATATTTCTCCCACCTTTCTACTTTCTTTGTGGGCATCTGAGGCTGAAGCCACAATGTTGTCATCCTACTTTCTCTGAATTCCCACTGGTATCTATTTTCTCTATATACAGCCCCTCAGTAAGAACAAATTATGTAACTGGACTGATTTTTCTTTTCAAAGTCCTGTCCAAGTGTTAACGCACAGCTGCTATTCAAAGGGAGTGATCTATACATAGATTCTTCCCCTCACTCGAATGCAACATTTCAATTGCATGGAACATGGCTTTTCTCTATAACCTGATATTTACAGGGCTTTATTGTGTTGTGATTAATAATTAAAACAGAAAATCTTTCTAAATTATTGTTGTATCTGAAAGGATATCTTACAATGTATTTGTCTATCAGGTACAATGAAATAATGTGCAAACAGGAAATTTTCCATATCCACATTCTCATTTCTTTTTTCTTTTAGAAAAGAAACCAAAGCATAGGAGTTTACTAAGATGAGTTACCCTACTAAGCTTACAATACAAGTTAAGTATATTTCTATATTTTCTTTGCCTTCAGATCTTTCAATCATCATAAAAATCCAGATCATAAGTATAGAAAAGATAAAGATATTTAGTTATATAGATGAAGAACTATTAAGGTAACAAAATGAAGCTGCTTTTTGGAGAAGGCATGATTTTATTAGACAAGTGAAAAAGATCTAGGACCAAATCAATAAACAGGAATGCTTCATTCGTTGTTACTGGACAAATTCAAGAGTCTGTATGTGAACATAAATCTCCAGAAGATAATTTATTTCCAGAGGAGAAAACATACAGCTACGTGTATGTAATATCTGAATTTTACATCGCTGCTTTTGCTGCTTTAAAATTCTGGAGAGAAGGGGAGCAGGGGGTAACCTAAAAAAGGGATTGCTCCTTTTGGTTGAATCAATTTAGGGCATCTCTATCATCCATTCATTAAAATATTCAAAGCATGAGCTGATCTTGTAAGACGAACAGAGAAAAGAAGCTATCTTGAAGCATTTCAATGAGTATGTGATGAACTACACATTTTTTGTTGGAAGCATTTTACAAATATCTAAAGAGATGTTCTTACTCCATATCTCAGATGACACATACATACTACAAAGCTATCAGCTTTGCATTGGTTTTTTTTTGACATTGAACCAGGAAGAAAGAACATGCCTGATTTGCACTGGGGGCTGCAAAATTAATATGCAAGGAGGTTTTGCAATATCTAACAAATGTTTAGTTTTCCTCTGTACATGTTCAGGAAGATATTTAAACCTTCAATCAATTTGAGTCAAATCTGCAGTCTTACTTTTCAAACTGTGTGTTTTTTGATCATATGTGAAAGTCTGGGTCTCCGAAGAACTCTCAGAGCACCCGAGAAGATATCTTTTATCTTCAGAAGTCTAAATGCAGCTGAAAAAAAGACAGTCTGAACTGTTATCACAGAGTTTCATGAAAAAAATTATGTCATATAATTATTTAGATGCCATTTAAGTATACCTGACTTGGACTTAATTACTGAGTGGTTGATTTTTAGCTGCAGAGGGTATGCTTAAGACACCATGCAGAATTACAGTGGGTTGCCCTTCATACTAATAAGTGAAATAGCCATCTTGGGGGCAGAATATTAAAGTGTGAATTTAGAATGAATCTAGAACATAATCTCTTACAAATACACCTGGGCACAAAATAGAGGAACTACTATATTTAAGAAGTGTAAGTATCTATTAGTAGTGCAGCAGCCAGCTTGATGTGCAGGTGTTCACCCTTAGAAATTAGGACATTTTCATTTATTTCCCTTTGTTTCAATTTATTCATGTATCTTTAAATGCATGAGTTTGAAAATGTTGGCCAGGGCTCAGGTGAGCTTATTCACACCTCCAGTATTTCACTGGAAATAAATCATTAGTTGACATAATGCTACTTTTGTATATTCTTTCTCTCCCTGCCACCATAAATCAAATCGTCTCTGCAAATTTACGGTTTCAAGAGAAGGAGAGGAGGATACTCCAGTATCTAAGTACCTAAAGTTTAGGTGCTTTCAGTAGTTAAAGCGGGACTATAGGAAGGATGAGGGCAATCTCCTTAGCAAGGCCTGTTGTGACAGGACAAGGGGTAATGGTTTTAAACTAAAGGAGGGTAGATTTAGACTGGATATAAGGAAAAAAAATTAAGATGAGGGTGGTGAAACACTGGCACAGGTTGCCCAGAGAGGTGGTAGATGCCTCATCCCTGGAAACATTCAAGGTCAGGTTGGACGGGGCTCTGAGCAACCTGATCTAGTTGGGGATGTCCCTGCTCACTGCAGGGCGGTTGGACTAGATGGTCTCTAAAGGTGCCTTCCAACCTAAATCATTTTATGATTCTATGATGTCAGCTCTCCTCTCTCTCCCCTTCCCTCCACCCATCACATGCCAGTTTATTGTTTGGTGGCTTAGCACCATTTTTACAGAAGACATGTGCAATAGTTTACACTTGCTGTGTACTAGGTTTTCTAAGAGCATCCTTACAGCGTAAAAGTCTTCAGGAAATGCAGTCACCAGTTTCTGAAATCTGAAAAGCTCATTTGGTTTCATTCATAAGGTAACAGACTAATTTATCAGCTCTGTAATTATATGGAAAACCCAGTAAGAGTATCAGCATCCAGTTTAAAAACTGGTGTCCTGAGAGCTGTGCTCTTGAAACTATATAGCAGTATCTGCCAAAGAACCACTTTAAAGTGTTTCAACACGCAGGTAGTTCTTGGCCTGAAATTGTTAGTCTGCCAGGGAAGGGCAGGCTCTGAGGAGAGCACAGGTACAACTGAGAGCATCTCTGACTGTCCAAAAGAGTGCCACTGAGAAACAGATACAGCTTTAGGTTGGTACAGCCTATATTGTTGGTGACTGCTCTTAATTATACAATAGTCTGATTTTGCAGTAACCTCCTCTTGTGCAATGAATTCATGTCCTTTCACTGGACTCACTCCAGTAAATCCGTGGCTCTTTTGTACTGGGGAGTCCAACACTGGACCCAGTACTCTGGATGTGTCTCCCCAGGGCTCAGCAGAGGGGAATGATCCCCTCCTTTGAGCTGCTGGCTACGCTCTGCCTAATGTAGCCCAGGAGGCTGTTGGCTGCTTTGGCTGCAAGGGTTCATTGCTGGCTCATGGGCGGGTTAATGTCCACCAGAACCCCCAGATCCCTTCTCAGCATAACACTTTCCAGCTACCCCTGTCACACCCCCAGCATGTGCCTGGGGTTAAGTTATTTATACTGAGAGTAGCAGAAAGTAACAGAAAATAGCAATAGCAGAAAAAACTACTATTACATAGCATATATATCGTGTACCATGCATTATGTGGAGCATGATTTAATATGACAACATTCCTACTGACAGATAAAAGATACTACCAAATTTATGCTTACAAAGGTGGAAGATAGTAAAATGGGGGACAATGCACCCAAAAAGGCTGTTACACAAATTTAAGAGAAAAACTGTATTCAAGAAAACATACAGAATAGTCCTAAAAGATCCTACACAAACTGAATTTCCTAATACCAAAATACTGTCTCATATTGAACAAAGGAGTTTTCCATTTCTCTGGGAAGAGTAGGTCGTTATCTTGAAAACACTGAGATAAATGAGGTGACAAACAATAGCATGCATATTAATACACTCAACACAGAGCTCAACAGTAGCCTACAGCATCATCAGTGACAGAATTGAAGGAAAGATTAATAGCTCTGACATCACTGGAAGAAATAAGTAATCATTCCACTATTCTCAATAAAAAATACATTCAAATATAATCAGAAAAGGATCCCAAATTTGACATTTTTACACAGGAACAACAAATCTAAATAGAAATAAAAAGTAAAAAAGAATTTTGAAAATTAAATACATAAGTCATAGGTAAAAAAAAAAAAAAACTCATAACAGGCATTCTGTTTTTCTGTGATTCTGCAATCTGACAGTGATGAAAAGATTAAAATATTTAGGAAAAGAACTCAGGAGAAAATCCTTCCTGAGCTATAATCTCCTGTTTTTAATCTAGTAAAAGCAAATGGACACAAATCCAGTGAAACACATGAAATATTTTCTATGATGCTATTTAAAGTGTCAACTAATAAAAGTTCTTAGACCATGTTTAAGAATTTGTATCATAATGTGTGAACATTATGTTTCTATTGCCTTGCACTCTAAACCTGTCCTAGTAGGGGGCACTGATGTTATACACTATAATGTATTCAAACAGAACAGTGAAAGAGGTCAGATTTGATGCCAGCTGTCTAATCTATCACAATTATCTAATTTTAAACCCTCTTGGCACAAAGTGACGGAAAATAAATTTTCTATTTACCATTAATTTTCCCACTGAGCATAGCCTGTTGATAAAGAGAGCAAACAAAAAACAGCATAAATGGATAATAACCTGGCACCATTGATCTAGTTCTGAAGGTTAATTAATCATACACTTGCCTTCAAGAAAGTGTTATATTACAAAGAACCTTATTCCTTGCTGACTTTATCAGTCAGGTACTTTCCCCACTCAGTACCCAGAGCCAAGGCAAAGATTTGACTTTCAAAAGCTCCTTAGAAGCTCAGGTTAAAAGTCTGCAAAATATGTATAGTTCAGGTCAAATATTTGTCATTGCATATCCTGTATTATTTATAACACTGACCAGAATAACAGTAGTAGGTTGGTATATATGCATAAATTCCTTCCACAGTATAGTGCGCTGGGAGGGAGTCAAAGCTCTGCTATAGGAGAATAATTACTCTCATTTCGGTGGCAATAAATCAGTGAAATAAGGATTAATAATTTCTATCCATAATGCTACTCCAGAATTTTCTTCTGAAGTCATGAGCCAGAAAAACACACAGTGTATTCACTCAAGTTACTTGTAATCATGTATTAGATTATGTTCTCTCTAAAAAGTACCTTTATTAGTTAAATCAGAATGGCATGTATATTATTTTCTCACATAAGTGTTGGTGACGGGTGACATATACCTTGTTAGTTCAAATATACTCGTAGTGTTGCACCTCTATGCCACAGTCAAATGAAAAAGATAGAAGAATATTTTTAACACTTAATTTGATCTACGGACATAAAAACCAATCAAACATCAGTTAAAAGACACCTAAGAACCTGGACTTAATTTGGAAATATGATAATGACATGCATAACTGATGCAAACATACTGCAGGTTACACTTCCCAGACCTTGTTCAAATCATTTAGAAGCATGCCACTTTTCAGTAATTCCTTCTTGTAAGTACTATAAAAGTATATTTATTTAGTATCTATTTACAAACACATTTCTTCATCCTTCCTTTATTCTAGATTTTTTTTTTTTTCCCCATGTGTATACCATAGGGACATGGCTTAAAAAATTCTTTATGACAGAAAATCCTTTGATGATTTTTTTTGATCTTACTCCACTGAAATGACTTGGGAGGATCATATGAACTAGTCTTTTACAGACACATGCCTACAGATGCAACCAGTGACTTGCTTTGACTATGTTTATTATATATTGCCTTCTGACCCCTCTCTAGAAGACTGTAGGCTGCCATTTTTATTTACAAGAAAAGACTTAATCATCCTTTTTATTTTTTAACTGCATCCTTACTGAAAAAAATGTTGAAAATTACCATTTCTGTTACTGACATTTCACCTCAGTGCCTTCTAATCCTTTCAGTATGATTCAGATGTATAATGCATCGCCAACCTACCTAGAAAGTTCCTATTCCTTCTATTCCATGGCATTAAGGAGCACTGACCTTACTAGATGGTGTTTATTCAGCTTGCAACCTCTTGCAGGTTTAACAGGTAATCCTTCATCCAAAAGCAAACAGCCCTTAAGTAGCCTCAGCAAAGTGTTTGCTGTCAGCTTTGCTGCATTCTGTTTCATTTATGACCTTTTACGGTGAAAAACTGACTTCATATTCTCCTAACTGCTAGGGCAATAATGGGAGGAGAAAACAGTCACAAGATCCTGTGCTACTATAAAGTGCATTTACTAGTAAGAAATTAAAGGAGGCTTAACACTTGTTTTTCTTGCCAAAATACATTTAAAATAAAGAGAGAAAAGCCAAGCAACCTTATTATGTATTAACTCCATTCATTCATCATAAAATCTGGTATAGGTCCAAAGAGACTTCCTTCTCATGTTAGAAATACAGAAGTATGTTTACATAATCAGTAATAATCTAGGTCATGTAGGGGAAAAATAGTTTTATATGTATTTGCTACTTAATAAACACTATATAAACTAATTTTCTCATCATCATTGCAAATCAGATATCACTGTGATATCTGTTATCTTGCCAACTGGCTGAAATTAAGGTGAAGCTTTTTCGTCCCCACTGTCTTATCTCTGGTGCTTTCAGATTTGAAGCTGGTTTTAAAGAAGTTTTCAAATATTATTCTGCTGTATTCTGATTAATTTTTTTTCAATATTAGTGATAATATTCTTGTCCTCTATCAGAAAAAGATATCTGTTAAAAAAAAAAAGTCTAGGAAATCATAGTAAAGCAAGAAATGTAATTTCTGCTGCAGTATTTAATTAAATTGAATGTTAATTCATTAAATTTTGCTTTGTTTCAGGAGTACACATTGAAGTCACTTGGAAGATCAGCCACTAATTCCCTTATATTTATCTGTCTAATCTATTATACATATTACAAAGAGAGCGCAAATATTTTATCATGATGTATGACTTTACCTTATTAAAATACTACACAGAACATATGTCTGTATGCTTATATTTAAATATGACAGGATAATAGTACTGAACGATACCTGAATATGATGTTCATTGATCCTAGCAATATTCAGTTTAGTAGTGCCAGAGGAACTCATCATCATGAGTAATTCACTTATTTTCTAGATTAAATTTTAATTTTTAAAATAAACTTCAAATTTTTTATGAAATTTTATGGTATGTACCAAACAGTAATGTGCTTCAGTTCTGCTGTCTGCATTACAGGGTGTGGTGAAGACTGTCTTCTGTATGTTGCAGTAAAACACTGCTGCCCAAAATCATAACTACCCAACTTGGCTTTACAGGCAGTAGGGCTTTACTGAGGGATTGGAGCCTTAGAAAACAAAAACGTGTGGAATTTGTGGGGGAAAATACACACTCAGACACACGCACATGCACACTTGCAGCATCACGTGCAGTCTGGAACAACCATCAGACAGGTCCTAGGTCCCTCAAAGGGGCTCTGGGAATAGACGTGGGGCAGGAGGAGTGGAGAGTGGAACCAGAGCTGGCAGGCAACCCAAGGGCACAGGCCTGGCTTCCACCATACTGCATCGCTTCTGCAACCACAGCTCCCATGGTGAAAATTTCCCATCCCTCTTCCCTCCATTGGAGGTCTCCTCCTATGGCAAGGTGTTTTTAGGCAGCCCCCAACCCCCAGCCAACCTGGGCTGCCTGCAACTCATTGCTGGGCTGTTGTTTTCCTAAGCCATGGCAGGTGCCTTGTGGTGCTGCTTAGCTATTTTTTTCTCACTTGGCTACTACTTATTTTCTTTGTAATTAT
This sequence comes from Morus bassanus, assembly GCA_031468815.1. Taxonomy (NCBI): domain Eukaryota; kingdom Metazoa; phylum Chordata; class Aves; order Suliformes; family Sulidae; genus Morus; species Morus bassanus. The sequence continues at coordinate 79,804,673 of CM062568.1, forward strand.
TGAAGCAGTGTTTTCTCAGCTCTCAAGGCTGGTCTCTTCTTCAGTGACCAGGAACTGACAATTAGTGAGTTTTTTTTCCTAATTTGTGCCCATATTTTCAGGACTTGTACTATTATCTCACACTTAAACTGTGTATCATAACAAGAGATACCTGATACCAAACTCTAGTTCACACAACCACTTTTCTAGTGAGTTGATTGACCAAGGCCAGAGCATCACACATTTAGCATATGGCAAAGTTAGCAAAATTTAACCTGTGGCATGTTACTAGCAATGGCAATACTGTTCTTTCTGGATCACCATGATGCAACAGTAGACACCTGGTGACCTTCTTTCCACTGAATGAAGAACCATGAAGAAATTCTAGCTAAATACCAGTAGGGTCATTTCTGCATTAGCATAGGACTGCTGGTTTGTCAGGTGATTGAGGGCAGAAATCTCTGCACTGCATTTTGTTGTGCAGTAAAGATATATCTATAGTAATGGGAAAAGAACATCAGATATCCACTTACAGATGCTGAGATAACTGCTTGCACGGAATCAAATAGCTATAACTTCCAATTGTGTGAGAAAACTACTATTTTCCTTCAGTGAAAAAATGAAAACTACAGTTTCTACAGGTAGCTCTGGAATGTAATGACACCACTCTATAATGTGATTGAGCTCATTTTTGGAAGCCAGAAAAGCCATGAGTACACATAATATCATGCCTCTACTTACCCGTATATCCACCATGAATAAGCGTATATTATGCTTCTTAAATTTCATTAGCCAGTTATAATCATGTGTATATGTTACTCCAAATATAATAATCAATTTCTTTTGTAATTAAAGCATACAAGATACTGGGTAATTGGAGAAAATTATCATCTACATTCTCCACTATGGATGGTCCCAGAAACCAATCTGAATGTCTTCCCGCACATATGTTTCCATTGCTTGAGATTATCAGAGACAGTGAAAGCCAACAGAAAAATAAACATGCAACCCTTCTTGTAAATTCAGGTACTATTCATACACACACTGACTGCTGACCAGTAACCTGTTTCCAGTCTTAGGAAAGACTGGGTATATAAACCACAAAAGCATATCATACATTGGAGTTATATCTAACTCAAGAGATTTCAGAGTTTACACACTAGAATTATGATTATGCATAAACTGTATCTAAAAGCTTTATTCAAAACTGTATTCAAAGTTTTAACATAGCAGAATTTATAAATGAATGTGACAATAATTATTGGTTTGGAACAATTTTCTTATGTCTCCTTAATATAGTATGAATTATATACTGTGAAATACCTGTCAAATCACCTTCAAGGTATAATGATAAAATGAGATTTATCAACCTGACAGTAAACTAATTTCAAATTGATTTATTGAACCTCAGTACATTATGAAATGTTTGTACTATATAACCACTTTATCAAGGCAGGCAATGAAGCCTGCTTTCTAGAATTTACACCAAGACACAGGAACTGTTCATGTGATCGAAGATTAATATTTACTTTGTGTATCTCATACTTTATTCACAGAATATCATTCTGACCTAGTTACTGGAGAAGATGCAGTTTACTGAGAGATTTAGGTCACCCTTCAGTTTACCCCTTCTTTAATATTGGCCACACTGTAGCCATAAAACAAAAGTCCAGTTCAGAACTCAGCTAAATACATCTATTTAGGGGGAAAAAGAAAAAAAAAAAAAAAGAAAGAAAAAAAAAAGTCATTTTGCAGTAGGATATTCCCTATGGTGTCCCTATCCACCACAAAATTTTTCACTTCCTCTGCCTCCTTAGCACAGCAGACGTAGCTGCCTCCAGTGGGACTAAGTTAGCTACTGATGGAAAAGTGTTCTTCACTGTTCAAGCTTTCTACCTGTTTTTCTGTACCTAACTCATCACCCCAACTATGGACATGTCTTTCCTTCTAAAACATGGTCAGAAGAGTTGAGCAGCATTAAGACACCAGTGTTCCTGAAATTTTAAGCTGAATATTACCAAACCTTTGTAGATCGGCTTCTAGAGATCTAAGGAGTAGACTGCAGACTCCAGCAGGGTTATTCAGATGTGATGTAGTGTGGTGTAGTGAAATGTATTGAAGGTGTAGATCCTTAATATCTTCTCACTCCTGATGTTGATACTGAATTAATTGAACATTCACTTACTGTAAGAGATTTGATGTATATTATAGTATTTTGCATATAATATGCTTCAGTTAAATGTGCTGTCAGCATTCATTATGGAGCTAGAGTAGTGATGAAATAAAACATCAAATTCATTTTGAATTTTGAGTACTGCAAAAAAGAAATTATTGACTAGCATGATGGTCGTCTTTCTTTGTTTTTCTTTTTTCTTTTGTTTTCTTTTTTCCTTTTTTTTATTCTTGTGCTCCTTTACTCTGAAGGTGAAATTGCAACATTCAACAGGCTGATTAATTAATTAGTACCAAGCTCACTGCTGACTAACAAGAGCTTGTTTACTTAAAGTAGTAATTAAATTGAAAACAAAGTAGTGAATTATCTTGTTGAAATAGTTGTTTGTGACACAATTCAAGCTGTGTCCATGGAACATTGGCACTTTATAAGAAAAAGAAAGCTGTATTTTTCAACAAGTTTCAGTGATAATTTTCATTAAGGGCTAACATTTTTCCCAATGAATTTTCTGTCATTAGCTTTGTATTTCATTAGCCACACGCTTTTCTTCTTTCACTGCCAAATTGCAATATCATTTTCTTTCATGTCTTTGTCTTCTGAGAAATAAAAGAATCATATATGGTAGCATTTATGTATGTTTATAAAATATATGTGTAGTTTATTCTGCCTAGAAAAGTACCTTTTGTATTCTGTGAATACTCAGAATTTGGGCTTTTATTTATATGGAATCTTTGATTCATCTTAGGGTTTTATCATTTATTACAAGACAGGAATTAATTTAAGCGTCTGTCATACTTTGGTCTGTCTACTGTACTAAGCTGTTTCTGCAAAGGACTTTTGTCATAGTTGCTAGTAAGAGTTTCATGTCACTTGATATCTAAGTATGTTTTGTAACAATGTTTTAGCTTGATATACATCTGAGTACATATTGTGAATTTTTTGAGATTTTACTGTGTTAATGTGTTACAAACTGAAGTCTTATAACATTATATTGAAGAAGAAAAGTATATTCAATAAAAAACAGTAAAAAATATGTTCATAAAAATGGACAACACAATATGAAAGCAGATATATACCTTCCAGGCCTAATTTCCAACCTTTCTAAGCACTAAAAATCAATTATAGCGTTCCCCAACTGTTCAACAGACCGTATCCCATTCAATAGTGTTATGAACAGGGAACTATGAAAAGGAGAATCAACTCTGAGTCACTAGCAGAACATAAATGGTTCAAGCATATAAAAGTATTCAAATTAGAGAGAAACTACCTTCCAGAATTCAAAAACTGTAAAGAAATAGTTAATGAAATTACTGTCTGGTCATAAGAAATTGTTGTGTGACTAGAGAAATAAAATAAGTGTTGTATTAACAAATTAAAGGCAAGAAAGTTACATGCAGATTCATTGGTTTAAAGCTTTTCACAGCTCTTTTCCAGCCTAAACATTACTGTTTGTTTTCTGCACAAATCTGGTTATGGTGTGTATAACACATAAAAAATTGAGACAGATTAACTTTTACCTGTGATTCAAGCACAGCACAAGTGGGGAATTCACCTATAACAACAATATTGTATTCCTGGGTCTGGTATGGATGCCTAAATGAGAAATCAGCCGATCTCGATATTTTATATTTAAGAAAAACCAAAGAAAATAAGTAGAAATTGTGAAAACCGGAAATTAAAGTTAGATTGTGCCCTATTAAACAAGCTTCTTTCTTTGGAAACAAAAATTGAGTCTTGTTATTTTATCAGCAGAGGGAAAAGAGTGGACCTGATTTATCTGATCTTCAATGAAGTGTTTCATGTAGTGCTATCATTAGTTGGGGAAGTTCTGGAGGAAAATAAAAATTAGTATATCAGTTGTAAAGTGGACTTTCTATTCTTTTTAAGTTAGACTTGTAACTTTTGTGAAAGGAGAGTAGTAGGCAAAAGTTTTAATAAAAAAGAAGAATTTTTAAATCCTAACTTTTGATTAGCAAGAAGAAATAATAATGTAGTATAATATAATATAATAACAATAAGTAATGTAGTACACAGGTAACAAAATATAGTAACATTAATAAAAATGAATGCAATAGTCATTATGAATATATATATATAAAAGAAAAGGAAGGAACATGCCGTGATGGACTCATGGATTCTTTTGCTACCCTCCAGAGAGCAAATGGTACCAGACAACTAAAAGTAATTTTGCAATTTGAATTCATAAAGCACATAGATGATATAACAACTCAGAGGAGAGGACATAGCAAATAAATACTGTGATCTTTGATGAAACACAGTTCTCATCCTTGTTAAGGCATCTATTTTTCTGAGAAGTATGCTAGAAACCTTTTAAAAGTTACAAGCAAGAATTCTTGTTTTATGTTGTCTCATGAAGATACAAGGAATGTGTTTGGTTTTTTTTTTAATATTATTAACAAACTATTTCACATATAAATTTTGAAAATTGCCTAAAACTAACCACAATAACAAGTATTACACTTTGGGGACATATTTCCCTCAATAGCTACCACAACTGAAAAATGAGAGGCATGATTAATTGTTAACATTGTATAGTCCCCTTATGGTGAATAATATCCAGCTTTGATACTCATACTTTCTCTTAATCAAACCTGATAACAGTACGAAAGATTTTGTGAGAGGTTGCAAGTTTCAGTGAACTTCAAAGGCAATCATATGTTTAAGGGCAAGATTGTTAAGGAAATGTTTTTGTTGTGATAGCTTTGGGGGGTTAAAAGGCCATACCTTACACAAGGAGGATAAAAGACATTTGTATACATGTAGCTACATGAGTAACAGTGAAAGAAGGAATTAACTTTCAGTCAGTCAAGTAGTCTTTGTTAAAAAGTCACTAGAAGAAGAATGAATACAGTAAAGTATGATCTATTGGGTTTTGTATTTGTATCAGTTTCCTGGTCCTGGGACAAAGTATTGATGCATGGGACAGTTAAAAAACTGAGAGAAATTAATGTAATTCAACATCTTCCTAGATGGTTTAAATGAGAAAGGAATCAAACATGCCAACTGGTTATGCAAATTTAGTGGGTATTTTTTAAAAGCACAGAATCTACCAATCCGTATACAATTGCATTTTTTTTAAAGAAAACTAATCATTTTTACCAACATACAGCAAATAGTTTGACCACTACTTATTTAGATCAGTAGTACATGTAAAAAAGTAGAATTGACCATCATAATGGTAGAAGGCACAAGATCTTGGAACCATAGAGGGACTGAGATCTGAAAGACAACATATGTAGGATGAGACATCTGAAGTGCCCTGAAAAAGCTCTGCCTAACTACTTATGAGCTAGAAGTCTACAGGCACATAAATTTTTTTGCCAGTAAAATTAATTAAAGGAATGATTTTGCTGAAAATTCAGAAACCTAGTTTTAAGAGGCCTTAATATAGATATCTGGATGTGGAAGAGATCTCTTATCTCCCATAACAGAGAAAATTTTGGCAATACAGGAGTCCAAAGACATTCAGATGACACAGTAGAAGTGCCTACTTTGGAATAAGCTGACCGGCTTTCCAATCCCACTGACTCTGTTGTCTAGAGCCTATTATTGTAAATTAGATGTCAAGTTAACTTGTAGACAACTGGATCTATGTGTCCACCTATTGAGCTGAAGCCTAGCTTTGATGATAAACCTGTGTTTTTGCAAAGCCTAGACAACCTGCAGTAATGAAAGTTTTGAAGAGTTCTGTGTCTGTTTCCTACTTTAAAACCATTGAAAATCCATATGTTAAATGTCCTATTTCATTCATTATTAAAGGCTGTACAAGCACTGAGAGACTGTCTTGTCCCTGAGGGCACCAAGAGCCCTGAATGTTCTTGCCCAGCTTCCTGGGACTACCCCACCCTGCCCAGGGCCCAGGACCTAGGACCTGGGGCTGCCAGGCCCTGCCCCAGCAATGCCACAACAGGGCTGGTCTCCAGCTCCCCACAGCCCTGCCTTTCTGTGTACAGATTTCAGCTGTACATAAATTTCTCCACTTAACATGAGGGTGCGGTTATATTCAGTATTCTCCTATCTAACCCATTTATGAAGCCCCACCAGAACCTCTTCCCCACCTGCCCAACACCCAGCAGCTCTCAGGAGACAAATGTTATTTTCTTAATATGGAGAAGTAATCTCCTTTCTGTGAACTTTACATGGCTTGAGGGAAAAGACATGCAAAAGTCCCATTGTTCAGCAATGCCAGGTTATGTCAAATTTGTTAATAAGCAGAAATTCAAAATTATATAGAACTTAATTTTATTATTTTTATCATTTTTATCTGAAAGAAAAAAGAAATGGGCCCTGGTAATTTTTACTTATAAAGCTGTTTTCTAAAAGAATATCTTGTTCTAAAGTAAAATTTGTATCAAGTTAAAGTTGCATAAAAAATTTTCACATTCATGTGTTTTTTAGACTTGGACATTATCATAAAATCTGCTGCTGCATGAGCATAAAATGTACCACTTATTGTGTTATGTCAAATTCATTAAAGCATTTATGAATTTATGAAAATCAGAAAATATCACTTACTCAACATACTATATTTTAACTATATAATAAGGGTGAAAATATCAAATTAATATATATATATTCACAATTCATTTATGTTCTTAATTACAAGAATAACAGCATTTTCTCATAATGCAGTTGAATTCAATTTAATGATAGATTTTAGAACTGAGGCTTTAGATAAAAATAATGTATAATATCATGACAGAAATTAGAATAAGAATGCATTCATGACAAAATGTTGCAAAAATACTGCTATAAATTCAGCATTTTTTATAAATACATGTTATCGTTCTCCTGTATTTGCACATATCCAGAATAGGAAAAGTGTCATGATATGTTGTTTGAAAGGTAGTTATTAAAAGATATTAGAATTATTCCTCCATTTATAAACCTTATTGTAAAGGAGATATGCAGCATGAAGTCTGCATAATGTATTAATGTTTTATATATATGTATATATAGTATATATAATTTAAATTTAAAAATCTGTTTTCTTTAGATAACACAGTCTACAAATTACATAATTATTTTACTATTCAGAACTGATTTCAGATTACAGTCTGTAATGAAGGTGTTATAAATGGAGATACAGAATGTTAGCTACGTTTATATGTAAAATAATTTATATTAGCTAATTATATATGTAATATATATTAAATAATTAACTAATACACATAATAAAGTATATTAGCGATATATTACAACATGACACAATAGTACTGAAACCAATGAACTCACATGGAGGAAAGACTAGCCCTTGAGAAAGCAATAAAAGTAATTCTGTAAGTATGATTGAAAATAAATAACCAATATGTTGAAAGAACATACTGACAGGTATATAAATAAGTTAGAAGCAGAAGTTTGAAAAATCATATATAGTAAAGGTAAGACATTCCTGTTCCAAATAAATACAGACGTTACACATATGTTACCACATATTCATATATTTATAGTCAATAAAATGATACACAGCAAAGTCTACTGTGTGTACAAACTACAACTGAAGATGGAATAAGCCCAGAAAATACATTTTATCTATTTCTAGTCTCTCTTCTTTTTTTTTTTTTTAACAAAGCCTTCTAAATTAATGAGTTTTTAAAGGTTTAATATTACGTTCCTTATTATTTTAATTACTAATTATTAAATATATTTCTGTTGGTGTAATGTATTATGATACAAATCACCTGCACAAAAGTGGTTGTTTTAGAAATGCATTTTTGGATGGAAAATCTCTTTGTGTTTTCATAATTATGTATTTACAGTATCAATGTATTCTACAAAGATAAAGCACATGTAAAGCCTAACACAAAATGAAAGTTATAAGCTACTCAGCTTTAAGAAGCATACCGAAATACTTAAAAAGAGTATATAAATATATAAAGTACATTACTATGTAAAATATGTTCCTCCAGGTGATGAATAAAACACAGAAAATAACCTGAGACATATACATTATCAGGAAATATATAATTAGCAGTAAAACTAGTCAACAACTTGAAATCAGAAAAAAGCACTGAAAAAGTAGTTTAACCCATCAGACTATTCACTGCTGAAGGGTAATTTGGCAACAGAGGGGTAGAGAAGTTGGTTTGAAAAAACAATCTATCTAAAATACACATTTTCCTGAATATGCATAGGTATAGATGATTTTTGCATTGCTTGAATATACTCTGGAATATGGAAAGGGGATATTAGATTAGACAAGATTTTCACTTTGTCTGGACTGACAGTCAACATTCTTGCATTGAAAAGAAGATGGCAGATCCTTAAGGTATTACATGTGGTTTTGGTTTGAGTACAGTTTCTACCTGTATGATTTTAAATGATTTACACTCACATCATATTCATAGAATCACACTACAGTAGTATCTTAGTGTCCTGAGAATGTGCAATTATAGCCAGTCTGATTAATGAGCAAATTATCCATGACTGGCCCTATGAGTTCCTCTATTATATGTCACAGTAAACATTTTTAATGATTTATTTGCTCTTTAATAATGTACTACATTTATCTAACTTTCTTTACATACACTCTGGGAATACACTTAGTCCTAAAAAACCCAACAGTGGTATATGTTGTATGCAACATTAACAGTTTTTATAGTCTCCAAATTACACATTTTAGAAGTAGAATGAAGTGGGAAAACTGGCAAGAGTAGTAAAAGAGTAATTTGTGTCTATTTTTGCTTGTGATTATCCATTTGATTATTTGATTAATGGGGACATGTAAAATGAGGAACACAGAGAACTGGATGTATAGATAAGTGCTCTCTGAGATATAACTGAAATCTATTGTACAGTGGCTTTTTTCAGTTAAGCCTGTGACTGTGGAATGGCCTGTTTTCCTGAGCTCACTTGACAATCTCCAAAGTTTCTTGCTTTCTGTGTATTGACTTTTCAATAGAATTGTCATTTCAATTGATGGATTCGTGAGACATGAAGTAAAGATGTTCTCCCTGTTTACCTAAGATGACTCCTGCCAAAGCACCAATGTCCTCTGCAAGGAGTCAAGAGCTGTGCCAGTAAATAAAGAATGCCATCATGGAAAGAAAACAGAAAGCAGGCTTCCTAGTTAGAGCATCCTGAAGCAATATCCAAAAAGGAAGTGAAAGAAAGGAATAGTCCTTTCTTTCTTTTCATTTAGTTTTTGTCTTTCATTGCATCTTGGTCACTGTATGTGTATATTTCTAAATCTCCTTCTTGGCAAATGATACTAGATTTCTAACAGAAATCTGGGAGTAAAATATAGACCATTGAGGTAGTCCTACACAGACAGCACCGTGTATCTTCTGTATTTGCATATGTAAAGTTCCTATTTTGATAAAACACTTTCCAATCCTTTGCATTGCTCCGACTGGTCCATGACCTAGGCTCTGGTTTTGGCAAGGTTATATACCATAGGCTGTCTTTTTTTTTTTTCAGAGAGCTCTCTGTTACAGGGGAAAGGAAGACACTTGTCACCCAGGATGGAAACTAGCCTGAGACAGTCAATTTGTGCCCATGACCTGCACTAGATTCATTATGGAAAAATAAAATATATTATGTTCTCTATGACTATTTCATCCTACTCCTTATGCATGCACTACCTCAAAAAACAAAGACGTTCTTTGTTCTTTTTTTCTGCAAAGCTTTTCATCATGCAAAGGTTTGGAAAGTGTTTGGTTTTCAAAGACTAATGCACAGATTTGGGTTAAGTAACCCATTCTGAACTGGCACCAGAGTCATCCCTGCTGAAAACACTAACAGAAAAATTAATTACTGCTACTGTGTTTTGCTTAATGTCCACAGCAGCAACTAGGAACTGGCAAACTGCGGTGATTTCAGGCACTGTGTTTTGCTGCTATGTTGTACAAGGTCCAGTGGATGGAAAGTTGAAACTGAGACAGGTCAATTAAAGTCAAGATGTTAATAACAAGTATAATAAATTAAATGGTATAAATTAAATGGTTCTGGGTTTCATGACAACATTTACTGTAGAATTCACCACATTATTGCCCTGTCATATAATACAAGGGTTCTTGGGTTTTCCAATCTTGTCCCTGTTAGGTACTAGAAATGGTATTGGTTGGATGTTTGCCTTGGTGAGACCTGAGGTCACATGTCTTTTCTTTTTCATAGCTGTCTGTAATTAGTGAACTGTAACTGTGACTGTAGATGATTTTGTTAATCCCCAAGTCTGTATACTTCATTGGATATTCACGGATTCCTGTGTGACCATTTAATGCAGAATATTAAAACACCTTTCAGAGCAGAGATTAAGAGCTATAGCACTCCCCAATTAGTCCTTGTAGAAGGTGCATTTACTGGTGAGATATAGTTGTACGTGAACTCTCATTATCTGTTTTATCCCAGGCATTTTCTTATATATTTTTTTCATTTAGTGATCAATAGCAGAGTTAAAAAAGTCTGGATCTAGTCTAAGTCTTTATAGACCTCACTGAGATATGAAAAAAAACCTCTTTAATTAAAAGAAAACATACATTCTAACTTTTAACCAATACTGTGTATAATTTCACTGAATGTGGTAATCTCCTTTTCCTCCTAACTGGAATGAACCTGTCTGTCCCTTCTTCTTGTATTGCATTCAGTGATCTCTACACATACTGAATGTAGTCCAATTCAAACACATTTAAAGGACTAAAGTAGAAATTGGTTTGAGGATTTAAACATCTGTGAATTATGAAAAAGCTCAAAAAGGTCTTCTGGTCGTACTGGAAGCCAACACCTAATGCAGAGCATGCTTTAAGGTTCAAAATGAGCCTCAGTTGGCTGGCTGATTTTAAAGATTAGGTAAAACTTGGTGTACAGAAGCACTCTATAAAATACCCTGAAGCACCAAGATTAAGATTTGTGCTGTCTAACATTAGACACTAGAATATGTCCAAATGTCTAATTAGTAATTTTCAGGTTTTTTGTTATAATCAAAGATAATAAACAGGCACTGTCAGGGCCTTTTAGAAGTACCTGGCTGATCTGAGATTTTCACTTTAGGATGAGACCAGCTGAATGCTGTAAATGTCTGCTTCTTTCCACTAGCTTTGCAGATATCAGATGATTATCATGCTTAAAATCTGCTTAATCTGGTATTTAAGTGGCCTGTTGGCCTTTATACTTTTAAGTTCCCAGAGTTTCCTACTATTTCACTAACAAGAACAAATATTAATTTGCTAATTGCAAAATTAACTTGCAAATTTTGAATATGCAGATAGGAAAATTACTGAAATAAACTTCGACTCTGTTGACAACAGGTTTCCCAGTTAGACTGTGGACCCTCTGGCCCTGGAGATTTTGAGAACTCAGCCACAAAGAGACTTCAGCAGCTTGAGCTGAGCTTTGAAATTAACCCTGGACTGAGCAAGAGACTGGATTAGGTGACCTTCAAAGATCCCTCCAATCAAAGCCTTTCTGTGGTTCTAAGAATAGTAATGTCAGCTCTAGTAAAAAGATCCCATGGGTGTTTGATTAATAAAGAGTAAAAAGGCTGAAATACAAGATATGAATTTTGCTGCATAATTATTTTTCATAAAGCAGAATATTTATGTAGCTTTTCTTCAGTATCCTAAATGTCCAAAACATTCTACTGCCAGTGAAACAAGAAACTGATAAAATTATGTTAGGTATAGAATGTGGCATAGAGTGAAATTAGACATGTGCTAATTAAGTCAGTTACGTGTAAAGGCTTTCTACAGTGTGTTGAATGTAATTTGAAAAGGAAACTTCTGGACTTTGCTCTTTTCTGTGAACCCTCATGAAAAGAAGAAAGGATTTCCATATAGGTTTTTATTCTTTTAGTGGGGGCAGAAGGGGAAGGATTTGCTTGCAGACTGTAGAATTGGTGAATTTCCATATTTGATAATGTAGTATTAAAAATTCTAGATATCATATATTAAAAAGTGTTTTCTTCTTAATCTTTGAAAGAAAATGTTGATGAATATTTAATGTTCTGTCATATTTCTGAAACATTAAGATGCCAATCATAATAAAAATTTCAATTTATTTTGAAAAATATTGTAGATATTTAAAACCATCAAATAAATAGTTTTCAGTTGCATTTCCAAATCTTTGACATCTTGCTTCTGATTTTTTTTTTCAGAAAGTGTTACAATTTTTAAATGGATAATGTTATTTAATATTTTAACTTAGTTTAAGACAGTAGCAAATTGTATTGCAATGATGAGAAGCTGCATCCTGCTGAAATATTATAATCTCTTTAGAGAATAGATATCCCTAGCACTTCAGTCACTGTTTGTTATAAAATATTAAAAAATGGAAAACTAGGACGTGATTCAGTCTATCTAAATATAGGTATTTAATATCATCGAGGGAAAGATAGGCTGAAAGAAGCTGGGAAATAAGGAATTTCAATTGGTAAATTTGCCACTAGTAAACCTGTGCTGGAGGGCTTCAGTGAAACAGAAAGCAACAGAAATGGTGGAAAGACTATTTGTCTATTGACTGCAGATGAGCTTGACTGAAAAATTAATTTTTTTTTATATCTGTATAATCTTTTATATCCAATCTCTGAAAGAGAAGGGGGGAGCAGAAGAGGGGATGGTGGGGAAGAGGATCCACATACATAAATATTCTACCTTTGATGATCAAAATCTATGTCTGAATCCAAGAACTAGGACTTGGACCCTTTTTATGGGTAACATTGCAGATAAATTCAACACAACAGAATTTCTAAGCAGAAAATCACATTCAATAAGATAATGCAGCTGTGGGTCCTAATGAGCATACATTGGTGATTACCAAATAAACAGTTAGGAATTCTTGCCATATGGAAAGTTATCTTCAGTGTTTACAATTACTTCACCCAGCTGTCACTGCAAAGTGGCCAGCAGTAGAATTACTCTCTTTTCAATCTGTCAGGAAACTTCAAAGGCAAGATACCATCAACATGGATTATTATTTTTTAATATTACACCCCATACAGATAAGCAGCTGTTGCAGACAGTCACATTTAAAGTCTTATAAACTCTTAGAAGTCTCATATATACATATGTATGTTCGTTTCTATAGTTAATCACTAATTTCAAAAGTCAATGGCATAGAAAAATACAGAAGACATAATACTGATTGCATGTTACATAAAACCTCTCTGCACATACTCCAGAATGATTTGGCTAATCTTTGAGTGTCAACACTTTATATTGTTATGTAGCACCTTTGGTGCATAGGTCCAAGAAGAAGTTCTCATGTCATGAAAGGCTTGATGAAATTTGTTGAATCAGGGATATTTTGCTGCCACAACTAAGGGCATAGATTTTCAGAATTAGAAAATACCCTCTAGGGCAATTCAGTGGACCAACATGTTTTTAATCCCTGGCTTCAGAGACAGTTCAAGGTTGCTTGTCTACATTTGCAAAATTTAGTTTTGTGGCAAGATCAGGATGGGTTCACATTAGAGTAAAAGATGTCACAGTGAGATAGTTAATGAAGAGTGGTAGGGCTGTGATAGTCTAGGAAGAGTGAATAGGGGTGTTCTGGAGGCAAATAAAGATACAGTTAGAAAGGAGTCAGTGACAGTTTTGTGGGTGTTGTGGTATTAGTAATAATTAATGCAGCTTAAGTAGTGTCAGGTGACTGAAGCAACTAGGATGAGTTGATGTGGCTTCATGACCTATGGGAACCCTTAGGTAGCAGAGGTAACTGTCTGTTTCTCAGTCTTGCTCTCTCCTTTTCTATCTTGTCTCCTATTAAGATCTTTCTGTTTGACAGTCTGCTCAGCCTGCAGCTTGCTACTGTAGCCTGTTGCTGACTTTGCCTGCTGCTGTGAGCTGCTTTAAGCCTTGCTCTGGGAGGCATAATGATAATAAAAGAAGAAATATTGTTGTAATGGCAAAATCATCAGAAGTCAGAAGAGAGAGTCATTGGAAAAAGAGAAAGAACTACAAGAAAAACTCAGGAATTCTGGAAAATAAGGGGACAATAGAACTGCTAAACAAATTGGGACCTGTCAATTTAATTTTTTTTTATGCTCCACCTTTAGGCCAGAATATAAGAGATAGGGGCATGCTGGCAACATATCTTCCAAGAGCTGTCTATTACTGGGAACTCATTGCTTTCTTTGTGAAGGTCTGCAGGTGGACAACTGGGCCCTGGCCTGAGGTTTGGCTACCTGTACAGCCATGAGTGTCTGGGCAGAATATGCAAAATTGCTTGGCATGAAACAGAGTGAGTAGATAACAAAATTATAGATAGTGCTGTGAGGAATGGGTGGTTTTCACAGATGGTTAAGGGAAATTATGTGAAAGACAGCCAAACTTCACAGATATTTGGAGAACAGGATTAGGGATCTTTTGGAGAACAGTATCTTGTAGAGTCAGCAGTGCCTAAGTAACCATATCAGTAATACAATGCATGGCTGAGATGATCTAGGTACCAGTATAAGAAGTGCCAAATTTGGGTACACACTTAGCAAAACTGGGACCATTGGGGAAAGAAGTAAGAAGGCAGGGGAGTGGTGTTTATCTGGGAAGACACAAGGACGGAGAAAGACGGGAGGTCAATGGGGGAAGAACAAGCCTGGGAGAATGAAAGGGACAGAAGAGACCGGCTGGTCATGTGTGAGATGCTGGTCCACATGTTCTTCTGACAGAGCCCCACACCTGCACCTGTCATTGCAAACTGTCCTGTCTTCATAATACACGGTATTCCTAATGATTTTCCATGTGAGTGGGATTTCTATTCTGCATGTGGGGGTGCACATGTATGGCCTGATTGTGAAATTCAGCATGAGCTATCCAGTGAGTGGGATGAGAGATCTGTGTGCCTACAACTGCAGAGACCAAGGTCTGGGTACCAGCTGCTGGACAGACCAAGCATCTATGGACAGCTAGTGAAGAAAACCGTGTGTGTCTGTGCATCTGTAAATGTAGCAATAGTGAACTCTTTTTGATCACAGGCAGGGGGAAGAACTGTCTTGGGCAAGATGGTATTTGGGCTACCATTTACATTTTATAACTTCTGTTGGTTCTTTTACTGCAGATGGATAGACAAATACAAGTTTTAAGACTGATAGAGTGAAGCTCGTGAAATGATGAATCGGAAACTTCCTTGGACTGCTATTTTCTTCACCACGCAGCTATGTTTTGAAACTACAGTTCTTCCTTCCTTCCTTCCTTTCTTCTTCCCTTCCCTTCCCTTCCCTTCCCTTCCCTTCCCTTCCCTTCCCTTCCCTTCCCTTTCTCTTCTTTTCTTTTTTTCTATTTTCCCTTTTGTGTTGTTTTCCTTTTTTTGAAGTTAAAGGAAAGATTTGAAGAAAAGGGTTTCTTTCCAGGTTGTGTAGATTTTTCTTTAAAAGTATAAATACTATATCACTCGCTATTTCACAGACCTGAAGATGTTTCATATCTCTTTGTGCAACACTAACAACATAAACCAGAATGCCTGTAACATAACATGAATTAAACATTACAGTAAAATAATAAATTAAAGGCATCCCTAAAACCAGTATGTATTCTAATGCCATTCATTGTAGTCCTGAAAACTATTTCACAGAAGATTGGAAGAGGAAAACAATTGTGATATTATAAACTGTATTATTTTCAGTGAAAAATAATCAAAAAGAAAAGATTTTTTTTGTATTGAAAAATTATAGTTAGAATTTTAGACAGGGAAAGGAGGAAATTAAAATACACTACTGAAAGATATTAGAAGTGCAATTCATTTTTCCCTCCTTTTCTATATTCTCTTTTCTCGCTTCCCTCCAAAAGAAACAAATGAGAAAATGAAAGAGAAAAGGAAGAGAAAAAAATAAAAAATAGTACTGTCCTTACTATTAATGCACGAAAACAATGGAAAACATATTCAGCTGAATAACATTAGGAACCTCAGTGATATATTTCTTATTTTATGGAACTTCTTTCCTGTTAATGAATTTTCAATTGACAAAATTTTCACTACCACTAGTAATATATCTAGAAACCAGTGGGTAAAAGATACTTTCTCATTGTTTTTGCAATATCTTTTTCTTGACCAATGCTTTCCTATAAAGTCACATCATTCTCTGTGATTATCCTTTTGGATACAAAAGAAATTAATCTCCATCATAAGTTATAAAACAACTATTTCCTTTTTCAGGCTGATCTTCAAAATGAAGTTATTAGCTGAAAAGAGATCAATACTTTAATGCCACTGTCATTTACAAACTTTTCTCAGGTGAGTAATAATCAATAGGTCAGAGAAAAACCTGTTCTATCACAGGATGTAAAAGGTTAATGCTATCCTCAAGACCCCAATTCAGTTAATTTAAGACAAATATAATTTTCTAAAGTTTAGGGCAAAATGCATCTCGTAAACAACAACCTTTAGTTTTTCACAGAAAACCACAAGCCTGAGAAGTATAGCTTTAACTGATTAAGAATATTTTCAGTTTACAACACAGAACACAATGTGTATCACGCTGCTAGTTAAGTTTTATTTCAAAGTTTTCTGTGTGTGTTGTACTCTTCTTCACATAAACAAATCTTTCTGAAGGAATTTTACAATTGAAAAATAATTTGGATTCCCTAAGCCCTATTCCAATAAAGTGACAGATATCTCTGTCTGTAGCTATTTCCACTTCCTCTTGCTACCATCACATTTTTGCTTTGCCTACTTTTAACAAGTAGAGACATTATCTAAGATCCCACCTCCTTTATTTCTCTTCTGCAATGAAATTCTGAGAGTTTAGAATGCTCTGAAGAGTCTAGTCCTGACTTAGTTCATTGTAGCATCAGGTTTTTATCCTTCTTCTGGTTTCAGTACGAGCTTGAAGAAATTGGGATCAGGTTTTCCTTTGTGGTCTTTTCCAGAGTCAACTAATCTTCACCTTCCTCTTTTAATAGAATAAATTGTTTAGCTGTGAATAAGGATTGAATATGGGAATGAAAAACTTGAATCTGTCACCATGATACATTATATTTATCACTCATTGTGTGTTTGCAAGTTTGTGCTTTCACTACTAAAGGATTTTGATGATGATATTACTGTATCCTGCACTGCAGAGCTGCTGCCTTGTTCTTGTACCACCTTAGGCATCACATGAGTAGATTCAAACTTATTATAGTCCTGCCACCATAAAAGAGAAGGAAATAAAATAAAATTACATTAAGATAGATTACTTCCAAAAAGGACATTTGGGAATATTTTATATTCATATATTTCTATAGAAGAAGAATATTTTTAAGAATTTTCCTTGGGGGAAGAATCTTTTAAAATTCAACTGCATTCAATATTACACAAAAGAGAGTTTGCTCACCTCTGCAGAACAAACTGTGGCTCTATTTCCATGGTTAACTGTATCGTCATAAGGAGATAACCCTGGTTCCTAGTATTCTGAGTGCTACAGCATCCATCCCTATTTAGGGCTAGTTTAGGACTAGCCTCCTCAGGAGCAGGTTGGCATGCGCAAACTTCATAACACTTAGCCCAGATTGCCTCTGAGTCCCATAGGATACTCCTGTGACTCCTGTGAATAATCTCATCATTGTAAAATGAATCATCTTTTTAAAGGTTAAGATTTCATTCATGTTGAATGCACTTAAAGTTTAATTTTAAGGGAATCCTGCTCTCAGCTTAAATACATATACATGTACATATTAGTTTAAATGTATTAAAGAACTGTACAGACAACATAAAATATTCTTGAAGATGCTTACCAATTTTCTGTAAAGCCCAGTCAATCTCATTCTTTTGCCAAAATTTGAATTCAGTTGTGTAGTAGTAAAGAACATTCTACCTCATCTTTGTGAAAAGCACTATTCAGTCCCACCAGCTTCAGATACCTTTCACATATTTTAAAGTTGACACACTGAGTCCTTTCCTCATAGTTTAGTTTCATTGTTCCTTTTGTGGCTGACTTGTCACAGAGGTCCCAAATTTAAGCCAAATGTCCTTTCTCAAGGACATCTGATGCTTACTTTCTTCACAAAGAGAGTTTACTGATGTAAAATGACAAGGACCCATGTGGGAAGACCAAAAGAAATATACTGTAAGCTTGAAAGAGAGTATGTTTAGAGAGAATGTTAAAAATAGTTTAAGCCTAATTCCATGAAGTAAAAGGTCAAGTGGAATTTCTACTTTGTTTTACATATTCACATTTGCCTGTGGCAGAAAATACACCTGTAATTCCTCTGAAGTGACTCTAGCTGCAGAATGCAGTATGTTCCAAGGCAAAGTCTCTACACAAACTGAAATATTTTTTTAACAAAAATATATATATGCACAAATATAGACATTTGCACATAGGTAGCCCTAGAATCTAATACCACGTTTTAAACAGAAATAAAGGAAAATATATTATAAAATTGTTCACAGTCCACAGATTAAAGTATTCAGCAAATCTTAAAATCTGAAGTCTAGGAGAGTTCTCAGTTCACTCATATGAAATGACAAATAAGATTTTCTTATGTGGAGCTGGTTGCAATGATCAGCAAAGCTGAGTTTGAAGGAGACCAGCTGTGGCATTTTAGTCAAGTAATACTGCATTGCCATTGCTAGTAACAGGATAGTAACAAAATTTTCAAGGCCTCAGCAATGAAGCTTGTCAAGCTTGATTTGCCTGAACTTTTCTTGATGATCCTGGAGCTTTGATCTCATTTGGTTTATCTGCAACAGATTTTTATTTTTTTTTTAAATGACTGGGTAGCTATGGCTACCATTTGTTTTAATTTTCCTTATATCTGTATGGAACAACCATAGTTCTTATACAGATAGTAGCAACAAGTAGTTGTTCTGTGCAAATGAGATATTTATGACTATTATAATGATACAGTGCAGAGGGAAATGGGCCTAGCTTGACAGCAGAGATTTTAAGAAGTGGGGAAGCAGGATGCAGCATAGAAAAGAACAACAAGGGATGATAAGGGACACAAGCTGACACTGGACGTGGTTGGTTAAAGAAATGCAGATCTAGAAGCTGGACAAAACAAGTCTGAAAGTAACAAAGACAACAAAGAACAAGTGTCTAACATAAAATGCACCATATATAGTAAATTTATGCATACGGTGAAGTTGCAGATTGATGAAAAGAGAGCATGATGTGGAATTTTGTTAGAAAACAGATCCCAGTAATTCCAAAAAAGGAGAAAGAGAGGAAGAAAAAAGTAGGTGGAAGAAGAAATGTGTCACCATTGCTCTCTATGCGGTGAAAGTGGAGCACAGATGACCTGCTGCAATTGTTATATATACCCAGCCCTGGCCCCCCAGTGCCCCTGCTTTCTTAAGGAAAATCAGTGTTGTCAATCTCAGAGTACAAAGGCGTATTGAAAGAGGTGAGCATAACATATAATAATTTCAACTGCATTATTACTACTACAATTATTATGACTGTGTTTTGGTTTTCTGTAATAGTATTTCTTAATTTTACTTTTTTCTCTTTTGCAATATTGAAATCTGGACTAACAAAGATTCTTTGATTAGATTGTTAAGATTCACATGATGCTAAAAGTCAGATATTTGGCTTTACATATGAAAAATATTTCCTTTTTGTTCATAGCAATACTTTATGCATAATGCAACTGGAATTCCAGTAGCATATGTTGTTATTTTGCATTTAGCTTGCTGAAAGCTTGCTTATTACACAAAGTCAATAGATAACTAGGAGCATCCTGATGGGAATGATAGTAATGTCCTTTCTGCAGATGAGTAAGCATTAGACAATGCTTTTCACCTATGACATGAATCAGAAATTTTTCATAGAAACAAAACCAACAGTATTTTTGAAGTAGGTGGGTCTGCCTTAATGCTTTCAGTCGAGCGTTCAAAATTTACTGTGTCAGCTTTAGTTATAGCACTTTTATGTGCAAAATAAATAAAGGCTGATAATCAAGATACATAAACAAACCCCACATTCTGTTGTCAGAATACCTTTAAAAATTGTTTATGTGCCAGACAGTGTCTCAGAAAATACTTCTGTTAAGGAAAGAGTTGTATTAATTGTTTCATTCACTGAGTGTTCCTCAAAACATTATTGAGACAAACAGAAAGATTCTCTTTAACTTAAATAAGTTTAAATTGGATTCTAAAATGAATATTCACTCTAAACATAAAGACATAATGCCACTTTAGATTTAGTGGGGAACCCTGGCAGTCCAGTAACTGCCCCTCCAGAATGGCAGAGGCTGCCTATAGGTAGTCTGTTGTATCTGTCAGCCCCATGCAGATGTCTCTATACCTCCAACAGCAAAAGATACCAATGTTTAGGTGGGTACATCATTCCCAAATGTCTGCCTTCCAAGGTGCCATATAGAGACAAGAAAGTGTTCCTTTTCCATTTCCCAAAGTTACTTACACTTTATTATATTTTAAATTAAATGTTATAGCAACATTTGGATAAGAACCAGTGATGGTATGGATGTAAGTCACAAAATATCACACAATTATTTAAAGTGGTACTCCTTCCTATTAAATTAATTGAATATTTTTGTTGATCAAACTCTTAGCACTGGATCAATGTATTGGATCAAACTCCTAATACTCAGCAACTTACATTCTTGTACTTCAGGCCAGTCAATTCAATTAAAACACTCCCACTATGTATGATTAAAAGTCCTCCTCAGACATCGACTATGCTTACTGGCTGGAGCTGTCATTATGTCCACATTGTCAAATATCCTATGGATATTCTTTTGTTTCCCTGTTCCATTTATTGATGTGCTATTTGTTTTAAATGTTCAGTATTTTATAACATATATACTCAATTAAAAGAGGTAATCTTGTGTTCTCCACTGGGAGGACCTCTCCATGGACAGAATCTATGCAGAGTGTTGTGCAAAAATCCACCTGGTGTCCGTCCAATACTGCATGAAAGCAGGGTATCCAGCATCTGAAGGGATGTAAAATTTACTCTTTTGTTCTATCTTAAACAGCTATTTTATTATACAGTTTGTTGTCAGGCTTTTTCTTACTGAGATCTAAAAAGAACCCCACACCATATCTCTCTCTCCTCACCCCAGTGAAGAACATCTTGGTTATTGGATTTTAAGACATTCGTGTTTACTTACCAAAATGGAAGATATTGGAAAAGTGACCTTATCACATACTGAGGCATCTCTGTTTAATTTTTAAATTTTCTGTTATGTGTGTGCATGTATAGGAGAGAGCTGGATGACAGCCATAATGTCTCTGAATGTCTTCTTAGGAATATAAAAACAGTATTGTAATAAATAACATTTTACATTCTTTTAGATCAGAAACCCGACCATCCAGTTTTGAACTTTAATAGGATACTTTTCTGGTAGAGTACAAGAAAGGTAACTGCATATGCATCAAATGAATGGATTATGACTCTTCAGAAGTTAAAGTTCATCTCTGCAATTAAATCAACTCTGGTAAAAACAGCAGCTTTGTAGAAAGGTCATACATGAGTGTTGAGAGGCTGCAATCCAAAGCATCTAAAATAAATAGCAAATGAACTGCCTAAGAGCTTGTAAATCTAGTCCTTCTTGTATATCTGCTGACAAAGCCAAGATGTTATGGCAAGGAATTTTTAAAATAAACCTGAAAAAGAAGATAAATTACATTGGCAAATTATTTGCATTGAAGAGGCTTAGTGGAAATCTTGTTTGTCAGTGACAAAAGTTCTATTATATTTTTCTTTCTACTTTTTTTAACTGTTTCCAAGTGTTAATGAAGCTGGAAATGGATCTTAATGTATTCAGGAACAAAGAACAGGTTTTATGGAAGACAGCACCTTAAATGAGAAAAGATGAAATGTAAGATTACAGTTTAAATTAATGTGCCAGGTAAAATGGGGATACAAATGGCGTGTTTAAAAACCTGGTATATTAAAACAAGTTACTATAAAACATTTTTCCACAACACAGTATCCAAAATCAAAAGATTTTTTTAAAAATGAAATACATTTTCATTGAACAATAATAGTTTTCATTACTTACTGAAGGACTTGCACCAGCCTTTCAGGGGAAAACAAAAGAACATGTTTATCCACTTTCAAAAATGAAGAATCCTTCAAAAGATTTGTGTGGTCAAGAAAGTCCGTAACAACTTGTACAAGAATTAATGGGAAAGGATTCTGGGGAAACTAAAATGAAAACTGCTAGAAAACATACAGCCTGATTTTCATCCAGTGTTTTAAAGGAGATAAAACATTATGCAGAGGCATATCTAGAATATAAATATCACAAAAGTAATTTTGTACACTAAGAGTATAGTGTGCAGACATGTTAAATAAAAAAAACCAAAACTTAAAAGGAATCTAACATCCTGTAAAAAGGGAATCTGAAAGTCCATGTTTAATTTGAGAACAAATCTGCGCAGAGATATAGTTAAAAAGGAAACAGCAGGACCTGATGTAAATATTGCTGGATCTTTCCCTTGCTCCCTGTAGATCACCTAAACCTTTTAGGAAAAGCTGAATTTGTTGATCGTGTGGAGCAGTATGAATTTTCACTGCTGTGACCAATAGAGAAAATATGTTCTGTGATATAAGGGAGTCTACCGGCTGTGCTGGAATACGTTAGTGGGCTGACAGCATTTCATTACCTGTTAGCTGACTCAGCATTTCAGTTCACTCCTCACTTTTTATTATTTTTCCTGATTTCTTATTAAGGAATAACTAACCTAAGATTAGTTTACTAACTTAATCAGTTACTATTTTCCTGTTACTGGAACATCTGAATGACTAGTTGTCACGGTTTTATCTGGGATAGTTAATTTTCTTCACTGTAGCTAGTATAGTGCTGTGTTTTAGACTTAGTATGAAAATAATGTTGATAACACACTAATGTTTTAGTTGTTGCTAGGTAGTGCTTACACTAGTCAAGGACTTTCCACCTTCCCATTCTCTGCCAGGTGCACAAGAAGCCGGGAGGGGAGGGGATACAACTAGGAGAGCTGATTCGAATTGGCCAAAGGGTATTCCATATCATGTGACGTCATGCCCAGTATATTAACTGGGGGGAGTTGGCCGGGGGAAGCAGCAATTGTGGCTCGGGGACTGGCAGCGTCAGTCGGCGGGTGGTGAGCAGTTGCAGCACTTGTTTGGTTTTGGATTTGGCTTTTTTTTCCCTTCTTCCAAGGTTTCATCTCTCTCTTGCTCTCATTATTTTCCTTTCCATTATATTATTAATATTATTATTGCTGTTTTATTTTAATTATTAAACTGTTCTTTTCTCAACCCACAAGTTTTCTTACTTTGGCCCTTCTGATTCTCTCCCCCATTCCACAAGGGTGGGGGGAGTGAGCGAGCGGCTGTGTGGTGCTTAGTTGCTGACCGGGGCTAAACCACAACAGTCCTTTTTGGTGCCCAACGTGGGGCACAAAGGGTTTGAGATAATAACAGTTGCTGGTCACAGCATTGATTCATCTGTTCTCGATAGTAGTTAGTCAGACCTACACCATGCTGGTTTTGAAGTATATGTTAAAGATTGGCATTGGGTTTTTTAGCTTGCCGTGCTCTGCAGTGGTTAGAGATGTTTTGCCTAGGAGATTTGTTATTAAAACACTGGCCTTGAGTTTTATCGGTTATTTGGGTCTTGCATGGAAGCCGTTACTGTACTTCGGGTACCACCTCATGGAGACAATTAGCAATTATACCTTTTCCTCTGAGAGGTTTTTTATGGAGGAAATGCAGAATGGCACCTTAGCTACCATCTTCTGTAATGTCTCCTCCTTCATTACAACAACTTTTTGGTATCTTGAACATCCTTGGGTAGTTAAGAAACATCTGTTGATAGTCCTATGGCAGATTGTTTTGGTTCTGTCTAAGGTTGATAAGCAATTCAAGAATATCATCCAGAGATCTGCCCCAAGGGCCAATAATTATGGGTGGCAGGGTATGTGGGATAGTATGGGCAAATGCCTAAGACAGTGGAAACCTCCAATGTTTTGGGACTTCACCCGTGAACAAGTGCAGAATCCTGAAAAATTAGTAGAATATTTGGAGGAAGTATGTTGTCACCCTAGCAATTCCAGAGAGATACAAATCACTGCAATGTGTTGGGGCCTGGCCCATGCCTACCGAGCCCTGTTCAACAGTATCCAGTACCCCCAAGGGGAAGAAAAGGCCTCTGGATCTAAGAAGAAACAGAAAGGGAAAACGACAAATACTGCAGCCACTCAAACATCCACAACAGGCACTGCGGCTACTCCAAGACCAATGACAGGCACTGTAACCACTCAAACCCCCACAACAGGCCCTGCAGCTACTCTAAGCCTAACGACAGGCACTGTGACCACTCAAACACCCACGACAGACACTGCAGCTGAATCAAAGAATCAACCCGTGCCAGTATCAGTTGCCCCTATACGAAAGAAGAAATCTTCGAAGAGAAATTCCGCTCGTTTAGAAAGAGGTGATAGAAGAGCAGGGCCATCACGAGGAGAGGAAGAGGAAGAGGAAGAACTCGTACTGGAGACGGAAACTACCCGATCCCTATCCTTAAGTGAGTTGAGAGATATGAAAAAAGATTTTGGCCGTCATGTAGGAGAGCACATTGTCACCTGGCTGCTCCGACGCTGGGATAACGGGGCCAGTAGCCTGGAATTAGAGGATAAGGAAGCCAAACAACTGGGATCACTTTCTAGGGACGGGGGCATTGACAAAGCAGTTGGAAAAGGAACACAAGGCCTCAGCCTCTGGAAGCGACTCCTATCCGGAGTGAAAGAAAGGTATCCCTTCAAGGAAGATGTTCTATATCGCCCAGGAAAATGGACCACCATGGAGAAAGGTATCCAGTACCTGAGAGAATTAGCTGTGCTTGAGGTGATTTATGGTGACCTGGGTAGTGGACAGTCATCCAAAGATCCAGATGAAGCCCAGTGCACACAACTCGTGGTGGAAGTTTGTACGGAGTGCACCATCATCCCATGTGAACTCCCTGGCAGTAATGTCCTGGAAAGATGAAAAGGCACCAACGGTGGGGAATGTGATTGATAAACTCCGGGATTATGAAGCACATGTCTCTTCCTCCCTTGTCTTGGCTGTGGAGAAACTGTCCCAAGAGGTCCAGCAACTCAAAGAAGATATGTCCTACTCCCCACCTCTACGGACTAGTGTCTCAGCCATTAGGAATAAACATCCTTTTGCTGAAAGGAGAGGATATACACCACGGGGCATCCTATGGTTTCACCTGCATGACCATGGAGAGGACATGAGGAACTGGGATGGAAAACCTACCTCGACCCTAGAGGCACGGGTATGCGAGTAGCAAGGAAAAACAATCACTCAAGGGGGGTTCTTCCAGGAAAGTTGCTGCTCCAGTTTCCAGTAGGCAGTTCCCCAGACAGAGGAGTAGAAGTACTGTTTTTATTTCTGAGCTTAATAGAGAGACTTCTGATTCATATTTACAAGAAGTGAGTTGTGAATTCTGTAACTGGGACTAGAGGGGCCCTGCCTCCAGCCAGGTGGAGGAAAGGGACAACCGGGTTTACTGGACTGTGTGGATCTGATGGCCTGGCACATCTGACCCACAGGAGTATAAGGCTCTAGTGGACACTGGTGCACAGTGCACCCTAATGCCATCAAACTATGTAGGGGCAGAACCCATCTGTATTGCTGGAGTGACAGGGGGATCCCAAGAGCTAACTGCATTGGAGGCTGAAGTGAGCCTAAGCGGGAAAGAGTGGCAAAAGCACCCCATTGTGACTGGCCCAGAGGCTCCGTGCATCCTTGGCATAGACTACCTCAGGAGAGGGTATTTCAAGGACCCAAAAGGGTACAGGTGGGCTTTTGGTAGAGCTGCCTTGGAGACGGAGGGAATTAAACAGCTGTCTACTTTGCCCGGTCTTTCGAAGGAGCCTTCTGTTGTGGGGTTGCTGAAGGTCAAAGAACAACAGGTGCCAATTGCCACCACAACAGTGCACCGGCGGCAATATTGTACCAACTGAGAATCCCTGATTCCCACACATAAGCTAATTTGTCGAGTCGAGAGCAAAGGAGTGATCAGTGAGACCCGTTTACCCTTTAACAGTCCCATATGGCCAGTGTGGAAGTCTAACGGAGAGTGGAGACTAACAGTAGACTATCGTGGCCTGAATGAAGTCACTCCGCCACTGAGTGCTGCTGTGCCGGACATGTTAGAACTTCAGTACGAACTGGAGTCAAGGGCAGCCAAGTGGTATGCCACAACAGATATCGCTAATGCATTCTTCTCAATCCCTTTGGCAGCAGAGTGCAGGCCACAGTTTGCTTTCACTTGGAGGGGCATCCATTTGTACACCTGGAATCGACTGTCCCAGGGGTGGAAACACAGCCCTACCATTTGTCATGGACTGATCCAGACTGCACTGGAACAGGGTGGAGCTCTGGAACACCTTCAATATATTGATGACATCGTTGTGTGGGTTAACAGAGACGAAGATATTTTTGAGAAAGGGAAGAAAATATTCCAAACCCTTCTGAAGGCTGGTTTTGCCATAAAACAAAGTAAAGTGAAGGGACCTGCACAGGAGATTCAGTTTTTGGGAATAAAATGGCAAGATGGACGTTGTCAGATCCCAATGGAGGTGATCAACAAAATAACAGCCATGTCTCCACCAACTAGCAAAAAGGAAAGACAAGCTTTTTTAGGCGTTGTGGGTTTTTGGAGAATGCATATTCCAAATTACAGTCTGATTGTAAGCCCTCTCTATCAAGTGACCCAGAAGAAGAATGGTTTCAAATGGGGCCCTGAGCAACGACAAGCCTTTGAACAAATAAAGCAGGAGATAGTTCATGCAGTAGCCCTTGGGCCAGTCCGAGCAGGACAAGACGTAAAAAACCTGTTCTACATTGCAGCCGGGGGGAATGGCCCTACCTGGAGCCTCTGGCAGAAAGCACCAGGGGAGACCCGAAGTTGGCCCCTAGGGTTTTGGATTCGGGGATACAGAGGGTCCGAAGCGCGCTACACTCCAACTGAAAAAGAGATATTGGCAGCATATGAAGGGGTTTGAGCTGCTTCAGAAGTGATCGGTACTGAAGCACAGCTCCTTCTGGCACCTCGACTGCCGGTGCTGGGCTGGATGTTCAAAGGGAGGGTCTCCTCTACACATCATGCAACTGATGCTACATGGAGTAAATGAGTCGCACTGATCACCCAACGGGCTCGAATAGGAAACCCCAGTTGCCCAGGAATCTTGGAAGTGATCATGGACTGGCCAGAAGGCAAAGATTTCAGAATATCAGCAGAGGAGGAGGTGACACATGCTGAGGAGGCCCTACTGTATAATAAAATACCAGAAAATGAGAAGCAATATGCCCTGTTTACTGATACATCTTGTCATTTTGTGGGAAAGCATCAGAGATGGAAGGCTGCTGTATGGAGTCCTATACGAAAAGTCACAGAAACGGCTGAAGAAGGTGAATTGAGTCAGTTTGCAGAAGTAAAGGACATCCAGCTGGCTGATGGAGAAAAATTGCTGAATGAGAAAAATGGCCAGTGCTCTATCTCTATACTGACTCATGGATGGTGGCAAATGCCCTGTGGGGGTGGTTACAGCAATGGAAGCAGAACAACTGGCAGCACAGAGGTAAACCCATGTGGGCTGCTGCATTGTGGCAAGATATTGCTGCCTGGGTGGAGAACCTGGTTGTGAAGGTACGTCATGTGGATGCTCATGTAGACAAGAATCGGGCCACTGAAGAACATCAGGACAACCAACAGGTGGATCAGGCTGCTAAGATTGAAGTGTCTCAAGTAGATCTAGACTGGCAACATAAAGGTGAACTATTTATAGCTCGGTGGGCCCACGACACCTCAGGCCATCAAGGAAGAGATGCAACATACAGATGGGCTCGCGACCGAGGGGTGGACTTGACCATGGACGCTATTGCACAGGTCATCCATGAATGTGAAACGTGCTGCAATCAAGCAAGCCAAGCGGGTAAAGCATCTGTGGTTTGGAGGACGATGGCTGAAATATAAATATGGGGAGGCCTCGCAGATTGATTATATCACACTGCCACAAACCCGCCAAGGCAAATGCCATGTGCTTACAATGGTGGATCCTACAACTGTACGGCTGGAAACATATCCAGTGCTTCATGCCACCGCCCGGAACACTATCCTGGGCCTTGAAAAACAAGTTTTATGGCGACATGGCACCCCAGAAAGAATTGAGTCAGACAACGGGACTCATTTCCAAAATAACCTCATAGACACCTGGGCCAAAGAGCATGGCATTGTGTGGGTGTATCACATCCCCTATCATGCACCAGCCTCTGGGAAAACTGAACGATACAATGGACTGTTAAAGACTACACTGAGAGTAATGGGGGGTGGGACATTCAAACACTGGGATACACATTTAGCAAAAGCCACCTGGTTAGTCAACACTAGGGGATCTGCCAGTCGAGCTGGGCCTGCCCAGTCAGAACTCTTACGTACTGTGGAAGGGGATAAAGTCCCTGTGGTGCATGTAAAAAATATGCTGGGGAAAACCGTCTGGGTTATTCCTGTCTCAGGCAAAGGCAAACCCATTCGTGGGATTGCTTTTGCTCGAGGACCTGGGTGCACTTGGTGGGTGATGCGGGAGGATGGAGGAGTTTGATGTGTGCCTCAAGGGGATTTGATTTTGGGTGAAAATAGCCAATGAACTGAACGGTATGCTGTTAATTGCTATATAATATTGTATGTCATCACTCCTATGGTTGCTATATGACACATCAATGATATCATAGTAAGAATTTCCAAAATCAATGAAGAATGAACTTTGATTGAACCAAACAACGTGCAGTGGTGGTGGAACAAAGACTGACTTCAGCATGCAACAATCCAACACCACACAGACCATCTCTCCGGCTTTGAAAGACTGTTATGATAGATGGAGCCCAAAGTTATGGACTAAATGAACTCAATGGACATTTGTGGACTCTCTACAGAGGTTCTACAGGGGTGGTCGATAGACTAAGGAAATGATAAATGATATCTATGTATGTTATTAAAGGATGGGAAGGCGGGTGGTAGTTATTGAGGTCATATTGGATAGTATGAGACCTGAGCATGACGTAAATGGTATGGAATAAGGGGTGGATACTGTCACAGTTTAAGCTGGGATAGTTAATTTTCTTCATTGTAGATAGTATAGTGCTGTGTTTTAGACTTAGTATAAAAATAACGTTGGTAACACACTAATGTTTTAGTTGTTGCTAGGTAGTGCTTACACTAGTCAAGGACTTTCTAGCTTCCCATGCTCTGCCAGGTGCACAAGAAGCCGGGAGGGGAGGGGATACAACCAGGAGAGCTGATCCAAATTGGCCAAAGGGTATTCCATATCATGTGACGTCATGCCCAGTATATTAACTGGAGGGAATTGGCTGGGGGAGGCAGCGATCGCGGCTCGGGGACCGGCAGCGTTGGTCGGCAGGTGGTGAGCGGTTGCAGAACTTGTTGTTTGGTTTTGGGTTTGTTTTTTTTTTCCCTTCTTCCAAGGTTTCATCTCTCTTTTGCTCTCATTATTTTCCTTTCCATTATATTATTATTATTATTATTATTATTATTGCTGTTTTATTTTAATTATTAAACTGTTCTTATCTCAACCCACGAGTTTTCTTACTTTGGCCCTTCCGATTCTCTCCCCCATCCCACAGGGGTGGGGGAAGTGAGCGAGCGGCTGTGTGGTGCTTAGTTGCTGACTGGGGCTAAACCACAACACTAGTATTAAATCATACCAAATAAAAAAATTTGTGGCAGCCCTTGGGGAAAAGAATATGGAAGTAACTCTCTTTGTTCTTTCCATGCTTGTTTGATTTGGCATTTTCAGTACTTATTTTCTCTAATTAAAAAATACATGGGTAGGCTTGAGGGAGATAAAACCAATCAAACTTTCAATAGAAGTTCAATAAAATTGAAAAAAAGGGTCACTGTCTACTGAATACGAAAAAAACAATGTTATAGTTTTTAAATGTAATTTTAAAATTATATCTTAATAAAAAGGTATATTTTTTTACAACTTCTGAAGCTTTCCCGGATGTGATATTTTTATTTAAAGCATAAGCTTGAAAGCAACAACTAATTGTGTCATGTACCTTGAAATTAGAAACAGATTATTTCTAGATGATTCATAATTGTAATAATCCATCCTTCACCTTTACAACCATTGCAACAGAACTAAGGTCTTCCTGTGAAGCAAGCAATGTACTGCATATGTGTGGGGATGTTTGGTGTTCAACCTGCCCAGAGTGGAACAGCAGATCCTTCCACAACACACAAGTGGAGCGTAGGATAGTCTAAGTAGAGATGTGTTGGGTTGAGAAAAAGTAAGAATTTGACAATCTATTCATGTATGTATAACCTGTGATAAGTAAGCTATGATGAGTTACAGTATGTTTTACAGGAATTGTCATGACGTGCAATATAAAGTGTTATTGCACTCTCTTCTTGAAGTAAGTTCATCTAAGACATAAAAAGTATTATTTTGGAAATGATCCACTGCCTATTTTTATGAACACTGTGCCAAATTCTTTCCTTTCCTAGCTCATTAGAAATTAAAATGTGCAGATTCGCTTACGAATTCCTCCTGAAAAAAACTTAATACCATTCATTTGGAGGTTCTGTTCTCTGTGTGTGTTACTTCCAATTTACCTATATTGAATTTCATTTGCAATGTGTCAGTGTAATATCAAATCAAATCAAAATGCATCTTAATTTTTTCCCTCACAGATCCATTGCTTTTATGTCATCAATGATTCAGAAACAAAAGACCCTAAAATAGTTCTCAGCAGATATCTCACTTTTGCTTCATTACCTGAAAGATAATTGATAAATATAATTTTAAGCACCTTTAATGAAATATTTTCTTTTAGAAAAGGTTGAAAAACTAAACTCTTTTATTGTTTTAAAATATGAATAAATAGAGAAAGTGAATGGATTAGTTCTGAATGCTCAGAAAATTAGATTTAATATTTTTTGAAGGTAAAATTAATTTCATTACAAAAGTTGATTATTTTATGTATAACCTCTTAAAATGAGCCATCTGTTGGTATTTAATATTTGCTAGTGTATAAAAAAAAAAAAATCAAAAATTGGCAATGTGTACAAATATTCACTGAATGTTTAAAATATATTTTAATCACTACTTTATTAAAGTCAGAAGTCAGCCATTCCAGATATAAGATTTCTCAGAGCTTAAGTTGTTTGTACAGACCTAATTTATTCTCCTATATATCTCATATGTATTCTAATATAGCCCTTTAGTGAAATAACAAGATATTCATTTTAGCTTTTCTTAACAGTATTTAATAGTGCTAGAAGATGAAGGAGCAAACATGGGCAGATGTAATTAGTCTTGATTGAATATTTCTGTGGAACCTGAGTCATCTTTTCAGAACAATGCACAGATAATATAAATCATCTAAATTTTTAACTAATCAGAGTTTTGACCAGTCAGAAAGAAAATTTTAACTTGAATGCATAAAGGATAGTAGTGGGTAGATTACATATCCTTCACCTGATGGAACGGCATTACCGATTTCTAGTTTTTACACTAGAAGTGGATTTCTTCAGTATTTCAGTCCACCAACTAGGGCAGCTTTTCCAACTGGAAAAGGGCAAAATGAAGGTTCTGACACATAACATTGACATCTGGTTACAGTTTAGTTTGCTAATAAATAAAAGACAAAGTGCTTTGCTATGAATTCAGAAAGTGTAATTATATAAACCTTCTCTTACAGCTGTGTTGGAAGCTGTGCTCTGTCAGACAGGATGCGTGGTTTGCCAAGACATTTAGAAGAGTAGATCATAGGGCAGGCAGCTATAACTGGTAACCATTTTCTGCACTTTTACACTGTTCATTTGATAAACTCATCTGCCTTAAATATACCTTATGCCTCCACTCAGAGACCTTGCCTTAGGAATACTTGCATGAATTTCCTAAAGCACAAGAGACTAACATGCTTTTCCTAATGCATGTGAGCATAGATGTCTCATTAGCTGCTGTAAACAACTTCATTTGAACATAAAAGTACGTACTTCTACTAAACATTTCATACTTGTGTACAAATATGGACTTGTAGTTGGAATGATAAAAGAGATCTTAAACGTCTTTTTAGTACTCTTGCCCATACACTGTTCATTATGTATATTTTAGTCTGTATTAAGATACTTCAGAAAGTACATACATGACACATAATTTTAAGGTAGCATATCCCATCATCAAAAACTTAATGAACATATACATAAAACAGAATATTAACTAATCCTTTAGCTATAACTATTATTGTTGTTGTTATTAATAAAAATAATAATATATAATTTATAAATAAATTTCCTATATGAAGATGAAACAATCTCAGAAACTGTGCTGTAGAAATTAGTAAATTAGCAGAAATTACAGCCTTTAGAAGTCAAGATGCAAGATGAATAGAATACCATTTAGAACTAGAATACAATTCTAGTTTAAAGAAAAAAGATTTAACTCGGAAATCAATAAAAATAATTTTGATTTGTCTCAGAATTAGCTGCTTTTTATTGTCTTATTCACTGTGAACCAAGTCATAGAATTCTGCTTAGACATATTATCCAAATAATCCTTTCTCTAAACTAGTAATAAAGCAGCAAGGTAGTTAGAACACTACCCAGAATGTTAAAAGTTAATGGCATGTTAATATCTACAGTACAGGTAATATGACTGTTAACTGACTATTAAAATATCTACTGGTTTATTTATTTTAAAAACAACTATATGGATGTATGAAATGCTTGTTAAATGCAAAATTATATGAGACATACAACTGTGAGACCAAGTTCTCTTGTGGGTGAGACTTTTGAAGTCCTTATATGATGTCATACTTTCTTTCTGTGTTTAGCTAGTCTTTTTGCAAGCAGAACAAAAATTGCAAATATGGAGTCTTTACTTGAGCAAGAATGTCAGGATTTTGTCTTTTATTACAAATACAAAGGCTTTATGCTAGCATTGATAATGAAATAGAATCAAAAGACATTTTGCAATAATGTGATACCTTTTGTCATTAAGCAGAATACTAGTAATTCTAAATTCATTTTAAAATTCCTTTCAGAATTTTCTTGCAATGTTTATTCCATACTTTCTGGACAAAATTCATTTCCACAAGAGAAGTTCAGGACCTCTGCTGAAGGTAAGTTTCACTTCAAATAAACTTTTTAAATATGTATATATATAGATCTGTTAATCTCTTTCAGAGCTGACATATTCAATACCAATATCACTATTTCTTATAAAAATTCCCTCTCTTTGTCTAGAGACTATAAACAAAAATCATGTCTATTAATAAAAAAATGAAGAAAAACTAGAAATTTATAGACAAATCCCATAAAAATTAGATGGGCAAATAATCTTATGTATAATTTATAACATTGAAGATAAAAAGTAGATTAAAAAGAGTCAGCACAAATTTGCTTTGTCAAATTAGTCTAACTTTCATCTAAAATTATTATGGTCCTGTAGAGAAAGCAGAAATCTAAGGTATCTTTACCTTAGCAAGACTTCAAGATTATCCCAACATGCTTTTTAATAAGCTATCTGGGAAACATGGAACAGGTAAAACTACTAGCGGTGGTTGCATAACTGATTAGCTGTTCTATTGCCAAATAAAGTGGTTTATTGCCAAAAAAGGAAGACTATAACAAGAAAGGTTTTGCAGAGATCCATCTTGGATCTGATTTTATTCATGTATTTTCATTAACATTGGTATCAACAGTATATTTAGCTAATTTGCAGGTGGCGTGAAGCTGGAAGAGACTAAAGATCTGCTCAATAACAGGATTAAAAAGAAAAACAAAACATTTTCACTAAAAAAAGAAACAATGACGTTCAACAGCAAGGACAAGTTACTGTGTTTATGGAGAAATAATTACTTGCTCAAGCACAGTTCTGAGAACAATTGGTTTAGCAGCAGTTCTATTCAAAAAAGGATCCAGGGTTATTGTGGATACTGTGCTGGACATAAATGAAGTATGTAGTTTTAACACAGAAGAGAGATAAGCACCTGTATGTGACATAAAAACAGATGTGAAGACTGTATGACAGAAGAAGGAGGCCTTTCTCTTCTCAGCAGTGCTAAGGCTCAGCTGGAGTGGTGTCCAGTTTGATCTGTTGCCCTTCAGGAAAGAAGTAAACAAACTGGAGTCTATCCTGAGAAGAGAAATCTTACTTTCTTGTCCTTTTCAACATCCAGACAATTGGTTTTATTGGCATTGTTTGACTAGAAAAGTGATCAGCTGGTCTTGAGTTACAGGAAAACTGAACAAGCAAACAAAATCTGCCTTTTTCATGACAGAGAAATACAGGTGTAAAAATATCTCTTTCTTTTTTCAGACTGTTTGCTATTTTGAAGAAAAGTGATTAGGAATAATATTGGAACATGTATTTAAAGAAGCTCTCACTGAACAAGTTACTTGCATTTCTTAGCTAGAAGGTTGAGTATATTCTATTCAATGCATATTTGAAACATATTTTTTACATTCTCTTGAGCTAGGTCCTGAGATGCACAAATACTGCAGTAATTTTTTGGTAATATTTAGCTATGGGGAGTTGAACTGACTGCACATAGGCTATAAAATCATAGACATAGAAACACTTTCTACTGAATTCAACTGACAATACATAGGTGAATTGATGCTTCTAGTTGGAAATTTCTTTCAAACATCCACACTGGCTTTAATCTTTGTACACATTTTGTCATGTAACAGGTTGCGGGAAGAAAAAAATCCTCATACAGAAGTGTATTCAATGCAACAAGGTTATAATAACATAATTTTCTGAAATTATCTGGACAGATTGATGATTATTGCCATTTGCATTAGACTCAGGACTGAGTCTTCAACAAAGATTTTATTGATGAGATGCCTTTGAAATGTTTCTTTAAGGGCAAATAGTGCAAACAGGTATCTGCTTAGAGGAGAGTGGGGAAAAAGGATTGTTGGAAAGTATTTGCAAGGAAAGTTTTCTAGCATAGAGAGTTGCAGGGCATTATATGTGTAGGAAAGGGAAGGAAAACCTACTGTATAATGCATTAAGATTAAGGTTTCTTGCTGAAGTAGTTCTAGACTTGCCCACAGATGCACAATAATTTTCACTGTAATGCCTTTTCTGTATTGTCCCTATTTCATATTTACTCCTTAATTATTTATTTTGACAAATATAAGATTTGAAACAAGAGGAAGCAATGACCTGTAAAGTTACAGAATGCAGTTTTATTAATTTTAAGTGATAAAGAATATAATTTATCAGAAATACTTGAGTGAAATCCTTGAATTAAGGTGCCATCTCCAAGATGTTACCTGAGCCTCATATTAAATAGTTAGTATTCATGGATCATATTATGGGCCTCCTCAGTACTACTGCCTGTGAGCCTTTAACTCTCATTGAGTCCTAGTCACAAGCTACAGCAATATGATTTTCTCCACTTATTAAATCTAGTCTGTCTACTGTTACTTCTTAACCTAAATTTCAGCCTACAGAATGCTATGAAGAGGTTAATATATAAAATAACTTCTCTTGTAAACAGTATTGTAAAGGCAAAAATAATTTTAGTCCTCAAAACCACCAATCGGCCAGATCCAGAATACTGTGAAACACATGATTTATACTTGTAATTAGAAAATTCACCACTCTGCAATCACTATTTTGTAATACAGTGAGTAAGGTTGGTTAGTTCTGATTTCCTTTCATCATTTTTGATGGAGAAAAAGGGGTGTAGAACAATTATTTGCCACCTTTTTTTCTTTTTCTCTGCCTTTACTTCCCTCACTCTCTCCTTACAAAAAGGAAGTGTTTCCATGTTCATTTGGGATTTACAGATTAAAAGTAGGAAAGATGAGGAAAGTCATGAAAAACTAGGTATTGGAAAACTTATTTCCTTTGAAAATCAGAATAACTTAGACTCATTAGAGCTTTTTAAAAAGCATGTATTTATACTTTTTTTATGATAAAAGTCATCTCGAATTAAGTATTCGAATCCTATTTAAAACCCTTTAGATTTCAGGCCCCAAGCCACATATTTGCTAAAAAAAAATAATAACATTTTCATTTCAGTGGTGTACTCAGCAACATCACTATGTAAAAGGAAAATAGGGCAGCATTATTAACTATCACTTTCATAAGAACTGAGCCCAGAAAGATGATTTTTATAACAATACACATAGGTAATTTATAACATCCCTGTTCTTATCAGAGAAAACATGTGTCAAACCAGTAGACATGATGATTTTCAATATTATCGGTAAATGACATGGGGCAAATACCTTGTGAACATAAAATCATCTGGTCCAGGTAGAATAAGAATGCAGTCATATTTCCATAGATTGGATTATCAGGTCATATAACTAAATATCCACTCTTTAGAGGATTTGATTGATAGTTCCTTTTATTCTGGAGACTCTTCTAAAAATCATCTATTACTGCTTAAGTTAGATACTGCAAATGACATGGCTAATGAAGCTGAAATAATCTGAAGATAGTCAGATGAATTTTAAGCATCTTGATATATTAGTGCCTGCACTGAATCCAATAACTAAAATCAAACCTTCACATCTTCAGATACTGCAGAAGCTACTATGTTTTAGCTACTGGCTACTATTAAATAATATTCGCCTAATGACACTTCAGTTAATTAAAAAAAAAAATTATCTTTCTTGCCATCTTATTTTAAAAGAAATAAAAATGTTACCCTTTACTTTTATCAGTAAATAAATGACAGCCATTCAGTCACTTGAGTAGTTGGCAAAGATTCTGTGTTGTACAACTAGAAATAGCAAATGTTTTTCCTCTTTTCATTCAGGTCATTACAGAATCAGATTAGTGGTTAAATAGCACTAGTTTTCCTTTCCCTAAGCAGCCTTGGAAAGCAGAGCCTGTAATTTAGTAACAGCTGCAAGGAATTAGCTGAAAACAATCTACTAGAGACGTAGACAATTCGTATTATAAAACAAACAAAAACAAGACATTCACACAATCAAGAGCCTCAGTCCCCAAGTTCATTCAAACTGCTTATTCAAATAGTTTTAATGTTCTTCTCCTGGGTGATGAAAAGTGTGAAGCATGTTGCCATAAAAAGTAACTTATAAGTGTTTATAATATATATAACCCTATCATAACCTCTATTTTGTGGGGGTGAGGGGGCATATCTTAAGACATTGTTCTTGCAAAGGTATGTAAAAATCATATTCTTCTTTGGTGCCAGGTCTGTATCCAATTGCTTCAGGTCATAGGTGCCTACTTCAGTAACAAAAAGTTTCTATTCCTTTCTATTCCCATTAATTCCTCAGGTTCCTTGCTTCTGGAGAATTTGCTGAGGTATAATGTTGCTGAGGTATACTCTTCATTGCTCCATTATTAAGAAAAGTTGAAATTCATAGACCTAATCAAAATTATTTCCACAATTAGACTATAAAAATTCTGTGTTTTGACCAGAAAGAGAAGATTTGCAGAAATATTTTTATTTGGTTCAAAATTTCTCAGAAGCATACTTTTAAATAGAATGTTACTTTTTAAAAGAAAATAACAACCCTGAAAAATTTGTTGAAACAAATATTTGTGTATCTTAAATTTTTCTGTTTCCAGGGTTCTTTTTTGGGGGGATTTGGGGTTTTTTTGAAGAGGAGGAAGAACTGAAATCTTTTCACCATTAACTGTTAAGTAAATGCTAAGAGAAAAGTTAATGTTGAGAACTGCTAAGAAAAAAATTTTCACTATTTTTGCAATTATTTCTGCAAGTTTTATAAATGAATTTACGGTCATGGGTTTACCTAAATATTACTGATGTTCTGTTTAAGATGACTGGATCTAAAAAAGAAAAATCTTTTCCCTTTTAACAATAAAACAGAAGTACATTCTTAATGAAATATGTTCAGTTTCAATTAAGTCTCTAATAACAATTAATACCAGTGGGAAGATGGGAAACTTCAGAAGAGAGACTCCAATATGAAGAAAGAACAATTTAAAGATACTTTGATAAGTTTCTGATTTCTACACCTCACATAAGCTTCACCCTACTGTTCATATGGATTCAGAAAAATTAGTTTGTATCTTAGAAAAATCATGAACTGAAGGAAGATAACATAACAGCCAATATGGAAAAAAAGTAGAAACCAAGCAGCTATGCACCTAAAAATAATTCAAATTATTTTTATTTTCGAAAGTTACAGATGTAGAGAAACAGTATCTTCAGTGCACCAAATCTGGTCTACAAATTATTTTACTATAATTGTTCATGAGGTTTTCTTAGTACTCAGTAGCATTATCTAAGTGCTGGAGCACTTGTCTACTCTCCTACACCTAAAAAAAACAAACCCAAAACAATTCACTCTTGCCACTGTCTTGGTTTTTCCATAGCATGCTTAAGAAACTCTGATGCTCCAACTTTTGTGCTAGGCAGAGCTGATCAAAGTAGCAGTTGTCCAAACATACAGCAGCAGTAGTTTCTTTGGGTGCAAGAAGTACAGACCACATACATACTGTGTACTTCTGCTATATACAAATCATATTTTGGGGATGAATTAATCACAACTTATTATAGGGATGGGATTCATTAAAACACCTAATTTAAGATCTGTATATGTTGGTATGTACATATGAGACATACCTAAACTCCCATTATACTCAACAGGGATCTACTCAGTAAATATACTGGTCTCTAGAGAATTATGTAGAAGAAAAAATCTACTCTGAATACAGTGAACCCTCATAAGAGGCTTCTGTTCAGCTGTCTATATGCAAGTATCTAAAGTCATCTGCAGTATGTGACAAAGGGCAAAATGGAGACAAGGTAGGGTACCCAGAAGCATCTCAGATCTGCCTAGATGGCTGACTGTGAACAAGTAAATCAGGCCCAAGTTTCCCACCTATGTAGTCATTAAATATAAACGTTGGAGGTATCCTGACTGTTCCTTCCATAGGAATGTCTCAAACAGAGACCCCAGTTTCTTCTCAGTTGTAATCAAAGGAAATGGGTAGAATTTGGTTTGAATGTTATTTTCCTTTGTTTCATTGTTGCTTTCATGTGCTGCCTTGTTTTACTTCATCCTTTCTTGTGGTATGGAATTTTAATTTTACTGTCATTAATATAAGAGAATGAAAGCCTCGAGAAAAATGTACATGGCGTAATGCCCAGAGTGTAAATACTCTTTTTCTGGACAGACTTACAAATATCCAGTGGGGGCAAGAGAAAAAAGAAAAAAAAGTTATGCATATTTAGTGATGTTCGTAACATAATATCTGAATGTTTTTCTTTGCATGTGAGGGGGACTAATTGCTTTATATTCTAGTAGAACAATCTACTTAATTGCAGATCTTTCAAGCAGCATTTCACAAACTGTGTTGCATACCTTCCTTTGTCTACTACCAAGTGAATTTTGCTTAGCGTGATGATCAAATTTTGTTATTACAAGCAGAAGTATTAAACCCACTCCTTCTTATGCTGCCCCTGACCATCTGGTAGTTTTTATGCCTCATCCAGAGGAACATGACCCACAATTTTTGGAAACATAATCATAAATGCATGTGTCTCTCTTTGATTAGAGTATATTTTGCTTTTATTAATGGCAGCTTGTTTATTGACTGTACTGATGAAATCTTATTTTCCAAGAGGTGTTTACCACTGAGGTTGGTGTTGCCTGATAATATGACCTTCAGCTGCAGAAATTCATCTGACATATTGATACTAAATTAAGCAGATTAAAAAAGATGTTCACATAAATGAAGACAGTGAAAAATCTAATGGAGGATTGTTTTTAATAAGTTGCTATTTTCTTATTTTTTATAAGCCTTTAAATGACAAATGTACTGTTCAGCTCACCATTTTATAAGCTGAAATGTGAAGGTCAAGCTGTTGTAAATGCATGTTTTAACTAACACTATTCCTTTGGTTTTTATGGTACAATGCATATAAAATTATTTTATGTGCTTAAAAGCCTTATTTTTATGTGCTGAAGTGTTTGTAACTATGGCTCAACCTTATGTTCATGGATGTTTAAGCTGGCTAAGATGAGATTTCTTTCCATCATTGCTGCAGTATTTCTTGTTTTATAGAAGATGTCTACATCTAAGCCTAAAAAACTCTGTCAAAACATTGATCTGACCCTATCAGATTATTTTAATTATCTATATAATTTTAATATTTCTGGAGAATGAATAAAATGGATATTATAAATGTCCATCTACCACAGCCTAAGTTGCCTGTGATTCAAAAACACTAAAAAGAAGTGATATGAAGTTTACTAAGACTGCCCAATTTTATTTTTCCTCATTTTCCTCTGCTTTCTTCCAACTCTTTTTCCCCCTGCATTTCATTTTCTCATTTTCCGCTCAAAACAAAGGTATGTCAAATTTTTTACTAGATGCTTAGGGAGAATATGTAAATAATATGACATGGTTGTTATGCCCCTTCATCATGTATATTCTTTCAGCTTCTGGCTTAATATTTAGGAACTTTCTGAGGCAGAAGTTACATCTGGACCATGTGATAACAGCCAACAAACCTTTATTTGCCTAACCTCTTTTTGAACCCACTCTTTTCCTCCTCTTTTGTGACAATGAGATTAATGTTATGGTTAAGAACTTCAATTCTTCCTAACAATTTGCTTTAAACCATTATCCAATTGATTTCCATGTTTTTCCTCTTTTCCATATTATGAGAAAAAGTGAGTAACCACTTTTTATTTACTTTCTTCAACCATTCATGATTTTACAGACCTCCATCTTATCTTCCTTGGGTTATTTCTTTTCAAGGTGAGAAACACACTCTCTTCAGTGTCATTTCATATAGAAGTCATTCCATACTTCTGATCATTCTTTTCATCCTTCTCAGTACTTTATCTAAATCTGCTACATTTTTCTGAGATGGCTGATTAGCACGTTATTCAGCATGGAGTATACCATGCATTTATGTAACAATATTTTTTGGTTTATTTGTTTTTATTTTATGCTCCTTCACTCAATTTCTGTTATGATATTTACCTATTTGAAATTTCTCTAAGATGAATTTTGAGAATGGTAATCACTAATTCAAAGACTACCATTCTGTCTCCACAGGGTGATATTTTCATGTGTGCTTTACATAGAATTTATGAGCACTCAATTCTCTCTGTCATTTTTTATCACTAAATACAATGAGCTCCTTCTGCAACATTTTGCAGTTACCTTTATTTTTTACTTTCTTGGAATAATGTTTGTCATCTGTAAAATTGGGCAGCTCGTTATTCACTCCCTTATATAAATACAGTGACTATCATTGGTCACTGCATAGATCCTTCTGGGACACTGAGGGTTAATTCATTCCAGTGTGGAATACAACCATCTATTTCTGCAGTTCATAGGTGTTTTCCTTCTTTTTGTGTCTTCTTTTTCTTCATTAATGTCATGGTTTTGGCTGGGATGAAGTTAGTTTTCTTCACTGTAGCTGGTGTGCTGTGTTTTGGATTTAGTGTGGGAACAGTGTTGATGGCACACTGATGGTTTAGTTGTTGCTAAGTAGTTGCTAATTAGGTGCTAAGTGTTGCCAGGTAGTCAAGGACTTTTCCAGCTTCCCCTGCTCTGCCAGGAGTGCAGGAAGCTGGGAGGGGATGGGATGTGGCTGGGACAGCTGCTCTGGGCTCTCTTGCAGGATATTCCATATCATAAAATGTCACACCTGGTGTATTAACTGGGGGGAGTTAGCTGGGAGAAGGAGTGATTGTGGCTCAGGGACTGGTGACCTTGGTCAGTGGGTGGTGAGGTGTTGCATCACTTGTTTCTAAGTTTTATTTACATCCTCTGGGTTTTACACCCACCCCCCCTCGTTATTTTGCATTTCATTATTATTACTGTTGTTATTATTATTATTACTATTACTGTTTTGTTTCAATTATTAAACTGTTCTTATCTCAACCCATGAGCTTTCTTACTTTTGCTCTTCCGACTCTCTCCCCCATCCCACTGGGTGGGGGGAGTGAGCGAGCAGCTGTGTGGTGCTTAGTTGCTAACTGGGGCTAAACCATGACAATTAACCACATATAATCATCCATGGAAGAATTTTCCTTGATTTTCCCTTACAGTTTAGTGTCTTCAGGAGCCTTTTTGAAGGTTTATATTTTTATTGTTTTCTATCCTCTTTCCATTTTCACGTTGGTTTCCATTAAATATTTTTTTCTTTCTATCTCCCTTTCTTGCTGAGCTTTATTTTATTTTTCAGCCCAGTTTGTATCCTTTTGGAATATTTCCTGTTCTTTTTTTCAATTTTTGTCTCCTTTATGATTTTTTTTAAAAAAAAAAAGTCCTTCTGTTTTTGTGTTTAAATTAATATATCTTATTTTCTTTGCTTTCTACAGTATTTATTTTTATGTTGTTATTATTCTTCATATTCTTTCCCTAGGAAATATTTTTATTTTCTCTGTTTTGGAATCAATACATATGCAAATCATAGAATCATAAGATATCTCAAGCCGTAAAGGACCCATAAGTTTCCTCAAGTCCAACTCCCTGCTCCTTGCAGGACTACCTAAAAATACATCATATCAATAAGACCATTGTCCAGATGGTCCTTGAACTGTGGCAGGCTTGGTGCCACAACCAATTCCCCCAGGAGGCTGTTCCAGTGACTGGCCACCCTCTCAGTGAAGAACCTTTTCCTATGTCCAACCTGACCTTCCCCTGATGCAGCTTCATTCCATTTCCTCATGTCCTGTCGCTGCTCACCAGAAAGAGGAGATCAGCACCTCTCCCTGCGCTGCCCCCCTTGGGGAAGTTGTAGACTGCGATGAGGTCACCCCTCAGCCTTCTGTTCTCCAAGCTGAACAAGCCAAGTGACCTCAGCTGCTCCTTGTAAGTCTTGCCCTCAAGATCTTTCACCATCTTGGTTGCCCTCCTCTGGACACACTAATATTTTGATGTCCTTCTTGTATTGAGGTGCCTAAAACTGCACACAGTACTCAAGGTGGGGCCACACCAGTGTGGTGTAGAGTTGGACAATCACCTCCCTCGACTGGCTAGTTATACAGTGCTTGATGCACTCCAGGACATGGCTGGCACTTTTGGCTACCAGGGCAGACTGTTGACTCGTATTCAACTTGCCATCAACCCAGACCCCCAGATCTTTTTCTGCAGGGCTGCTCTCCAGCCTCTTGTCCCACAGTTTGTATATATAACCAGGATTACCCCATCCCAGGTAGAGAATCCAGCACTTGCTTTTGTTGAATTTCATATGGCTGGTGATTGCCCAGCTCCCTAATCTATCCAGATCTCTCTGTAAGGCCACTCTACCCTCAAGGGAGTCCCCAGCTCCTCCTAACTTAGTATCATTGGCAAACTTAATGTAAATTTGATTCCTGTGTCCAGATCATTTATAAAAACATTGAAGAAGCCTGGCCCTAAAATTTGAGCCCTGGAGAACCCCACATGTGTCTGGCCACCAGCCTGATGTAACCCCGTTTATCAGAACTCTTTGAGCCCAACCTGTCAGCCAATTGCTCACCCAACATATTATGGACTTGTCTAGCTGTATGCCAGAAATTTTATCCAGAAAGATTCTGTGAGAGACTGTATCAAAAGCTTTGTTAAAATCCAAAACCATTGCATATACTGTCTTCCTTTGTTCAACTAGACGGGTGACATTGTCATAAAAAGAAATTAAACAGGACTTGCCCCTCATGAATATCTG
Source organism: Morus bassanus (assembly GCA_031468815.1). Taxonomy (NCBI): domain Eukaryota; kingdom Metazoa; phylum Chordata; class Aves; order Suliformes; family Sulidae; genus Morus; species Morus bassanus. The sequence continues at coordinate 79,848,376 of CM062568.1, forward strand.
CTGGCTATGACCAATGACTGCATTGTCTCTCAAGCGTTTTTCAATAACTTCCACAATAAACTTCTCCATAATTTTATCAGGCACCGAAGTGAGACTTACAGACCTGTAATTACCAGGGTCTTCCTTATTCTTCTTGAAAGTTGGGACAACATTTGCCACCTTCCCATTGATTGGGACCTCTCCAGACTCCCATGACTGTTGAAAAATAATGGAGAGAGGTCCTGTGAAAACATCAGCCAGCTCCTTCTGTACCCTGTGATGAATCCCATTGGGCTCCATAAATTTATGCACATCCAGTTGGAGCAGCAAGTCTCAAACAAGTTCAGGGTCAGCTGGGAGTTTATCATCCCCCCAGTCATGATCTTCCAACACAGGGCTCTGGGAGTCCAAGGGCCCATCATCAATATTGAAGACAGAGGCAAAGAAAGCATTAAATGTCTCTGCTATGTCTACATCCCTATTTGTGAGGTGACCAACCTCATTAAGCAACAAACCAGTGTTATCTCTGATCCTCCTTTTTCTGTTAACATATTTTAAAAAGCCCTTTTTGTTGTCCTTCACAGTGCTGACCAGCTTGAACTCTAATCGAGCTTTAGCCACATGAATTTTCTCCCTGCAATGGTGAGCATCTCTGTAGTCCTCCTGTGTCCACTGTCCTAGCTTCCAATGTCCATACACTTTCCTTTTCCACCAAAGTTCTAGAAGATGCCTGCTCAGCCAAACCAGCCTTGTTAGAATCAGATTTTTTCCCCAGGACTAGATTAGACTGGGGTTCATGGTCCACTATGTATATTACTGCACTTTACAATTCTAATAGAGTCATGACAAAAAAATTAACATTTCAAGGAATTTTGTTCTGTCAAGTTTATTGCAGCTGTGATTGCACTGGCAAAAGAAACTCATACACAGATATTAAGCCTGATTGAAATATTAAAAATTTAAATATTTTTTCCAAAGGGTTTTTTTCCAGAAACACCCAGGGATTTTTTTTTCTCGGTTTTCTAGCTTTGTCACAAACCAGCTATGTAATATGACAATAAGGAAAAGATTTTAAATGTTTCCAGATGTATTTAGGTATACAATATGCTTTATGGAATGATCTTACCTGTTAAAGAACTTTTGAAAAGGACTGTACTACACCTGCCTGTATTGTAGGAACCTTAAAAGATAATTCTTCTTAAATTCCAGTTGAGGAAAACACAAAAACAGCCTTCAGATTAAAGAAAGTTCCTCATCAAAATGTTAAAAAGGATAAACTGTGTTGTGCAGTGCTAGAACGATGATGCCTTTTGTTAGCATGGTTATCCATTAGCAGTGTGAGCTAATGAAGTGTCCACCATTATGACACCTATCACATCTCTTACTCTGAAATAGATGACAGTCTTTGTTGCAAAAGAAAATGGAGAATATGGTGGTTGGGTTTTTTTTCAGATACTGTATTCAGAAATCATATTTTAGATACAAAGCATGGGATTCAGCTCTCACTTGAGCTAGATATCTGTACCTGAAATGTTCCTCTTCTGAGTTACTGGAGAGATAGAAACCCTTATAGAGGAGAATTCACCTAACAGGTTTATGTTCTTGGGATGAGATGAATCAGTAACTAAAAAACCTTATTTCATTCCATTAACTCTAAAGGGAATGAAGAGTTTAGTTAACTAGTATGCCTAGATGCTGTGGATGTCTCCATTTGCTCAGATGAATCATATCCATGATTGTCACATTTTTTTGGGAGCATTCAACTGGGAAAAAAAAACCCCAAACATCCCCCTTTACCACCACCCCACCCCCACCCCTAAAAAAACCCAATCCACTCTTACATTCTGGTCCAATCTTCCTCTCAGGCACAATGTTTTCCAAGCTAAAACTTGCTGGTGCAACTCCAATTTTTTATTGCTAATGCATAGATTAATAGATTCTATAAATGAAGTTAAATAAAGCCAAGTTTGCAGTGGCTTTGCAGTATTAGAATATCACAAGTTACAGCCAAATTGCATTGGTAACTCTAGCATTGATTAGTCACTGAGACCATTTTATTTCAGGGACAAATCATACTCTTAATTAGGGTGTGGTACTCAGTCACAGAGAATAGCACATGATTCTACTGGACTTGCCTGAAATTGAAGTATTTCAGAGGAAGCAGCTGCTCTGAACCTATTGTGTGATGTCATCTGTTAGTACAGTATTAGTGATGTTCACAGGTGAAGGACTATTTTGTTCTAGGACTATCTTAAAAAGAATACATTTTTGTCACGAGAATTAATTTCTTATTTATGTATTTTAGAGAAGATTCTTATTGAATGTCACTTTTTGCCTCTATTCATGAAGGTAGAAAATAGGATGCTATTTAAATCCTGTGATGGAAACTGTATGCACCACATCCAGGCTACCAAAGCTGATTTTCTTCAAGCAACCATCCTGACGTTCCAGTTTGGTATGATCACAGATATTAGACCTGCTTCTTTTGAAAAGAAGTAACATTCAATTATAAAACACAGTGTAGGAAATAAAAAACAAAATCAGTACAAACTAACTAGCTAATAATCTCTTTTACAAGTACAAAGTATAAACAGTTACTTCATTGTAAGTAACAGATAGAGATAAAGTCTAAGATATTGACATGTTACTTTGGAAAGAATGCTACTACAATGCTCAAAAACTGACTGTTTATTTGTACTCTGTAGAGTATTCTAAACCATTGTAAACTTTAATGACAGCCTAAATCTTTTTAGATTGCAACCTGTTTTATTTCTGATATTCAAATGATGATGGATAATATTATGGTTGGCTTTCCACTAAGAATATTTTTTTTGTCCTGTTGTTGGTAAAGAAAGCCACTTCTATTTCTGACTTAGTATCAAGTCACTAATGTCAGTAAACAATACCTTACACCCACTGAAAACTAAGAAAAACTTATCTTTTTATAGCAATGAAATATCTTTTGAAAAAAAAATGCCAATAACATTTGAGCATTTTATTAACATTACATTAATCTTTACTGTGATCAATAATGATTTTGAATATACAATAAATCTCACAGCATCATCTTTTGAATTTGAATTTGATATGATTTAAAAGGCATTGTGAATCACTCTGTAACCTTTCTTGCTTACTTATATGTTGTCCAATTTCACTTTCATTATCTGAACTTATATAGAATTCAGTCTGGGGCAAAATTATTAGAAAGTGTTTGGGTTAAAAGGGTTTGGGAATCTTGTTTTTGCTCAGATCAGAATGCTTAACCGAAAAATATAATTAGCTGGTACGTAAGTCAGTATCTTGTTCAGTGTTGTGACAACCAGGTAAACTTTTATGAGGTCTGCTTTATCTAGTTGTTCCTTCTGGTTTTACGATTATGGGTCTCTATTCTTCAATGCTTTCATGGAACATGTGCAGTACATACGTTTGCTTAGTTTTCATCATAGTGTTATATACCCCTATTTTAGAAATGCAGGCAACACTATTTCAAACTTAAAATTTATGACTATTCACAATAATATTTTAAAGCCTGCAGTCTCCCAAAGACTACAAAGTTCAGTTGTTACAGCCATAGTGGCTATGCATGTACAGGTGTAAAATGAAATAAAAAGTCAGAGGGAACATAAGTATAGTTGGAGGGAATTCGATGTTGTAGTTACACTAGACCAGCAAACTATAAATCTGAAAGACCAAACAAAATGTGTACACATGGTGGATAAGATTTATTTAACCATTTCAGGTGTTTACACCAAATGTGTTTCAATTAACTCTTCACCCTACATTCCCTTTACAACCAACAGAAAGTAGCAATAGACACTTTTTTGGTCACAATCAACCTACCAAATGCAGGTTTCTTCTTAATGTTGAAAGAAGGGCTCCTAGGGGAGGATAGGATCTCTAATTGTAACACATGTCCAGAGATTAAGTTGGATGAATTCCACAAAGTTATGTGCAAAACACAGCTATGCTGTCAAAGCTATGCTGTAATCTTTTTCTTATATTCTGAACTAACACACATATGCCAACAGTGTAGTATAGTCTGAACTGTGTATTTATTGGAGTGAGCACACCACTATAATGGCATGTTACTACACCAGCACACACTGACTAAATTATATGTGTCTTAGTTTTAGGCTAAGGGTTTCTTATAATAAACACAACCAGAGAAAGATGTGAATGGAACAATAAAACAAAATAGATAACTTGCTTCCTTTGAAAATATACAAGAAAATTACTTAAAATGACACATGAAAGGGGAACTATAAATTGCTAGTGCATACTGCAGCTCCATAAAAGTCAATATTACCCCATGTTAAAAACTTACTAGGTCTTTTAAATAGATAATTCATCATTAGTTAAATGCTAAAATAGTGGTGTATGAATAGAGAAAAATAGATTTGATTTTGTAGTATATTAAGGTGCTTGCTTATAAAGTGTTGTGCAGCACTCAGAAAATGCTCTTGGTTTACTTCTTTTTCCATATATATTACAAACTCTCAGAAGACCGTCGATCCTTAAAGTATAGTAAATTCAAGTCATTTCTGATAGATATTGTAAGCAAGAACCTATGCAGAAAGATGTGGTATTTTCTGTAACTGAATGGGGAAAGAGGAAGTCTGAATAAAATTTGATGTCTCTTAAGTGTTTTCTGGAAAGGGCTGCTAGAGATCTGCAAAATTTATGTGTGCCAGGCAAAGCATGAAAGGAGTTCTTTTTTGGACTCAAATTTATTCTCTCAGCTGGGGAGAATGAGACCCAGAGGCTCCAGGACAGAGAGGTTTAGAGAATTTCAGGAACAATTACTGTGGGTCTGGCCTGCTGACAAGAAGGGCTTCCAGAGCACTAATTTCCAGGTCACTAATTTCTGTCAGTGAGAGGAAGTAAAGATTTTAGTGACTAAAGCTCAGGAGGCTAGTATCAAATGAAAGACTTGCCAAACATTAATGGTTGCATCTCTATGAATTTATCCTTCATGCTAACCTATAATTCTTGTATTTGACATGTGCTTTTGTTATATGGAACACTGAGAGACAAATATAAGTCAGATTTATAGCAGCATGTAGTAGCAGAGTCTTGTCTCATACTAACATTGTCCAGAAGTCTTGGAAAACAGTGCAGGGACAGAATACTGTAATTAGGTGTGATGGTGTATGAGTTCACCTACCTTGGTGCCCAGGATAATTTCACAAAGATTTAATTGTCATTGCACGAAAAAGGACACAATCTATCAAAGTAGATTTTTGCCCTGCATATACCATATGCCTGTATGGATATCACAATCACAAATCCTCCATTGGATTACCTGTCACATATACTCTCAGAAATTAAACATGCTTGGGAACATTGTTGGACATTGTCTCCTTTTGGCACAGCTGTCTCAGTCCCAGGAACAACATGGCTGCAAGCATGTTGCCTGTTAAACAACTATTCTCTTAGTTTTTCCTGCAACTCTCAACCCATTCCTGAGAATTGTTTAGAACAATGCTGACTAGCACAGGGCAAATTTGTGGCAGTGAATATCCTCACTGTTTTCTAGGAAAGATGGTCTTGCACCAGTGTCCAGAAACATTCTTAGGTACACATGATTTTACTTCAGAGATGCAGACTTCTTATACCATTCTATTCCATTTTTTAAATCTCCCTTTCCAAGCTGCTACTCAGTGTCCTGATGCATATTTCAAGGAAAAATGTAGAGATAACAGTAAGCTGTCTCTTTTGCTGACTGCTTTGATAAGCAGGAAAACATCACTGACATTTAGTGTGTCATCCTTTGTTTATTAGCACTCAGTGAAATGGTAGAGACAGTTCATATTCCATGTTGTGTGCCTGTACTGACATGACTAGTATCCTATGTTACCACACCACACAGAGCAGGAGACATCTTTGGAAGGATATCTTAGATTAAAGACATGAGAAGTTTGTTCATAGTCCTCATACTTCATGACTCCGTCTATGCTCCACGCTCTGGAAAATGCGAGTTTACACTATGACTGTGACTTGTAGTTTTTCTGCAAGATCTTGCCTACTGAAATTGGAGGAAAAATAGATTTTTCTGTGTGTTCATATTTTTTTTTCTACATAGATGAAAGCTGTTAATTTCATCTTTTTTTTTATCATAGGAACTAATTTTACAAGGGCAGTACTATTATTATTTTAAAAGACAATAAATATCACACATCAGAGAAAGTAGAGCAATTCTGTTCATAAAACGTAGAGATATTTTTAAACAAGATTGATTTCCTTTGAGGTAGCCTGATGCATGTAGTTACACTGGCTGTGTCTAGACTAAATTGCAAAACAGTGCATCACAGTGAACCTTAAGAACCTAGTCCCCCAGTAGTGCTGGATGAAAGACACGCTGGAGTGTCCCAGGACTCTCTTTAGCCTATGTGAGTGGTGTCTTTATTCACAGAAACTAAAAGGCAGAAAAGGCTGGTGTGCATTCAAAACTTGCTCTGAGGTAGTATAAGGATAATGCAAATATGCAACCTGGGAAATACTCCTGGTTCTTATAAAGGAGACGTCATTTGATATCTACCACAGTCTGTGGACAATCCCCATGAGATAAGTGAATCTTAGCAAAAAGGGTGGCATTAAATGAAAAGATGAGTCTTCAGATTTGGCTCAGTGTTCTAAAAGCAGGGTGAATAAAGTGAGTTGCTGCTTTTGAAATGAAAACGTAATTGTCAATTTCTTTCAAAAGCTCTGTGATGTCTCTTGGTGTCTTAGATCCTGGGCTCTAAATAAGGTTCAAAATAGAAGGAAAGATCTTTCTATATCTAGTGGTCTGAAAGCTCAAGGTTTTAATGTTTACCATAACAGGCTTTTAAAATAAAGTTCAGCAACCATTTCCTAATAAAAGAATGCTCAGATATTAATTTCATTATGCTCTGTAATGGCCTAAGGTACATATTAACACTGAAAAGAGGCAAGACAATGTCAAACTTTATTGTGTTCAGAGGAGTTCTTTTTTGGCTCAAAGTGCATATTTACTTCTGATTTTTTGCTCATAAGCACAACTCAGACATACAAGAAGATTTATTCCTGCAGTGTATATACAGTGCTTAGTCCTTTTTCTTAATGAGTGCCAGGAGAGAATGTACTGACATCCCAAATTATCACTGCAAGTTCCAAGTGGACAGAAAGAAATATGTTGTGTCTGCCTGTCTTCCTGTCTTTATTTCACTGATGCAGAAAACTTTTTGCAAATCATTAGGAACCAGGGGAAAGGCAGAAGGAGTGGATTCCCTATGCACTCTGTTCATTATATCAAAGTCTCATCCAATCCTACGAACAGATACTAGTATGTCCCAAATAGATGTCAGTACAGGACTGTGACCTAAAAGATACTTAAAAGAAAAAAAATCCAAATTTTAACTCTGTGATTCTACAATCGATGTCCACAGATAGAAAGCATTTTGTGGATTAAATCTTATGATAACAAAATCTGGGACCCTTGCCCTTCTAGTTTTCAACTGCAGTGACTTCCCTGAGACTTCAGGTAGCACACCACTGAACCCCAGTGCAGCCTTGGACTGCAAGCTGCGTGAGAAAAGGTTACTTCTCTTTCATATTATTTAGAGCCAAGTGCAACTTCAGGCCTGAACAAAGAAGTAATAAGTTCTCTGCTTTTGATCTGGTTTTTAAGGACTTATTCTTTAATGGTTTTGAAGGTGTTGTAGATAATATTTATTTTAACTCTTTTATATTTATCTTTTAGTATTATTTTCAAATGCATCCATGTGCAGTGGACCTAGTCTGAAACTTAAAGAACAGATGAATTCATTTGAAACTAGGGATACTGCCCCTAAGAAAATGAAAGTTATATGATGTATAGGTTTAGTGGAGGCTATTCTCCAGCAGATATATTTCATTCCTCTCCCATCACCATTCAGAATCAATAATGTTTAAGCAGTGTGCACATTATGTGGGACAAACATAGTATTTCATTTTTGTAAGAGCAGAAAGCTAAACCCTAATTTCAGTGAGAATACAATGTATGTACATTCTATGGAACTGGGGTTGTTTAGCCTGGAGAAGAGGAGGCTGAGGGGAGACCTTATCGCTCTCTACAACTACCTGGAAGGAGGTTGTAGTGAGGTGGGTGTTGGTGTCTTCTCCCAAGTTACTAGTGATAGGACATGAGGAAATGGCTTAAAGCTACACCAGGGGAGGGTTATATTGGATATTAGGAAAAATTTCTTTACTGAAAGAGTAGTCAGGCACTGGAACAGGCTGCCCAGAGAGGTGGTGGAGTCACCATGCCTGGAGGAATTCAAAAAACGTGTAGATGTGGCACTTTGGGACATGGTTTTAGGAGGCATGGTAGTGTTGCGTTGATGGTTGGACTTGATGATCCAAGAGGTCTTTTCCAACCTAAATGATTCTGTGATTCTATGATTCTACTTTGACATATGCATATGAATTGATGAAATCAGTAAGGCCACCTTTCCTCCTTCTTCTATGTATTATCACCAACTGCCTTGTGCTTCAGATTCTGTAATTTTTATTGGAATATTTGTCATAAAATATGCATATAAAATAAAAAAAAAGAAAAGTTTCTTAAGACTCCTATTAAACAACATATACATTTGTGCCTTAGAAATTACTATAAACCTATTCTTGATAAATGTGTTAAATGTTAAAATCATCACAGGATGGGAAGCTTATGTGTTTTCCTTGTAAATTCTATCCATTAAGCTCTGCTACCTGTTACAAACAGAAGCAAGTATGACCAGCTATTTGAAAACACCTTTCTATGAAAGTTGCATTGTGACATTAAGCTTTGAATTTAGGCACTAAGTTCTGTTCCTATAGTCTGTGAATCTGAATGTAATATCCACTTTCATTTCTATCCCTGATCTATATAGCATGTTAGTTATTTACAAATTTTCAATAGATATTCCACATATGTAGATGCATACTATATCAGAAAAATGCACACAGACAAGAAACTGAAAATTCAGTTTCTGCTGTAACATTGAGATGAGCTAAAAAGTTAGTGATTATTTTCTTGTTTCCTATTGAAAGGTAATAAGTTTTAAGGAGCGAAATCATGAAATCATTCCATGTGGATATTCATGCACAGTGCAATTTTGCCAGGTCATTTTGTGATTTATTTATTTCTCTCAGCATTTTGCTTGGCTAAAAGTACAATGTATAGGCTATGTGATTTTATTGGGTGTAGGTGGAAAGATTTTGGTAGTAGGAGGGCTGCATGGGGACCTCTGTGAGAAGAGACATGGGCTGTCCCATCCCAGGCACAGACAGCTGCAGACAGCTCCACAACAGACATACCACAGGACAGAGCTGAGCTCATCAACCAATCTGGTGGCATCTCTGTGAAAACATATTTAAGGGGTAAAAATACTGTGTAGTGAAGTACGTGAGAGAGGATTGAAGAAAAAGAAGTGTAAGAAAAAACCCTGCAGATACCAAGGTCAGAGAAGAAGGAGGGAGAGGAGGTGCTCCAGGTGCCAGAACAGAGATTCCCCTGCAGGCTGTGGAGAAGACCATGGTGGAGTAGGTTGTCCTGCTGCAGCCCATGGAGGTTCGCACCAGAGCAGATATTCACCATGTAGCCCATGCAGGACCCCACACCAGAACAGGTGGCTATGCCCTGAAGGAAACTGCAGCTCATGAAGAGCCAGTGCTGGAGCTGGCTCCTGGCAGGAGCTGCCAATTATGGGGGCCCATGCTGGAGCAGTCTGTTCCTGAAGGACTGTACCCAGTGGAGAGGACCCATGTTGCAGCATTTCTTGAAGAACTGCAGCCTGTGGAGAGGAACCATGCTGGACCAGGGGAAAAGTGTGAGGAAGAAGGAGCAGCAGAGAGAAATTTTTACAAACTGACTATACCTCCCCCTTCCACATAACCCACTGTAATGCTCAGGGGCAAGGACATAGAGGCATTGGGAATGAAGGAGTGAAGTTGAGTCTGGGAAGAAGGAAGGAGGGTGGGAGGAAGGTAGTTTTCGTTTTGGGTTTTTTTCTCACTATCTAAATCTATTTTACATGACAATAAATTAAATTAGTTTTCCTGAAGTCAAGTATGTTTTGCCTGTGATGGTAATTAGTGAGTAATCTCCCTGTCTTTATCTGGAACCACAAGTTTTTCCATCTTATTTTCTCCCTCTAGTCTGTTGAGGAGGGGGAGTGAGAGAGCAGCTGGGTGGGCATCTGGCAGCCAGCCAAGGCCAATCCACCATAACGGTTAAGGTTTGATTATGGAGCTTACTAAAGACAAGAGGAAAAATATAAGTTTATTTCAGACCAGATATTCTATTATTTAATTTACCTAACCAAACGATGTACTTTGATACAGTACTGTTTCAATATTTTTTCAACTAGTTCGATTTCACTTTCATTTGACAATATTACTGTGCTGAAATAAAAGAATCTTGAGTCAAACAATCAAAAGGAAGATGGAAAAATCCAGTTTAATAATCCAATTCTGACCAGTGTAATTTTACTGCAGAACTTATTTTAGTATTGCATGTAAAAGTGATTTTGAGGTTTTGAGTTTCTAATTTTGGGCACATGATAGAAAACGCATCTTGACCCTTAGATTGGACTTTTTCCTGTTCAGAATTTAACATGAATCATGTTAAAAGTTTTAAATTGGATTTTTTAAAATATTTTAACAGCTGTTTTTGACATATTTCTTATGTTTACCACTACTGTTCCTACATTACAATAACTTTTTTTTTTGTTCTTCTGTAACATATATGTCAGTTGTGAGGCAACTTCCTGCAACATATTCATAAAAATAAACATTTTCCTACCAACTATGATTCAGACACTGACTTTGGGAGGAAGAAGTAGAGCAATTGTATTCAGTAACTACTATTAATTTGGACCAAATGACACCTCAAGGGTTCAATAAGATTCTTCACCAAGTAGGCACCAAAGTGCTCTACAAAACATGGTAGGATCATTCAATCTTGTTTTACTGATGCTGAGATTTATTGTGCCTATTTATGAAGAGATTAGAGCTGTTTGTGCACACATGCACATCCATTTACATGTGTAGGTCAGATTTACTTACATACTCCTTCCCTTTGGCAAGTAAGGTTATTTCTTTTCAGTTTGGAATTAGTGATGTTATTTTTTGCCATCTTATTCTCGTTTTGAAGACATTTTTATCTTTAGTAAATGGCCTATTATGGCCGTAGATTTGTGTTGTTAGGCACATAATGCATACTATATATCTATACAAGGGTTAATACTTGGAAATATAATACATAATTAGGGCAAGCCTCTTTTCTTTTTTTTTTTCCTTTCTCTTCATTTATTCACAGTTTCTATACAACTTCTCACCATAAGATGGGATGCAATGGATAGATCAGAAGAATATATTAAAAACCATAATATATTCACCAAAAGTATTATGAAATATGATAACTCTATTATTTCTGTGATCCTCTCACATTTCTTCTGATTATCTTTCATGTGTTTTCTTACGTCAAGCTATGTCCTTCCTTGGATCACTCATCTTTTTCAAACTATTATTTGTCCAGATCATAGGTATGCCATGAGACTGAATTAGAAAATGAAACACTTGAGAGTTAATTAAATGTCCCACATAGGTGAAAAATATTAGGATTATGGAGGTGATAAATAACAGACTTGATCTTCAACATCTCAAAAGCCAAAACGCTGAATATCATGAAGGAAATGTAGTTCTCATCAATTCACATCGATTGTTAGTATCAGCTTCCTTAGATGATCCAAACATTAAGTGCGTTGGCACTTTCATTGAATCTCCAAATTCTATTTTCTGTTTCACATATCAGGCTTTAAAGTCTGTTTTTAACTCCTTCTGTTTATGCTTAATCAAAGCAGGACAATACTTACTGTGGTATTATTCTCAGTAAATATCCAGATCTCCGTAAGTACTCTCCTGGTAGTGCTAAACCCTCAGAATATAATGTCTCCTGGCTTCTGAATTTGAAGAAAATGAAGAATCAAACAGCTGGCTCTTGTTGAAATGAAAGGCCTGCAACAAGCTATGTTGTAATGTCACATTGTGCTGCTGCTTTTGTGCTGTGAAGTTACCCACTGCTATATGCATGTCTCCAACTCTGAGGGGAATGAGAACAAAACAACTGACCTTTTTGTTGAAAGCAGAAGTCAAAAAGTTACTCATTTGCATTCTACAGATTCATTTTAAGCCTGAGGATTTTGAGATTAATTTACAATTAATTGCTGTTAAGTGTTATTATTGTACAGAAGAAAAAAAAAACACATTAAGCAAAAGCATGATTTTTGAAAGTGCACAGTACTGCTCTTACCTACTCACATTGCATAAAACAGTAAAAATGCAAAAATGCTAAGGCTGGCATGAATAGAAACAATATAAATTAGCAGTTCTGAAAATTACTTTCTAGATTTATTGATGAGAAAAAAATGAATATTTAAAGTGATTGGCACTTTTACAAAATTTCATTCACATTATACCATTTTTTGTGCTTTTGAATAAATATAAGTTTCAACCAGTGTTATAACTGAATGAAAAAAAAACAAAAGAAGAAAAATCAAGTGTTTGAGTGGTCTTTGAGAAGGAGATTTGGCTCTAAACTACTTATACAGCTTTGCCTATAAACCTCGTTTATCTTTTAAAAAAAATACCTAGCTCAGTGTTAAGAGATCTGACCTGATGACTCTACGGAGGCATAGGGTTGTTGAATCGTGCTGCAGTACACATATGTATATATTCAGTACATATACATCACAGTACTTATATATTGCTGCAGTGGGTTGACCCTGGTTGAATGCCAGGTGCCCACCAAAGCCACTTTATCACTCCCCCTCCTCAGCTGGACAGGGGAGAGAAAATATAACGAAAGGCTCATGGGTCAAGATAAGAACAGGGAGAGATCATTCACCAATTGCTGTCACGGGCAAAACAGACTTGACTTGGGGAAATTAGTTTAGTTTATTACCAATCAAATCAGAATAAGGTAATAAGAAAGTAAAAACTAAATCTTAATACACCTTCCCCGCACCCTCCCCGTTCTTCCTGGGCTTAACTTTACTCCTGAATATTCTACCTCCTTCCTTGCAGGGGCACAGGGAATAGGGTTTGCAGTCAATTCATCACATGTTTCTGCTGCTCCTTCCTCTGCAGGGGGAAGAATCCTCACACACTTGCCCTGCTCCAGCATGGGGTCCCTCCCATGGGAGACAGCCCTCTACAAACTTCTCCAACATGAGTCCTTCCCACGGGCTGCAGTTCTTCACAAACTGCTCCAGCGTGGGTCCCTCCCATGTGGTGCAGTCCTTCAGGAACAGACTGCACCAGCATGGGTCCTTCACGGGGTCACAAGTCCTGCCAGCAAACCTGCTCCAGCGTGGGCTTCTCTCTCCATGGGTCCACAGGTTCTGCCAGGAGCCTGCTCCAGTGTGGTCTTCCCATGGGGTCACAGCTTCCTTCGGGCACCCACCTGCTCTGGTGTGGGATCCTCCATGGGCTGCAGGTGGATATCTGCTCCACCATTAACCTCCATGGGCTGCAGGGGGACAGCCTGCCTCACCGTGCTCTTCACCATGGGCTGCAGGGGAATCTCTGCTCCGGTGCCTGGAGCACCTCCTCCCCATCCTTCTTTACTGACCTTGGTGTCTGCAGAGCCGTTTCTCTCACATATTCTCAATCCTCTCTCCAGCTGTTTTTTCCCCCTTCTTAAATACATTATCCCAGAGGTGTTACCACCGTCGCTGATGGGCTCAGCCTTGGCCAGCAGCAGGTCCTTCTTGGACTGGCACTGGCTCTGTCAGACATGGGGGAAGCTTCTAACAACTTCTCACAGAAGCTACCCCTGTAGCCCCCCCACTGCCAAAACCTTGTCATGGAAACATAATACAATTTCCACACACAAGAATATCTAATAAAAAGCATTTAAAAGCATCTTATAGGAGGAATTTTGCTGCTAAGTAGATGTGGCAGACAACAGGTAGAATTCCAGGAATTAGAATTAAGAGTAAATCTGGGGGGAATAAAGCTTAAAATTTGAGAAAAACAAGGAAAAAACCCCAAAATAACAGAAACTTAATGGATCTCATCTAAAGGATAAGATGGTGGAATCAGTGTCAATATCAGATTGCTTGTCTTATACATGTTATAGCTAGCTAAGTTGTTATTAAAATCAGATCTGCGTGGGCAACTATTTTAAATTCTGAGAGTTTTTAAAATTGCTGTTCCTACTTCATCCTGAATTTACTTTTATTCTTCTCATAGTATTTTCAATGACAATCAAACAAAATTTTTGACAAAACTAAAACAGGTTTTTATTGCATAATTATTAAAATGTTTTTAAAGGAGTTTAAAATATTTAAAGAAAATTGTTTAACAATTCCAGAACTTTTCTAATTTTTGTAAAAGCATTAAATTTAGTCAAACCAGCCTTTGCTCTCAAAAAGGTTTGGCTCCAATGATTTTATTTTTTTTAATTAAGATTCTGACTATCTATAGTTAACATAGCCTTTTTTGCAATATTCTGGACAAAAGCTCCCTTTACTGAAAGTGGAGTATCCATTCTATATAAACCCTTTAAAACAAAATCTGTTTATATAAACTATACACATTTAAAACCCCCAGTCACTTCCTTTGAAGCCCATATTTTTTCTCTTCTGATTTTTGCCTAGCAAACTGACAAAATTTATAGAAAATAACACATTGTGAAAGGACATTTAGAACTCTAAAGTAGGTTACCTTTATGTGCAGTTTCCCCAGAGCTGCATCTTGTCTTCAGACCATCATAGGTCAATTCAGCAACAGACAAGCTGAATTCTTAAGGACAATTTCTAGGTTATTGCTAACAGCTATCATTGAGACATAAACCCACCTGAAATAAACATATTACATTTTCAAGACCAGGAAGCACTGGCTTGCATTAGATTGTAAAAAAAGAACATTTTCTACCTTTAAATATATTGAATTTCTAGCCTGCTTCTCATCTTTTAAATGTATTTTTTCCTAATAAAATTATTGTACATTTCCAGCCTCAAATATTGGCAGTTAGTCAAATGGCTATTTTGTGTCATGGTGCCTCATTCATTGGCCTTAAATCCATAAAGAAGCTATAAACAGAACAGCATTTAAAACACTTCCCTTACTCAGAGGTGAATTTTCAGCTTCCCTCTGAGAAGCAACCGTAAATTTGATTCATTAAGTTAATTATGTTCTTATGTAAAGCATTTTCCAAAATGATTTCTAAAATCTACACAAGGTCATAACAAGGCTTTTCATTTAGTCATTGTTTTTGAGTTTAAAAGCCCCCAAAGCTTTAAAAAAATTTTTCTCTGTGTCATGTAAACATTCATATATTCACACACACTTTGTTCACCTTTTCCATTTCCATAATAACCCCAAGCATGCTTTTCACCCATGCAGTATATATAAAACAATTCCATCTAGTGCATATTTCATTTTAGGAATAAAAAACTTGTTTATGCCTTCATCATAACTTCTAAAGCCAGTTATGACTATATCTCTTGAAAATTTACTCTTGTATGGTGGTTAATCTCCTTCAGTTCCCACCTCAAGAACAAACTGGATTTCAACAACACAGTGACAAAAAGTATTTCAACAGCTTTTTCACCTCACACATGTATTTGCAAGCATATTTTCTTTAAATACTTCACCAGTATAGTAAATGCACATACAATGACCATAACGCAGAATTTAATGATATATAAGGACTATTATTTGCTATGTTCTTGTGACATTTTTACAGAAATTTTTCATACTCAGGATGGGATGCAGGTCTGTTAATAATTAAAGCTGAAACACAGGTGTAAAATAAGGACTTAACATAAGGGAGGTAAAACTTTTAGCTTCAATAGCCTCAGGAGTCCAGTAAAGGGAGGAACACCTGGAGTATCTGACAAGATACTGGATATTGCTACACATAGACTACTTCTGGGTGGCTTGGCCAGAAACTGTTGCATTATCCTATTAATAAGGTAACCTATACTGTATGGTGACACAAAAGACAAAACTTCTTGCTTTTACTTTTGTCTTTATGGTTTGTGTCTTACAAAATATCCACTCTTTCAGGAAAAAGAAGCAGGGAGGGGAAAGCATTCTTTGCATACAGACAGCAAAATTATGGTTAAACTTCAGCCTAATGTCAGCTTGGGAAGGTTTGCTTAATGCAGAAGGTCCTTAAACACTCTCCATTAAAAACAATGTAAAAATGTCAGAAATAGAAAATAGAAAATGATGCAAATTTTGAAGAAAACTACAGACCATTTTTCCTTATAGAGTGAATGGAAGCTTTAGGACTGATTGTTTCAAGGTCTATTCAAAGGCTTAGGAGCTCTGTGTCATAACCTAACAACAGAAAAAGCCAAAAGTGTACAGAAGTAACTTCTACAGAAGAAGGAGTTTGCATGAACTCAAGAGAAACACGTGCTATAAGGTAGGTCTAGACTACAGGTGGTGGGAAAGCTTTGACCTTGGGGAGAACCCACTTATAGTATCATGCAGAAATCTTGAAGGGGGTTGAAGTGGAGACGACTGTGTTTTCAGAATGGACTCAATGACATTAATTCCCAACATACACTGATGTTCTTAAATGAAAAAGAAACAGAAACAGAAAGGAACAGAAACAGTCAGTGCTAGCTGGCACTGAAACAATAAAAGACACAACCTATACAACTCCTCGTTAGTGCTATCTAGGAAGAACTAGTCATTTCCACACTGCCTAGAATTTAGCTTCATATCTCCTCTGGCCCCAATGTGGTGCTGTGCCCCTAAAATGACTAATCTTTCTTGTGTGTGTGTGTGGAGAGGGTTGTTACTGATGAAGTATCTGGAATAAAGTCATGTTGTGTTGAAGCCAACCAGACTGGTGATTTCATGGTATGACACTGGGCTGTTTCTTTCAGGTTTGAGGCAATATTCATTCATAATATCGCTTTTTTTATGACTTTTTCAGAGGAAAACAGAAAATTGTTTTAAAATATATTGATAAGAATTCTATTTAAACTGAGATAACTGACATCATTAATATTAACCATGTATTTTCATGTCCACTCTGCCCTGCCACACTCAATTTTTCACCAAAGAAATAAATTCATCAACTCCCATCACGTAAATTTCTCCTTTATGCAGGTTTCCACTTTCTTCATCCTGAATTTGATTCTCGGCACCTGGATCTGGGGCAGCTGTAACAATGGCTTTAAAACCATTCTGAAATAGTTCCTGGAAAAGGCAATGTTGTTGCTGACTGAATCAATGCAAAATGACTGACTAGTAATTAAATGAATACACCTGTGACTTTTCTCTCTAGACAGTGTAAAAGTATCTGTTACAGTAAATGAGCCTGCAGTTTACACTGTAGGCTTGTCACTAACACCATTCGCTGAGACTTCTTTTGGGGGGTTGGGGAAGAAGGGGATTAAAGATAACTGTAGCCAAAACTGCTGATATAATATTATACAAGGGTTTCTAGCCCACCTATTACCACCATAAAGGCAGTGCATAGTATGTGAGATTTTGAACAACATTGGAACTCCTCATACTCTTCTGTAGTTTTGTATGGGCAAAATTAAATTTCTACCTCCCGTTATATAAGTATTGGTCTATGAAAGCTCATGTAATCTGTCACAGGCCACAAGGCCACTTTCAAGGTAAAAATGAGATTCCTGTGTAAGCTGGTGTCAAGCTGACATGGCATGCTGTTCTGCCACACAGCTGGGATAGTAATGGTTCTGTACAGCAATCTTTTGTTAGCTACTCTATGATGAAATTATGCTCAGATTGCAAAAATAACAGTGTGACAGTGCCCATGAAAACAAGCTTCTCTCATCTCTGTCTCTGGATCCATTATTAATCTAAGCAGTTTTTTGCCACTGCATTTAGTCACAAGTCAGGATGTCTCGTGAACTGTGTGCATCAGTCTCATAGTAACTCAGAAACACTTTTCAGCATTTAGGTTGGCATAAGATGTAAGTTTCCAGCCATAGAGCCACTTAATAAGGAAATGTATCTGTAGAATCATCGTTGCACTTTACAGCTTCCTGAGGAGGGGAATTGGAAATGGAGGTGCTGATCTCTTCTTCCCGGTATCCAGTGACAGGACTCATGGGAATGTTTCAAAGATATGTGGGGAGAGGTTCAGACTTGACACGAGGAAACATTTCTTTACCGAGAGGGTGGTCAAACACTGGAACAGGCTTCCTAGAGAGGCGGTTGATGCCCCAAACCTGTCAGTGCTTAAGGGACATTTGGACAAGGTCCTTAATAACATGCTTTAACTTTTGGTCAGCTGCAAATTGGTCAGGCAGTTGGACTGGATGATCGTTGTAGATCCCTTCCAGTTGGAATATTCTATTCTATTCTAGTCTAGTCTAGTCTAGTCTAGTCTATTTTCTGTTAATCTAATCCACCCTACAAATGACCAAGTCAAAGCAATTGAGTCAAAGCTTAAAGTCAGAAACAAGCTAGAGGTAGAAGTGGAGTTCTTAAATAAGTACCAATGAGAAATAACTATGTAGAACCATACTATGAGACTTCAGCGTAAAATAAACCAGGTGTAACAACAAGGTATGTCAGAAAAGCAGCTAAATAAACACAGCTAAATAACAAGTCAGTTAAATAAAGGAAGAGGGAATTTTCATATTTATATATGTTATATATGTATATTAGTCTAGAAGAGATGTATTAAAGTACAGCTATGCCACTTTTTTGCAGATAACGGGTCACATGTAGGAGTAGGTTTGTCCTTGTACCAAATAAGATGAGCTATGAATATGAAATGAATAGAGGGCATCTGTGGGAAAAGAAGAAATGACAGTTATTGCTATTATACTTGATTTGTTTCTGATGAAAGATGGTTCTGTTTGCAGTTTCAAAAAAACTGATGCCATTGTGTCCATCAAAATTTGTCTCACATGTATGTACAAGATTACATCTTCTTTCTAGATTCTTTTTCCTGCCTTTCTTGTTGTCCCCTCCCTTTTGTTGATCACCATTTTTCTCCGCAATGTCATCGCTTTCTTCTGATCTACAACAACATGGATTTTAATTTTTCAATGTCTTCAGTTCCATTTATGACAGCTCTTTCAAGCCATCATTTTGTATAATCAGTCCCTGTGCCCTCTGTCAGAAGGGCTGATTTTTCATCTGCTCAGTGATAATTTCACCTTGAAGAACTGCTGTCTTGATAGCAAGATGGCCTCTTCCCCTGAAAGTGTTACAGGGGTAAGTGGTACAAAAAGACAGGAAGAAGTAAGCCAAAGGAGTGTGCGGGGTTCACGTTCTCCCTAATGAAATTTAAAAACATCTAGGTCTGTCTTGCTACTGACTGTCTTGCTAGAATTTAGATAATCCAGTCAGTTGATCAACAACTGCTAACCCTGTTAAAAGCAATTGACTTCTCATGTTTTAAAGCGCTCTGTCTTTTCACATAGTAACATAGGTTCAGAAACTGAGAATAAGAAGAAAATATTTTCCTTTATTATAACACCTATAACAAGTATTATTATAGCTTGTTTTGATAAATGCTAGTGTCAACAGATGGTCTTCTGTCCAAAACATTAACAAATGAATGTCAGAACAGCTGTGAGCCTGTTGTAATTTTTTACTTGAAGATGAAAGCTTGCTCAACTGGTCAGCCTTAATAAGCTCTGAAACCAGGTGTCATGTAACAGTGAAACAGGCACTTATGTCATCCAGAAAAAAAATATTTTCTCTTCTTTTTCCTGGTAATTCCCAAATGCAGGCCAAAGGATCTCCCACTCTGTCTAGATAGTTACTGGCTACAGTGCACTTGACCATGCTGTTACTGGACATTTGACACCTGAATACTACTACAAGCCCACAGAACTTACAATAATTTGTTTCTAAGATTTATAGCGAGCCAGAATGAGGAAGATTAAAGCCACAGGACTTAGTGTTGCAGTAGTCAGTGAAAAAATATGAAGATGTTTTGTTACGGTTTTCCCCTCAGTTCTATAGCATGCAATTTGAATAAAGAAGAACAGAAATGGAGCCAACAGAAAGTAAATCTGTATAAATAGAGTAAATATTAGCTACAGTTGTGGTGTCTTTGTAAACTTTTTCCTTAATAAAGATCTAGTTTAGTTTCAGATTTGTTGAGTCCCATGGATAAGATGGTTATTACTGACTTACTTGTACCAGTCACATAAATATATAAGTACTCAGCTCATCCATATCACTCAGGCTTTTTTTTTTTCCTTTAATAAGAAGACACTTTTGTGTCTTACACTCAAAGATAAAGTTACAAATTAATATGCAAAATGCACTGTGTATGAAAACAAATATCTTAAATTCAAGTGAAAATAAGTAGGATTTGTACATATACTCTTCTGTCACCCTCCAACAGATTCTATAAAAAACTCCTGTTCAATGCATTGACAGTATGCAATACTACAAAGATAAAACCCAATATGTTTCTGTTTCCTTGTGTCTGACTTTTGTGGTAATGATATTTTTTTTCGGACCAGTTGTGAAATTTTAATAGAAATTGTATCTTCCTGCATGATATTAATGTAGCTTATGTAGCTAAAAAGTCATTATATTACTTATTATGTGCATGCTAATGTTGTTTTCTATCAAGTTATAGTTGCTTTTTATTAAACAACAGAGAAAGGTCACTCTAAAGGTTATACCAACTTTGCTATGACAGTATTTAGGCTGCAGTGTAACTCTCCACAGTCTCCTGAGAGACTGCAAAATATATTGTCATATTTTCATCTACTAATTGCTCCTTCAAGTGAGCTGGTTGTAGAGAAAGTACCTCAGCCTTCATTAAATATCCAGACAGATATGTTTCTGTGCGTACTGCAGAGAACTATAAACATGGGATGATAAAAAAGTAACAACAAGGGCACAGGTTGGTACTGGCAACCTTAGGACTATAAATAGCTCACAAGTGGTCAGTTAAAGAAATTCACACCTGGGACCTGGGCAAAACTGGATTCATCAGTAAAAAAAAAAAAGGGTCCAAAGAACAATTTTCTGATGTACATGAAAAATACATAGTAAATTATCACTAGTAATTTAAGATGTAACATGGCTTTGCAATTATATCAGAGAAAAGGGTATACATAAATCTGTGTGCATAATGATTTTAACTGTTATCATTGACAATAAATATTTGGCTCTGTCTATAAGGCATGTTTTCTTTTTGCCCGTAACAATATTTTGAATGTGTCTGAGGCTCCTGGCTATTATGCAAATTGATTTGCACAAAAAATGAGAGGGGATATGGAAATCAATCATTAAATGAGATAAAGAACCTAGGCATGTACAGCACATGATCACTGCAGATTCTTTTAATATATGAATGACAACCAAAATCCCTAATACTGAGCAAAAATTATGCAATTAGACTTAGATCCAATACAATTATTTTTGTAACTCCATTGACCAAAGCTTGTTTACACAAGAGTCAACACTATACCAAAATTACCTGTTACTGTCCTTGTTCTGATTTTGTCTGCTATGGAATAATAACTTCAAAACTGAAGCAAAATTCTATATCGCAGAGATGATCTTCGTCTTAAAATAAAAGGAAACAAAAGAATCAGACTTACTTGATATAGAATCTGTACTTTGGATGGATGACTCAGTATGTGCTTTAATAGTACCTAAATCAAAAGACCTCATTAAAGTTCCTGAGTGCATGCTTTGTTTTCAAATTTGCTTTGAAGTAAGTCGCAGTTCTTATACTAAATACAACCTAAACACTTCTATTTCTGATGATAAGATTTCTTGTTACTACAGTGTGCCTCTATTAAATCAAGCATTTGTCCTAGAGAGAAAATATACGTTAAAGGTCATTTCCACTGCAAGAAGTGCAGGTTTCTACATAGCATTTTAGTAACATCCTTTCATTGACCAAATTCCCTCAAGCAATGGCCAAGGCACAGCTAACACATTTTTTGCCATCAGTTTAGAGGCTGCAGAATTTAGATGCTCCCTGGATGTAGCCCTCAGGATTCTTTGTCACTTGTTTCACAAACACTGGCTGAAATGAAAGTGATTTGATATCCTTTTCTTTATGAATGAATGATTTCTGCTTCAACCTTAGCTCATTGTTAGAAAGGTTTGTATTGTTTTAGTCATTGTTTACTTCTTATTTATCTGATGTATTTGATTTACTTTAGTCAGCAAACTACAGAACACAGTCTACATTCCTCCACTCTCATTCCATAGTGAGTACTTCTTTTTCTCTCTGCCTCTGACCTCTGTTACTTCTGAAACAGGAGATTTACCAGTCAGCTGTGAATGTGTACCCTTTCAGAAGGACTTCATCCCTCCTATCCCCTCAATTGCAATCAATCAGCTGGTTTTACTCATTAACTTCAAACACTGACACTGACTTCAGAGACGTTTATTCAAAGGGCTTAGTTTTCATACTGGCATAGAGAGAGACAGCAAGTGCATATATAATTGGTTGGAGTGGAAAGAAGTAATTTATGTGTAAAGTACTTCCCTTCCTTTTGCACTGCTTCACTTTTCTGTGAAGAACAGGCAAGAACGCATCTCTTATAAATTGCTGTGAGACAATGTCATGTATTTGTTATATTTTGTTGAGTATGTATATAAACAAGATTTAGTAGAATATCAAGATAGATTTTTTTATTATTTATTACACAATTATTTAAGCTGTTTCTTACTCCAAAAGACATCCCATTATGAGAAATCCATGAGTGTGTGTGAGTACATTCCTCTTTCACAGCCAATCAACTACAGCGATCTAAAAAGTGACATTGGGACTGCATGTGCATCATATATACTACATAGACTGAGCAAAGAATGCATGCGGAAAATACAAATTATCATCAACAGCTCTAGAACCAGGGCCAACTAATCACCTCTTCAGCTTCCAGCTAACAGGAAATCTGATCCACAGTGACAGAATGAAGTGCATGGACCTTAAGGTACATTCAAAATAATCTAGTATTGCTTAGGGAAAAAGACCTCAGAATTGTCTATTTTTCTGTGTATCATCATTGTCTAGTCCTGCCCAAACTAGGTTAGTTCTCAAACTGCAGATGTGTGGAAACTTCCTGTTTTCTGAGAGAGCTATTAAAAGTATGTAATACACAGTATTAATGTCCAACATTATGTCTGGATCAGCAGAAGTTTTCAAATGTTTGTGGTGGAGGTCTTACTTTTTTTATTTATGACTCCACTTCCTAGATTAAAACTCCAGTTGCATTGCTTCATCCTACTTTGAAAATCACACTTTCAGATGTCTCTGAGCATTTAAACTATCTTGTTATGCACATGTGTTCTGGAACACAGGAATTCTGTCTGTCTATCATTTATCTAACTGCATGTATTCTGATGCCTGCAAAGCTGTATCTTCATGGAGAGCTAATACATACAGGTTACTTACTTCACAAAAGTACCTATAAAAATATAAGTTCTCTTAGAAGTTAAATAAAATAAGTTCTTTTAGAAGACACTTAAAATAGCTTCTGAACTCCATATTTAAAAAATATCTCCATGCAGCCTGATTCTTATGAACCCCTATTATCATGGTTTATTGTTGTTTCAGTTTTGGAAAAATAAGTAGCCATTACTGTGAACTGTCTGATTTTTTGCTACATACATCTTTCAGAATAGATCATGTAATATGGTTTTAGAAATGTCCTTGTAAAATTAGGTTGCTCTGACAGCATGTCTAGCTATACTGGGATTAATTGTTTGTGTTCTAGTCCCAGATAGTTTAGCTGTTGGCTCATTTTAAGTGATTTTGTGTTCATCACTCATATGTTTTTGCCTTTTTTTTTTTTTTTTTCTTCTGGTTGAGTTATGAATATTGCTACCACAAAAAAAAATCCATGGACATCAACAGATGAAAAAGTATGAAACCAAGTCATATTAGTATCATGTCTGTGTACTACATATAACAAGGTGGGTTGTAAACTAATTTCTAGGAGTAAAGAAGAATTTTCTCAGGAATAAAATCAAACCTTTGAATAAAATTAACTAATCAGGATATAATAACATAAATAGCCTTTCCATTATACACAACAGACTTCTAGTCTTTTGGGATTTTCAGAGCTGGGGGTCGTAATAAACCCCCCAACATCTTGAAAAACCTAAAAATCTTTGGTATGACTCAATAATGTACTATGTGTAATCTGCTCCTTTCATTTTTCTGCAGGGCAGCTTTCTACAGAATTTGCCTCATTCAAAGATGGAACAAAGCCGATGTAGACACACCTAGATTCCCATCCCATTCCCTGGAGTGGGAATATGTCAAGGCAGAAAAATGGCAATGGAGGGATCAGCCAGTGTGTTCCAGTTTGTGTTAGGAGCTTGTAGAACAGCCAAAAATTAGTGAAGCCAACAGGTGGCATTTTTGGGTACTGTCCGTCTGGGCTCAGGTCCTGTACTGCATTTTCTAACTGGCAAGGCAGAGATTCTGTCTCAATGGGATTATCACTCTGAGTATTAAGGTATTGGCTCTGAGTTGCAGAACTGGCCTAGTCATTGCTGCCAAGACATTAATACTCCTTGTGAATAGGAAATTGAGCCAGATTCTTCAACACCAAAGTCAATGAAATCATTATTACTTTTATCCATTCAAAAAGTGAGTCTCAGCCAGGAGAATCGTTATCTTGAGAACGTAAAAAAAAAAAAAAAAAAAAAAAAAAATTCATATATACAATCTTTAAAAAAAAATTAACAAAAGAGCAGGAAAAAATACATTCTTATAAACACCAGCAATAAATACAGACATGTAGATGTGAATGCTGGCGAAAAGAAGATGAGCAAGATCAGGCCAGTAGTTTTTAAGAAACTGTGAAATTGAGAAATGGAAATACAGATACAGTTCAATTCAATCTGATGGAACATAGAAGAATTCAGAACTTTAAAAATTAGATCCTCATACAGGGAGTGTTACCAGGGGACCACTGAAAATATCATACTACTTATTGCCAACCAAACACATCTTATGACCTTTTCAAAGCAAACTAATTCTCAGCAACCTGAGGAGATCAGTCTTATAATTAGACCTCCTACACTCAGCTAACAAATTTGTCAACTGCTTCACTCCTGTGTCACAGACAATACCATCTGACCAGGCTCTTTCAGATACTCTACATGAGGAGGGTTTCATGTTTTAATACCAAATTTACTTATTTGAAGATATTGGACATTACATGGGATTTTGATTTAGCAGACTATGCAGCAATGTACTGAAGTCACAATACAAGCACAATATACCAATTGCAATGTGGAGTTGGATCACAATACAAACACGATTCCCATCATCAGTCTCTATACGCTCACTGTCACGACTCTAGGCATGCCCAGTCACTGGGAAGGAGTACATGAGTTGAAGCCAGCTCAAGCCTGTTGTTGTTTTCAAAGTTTATTCTGTTGGTTGCTCGGTTTTCATACTCTGTTTTGGGCTAAGCCACAAATACAGTTCCCCCATGTTGGTCTGGCTGGCTCAGAAAGACATTCACACCTTTTTGCAGGTAAGGTCATTTACATGGTCAGTTGATGGGCTCAACTGTGTATCTAAAACAAAGACCACCCTCTGGTCTCTTTTGTGTTAAGTTCAGCTTTCTTTACAATAGCTGTGGTTGCTCACTGTACTCTTCCCTGAGCATCACAAGCACATTGCCTGTGTTCATCTTCTCTGAGCCTTCTTCCAATGTAGGGTTTTGGTGATTGGCCACACCATAATATTGCTTTCATGACAGCTGAAGGAAACTTCTGTTGATAAATCAGCATGGTTTTGTAGGTATATGTTGCTGTTTGGAATCCGGAGCAGTTTCGCTAAGTTAGTAAAAAATAAAAATGTTCCTCACTTATACTGCACCTCTAAGACAAAACATAGATAGAAAGGAAAAATAAATAAACAAATTTTGCTCCTGAGCCCAGCACTGGCGAATCAGCTAGGAGTCATTTAGTTACCAGGAAATATCGGGTACGCAGGCAAATGCATCCAGCAGTACCTGTGCTGTCAGAGAAGCTTCCAATGAGTATTCATAGAACACACCTAAATCACAGAAAAAGAAAAAATGAAGAGACTGAGTATGAATTAAGTGTAGGGTTTTATGTAACTAAGTAACAGATGGATAATGCCAAAAGTTGTGGTAAATCCATGAGCCGGGACACATCACAAAGCATGTTACTCCAGCATACTTTTCTTGATCTCACGAAGTTTAACACAATGGATTCTCATTTTATCTGCCTGTGTCAGGAAGAAAGCTGCCACCACAAGTGGCTAGGGGTAGCATAGCATATCATAGTCCTATGATCAGGGAGAATGCTTGAATCCTGACAGCCATAAGGTATCTGCCACATTGGCACAATTGCCAAGAGAATTGTTTCAATGCTAAAAGTCAGTTAAAAAGAAATGGCCTAAAAAAATTTCTCCAGACCACACGATATTGTGAGGAATGACTTTTTGTTTTGATTAACAAAAATAACCTCCTGTAGGTACCCTCCTGATTCACATTAAAAGGCCAAATAGCAATCTTATTATCTAAAGTGAATTTTGCATTAACAAATCTTTGCTCAAAACCGATAGAAAATATGGACAATATTTAAGTCTGAATTTATTGTTTCATTTTGTTACTTCACTTTAGCTTGCTTTCAGCTTTCAGCTTCTATTGCTGTTATGATGGGAAATAAAATACTATGGGGAAGCTTATTTTTATTTGTTTTCTAATCTTCCTTAGAAGGTCTAATCAAATACATATTGGATAAATATGGAGATACCTCAGCCTCCCACAGTTTCTCTGACCTTAGCTGAATTATTTTGGTTATCATTCAGAATTATAAGGGGCAGGACAGTCAGTCCTAGAGAGATTAGCATGTTCCCACATTGGAGATGGTATATGCAGTGCAGCCAACAGTTTTATAATTTTCTCCCTCTTTGTTTTTTATGAATGTATAAAACATTTATAAGTTTGCTTATAGTACAAAACTGCATCTAACATTCATTTCTGGTAGAAAAAGTGAAATATTTAATAAATATCTTTGGGGTTTCTGAGATTTTCTAATGTCTATTAGTATCAGCAGTGTTACATTTTGAATGTATTATTTAATTATTAAAAAAACCCTGGCTTTACCGTTTTTGCATCTCTGAGAGTTAGAGCTAATCGAATTTCTGTTCTGTGCAAAGAGAAATATTCAGTTGGGGGATGATCCTTTATTTTATGTTTTATTCACTAATTTCTTTACCATAAATAAATAGAGTCTAGGTTTTCTTTTAAAATTCATCATTGATTCATCAGTTTGTATCAAGACTGCTTGGTAATACTTTATAGGATATGATTTGACAAGTTATTTATGGTACATAATTTGCTTCCTTTGCTTACATTTAATGTATTATGCAACTTTATAATGTATTATGCAACATGTGAGCAAGATCAAATCAATACCAACACAGAGGGTCAGGAAGATTTTTTCTACAAAGGAACTTGTTTATATGCATCATGAAATTTCTATTCCTAATATGAATTTTAAATACAAATGTAAACAAAAAAAACCTTCATAGCCAAAATATTATAAAAAAATAAATAGCCTGAACAATGTGCAGTCAAATTTACTAGCTCAGTACAGAAAGGTGTTAACTGCTAAAAGCATTAAATTACCTCTTTGTTATACGGGATGACAGAATATATTAAATAGCTTAATATTCATGATTTAACTTGAAGTTGTAGCTAGTTGTTGTCCTTTAGTTGTGCATTAACAGTCTCACATGGGAGTGGAAACAGACCTAGTGAGCAACCATATTTGGTTATCTGCTTCTTTGTTCCCAATATGTCTATGCTCATTAAAAGGATCAAGCAGTTCAGGTGGACCTTGTAGGCGAAAAGGGTGATCTTCCCTTTCTTGAGGGAGCTACCATGGATGCTGCCACAGAGGCAGAGAGACCTGCTGATGCAGGAAGGGGTAGCAGTGGACAGGCAGGACTTAGGGCTAAGGGAACACCCTAAGGCCCAAGCAAAGACATGCAGGATGGGCAGCATTGAGGTGAGAGAAATAACCTGCCTCCGATGGAGACAACAAGAGCTGTGTATAGGACATTTTTAATTATAATTATTTTCTGCTTTGCGTGACCTAATTGCTCTGAGATTTTTCTATGTAAAGAGTCATGTTTCTCATTCTTACCCCAATAAAATCTACCTTTCCTTATTTTAAACCCCTTACAGTATTCTGTAGGGAGTCACCCTGGCACAGCCACCTTGAAGCTCTGGCCATCTCAGGATCCCGTCACAACTCCAAGCTACTAGTGTAAACCCAAAGGGAAAACCAACTTCCCTGTTACTGCAGTCTGGAGGACTATGATATAACTACCATTAGGTGGCAGTGCTGATGTATTTTATTCCCACCATAGTGATCTATAATTCTCTTCATGGATTTCCATGGTATATATATTTTCTATACTAATTCTAACTGTGTCATTGTTAGTCCTCTATTTCACCTATTTTCCACTTCATTCTGCTGTTGACAACAGTGGCAAAACAAGATATAATTTGTCTTAGCACATCCAAGTGTTTTTAGATAAATACACTAAACAAGGTATGTGATAAAGTTTTTATGTTTATGCATGACATTATAGATTTGACATTCCTAAAACACATCAACCTTTTTCTGTTAACTTCTGGAATACAGTTATAGGCTGTTTTGGATGTTGTCACAGACTTTATCTGTAGTTGCAAAGGAAATGCCCATTTTGGCAGGTGAATCCCTTTGTTCTAGATAAAGAAATATTTGGACATACTCAAACAAGGAAAGCAATGTTTAACTGTTGATTGCTGTGCTTTAACTTTTACTTACAGGGCTTCCAAGGATACTTACACCCTGTTGTAATAAAAATTTATAGTCTTTGAAATCCCATAGTTGGGGATTTTGTTGTTCTTAAATCTCATGTGTACCATGCAGAGCTTTCTGCAACTTAAATGGTATAATTCTTAAATGGTGAAGCCATAAAATGGATATTTTATAAACTATATGACAATTTTTCATGAAGTTCCAGTCCAGAACAACCTCAATTAAATTATACACCAGACATAGTAAGAAATCATAAGGAGGAAGGGAAAATAAAAGATAATTTCCTAAATTATGTTGAAATGTTCCACTGCTTGAATGCCAGGACAAGGAAGATATACAGGATGGGAAAGAAAGACTTTGTTTTTCTTGGACTAAAGATAATCTAAAGTCTTGTGTTTGTTATCCCATTGGCCAATTTACAATTAAAAAGAAAGGTATGATTAAAAAAATACCCAACCCCCCAAAAGAAACCCCCCAAAAAAACCTCTAGAACTTGTTTGTTTGAGATAAAGCTGACTAAGTTATCTAACAAACCTTGGACACTCCATTCCCAAGGACATTTTGTTTCACATTGTTTTGGTTTTCCTCCAAAAAGTATTCCAAATATTTCTATTTCTACTACCTAAAGGTTTAAGAAATCACTGTGAAGCTGTCCAACCATTGTCACAACCAGTGTACAGAGAGCTACATCTCTTGACAACTGTTAATCTGAGCTGCTTCAAAAGGCTAAATTAAGGGAGAAACAGTGTCCTTAAGTTCACTTGTGCTTGATGTAACTCATAAACATCAGACTTTTCCCCTCTTTTCTTTTTTGTTTGAATACTAGTTTTGCAATATGAATGTTTTAGTTGTCCTGAAAAATATTTGCATGAGCATTTGTTTGGAAGATAAGCATATTAATAATTTCTGGTTTTCTTTAATGTATTTTCATTAATGCCTTAAATTATATAGCACCACATTTCTTTATATTAAATGGGAAATTGGCTCTCCCATTCACAAAAAGTTACTTATGGCTTTTTTGTTCTGTACTGGAAGATGGAGACCAGACTTGAAGATTTGCACTAAATTAATATAAAAGTGTGTATATGACAAACACTGGGAGGTGGAAAATTGCCATGGTTTAACCCCAGTCAAAAAGGACTGTTGTGGTTTAACCCCAGTCAGCAATCAAGAACCTCGCAGCCGCTTGCTCACTCCCCCCACCACAGTGGGATGGGGGAGAGAATCAGAAGAGTAAAAGTGAGGAAACTCATGGGTTGAGATAAAGACCATTTAATAAGCAAAGCAAAAGCCACGCACACAAGCAAAGCAAAAGAAGGAATTAATTCACTACTTTCCATGGGCAGGCAGGTGTTCAGCCATCTCCACGAAAGCAGGGCTCCATCATGCGTAACGGTTACTTGGGAAGACAAATGTCATAACTTCAGACATCCCTCCCCTTCCTTCTTCTTCCCCCAGCTTTATATACTGAGCATGACGTCATATGGTATGGAATATCCCTTTGGTCAGTTTGGGTCAGCTGTCGCGGCTGTGTCCCCTCCCAGCTTCTTGTGCACTCAGCAGAGCATGGGAAGCTGAAGAAGTCCTTGACTAGTGTAAGCACTGCTTAACAACTAAAACATCTCTGCATTATCAACACTGTTTTCAGCATAATCCAAAACATAGCCCCACACTAGCTACTATGAAAAAAAATTAACTCTATCCCAGCTGAAACGAGGACAAATATGCATCATTAATTCTCATTGTAAATAGAAAATAAAAGATGAAAATGTATTTTTTTTATCTGACATGCAAAAAAGGAATTTTCATTCCTCACTGAATATCTTAGACTGTGGTGAGAAAAAGACATAATGAAAAAAAACATATTTTTATAATCAAGTATTAAATGAAACTGTGGTAATGATGGTTTCACATCAGTTTGTTCTCATGGTTTACAGGAAGAGATGAAAATATGAAAATGAATTTTATTCTCTTGTCACTAATGAATAATGTTATAATGGAATATGGCTTTTTTTTTTTTTTTTTTTTTTTTACATTTATGGGAAATTACTTTGGAAAAAATATGGATATTTTTGTGGGTCTTACATGATGTATAGTTTAGCTGCAGGTAGACTCCTCAAAAGATAACTTGTCCTTATTCTCTATAATATGTTTTCTAAATTTTATTTAAGTTTTGGTTAGTAACCAATCTCTATTAATCAGTTGTTATAAATTCAGTGGACATTAACATAGTTTCAGTGACAGTTATACTAATGGTGGCCTATTTTGTCACAAGTACTGGGTTTTGGGGGTTTTTGACTTGGAGAGTCTCACAACTTGTGCTATTAAGAGTCTCATAGTTTATATATAGTGGACACATTTAATCAGAAAAAAGTATAGGACATTCTTTGGTTTTGAGATATGGTCCTTGAAGAAGACCAATGTAGTAATTTGGTTTCCCTTGGAAAGACATGCGGGGAAACTATCATTCCTTGAATAGAAAAGGATTATGCTCACAGAAAGGTTTGAAGACCTGCAAGTAGAAAAGTAGAGGAAAAGTCACAATAAAGAGCTTAGAATTCATGCTGAAAGATTAAGAGATTGTTGAAAGTTGTAAAAAACAGCCAGCTGTGCCTTGGATGCTATGGAAGGAAGTCCTTTCCTAGGAACATCCTAGGGGAGGAGTGTGAGGTGTCTGCTGTCATTCAGAATACCACAGAGTTGAATAAAATGGATCCTGGAAGCATTAGCTTGTTCTAAAGGACAGAGTGAGCAGGAGGAGAGCTGTTATAAATAAAACCTTTCTTTTTTTCTAAACTGACCTAATAACTTTGAGAGATGCAATTTAAAAAATCTAGTTCAGCTCATCCTCTGTTAAAAACTGTTTTTTCTGAGAGTTAAAAGACATTAGTCGTTTTTGAGGAGTTTAGTCCTTGAAGAAATTCTACTAGTCTATCTCAAAGCACTGGGAAACTTGGATTTCAGAATAAATTAATAGAATAGCCTCCAATCTATGCTATTGAATATCCAAAGATTCAGTAGAGAAATTAACGTAGGTAAGGCTTTCAGAACTTCACTTACTGAATTGCGAAGCTCTCATTTATTCACATGTGCTTAAAAGTAATTTTCAGTAAGAATTTTCATTGTGCTTGGAAAATTGGCAATTCATTTACCGCAATGGAGAAATCTGCTTCAAATAAGGTCTGGAATTCAGAAAATTAGTGAGTGTATAAATAAGGAAACTGTATTTACTTACTCAATATACAGAGAGACCATAAGTTCAACATCAAACCAGATGGAAGCAGTAAAACACACATCTATTCACTTCTATTGTTGGATTTACAACTGAAGTTAAAAAATGTATCAAGGTGAAATGCACATCTACTAAAAAAAATGTAAGAAAACTGTATGATAACGTTATTAAAAAGGGAGGATGAAATATCATGAAATCAAATCACTTTAAAATGTGATGGTTAAAATCAAAGTTCAAGACTGTGTACCCTAGTCAGAAACACATTTTGTGGGGTATTTTATTTATTTAGGAATTTGAACTGAGTTGGTCAAAATCTAGTCATATGGCTAGGTGTTTAAAATTCAACACGTTTGTGTAAGTGTATCATCATGTAAGACTACAGATGAAGCATGGAAAACCTTATTAATTAATAGTTTACAGACTTGGCTATTGTGTTTTGAGGGATTATTTCCAGGTTTTTACATTGTGGTTTTTGATAGTGATGACTTAACTATGATTAAGATTTAAATCAGAAAACATCTGTTTTCTGTTTCACTTCATAAAAACTTCAGGCATGTTTCCTTTCAGAGTATTTATTTTTACTATTGTTTTGTATTCTGCTTTTCATAAAAAAGTTTTTATTAAAATCTTAAAATCAATAAGTAGAAATTTGATTCCTTCTATTTGTAAATAAATGAGATTTGAAACATGGCAGAAATGCACTTGTTTCTTTTTTCTTGCAGGACCTATCAGAACCAGACTTTAGGTAGCTACTGTGGACTCTACACATAAAAAATGTGCATTCTTTCTCATTGTGTTTTGACCAACACTAGCTTTTCTCTGGGCTCCAAGAACAACAGTGTTAAAAAAGAAAATTTTAGAAGTTCAGAAAAGTATTTAAGCATCTAGCAGCAGCCTAACTTCCTTCTTTTCTGCCTGAAAGATACATATTTATTGTCCCAGAAGAAATGCCAATCTACTTGCTGCTTAAATATGATTTTTTTTAAATTTTCATCTTCAAGATGCAAAAGACTAAAAATAAAAGTCCTTTGGTCTAGATGATGGTCTAGATGATGAGGTAACAAACACAGGGAGTAAAAAGTTTCACATTGTTGCATTGACATAGAGACACTGAAAGAGATGTCTCACTGGGATGCATGGTAAAGAATACTCTTCAGATTCCTTAATGGCCTTGCAGATAGGGTGCTAGTCATAGCACACCAGAGGAATCCGTTTCTCTTCTGCAGTTTGCCTTTATACAGCATTTGATATGTTAGATTGCTTGGTGTTTAATTAATCCTGCCTCAGCCAAGTCATTGTGGTTTCTTTGATGTGAGCCCACATTCGAAAATGTTACTATGTTCCCAAATACTTGTGTGGCATCAGTTTTGCAGGTTACACATTTTGAGTTACTGACATCAGAGATGGACAATTTGTCTCCATCTCAGGCTGTTAAAAAGATGAAGTTAATGAAGAAGTTGCACACACAGCCTTGATTTTAGCCCAAGAAGTATTTCTTTTAAGCCTTTAGTAGCCAGGAAGACTGATTTAACAGAAAGAATGCTGGGATTATGATGTTCCCTGTTCTTTGTCTTTCTCCTGTCCTATAATGTCATGCTGAGATTGTGAGAACCTGGATCTTTCCTTCAAAGGAAGAGATATAAGTACAGATGTAAGTGTAGAAGCCTTTGCATTATAAATTTATTCAAACCACACCATCAGGGAATGATTGATGGCACTGTGCTTCCAGATCCAATGAAAGTAAAGGCTTTCATTAAACTTCTCTGGCGTCTTTATAGTACTTCAAGGGACCCTACGGGTGAACAGTTTCTTTTAGCTTTTATTTACTGTGAGAAAAAACAGAATAATGATCAGGAGACAACTCTGATGAAAGCTTCACAGATATTTCTTCTTCTCTTCCCTTATAGATGTGCACATGCTGAAGGGACAATTAGGTCCTACAGTACAGCAGAGAGGAAAGGTTCATCAATTCAGTGAGAATTACACTACACTTAACAACATTCTTATGTCTCATATTCTGTGAGCCTGTCCACATTTAGCCAGAAAGAATTACTCTTCTGAAAATTACCTGTAATTCTTCTGTACAAGTTCTGAGTTAATGCTGCCTAGTGTAACCCAAGTATTACTCCTTTTAGGATTAAAAAATTGAAACAATGAAGTAGGTTTAATGCCATCATATTACTAATTCAATATTCTTGTTGGTACACAATGGTTCATCTTTTATACTGAGACCTCTGGAGAAAAACAGAAAAATAACAATGCATATTGTAGTATTTTATCAGTATGTTGCATTCAAACTATTAGTAGTAGAATATTGGCTTCAGAGGACCTGAAAGCATCATACATATCAAAGAAAAGCAAATTCACCAAATAAATGCCAGTAAGTAAGAATTTCATGCCTGGGGTACAAGCTAGGTGGAAACCGAGAACTGTCATTATAGGCAAACCTGGAAGACAAAACAGATAATACTACCTGATAATTATAGACAAATACCTATGATATTTCATCGCTTGTTCATCTTGCTTTTGACTTTCTATCATACCCTAAGGTTTATTTATTTCAGCAGTGGGTCTTCTAATCTGATAGGATTTTTTTCTCAACTGCCAAAAAAAAAAAAACCACCTGTAGATAAAGAAATCTTGCCCTATGTAATTTTATTTCTGCAAATATTACCCTTTTCAGTCCTCACTTAATTTTGCCACTTTGTCTTAGTATCATTATATTTTTTCCTTACTTCTCTTATTTTCCCTCTTTTTAATGCGTCTTGTATTACCTATTTTTTCCATTAATCCTTATATAATTTTCCTACTCAGTTCCCCCCTCTATCTCTTTTCATCAGAAATTTATGAAGTCAACCCAGGACACCATAAGCCTAGAAAAACTGATATTTTTGTCACTTTACTGGAGAAACATATATTTTCAGTGGTAATACTATCTCCTATGAATGATTCTTGAAAACTGCTATTTAAAGACCAAATTTTTGCTTTATTCTAAATCTGCTTTAAAGATTATTTTAGGTAACCTTTAGAAATGGAATAATTTTTAGTGCCAGGAATCAGTCCTAAGTTGAACTGTTACCATGTGGACTTTGTCTTTTAAGTTTTTATTAAAATAATGCAGCCTGACATTGTGGAAAAGAAATGTCTTGTACATTTTAAAAAAATCTTTGAATTTTTTCACTGTAAAGTTCAACAAGAACAAAAATTATGGTTTAATGACAGATGGTCATCATGTTATCAAGGTAGCATAATGTCCTTTTTACTATTCTTCAGGAAGTCTGCCCTCATTCAACCAAGATATAAAACTCTAAATAAAATCTCAGTTTTCAAATCTGCAGGAGAAAAATTATTAAATTTTAAAAGATTAATTATACACACAAAAAATTCATCAGCACTGTTCCAGTATAAAGCTGAAGAGGGTGAATGAGACATTGCATGAAGTATGTTTATCTGGTAACCAAAAGATCACCAGAATGGTTACGGGGACTGAAAATGCAGGACACTGTTGCTCTTTTAACCTCAGTATTATTCTGTTGATGTCTGGCATACAAGTGAGAAAGATAGATGGATGTAGAGTAAGATCTTACTACTGGAACATTGAATAAAAGCAGCTGACTGAATGTGGAAGAAGCCAAGGAAATTATTAATTGCTGAAGTAGGTGTCAGGTGGAGGGAGAAGAGGGATTATGGGTCTATAGTAATGGCTGGCTATCACTGATCATAGACTAAGAAATATTCTTCCATCAATTACATTTTATTTTCTTCTGTTAGCTAGTTACAATTCTTTCAAAAAAGGCTATGACATCATGCATTCAGCTTCTGTATTTTATTTCTTCTGTCTTGCTCATACACACGTATGAGTAAATAGACATTCTACCACTTCTAAGTTAGACTTCCAACAGTCTTTAAACATTTATTTTGTCAACCATGGAAGAATATACTAACCTTCATGCTAACTTCATTAACATTAATAAATGTCCCTAAGGTAACCCTGGCATCAGAAAATTGAACTAGGTGATGGTCAGCCTCCCTCAGCTACACTTTAGCTATCATTGCCTCTCTACCTGCCTTATTGCTAATTTCAGGACTTTCACTTCTGACATATTAAGGTGTGTAAGTGTTGCCATGATAATTCAACATAACTGAAGTTAATTAAGAATCCTAATGTGGCAACTATATATGGTTTGGTTATCACACTGAAAAAGGCAGAGAGATGATAATTTGTGCTGCCAATTTTATGTTCTTTCACCTTGGATTTCAGCAGGCTGTAATTTATTTCATTAGCTACAAGAACGTAGTGTGACAAAATATTTTCTAGGTGAATTTAGCCATTGCATATACACTAAACGCTGACAATGATTTGTTAGTCTGAACTGGTACGTGGTTGTATCATTTCCTAAAAGCTAGAATAAGATGTAGAATTTTCATAACACTGTAAAGAAGGTCTGTGATAAATCAGAATTTTCTCCTGGGTCCACAGAGAAGTAATGCATAGTCAGCACCACAAAGAATCTGAAATCAGAATGAGATCATGCGAGAACCATGGAAGTGGTGAAAGACTGGATTAGAATGGAAAAAAAACATAATTTTGAGTTCTGGACTTAATATAAATGTAAAACTGATTTATATGCAATACATACATAGGGATACGGAAGCAGTAAGCATGCGTTTGTCTTTCAGCTTGGTTAAAAAGAGCATTGACTGCTTCACCCAAAAGACTGAACATGCTGTTAAGTGCATGTGATGCAACAATAGAAAGACTTATTGAATAGCTGCTCTAGAAAAAGTGTCAGACTCTGGAGATAAACATTGCTTTATTGTGCAATTACTGTGTAACGTTACTGTGAAAATAGCTAGATGTTGATTTATCTGGTCATGCTATAATATTTAGTGGTGTCTATCGCAGACTTTACTAACATGGCTTGTATTGTTTAGCAAACACTGCTCTTGTATAATTATATTTGCATTGTAAAACTTGTGTAGTAACTCAGGAATTGTTGAGAAAAATAACAATTTTCTGGGCAAGGCTATGGTAAAATATACTTTTTCCTTCTTTAAAGACTTATACAACAATTTAACAGAATTTTTTTTCTAGATAACAAAATATAGCACAAATATTTTCCATTACCTACTGAAAAAGAAGAAAACATAAAAAAAAATCATATGAACTTGTGTGTTTAGAAAAAGGATAATTTTACATTTAAAACCAAGAAGTAATAAGTAAAATCCAACAAAAAACATCTACCAAAAAAGCCCACCTTCCCTGCGGGGGAAAAAAAAAAGACAAAGAAAACACTACATTATTTGATTAAGGACAATTCATTAGAAAACTAGGCTCAATTTGTTTTTAAATGTCTTTATGATGCAAACAAAAAAAAGTGCTCATCTAAAAATTAACTGATTTCTGAGTGGCTTAATATGATTACTTACTGGTGCAACAAATCATGGCAGGTGAGGGATTATGGCCAGTTCCATATTTTCTTTAGAGCTGTATCAACTAAACTTGACTTTTTCAGGACTTACCATACACTCTGAAAAAATCACTATGAATATGCACATACTTTGGTTATGAAGTTTCTCAAACTACCGTGGTATACAACCATAGTACCTTCTAAAATGATGGTTATCAAGGCAAGATCATGTTTTCAGTTTATAAGTACTGAAGAAATTGACTCATTTTTTTGATAAATGTGAAACAGTTGTTTACTGCTTGAAAGTTTTCTGAATGCATTTTTCAATATGTTGATAATATTATACTTGCTATGATGATCTAAGCATATAAGAAATTCTAGGTTCGAAAACAACCCACCACATATTAGATCAGTGAGTAAGTTAAATTCTAAACTTTTCTCTCTTCAGTATATGGCATTTTTTCAAGCAATTTAAACACTAGATGCATTCCTTGGTTTTTGTTTGTTTGTTTTTTAAAATGAGAGTCATTAAAGTCTGTAACACCCTGTAGACAAATGATATGTAGAAATAACATTGGAACAGCCTTGGGAATGTTGAAGATTAGGTAAAGGGTGTGGTACTTTTTAACATATTAGGTATGTTAAAAATTACCAACTCTGGATTGACCCAGCTGCGAGATACATGGGAAGGGTCCTCCACATTGGGTGGAGAAGGAAAGAAAGTTATATGTAGTTGAGACATTGCAATAGAAAGGATGCCTCTAGTAGAGATGGAAGTATGATATACGGTTAAAACCAGAAGAACACTTTATAGATCCTGATATTCTTAGTCAAAGGAATCATCTTTTAAATAGGTATGATGTAATGAGAAAAGATGGCTTTAGCTGCAGTCATTGTGGATAAGTCCTTTGAGCTACAGCGTCTGAAATCCTGTAAGTGTGTAATGTCCTAATATTTCTAACATTTCTAATGATCACGTATATCCTCAAAAAAAGAAAGTCTGAAGGACATCTTGTGTACTAAGATGGGCCTGAGCTTGCCGAGAGTCAGAAATATTGTTCAAAGATGTCTGAAGTGTCCTTCAGTGGTCCTTGGGTAAATTTTATCTCTTCCCTAAGTGGTCTGTGGTTATCCTGAGAGAAGATTCAGAGGGGCTGAAGTGCTGGGAGTCACAGTTTTCTGAAATGATGAAGTTTTTCTTGAATACTGAACCCTTTACTTTGGCAATGGCTTAGCTTTATTTTCTTTGGGACTGATTTATCCCATGGAAATTAGTGTACTGAGGAGGAAGCCCTGGGGTAAGAAGTGGTTTTCAACTCTCAGCAGAAGACAATGTCTGCGGGCTCCTACTGCTATCAGTGAAAGATGAAAAGATGGTGTGTAGTCACAGGGTTGCAATGGTCTATATGGTGTTACCTGAGGTCCCGTGCCCTACCCCATTTCCTTTAAAGAGAAGAAGAGGACCTGCAGGAAGAAGGGAGACAGAGGCATTCTTGAATCTTACCTCATCATCAGATAAGAAATGGGTGTTCATCGAGGCCCAGATGCTCAATGAAACCACAGTATTTCTGGTCTAGCATTCAACTGTTGTGTATTGGAAAACTTAGGCCAAAATCCTCTGAACCAAATGCCCTCTTAAAGAGTTTACAAGAATTAACTTTAATTAGATTAGAATTAAAGGACCTTTAAGTAAATTGTTTTGCAAGTGTTTGGGGATTGGGTTGGGTTTTTTTGACATTCCATACATTTTCCATCCTTTAACTCTTAAACTGTTATGCAGCAAAACAGGCTCTCTTTTTTCCCTGCTCATAGCTAATTGTGTTCCAGTTTAAACTACAGAAACACTTAAAAACTGAAATAAAATTTAATTCTTATTTTTAATCCAAAAATGCATTTAGACTAAATAGATGAAAGTCATTTGGATTAATAATTATGACATTAAATTAAGTCTATTCTGGGTGTCAAATTCCATAACCTTGACTATTTATTATGATAATAGTACTAATGATTTTGTGACATTTGGCTAAGAATTCTGATTTAAAGATTAATATTTGCTAGGGAGTTCCTCACACTCATATCCAAGTTTCATCACAATATTCCACTGCAATATCACAGAAACTGTGCATAATACCTAAAAATGAGCATGATTGCTATTTAAGAGTCCAGAAAAACTTCGAAAACCAATGTTTTAAAATATATCAAGACATGCATTGACTAACAAGCTAATGAAAGGCAAAAGAATCATCCTTCATTCATGTCTTAGCTTCCTACCAAGAATTGTTTTACTAGAAGAGAGCAAGAGTTATTTACGTCTGTCTCACAAAACCACAAAACCCTCTTTGAGGAGTCTATTCAAGGCGAGCCTGTGGGAAATGAAAAGACCAGGAAACTCATATGAGCATAGCAAAAAAGTTTTAAAAGGTAAGATTTGTTTTAATATTGGCTGTATAACAGGTAAACAATCAGATTCAGGTAGAGACCTTTAATAACATATTTTATCGTGATATTTTAAACAGGCAATTTTTACATTCCTTAGAAAGGAGAATCTGAAGAGTTTGCTTTTATTAAATAGAATAAGACTTCCAAAATGAAAATCTTTCCTTTAAATGACATTTCCATCCTCACATTGGCTGCTTGATATGGAGAAATAGTCTCTGCTTGCTGTGTTCCCAAACTTTCATTCCTGTCAGAATAACTAATGCAGACTTGGCTGCTTTGTTTATAAGGGTCTTCTTTTAATTAATGAGCCAGGTCTCAAAAGGCATATCTACCCCCACCTTTTAACAAATGCATAGCTTTTGGATGTGATATCTCTGCAATTAACTTGTTATTCATTCCTGTGCTATTTGACAATAGCACTTATATGCAATCTATCATTGACAAAACCGTAGATGATAACTCTGGGAAAACAGGACATCATTAGTCTTTTTGCTGTGAGGATGAAAGAAAAGGGGAGAGATGTAATTAATTATGTTGGACACTATATACTCTTCACAGCAGCTATAAAAGGTTAGCTGGTCTGCTGTCAGATTAATGGACATCTAGGATGAAAGTAGATGGTATTGATGACAGCAATGCAATAATGTGGTTTTAAGTTATTTTGCACACACTACCTACTCAACCTCATGTTTGTTACTGAAAACATCTGATACCTCATATGTGGAAAAATATATATGTTCTTTTGAGAAGTTACAATGCCTTTTTTTTGAGCAATTTCTTCAGTAAATCAGATTATGCATTTTTATTAGGCAGAGGTTTTCTTCTGAACCACAGAGTTCTACCTGCACTCCTCAAATAGATATCAGTGAAGCAGTCAGTCATTAAAAAGTATGTCTTTTGGGTACTAGAGAGAAGTCATTCAGATATGCAGTCACAGTTTTATTGCTATCTTGTTTTTTACAAAAATTATGCATTAGTAGGAAGGGTTGGACATGATAGGTGTTCTAAAATTGTTAGGAAATAAAGGAAGAAAGGAAATGTTGTTCTAATATCAATGATACTTATTATTAATAGTTTTTTAGAAGATACAGAAAAGTGGATCATGGAAAAAGGTGCATTTATATATGAAGTTATTTCTTCAGTACTGATAAAAAGTTCCCAACTAATAAAATATTTTCAGATTACAAATTCACTTTGTTCTTCTCTCTCTCATGCATACATATACACACTCACACACGTTAAAGCAAATAACTGCAAAACATACACCTATACTTTTAGCTTTGTTTACATCTCAGCATGGTCTATAGGCCTGAAATGCTGCTTGTCCTCATTGGCTTGCACTGAATCCTTCTAGTGCTTCACATCAGTTGTCAGTGTCAGTAGGATATTAAATGCTATGTATTTTCCCATTCTTGAATGAGAGAATAAAGATGGAGAAGAGAGAAATCTATTAAAATGTTTGGGAGCAGGGATTGACAGGCCTTCTTTCTTTAATATTTCAAAAGTAAACACATTTCCTAGCAAAAAAGAATACTCTAAAGTGGGGTCAAGGATATTAAAAGGTTTATGAACCTCAAGCAACATTTTTGCAAAATGCAGACCTCTGGATTGGTAATGAAAATTGATTTTGAGTGAGTTTTACTTGACTTAAGATTTCAAAACTTCTTGTGAGTTTCAGTGAGAGTTACATCTGTTTGATTCTTCTCTTTTTTTTTTTTTTTTTTTTTTAATTCAAGTTTTCTCAAGGCCATGAAAAAAGCACAATATGAAAGATCTTTCTCTTCTGAAACAGGAAAAAAAACACAATAAATGTCTATGAATTTTTTTCTAGATTTTTTTTTTTTTTTTTGAGGTGAGGGAAAATTTTAAGAGACAGGTCCACTGAAGTTCCCAGTAAAAATAGTTTCAATGCAAAATTTAAAATAAAGTGAAGTGTGAGATTGACTCAAACTGTTATTTCATTTTCTTGTCTTTGATTGAGCAGGTAATGTGGCAGCCCATGTATTTCAAACCAAACAGCTTTTATTTACAGGCATTATTACTTGATCAGCTTTTTATGTAGGTAGAGATTTTGGGGGCACTTTAGTCTGTATTTACTAGTAAATTGGTATTGTGTACAAAGACATGCAACACATATTAAAGCATAGCTGAAGTTTTTTTAAATAATGTGTTTAAATTCAGAAGAAAAAATAGTTAAGGGGAATATAAAAACACAAGAATGAGACAGAACAAAGGTTCATATAGCCCTGTATTCTGTCTCCAGCAATAGTGTCCTGTATTAAATTGCTCTGCATAGATACGTCCCCCATGACCACCATCCCCAGCCCCTCAAGTAATTTAATCATATATTTAATCCACAAAACCTTTTAGAACTATAATTAGGTTGGGGCACAATTCTAAAAATCATATTCTCGCTTTAATAGAATCAATAGACTTGAGTTTATAATAAAGGAAATTGTAGAATACAGATAACATTGTATCACATATTTTAGATAATATACATATCATATAATCTTTTAGAAAAATAAATATATCTGCTCATGATCCTTATAGAAATCTAAGTTTATAATAGAAAAATAGAATAATAACCACAGCCTGTTAATTTTGGAAAACTAGAGGTAACTTTGCAGATCCTCTGCAGAACATATCATTGATGTGCCACAAAAGCACAAAGTAACCTCCAATTGACTGGCATGATCAATAAAAATGTCTTACTGATAGAGTTCATAAACGTTAACCCATTGCCTAGAAAAGTGCCAGAGAAAGCCACTAGAAGAGATGTTTGTCTACTATGAAATCATAGAATCATAGAAGGGTTTGGGTTGGAAGGGACCATCAAGATCATCTAGCTCCAACCCGCCCCCCGGCATGGGCAGGGACACCTTCCACTAGACCAAGTTACTCAAAGCCCCATCCAACCTGGCCTTGAACACTTGCAGGGATGGGGCATCTACAACTTCTCTGGGCAACCTGTTCCAGTGCCTCACTACCCTCCGAGTAAAGAACTTCTTCCTTATATCTAATCTAAATCTACCCTCTTTCAGTTTAAAGCCATTACCCCTTGTCCTATCCTCACGTGCCTTTGTAAAAAGTCCCTCTCCAGCTTCTTTATAGGCCCCCTTCAGATACTGGAAGGCTGCTATAACATCTCCCTAGAGCCTTTGCTTCTGCAGGCTGAACAACCCCAACTCTCTCAGCGTGTCTTCATAGGAGAGGTGCTCCAGCCCTTTGATCATCTTCGTGGCCCTCCTCTGGACTTGCTCCAACAGGTCCATGTCCTTCTTACGTTGGGGGTCCCAGAGCTGAAGGCAGTACTCCAGGTGGGTTCTCAAGAGAGTGGAGCAGAGGAGCAGAATCACCTCCCTTGACCTGCTGGTCATGCTTCTTTTTATGCAGCCAAGGATATGGTTGGCTTTCTGGACTGCAAGCTCACATTGCCAGGTCACGTTGAGCTTCTCTTCAACCAGTATCACCAAGTCCTTTTCCTCAATGCCACACCCAATACATTGCCCACCCAGCCTGTATTTGTCCTTGGGATTGCCCCCACCCATGTGCAGGACCTTGCACTTGGCCTTGTTGAGCTTCATGAGGTTCACATGGGCACACCTCTCAAGCCTGTCCAGGTCCCTCTGGATGGCGTCCCTTCCCTCCAGCACATTGACCACATCACACAGCTTGGTGTTGTTGGCAAACTTGCTGAGGGTGCACTCAATCCCACTGTCCATGTCACTGACAAAGATATTAAACAGCGTCAGTCCCAATACCAACGCCTGAGGAACACCACTTGTCACTCGTCTCCACTTGGACATCGAGCTCTTGACCGCAACTTTTTGAGTGTGACTATCCAGCCACTTCCTTATCCACCAAGCGGCCCATCTGTCAAATCCATGTCTTTCCAATTTAAAGACAAGGATGTCATGCAGGACA
The DNA here is from genome assembly GCA_031468815.1 of Morus bassanus. Classification (NCBI taxonomy): domain Eukaryota; kingdom Metazoa; phylum Chordata; class Aves; order Suliformes; family Sulidae; genus Morus; species Morus bassanus. Next base: position 79,892,149 of record CM062568.1, read on the forward strand.
GTGTCAAATGCTTTGCACAAGTCCAGGTAGATGACACCAGTTGCTCTTCCCTTATCCACCAATGCTGTAATCCCCTTGTAGAAGGCCACCAAGTTTATCAGGCATGATTTGTCCTTTGTGAAGCTTTGTTGGCTGTCACCAATCACCTCCTTGTTTTCCATGTTCCTTAGCATAGTTTCCAGGGCGATATGCTCCATGATCTTGTCGGGCACAGAGGTGAGACTGACTGGCCTGTAGTCCCACAGGTCTTCCTTTCTTCCCTTTTTAAAAATGGGGTTTATGTTTCCCTTTTCCAGTCAGTGGGAACTTCACCGGACTGCCATGACTTCTCAAATGTGATGGATGATGGCTTAGCAACTTCATCCGCCAGTTTCCTCAGGACCCGCAGATGCATCTCATCAGGTCCCATGGACTTGTGCACCTTCAGGTTCCTTAGATGGTCTCGAACCTGATCTTCTCCTACAGTGGGGGGTTCTTCATTCTCCCAGTCCCTGCCTTTGCCTTCTGCAATTCAGGCAGTGTGGCTTGAGCACTTGACGGTGGACTGAGTCAATCAATATCTTTTCTTAATTATCCTCAGTATGAGTATATTCACAAGATTATTTGAGAGGGGGAGAAAGATTTGCTGAGTAAACAAATGTACTTAGTAAGTAAGCAGTGGTTAAAGGCTATGACATTTTAAGAGACTTCTCTTCTGCCCCTAAGACTTTTGGAGCAGGGCAAAAAGCAAAGCCCATTCATTCACTGCAACACTGAGTGTCAGGGAGGTGTGCTGATAAGTGACTGTCCATCAAAAATATTCACAGAGAGAAATGTGAATGCATCTGCTTTCTCTCTATTTTCCCCTTCACTTTTCACATTCTAGAATATTGTTGCAAAGCACAGCATTCACATCAGTGCTGGCAACATAATCCAGCTTCAGTTGACTATAATTCTAAGAAGTTTTAGACATTTACGTAAATGATATAAACATGAACACTTGATGTTGACAGGTACGTACGCATCAGGCATATGAAATTTTACTCTTCAGAGTACCAGTCAGTAGATGTCTTAGGTATGAAATAATTTTTTCTGATCTTAGGTTTATATGTGACCCAATTATTTCTCTTTTTTTCTCTTTAGGCCTGTTTGAGAGATTCTGCACTAAAAATTAACCCAGTGTAACAATCTTCAAGTAACTGCTTTAAGTCCACAGCCTCATGCTTTCACGTAGTGCTTTAGTGTATACAACCCATAGTATATGATTCTAGTTTTTAAGTTCATTGTGGCATTTCTGCTTAACATTTCAGTCTTCCTCTGTTCTGATACCTCCCAAACTTAAGTCACTAACATGAAAATATTAAGCAAGATGTGTCCCAAAATAGATACTTGAAAACTTCCAGTAGATATTTTCTTCTAGTCTGATGTTGTTCCAACACAGATCACATTCATTTTCAGTTCATCAATTTTGGTAGCATTTTATGCATTTTACATTCCTGCGCCAATCCCGATATTCACAGTCTTCACTTTTAATTTCCCATGAAAAGCCATATTGAATGTTTGACTAATACTACTTCATTCCTGTCTAGAAAATAAACTAAGTTTTACACTCTAGTATGAAGTTTCTTTTTGAAACCACATAGAATTTTATGGGTTTTTTCCCACTTATCTCTGTCTCTGTAATTCTTGCTTTCAAAATCAGTTTCAAAGTATCTCATAATATTTAAGCTAGACTAATAGACCTGCACTTAAATGACTCCTTCCCATATACACCCACCCTTCTTGGTTCATACCTTTTTTCAAGACCCATGTGAGTTCTCAAATGTCTCATTTTTTAATATTCTCCAATTGTATCTCCTGTCATGGTGTCATATTCAGCTTGACAGACTTAATACAATTAATTGTTACTCACCTGCTATGTCATGTGGCATTTCTTTCAGAAGTGATATCTGATTACTCCTTCCACAATGGAACCGCTCTCTCTGCTTTGATGCCGTTATAATATAGTAACTCCTATATAACTTCCATTACTATTCTCCTATTCACATTGGAAGTCTTGTCTTGTCCATTTTAGATTTTCCCTATATCTTTCTAAAGTATTTAATTTATATTCCTCAATCAATATTTTCCCATTATTTATAGGTTCCCTTCTTAAATGTTATCCTTCTCAATATAACTATTCATTTAGCTAGATTTTAGTCCTTTCTGCCACTTTTTTGTTGTGGTTTTGGATAGATTTTAATAGATTTTTAATTGAAATAACTTCTAGGCCTCTTTTGCTTCAGCTCCTCAAATTCTCTGGTTCACTCAGTTTTACACTGAGAGCACACACAAGAGAAAGTAAGACTAGATAACATTTCAGTTAATATATGTTTGGGAAGTCCTTAGAATCTCATCTGTTTGTTTGGAAGAATAATTATATACCAAGCTGTCAGTAGGATAGAATAAATTCAATATGCTGAACTATACTACTCATTGGTAGTACAGCACATATAGTGCATAAGTGCATCTGGACTTAGTCAATGGCTGAGCATGTTTTTGAGTGAATATTTTGTATTCAGACTTCTAATGTATGTTCAATTCTGTTTTAGGTGCTTCTGTGCATTACTGAAATTAGACATCTCATACTGGTTGGCCTTACGTCCTTACTCATTTCTCATTGATCATGAGAAAATGCTCATTTTTATTTGGTTAAATTTTATAAGAACATGGAATATGTATACCATTGGCGACAAAAAATAAAGCTCCTGAAACATGTCAGTGATATCTTGTTTCTTGTTTCCTTAAATGAAAAGTATATTGCTGACTTAAAAACAACAGTGACCAAAAAAAACCCCTCACTTTGTCCACTGATTAAACACAGTCTTCACAGTTTACCATGGCAAACATCTGGAGGTATGTTTACCTAGATATCACTTGTTGCATGATGTTTTATCAGATCTTTGCCTCCTTTCAAGCAGTACTTGATATAAAACCTGTCAGCTATGAAAGGATGTATTTTTTGTCGTGTGAGTGATAGCTTTGGAAGAGTTTCACATTGAAAACACCACCTGCTCATGAAGACATAATTCAGACTTCTTGCAAATGTATAAATCCACTGATGTAGCTGGAAGATGTATCTTGTTGTGACTGTCACATCACTCACATTTTAAATGTCAAACCTGTCATGTTTCTTGATTGAAGTACTCTTAATATAAGGTACCTGATTTTTTTCTGTTATTCAATCAAGACAAGGCCATGCCAGTGAATAGCTAGCTTTTTAAAGCATCACCTAGAGAAAGTATAACAGGTACGTCTTGTACCATGGTCTGCATGTATTGTCTCTACTTGTTTATAGTCATATCGCTCAGATGAGTCACTTATATTTCTACTATGTATTTTAAGTTTGCCTACGTGTTGTGGAAAGGACACAACGCTGTGATTTTTCAGCTGACTACCAAACAGCCTTGAATTGAGGACATTTAGTCAAGATACAGAAAAGCATACTGCGTGTGAATTTGTTCTTGAGTTCTAGCAACTTCTTCCATTACAACACAATTCAGATTGAATACATAAAAACTTGAAAGTAAAAGTATGTGGGTCCACTTTCACTTTTTGACTTTCTAAAGAAGGATATTATGTGTTCCCTGTTATGCTGCAGGTAGGAAAAAAAAAAAAAAAATTAAGTAGGAGACACAAAGGAAGGTAAAAATAACTGAAGTACTGCAGAGACCACATAAGTCATGGCAGGTAAAGACAAGTACTGTGGAAGAGCTTAGGGAACTGGGAGCAATTTAAGGTATAAAGCCGTTAGAGGAAACCTATGCATTCAAGGCAGCTATGATGTATCCAAGACAGATATTAAATGAGAGGTAAGAAGGGGTTACAGCAATGGGGGCCTGATGAGGTTCACATTAATGTTTATTAACTCCTCCGCTTATCAGGTAATTTGTTGTATATTTTTCTTATATTGAAACTCTTTAAAGAATATACAAAACATAATTTTAGCCAATACCTGTTTTTTCCCTTTCTCTGTGCTAAAGGATGCTGTAAGCAGACACAGACTGCAGCAGCTCCAGGGCCAGGGTTTCCTCCTGCCCAGGGACCCAGGGTCTTTGCCCAGGCTGAAGGATGCTCCTGCAAGTTTCTTGTTTGCAGGTTCAACCACTAGCAAAGTCAAGGATATATCCCAAAGACACATACACAGGCACACACATACACTCACAAACACACAGGTTTGATTACACATACTGCCACAGAGAAGGTGCTGCCTTCAGCAGCACCCAGATGCAGTGCTCACATAAACATAAGTGTAGAGAGTGAACTGTCTCTTAGTTGGCTGGTCAGGATTGAAGGGCACCAGTGCAAGTGTGCGTGCACACCCTGCACCACTCAGTGCCCCACAATCTCCAGAGTCACAAGAATACGCACATTTGTGGGTCCCGAGTACTAGTACTGCCCCTCTCTCTGTCTAGTACCTGTGCCCAGATTCTGGGACCCCCTACCTGCCTCTTAGGTCCCTGACTCACATGCAGGTCCCTCGTGGTGCTTACCAACTGTTGTGGTTTCGCCCCATCCAGCAACTAAGTCCCACACAGCCGCTCATTAACTCACCCACCAGCGGGAAGGGGGAGAGTATCAGAAGGGTAAAAACTCGTGAGTTGAGATGAGAACAGTTTAATAATTAAAATATAACAATAATAACAACAACAATAATAATAATATAATGAAAAGGAAAATAATGAGAGAGAGACGAAATTGGGGAGGGGGGTAAATAAACAACCAAAACAAATAACAAGTGATGCAACTGCCCACCACCCGCTGACCAAAGCCACCAGTCCCTGAGCCATGATTGCTACCCCCCATATTAACTCCCCCAGTTAATATACTGGGCATGACATCATATGATATGGAATATCCCATTGGCCAGTTTGGTCAGCTGACTTGTCTGTGGCCCCTCCCCTCCCGGCTTCGTGTGCACCTTACAGAGCATGGGAAGCTGGAAAAGTCCCTGACTAGTGTAGACACTACTTAGCAACACTTAGCCACTACTTAACAACTAAAATATCAATGTACCATCAGCACTATACCAGCTACAGTGAAGAAAATTAACTCTATCCCAGCCAAAACCAGCACACCAACAAACAGATGTTTGTCTCACAGCTGCCCCAAACCCATGTGTCCTCCCAAATACAGGCACAGCCCCGCTGCCTGCCTGGTGCCTCTGCCCAGTACCAGGTTTAGGAGATATAAAAACGCTTGCCCCCCATCCCAGCAGCCAGCACCTGGCACTCAGCCTCTCATTCGCCTCACTCACCTGGTCCCCCTTTAGTCAATTTTCAGGACACAGAGTCTTTTCACACAGCAGCTGAGGCCGAGTCCCCCACCCGCTCCAGTTGGCATCCCTGAGACCCCACTGGCTCCAGGTGCTGACACCACCATCCTGGGGCACCTGCACCCCATCTGATTGTGGTGGCTGGCCCCATATCCACTCACACCCCAGCAACTGGCACCTCATTCATATAGCACTTACACCTTCAAGGAGTAACAAATGAGGTGGCAAAGGGAGACCTACCAGAGGATTTAAGGAGAAGACAGGTGCAGACCTGGGTCAGACAAGTGTGCTGACCAGCCATGGTCTGCACACAGCCAGATCCTCTAATACACAACCCTGTCCACCTCTTACCTCTTTGCTCCTCCCCATCCCCATCCCCTTCCCCTACATGCTCCCTCCTAAGTTTTGCATAGTCCCGCTGACACTCCCCTTGAATATCCCAAATCCTCATGTTCTTGTTTCCCCCTTCTTATGTGTGACAAAGCCCAGGCTGGTCCTCTCCAAAGCTGTGCCCAGAGTTTCTAAATGGCCCATTGGTTGGTGACTGGAGAGTTTTTGTCCTTGGCATTGTCTCTGCTGTCACCTGTCTATCAGCTTATATCTGTGTGTCTTCTTGTTTATCACTTCCCCCTTTACTTATTACTCCTTTTGCACTGAAATGGTCCTTGATGGGATCACCTCTGTGAAGCAGATGCTCTCACCTTCCACATATGCTTATGGTCTGCCCTGCTAGATTTCTTTCCTTTCGTGCCTAATGAAAACTAAAAGATATCCTTTCAGGTCTTGGTCAGGAAAATGAATTAATATTTAATAATAACAACAATAATAATAATAATAATAATAATGACAGTAATAACAAGAACAAAAGTAGGAAATTGAAAGAAAATCTAATTCAGAACAACTTCTAGAGGAGCCACCAGTAAAAACCTGTCTCTCACAAAGTTGCTGACAGCTTTGCCATTGATTTTATTAGAGTTATGACTTCAAACAATGTCTTTTACATGGGGTGTTAATTAAATGCTTCTAGGCTTGGGAAAAACAGAAAAAAAAGTGACATAAACAGCTATGCCTTGATGGGCTGACAAGTTGTTTCAGCCTACTTCAAATCTTTATATTCCTTCTCTCCTCACCCTTTGTGATATTAAAAATATTCATGCATTTTCACAATATATTGCACTTTTTAATGATTAACTCAGTTTTATTTCTGGACCACTTAAACAGAAGTTTTCATTTTCATACATCTTGGGGTTTTCTTACACTAATGTCCAACCAGAAAATTAATTGGAAAGTTTACTGTGTAGGAGTTATTCCTTTTTTTTTTCTTTTTTCTTCACCCCTACTTTTTTTGCTGTTTTCCTACATAGACCTAGAAGTTAAATTAGAGATTACCTTTCTGCAGCCTGTGACTCAAGAGCTACTGTCTGTCTATGACATGAGGCTACTGTTTGTCTGTGCTCTTTTATGTTGAAGGAAGTTTGGGAGGGTAGATATCAGGTTGTCCTATGCTTTCACTGAGCAAAATGAGAACAGTGGTATCACTTTCACACAAGGTAAAGATAATGCTGTTAGGCCACAGGAAATATATGAGAAAATGGCGTTGGTATCAAAGGGGATTCTTGTTAGTAAGGTGAGTAGTGTAACATGCCCAAAGGATTTCCTGTTGCATTTAGACTGTTAGAGATAATAATAAGTGGTGCTGCTGTCTTTGGATTTCACCCCACAAAGACTTCTTTTATCTTTGTTTCCATTTCTGACTAAGGCTGTAATTTATGCTTTTGTCATTGTTGGACTGGGCCTTACCTTCCTACTGCATTACATCTTTTGTGTTCAGTGAAAATGTAATGCACATTACGAAGAAGTCAGAAGAGAAAGGAGACTCAGATCTTGATTCCTCCAGTGCAATTTACTTGAGGACAGCCTTGCTCAGAAATAGATAAAAGAAATGGGTCTTTTTTCTAAATGCATAATTAATCAGCATTTTCTATTGCCAGAAGGCACCACTGAGGCAAAGAAGTTAGAAGGATTTAAAGATAATTAAACTTTATTTGAGAGTAAAGTAATATTTTATATAGTTTTTAAAGAAATATTAAACTGTTCTTTAAAGCATAAGCCAGCCATTTGACTGTTCAAAGAGGAAACTCCTTATGAGGGTAAATTACTTCTTACCTGCCTGTAAAGGGGCTTTCTAACCTTAATATGGTTCATATCATACTGATTACTACTGAAACAGTACTCTGCTTTTAAAATATGACTTTAGCAGGACATCTAGTCAAATAACAGAACATTTCTTAGGTTCTTAGGAAAGCCTTTCAGAAAATGCATTTAAAGACCAAATCAGTAGAGACTGAATGTAAGAAATATTTAAATTTAAGAGAATTTTATAATAAAATATATCATCCTTTTATGTCATAAAATACTTCTGTTTCAGAAACCAGTGGCATTACTAAAGTTCCAGTGATTCCAATTAAATTCTAGCTCAGGCTTTTAAAATTACAACCATGAAGAGAAATTAAATTGTATGAAGGGATAGTTCTGTCTTTGTTTTTATGAAAAGGCAAGTCACAGTGGATAACTATGTTCAACACACTTCAGAAGTCCTCAAGATTTTAATTATTGAAGACCTCTTGAGGTGGAGTGGAGTATACATTTTCCTCTGATACTAGTTTTGCTCTGGACTCAGCAGTTTGTTCTTATCTTGGCTAGCTAACTCTGTGAAGGTGGAAGGCAGGTATATTTGTATACATGCAGTCCAGAGTTATTAAGGAATCTATGGCTTCTGTCTTAATATTTTATTTAGTTTTTGTTGTCCACAGTGCTGTGATCACTTCTGCTTTGCCTTCAGTGGATAGAATATATCCTGGTTTTGAGAGAGATTAATAAGTGGGAATGAAGTTTGTGAAAGCATGAGGTCAACAAAAATAAAAAAAATATTTTTCTTTTTCTGTGAACTACACAATACAGTTAGCTCAGTGATGACAATAAGACTGAGTGGTACTTTGAAATGTTAAAGAAAATTTCCTTTCTCCTTTGTTAAAAGCAATATAAGCACATGGAAGAAGACAGAACTGTCTGAAAAAAACAGACTTCTGATGTTATTCTTTAAAATATCATATGAAATCACATTCTATACGCTATATTAAAACTATATTGCATATTGGATATTATATATTACAAACTATATGTTATTCATTATATATCATAGAATCATAGTGTTGTGGTTTAGCCCCGGTCAGCAACTAAGCACCACACAGCCGCTCGCTCACTCCCCCACCCCAGTTAGGCTCACTTCAGCCTCCAATACAGTTAGCTCTTGGGATCCCCCTGTCACTCCAGCAATACAGATGGGTTCTGCCCCTACATAGTTTGATGGTATTAGGGTGCACTGTGCACCGGTGTCCACTAAAGCCTTATACTCCTGTGGGTCAGATGTGCCAGGCCATCGGATCCACACAGTCCAGTAAACCCGGTTGTCCCTTTCCTCCACCTGGCTGGAGGCAGGGCCCCTCTAGTCCCAGTTACAGAATTCACAACTCACTTCTTGTAAATATGAATCAGAAGTCTCTCTATTAAGCTCAGAAATAAAAACAGTACTTCTACTCCTCTGTCTGGGGAACTGCCTACTGGAAACTGGAGCAGCAACTCTCCTGGAGGTCCCCCCTTGAGTGATTGTTTTTCCTTGCTACTCGCATACCCGTGCCTCCAGGGTCAAGGTAGGTTTTCCATCCCACTTCCTCATGTCCTCTCCATGGTCACGCAGGTAAAACCATAGGGTGCCCCGTGGTGTGTATCTTCTCTCTTGAGCAGAAGGACGCTTACTCCTAATGGCCGAGATACTGGTCCGTACAGGTAGGGAGTAGGACATATCTTCTTTGAATTGCTGGACCTCCCGGGACAATTTCTCCACAGCTGAGACGAGGGAGGAAGAGACATGTGCTTCATAATCCCGGAGTTTATCAATCACATCCTCTACCGTTGGTGCCTCTTCATCTTTCCAGGACATTACTGCCAGGGAGTTTACATGGGATGATGGTGCGCTCCGTACAAACTTCCGCCACATGGGTCGTGTGCACTGCGCTTCATCTGGATCTTTGGATGACTGTTCACTACCCAGGTCACCATAAATCACCTCAAGCACAGCTAATTCTCTCAGGTACTGGATACCTTTCTCCATGGTGGTCCATTTTCCTGGGCGATATAGAACATCTTCCTTGAAGGGATATCTTTCTTTCACAGCAGACAGGAGTCGCCTCCAGAGGCTGAGGCCTTGGGTCCCTTTTCCAATTGCTTTGTCAATGCCCCCTTCCCTAGAAAGTGATCCCAGTTGTTTGGCTTCCTTACCCTCTAATTCCAGGCTACTGGCCCCGTTATCCCAGCATCGGAGCAGCCAGGTGACAACATGCTCACCTACATGACGGCCAAAATCTTTTCATATATCTCGCAGCTCACTTAAGGATAGGGATCGGGTAGTTTCCATCTCTTGTACGAGTTCTTCCTCTTCCTTCTCCTCTCTCAGTAACGGCACTACTTCTCCATCATCTCTTTCTAAACGAGTTGACTTTCTCTTCGAAGACTTCTTCTTGTGTATAGGGGCAACTGATACTGGCACGCGTTGATTCTCTGAATCAGCTTCAGTGTCTGTCATGGGTGTTTGAGTGGTCACAGTGCCTGTTGTCGGGCTTGGAGCCGCCGCAGTGCCTGTTGTGGGGGGTTGAGGGGCTACAGTGCCTGTTGTCGGGCTTGGAGCCGCCGCAGTGCCTGTTGTGGGGGGTTGAGGGGCCACAGTGCCTGTCATTGGGCTTGGAGTAGCTGCGGCGCCTGTTGTGGGGGTTTGAGGGGCCACAGTGCTTGTCGTTGGGCTTGGAGTAGCCGCAGGGCCTGTTATTTTCCCTTGGTGGTACTGAATACTGTTGAACAGGGCTCGGTAGGCATGGGCCAGGCCCCAACACATTGCAGTGATTTGTATCTCTCTGGAATTGCTAGGGTGACAGCATACTTCCTCCAAATATTCTACTAATTTTTCAGGATTCTGCACTTGTTCAGGGGTGAAGTCCCAAAACACTGGAGGTGCCCACCGTCTCAGGCATTTGCCCATACTATCCCACATACCCTGCCACCCATAATTATCGAGCTTTGGGGCAGATCTCTGGATGATATTCTTGAATTGCTTATTAACCTTAGACAAAACCGAAACAATCTGCCATAGGAATATCTACAGATGTATCTTAACTACCCAAGGATGTTCAAGATACTGAAAAGTTGTTGTAATGAAGGAGGAGACATTACAGAAGATGGTAGCTAAGGTGCCATTCTGTATTTCCTCCATAAAGAACCTCTCAGAAGAGGAGGTATAATTGCTAATTGTCTCCATGAGGTGGTACCCGAAGTACAGTAACGGCTTCCATGCAAGACCCAAATAACCAATAAAACTCAAGGCCAGTGTTTTAATAACAAATCTCCTAGGCAAAACATCTCTAACCACTGCGGAGCACAGCAAACTACAAAACCCAATGCCAATCTTTAACAGGTACTTCAAAATCAGCATGGTGTAGGTCTGACTACTAATATCGAGAACAGATGAATCAATGCTGTGACCAGCAACTGTTATTATCTCAAACCCTTCGTGCCCCACGTTGGGCACCAAAAAGGACTGTTGTGGTTTAGCCCCGGTCAGCAACTAAGCACCACACAGCCGCTCGCTCACTCCCCCACCCTTGTGGGTTGGGGGAGAGAATCGGAAGGGCCAAAGTAAGAAAACTTGTGGGTTGAGACAAGAACAGTTTAATAATTAGAATAAAACAGCAATAATACTAATATAATGAAAAGGAAAATATTGAGCGAGAGAGAGATGAAACACCAGAAGAAGAGGGGAAAAAAAAAAAACCAAAACCAAAACTAAACAACAAGTGCTGCAACCGCTCACCACCCGCCGACTGATGCTGCCGGTCCCTGAGCCGCGATCGCTGCTTCCCCCGGCCAATTTCCCCCAGTTAATATACTAGGCATGATGTCACATGATATGGAATACCCTTTGGCCAATTCGAATCAGCTCTCCTGGTTGTATCCCCTCCCCTCCCGGCTTCTTGTGCACCTGGCAGAGCATGGGAAGCTAGAAAGTCCTTGACTAGTGTAAACACTACCCAGCATCAACTACAACACCAGGGTGTTATCAACATTATTTACATACCAAGTCTAAAACACAGCACTATACTAGCTACAGTGAAGAAAATTAACTATCCCAGCTAAAACCATGACACATAGTATCATAGATTCATTAGGGTTAGAAAAGACCTCTAGGATCATCAAGTCCAACCATCAACCCAACACTACCATGCCTCCTAAACCATGTCCCAAAGTGCCACGTCTACACGTTTTTGAACACCTCCAAGGATGGTGAGTCCACCACCTCTCTGGGCACCTTGTTCCAATGCCTGACTACTCTTTCAGTAAAGAAATTTTTCCTAATATCCAATATAACCCTCCCCTGGTGTAGCTTTAAGCCATTTCCTCATGTCCTATCACTAGTAACTTGGGAGAAGAGACCAACACCCACCTCGCTACAACCTCCTTCAAGGTAGTTGTGGAGAGCAATAAGGTCTCCTCTCAGCCTCCTCTTCTCCAGGCTAAACAACCCCAGTTCCCTCAGTCAATTCTCATAAGACTTGTTTTCCAGACCCTTCACCAGCTTCATTGTCCTTCTCTGGACATGCTCCAGCACCTCAATGTCCCTCTTGTAGTGAGCGGCCCAAAACTCAATACAATATTTGAGGTGTGGCCTCACTAATGCTGAGTACAGGGGCATGATCACTTCCCTGCTCCTGCTGGCTGCACTATTCCTGATACAAGCTAGGATGCTGTTGGCCTTCCTGGCCACCTGGGCACACTGCTGGCTCATGTTCACCTGGCTGTCAACCAGCATATATAATATCATTGTATTATATATGTTACATAATGTTCTATGCTGTATACTGTATCTTTTACATATATTTCTGTCATTCATCTGGATTCATAGAACACAGTGGCAGAAGATATTATTCTGACTATATAAAATGAACACTTCTCCAACATCACAAAGTATCATTTCCTTAAACTACTTTTGCATTATCTAATAGTTGCTGCACCCATGTAAAATCGGAGCGAAAAGTCATAGTATCATACAGACACTGTCTATATGTCATTTGTGGCACAGTAAAAAGGAGGTTGAGAGATCTTGAATTCAGTGTTGATAACTAAGAGTGTCACTCAAAACTGTGTTGTCTCATCCTCCTGTGCCCCATTTGCAGAAAGCAGCACCATACTGAAACTCTAAGATACATTATGGTCACAAGAAAGTGAATAGCTGGCTTAAAAAAAATGCAGTCTTTGAAAGATATTCTTTTAGAAAGTCAACATTAAAATGACACAAGAGGTGATGAGTTATTTTTAAAAATACAACAAACCTGTTGCCCACTTTCACCGGATGTTCCCTCCCCCCTGCCCCAAGATTCTTCTGCTCCTAACTTATGTTCCCATTAACTGGTCTTGCCAGCATTTGGAGACTTAGCATAGGGAGGCTGTTGCTTACAATTTTAATGTGGTGTCATTTTATTCTGCTCAGAGCAGATATAATTAATGCCTAAATAAGAATCCATCCAAGGTCACTGATGTCAATAATGCTGAACAAATGTTAGGAAGGATGGCAATTTGGGGAATCGGTCTGTCCAAGTCCTAAGTCTGGTGCAAGGCTCTAAACTCTCTGTGTGTATCTTAAGGAATATGCCAGCTTCATTTTGAATACACAGCTTCAGCCATTTTCTGTTGTCTGTTTGCTTGCCTTTTGGATTAAAACTGTAGAACAAAACCTGCAGAAATTAGAGAAGATTCCAGTATCTGGTATGCAAAATTAGCTGTTTCCTTTCAAAATATACTATTTTATAGTAGAACATACCTTAGCAATGAATATATCTGCAAAATTTTCACATGGAAGGGATCATCCTTGACTCACTGGATTAGAAAGTGATAAAATGGCATTTGTTTCTTTGTCACTTTCATTAATTCAGACTGAAAACTTGCCGCTTCTGACAGGAGCTATGGGAAGCAAGAAAAACCTACTATCTGAAATGTAAATTGATAGCTTTTGATAGGCAAGGAAAGACTAAGCTGGAGTTATAGGAAATGTATGTAGCATTTTGCTAATGATTATGAGTGTTTGCTTGCACTTGCTCTTGGAGTTGTACAAATTATGTAAAATTTGACTGCTTACTCCTGTGTATAATATTATCCTGAAAAAAATTCTTGTAAAAAGGATGACTGGTACCTTAATTTTAAAAGTATTTACTTACAATTCTGGAGTCACACTAGGAAAACTTGTATATCATACCTCTTTGAGTTACTAAAATTTCCTACTGAGGAAGAACATGTGTAGATCCTAAATCAGGGGAAGCTTCCATACTCTGTTCTGAAACAGCAGGCTTCAGCAGGCACATGGATGGAAATCAGTAAATGAGCTAGTTATCGTCTAGCAGAGTGGTGACTGCCCAGCAGTTCGACCTTTTTTAGTTTTCTTTCCATCAAATAAATTTTCAAAGGGAATTCCTTTAGCTTGGTAAAAGGCAGTAGTACTTAGAAAAAAATATGTTTGATTGATTGTACTTATTCTGAAACAAAAAAGTAAAAATTAAGATCACTTCCCTTTCATACAAAATCTGTGGACTTCACTGTCAGCTCCAGTGGAATATTTGGCTCTTGTGTAAATAAATTAGATAAAGTCTAATTTCCTTTGAATTCTAATCCTAGAGTCTCAAATTCCTTTTCATAAAGAGGGGATTTGAACATAATACTGCTTTTGAACATAAAGCATTTTATTGTTGAAGAAAAGTAACTTATTTAAGTATGGCAGCTTTGCATATGGCATCTTTTCATTTGTATTTAAAAAAAGCAGATTATTGTAACTTTTTTGAATGGTAGTTCATCAGAAAATTATAAGAAAAGATAAAAGCAAGGGTGGATATACTCTTTGGACCCCAGGCTTGAGGTTTTCAGTAAAAAAATGTTTGTTATGTTTCCTCTCTTAGAAGAAAAAATCCAAAACTTCGGACATGCCTATACTTTTACCTCAGCTCAAGTTGTACTATAAAATACGACTACTTTTCCAAAATACATAATTTATTTTTTATGTATGTCACAGTGTTGTGGTTTAGCCCCAATCAGCAGCTAAGCACCAGACAGCCACTCGCTCACTCCCCCCACCCCACATCGGAAGGGTCAAAGTAAGAAAACTCGTGGGTTGAGATAAGAACAGTTTAATAATTAAAATAGAACAACAATAATAATAATAATATAATGAAAAGGAAAATATTGAGAGCAAGAGAGAGATGAAACTTTGGAAGAAGGAAAAAAAAAACCCAAAACTAAACAACAAGTGCTGCAACTGCTCACCACCCGCCGACTGACGCTGCCAGTCCCCGAGCCACGATCGCTGCCTCCCCCGGCCAATTTCCCCCAGTTAATATACTGGGCATGATGTCACATGATATGGAATACCTTTTGGCCAATTCGAATCAGCTCTCCTGGTTGTATCCCCTCCCCTCCCGGCTTCTTGTGCACCTGGCAGAGCATGGGAAGCTAGAAAGTCCTTGACTAGTGTAAACACTACCTAGCAACAACTAAAACACCAGTGTGTTTTCAACATTATTTTCATACTAAGTCCAAAGCACAGCACTATACTAGCTACAGTGAAGAAAATTAACTATCCCAGATAAAACCATGACACACAGTAAATCACATATCTCTGTTCTGTTACTCAGTCGTTATTTAGTACCAGTTCAGTCAGATTTTCTTAATATCTGGTTTTTAAGTTTGGTGGGTTGTTTGTTCTTTTTTTCCAGTAAGCCAATATTTTATCTCTTGTTCTGTTGTTATTTAGGTTACTCTCCTTTGGATCTAGCAATATACACACAATAAATATTTTAACATAATTTTCTATCTAGAAAATATTATTAGGAAAATAAAATAGCATGTGCTACCTACAACTAGTCCTTACTCTTAGCTATAATCAAGGTAAAGTGAAGGTCTAGTTAATATTTTAAATTGTCCTACAGTCTAGGAAGCAATGGCTATAATATTACATTTTCCCTTTGAATTGAATAGCATAAAGATTAATTAAACTAGGCAGATTGATACAAAGGATCAATATGCTGGGTACCAGGAATGCCATTCAGACAGACCCTTACAAGCTGGAGGAATGAATCCACAGCAGCCTCATGAAACCCAACAAAAGTGAAAGCCAGGTTCTGCACTGGGGATGGAACACCACCATGCATCATATAGGCTGGGCAATGACCTCACAAGCTGAAGCTTTGCTGAACAGAAATTCAGGGTCCTAGTGAATGACAAGTTCAACATGAGTCAACATTGCACTCTTGCTATGGTAAAGGCTAACTGTGTACTGGGCTACATTAGCAAAAGTGTAGCCAGAAGGTCAAGGGAAAATATTATTTCCCTCTACTTAGCCCTTGTTAGACCACTTCTTCAATACTGTGTTCACTTTTGCACCCTACATTACAAGAGAGAGATTGACAGACTGGAGACATTGCAGAGGTTAGACATGGAGTAAAGGAAACTGAACTACATGACAGTTGCACAAAAATTTCAACCAAATTCCAATGGTATGATGCTAGATGGAAAACAAGTAATAGAGATTTATTTCCTTTTATATAACTCTTACACAAGTAAAATTGCAGGAAAACATAATGATCAGTTCTGCCTACCCTGTCTTGAAGCAGCAGAACCCAGACAGATAATAGTTTATACTGCAGTTTCATAGAAACAATCTAAAGACAATTTGATCTATGCTGCCACTTGTGGGAAACATCAAAATATTATATACTTGGCCATGTTAAGTAATCCCAACACAATGATTGAGAGATTTTCCCGAACGAGGTTTCTGGTTTTATTCTGCACCTTTCAAGATACAGCTTTCTGATATTTCCATATGTGGCTCCTTGACTTTAGCATCCATCAAGATATAATTCCTTGATAGCACAACTCACATTTCTCAGATGTTTCTCAACATTTTTTTAAGATACTTTATCTTGGTAGGTGGTGTGGTTTAACCCCAGTCAGCAACTAAGCACCACACAGCCACTCACTCACTCCCCCCATCCCACTGGGATGGGGGAGAGAATCAGAAGGGCCAGAGTAAGAACACTCATGGGTTGAGATAAGAACAGTTTAATAATTAAAATAAAACAGCAATAATAATAATAGTAATATAATGAAAAGGAAAATAATGAGCGAGAGAGAGAGGAAACACTGAAAGAAGGAAAAAAAAACCCAAAACTAAACAAGTGCTGCAACTGCTCACCACCTGCCAACCAATGCTGCCAGTCCCCGAGCCACAATCGCTGCTTCCCCCGGCCAACTGTCCCCAGTTAATATTCTGGGCATGATGTCACATGATATGGAATACCCTTTGGCCAATTCAGATCAGCTCTCCTGGTTGTATCCCCTCCGCTCCCGGCTTTTTGTGCACCTGGCAGAGCATGGGAAGCTAGAAAGTCCTTGACTAGTGTAAACACTACCCAGCAACAACTAAAACACCAGTGTGTTATCAACATTATTTGCATACCAAGTCTAAAACACAGCACTGTACTAGCTACAGTGAAGAAAATTAACTATCCCAGATAAAACCATGACAGTAGGGTTTTCCAGAAGTGACTTTCTGATAACCCCAGTGTATTCCATTATATTCTTGTTGAATGACCTGATCATGCATACATTCTTGTTTTATGGTCATTGCGAATTCATTCTACAGAGTAAGTTCACTAAAAGTGTTTGTGTTTGTGTCTGTGCATGTGTGTGCATGCAAGCATAATAGATTATGTTTTTGCAACTACTTTTCAATTATATACATCTATCCACAGCAGTGTTGCTGTTATGTGATCAAAATTATTTGCATAAATTATTTTGATCCTGTTCAGGATACAACAGTACAATGACAGACTGAGGGAAATGAGCTTGTTTGGCATGGGGAAGAGAAGGGGAATCTAACTGTAGTTTTCATTTACCTAATGGTTGGTTCTAGAAAATTCAGTGCCAGACTCTACTCAAAGGTGCACAGCAATAGGATATGGGACAATGGACACAACTTGCAAAAAAGGAAATTTTGATTGGATATAAAAAAATAATTCTTCAAGGTAGGAGTAGTTAAGCACAGGAACAGATTTCACAAAGAGGGCAACAGTGGAACCTAAATTTTGCTCTGACTCTATGAATTCAATATAATATTACAATAAAGGCTGGATATGGGGGTTCTAGATTTAGTAGATGGGGAAATTTTCTGCAATATGAAAGCAAAGGAATAATTTAATTTATTGAAAAACAGCAAATACAGAACAAATATTCGTTTGTTGTGTGAAAAATCAGATTACAGATGGGAAGTGTTAAGTCAAGAGTTTAGAATTAAGAAGGATTCTTAATAAGGATACAGCAAAAATCCTGTTAATATCAAATGGAAAATATCAAACTTTGTAACACAAAGGCTTGAGTCAAAGTCTGTCAGTGATGAAATTAGACCTACCAAGGGAAGACCGCCTTTTCTTTTTATTATTCCCCCCACATACCCCACCCCAAACTGATTTCAGTTAAAAGGAAAAGGAATGAATAACGAATAAAGAAAGACAGCACATTCATTTCAGGGAAATATCAGCAGTGGGCTGCTAGTATTTCTAAAAAACGTTAGGAGTGTTTCTTGTGTTAAATCTTCCATCTCTGCTACTGAGCCATGTGCTTTATTGAAAAAAGAACGGCTGCCATGTTATCTGATGGCCTTGAATTGTTCTCAGAGAAGAAACGGAATATTTAAAGTTCAGTGAGTCACAATAGTTCAAGGAATGCTTTAGCATGAACAGAGAAACACACTGAATTGTATCACTTCAGCCTGAAAAGTATGCATGAGAGCTATTGCATTTTGTTAGATGCATAAGGCTGAAGATTTCACATATGAAAAATATAGTACTAAAAAATGCTCTGAGAAGCATGCTTGTATGCATAGCCAAAGCTTAGAGATGTTCAAGCTCAAGATAAAACAACTTTAATTAAGAGGTACTTTATGCCACACTTTGCATTGAAATAAATGGATCAGTTGTATGAAATTATTCACAGGGTTTTGAGGCAGAACTGCTATAAACCTTACACAAAGAGTGTTATGAATACAGTATCCACATCTGCAATGTGTGAAGGATCAAGAATATTATTAGAATACATCTACCTCTTGCAGGTAGGGAAGCTGTTATTCCAGATTTTCAGACAAGGAACTAAGAGAGTAAATTCACTCAGGTCTGTACATCACTAACTTCCTCAAGCTCAGTCTCAGAGGGTGCATAAATCTGTTGCAGAATGGAAATGAATCTCAACCAAGGAGATTAAGTGATTTGACTTTGTAACAGAGTCAGAACTGCAGCATATTTCTTTTTCAGCCTAAACATTATCAAAGGATTATTTGATCAGAAAATCATGCTTCTCTTCTTCAGGAGTTATATTTTGTGTCACCTCTGTTCCAAAGACAGAAGGTCAAATTTTGAGGTGTACATCAGTACACCTGAGCTGATTTAAAAAATATAGTGCTCTCTACAGCTGAGCTCATCCAATTTTATCCTTATAATTTAAACTTTAACATTTTTATGCTTTCATATCATAAGCAGAGTACAACTGCTGATAAACAATAGTCTTTTTTGAGATGTTATAGACAGAAACAGCACACCATTTATTAATACAAGTGTTGTGGTTTAGCCCCGGTCAGCAACTAAGCACCACACAGCCGCTCGCTCACTCCCCCACCCTTGTGGGATGGGGGAGAGAATCGGAAGGGCCAAAGTAAGAAAACTCGTGGGTTGAGATAAGAACAGTTTAATAATTAGAATAAAACAGCAATAATACTAATATAATGAAAAGGAAAATAATGAGCGAGAGAGAGAGGAAACACTAGAAGGAGAGGGAAAGAAAAAAAAACAAAACCAAAACTGAACAACAAGTGCTGCAACCGCTCACCACCCGCCGACCAACGCTGCCGGTCCCCGAGCCGCGATCGCTGCGCTCCCCCAGCCAATTTCCCCCAGTTAATATACTGGGCATGACGTCACATGATATGGAATACCCTTTGGCCAATTCGAATCAGCTCTCCTGGTTGTATCCCCTCCCCTCCCGGCTTCTTGTGCACCTGGCAGAGCATGGGAAGCTAGAAAGTCCTTGACTAGTGTAAACACTACCCAGCAACAACTAAAACACCAGGGTGTTATCAACATTATTTACATACCAAGTCTAAAACACAGCACTATGCTAGCTACAGTGAAGAAAAATCAACTATCCCAGCTAAAACCATGACAGTATCCACCCCTTATTCCATACCATTTACGTCATGCTCAGGTCTCATACTATCCAATATGACCTCAATAACCCCCACCCGCCTCCCCATCCTTTGATGACATACGTAGATATCATTTATCATTCCCGTAGTCTATGGACCATCCCTGTAGAACATCTGTAGAGGGTCCACACATGTCCATTGAGTTCATTCAGTCCATAACTTTGGGCTCCATCTATCGTAACAGTCTTTCAAGGTTGGAGAGATGGTCTGCGTGGTGTTGGATTGTTGCATGCTGAAGCCAGTCTTTGTTCCACCACCGCTACACGTTGCTTGGTTCAATCAAAGTTCATTCTTCATTAATTTTGGAAATTCTTACTATGATACCATTGATACAGAATATAGCAACCATAGGAGTGATGACATACAATATTATATAGCAATTAACAGCATACCGTTCAGTTCATTGGCTATTTTCACCCAAAATCAAATCCCCTTGAGGCACACATCGAACTCCTCCATCCTCCCGCATTACCCACCAAGTGCACCCAGGTCCTCGAGCAAAAGCAATCCCACGAATGGGTTTGCCTTTGCCTGAGACAGGAATAACCCAGACGGTTTTCCCCAGCATATTTTTTACATGCACTACAGGGACTTTACCCCCTTCCACAGTACGTAAGAGTCCGGACTGGGCAGGCCCAGCTCGATTGGCAGATCCCCTAGTGTTGACTAACCAGGTGGCTTTTGCTAAATGTGTATCCCAGTGTTTGAATGTCCCGCCCCCCATTGCTCTCAGTGTAGTCTTTAACAATCCATTGTATCGTTCAATTTTCCCAGAGGCTGGTGCATGATAGGGGATGTGATACACCCACTCAATGCCATGCTCTTTGGCCCAGGTGTCTATGAGGTTATTTCGGAAATGAGTCCCGTTGTCTGACTCAATTCTTTCTGGGGTGCCATGTTGCCATAAGACTTGTTTTTCAAGGCCCAGGATAGTGTTCCGGGTGGTGGCATGGGGCACGGGATATGTTTCCAGCCATCCGGTGGTTGCTTCCACCATTGTAAGCACATGGCGTTTGCCTTGGCGGGTTTGTGGCAGTGTGATACAATCAATCTGCCAGGCCTCCCCATATTTATACTTCAGCCATCGTCCTCCATACCACAGAGGTTTTACCCACTTGGCTTGCTTGATTGCAGCGCATGTTTCACATTCATGGATGACCTGTGCAATAGTGTCCATGGTCAAGGCCACCCCTCGGTCACGAGCCCATCTGTATGTTGCATCTCTTCCTTGATGGCCTGAGGTGTCGTGGGCCCACCGAGCTATAAATAGTTCACCTTTATGTTGCCAGTCTAGATCTACTTGAGACACTTCAATCTTAGCAGCCTGATCCACCTGTTGGTTGTTCTGATGTTCTTCAGTGGCCCGACTCTTGGGGACATGAGCATCCACATGACGTACCTTCACAACCAGGTTCTCCACCCGGGCAGCAATATCTTGCCACAATGCAGCAGCCCACATGGGTTTGCCTCTGCGCTGCCAGTTGTTCTGCTTCCATTGCTGTAACCACCCCCACAGGGCATTTGCCACCATCCATGAGTCAGTATAAAGATAGAGCACTGGCCATTTTTCTCGTTCAGCAATGTCTAAAGCCAGCTGGATGGCCTTTACTTCTGCAAACTGACTTGATTCACCTTCTCCTTCAGCAGTTTCTGCGACTTGCCGTATAGGACTCCATACAGCAGCCTTCCATCTCCGATGCTTTCCCACCAGACGACAGGACCCATCAGTGAACAGGGCATATTGCTTCTCATTTTCTGGCAGTTTATTATACAGTGGGGCCTCTTCAGCACGTGTCACTTCCTCCTCTGCTGATATTCTGAAATCTTTGCCTTCTGGCCAGTCCATGATCACTTCCAAGATTCCTGGGCAACTGGGGTTTCCTATTCGAGCCCGTTGGGTGATCAGTGCGACTCATTTACTCCATGTAGCATCAGTTGCATGATGTGTAGAGGAGACCCTCCCTTTGAACATCCAGCCCAGCACCGGCAGTCGAGGTGCCAGAAGGAGCTGTGCTTCAGTACCGATCACTTCTGAAGCAGCTCAAACCCCTTCATATGCTGCCAATATCTCTTTTTCAGTTGGAGTGTAGCGTGCTTCGGACCCTCTGTATCCCTGAATCCAGAACCCTAGGGGCCGACCTCGGGTCTCCCCTGGTGCTTTCTGCCAGAGGCTCCAGGTAGGGCCATTCCCCCCGGCTGCAATGTAGAGCACGTTTTTTACGTCTTGTCCTGCCCGGACTGGTCCAAGGGCTACTGCATGAACTATCTCCTGCTTTATCTGTTCAAAGGCCTGTCGTTGCTCAGGGCCCCATTTGAAACCATTCTTCTTCCGGGTCACTTGATAGAGAGGGCTTACAATCAGACTGTAATTTGGAATATGCATTCTCCAAAAACCCACAACGCCTAAAAAAGCTTGTGTTTCCTTTTTGCTAGTTGGTGGAGACATGGCGGTTATTTTGTTGATCACCTCCATTGGGATCTGCCGACGTCCATCTTGCCATTTTATTCCCAAAAACTGAATCTCCTGTGCAGGTCCCTGCACTTTACTTTGTTTTATGGCAAAACCAGCCTTCAGAAGGATTTGGACTATTTTCTTCCCTTTCTCAAAAACATCTTCTGCTGTGTTGCCCCACACGATGATGTCATCAATGTACTGAAGGTGTTCCGGAGCTCCACCCTGTTCCAGTGCAGTATGGATCAGTCCATGGCAAATGGTAGGGCTGTGTTTCCACCCCTGGGGCAGTCGATTCCAGGTGTACTGGACACCCCTCTAAGTGAAAGCAAACTGTGGCCTGCACTCTGCTGCCAACGGGATTGAGAAGAATGCATTAGCGATATCAATTGTGGCATACCACTTGGCTGCCTTTGACTCCAGTTCGTATTGAAGTTCTAACATGTCCGGCACAGCAGCACTCAGTGGCGGAGTGACTTCATTCAGGCCACGATAGTCTACTGTTAGTCTCCACTCTCCATTAGACTTCTGCACTGGCCATATGGGACTGTTAAAGGGTGAACGGGTCTTACTGATCACTCCTTGGCTCTCCAGTTGCCGAATGAGCTCACAGATGGGAATCAGGGAGTCTCGGTTGGTTCGGTATTGCCGCCGGTGCACTGTTGTGGTGGCAATTGGCACCTGTTGTTCTTTGACCTTCAGCAACCCCACAACAGAAGGCTCCTTCGAAAGACCGGGCAAAGTAGACAGCTGTTTAATTTCCTCCGTCTCCAAGGCAGCTATACCAAAAGCCCACCTGTACCCTTTTGGGTCCTTGAAATACCCTCTCCTGAGGTAGTCTATGCCAAGGATGCACGGAGCCTCTGGGCCAGTCACAATGGGGTGCTTTTGCCACTCATTCCCAGTTAGGCTCACTTAAGGATAGGGATCGGGTAGTTTCCGTCTCTTGTACAAGTTCTTCCTCTTCCTTCTCCTCTCTTAGTAACGGCGCTGCTTCTCCATCATCCTTTTCTATACGAGTTGACTTTCTCTTTAAAGATTTCTTCTTTTGTATAGGGGCAACTGATACTGGCACGCGTTGATTCTCCGATTCAGCTTCAGTGTCCGTCATGGGTGTTTGAGTGGTCACAGTGCCTGTCATCGGGCTTGGAGCAGCCGCAGTGCCTGTTGTGGGGGTTTGAGTGGCCACAGTGCCTGTTGTCGGGCTTGGAGCTGCTGCAGTGCCTGTTGTGGGGGTTTGAGTGGCCACAGTGCCTATCGTCGGGCTTGGAGCTGCTGCAGCGCCTGTTGTGGGGGTTTGAGTGGCCACAGTGCTTGTCATTGGGCTTGGAGTATCCGCAGGGCCTGTCGTTTTCCCTTGGTGGTACTGAATACTGTTGAATAGGGCTCGGTAGGCATGGGCCAGGCCCCAACACATTGCAGTGATTTGTATCTCTCTGGAATTGCTAGGGTGACAACATACTTCCTCCAAATATTCTACTAATTTTTCAGGATTCTGCACTTGTTCAGGGGTGAAGTCCCAAAACACTGGAGGTGCCCACCGTCTCAGGCATTTGCCCATACTATCCCACATACCCTGCCACCCATAATTATCGAGCCTTGGAGCAGATCTCTGGATGATATTCTTGAATTGCTTATTAACCTTAGACAAAACCGAAACAATCTGCCATAGGAATATCTACAGATATATCTTAACCACCCAAGGATGTTCAAGATACCAAAAAGTTGTTGTAATGAGGGAGGAGACATTACAGAAGACGGTAGCTAAGGTGCCATTCTGTATTTCCTCCATAAAGAACCTCTCAGAAGAGGAGGTATAATTGCTAATTGTCTCCATGAGGTGGTACCCGAAGTACAGTAACGGCTTCCATGCAAGACCCAAATAACCGATAAAACTCAAGGCCAGTGTTTTAATAACAAATCTCCTAGGCAAAACATCTCTAACCACTGCGGAGCACAGCAAACTACAAAACCCAATGCCAATCTTTAACAGGTACTTCAAAATCAGCATGGTGTAGATCTAACTACTAATATCGAGAACAGATGAATCAATGCTGTGACCAGCAACTGTTATTATCTCAAACCCTTTGTGCCCCACGTTGGGCACCAAAAAGGACTGTTGTGGTTTAGCCCCGGTCAGCAACTAAGCACCACACAGCCGCTCGCTCACTCCCCCACCCTTGTGGGTTGGGGGAGAGAATCGGAAGGGCCAAAGTAAGAAAACTCGTGGGTTGAGATAAGAACAGTTTAATAATTAGAATAAAACAGCAATAATACTAATATAATGAAAAGGAAAATAATGAGCGAGAGAGAGAGGAAACACTAGAAGGAGAGGGAAAGAAAAAAAAACAAAACCAAAACTAAACAACAAGTGCTGCAACCGCTCACCACCCGCCGACCGACGCTGCCGGTCCCTGAGCCGCGATCGCTGCGCTCCCCCAGCCAATTTCCCCCAGTTAATATACTGGGCATGACGTCACATGATATGGAATACCCTTTGGCCAATTCGAATCAGCTCTCCTGGTTGTATCCCCTCCCCTCCCGGCTTCTTGTGCACCTGGCAGAGCATGGGAAGCTAGAAAGTCCTTGACTAGTGTAAACACTACCCAGCAACAACTAAAACACCAGGGTGTTATCAACATTATTTACATACCAAGTCTAAAACACAGCACTATGCTAGCTACAGTGAAGAAAAAATCAACTATCCCAGCTAAAACCATGACAACAAGACACAGCTAGCATGAAATATTTTTAGTTCTCCTTTTCTCCCAAGACAATGATCCTTGTAATCTGACCAGAGGCAAAGAAACTTATTCATCTTGTTCCTATACATAGTAAAGATTTATACCTTCCTGCAATTTTGATACTTCTAAAGGTAATTCTATATCTTTGCTGACACACAAACAGATTTTTTCCATGCTCCTTAATTTTCTGTTTGCTTTGCAGGGGATTCATAGTAGTGAAATTAATCTGTTCTTTAGAAACTGTGGTAAGAGTAACTCCCCGACTGGTGTTGTAGCAAAAGTATATTCAAGTTTTTCTATAAGTTTTTTGTGTAATGAATGTTTGTTTCATACGATGGTAAGAATACCTGTGTCTCATATACACTTAAAAAAAAATAATGCTACTTATGGATTTATCTCATTCTGTTGCCAAATAGTTAATCTATTACTCGTGTCTGACAATATAGGCAAGATTTTTGAGTCAACAAAGATACTGAAGTGACAGTGTCACTTAACTCACTGGTTAATTGTAATGGGTTTTTACTTTCCATGCAAAATTATGTCATCCAAATTTTTTACTAACTATCCTCAAAAGTAAAACTCTGCTTTATCCTTTTCTAGCAATCTTCTCACTTGCTAATATTTGTACTTGTTTTGAGTCCCTGCCTAAGCTATGTATTTCATCCTAGGTACTGGCACCAGCTGACCAAGATGGAATGTGAAAAAATAGGACTCACAAATGCTCAGAGAAGCATTATATATCATGCATGTATACCTGAAACTGGGAGAGGTCCAGCCATCCATTATTGTGTCTCCACACATGGATCCAGGCCTAAGTTTAGCAGTGTACTCTTAAGATCTTTGTGCTGAAATTCTTTTGCTTACTCTCCCAATTACACATCAGTGGTGTGAGACAGCTCATTTTCTTCTGGGGAGAACTGTGGAAAGTATGTTCCTAGCACACTGTATTAATGTGGTAAATACCCTATTCATCTCTGTATGAAAAACAGGAAGAGTCAGATACTTTTTTCAGCTAGCAATTTATACGTTGACTGTTGCATCTACTCATTACTGAGCCTGCTTTTTCAAAAGTTTATCTGAGGTAAATAGAACAAAAAATTCTGTATTTCAAGAAGTTGCAAAATAGCTCAGGATTAGCAGAATGCATAACAGTTGTTCCTCAAATTTTAAGAAAAAAGACAAATTCAATACACCTCAGTATATTTCCCATAACTATTTTCTTTTTTATCCATACTCCAACAGATAGGAAGGACTGGGTACAAGGCTGATATATCTATTTCTCTGACAAATTAAGTATTTTACTTTTCTCTCATTTTCTTTATGCAAAAATGTTTTCGAATGATGGTTTCAAAACTTTGTGGAATGTTAGAATTTTCCTGAGAAACAAACAAACCAACCAACCCACTCCCTTTGGAGGTCTGTATCAATACATATGTGTATTGTTATATGTATATCAATATATAAATATATTATTGGACACTTAAACTCAATGTTTCGGATATCACTGAGCTATAGACAAGCCCTGTTCAACTCCTGCCTACCCTTTTAAGCAAATATATTTCTTATGCTTCTAAGTTTCTTGCAGTCAGCACACAAAAAAATTGAAAAGCCGTGGCAATTACCATTACTATTCATGCGATGTCTTTCATCTTCCTTTTTGCTCCAAACCAAAGGGCAGGAAGAGGAAAGTCTATCTTTGCTATGGACTTAGGAGAATCTCAGCTGAACTTCAGCTCATGAAACTGAGTTTATGAAAACCTAAGCATTACATCTTAGGATGGAAGAAGAGGGAGGTATCTCACTTATCAGAGGTGAGTGCATTTCTTTGGTCAGGTTTTCAAGTTCAGGCAGCTATGGTCCTTTCTTTTTTTTTTTTTTTTTATTTATCTTCCCAGCGTGCCTTAAATGTCTTAACCTGTGCAATGTTCAGGGCTTTCCGTATGCAATTCTCTAGTCTGCCTTTCCTCCAAGCTTTGTAACCCTTCACACAAATTGGTGTCGTTTTTCTGAAGACTCTGTAGTTTTCCCATTTTCTCATGCTGTTGGTTTTGTGTTAATATTGTTATTGTTCTGCACTACAAACTCTTATATCATTATGTCAGATTGCCATTGACTGAAGTGATTGCCACTGGCTTGAGAATCTTGTCGTCTTTCTCCTCCATTTTTTCCTATCCCTTGTTTTGCAGGTTTATCCAATAATATGCATGCACAAAGCTTATTGACCAGCCAGCATGCAAAAACCTGCCCCTCCCAACCTCTATCAGAGTATGCTTCAATCAGCACTAATAAGCAGGAGCAACCCGTAGGGAGTTAAGGCAGGTCCTGATGAAAACCCTAAAGTTATTATGGAAAAAGCTCCACTTACTAGAGAGGAGAGTGGTCCAACAAGGAATGCTTGCCTAGGAACCCTGTTGCTTTTCTTCCTCACTGGCTGCTGGGGAGAGCTTTTCTTTCTCTTTCCCTTTGAATTTTGTCTACTCTATTCTTTACTGTTTTTTTTCTTTCCCCTGTCTCCCTTCCTCTCTTTCCCCAATTTGTATTTTTATTTTTTCCCTCAAAGTAACAATTACCATTACTGAAGCATAAATAACAAAAAAAAAATCTACACTGAACTTCTACAAATACTTCCAGGTACCATCTGACTCATCTGGTAAATGTTTCCCTGTGTTCTGTTGGAAAACATGAATCACATTCAGCTCTGAATTCAGTCACTCAAATATTAGTTTTAATAAAACAGGTGTTTACATATTAGCTAGGGACCCAAGCTCCATGATGGTGTAGTTACGAGAGTCTGTATTTCTCCCTGAAATAAGCATTTCCCTTTGGTCAATTCAACTGCTTTTCAGACTCCATTGGTAGGAATCTCTCTCCCAAAAACAGACACTGGCTGTCCAGCTCCAGAAGAGAACATGACTCCCACAAAACCTAAATATATTCCATACTGGTGGCTTGGATGACTTCAGGCACCCATGTGCAGGCAAATGAACTGAACCCTTAAGTAAATTCCAATATTTATGACTCAAAATACATCTTTATAGTGATATCAGAGTCAGGAGCAATTAGGATGAAAATTGTGATCATATTAGTAAGACTACTTGAAAGATGAAATGTCAAAAATCATCTTAGGAAATCTAAATTTTTATGTTTTGTCAAAGCCTACTGTTTATTAACAGGTGTTCATTGAAAGACTATTCAACTGCATGTCTACTGTATTTTAACCGCAATAATTCATACTGCTTTAAAAACATGTTGTCAATAATCATTAAAAAATCACTTTAATTACTGAAATCAAAGCATTCCTGGGATAAAATTCAAGCAATGTTCGTTCCAGCAGTGTTCATAAATGTTATTCATCGCAAACGCCATAAAGTTTATAATTCCTGCATAAAGAGAGAATAAGTGATGATATCCTCTTCTGCAATTGAAGAAGAAATGTGTGCTATGAATTTTCTTTTCAGCTTTTTCAAAACTGGAACATTAAACTGCAAAACTGAAATTGGAAGCAAACTCCTAACATCCTTTCAAAGCAAACATTTTATATTAATGAGTCATATATTCTGATATCAACCATTTATCTAACTTTTTCATTATGTGAATTTTCTTGAAATGTATTTTCTCTATCTTTGGGTGAAACTGACTTGTGAATTTAGGATGTTGCATTGTTAGGATTTTACTGCCAGGGTTTCTCGTTTGGCACTGTTCTTCCAGTTGTGTTCTCTTTGATCTGATTTCTTACCATTAATTACTTGCAGGTTAGTTTTCTTTAGGATTTGGTTTCACTTTTTTCCTGCATTGCCAAGTTTGGAATTTTATTTTCTTTCAAGTGTCCACCAGACTTTAACAAGGACACACAGATGAGAGGGAATTATTGCAAAAAAGTCCCTGGAAATTTAGTATTAATAAAGTTTGTCAGACTGAGTTCTGAGAAAAACAAAAGTCTTCTCCTTAACACAGGTAAGGTACAGGCAGCAGTGTGATTTTCTCTTTAAGATAAATGGCAGTGATTTCTTATAAAGATTTGCATCTTTCCAGATGACTCATAGCCACATTTTCTTTACAGTTTTTAATCTGCTTTACTGTCTGTAAAAGGGGACCTTTCATTCAAAAAAGATGCCATTTTGCAACCTGGGGTTGGGGGTGGCAGTTATTGAAACTGTCTGTAATCACTCACCTTCACCAGTGTCTCTTTTATCTCTTGTGCCCAACTGTAATTCCATTTATCATTTTTTGACTCTGTATTTTAGTTAATATAACCATGCTGAAGTGTTCTATAGCCAAATCAGAGGCCTGTGACACTTAAAAATTATAAGTGCTTTAACTGGTATACAGTTAATAGTAGTTTGCCTTGAAATCAAGTATAAGATTAAGTTGCAGGTGAAACAATTTTTTACAGTCTCAGTTTAATCAAGCAATTTACTGGGAAATGTTATTAGGAGCTTTTTCTATCTTTAAGCATCATAAAATATAAAACATTGAAAGTAGAGAACACAAATAACTCATGATTTCCCTAAGGTAAGGAGATCAGTCTGACAATAGGTAGGTACTCCCATCAGGAACTGGTCACACATCACGAGAGCTGAGTCACAGCTTGTGGTTAATG
Source organism: Morus bassanus (assembly GCA_031468815.1). Classification (NCBI taxonomy): domain Eukaryota; kingdom Metazoa; phylum Chordata; class Aves; order Suliformes; family Sulidae; genus Morus; species Morus bassanus. The sequence continues at coordinate 79,921,639 of CM062568.1, forward strand.
TGCTGTCCTTATCCTGTACATCAAGCTGTGTTGAGACAGTCTTTGTAGAGTCTCAAGAGTTGGTAGGGCTTGTCTGATTCTGTCTTTTTTTGAGGATCCCCCAAATTTGGTCCCTAGGTGTCCCTAAGTGCATCCTTATCCCATTATAAGGTATTTATGTGAACAAAGCAGCAGCAATTCTGCCTAGTACACATAATTTGATTATTAAGTATGTGAACAATCTCTACCATGCCTCAGTGTAATTCCTTTTTGGGGCAACTGTCCCATTCACTGCTTCAAACCTCTGCCAATGCCTGTGTAAATATTTGCAGATGGTGAGTATGTGAAAAATTCCAGAGGATTTTAGATCATAGCTGATAGGCTTATAATACTGGATCAATCCACTTCATCTGACACCATGCTGTGAATAATAACCAGTGCTTTGCAAAAAGGAAAGGTGTTTGTCTTTCCCACAAGGAAGGAAGGAAGGAAGAGGAATTCCACATGATACAGATGATCAATGGGGATCTTAGTCTTTAGTGACAGTACAGACTATGGAAACTGGAAGACCACTGTCATAATAATGCAGACTTTGATCATAAGGAGGGGAAATACTGGGAAAAAATCTGTTTCTTCCCTCAGAAAAGTTGACTCTGTAAGATTCCAATGTGCAAGAAGGTGGTATTTTCCAGAGACTGCAGGTGATCCCAAGCAGAGATCCATACTCCTGGTACAGCTGAAACATTTTTGGATGGCAGGACTTTTGAGCTTCTAAAAAGCAAAATGAAAGGGTAAAAATTCTTTAAAAAATTAGCCTTGTGTTTTTCCTTTCTTGATAAAACCTGATTTTGTTAGGTCTTAACTGCTTTTCTTATACTTTTTTTTTTTTAATTTTCTGTGCATATAGTTATTTATTCAAAAGAGACAATGGACAGTTTAGCTGTGTTTCCTTGGCAAGGGATGTTGTGGATGCTGAAAGATTACATGGTTTAAGAGAGAGGCTAGGAAAATGCATGAATGAGAAATTCACTGAGATGTCAAAGAATTGACTGAAAAGTCAGCTCAGGAAACCCCCAAAATGAAAATATTTGGAATCTAACCACCTAAGGGGAAGTAATATACATTCGTCCTAGTCTTACATTCCTCCCTAGGCATCTTTTTATGACTCTCCTGGAGGCAGAATTTTGTGTTACATAAGCCTATGAAAATACCCTGATGGCCATTCTTATGCTCCTCTCCTGAATGTTGCTGTGCCTAGTGTTTTAAGCAGATAACAAAGAAACATTCCTTTTGTGGCTTCACTCCTTTCATAGAAACTGACAGAATATGTAGCTTCATGTTCTGAACTATTTCAGTGGGATCAGTTACTGTGACTGTAACTAAAACTTAGATCAACAGTCCCTGCTAGAGAACAATCCACCTCATCCTAAAATTGAACAATTTATGTAACCTGTCTTACATACCTCCAGAAGAGTCTGCTTCTTTCTATCAGTAATGGGTGAAGTTATCTCAAATTCAGTTTAATTTTAGACATCTGAAGCCAGGGGAAATAATAATACCATATATGTCTATTACCTTAGAAGAGCTACTTTGTATACAGCTTTCCGAAATGGAAATGGAAATATTTTATCACAGAACCACAGTCTCAGAGAATCAGTGAGGCTTGAAGGCAACTCTAGGGTGGTCAAGTACAAACTCCTACTCAGAGCAGGGTCAGCTAGAGCAGGTTGTCCAAGACCTCATTCAGGTGTGTTTTGAATATCTCCAAGGATGGAGACTCTACAACCTCCCTGGGCAACCTGTTCCCGTGTTTGACCACCCTCCCAGTTAAAGAGCTTTTCTTATGTTTAGTTGGAATTTCCTGCATTTTAGTTTGTGTCTATTGCCTCTCATCCTGTCACTGGGCACCACTGAGAAAAGTCTGTCTCTGTCTGAAATAATATAAATATAAGGGATTTAATCAATATTTCCATGACTCTGCAGACTTGGCTAGAGGTATCTGTTTAGTTATTTCAAAGAAGGTATGAAGAAATTGATCAAATAATGAACTGCCAAGTGCCTGGTTAGCTTTTTTTTAATGGTATGATAATGAACTCTCTCTTCTGTGTGGTTTGGGGTAAACAAAAGTCTTTATCCAGACCACTGCAAGCAATAGAAATCACTTTCTTGGAAGTGTAATGGTGTAATATAGTGTAATATATTATTTGTATTTTAAATGGAATATTAAGTTGGAAGAATTAAGTTTTGACACCCAAGTTACAGAGTTACTGTTGTTTATAAAAACTCAGATGCATGAAATTTTACTTTTTCGCAATTGGAAACAACCAAAAAAGCAATCAAGAATGGTGCACTTCATACTTCAAACCACAAAATAGTTTGACACCTTCCTAAGTTAAAAACTTTCCGCTAATAAGGACTTGATCTCAGAAAGTATATGAATGATGTAATTTACAGGAGAAGAGTTACTGAGAATCTGCTCATATAATTTATTTTCATTCATAAGGGATTTCAGGAACAGGTCCAAAATTTGCAACAGGTAATAGGCAAAACATTTCTTTTATTTTTTTTTAATAACTTTTTTAATAGGTTTGCTTTACATCCATTTTGCTTTCAGAGTTAAGGAACTTGTGTGTGTTTATGAATTATATCTTTTTTGTTTTAATGATGCATGGCCATTTGTGCAAAATGAAACAAGTAGAATTTAGACTCTAGTGTATTTGAACATAATGTTCTGTGATCTAGTACACTGCCACCTCCAAAACATCCAGCTAACCTTTAAGTCTAAAAAAACTTTATAAGTATCACTAATCTTGAAAAAAAAAGAAGAGGAATGGAGAGGGATATTCTCTGAAATTTCAAGGAAACATTTAGTGAAGTGTCTGCTTAGTCCTCCTCTAACAAATGAATAAAAAATGGTCTCTGTGTACATGTGCATTAAATATTAGTGCGTTACTTCCACTATGCAACAATGAAAGATTTATTAGTAGTCTTTGATTAATTTGTGGTATTTGCTTTGTTCTGACATTGAAAATTATAATTTTTCTTAATTAATAGAATGACATTTTATAAAAATGAATTATTCTTGTTATGAAAATTCATTATAATTAAATGAAGTAGCAGAAGTAGGTTGTATATTTAGTATTTTCACTCACAGTGTAAAAATTACCCTATCTTTAGTGACTTAAATCAGTAAGTAACAAAGCACATCATTGCCCCAATTTGGCAGCTAACTTGAACACTTCCTTTAAAGGATGTGACTTTTCTATAGTCTGAAAAAAATTACTCTTCTAGTCTATCTTGTAAAAACCAAACCCAGCAAAAAAAACCTAGCTGACCTCTGAAGAAGAGGAAGAGAAGAAGAAATGATATTTGAAGAGACTGTATGTTAATATTAGAAGGAATATTACAATAAAATTAGGTGTCCATATTTTTTTTTTAAATTCATACAAATGAATCAATGCAAAATATTTATTTTACATTTAGAAGTGTTATTATGTTGTAGTATAAAACACTTGAACTAAGTAATTTTATTCCATATTAGGGAGCCTTTGCTAAAGAGCAAAATCACAAAGATACAAGAGGGCAATGAGATCTTTAACAAAGTCAGTTAAACATATCTAAGCACCTACAACCCCCACCTTTAGCAAACCTGTTTTTTCATCTAGTAGTCCTTTCTTTTTCAGTTACATCACCATGTGGCTTCCATCCCAGGATTCCGCTTTGCCGTTAGGAACAGTGGTGGACTGATAGATGGGCAGCTTTCAAAAAGTCACACAGAAAGGCTGAAGCTAGAAGGCGCTTCTGAGATGGTCAAGTCCAACCCCTTGCCCAGAGCAAGGTGAGCCAGGGCAGGTTGCCCAGGACGACCTACAGCCAGTTGCCCAGGGCCTTGTCCAGTCAGGTTTTGATTATCTCCAAGGGTGAAGAATCCACAACCTGCTTGGACAACCTGTCCAAGGGTTTGACCATCTTTGTAGTAAAAAAAAAAAAAAAAGAAAAAAAAAAAAAAAAGAAAATAAAAAAAAGTGTTTTGTCATGTTTAAATTGAATTTCCTGAATCTCACTTTTTTTCCACTGCCTCTCATCCTGTCACTGGGCACCACTGTCTCCTTTTTCTTCATTCCCCGCCATCAGGTACTTACACAAATGGACAAGATCCCCCTGAGACTTCCCTTCTCCAGGCTGAAGAGTCCCAGCTCTCTCTCCTCTTATGTTCTCCTCTCCTCTTATGTTCTGCTTTGTTGAACTATCTACTGGATTACCTGATCCCAATGAGTAAAAGCTACAGGTTACCACTGTGTGAAAGGTTTTGATGCATATGTCAAGTCAATTGCATTTTAGTTAATTAGCATTGTTTAACCCTGTTAAAAATATTTAAATTTTTTTTCAAGTAATAGTTTTAAAAACTTCTTTTGATAATGTTTCATACAGAGGAAATGTGACCCGCAGTAGGTGGTGAATTCAAACAACTATGCCTTAAAAAGGTAAATGACTTTTCGTGTTGAGTCTTTGCCTTCTTTTAAAACAGCTTAACTTTACTGATGTTGAGGTCTACCCTTTGACACGTATGTTCTATATACTAAAGGAGTGAGTCTTGATCCACTTATTTCTATTAGTTTCTGGGTGGACTGTACCATAAGCTAAATTATGAGCGATGAGCTGAGATCATCTTTGTAAAGTAAATCCAAGATGACAAGCAAAACCAAAAGGGGACAATTAAGCCTGTAGGTTGCTCATTGATGTCTTCCTAACTGATGGATCGGAGATCCCAACTTCTCACAAAGACATTATCACACTGTCAAGCTTTTGCATTTGAAAATGTCTCAATATTGGGTTATTTCACCACCATGACATTTGTCTTATTCCTCTCTCCCCCCTCCTCCCCCACCCCCACACCCAAGAAAGAAGTATTAGATAAGTTGTTATCTGGTACACTCATTTCTTTCTGTTCCCAATTAGCTTTACAGTCTGGACACAATATAGAGATTAAACTGTTTTAACGGTTAAAGATGTAATGGTTTAATGGTCCTGTGGAGTTTATGGTAATTTTTCAAATATATTGGAAGCTTTTGTTATCATCAGTCATGAAGTTTCATTGTTTACTGTGAAGGCTGTGTGGGGAAACACAGTCAGCACAGCTTCATTTCTTCCTTTCAGTTCCCCACAGAGAAATGTTAGATGGAAAGGATACACAAAATTATATCTATTGTGTCATTTCACAGGTTTCCAGAAAATCTGTTTTCTACCTGTATAACTGGTATGTAAAGCAGTTGTTAAAACAGTAAGGGAGACAGCTGATGCTGGTTTTGTATTTTAATAGATTGACCATTCCAAAAATATGCAGGGGCATGGTACTTTCTCTGAGAACAATTGCTCAATACTTTTCAGTAACAAGTTCATTTTTTTCAGCTCTGCTTGGCATAAATGTTACATGCTTCTGCTTGTATCAAGGCTTTGTTATATTTTGTCATCTTGCCAACTAGATCTCAATAATTTGTTGATCATCAGTCAATCTTGAAACAATCTTGAAAAGTGGTTCAGATATAACAAGTAACGAAGAACAGCTAAGAAAACATATTATTTAACCTTGTTAAACATACAACCTGGTAGCACTCATTTTACAGTTCAATTTGTTGTGTTTTTTTGTTTTTTTTTTTTTTATTTTTTTGACTCCTAGTGGTTGGAAAAACCCTTGTTTTCTGATATTAGATGCCTACTTTCTGTGGTTACACCAGCCTAAGATCTTTTCTGAGTCATGTGATTTGGATTGTTGCTGTCTTAAGGGATTTGTAGTGAGCAAGTTACTTGCCGGTAGTTGATTTGACAAATCCTTACAGACTATTTTTCAACACCAAATACTAATCTCTATGGAAAATAAGACTGCATGCTGTAACATCATGTGATCCTCATCGGGTCTTGGGTTTTGGGCTGCAGTGAATTTTGTGTAAAGGCTGTATGTTGCTACCTTTTCCAATGTATTTTAAGATAAACATATACGTTTTCTCACACTTTTTATACTTTAAATATTTAGATGGTTCTGCTTCTGATATAGAGAAAATGCATGAAAATACTGTGGATGGCATGTCAATAATGCATATATTTAGTACACGTGAATTTCACTTACAGTAATAAAATATTTCCTTTTGATTTATGCATGTTTTATATTCAGTACTTGAAATGACAAGCTTTTCTTTATACTTTTAGTTGAAATGTAATTTTACAGCACATTTCTTTCAAGAAGAATTCTTGATAAGATATTTGAAACAAATTGATTAATTTTATAAATTTAGAAATATTTTCAACTATAGCCCAAAATGCTTAATTATATAGTCATATAGGTTTAGGTTTTGTCCAGCTTTTTATAGGAGATGGAAGGTGTGGATTTTAAAACAGTTTTTCTAGAACATGTTTTTTGGTTTGTTTGGTTTTTTTTAATCCCAGATACAGTTTCAAAATTTTTCCTTTATATTCACAACACTTGTAGCTAAGTTAGAAACTTAAAAAACAAAACTTGAGAGGTTCAGTACTTTAATAATGTTATTTTAAGTTCCAGTTTCACAAACTTTCAAAAATTAGGACATTTAAACACCAGTTTTAGTCTTTTTCCACACAGCTTGTTTAATAAAATTAGATTTCGCTTTTACAAGAATAAGACTGATTTTGATGACCGTTTCGTCTGCTCTTAATGCTAACCCACCAGCTGTTTGCCAAATTGAGAATTCTGCTCAATTCTTTAGTGAAGAAATAGCAGTTAAAGTAGACAGAAGAGGAAAGAAGAGAATCAATTATATCTAATCATGCCTGTAATAAGATCCTGATCCTGCAACCCAGATAATGTGAACTGATGCCTGTCTCCACATGCCCAGAGTGGTTCTGTGTAAATGAAGGTTTCAGGCCTTGTAATTTTCAAACCTGGACCATAATCCAATCCCAGCTTCATTTGTGCACAGGCTGTTCCTTCTCAGCTTTATGAAATGTCTGAGATTTTAGAGGTTGAAAAAATATGATTAGTAGCAGTAATAACAATATATATAAGTGCTGCAGATCAAATTGCTGTGATAAAGTAAAATCTCTACAGATTTTTTATTCTTATTTTTTTTGGAGGTTTCTTACAGAGGCAGCAGTCAACTAGTGTACAAGAGTAAAAAGGTCTCTGGGACAGGTACTGTTGCCTTGATTTGTTCATATAGAACTTATTACATTACAGCTCAAGTCTTTAACTGGGACCCTGAGATGGTAATGTAATATAAATAAATAGATATAATTAGTGCATCTAAGTTTTCATTAGTTTTTTTTTAATATATAAACATTTTTCAGTGATAGCAAATTGTTGTGGACTGGATTGTCATAGCTAGCCACAGTCCAGAATATTCAATATACTACAATCCCAGTCTTCTATAATGCACATGATTATTTTTAAACACTTTATATTTTCATAGAAGCTAATAAAACAGGAACATGACTAAAAGTGATAACTCTGATTTCAATGCTTTACAGTTTAAATTAATCAACATCTAAGTGTAGCCAGATAATGCTCTTGACATTTTTTTTTTCATTCTTTGAACAGTTTGTTTCTTTTTATCTAAAGAATAACTTACGATATAGCCTAATGGCTACTAAAGATCTATTTAATCTTTGTTCCTCAGTTCTGTTGGAAATGCTAGAAAACTCTATCAGGCAGTCCACAGCCTACTTTTAACCTTGAGTGTATTTTGCTGATAGTCTAAAAGTTGATTGAGCATACAGATTCTATGATTTAGGAAATGCAGCAGTATGTTCAGTCACAAGGTATGTAGGAATATAATAGATTTAGCAAATTAAGGCTAAAGATAAAGAGGAGATGGTAGAAGAGAGGCACGTACTTGTTTAAAGTATAACAGTCACAATTTCCAGCTGATTTTTAAAGTGTTTTTGAAGACATTTTCTGATTAATTTTTTATTAATTTTACTCATGAAAGTGAAGAGAGCTTTTTGGCCTGTAGCAATTTTTCTGGATTGAAAAATTAGAAGTTTTAAAAGACCTGTTACGCTGCCTGTCTGTAGCTAATGATTATAGTTACCACACTTTTTGAAAATTTTCTTAAATACTGATTGGATTCTCTACAGAATAATAACATCAGCTAGAAAAAGACTCCAATGTTTTTGGGTTTATGTTGTGGCACATCACTGCCATTGGCTAGTCAGTGTCATTTCTATATCTTAAATCATAAGTCAATGGCTCATATGGTAAAAGAAGAATGGTTGAAGATTGGCAAGCAATGCCCTTAATTCTAGCCAGCCACAGATTTTGGCTTGACTAGCAATTTGGGCAGATAGTTAACTGTCCAGTATGAATAACAAATTATTTGCTTAGTTATTGCCAAGCCAGGCCTCTAATTTATTTTCCCTGGATGTACCTTGTTAGTAATGGATACTATGTTTTACATTGCTTAGGATCTCATAATTCTCAGTAGGACAAGTGAAATATGAACAGCAGTATCCAAAAAATCATCCAGTTGCCTATTCTAAGAAACTAAAAAAAACATCTACAAAGGTAAGGGAATAAATTTTAGTTTTCCTGTGCAGTTACTGCATAGCTTCCCTGAGAGCAGATTAGGAACACTTCATCTACTCCCTGAAAACCTATTTGCTTAAATCACACCTAAATGCAAAGTTGTGGTACTATTCAGACACTGAGAACAGAGGAACTCCAAATGTCTTAAAAGATGCAGTCTGAAGTGTGAGGATAACAGTGGGAATACAAAATCCATAAATGTGGGGACAACAGAACAGCCACCTCCAGCAATTTAGGGCTGGTTTTGTTCTTGTTGTTCTTTTGTTGCCTTTCAGGCTGTCATGTATTTCAGTTTCGAACATTTATTCCACAGATTCCTGGAGCTGTTTTCTGTAGCCTTCCTGCATCAATCCAGTATGAATTCCCAGAGCTTGCTGAACACACCAATAAAATGTGCCATACAATATGCAACCAGTGGTTGCTTTTTTGTGACAGAATTGCTGCTCCATTCAATATAATTCATCATATTGATATGAGCTGAACAGGCAGCCAGTTTAGATAACTAGTGGAAAAATGGGAAAGTCAAGATATTTGAAATCATCTCATTGCAGGTTGCAGGCACAATTTACATTTTTTTTTTTTACTGTGTTTTGAAGCCCACCACCCACTTCTGAAGGAGAATTTGTCTAATTTATTTTAACATATGTAAGGTGAAAAAGTCTAAATTAGGTGGCTTCCTAAACTAAACTAAATAGGGCTTTCTCCTGCATGCTTAGCATGTTCTTCAGCATTCCTGTAGCCTGAGAAACTTGTTCTTTTCCAAACAATACCCAGGAATAATTTGAAGGGCAACACAGCCCAGCAGTTGTTCTCAGTCAGCAGTATAGAGACCATGCTATCATGGAGGAAGCAAGTTTAGCTTCACAGACATGGGCCATAATACAGCAGTTGGACTTACGATCAGAGAACAGTCCTGGCCCATTTTATTTAAAAGTATAAATGTAGACAAGCTGAGTAACAGTTGAATGTTTTGCTCAGCACTTCACTATCTACAATCCTATTCAGATTTGGAAGATTAAAAATTTGATGCTGCCTTCGGTATATAGCTGCCAGGCTAAGCCTTCTGAAACATTAAGCCAGTGACTTTAAATCCTGTGAATATCTTCTCTCCCTTCATATATAACTACTAACTTGTTGGTGTTGAAGCATTTTACTCTATAACCTACCTTATAATTATTTTATTCATTTGTCTTAGAAATGGAATATAGTTTATTCATGTATGCATAGAAATTAACATTTTAAAATGTTTTTTTTTCAGGATAGCTAGTTGGCAGTAAGTACCATAGAAATAACCTCATGTTCAGATTCTAATTTCAACTGTTGAGGTGAGACTTCTATCTCAATATTTTCTCTCTGGCAACTGATTCTCTCTTTACAAACATATGACTAGAAGACTGTTGATGTCTGAATTCTGCCTAATGAAAGTGTGATGGGCTTGAGATGAGACAATAATGGCTATTTATGGTTCTGGACTATAGAACTGACTTCAGCTGTCAGGCAGTTTTCTCCAATTCAGAGGAGGCTGTGGACATATATAGATACTTGAGTTGATCTTACACTAGAAGCAGAATCACAGCAGTGCAGTACTCCCTGCAGTCTGAAAAGTTCTACAAACCAATTGTTTTATCCTCAGGTGAGAGCAGATGCATGTAATCTTATTTTAGAACCCTGTATTTAACTGAGAATGAAACAGAAGTTACTTTCCTTACTTGCATCAGTGCTCATCTACATTCTAGAAATGAATGAAGTTCTGCAAGTGTTGTCTTCCCATTCCTACCTCTAATCCAAACTGCAGGATTAGCAGCAATTCATTGCCCATAAAATAAGTTGCCCACACAGCCAAACTTCTACACTCCCCAAAACAGATTATAATCTAAACCCCACAGAATGTTGCACCCTTGCTCAAAAGCTTTCACCTGTAAGTCTTGCTCTTAGAATCTGCTGTTTCCAAAGTCTAATTCCTGAACCCTGCCCTAATCCTAGGTTTAACACCATACTTAAGGAAAACATAAGCTTCTCATTCTGGCAAGTAACATTGTTCAATCAAACTAGATGGGTCCCTACATTACCAGATATCTACTTAGCATTTTGGTTGCAGTCCAGTTCAAACAATGTATCATTTTTTATTGAGCAGTTATTATATGCTCTTTATGGTTGCTTCATTTCTATGGACTATTTAAAATTTCCTTGAAAAACAAACAGAACAGAACAGAACAAAACAAAATAAAACAAAACCCAGAAAGTCTAGTCCTTGGTATTGGTACTTAGTATCACTACCAAGAAGTCAAAGAATTCAGCCATGTTCAACTTGAAGAAAGAATGGCTGGCCAAAAATGGTACTATTTGACTATCATTTGAAAACTTTGCAGCCACCATGAAAATGTTGATTACAGATTTACAACCACATGAGGGCAAACTTCCAGTCATGATCCCAAGTTCTTCTTTGACCCTTCTATGTCTTGGTATCTCTGACTTTTAGATAATATCTTAATGCTCCCAACCCACTACAGGAAATTAATATATATGACAAAGAAAGTTTCACTTATAGGAAAGTCGTATTAGTGCAGAACGAAGGCATATGTCTCTTCAGCAGTGTGCACTATCACAGACACTTCACCAGTCCTCTGTTTTCTGCCACAGTCTTTCTGTAGAATATAGCATTAAACATAAAGAATATGGACCTTTGTTCAAGGAATAATGATAACTTTCTAAAAAGAAACAAGCAAAAATTCTAGCTGAATTATGTTATTATGCATAATGCACCTTAAGCCTTGAGCTCCTGATTGTCTTAATTTACCCCTCCATAACATACAGCTGTTTGTTTACAGGTTGCATACAATGCAGTAAGTTTAAATATTTTTTGATATTACTTGAAAGACATATAAAAGAGAGCAGATATTATTATTCATATATCCCTAACTGGGGAACCTCCATTACTGTATTTACAGCCTCTGAGTATCTCATAGGATTTGTGGGGTTAGTTAGCAACTTCAGATGAACAATTCTTGTGCAATGCATTTTTCCCCTTTATAGTTTCTTTTTGAGGTATATTCACATTTTGTTTTCATTCTTCAGTGTTGCTATTCATACTACCTTTTCTCTTGATTATTATTCAGGTTTTTTATGTGAATCATTTGCTTTGAGGAATGTCCAAGTTCTGACAGACATTTTTCTACCAGTCTAAGGGAAATCTGACAGAAGATTGGAGCATGAATACAGGCACATTGGAGTTGCAGAGAGAAATAACGTTACACTAATCTTGCACCCACTGGGCATTTTAAAACTGTAGCTTTAATGAAATAGATGCCACAGATCTTGGTAACATTCCCTGGAAAAGAAAAAGACAGCTCATAAACATGTATGTTTCTTGCATGAAGTATACTGACCTGTTTTGTAATTCAATAGAAACTATTTCTGATGCTAGATTTTGTTGATGAAAAGAAACTATGGTACTATGTTCAGAAATGTGGCGGTGTTTTAAGCTGCTACCAGCCTCTTCCTCCTTGTCCATAGCTGTTTATTGCAACTGTTTGGCTAGAGGTCAGTGTCAGGGAGAATTGAATCGACAGAACAAAACAGACCATGTAAGCACACCTAATCGCTTTAGTACGAAGTAAGTTTAATTTACAATTGTAAAATTGTTATGGAGTTAACTAATTTTTTTATGTGTGTTTTCTTTGGTACCAATCTTTCTTACACATCAGCTTGGTGCTTAGATATAAGACAAAAGGCAGGTCAGTATGATTTAGTACTGGGTTCTACAAAACCCCAAGTTTGCACTTGTTATGCTGATGCAGTCATATAGCTCCTTATTCCAAAACCATTTCAGGCAGCTTTGCTCATTAAGCTGTTCTCCATTGTACCCAATATAGCCATATCTTAAGGGAGTTTAAGACCAGTGCAGTATACATAAAAATGTTTCATGCAACAATAACTTTGTGTATATATGTCACAGGGACAGTATAGATTTAATCAAAATAATTTTCTTATATATCATACTAGTGAGAGAGATATTACCACATGAGCAAAACCGGTCAATGACCAGGCTTTCCATCCAGGAAAAAAATACAGTAGCTTGACATTTTTCTTTATTTTACATTAGCACAAAAATAATGAAAATACACTCTTTTTCTAGCAACTGACATCTTAAAACCAATACAAACCGATAAAGTTTTCTTTGATATTTTATACAAAATTTTAATATATGAACACTATTACAGTAAAATTTCCAGTTAAGTAATGGTGTTATTCCTTAACTGTATCCAATCAATCTGCCGTGCAACCCTCACTGGAATTACAGCTCTGTTGCCCTTAGCTGCCTTTCTTCTCTGGAGTTGATCTGGGACCTATACTTCAGGTGTATTAGCTCAATGTACTGGTGACACATGGTTGCAAGATCAATAGTCAGTTTTTACTAGTCCAGAAGACATATCTGTGTGCCTGGTCAGTTTGATGAAAAATTGAAACATGCCAGCAGTTGTGAAGTCTTCACTAGCTATCCCAATAAATGTTTATGAGAAGTTTTTATCAATTCTGCCACGCAAGTGACAAGTTGCCAACAGCTCATAAAATATCATGCTGCTTGGTAAATCTTGCATTATATTCCTTTCCTAGTAAACAAAATATTATTTTTAATATGAACATGAAAGACCTGCCATGTTTTGGTGGTTTGTGTTTTGTTGGTTTTTTTTTGTTTTGATTTCTTTTTTTTATATAGGAGTATTTTTAGCTTTCATGAGCATTTCATCTGTGTGGTTTAAAGCATGGGAGACAGAAGACACTGAGGACTGTTGTTTTGACCTGTGGAATTCTGATACTGAATATATTTTAGATCTTGCCTAACATTTTTATTTTCAAGGTTATGTTTATAACTGCTTTGCTTGCTGTTTTGGCAACACCTGACACATTTCACATCAAGATGTTGTATCTCATGGTTTTCTCTGATGTAATAGGAACAGAAAGGATCAAAGAGCAGGTTCTCATTATTAATGGATCAAATGGATTTTTTTCCCTTCAGGGATAGTTCTTTAATGTCCAAATATTTGTCTGTTACCATCTTGCACTGGACATTTATTGTATGTGCTGAACTATTCATGTTGTATTGTCATGTAAATTTACACAACTAAAATAATATGCTACAGGGTAGGGCAAAAAATACCCCACGTCAAAGAAGCGTTGACATCTGCCTTGGTTGGCAGCATTTCAGAATCCAGGATGACTGCCAGAACTTCATTGGTTTTCATGTGTTGATATTGATACTAGGCACAAGAAGAAGAAACTTAGCAATGCATAAAGTAGATGGCAAAAAGGCACTTACCAGACTTTCCCTAATTCATCATTTTAAAAACACTCTGAATGTTTAAATGCATGCCTGTAAGGCAAAGTATTAGTCACAAGGACCTCAGAAAGCTCAGAACTATAAAATGAAAGGCATCATCGAATAAAAAAATGCATAAAGTTCAGAATATAAACATGCTTTTACACTTACAGCTGAAGTTCAGCTGCATAGTCTCCATTTGAATATCAAGTAGAACTTTACAACTTAAAAAAAAACAGTGGACAATTTTACATATGAAGGTAGAAAACCTACACAACAGAAGTTATCATGAGATTAAACTGGAAAGGAAATTGTGTTGTGGAACAAATTGTTATTCCTTTGACAATTATTACATGTTCCGAATATGTATGCATTCATGTATGAATACCTACTTTGCATTTGAGTCTTTTAAACCTTTTGGATTTAAAGAGCCAAATCTTTAGGTAAGTCTTTCCAAGTGCTACAGCAAAGTTGTACTCCATTGGCTCACAAAGTGCTTTGGCAGACTACATTTGAGAGATTATCTAACTTCAAGAAAGCTCAGTAAACTATTTCTCCCACCTTCATCTCCTGTTGTCCTTGCTATGTTGGTTTTCAAGCCAACAACTATATGGACTTGAACAAAACTAAATGTAATGGAGGTGAGAGGAAATGCTTCTATGCTTAAAAAATTTGTAAAAGCCCATTTCAGTTTTAGATGTTTTTCAATCTACATTACAACAGGACACCAAGTATAATGTCAAAAACCAAATGGGGCAAGTCATATAACACATTCCTTATTAAATGTAGATTACTTTGTATTTACATACCTATTTGTACCTAATCTAACACATTTAGGCAATTTTCAGTACAAAAGAAAATATATCTCTGGGAAGGGAAGGGAAGGGAAGGGAAGGGAAGGGAAGGGAAGGGAAGGGAAGGGAAGGGAAGGGAAGGGAAGGGAAGGGAAGGGAAGGGAAGGGAAGGGAAGGGAAGGGAAGGGAAGGGAAGGGAAGGGAAGGGAAAGGGACAGTGTTGAATTATTTCACTCCAGAGACATCTTATAGAACTTGAATGGGAGAGTTGTTGCTACTTCTCTGAAAAATATCTGTGAACATTATCTCTGTGACTATAAGAAGAATTCTTGGTTGGAGAGACACGGAAGGTAATATTGTCTCACTTTCAGGTCATGTATATCTCCTTTCCATGACTAGAAACACAAAGAAAGATGACAGGATGGAGGATAACCCCATCCTTTTCTTTGTCCTGTTGGCAGAACGCAAAATTCTTCAATCTGGTGGAGTTAAGAAGTAGAGTACCTGCAATCACAGATCTAACAAAGGGGAAACTTTTGTTAAAGCATCAAAGTCTGCCACATTGAAAGAAACAAGGAGGTTTAAAAATGTTTCAGAATGATTTGATAAATATTTCTCAGTTTTCAGCTCCCTAATGTAATTATGCAAAGTTTTATTGTTGGAAATATGGCTACCATAATTGAAAAATGTCTAGCTTCTTCAGACACTAAACCTTCATATTGTTTTCTCTATGAAATTTATCTCACAGACCTAACAAAAGTTACAACCCAGACCAGGAAATCTTTGGACATTACTTGTTAGAGTACATTCTGAGGGAGCTAGAAGGATAGAAGAAAACGTTTGGAATACTCCCTGTATTAGTTCTTTGTTAAACCATTTTTAACTGGGAGATTTCAAATTACTTTAGAGTCCAGCCAAATTAATCTTTATAAGCAGATTGGAGTGCTCACATTTAAATTTAGAAAAATTTAGATGAAGCTAATATGATTTTTATTTTCTTAGAGATAATTGCTAAAAATGAATATTTTGTTCAGTTTTAGAATATAAGATGTAATAGGAAATAACCTGTTTTTTCCCTATTAAAATTAGGGGGTTCATTGTACTTCATTTCAGAGGGAAAATATTTCTTCCGTTAGAATTTCTGTAATGACTGATTTTAAAATACAAGTTTTATTTTTTTTGAAGTGGAGCTGTTTGTGTTTTACTCGATAATAAAGGGTAACTTTTCATACCAGTTTATCTGAGATTAAATAGATGTTATGTTATATGTTTGTTAAACCGGATTTCACACAGATAGGATCCACTGATTCAAAACCGCTAATAATAACTGTTTATATTACTCAAAAGTAACATTGAAAATCAAGGTCAATTTTATTTTATTTTTCTGGCACTTAAGGGAAATCTGTTTTTGTTGACAAATCTGGTCTATAACCATCTCAGAGAGATTTTTAAGGCTGTGCTGGAAGAAACAGTTATTAGGGCTACAGCGCAAGTTAAAAGAAATTATGTATAAGCAAATGTCCTAAAATGCAGCTTTATGGGTTTTTGTTATAAAAGTATAATCAACCTTATATTCCAGTCACTTTAATTCCCTTAGCAGAAATGGAATATTGAAAACATTCATTACATTATCAACTGACCAGCAGGAAATTTATAATGGAGTGATTGTATAATTGCTTTAATTGATCCTTTTGAAGTAATATTGTGTGCATCATAATTTATAAATACTAGTGAGTTTTAGTACCACAATCTGATACGGAATTACTCATGATTATTACCAGAAAGATTTCAGATTAATGCTTTATTTTTAACTTCTTCACCAAAATCTCTCATTTGTAGCAATGTAATCAATATAGGAAATTAACTTCTATGCTTCATTTTAATGATTTTTTTCCCTACACCCTGCCTTGCCTAAAGCAGACAAATATGTTAATAATGCTCCCCCCTCGCAAAAAAAAAAAAAAAAAAGTAGTTCTTGCTGTTCTATCGTATATTCTTCATTACAACATAAGCAAAAAGATAATTTTCAACTCAGTATGTTAGAGAGAACAAGGGGAAAATGCATAAACACGTTCATTTTACAGGGAGTAAAGCTGTCTAGAAAAAAACTGTTACTATGTCCATGAACGAGGATTCTCACAAATGCCCCAGATTCAGATGTCTGTCCTGCACAGTGAATTGAATGGCTCTCTGCATTCCACTGTATTCTCAAGAAATTCCAGCTTTTGTCTCCCCAGCCAGACCTCAGTCCTCTCCATCACCAGTGCCTTGCCAAGCAGTTGTGGGCCTCTGAGCTGGCCCCAGTCAGCATCCCCAGCCAGGCCCTGTTCTCCCAGTGGGTGCTGTAGGGTGGGCCCATCAGCAAAGGCACAGTGGATGTGTCCCCTCTGTTTATTTTCAGGTTAGCACTTCTGATAATCTGTTAACCGTAAAGCCATGTTTCCATTGCCTTGTTTTCTGACAGTACTCTTTTATTCTATTGGAGTAGTATCATGCTTATGTTGTGGGCTTGTGTCACCTGTCTCAGGATCAGTCCAATAGCCACACTGTTAACAGTCAGTAGTAGAGTAAATCCTACTTCGTTGTTCCATAATCTCTTTGTCTTAGTAGGGAGACAACTCAATTACAAGGGAATTACAAGATCAGGTTACAAATTACAGTGTCAGGAAACAGTATTTCCTGAATGATTCATCTTCTCTTTTGAATTACAACAGGATTTCAGAAACAGGAACAAAATAGCTGGGGCAGCCAAGTTACATTCTTGGCATCTTCTAGAGATTTTATATAGATTAGCAGATGACCCTTAAGAGAAAACTTAAGAAGTCTCATTAGTACAGAAAAAATTATTCACAGAAAGCAGGTATATATTAATATATTAAGCAGGTATATATTAATAATATTGATGTTAGTCTGAGGGTGGATTAAAGCAAAAACTATACTTGTCCTTAGCTGTGAGTAGGAAAGTAAAAAAATCTTCTAATCTTCTTTTTTGCATATGGCTGAAGGAAACATTTGGGTATTTACTACTTGTCTTCAATAATTAGAAATATAAACTTTATGAAATTACGTGACGCTACATTTCCTTTTGCTGAACTGGGAAAAATTTTTTACAATGAAAGCATTGGAATGATATTTAGCATAAGAATATCTTTCGAGTAACATGGAGTAATAAAAAAGGAATTTAAAAAAGAACATCTGCATTTATTAAAAATGAAATTAATTTGTGATATGCCTAATCATTCTTAAAACATAGAAATAATAAGTTAAATTAAATATTCCTTACAGTTCTTGTTGTCAAACTGTATTAGTACATACAGTTCAAAATACAGAAAAACTTATTTCAAAAATTTGAAAAGAATTAACCTTGTCTTGTCTACTTTTATGTCATATTAACAGACATGACCATGATATAATGGAGTTTTGCCTTGAGACTTCATAACATTGTTGATGTCATTGTTTGCAACAATGCATGAAAGCAGAGGTTTGTAGCTAGGCAAAATATTACTTTTTTGCATCTGCTGCAGTTGGAAGTAAAAGTTTTTTTTGTAGTTGTAGTAAAGCTAATACCTGTAATAGACACACAATTTCATCTTGTCTGATTTTAAACACCTGTAGCACAGATCTCTGATTTAGTCACCATAGATATCTAATAGAGTCAATGGCAAGAAACAAGTACATTAGGACAGATATTATCCAATTCTAAAATTCAGTGGTGTCTATTTCTACCTAAAGGGTATAAAATTTACCCAATTTATTACAATAAAAAGTTTACATTTGATTAATCCCTTATTTATTTAGCTTCCCTTACTTATGTTTGTACATTTTTTTAAATATTTTGAGTAGATAACATCTTTGAAGCACCTTTTGTTGCAATCATGATATTAAAAGACTTTTCTAATAATACATTTTCCTAAAGTTCATATCAGAAAATTGAAAATTTTGTCATGGAGGGACTTTACTCAGTGAAATGCAACCAAATTTCTGGATTGGAGAATACCAAGAGACTTAGGACTAAAACAGTTGGAAGTAATCATTAACATTTCTTTTAACTTCTTAGCAATGACAACCATAGCATAGAACATTCTTCCACCCACTCTACCCTAAATAGTTATTAGTTCATATATTGGCTTGTGACTGAGCTTTTCTTGAGCAGGTTTAGCTTAAGAAGCTGTGCTTTAGGATAACTAGGTGTAAAGCATGGATACTGAAGCCCATCTAAACCAGAAATTCACAGAATCACAGAACAGTTAAGTTCAGAAGGACAAATGGAGATCATTTAGCCCAACGTCCATGATGAGAACAGGGTCGGCTAGAGCAGGTTACCCAGGTCATGTATGGTCAGGTTTTGACTGTCTTCAGAATGGTGACACTACAACCTCTCTGGGCAACCTGTTCCAGTGTTCAGTCACTGTTATAGTTATAAAAGTTTTTTTGGATTTTGTTTGGGGCTTTTTTAATATATTTAAACGGAATTTCCTGTATTTCAATTCATGCATATTGGCTCTTGTTCTGTCACTGGGCACCACTGAGAAGAGTCTGTCTCTGTCTTCTTTACCACCCCCTTCAGGTAAATGGGTAAGATCCCCCTGAGCTTTCTCTTTTCCAGGCTGAACAGTCCCAGCTCTCTTGGTCTCTCCGCCTATGACAGGTGCTCCAACTTCTGTCATGCTTGTGGCCCTTCACAGGACTTGCTCCAATATGTTCATGTGTCTCTTGTACTGTGGAGAGCAGAAATATACCAGCACTGTGGGTGAGTCTCACCAGGGTTGAGCAGAGGGGAAAGATCACCTCCCTCAACTGCTGGCAACGCTCTGCCTAATGCAGCCCTGGAGGCTGTCAGCTTTCTTTGCTGTGAGGGTGAATCGCTGGCTCATGGTCTATTTGTTGTCCACCAGGACCCTGAAGTCCTCCACTATAAAGCTCCTTTCTGGCCACTTGGATTCCTGGGTCATAGGGTCATTCCTCTTGGGATTCCTGTTTGCTGACTTTTCCAGACTGCCAAGGACCCTCTGAAGGGCCACACAACCACCTGATGCAGCATCCACTCCTCCCAGTTTTGTGTCTTCTACAGACTTGCAGAGGGTGCATGCTGTCCCATCATCCTGGTCACTAATGAAGATGTTGACCCGTATTAGCCCCAGTACTGACCCCAGGAAACAACAGTAGTGACTGGCCTCTAACTGAACATCATGATCACAAGCCTTTGAGCCCAGCAACTCAGTCAGTTTTCAGTTCACCTCACTGTCCTCAGGACAGGTAATACCTATCCTGAACTTATTCAACTTGTCAATGAGGACATTATGTGAAACTGTCAAAAGCTTTATTTAAAGTTGAGATAAGGAACATGCACTGCTCCCCCCTCATCCACCAAATGAGTGATTTTCCCTTTGTAAGTCCATACTGACTTGTTCTAGTCATCTTCTTGTCCTTCACATGTGTGTAAATGGTTTCCAGAATTATTTGCTCTGTCACCTTCCCATGTGAGGCTGACTGGCCTGTAGTTTCCCAGATCCTCCTTCTTTACCTTCTGGAAGATGACAGTGACATTTGCTTTCTTCTACTCATCGGGATCCTCCATGAATGACTATGACCTTCTGAAGATACTTGAGAATGACCTTGTAATGAGATTGGCCAGTTCCCTTAGCACTTGTAGATGCATCCCATCAGGTTCTATCAACTTTCATATATCCACTTTGTTTAAATGTTCCCTACTCTGATCCTCCTCTACCAATGGTAAGTCTTCCTTGCTCTAGACTATGGCACTAGTCTCAAGGGTTTAGGATTCCTGAAAGCCATTTTTGCCACTAAAGACTGAAGCAAGGATGGTGTTCAGTACCTTGGCCTTCTCCATGTCCTTTGTCACCAGGGTCCCTGCCCCATTCAACAGTGGGCCCACATTTTCCCCAGTGTTCCTTTTGCTACTGATGGACCTGTAAAAGCCAAGATCTGACAGTATCCAATGCTGTCCCCGCTTCCACCTTTTGTATACTTCCTTTTTATATCTGTTCCTTTTGTCAAAATCTTATTCATACATGCAGATATCCTGCCACCTTTGCTAGACTTCCTGCACCTCCAGATGGACTGATATTGATCTTGGAGGAGGTTGCCTTGAAATTCAAACAGCTCTCATCTTCTCCCTAGGACTGTTCTCCTAGGGATTCTTCCAAGCAGGTCCGTGAGAGGCCATAGTCTGCTTTTCTGAAGTCCAGGGCTGTGACCCTGCTTTTTGCCTTGCTTTTTCCTCTCAGAATCCTGAACTCCACCATCTCATGGTTGCTGCAGCTCAGCCTTCACATCACCAACCAGTTCTTCCTTGTTGTAAGTATCAGGTTGTCATGGTTTTAGATGGGATAGTTAATTTTCTTCACTGTAGCTAGTATAGTGCTGTGTTTTAGACTTGGTATGTAAATAATGTTGATAACACCCTGGTGTTTTAGTTGTTGCTAGGTAGTGTTTACACTAGTCAAGGACTTTCTAGCTTCCCATGCTCTGCCAGGTGCACAAGAAGCCGGGAGGGGAGGGGATACAACCAGGAGAGCTGATTCGAATTAGCCAAAGGGTATTCCATATCATGTGACGTCATGCCCAGTATATTAACTGGGGGGAATTGGCTGGGGGAGCGCAGCGATCGCGGCTCGGGGACCGGCAGCGTCGGTCGGCGGGTGGTGAGCGGTTGCAGCACTTGTTGTTCAGTTTTGGTTTTGTTTTTTTTTCTTTCCCTCTCCTTCCGGTGTTTCATCTCTCTCTCGCTCATTATTTTCCTTTTCATTATATTATTATTATTGCTGTTTTATTCTAATTATTAAACTGTTCTTATCTCAACCCACGAGTTTTCTTACTTTGGCCCTTCCGATTCTCTCCCCCATCCCAGAAGGGTGAGGGAGTGAGCGAGCGGCTGTGTGGTGCTTAGTTGCTGACCGGGGCTAAACCACAACACAGGTCCAGCAGACACCCCCTTTATCAGCTGCTCAATCACCTGATTCTGTGATATAAGAAATATGCTTTTATGTTTTAATGTCATTGTAATGTTATTATTGTAGGAAAATATGGCAGGAACAATAGTGAAAAGGTTAAACAGTCAATTAACTTCTTTTTGTTGGGGCAAACATGTGCCAAACTATCACAAACTAGTTGTTCAAATGTCAGATATCACTTAAATAAAACTGTGATTTAGTAGATGTGGCAAATCAACACAAGAGAATATTTTCAACAATTCATTGTATATAATACATAACTTATTGTAAATAATTTTTTTCACATGAATTCAGAAAACCCCAAAGGGATAAAAATGAGGAAAAGTAAAAAGAGAATGAAAAAAATGCTTATTTCTATTGTGAATCAATTTTATGTGAAATATCTATTAGCAACTAAGTCCCACACAGCCGCTCATTAACTCACCCACCAGCGGGAAGGGGGAGAGTATCAGAAGGGTAAAAACTCGTGAGTTGAGATGAGAACAGTTTAATAATTAAAATATAACAATAATAACAACAATTTTGTCAAAATTTTGGAAGCTTGAAAGCCTAACAATGAATTCAAGACTGAGTGCCAATAATTTTCTTCTGTAGTTGAACTATGCTAAATGTGATTAGTAACAGCCAAGGTGATCTATCAAGGGCTAATTGCACCTAAACAACCTGATTGCATCCTACAATGAAATGACTGGCTCTCTGAATAAGTGGAGAGTGTTGTTTACTTTGTTGTGTGCTTTGTCCTTAGCAAGGCCTTCAGTCCTTGCTCTTAGTCCAATGGACAATTGAATGCTACTGGTATTGCTCAAGCATTAATACTCTTCTTCCTCAAGAGGCCTGTAATGGGAGTATCGTGGTCTTGATCAAGAAGTGAGTGACTGAGAATGACGAACTATAGCCAACGGCAATGCAAGGGAGACCTGAATGTGAGGAGCCTTGGGATGGGCATGGGACAGGAGAGCAACACCTGAAACTGCTGGAAAGGTACAGCGTGACTGCAAACCAATTCAATGGGTGTGTCATGTACCAACATGTGGCTATAAAACACTCAGTAGTGGAGATGGGGGAAAGCATTGTTAGGCAGCTGCTTGACACCACCTGGAGGCAAAGGAAAGTGGGGAAGGGTTATGTATTGATGCCCAGGGTAAGGTTGGTGGGAGCAAGAACTGCCTTCACCTCAGCTCGACTGAGCGGAGCTCGGGCATGTCTCGGGGAACTACATGTAGATGTACGTGTGTATGCGTGCGTGTGTGTAAAGCTTTCCCTGAAAGAGCCTATCCCTCACTTGGTCTACTTAATAAATTGACCTTAGAAGTGTCATGTTGTCTGCTGTTCCTTTTCTTGCCAGGAGAAGGCTGATAATGTTTAGTGATTTTATTAAACATCTAGACAATAGATTCAGGTGCACCCTTGGCACCCAGAGGGTTTCACTCATAATATTTAATTTGGATACACACAAAGTTTAGTATTTCACAAATAATTTTTTTACAGATAAAAGTGATTAATACCTATAGTTTTTATCAATATGTAGGCCTTAGGTGCCTGGAACTCAAATTAGTAACAAATTTTCTTTTTCAATATCATATTCATCTTCTATTTAATGACTTTTTTCTTAATGTTAGATGAATATAATACAAATACACCTCTTATTTCACAGCTTATTTATTTATTTATTTCATTTCAAATGAGAAGTCAAGGGCAATGCAGGCAAAACAGAAGACCTCTCAAAAGAGCGTAAGAACATGACATGAGAATAAATATTCAGCCATAGATCTCGGTCTAGAGAGTAGGCTCCATTGGGAGCTCTGTTATGCATCATATTGCATGCTGTCTACATAAAAAAATTCAAGGGCACAGAAAGCAATGGATTGAGAAATGAGAATGTTATCAGTGCCAGTTTCTCTCTAGGAAAGTATTGTGTATCTTCTTCAGTTATACTAAGACCTAATAAAGCAACTAGTTCATTTCCCTATGAGCTCATGCCTTAAAGAGGCACCATATTGTAGTTGCTTATGTGAAGGTGCAAAAAAGAAAACAAAAAACAACTTGTAAGCATAAATATTTAGTCTGAAATTCTGTATTTCTCAATCTAGTACAAAACAACAATAGGTCATCATTAATATATTTTGAACTATTCACTAAACAGATGAAGACAATATGTCCGTTCTTTAAAAGGAAATAATGCCTTTCTTATTTAAATTTGAATCATAGAATGAATCATAGAATGGTTTAGGTTGGAAGGGACCTTCAGAGGTCATCTAGTCCAACCGCCCTTCAGTGAACAGGGACATCTTCAACTAGATCAGGTTATGTAATTTGTTATGTAATTAAATATGCAAGTTTACCACTGAAGTGCTCTGAAAAACCCCCCCGTTTTTAAAACAGAACCTTTGTAAAATATTAATTTTAATCATTAAGCATGTAAAAACAGACATTTCTTCATGTCAAAGATGAATTACCAGTCAAGTTCAGATGACAAATGTTATACATTCAGAGCCACAGCATGTATATGCAGTTCTCTCAAATCACAAACTATCTTCTATTGACACTTTGAGACCTTAATTAAAAGAATTTAATTTAATTATGAAACATAGGCTGAGTTAATTGTTCAAAACACATGGCAGATGGAAGTAATACAAAGTTTTGTCTATGAAGCTACTACAGAATGACTAAGTTCTGCAGGCTGTATAGTACTCTGGAATCTGATCAAGATCCCACTGAAGTCAGTGGCAGTCCTCCAAGGACTTCATTCACACTTGACTTCAGGAATTCGGGTATAATCTATTTACTTTTTGACATTAGATAGCTGGATACCTTCTAGAATCAAAGCCTTTAACTGATATGTAGAATAACTTTAACTGATATTCAGAACAATACCAGCCACCTTCAGTTTTTCTGATAAATCCATATCTATTATTCACTTTCAGTTTTTCTGTATGATTCCCTCTGATACATTTTATTAATGTATTTGATTACCAAAGAGGACCTGCATTTTGATTTTCTTACTCTGAAGACAGCTGAAAGACCTCCAGGCATATTCCTCTGCCACTCTCTCAACACCACCCAGCGGACGAATTCACCGTTTCAGGAAGATAGTCCTAACCTGACTCTGGTTTAGTGCAGCCAGTAGTCCGACTGTTAAATTGAGCATTACACTAGACACAGAAGATTTGGGACTTTCCATTTTTATGCAACTCTTGGTTGGTTGGTTGGTCAGAAGAGTTTCACTGTAGCTGCATAGTACCACTGTTTTTTTAATTGGAAGACCTATAGAGGCCTACCCTACTGCTACAGGTAAAGTTATTTTTGGCTTACCAGGAAGAAAGCACACCGACTTCCTGAACTTTCTGAAGAACAACTTCATCAGAGAAGAAGCTTTCTACTGGCAATAATAAGGTTTCTTAAGGATTCTCTTTGATGTATGACTGAGCCTTGACCTTCCCTTTTGTTCATGTTCACAGTTAGGATCTGAAGCTCACACATGCATCCATTTAAACAAGGTTCCAGGGTAGAAAACATAGAGAGGATTCAGTACAAACTAAATACCTGGGTATTACCCTAATTTCTCAGAGTAGTAGTCACAATTCCAAGATGTAATTCCTCATTAAAAATGACAGTGTTTAGGATATCCTCTATGAATGTGAAAAAGGCAGATTCAAGACCCTGCTGGCATTAATTCAAATGGAAAACTTGGTGATGAACCCTCCACATCAAATGAAGGTATCTAAAGCATAACTTCTCTACATCAGTATCCTGACTGATTTCAGAAGTTCTCTGTCATGGTATGGGACAATAAAAATTATGACATTGCATAATTTTTTTTTCAGGGACAAGATAATCATTGATGACATCTCTAATGCCTTAGCAGCAGTCATTTGAAGAGAATATTCTTCCATTCATTGCTTTTCATCACATTTAAATATCTTCATTCCATGCATATAGTACACTACCTCCCAGAAGCTGGTGTCTCATCCCAACCTCTCAGTTACACCTGACAGCTGTGCTCTTCATCAAGATGCTCCTTTTTCTCACTTCTTTTTCATACTGTAAATTCTATGTGATATTTTGTAAAGCTGAATCATATTTCTTCCCACAACTATTTTTGCTTTCATTCACACATGCATAAATTGCGCAGATAAAATATGATAGAGTAGTGTCAATGCTTTAGCCTAAGTCTCAGCAAAAATGCAATATTCTAACTCAGTCTATCTCAAAGACTTTATTGTGTTTAATGCTCTATTCTTTGTTCGTCAGATGGCAGGTCTATCTAAGTACAGTCAGCTTTCATAAAGTGTGTAACATACTCAGCTTCAAGAAACAATACAATTACTTTTCAGTATGTTTCTCTCAATGTTTAATGAACACTAGCTAATGAATAAAATTATAAAAAGATGAAGCTGACTTCAACATATTAACATGTATTTTTAAATGACATTTTCAGTACAGATTTGTAAGAAACTAGAGATGTGTTTTATCATGTCTTTAAGGATTTTTAAACAATGTTCTTTGTATATTGCAAATGCAGCTATAATGTGGTGAATGTCTACTCTGTGCCTAATGGGACTTCTGGCAGTCTAATGCAGAGACTGAATAGTATTTTAGATTTGCAAAAGATCATAGGGCACTTTGTTGACATTCAAAGGAGTTGCTTCAGTGGATTCCCAAAAGTCAGAAAGTTAAAAAGTTGAAGAAATCTTCTCGTCATCCCTCCTCCTGTCTGGATCATAACTGAAAGCTATTATTATTCTGGGGCAGAGAAGGATGGCTATTATGACGTTAGAGACAGAGAGCTTGGAAGATATGGATGTTACAAGAGTATGGATTCTGTACTTGTTACTCAGACTGCACAGTCCTCTAAGCATCATTAAAGGAAAAAAAAAAAGTGTCTTTGAGAAAAAAGATACAGTGTAAGTATGAAAAAAAATCTATTATGAAACAGTAAGTTTCTCCCTGAGCTGTAGTTGTTAGAATTCCAAAAGAAACAATTAGGCTATATGCTAACTTTATACTATATAGCCCTTTTAATGGCACATGATTAATATCAGTATATGTAATTTGCCGTAAAAATTCTGCTTGCTGGTTTCTACATAGTTACTTCAGTCATTGTGTATAAACAGGTTTTCAAATCTTTCTCCTTTGAGGATTCCACCACATGTAATCTCAGGAATAATAACAGCTGTACCTAAAAAAAAAATAATACTGTACTGGTCAAAAAAGTCAGCAAAACAATAGTAATCTGAAAGGAATGGGACAAAGGTTCTTCAATGATGACATACCAAAAAATAGAGAAAAATTGAGAGAAAAAAAGAAGAAAAGAGATAGAAATAACAGTTAGAAAGAAAGATTAATGACCTGTAGAGGACATTAAAAAAGAAGGAAATGAAATTGTGTGGAAAGGAATATGAAGGAACCAAAACACATACCTGCTGCATCACAGAAGTGAACAGGAAGACAACAGAACCTTTTAGAAATGTAATATATCATTGTGCAAATTCTTGTTTTGATACTTCACTAAATACAAGAACAAAGTAAAGTCATTAAAAAAAAGGTAAAGAAAATAAGAATGCCATTTGCAACTACGATGTCTACACTTCTGTAAGAAGGATTCAGTCTGAATCTCTTGTGCTTCAGAGATAACCATTTGCTACCTTGGTAAAAAAAAAAAAAGCCTCCCTGTTTAGGCAGATTACACATAATTCTCACATTGTGGGAACATTTCTCACCTTCCTAGACAACATGAGGTTCTAGTCTGATACAAAATACTGAACAAAGTAGATTAATGATACAGTCCAGTGTGACTGTCTCTCTAATATATACATGGTTGGAGTATTTGATCATGCTCTCACTCTACAGCATTGCATAAATCAAGTACAACTCACTATTAGCGAAGGATCACTAAAGGAATCAGACTCAGATGGTCCAAAGATCTTAAGAGAAGAAGAATTAGGGGACAGTGATTACCACCAGTGTTAATAATTGCCATTATTTCCTTCCTTGCTAAAACAACTGTGTTGCTGGCTTCAGAAGCTCACACTTTAAAAATGAAACCTGAACTTTATAAAATTTATAAAATAATCTACAAATTGGAAATGCCACTAGTCTATTTAAAACAGCTCAGGATGTCTTTCATGTAAACATAATAAAAAAATCTTTTTTTTTTTTAAAGAAATATTGCTTCTTTTAATTAATCACAGAGGATATCACTTTATTTCGGAACTCATGGAAATCTGAGTCTCAAATAAAACTGCAATGTTCAGTCATTTTTTTCTGATAATACGGCCTACTTGCAAAAGAATGTTCTATAGTGAAAATTTGAAGATAAATCTGATTCCTATAATTATACAGAATTACCTTATTTTTTATCGATATTTAAAATGTCTCAAGTTAATGACTGCTGATTTGTCCTGTGCTGAGGAACCACTGTTCCTGTATTATTTTAATTGTTACAGAACCTTTGTATACCTAACACATGAACTCCCTGGATAATTGTCCCAAACATAATAGGCCAAAATTTCATCAGGGATAAAAATAAATAGTGCAGTTTCACTGAAGGAAGAAGAGTATTTAGTTTCCTAATCACTGACAGTAGCATACACTGCTCTCAGTTGATAATGTAGCTGATAGGGCCATCTTCCCATCTAAATCAATGAAATTTTAGTCTAGTACTCTTGTACTATTCACCTTCCAATCTCTTCTGATCTCACTGAATTAAAATAAGTAGTCAGCTGACATGGTAGACACTTCTGTAACGAAACACAGAGAATAAAAAAAGTACTGTAGACATGCGAATTAGAAGCTTGTGTGGAAAGAGTACTGTCAATTTCATTAACACAACTTTTAAAAATTAGTAAAATGTGGAAAAGCAATCTGAATACAAAACTCCACTATATTAGGTAAGCACCTTCATAATTAGATTGCAAAGTAAGATCCTCACCATTTTGATTCCATTTCTGGCTAAAAATATATTCATTCTTGACCACAGTGCTGCCAAGTGACATAGCTTGAACTGGAAAATTTAAGAACAGTCCCCTTACATTCTTCCTTGACCTCTCCTGGTTCAAATTTTAATTTGGAAAACATTCCATATACACTTCCTATGCATATTATTTTACATCCAGTTGTCCTAAACACACTGCTCTCCACCTCTCTTGCCTTTGTTTATTTCATGGAGAGTGATTTTTTTTTGATTGACATCTAACACTCTACATACTCAATATGAAATATAAAAAGCCTAGAACCTCACACAAGGCTACAGATTCAAGTCCACAGGTCAATTGCTAAAACATTATGCTTCATAGCACTTAAGTTGTATACAATGTTTAACCCTTGAATCCATGGTCCCTCAAAGACAGCTTTATACAAATTTTAACAAATTCTTTGTAAGACAGTGTACCAGAAATTCTGCAGAAAATACATTCTGAGAAGAGCTTTCTCCTACTTTTTTCCATGTGAAATTGTGCTAATTTTCTACCAAAATTAAAAAAAAAAAATAAAAAAGATTTTTCTTTCCCTCCTACAATTTGTGCAATTCTCTAATTTTCAGCATGCTATTGAAATACTAAACACAAATCAAAAAGAACCTGCCTTTCTGGACAGAGGAAGTATATTCTGCATTCCTCTTCTGGGGAGATAATGTGCCTTTTGACTATATTTTTGGGTTGGCGTTTTATTGCTGTTCTTGTTTGGGTTTTTTAGGTTTTTGCTTGTGGTGTGGTTTAACCCTAGCTGGAAACTAAGCAACACACAGCCACTCACTCACTGCCCCCACAGCGGGATTGGGGAGAGAATCTGAAGGGCAAAAGTGAGAAAACTCATGGGCTGAGATAAAGACAGTTTAATAGGTAAAGCAAAAGCCACGTGTGCAAGCAAAGCAAAAGAAGGAATTCATTCACTACTTCCCATGGGCAGGCAGGTATTCAGCCATCCCCAGGAAAGCAGGGCTCCATCATGCGTAACAGTTACTTGGGAAGATAAATGCCTTAACTCCAAATGTCAACCCCTTCCTTCTTCTTCCCCCAGCTTTATATGCTGAGCATGCCATCATATGGTGTGGGATATCCCTTCAGTCAGTTGGGGTCAGCTGTCCCAGCCGTGTCCCCTCCTAGCTCCTTGTACACTCCCAGCCCACTTGCTGGTGGGGTGCGGTGAGAGGCAGAAAGGGCTTTGACTCTGTGTAAGCCCTGCTCAGCAATAACTAAAACACCCCTGTGTATCAACACTGTTTTCAGCAAAAATCCAAAAAATAGCCCCATACTAGGTATTACAAAGAAAATTAACTCTATCCCAACCAAAACCAGCAGAGTTTGGCCTTTTTTTTTTCTTAAGCCATATACCTATTTTAATGAATCTAAATAATAAACAAATGAACATATCACACAAATGACATTTTGTCTAATTGTTGGCTTAAGTACCATTTATTTCATCTTTTCACTTTATCTAATGTCAGCTGTAGCTGTAGTAATTAGATTGAATATTGAAGTGTCACTCTCTCCACAGTCAATTTTCACTATCCTTACCCCATATATCAATTCACAAGGAATACAGAGGGTAGCAGAAGAAAAACCCTAGTTTGATTCAAAAGAAGCCAATTAACAAATCTCATTTAGTGTTAATTGCAACAGCAGTCCTCATCATAGTTTAATCAACACCTTACTAAAGCAATCTAAAAGAAAGAAAAAGGTAGACATTGATTTCATTCACAGACAGAACTGTATTGACACATTTCAACCCTGAACATCTTACATTCCCAACAGGCTGGAGTAGCTCCTTTCCATACAAACTTTTCTACAAAACTTGGAGGTTTTAGCCTTAAGAAAATACGAACATATCTGATATGTATTCTCTGAAATCACTAAGGAACAAAGTTCTATGTTGTATTGAATTCCTTTCAGTGGTACATTTTTGGAACTTAGAGAACTTCCACTGTCCTGCCATAAAGCTTGGCTTTACAAACAGATTCATTTTATCTCTCAAAGTCAAATCACATCTTTCTGCATGTTGATATTGGGCTATACAACAAGTAAACATGAAAAAAGGTAATCAAAAGTTCATTATGTGTGAGTGTATCCTTGTTTAAAAAGTATTGGCAGTTTGTAGCTGTGGCTGCCATTCAGATCCAGACTAAAAATGCTGCAGCTGACAAGCCACCTGAGCTGCTCCAAGCCAGAAGTTGTCACATTTCACAAATGCATTAGTCACTTCCTTGTGATTCTCTGAAGTTCTGAATTACTGTTCTGTGTGTTGGGCTTAAAACTGCAAGGCAACTGTTTTTTTCTTTTTTCTCTTGTGTTCTTAAATGTTTAGTAATGGACACTGAATGCTGAAACATTGATATGTGACATCAATGACATGTACTAACAGTCTGTAATGAAACTTGATGCCACTTTTTCACCTGTTAAAATGGCTTCCATCTGAGGAACAAGAAAATGTTCTTTAAGTAACACCTGTATAAAAGCATTAAATCCTTTAATATGATACATTTAACTGAAATGAATTACCTGCCCTCCAAAAGCGTGAGTCTTTCTGACCACTGAACAAGTCAACATAATTGCGGAAGACCTGATGTTACTTAGATGCATACATTTCCGTTTAAAAAGCTTTCAAGCAGAACAGCTGCATTCAATCCTGTTCTACATTCAATCCAAACCCATTTTAATTCTGATTGGGCTTTCAACCTGAAAACATAAAATACACAATTAAAATTAACTTCATGATAAAAAACCACATGAAATACAGTAATGAAAAGATCAACATAACATTTATAGTTACAAGACATTTCCATGAGTAAAATCAAGATATAAAATGCAGGGTAGTCCAAACCTAAAATATAGTTTCTCAATACAGTTCACAACTGACCCAGACCATATTTATAACCCTTGAAATTTACTTAATATTGATAAAATGTTAATAAGAATCCCTGGTTTCAGAAAAGTTACAGGTTTTTTCCTTCACCTCCAATATGGTCTTAAAAATGCCTAGTTTTTGTTCTAAAACCTACAGTAAAAGATTAATTTTTCCACAGTTCAATGGCCAATTTTGAACATTTTAGTTTTGTGAACTGTCTGCCATTTTATTGATTTTAGTATTATCTGAGGGAGGGGAGAGTGGCTTTTTTTTGTTGGTTGGGGGTTTTTTGTTGGTTGGGGTTTTTTTGTTGGTTTTTTTTCCTCATTCTGGATGTTTTGAATGCTTCTTTTTAAAATATCTGTAAATTTTTTTTACATCACTTAGTAGAATCCAAAAGATCAATACAATTTCCTGTAAAAGAATGATTTCCCGGGAGTAGCAAAGACAAGACTATTGTGTCATAGGTAACATGATATGGATCAGAATATGTGACAGAATAATTGCAAGCTGTCTTTTGTTAAAAAAATCAGTCACATAAATACATAAATGTCACCCTAGCGTTTGCACTCAGTCTTAAATTCAACCCTACATAGCACTGTTTTCCTGCTTATTAGAATCCTATGTTACTGCAACATGCCATTGCCCAATCTGCTCAGCTCAGTACCCCTTATTCCATGTAGAGAATCCTTTTTGTCATATGGTGTTCCCATTCTTCTTTTATTCCATTACACAAAGAAAAGAGGAGTCACCAGGGCAGCCAACATGCTTTTTTTAGATTAACTCAGTGGCTAACTCATTCAAGCTCATTTCACTCTCTGTGTCTGTGTGACTTTCCTAGTCATTTCATTACATATTGAAGCTAGGGGCAAGAGCTTGTGGGATAAAGAGAATTTATCTCCTCTTTCTGTTGTGGCAGCCATAGCTGCATCACAAAAAGCTCAGCACCACAAATAGCACACAACACAAGGCCAACCTGCCCACATGATCAAACTATGTACACTTCTTGGTGGGATAGCAGTAGAAGGTAAAAGTGAAAATCTAGAGAATAAAAATATAGAAGACTTGATTTCCAGTGACTTATTACTAAATTATCTTACATGAACCTCCTGTCAAAAAAAAAAAAAAAAGTATTTGGTCAGTTTCCAGCTTTTTCTTGCTAATATGAAATCTTTGCACACATCAGCGGAGCTTACTCCTATTGCTCTCTTTAGAAAGTTTATGCAAAACCAAATTTCAGAGACTTAGCAATAGTTTATGCTGATCAGCAGCATTATTTTGTGACATTGTGGAAAGTAACATGTCAGCACTTTTAAAGAAATGCTGAACACCATTGTTGTTTCTCAAACTGCGTAATTAGCAATTTGTGTCCATTGGTGCATCACTATGAAGGAAATTTCAAATTACATGGACATGCCACTGTGAAATCAGTATAAAAAGACTGTGCTGAAGCAATGAGAGTATATGTGGATTCTTTTAATAGAGGCAGTCTAGATTTGGGATAAGGTAATTAAAATATTAATGCAGTGTTGTGCTAAAGCCTTTTCTGTTCATCTAATATTTCAAACTACCTTGTTCATAAATTTCAGTCACAACAAAAACATTACCTTGAAGAAATTTTCCAACAAATCAGTCAATATTTGACAGATGAGACTGACACATTTTTTTATAGTACTTAGTAAAGTCATATTTTATAGTAGGCAATACCAGTAATACTAAAAACCAAGAGGGTGTTTATCTTGTAACCCAAATGGAAAATGATGCTGATAGATATGTCAGAGATTCAAACAGAGAAGCCAATGAAGCTTGAGCCTCCTAACTGAAATTTGCAAATAGCTTGGATCAATTTATATATGTTTTCTTTGAACATAACTTGTAGAAGCAGGGATAATTGCCTTTTTCAAGTGCTTGAGGTCAAACAATGCTGTTACGAACATAATATTAATCTAAGTCTTCTGCTGCATTCAGAATGAATCTAATAATGGTTATTGTTTAAATCATTAAACGTCTTCCATGGGGAAAGGGAGCTCCCCCCAACCAGTACCTTCCATCTCTGTGTGACTCTTACCTCAAAACAGAGTTTGTGGTTCATGGGCCCATTGGCCAGTTCTTCTGGTTCCTGTGATATTCTGAGGGAACCCTTTTGGGTCTTTTCCTTATTGTCCCTATGCACATATTCTTCTGAAGCTGGCATTTTTTTCTAGTTTTCCATTTTCACAAACCAGTTTGTCTGTGTCTTTCAGCACCATGCAAAGCCCAAAGTTTGTCTCTGTAATCCTGTCATCCTGTTGGGCTGGGCCTGGGTGAATGGGCCTCTCAGTCTTGCTCACAGGACTGGACTCTTCTTTGCATGTGATATGATTTGCACCGGGGACCCCTTATTGGGCCTTCTAAGAGGGTACTTTAACCCTCAGCCATCTTCTGACTTGTCTATGCCCCCTTTGGTGCCCCTCTGCCTCCTAGAAGTCCCACCCTGCCATCCCAGACATGTCAGGGCTTGTTCTGCAGCCTGGTCAAGTGGTAGACTCCAACCTGGCCTTCTACTTTTGTTTCTATTCACATTTAAACTTAAGTCATTAATTCATTTAGCTCTTATTAAGGATTGTTTTATCCATTTTGTACCTATATTTTTATGGCTATAGATATTTAATTTCTATAGCTTTATAAACATTTATATGTATATAAATATATACACATATATGCATATAGGGGTATATATTTAAAAGTGTATATATAAATAAAATATATATTTATACATATTTGTACATTATATATATATATTTAAATATGTATATTTTTCATATATTGTATACAAATGCATATATATTTATTTATGAGAACTCACTGGTCCAAAGAGGTAAACAGCCAATCACAGGGCTGTCAGAGAAAACGTGGGGAATGATGCTGTCAAAAGTAATGACACGGGACTTTCTTTTCTGACCTGCTTCTGGGTACAATGGGTACAGTCCTGCCAGCCAATCACAGGGCTGCCTGAGAACATGTGGATATGATGATGTCAAGAAATGATTGTCAGCCAATCACAGAGCAGTATGACATTTAACAAAATGGCAGCTCCCTGCCATAAAATGGCAGTGGTCTGTCCTAAAATGGTAGTCAAAACAAAATGGTGGCTCCTCTGAATGTAGCAGAAGGACCATCCAGGTCTGATGTACCTCCAAGTAAACCAGAAGGGATGGCCAGTCCTACCAATCAAAGTGCACATGACCAGAAGAGGGGTGTGACTTCTGGGGGAAATGGCTGTTGAGGCTGCTGGGAGTGCACGGGATTTCTGCCGGAGGTGGTAGCAGGGAAGTTTTTTCTTATCTTGTGTATCAGTGGTCCCTATACTACTCACAGCTGGGTTCAGCTTGATCCATATGTACTAAATATACATGCTTTTGTTTCTTCTATTAATGTAATCTGGAAAGCTATTTTAATGGATTTTTTTACCACTTTGGAGGAGGCAGGTTTAGTGCAATAGCTCGTTAAAAGATATTTTACTTTGCTCGTGGAACAGATTTACACTTTAAAAATGAAAATTTCTCATCACTAATAAACTTTTCCATTACTGCATATTTCACTGCAAAAGTTTGAGCACTTGGATTATTTTACTTGCCAAAAGTATGTTTCAAAGAGTGGATGCTGTAAAGTGAAGACACAATAAAAAAATAAAATGTTTTACATTCAAACAAAAGAATCTCTTTGGATGGTACATTAAAAGATGAAAAGGAAATAAGGATACAAAGAAATCTGAAAGAAATTAAGACTTTTAGGTTTATAAACAATAAAACCTGCACTGAAAAAAAGTTACCACAAATATTTTAAATTTTATTTCCTATTAGAATAATGGCGGTTTGACTTACAATGTACATTACATAATACTTGTAATGAACTACAGCATTGAATGAAGAAGTATAATTTTACTTCCTACACCCACGAGTTTCTTTAAAAGCTAAATTCAGTATAAATTATTACTCATCATTTTTAAGGACACATTTTTGACTCAATGTACCATTGAAAATAAACTTCCAGCTTTACAACAACATTATAATTCCAGGACCTACCTCATGCAAGTTAAAGCAGGCTCTCCAAATCATCAGCAATTACATCTAGTACAAATCAGTCTTATTTTCTAATGCAACAATCAGAATGAGAATTATAGATGAGAATAAAGCTTGTAACACTCCAAATAATCATATTATCAATGTATGTGAACACAGGAGAAGCTTCATGGAGTAATGAAGGAACCCAATTTGAAAAATTTTCTTGAATTCTGTGTAGAGAAAGTCAGAACATAAGGGAAACATGGAAAAGCTGAACATGTTAAAAATGTAAATGTCAGCTTTGTTCACATTTGCCAGTGGAAAATACGTATTGTAAGAAATCATAGTTGATAAAGGGAAAATTTTAGGTAATTTTGAAATAACAATTTGTACATACTGAAAGCAGATTGCAAGAGGTGCAATGAACAGTTAAATATAAAAATGATTGATTTTTCTGAGTACCACACTTGCTTTATTTTATCCTAATTCTTAACTTTTTAATGACCTCTGTTCTGCGGGTAATATATGCTTGCTGTTTATGCATTAAAGAGAATGATGCATGCATTGCCATGATCGTAATGAACACTACCTTTTTAGTACAAAAAGCCATTATACTGAACTATAAAGTTAGCAATGAAAACACATCTCAAACTCTAGTAGGAAATGGCGCTATATTAGACAATCTAAAGCCTATTCTTTTAGTCTTTTTTAAAAGATCTTTTCCCAAACACTAAATCTTCCAAATGGAAATTTTAGTTTCTCATTATGCAGTATTTACTAAAGTCCTTGTTTAAAAAAGCCATGTTTTTCTATGAAAAATTATAAAAAGCTTCTAGTAAACAGCAAGCAATTGAAAAGCTGTCGAGTTGAGAGGGATGTTGTCTGTGTCAGCAACATGTAGAAAATGGAAGTAAGAGTTTATATTACATAATAGGCTTGCCGAAAAAAAACTGGAAATTACTTTATTTTCTTTTCAGAGTGTATTTATTTGTGATGATCCATAATGAGGAAAGTATTCCTCTATGCAACTAGTCTATTTGCATCCTATGTTAGAAGAAAAGATTAATGAACGTTAAAAATATAAGACCATTCTCTCTGGGAGTTATCTGAGGAGAATCATTGGAATCAAAGCCTATTTCTAAAATGGACTAAATGATACAGTTGCCTAAATAGGGTGTAAACACTTAAAAGTTCTTGTCAGTTCTACATTCAAAGATTCCAAATCAAAACATCGTTGATAAGCATACAAAAGGAATGAATAAATAAGGTACCAATGGAGATCAATCATAGGTAAAATAGAAAAATCAGTGAGGTATTGGTCAAATACTTAATGGTGTTAGAGGCAGAACCTGAAGTCAAACAAAAATTGAATATTTGAAATGATCCTTAATGGTGACCACTTACTTTATTTATGATATCTTTACCACCACTACTGTCCTGGTTTCAGCTGGGATAGAGTTAATTTTTTTTCATAGTAGCTAGTGTGGGGCTATGTTTTGGATTTATGCTGAAAACAGTGCTGATAATGTGGAGATGTTTTAGTTGTTGCTAAGTAGTGCTCACAGTAGTCAAGGACTTCTTCTGCTTCCCATGCTCTGCTGGGTGCACAAGAAGCTGGGAGGGGACACAGCTGCGACAGCTGACCCAAACTGACCAAAGAGATATTCCATACCATATGACATCACACTCAGCATATAAAGCTGGGGGAGGAAGAAGGAAGGCGGGGGATGTCTGAAGTTATGACGTTTGTCTTCTGTTGTGGTTTAGCCCCGGTCAGCAACTAAGCACCACACAGCCGCTCGCTCACTCCCCCACCCTTCTGGGATGGGGAGAGAATCGGAAGGGCCAAAGTAAGAAAACTCGTGGGTTGAGATAAGAACAGTTTAATAATTAGAATAAAACAGCAATAATAATAATATAATGAAAAGGAAAATAATGAGCGAGAGAGAGAGGAAACACTAGAAGGAGAGGGAAGAAAAAGGGAAAAAAAACCCAAAACTAAACAACAAGTGCTGCAACCGCTCACCACCCGCCGACCGACGCTGCCGGTCCCCGAGCCGCGATCGCTGCCTCCCCCAGCCAATTCCCCCCAGTTAATATACTGGGCATGACGTCACATGATATGGAATACCCTCTGGCCAATTCGAATCAGCTCTCCTGGTTGTATCCCCTCCCCTCCCGGCTTCTTGTGCACCTGGCAGAGCATGGGAAGCTAGAAAGTCCTTGACTAGTGTAAACACTACCCAGCAACAACTACAACACCAGGGTGTTATCAACATTATTTACATACCAAGTCTAAAACACAGCACTATGCTAGCTACAGTGAAGAAAATCAACTATCCCAGCTAAAACCATGACAGTATCCACCCCTTATTCCATACCATTTACATCATGCTCAGGTCTCATACTATCCAATATGACCTCAATAACCACCACCTGCCTCCCCATCCTTTGATGACATACGTAGATATCATTTATCATTCCCGTAGTCTATGGACCATCCCTGTAGAACATCTGTAGAGGGTCCACACATGTCCATTGAGTTCATTCAGTCCATAACTTTGGGCTCCATCTACCGTAATAGTCTTTCAAGGCCGGAGAGATGGTTTGCGTGGTGTTGGATTGTTGCATGCTGAAGCCAGTCTTTGTTCCACCACCGCTACACGTTGTTTGGTTCAATCAAAGTTCATTCTTCATTAATTTTGGAAATTCTTACTATGATACCATCGACACGGCATATAGCAACCATAGGAGTGATGACATACAATATCATATAGCAATTAACAGCATACCGTTCAGTTCATTGGCTATTTTCACCCAAATCAAATCCCCTTGAAGCACACATCAAACTCCTCCATCCTCCCGCATCACCCACCAAGTGCACCCAGGTCCTCGAGCAAAAGCAATCCCACGAATGGGTTTGCCTTTGCCTGAGACACGAATAACCCAGACGGTTTTCCCCAGCATATTTTTTACATGCACTACAGGGACTTTACCCCCTTCCACAGTACGTAAGAGTCCGGACTGGGCAGGCCCAGCTCGATTGGCAGATCCCCTAGTGTTGACTAACCAGGTGGCTTTTGCTAAATGTGTATCCCAGTGTTTGAATGTCCCACCCCCCATTGCTCTCAGTGTAGTCTTTAACAGTCCATTGTATCGTTCAATTTTCCCAGAGGCTGGTGCATGATAGGGGATGTGATACACCCACTCAATGCCATGCTCTTTGGCCCAGGTGTCTATGAGGTTATTTCGGAAGTGAGTCCCGTTGTCTGACTCAATTCTTTCTGGGGTGCCATGTTGCCATAAAACTTGTTTTTCAAGGCCCAGGATAGTGTTCCGGGCGGTGGCATGGGGCACCGGATATGTTTCCAGCCATCCGGTGGTTGCTTCCACCATTGTAAGCACATGGCGTTTGCCTTGGCGGGTTTGTGGCAGTGTGATATAATCAATCAATCTGCCAGGCCTCCCCATATTTATACTTCAGCCATCGTCCTCCATACCACAGAGGTTTTACCCGCTTGGCTTGCTTGATTGCAGCGCATGTTTCACATTCATGGATGACCTGTGCAATAGTGTCAAGTCCACCCCTTGGTCACGAGCCCATCTGTATGTTGCATCTCTTCCTTGATGGCCTGAGGTGTCGTGGGCCCACCGAGCTATAAATAGTTCACCTTTATGTTGCCAGTCTAGATCTACTTGAGACACTTCAATCTTAGCAGCCTGATCCACCTGCTGGTTGTTCTGATGTTCTTCAGTGGCCCGACTCTTGGGGACATGAGCATCCACATGACGTACCTTCACAACCAGGTTCTCCACCCGGGCAGCAATATCTTGCCACAATGCAGCAGCCCACATGGGTTTGCCTCTGCGCTGCCAGTTGTTCTGCTTCCATTGCTGTAACCACCCCCACAGGGCATTTGCCACCATCCATGAGTCAGTATAAAGACAGAGCACTGGCCATTTTTCTCGTTCAGCAATGTCTAAAGCCAGCTGGATGGCCTTTACTTCTGTAAACTGACTCAATTCACCTTCTCCTTCAGCAGTTTCTGCGATTTGCCGTATAGGACTCCATACAGCAGCCTTCCATCTCTGATGCTTTCCCACCAGACGACAAGACCCATCAGTGAACAGGGCATATTGCTTCTCATTTTCTGGCAGTTTGTTATACAGTGGGGCCTCTTCAGCATGTGTCACTTCCTCCTCTTCTGCTGATATTCCAAAATCTTTGCCTTCTGGCCAGTCCATGATCACTTCCAAGATTCCTGGGCGACTGGGGTTTCCTATTCAAGCCCGTTGGGTGATCAGTGCGACCCACTTACTCCATGTAGCATCAGTTGCGTGATGTGTAGAGGGGACCCTCCCTTTGAACATCCAGCCCAGCACCGGCAGTCGAGGTGCCAGGAGGAGCTGTGCTTCAGTACCAACCACTTCTGAAGCAGCTCGAACCCCTTCGTATGCTGCCAATATCTCTTTTTCAGTTGGAGTGTAGCGCGCTTCGGACCCTCTGTATCCCCGACTCCAGAACCCTAGGGGCCGACCTCGGGTCTCCCCTGGTGCTTTCTGCCACAGACTCCAGGTAGGGCCATTCTCCCCGGCTGCAGTGTAGAGCACGTTTTTTACGTCTTGTCCTGCTCGGACTGGCCCAAGGGCTACTGCATGAACTATCTCCTGCTTTATCTGTTCAAAGGCCTGTCGTTGCTCAGGGCCCCATTTGAAATCATTCTTCTTCCGGGTCACTTGATAGAGAGGGCTTACAATCAGACTGTAATTTGGAATATGCATTCTCCAAAAACCCACAACGCCTAAAAAAGCTTGTGTTTCGTTTTTGCTAGTTGGTGGAGACATGGCTGTTATTTTGTTGATCACCTCCATTGGGATCTGCCGACGTCCATCTTGCCATTTTATTCCCAAAAACTGAATCTCCTGTGCAGGTCCCTGCACTTTACTTTGTTTTATGGCAAAACCAGCCTTCAGAAGGATTTGGACTATTTTCTTCCCTTTCTCAAAAACATCTTCTGCTGTGTTGCCCCACACGATGATGATATCATCAATGTACTGAAGGTGTTCCGGAGCTCCACCCTGTTCCAGTGCAGTCTGGATCAGTCCATGGCAAATGGTAGGGCTGTGTTTCCACCCCTGGGGCAGTCGATTCCAGGTGTACTGGACGCCCCTCCAAGTGAAAGCAAACTGTGGCCTGCACTCTGCTGCCAACGGGATTGAGAAGAATGCATTAGCGATATCAATTGTGGCATACCACTTGGCTGCCTTTGACTCCAGTTCGTATTGAAGTTCTAGCATGTCCGGCACAGCAGCACTCAGTGGCGGAGTGACTTCATTCAGGCCATGATAGTCTACTGTTACTCTCCACTCTCCATTAGGCTTCTGCACTGGCCATATGGGACTGTTAAAGGGTGAACGGGTCTTACTGATCACTCCTTGGCTCTCCAGTCGCCGAATGAGCTCATGGATGGGAATCAGGGAGTCTCGGTTGGTTCGGTATTGCCGCCGGTGCACTGTTGTGGTGGCAATTGGCACCTGTTGTTCTTTGACCTTCAGCAACCCCACAACAGAAGGCTCCTTTGAAAGAATGGGCAAAGTAGACAGCTGTTTAATTTCCTCCGTCTCCAAGGCAGCTATACCAAAAGCCCACCTGTACCCTTTTGGGTCCTTGAAATACCCTCTCCTGAGGTAGTCTATCTATGCCAAGGATGCACGGAGCCTCTGGGCCAGTCACAACGGCGGGCTTTTGCCAATCATTCCCAGTTAGGCTCACTTCAGCCTCCAAAACAGTTAGCTCTTGGGATCCCCCTGTCACTCCAGCAATACAGATGGGTTCTGCCCCTACATAGTTTGATGGTATTAGGGTGCACTGTGCACCGGTGTCCACTAGAGCCTTATACTCCTGTGGGTCAGATGTGCCAGGCCATCGGATCCACACAGTCCCGTAAACCCGGTTGTCCCTTTCCTCCACCTGGCTGGAGGCAGGGCTCCTCTAATTCCAATTGCAGAATTCGCAACCCACTTCTTGTCAATGGGAATCAGAAGTCTCTTTATTAAGATCACAGATAGAATCAGCACTTCTACTCCTCTGTCTGGGGAACTGCCTACTGGAAACTGGAGCAGCAACTCTCCTGGAGGTCCCCCCTTGAGTGGTTGTTTTTCCTTGCAACTCACGTACCCGTGCCTCCAGGGTCGAGGTAGGTTTTCCATCCCACTTCCTCATGTCCTCTCCATGGTCACGCAGGTAAAACCATAGGGTGCCCCGTGGTGTGTATCTTCTCTCTTGAGCAGAAGGACGCTTACTCCTAATGGCCGAGATACTGGTCCGTACAGGTAGGGAGTAGGACATATCTTCTTTGATTTGCTGGAACTCCCGGGACAATTTCTCCACAGCTGAGACGAGGGAGGAAGAGACATGTGCTTCATAATCCCGGAGTTTATCAATCACATCCTCTACCGTTGGTGCCTCTTCATCTTTCCAGGACATTACTGCCAGGGAGTTTACATGGGATGATGGTGCGCTCCGTACAAATTTCCGCCACATGGGTCGTGTGCACTGCGCTTCATCTGGATCTTTGGATGACTGTTCACTACCCGGGTCACCATAAATCACCTCAAGCACAGCTAATTCTCTCAGGTACTGGATACCTTTCTCCATGGTGGTCCATTTTCCTGGGCGATATAGAACATCTTCCTTGAAGGGATATCTTTCTTTCACAGCAGACAGGAGTCGCCTCCAGAGGCTGAGGCCTTGGGTCCGTTTTCCAATTGCTTTGTCAATGCCCCCTTCCCTAGAAAGTGATCCCAGTTGTTTGGCTTCCTTACCCTCTAATTCCAGGCTACTGGCCCCGTTATCCCAGCATCGGAGCAGCCAGGTGACAACATGCTCACCTACATGACGGCCAAAATCTTTTCATATATCTCGCAGCTCACTTAAGGATAGGGATCAGGTAGTTTCCATCTCTTGTACGAGTTCTTCCTCTTCCTTCTCCTCTCTTAGTAACGGCACTACTTCTCCATCATCCTTTTCTAAACGAGTGGACTTTCTCTTCGAAGATTTCTTCTTGTGTATAGGGGCAATTGATACTGGCACGGGTTGATTCTCTGATTCAGCTGCAGTGTCTCTCATGGGTGTTTGAGCGGTCACAGTGCCTGTTGTCGGGCTTGGAGCCGCCGCAGTGCCTGTTGTGGGGGGTTGAGGGGCCACAGTGCCTGTTGTCGGGCTTGGAGCCGCCGCAGTGCCTGTTGTGGGGGGTTGAGGGGCCACAGTGCCTGTCATTGGGCTTGGAGTAGCTGCAGCGCCTGTTGTGGGGGTTTGAGGGGCCACAGTGCTTGTCGTTGGGCTTGGAGTAGCCGCAGGGCCTGTCGTTTTCCCTTGGTGGTACTGAATACTGTTGAATAGGGCTCGGTAGGCATGGGCCAGGCCCCAACACATTGCAATGATTTGTATCTCTCTGGAATTGCTAGGGTGACAACATACTTCCTCCAAATATTCTACTAATTTTTCAGGATTCTGCACTTGTTCAGGGGTGAAGTCCCAAAACACTGGGGGTGCCCACCATCTCAGGCATTTGCCCATACTATCCCACATACCCTGCCACCCATAATTATCGAGCTTTGGGGCAGATCTCTGGATGATATTCTTGAATTGCTTATTAACCTTAGACAAAACTGAAACAATCTGCCATAGGAATATCTACAGATGTATCTTAACTACCCAAGGATGTTCAAGATACTGAAAAGTTGTTGTAATGAAGGAGGAGACATTACAGAAGACGGTAGCTAAGGTGCCATTCTGTATTTCCTCCATAAAGAACCTCTCAGAAGAGGAGGTATAATTGCTAATTGTCTCCATGAGGTGGTACCCGAAGTACAGTAACGGCTTCCATGCAAGACCCAAATAACCGATAAAACTCAAGGCCAGTGTTTTAATAACAAATCTCCAAGGCAAAACATCTCTAACCACTGCAGAGCACAGCAAACTACAAAACCCAATGCCAATCTTTAACAGGTACTTCAAAATCAGCATGGTGTAGGTCTGACTAACTACTATCGAGAACAGATGAATCAATGCTGTGACCAGCAACTGTTACTATCTCAAACCCTTCGTGCCCCACGTTGGGCGCCAAAAAGGACTGTTGTGGTTTAGCCCCGGTCAGCAACTAAGCACCACACAGCCGCTCGCTCACTCCCCCACCCTTGTGGGATGGGGAGAGAGTCGGAAGAGCCAAAGTAAGAAAACTCGTGGGTTGAGACAAGAACAGTTTAATAATTAGAATAAAACAGCAATAATACTAATATAATGAAAAGGAAAATAATGAGCGAGAGAGATGAAACACTGGAAGAAGAGGGAAGAAAAAGGGAAAAGAAAAACCAAAACTGAACAACAAGTGCTGCAACCGCTCACCACCCGCCGACCGACGCTGCCGGTCCCCGAGACGCAATCGCTGCTTCCCCCGGCCAACTCCCTCCAGTTACTGGACATGACGTCACATGATATGGAATACCCTTTGGCCAATTCGAATCAGCTCTCCTGGTTGTATTCCCTCCCCTCCTGGCTTCTTGTGCACCTGGCAGAGCATGGGAAGCTAGAAAGTCCTTGACTAGTGTAAACACTACCCAGCAACAACTAAAACACCAGGGTGTTATCAACATTATTTGCATACCAGGTCTAAAACACAGCACTATACCAGCTACAGTGAAGAAAAGCAACTACCCCAGCTAAAACCATGACATCTTCCCAAGTAACTGTTACGCATGATGGAGCCCTGCTTGCGTGGAGATGGCTGAACACCTGCCTGCCCATGGGAAGTAGTGAATGAATTCCTTCTTTTGCTTTGCTTGTGCGTGCGGCTTTTGCTTTGCCTATTAAACTGCCTTTATCTCAACCCGTAAGTTTTCTCACTTTTACTCTTCTGATTCTCCCCCTTCCCACTGGGCTGGGGGGAGTGAGCGAGCGGCTGTGTGGTGCTTGGTTGCTGACTGGGGCTAAACCACGACACTACCTATGGAGCTTTGGGTTCATTTGTGTTTTTTAGTTTTTTATTTTCTTTTTTTTCAGCTAGAAGCTATATACAAAGCTATATGTACAACTAAAGGTAGGTGTATAAATGAAAGAAGCCATCAATTTATCAGTTTCGCAAAATTACTTCAATAGGAAAAAATTTGAGACAGTTTGATTGCAATTTATAAGGTTGAGTACACTGACAGAACTAAGTCTAGAGGCAAAATATTTGTAGATGCTATTTTTATAAATATAAGGGTAGATAAAGTGCTTTTGTCTCCCATTTGTTTGGCAGTAGGTCAGTAGGAGGAAGTGATTCAATTCACTTT
This sequence comes from Morus bassanus, assembly GCA_031468815.1. Classification (NCBI taxonomy): domain Eukaryota; kingdom Metazoa; phylum Chordata; class Aves; order Suliformes; family Sulidae; genus Morus; species Morus bassanus. Next base: position 79,966,473 of record CM062568.1, read on the forward strand.
CCAACTTATGGTCAAACCCATTTTTTCCTATTCACCAAGCTATAGGCTAGTCAATTTATTCAGGAGCAACTATTCTGGCATAGTTTAGGCAAAAAAGAAAAACAGTTAAAAGAAATATGATGCTGTAGCTCACGTGGTAGGGCATCTTTCTAGCAGACATATGCTTAGTCAAATGTTTCAGTAAAGTTTTAGTATTAAAAAGTCAGCATTTTTGTGCCTTGTTTGGAGTGAACTCAGACAAGACAGGTTGCTTTACTAAAGTAGACCTAGGCAGAGCAAAAAGGTAGGTCCAGGAACAATAATTTTTTTTCTTTTTAATTAATTATTTTTTTAATGGAGGCATAGGTATACGTGACAGAGTTCTTCAACTCTGTTGGACTTAGGCTATTCTGAACCTATCCTAAACATGTATTTAGAAAGACTTACAGATAAATTTACTGGCAAGTATTCCTAGGGACTTCAGAAATAATCAGATACTACATAAGCTAAGAAAGGCTTAAAATTGGCTCCAAAAATTGCTCTCATTTGTGGCTCTTGAGAATAACTCCTAGGTAGGTAGACCTGGCAGCAACAGTCTGTTGATACTTCCTGTTAAGTAACCAAAAAATATCATGAGGAAAGTGAAGACTTACATTAAAGAACTTCTTCAGAAAACTGATGGTGACTTTCTGAAAGTTTGTGCACTGACATGTAAGATATTCAGGTATACTCTTTCATTTGTTATGAACACAGCCCCAAGAGAATTATTCAAAGGTAGATAATTTCAGGCTGAAAGAAGAAAGTAGGGAATCTAAGAAACTCTGGTCTTCAGACAAAAAGAAAATAACCCTCCTTTATTTATAACTTTTATTTAAATAAAAATTGAGAGTATGTGGGAATACTGATATAAAAGATATGGAAGATACGTGAAATAGATTATTACTTTTGAAATGAAATCATGCTTATGAGACACAAACCACTCTGATTTGCTATGAAATATCTTGAAATGAATGTGTGGACTGCCCACCAACCAGATCTAGTTTCCCAATGAAAAGAATTTTAAAAATGTTAAATGATTGTTAAAATAGGTTTTAGCTTCTGGGTCTATCTGTACAATGATATGGAACAGAATAGACAGACAATAGAACTATCAGAAACCCAAACCAGCCACTTTCTTCAGTGCAATACGCATCATATATGGACTAACAAGATCTGCCTGGGAAGCAATCTAATTAAGCTAAACTGCAGAAGGATTTGCCCAAGTCAATAGGTCTTACTTTTTCCCAGAAACAGTTAACGTGAATGTGGATCATGGTTAGTTACTTTGCACTTTCAAAATTCTGCAATACTGGGTTTATCAAAGCTCAGACAGTGAAGCACATAACTCGTAATGCTTCCTTTTATGACTCTATCACAGAAAGATAAGAGTATGTCATTACCTGCAACGAATACATTAGTTATTGAAGCACTCTGCAGGTGAGGGTTCTGGGTCCAATCTCTCCCAAGATGAGAACAGAAAAACCAAGATTTCAAAATGCAGAGCAAGTGGGTTGTTTATTAGACTACTGCACAAAAATTTTCCATAGGCCCATAACAGCAAGTAGCTGAAGTTATTTTCCATCAAAATTATTAAATTTTGAAATAGTTTAGGAAGTGCTATCTGATGTTGGGATATAACGTGAGAAGCAAGCCTATCTATCCAGGATACCTTTTTACATCTGGGTATCTACATGAGCAGGAAAATTTGTGAGTTGGCACAAATACAGATAAGTCAGTGAAGGAAAGTGAGTGATCTGGACAGTTGTCTAAAAAAATGGCTTTTTAGAAGGAATCTATAAAGAATGCATCTAACCTTTTACTAAGGAAATAAATAATAATTACATTTTACTCACAAAAATATTGCAGAAAGTTGCAAACATTGTAACTCTGTATATTATGATCCCAAGATTACAAGTGCAAAGACTATTGCCTGAAAATACTTGCTGTATTGTAGCCAGAGAGTTTATTAATATTTTTCAATAATATTGACTCTGTCATATACTTAAAATTTCAAAGGTCTGTGTGATTACAGTTGCATGTCTGATCATATTCACCAAGGGTGCCAGACTTCAGGCCTATTAGATACTTTATTTAACTAACACTGGACATGGAAAGTCACACACACAAAAAAATGCTAACTGAAAACCACTGGCATGAAAAAGCTTGTTTATAAAAAAATAGTTACAGTTTCATCAACATATTATTCAGAGTTAAAGTCAAAACATACAGAGAGCTGTGAAAGACAAAAAAATGTGATTAAGTTTGCTAATTTTTGTATTTATTACTCCAGGCACACTATGGCAGGGTTGGGAGTGGGATCAGGGAAGAAGAGCAGAGCTTCTAAACACACATGCCAACTTAATCCAGTTGCTGCTATGATGATAATCCTTCTACTGCCAAAGTAGCATCTGTCTGTCTCTTATGGTTATGTGACATACATCACTCCTACTCAAGTTCTTACATTTTCTCAGATTTTGCTTTGAAATCAAGTTTGGCATTACACAAGCTACATCAATTTCTGCTTTTCTTAACTCTTCATTTTGTACTGACACCTGAACAACTCTTAGTTTAAGGGGGTGAAGAAAAGGTTCTGGAGCCTTGATGCTGGCAGGATTTAGAAGTAAATAAAACAGACTCAAAGGTAGGCAACCAGCAGCATGGTAAAGTTTCATGGAAATGGTTCCAAGAGAATGAAATCCTGTTAGGTACCTATGTGTCTGATTTGCCTGTTACTTCAAAGATTTCATAGAAACAGAGTAAGAAATATACTGAGGTACACTTTGAGGAGGGGAAGGTCCATTTTATGAAACATTACTGTAAACTTTTAGATTAAATCTTGACCTACTACTGATTACCTCTATAAAGAAATAACAGCCAAAGGTAAGTAGTTGTTGAAGTATGTGTTTCCCATTTCTCTTTTCTACTTCCCATTGCAAATACCATTTGTACAGTTCTTCAAAATAAGCACAGCATGTCTTCCCTTCATAGATTAGAAGTGACATGCTGCATGTTTATTGTTGCTATGCTTTACAAATTCTCTTATGTCCTTTACTATTATCTTTCCTTAAAAAATCAGCAAGTAAGAGTCCTAAAAATTATTATCAGTGAGGAAGCTAAATGTTTCCAATAGTATCAGTGAGTTTTCAAAGCACTGGTGATTCTGATGACTTGGCTGTTAATCTCTAATTGGAAGCTGCCATAAAGAGATTCTGAATGCATTCCCTTTATAAAATAATACATATGTCCTCTTAAACAGAGTTCAAAGAGACTAAATTATTAGAGTGTGATAACCTAACACTATCACTTCTAGGGTACAATTTATGTCTTTAGTACTAAGTATTAAAATCAGTAGATTATATTTTAGCACTATTTTTAGAGTAATTATTATTGCATAGTATAAATGTGATAAATGTAATTTATGGTAAATCTGTAAGTTCAGCTATACCACAGGTCCAATAGAGAACAAAAAAAAAAATTTGTACACAAGTGTTGTGGTTTAGCCTCAGTCAGCAACTAAGCACCACGCAGCCCCTCGCTCACTCCCCCCACCACAGTGGGATGGGGGAGAGAATCAGAAGGGTAAAAGTGAGGAAACTCCTGGGTTGAGATAAAGACCATTTAATAAGCAAAGCAAAAGCCACGCACACAAGCAAAGCAAAAGAAGGAATTCATTCACTACTTCCCATGGGCAGGCAGGTGTTCAGCCATCTCCACGAAAGCAGGGCTCCACCATGCGTAACGGTTACTTGGGAAGACAAACGTCATAACTTCAGACATCCCCCCCTTCCTTCTTTCTCCCCCAGCTTTATATGCTGAGCGTGATGTCATATGGTATGGAATATCCCTTTGGTCAGTTTGGGTCAGCTGTCGTGGCTGTGTCCCCTCCCAGCTTCTTGTGCACCCAGCAGAGCATGGGAAGCAGAAGAAGTTCTTGACTACTGTAAGCACTACTTAGCAACAACTAAAACATCTCCACATTATCAGCACTGTTTTCAGCATAAATCCAAAACATAGCCCCACACTAGCTACTATGAAAGGGGAAAAAAAAAAAAAAATAACTCTATCCCAGCTGAAACCAGGACAGTATCCACCCCTTATTCCATACCATTTACATCATGCTTAGGTCCCACACTATCCAATACAACATTATTAACCACCACCCCCTCTTCCCATCCTTTGATATAATACACAGATATCATTTATCATTCCCTTAGTATGTGGACCACCCCTGTAAAATATCTTTAAATTGTCCACAGATGTCCACAAAATGTCCACTGAGATCGTTTAGTCCATGACTTTGGTCTCCATCTGTTCTGGTGGTCACTCAGGACAGGAGAGGTCATGTGTTGTGTGGAGTTACTGGGCATCAAAGCCAGCTCAGGTCGGGTCACTGCTGCACTTGCACTGCTTCTTGTAAGGCTTGTCCTCCATTGGTTCAGGTGGTTCCTGCTACAGTAGTTCCTATAACATGCAACTCAAATCACAGGTTACAACAATTTAAAGGTAGAACCATTACAATATCCACCCCTGGACCCTTTGGGCCAGGTTATATGTTTTAACTTTGCAATGAACTCCTCCCCTTGCTCCTAGCCTGGCTAGCAACAAGGGGTTTCTGCTATAGTAATTCCCATAACAAGTAACTCTAATCCCAGGTTACAACAGTTTAAAACTATTTCCATTACAATCTCCACCCCTGGTCCCTTTGGATCAGACCATTGGGTTTAATATCATAATGAACTCCTCCCCTTGCCCCTGCTCCAGCTTGGACTTACCCACAGACTGCAGTCCCTTAGGGTTGTACCTGCTCCAAGTGGAGCCTTACCTAGGAGCCACAGTCTCTCCAGGGGTACACCTGCTGCGGCATAGACTTTTCCACAGCCACAGTCACTTTGAGGTCCGCCTGTACCAGCGTGGCCTTCTCCATGGGACACAATGCTTTCAGAGATATACCTGCTCCAGCATGGCCTTACCCACAGCCACAGTCCCTTCAGAAGCAAAACAGCTCCAACATGGCTTTGCCTATGGCAGCAGTCCCTCCAGAAGTGAACCTGCTCCAACATGGCCTTGCCCATATCTGCAGTCCATCCAGAAGTGAACCTGCTCTGTTGTGGGCTTATCCACAGCCACACACTCCTGAGGTGCTCCAGCATGACCTTACGGACAGCCACTGATGCTTCAAGGTGTACCTGCTGCAGCATGGACTTATCTACAGCCACAGACACTTTGAGGTGTACCTCCTCCAGCATGGACTTATCCTTGGGCCAAAATTCCCTCAGAGGTATACCTGCTGTGGCATAGACATAACCAATGCCACAGATGCTTCGAGATATACCTGCTCTGGCATGGCCTTAGCCACGGCCACAGACGCTTTGGGGTGTCCTGCTCCCACATGGACTCATCCACAGGTCGCAGTCCCTTTGACTCAAGTTCACACTGGCGTTCCAGCCTGTCCAGCAGAGCAACACAGAAATAGCAGCGATGCCCTGACCATCTGCCAGCCTGGGCACCTGGCCATTGCTGTTATCAAAATGCTCCCAGGCACAGCAGAGTAAGATGGTAAGCAGTACAGCAGTACAGCGAGCAGCAAAACCAAAAAGCAGCCACTAAGAAGCACTAGACTTCAAGGCATACAGTATATGTATATACAGTAAGGCAGGCAAGCCCCATAGCAAGCACAGAAGCCTGCTGATTAATAAATTCAATCTAGCGCATTCCGATCAAATCTGTTGTTATCTCAAACCTGTTAAGCCCCACACTGGGTGCCAAAAACGACTGTCGTGGTTTAACCTCAGTCAGCCACTAAGCACCACACAGCCGCTCGCTCACTCCCCCCACCACAGTGGGATGGGGGAGAGAATCAGAAGGGTAAAAGTGAGGAAACTCCTGGGTTGAGATAAAGACAGTTTAATAGGCAAAGCAAAAGTCACGCACACAAGCAAAGCAAAAGAAGGAATTCATCCACTACTTCCCATGGGCAGGCAGGTGTTCAACCATCCCCAGGAAAGCAGGGCTCCACCATGCGTAACAGTTACTTGGGAGGACAAACGTCATAACTCCAAACGTCCCCCCCTTCCTTCTTCTTCCCTCAGCTTTATATGCTGAGCGTGATGTCATATGGTATGGAATATCCCTTTGGTCAGTTTGGGTCAGCTGTCGCAGCTGTGTCCCCTCCCAGCTTCTTGTGCACCCAGCAGAGCATGGGAAGCAGAAGAAGTTCTTGACTACTGTAAGCACTACTTAGCAACAACTAAAACATCTCCACATTATCAGCACTGTTTTCAGCATAAATCCAAAACATAGCCCCACACTAGCTACTATGAAAAAAAAAAAAAACCTCTATCCCAGCTGAAACCAGGACAACAAGTATTACCTGAAAAATTAAAAGCTGGACTGTATTTCAACTTTATGTGAAGTATCACTTATTTTTCACTGTTTAAAGGAAGCTTGCTTTGCCATATGGTAACTTTTGCAAGATGGGATTTATAAATTTTGCATATAGAAAAAAGCCTTCCTCACTTCCTTTTTTTTTGTTTTAATAACAAAGTTGTCAGTATTGAAATATCCTCACCATAACTTCCTCTAACTAAAGAAATTAGAAGGACAGAGACAAATATAAGAAGAATATAAGAAAAATAATGAGCACACTTCAGATAGCAAAGAGGTTTGTGAGGACACGACTAGCAGAAAAAATCTTGCTGGAGGGAAAAGAGGAACAGTAAGGAAGAAACTAAGGTAAAGGAGGAAATCAGTGTGCAAGAAAGAGATACAAGTTTCAGAAAAGTGCCGAGGACTAAATAAAATTAGTCAAAAAACTTTAAAGTAGGATACCTTATGGGGAAATGAAAAAGAAAAAAAAGCGTTTGTAAGTAAATATAGGTACCATGAAAAACTGATAAAAGTTATAAAAATAGACCACAAATAGAATAGGATATCAGTAGATCAGGAAGAAGCAAAAAGGAAGAGAGGAAGGGTAATGATATAGTAATGCTATGCAAAGGCTACAATGACAGTTTTCTATGCTGCAGGAGATCAAAAAGAGTGAGTGGTGTCTTCCTCCAGCATCTATAGGAGACTTTGGCATACACATTTAAAATTCAGTTTTAAACCTGAAATGACAGTTCTAAAATTGGAACCACACAGATTTCTTGTGTGTTCAAAGAAAAAGGATAAATTCAATGTAGCATATAGCTTATGAAACAGAATTATATGGTTTTAAACCAAATCTCACCTCCCCATCCCTCTCCAATCACATTTTTTATTACTCAGGAATATTTTTATTGTAACAATCTTCAGTTGTTCAGGGCTGTAGCTTTTCCCTAATATGGTTTTACAACCATTTCTTGGGGAAAAAATAAACAAAAATAAATAATCAGGAATAGAAATAGTAACTTTTTCTGTTTTTTCTCTACCATGCAGCATACATTTGCAAGGCAAAGAGCTGCATTTTCTTCCGCTGGAAAAAATGAGAATTCACAAGTCCAGTCTTCCAAGATAGATCCAGAAGCACCAGGCAAGAGAGTATTCTTAGTATAAGTGTTCTCCTCATCACCCATCGAAACTGGGTTATGGTGTATTCAGGATTGCAAGAATCTGTGTCACCAAGGGTAACTGGTACTGTAATGGCTGCCATCATGTCTTTTTAGCTGCTGGAACCTTTTGGGACATAAATTTTTATAATTTATAATTGATTTAAGTTGCTTCATCTGGTACCATGACCAGAGACTTGGTTTTAAACAGTCACTGCACCAGTAATATCAGTGTCTGCTCTTCTTCCCAAGACTTTTTTTGTCAGTATTATAACAGAATAAATGAGGAGAGAAGCTTCATATAGTCTCACCAGGGAGACTGAGGCTAACATACCACAACTTTTGTATACCCAGGACATTCACAAGAGGGTGGTCTACCAAGGCAGAAGGTGTTAGAGCATACACACAAGACTGTAACTGGGTAAATAGCAGATTAAAGCCCAAAATGTGCTTAGATCTCATCTAAAGATGCATTGCAAATATATCCAGTGCATAAAATTCAAATCTAGTTCTGGATGGCACGTTTTGCTATTTTAGCCAGAAGTTCAGTAGTTTCATTTTACCCCTTAAAAAAACCTGAATAACACAAAAGATACCCACAAATTAATTTCTTACAGAAAATCATACATAAATCCATAAAATCACCATGACAATTTTTAATGTCTATGGAATAAAAGTAGGATTTTTTCAAGTATTTTTTCTAAAATTAAATCAAAATGCTATTGTTTTTGTAGAAATGTTTTGTACTAAATTTTAGAATTATATAAATGTGCTGTTTGCTGATCTAGCCAACAAGCTTGACAATAAATACCAACTGTGTAAGTTATGTGTGCAGACACCTATCCACCCTCACCTGGGATAGACTGCTAACTTGTTTATTGTAGGTCATCAAACCACCTTCAGGCAGCAATAGCTTTTTGTTCGCAGTTGAGTTTAGCCTGTATGATAGGGGGAGAAAGGGAAAATACCCTTACAGTGAAACTGTATTACTGACATCTCTGATCAAAGACAGAACATACAAACATTGTTATTTTAGGGCCCTTGTCTGGCAGTTTTATGAGAATGAGTTACTTATCTCCGTTTATATGACCTAGATTACATTTTGCATTTCAATATTAACCCAGTTTTTTGCATTTCAGCTGCCATAGTATGAACGTTTCCAGCTGGGCTCTGTCAGCCTCTGTTCCACCATAAATCATATCTGCCTTCTCATCCAAAGGTGCTAACTGATGAGGCAGAAATAACACAATCTCAGCTGGCTTTGTGGCCTACTTACAGCACAGCTACAGCAGGAATGCAGATTGCCTCTCTATTCTTCCGGATAAAGCCATAAAAAAAGTTATATCCCTTTCAACTTACTGTTTTGGAATTCCTCCAGCTCCTGGGACTATTCTTTTCACTGAGTACAGAAAATAATGCTTACACTGCAAATAGTCAACAAGGTCTTAGCAATACTGGAAGTTGGTCCAATGTCATAGCCATGAAGGACTAGAACACAGATTTAAAAAGTTCATTTTTCAACTGCTTGCTATTTGAGTTAATATTGAAAAAATAAATAGCAAGTTATGTGGTTAAAATTAATGGGTCAATATTATGCTTTAAAATTAAACATGAGGTTTTAGGGCTTAAGCTAATAACTATTAAAGATTGAAATGAAGCCTGAACGGGTGAAAACAAAAAATCACTGCATACTTGTCTGCTGTAGGACTGATCAGTACAACAATACCTGTGTTCCTATATTTTATAAATATATCTCTCTGATAATGAAAAAAGCAAATTAAAGGGAGGGAGGTTTCTCTCTCTTCTGTTGTTTCCTACTAATAAGCTCCAAGTTTATATGTCTTGCCTTCAGTCCCCTGTATTTTGAGCTAGTAAATATTACTCCATTTCCTACAATATTTCATTTCTGTTTTTCAGATGATTTTTAGAGGGAAGGTATGTAACAGGATTTGTGTGTGTGTTTGTGTGGAGAAAAATGTATTTTTAATGTAAAATGAAAGACTGTTTAGAAGTAAAGATGCAGATGAGTACAAAAGCCTGCATACATAGACATACATATAAAATGCATAGTATACAATTCATGTATGTATGGTAATGAAGTTATAAATATGAAATATGTACATATGATTTTTAAAACAACAAAAATACTTTATATTCCATTCTTTATTCTTTGAGAAAAACAGATGAAACCTCCTTTGTAAGTACTTCTTGATATCACTCATCATTATGGGTGTATAGATTCATAGTCCATAGGTTGTGATTCTATAAAAAAAAAAGAAAAAAAAGGTTGTGTAGAGGTAAGATTCCAACATTCCATACTTACTAAGATTTTATAGCAAGTTAATTATTTTTCTGAATTTTTCCTTGCCGTCATCCCTTTATTAAAGTTAAGAAAATAACACATAGTAAAAAAATATATTCAAGTACAGGTCAGATTCAGTATAGTATGCAGAAAGGTTGGTTGGCCCCAATAGTTGGAATAATAGAAACAGAACAACCTTAGGTAACTCAAAATTCAAGTGATTCAAGATGCAGATTTCTTTGATCTTCACAGAGATAAACAGCAAAAAGAAAGTCCTGTGTCTATCATGACTGAGTAGAAAATGACAGTTTGGTGTGATTATGAAAAGGAGACAAATGACTATCAGATATCCAAGCCATAAAGTATGTCCAGTAGAGATGGTTAAAACCTAATATTATTGCATAAGGACTTAGTGAGATCTCATCTAGAACACGATGTGCAGTTTTGATTGTTTCTGATAAAGGAAGATTAATCTACACTCAAAGAAATGCAGAGAAAGGCTACTAGCATGATCAAGAGCATGGGCAGCCCTTCTTTATGAGAGGAGATTTAAAACTTCAGCTTCTTCAGTCCAGCAAAATGAAAACTCAGAGACGATATGACTGTTCAGTATAAATAAAGTTGATATTTGGTAAAAATATCACAGAGGGAAAAATCTCTTTGATCTAGAAGGCAATGTTGACACAAGATCAAGTGCCACAAATTATCCATTAATACATTTTTCCCCATGATGACAATCATTCTTATTTCCTGTTTCATCCCTGATTTTCTTCATCCTTACTTTTTATCACTTTGAGTTCCTTGCCAAGCATTCCAGAGAGGAAGAAGCAGGACTTTTGCAACTCCAGTCACATGTGATGATCTGTGGAGAGGAAACCTGCCAAGGCAGAATTTTAAATAGCAATTATTTGGAAATGCTTGCTATGCTTTTTTCAGAGAAAGTTTCTTGTAAGCAGTTAAATTAGTATGTTGGCAAATTAGTTTGCTAAACTGGGCCACATCTAAAAGTCATCACTCTTGTTTCTATTTTGCAGAGTTTCCCTTGATACCTGTATAAGAGCAAAACATGAAGTTTTGCATGCCATTGTGTTGCTCTGCTATCAGTAAAATTCTAAGCTCATTAGAAAACTGGAAAACCTGCAGAGAATAAGTCAAGTGTATCTCATTAAAAATACAGTGGTTGTGGAGTTTTTCCTGATTTCTCAGTGCAGCTTTTCTACTGATTATTTTTCTATTCTTTTGGAATCCACAATTCCTAACAGCAGTGTGAAAATACCACACTGTCTGTTTTACTGGATGAAAGTATATTTTATTTTTAATGGAAATTGTAACTAACAAGTTATATATCATATTTAAATAAAAAAGAAATTAAAATGTGTCCAGCGGTGAAATTTCTTATTCTCTACTGAGTTCCACTTGTGTTTTCTTTTGCTTTGGAGGGCTACCTCAGATGCTGACTTAAATATGATTGTAAGCTCTAACATTCTTTATCTTTCCCATCTTCAACAGAGCTCCAGTAATGCATTTATACACATTACTGGGTCTGAATGTGGTAGAGTTAATTGTCTTCATAGCATTATCTATGGTTCTGTGGTTTGGATTTGTGGTTAAAACAGTGTTGATAACACACCAGTGTTTTGGCTATTACTGAACAGTTCTTGTACAGTGACACGGCTTTCTCTCCACCCCTCTTCTCCCCAGTGAGTAAGCAGGCTGGGGATGGGCAAGAAAATGGAAGGGAGCACAGCCAGGACAGCTGACCCAAATTGACAAAAGGGATATTCCATACCATATAGCACCATCTTTAACAATAAAAGGGAAAGAGGAGGATGAGGAGACATTTGCAGTTACACCATTTGTCTTCCCAAGTAACCATTTTGTGTGCTGAGGTCCTGCTTTCCAGGAATTGGCTAAACACCTGCCTGCCAATGGGAAGTAATGAATGAATTTCATTTCACTTTGCTTCTGTGCACAGCTCTTGCCTCACCTGTTTAAGGGTTTTATCTCAATCCACAAGTCTTCTCACCTCCTTTCTATTATCTCCCCACCCCATGGGAGGAGGGAGTGAGCTGTGTGAGGGGCCGTGAGGTTGTTTGGCTGTTGGCCAGTCAGCCCCCCCATAAGACAGTAGAACAAAATTCATCTCAAGAGGCAGGATGGTGTTTCAAAGAACTGTAGAGGAAGGAAAAGAACTGTATTACAAACTACTGAGTGTACATATAAAAGACAAGAAGGAAGGCTTCATGAAGCTCCTCTGTTTTTTACCGGCAATAGAAGATAGAAGAAGGTACAAGAAATTTCCTTGCTTACATTAGTAAAACATTTAGGCTATGACACTACTCCCACAGAAGAGACAGTGACAGTCATTCTGAGACTCCCTGAGGATGAAATTCTATCAAAGACAATAATAGACATTTAAGAAATTGGAAAATGCAGAAATGCAGAAAATTATGGAAATCCTTAAGAAAAAGAAACTTCCATCATAAAATATCTTTCAATACTGTAATAGATAATTCTTGGGATTTTCTACAATATTTATAAACCTCCTTGATTACATCTTATTTTCATTAGTTCTCAGGAGTTCTCCAGCATAAATATTCTGGACTTTTGCTCTAAAATTACAACTGCTAATATCAACTATTAAGACACATACTTCATCACATCTTCTATGGAATTAAAAAACCCCAAACATATATATCTCCACACAGGAAGTCAATATATGGTTAAATAAAATGCTGTACTTCTTAAAAGTTTTTGAAGAAGATGAATAAAAGATGTGATAAGCCACTTTTTGCTATAAAAAGTGATGCAAAAGCATAGGGAAAAAGAAATGTCATTGTGTAACCCAAAAGAATCAAAACTGGAATGTCACTGAAACACATGCTAAGGTCACACAAATGAAACTTACATCCACAGTGACATATATGCAAAACAAAAGGAGATATGTCCAGGGGATTGATTAACCGTCCCCCCCTTTTGGGGTGTTAATCCCTGTGGTCATCCCTATGGGCAGCAAAATAAGAAAGCCTATTCTATGACTGTGGGAAATAATACCTGAAGAACATTAGAAATAAATATACTTTTTGGTACTAAATAAGTAGAAAAAGCAGTTGTTTTCATTCTTTACAGAAATTTTGTTTTAATTTTAATTGTTGTCTGTTATATTTAGTATCTTAAGTATCATTTGCTACCTAATTGCACTGTAGAAACAAATGTTTTATTATTTATTACAGGGTATATTTTATTGCAAGAAAAAAATAATAGGAGATTAAATGGCCTAATGTATGAACGGGTCTTACAGCAATGATAAGGAAAGAAGAGACTTCTGTGTTAACTAACTAGTGTTTCAGTCAGAAAATGGTTCCATAAGGTCAAGAGAATAAGAAAATTAACCATATGAATATAAGGAATTGTATCTGAGACTTGCCAAAAAGCCAGACCTATTTTAAGTGTTACTATTTGGCTATTAAAAAACCCCAGCAAAAACCAAACCACACACACTAATATGCACCCTGTTGCTAGAAAAAGTGTAACAATAGCCACAACAGCATACTATCCAACTGGATATCTTGCACTTCCAACTGGATTCTTTCACTAAATCTACTTTTATTTACTAAAGCTTAAAGCCTGAAGTGTTTCCTGCTCTAGAATGCATAGATACACAAAACAGACCTGTATTATTATCACACACAGCTATAATATGAAGAACACCATGGAAGCAAGATTTGTGGTGGAAGCAAACATTACTATAACTGTGAGGCACAGCATTTTTTTTAATCAGATGCTGTAATACGAATGAGCTAATGGACAAAAATTAAATGGTCTAGCTTAAATAATTTAGATAGTCTGACTGATTTTGCCTGAAATGGATTCAGGAGCAATTGCATGAGTAACTGCTCATTTCTGTAGAAAAATCTCATGCTGCAGAATGTATACATTAGTGTATTCTTTAGTCATAACTACAAAATCGCCATTCAGCACTGTTTAGTGCATTTGGTGGTGTTTTGTTTTTTGGTTTTTTGTTTTTTTTTTTAAATCTAGAGCAGGTTTGCTTACCTCTGGGGCTTGCCTTTTTTACGTATTTGATATCTATATGCATTTCTGTTCAGGTAGTTGACCACTCAGTTTCTGTGTGATGCACATGTAGGTCATATCAAACCTGAAAGTGATTAGTTTAGTAAGCAGAAACACATGAATATTTGCCAAACTGTGACATGTGGATTGGTAAATTAAATGAATATATGATGTGCACTCAGTTTTAAATATCCATGCAAATTTTTTCATAGTTTTAGAGCTCTTCCTCTCCTTTCCCTTTCTTGATAAGCCTCCATCCCACAAAGGAATGGATGACTATGGAGATGAAGAACACAGTGCCTTGTTAGTTTTTGTCACAGCCTGAGCTTGTATGTACCCAAATTCTCCTCTGGTTCTAGCTTTTTTCTGAATGAAAATGTTATTGCCCGTGTCCTCAAATATTATACAAGGTGTGTATACAATTGTCCTCTAATCTATTTCAGTGAAAAAGAAACAGACTAGCTTAAATAATTTAGACAGTAGCTGCCCTGACTGATTCCAACTGAAATTAATTCAAGAAAAATTGCATTAGTAGCCCTACTGTAAAATCTAAGAAAGTGCTAATCTTCCACCCAAGGGTGCAGCTACAGCAATAGCTTTTCTGTCTGTCATGCCTAGAACAAGAAGCAGCCATGTTAAGACAACTAGTGCCCTCTTTTCCAGTTAGTGAAATGACCCAATTTCTGAATAAAATAAAATAAAATAAAATAAAATAAAATAAAATAAAGTAAAATAAAATAAAACAAAATACACACCACCAAATGGTGTCAGTTAGCTTTTTTCATGGTCATAAGTCTGATTTGTTTCTAACAATCAGTGATTTCAGTTCCATTCCCAGCAAAAGCAGGAAATTGTGATCTTTCAGTAATTTGACACAAGTGAAAGTCTATTTCAAGGTGAAAAACTCCTCCGGGTGGATTGCTGTCTTTCGTGTTCATTTGTGATCTGCAGGTGCTTGACAGGAAATGAGCATGGTTGTGGCAGGACTACTTCTCTTTGAAAAATGTCACAAAACATTACTGATGGAAAATTTAAAAAGCAGGGATCGCATCTCAGCTGCAGTATAGTACTCAGCTTACGGTATCTGTTTCTGTCTATCAAGCTTGAAAACAGAACATTATTTTCATTTCTTCTTCTGTGTGTTCTCATGACAGCTTTAAACTTATTTCAATGTAAAGGTAGAGAATGACTACTCCACAAAAATAAACAAACGAACAAAATAACCAACAACTACTATAATTTATCTGCAAATATATTAGCAAAAATTAAATTATGACAAAATTGTCATGTGTCCATCTGTTTAGTTCTTCTATTAACGGAGTCTATTAAATGTTTCTTACATTGTTTCTGTTTAATGTTGACATTGATTTCTGGAGAGAGTTTAAGATATTTGAGATGAAATTAGTTCTTGGACTCTAAGCAGTAGTCCACAAAATATTGTGAGAGCATCCATGAAACTATTTGTAACTACAGTGTAATTACATTTGCAATGTAGTTTTTCTGTTGTCCTATGAAGTATCAGTGATGGTGTATTTTGTTATATTAAATAGAGAAGTTATAGGAGCCTGTGCATCTCTAGAAAATGCTTAAAAATATTAGATGTTTTATTATTAATCTTAATAGCATTTCAGATGATTTTTTATATATCCAAGGAAAGATGACCACTTCTGAAACTACCTGTCACCACTACAGTTTAATGTTTTTGGTTTTGTTTGGTTTATTTTTTGTTTGTTTGTTTGTTTGTTTGTTTTTAAATAAAGACTGTATGCACAAACACTGCAGAGAGTAAACATATCTAAAGAGAGACTTCTGGGTTGCTGGGAAGATAGGGCAACTCAGGTTTCTGCCTTTTATCAGCAGCACTCACTGAAGAGTATTCTCTCAACCACAAAAAAGAAAATGCCATCATTTCATAATTGTCACCCATATCTCATTAGCATTGCAGCTAAACCTATTTTTAATAAATGTTCCAGACCGGGATTTACAGAAAAAGAGACACAGGTTCTGTCAATATGCAAACTGATATATGAAACGGAATATGTATATATGTATATAGACCATGCAAACAAATTAGATATGAAATAAGACAAATGTTATATAACTGCATTTAGTAAGTACACCTATAAATTTCTGCTGTAACAATGTATTGCTTTGATGAGTCTGACACAACAAAAAGAAGCAGCATTAACATTTTTATAATAATAGACTTAACCAGAAAAATCGAGTCAATCCACAAAAGCAGTCTTTCAAAGTATCAAAATAGCTACCCAAGATCACACACAGGAGGTTGGTGTTTTAAGTACGATGATCAAAGCAATACTTTTTAGACTAAAATTCATGGCCTTGCAAAAATAAATTGTGAGCAACATTGACTTATTGAGGCCATCTAGTTTGACCTTCTCTAGTTAAATATCAATGTCCTTTTGTTTCTTCATGTTTTAGAGACAAAATAGACAGGTTAGTATGATGTACTGGGAGAGGTAATGTTGTCCGAAAAGCAGATTTGTGTGCTGTGTGCACACAAAAAAAAGCGGTGTGCAATGAGTCAATAATCACACACTCAGGAGAGATATTGCTAATTTATTTCAGGGTTGTGCAAGCCTGGGTGTTTGGTGGTTTTCCACAAATCAAGCACACCGAAGCTGGCTACCTCATTATATTTATTCAATAACTCCATACATATTCTGCCTATCTAATACATATTCATTCTAATCTACACAGGTTGCATAATGACATTAAGTCACCCTTCTTGGCTCTGCTTCAGATCTTTCTGCACATGTCTTCCTCTTTTTGGGGGTCCTTGGTGGTCTTTACAGATTAAGTACCCTAACCCTTTTTATCCCTATATATGGTCATGTGTCACCTAAGGACAATCCAAGGCTATCATCTCTTGCCAACTCTCCTTAATTTTTTTCTAAAAGGAACGTTTGTCCTTGATTAAATGGATAACGCTGATGGCCAACATATCCTGTCCCTAAGCTTAGGTTAAATATTAAAACACGAAGCAATGCTTGATCAAAAAGAAAGGAGTCTAGATTCATGCTCATTAAACATAGCCAACACCTCTTCTTTCTGAGGAGGGGTTGTTCTCTTACAGTAAGAACTTTGGGTTATTAAACACTGATGCATGAGATGCTGATGGAAAGATGGCATAATTAAGTTCTACCATTTTTATCTCTGTCATGCTGAATTAGGAAGGCAAGGAAATACATACATATAAAGGCAAAGAAACAATTTTAATAATTTTCATCAAAACTGCAAAAGTACTGAATACAAGTCTTGGTTTTTTCTGTTTCTTAATACGTGTATAGCACTTTAAGAAAAAAGAAGTGTTATTATATGGCATTAAGATAGTTGTAAGATAAAAATGCAGCTCCTTTAGAAAAAGGTAAGTAGCAATAACAAAATGCCAGAAACTAAT
Source organism: Morus bassanus (assembly GCA_031468815.1). Taxonomy (NCBI): domain Eukaryota; kingdom Metazoa; phylum Chordata; class Aves; order Suliformes; family Sulidae; genus Morus; species Morus bassanus. The sequence goes on from CM062568.1 coordinate 79,983,814, forward strand.
CAAACTCATTGTTAGCTCCTTAGCAGTCCTATAGAGCACAGTGGAAACATAAAACTGGAGACACATGTAGCTATTCTCTGTAGCTTTTGGTGAGAACTACATTCTCTTGAGAGCAAGTTGCTGTGACTGATAGTGACTTGCAAATTGCAGTTGACTACATTTTGTATTAATAAATAACATTTCTGCTGGGAAGCTATTATAATCTTACAAGAATGAGAAATAGTTCTCCAAAAGCCTATTGTATGTGCCTCTGCCTCCTATGGTTAAATGAAAGTCTGTTCTTTTGAAGATTCTTGACGAGAAGATGCTGAGGAGGAAGGATTGTGAATTTACAGAGTCTGTTAGGAAAGCAGCCAAGGTAATTCTTTTTTAAGTATTGAAGAAAAGTGCTTTGAATTCTAATGCTACATAAGAATAACAATAGGAAAAAATACAAACATCTGGAAAACAGTGATTTAAAGAAATGAATGTGCAGAATAATGTCATAAAATATGTTCATATGCTTTTTACAAACAAGTCAGTGGAGAATATGGAATCTAATTGGAATTCACAAATATTTTGTTCATTAATTAAGAATATAAAAAATAATATCAATTATCTAAAATATTTGGGGTTTTCTCAGTGTTTTTTTTCTCTCAAGTTGATATAGCAAAATGATTGAGGTAAGTTAGGGATGTTATCAACATGGATGGATGTAGCTTTAAAAAGTTTTGCTTTACAGATAATGCAGAGTTATAAGATTTGGAGGGAGCTGTTCAGACTACACTACCTTAAATGAATATTCTAAATTGCTCTCTACAGAAACCTATTTTGCTTCACACCTATCATGGGAGGATAGGGAACTAAACCTTATGTATTTAAAGTCAGCCTTTCTAAGTATTGAACTCCTCTACACTTCTCCCAAGGGAACATCTAATTCACTAAAGGAAAACCTGAAAAGAAAGAGAGTGTTTTGTATGAGTAAAACTGTGTAGCTACAATGCACACTAGTTTTGCTTTGAGGCCGACTTTTGGGCTGTTGACCATGGTGGGACATGTTAAATACCGAGCACTTCATAAAATGTGTCACCTTGAGTTCCAGAATAACAAGAGACCTTCAAAAACAGGCACTGAGATGCAGTGTCTGAAGCAGCGTTATGCTCACTAAGCCTTGTTTTATCGTTAAAAACCTACTAAACCTGTCATCTAGGTTTCACTTTTATTTGGCAGGTTTCTTAATAATGATTAGATGTACTGTAAGGAGGCAAATGAGGATTTTATTATTCATTAGGCATATTATCAGTATAGATAGATCAAAGAAAAAAAAACAGCTTTTGCTCCAGATTTGTTAGATTTCACCTAAGCATCATATATTCTTGCACAGGATTATGCATTTTGCTGCAGCATAAACTAGAGTGGTGATTTGTAAACGAAGCCTGGGATTAAACTGCTTTTAACAGAAAGTTTTTTTACAATCTGAAAACCCCGAATATTTTTCAGTGAGTTTGTGCGGGTGTTAATCTTTGGTATGTTATGCTTTGGTTTTGTTACTAGTTCCTTGAAGTAGGGGGATGATTGCTTTGAAACCCCTGGAGAGAATCAGATGACAGAGTTTCAGAAAAGCTAAGAACCTTTCTAAACAAACACACTCCCTGCAGAGAGAATCGGAGCTGTTGATCTTCTCAGCAAAAACACTACCTAAATGTAGCCACAGTTAATTACATTCTGTTGACAAGAGACACCTAAAACACTACATTTTATCATCATGCAACAGCATACAAATGACAAGTTTTGACAAGTATCTATTTGTTGTTTCCAGAATTTGCATTGACTATGACAAGCATACTTTAAGCTATTATGCCTCAGTGCTATTTAATCAATCATGCTTTACTTTTGAAGTTAATTCTAGTTCAGATAAACATGCCCAGATCTGCAGCTTGCGTGATGTCAATAGAGGTTTTAGGTCTTAGAACATTAACACAGTAGTTGTGCCCGAAGCTATCACACACTTGATTAATGCTTTTACATCCATGAGAGTAATAGAAATGGAAGATTTTGGTTTCATGCTATAAATTCACTCATTTGAGGAGAATTATATCATTGCCCTTCTATTTGGCTATTGTAGTTCTCTCCATTAGTTCTGCATGCTGTTGTTTCCCATTTGAAGCTTTTATGGTCTTAGGCACTATTAAAGTCTGGTATGAAATGCAAAACATGCTTTTTTGTCATTATACAAATACAGTTTCTAGTTCAGTGGCCTGCTTTTGCAGGGGAAAAAAAAAAAAAAAAAAAAATCAAACCCAAATCCTGTTTTCCTGAAGCAAGTTCTATTTTAGTAGTTCTGAAAATATGTTTGGCTGGGTCTGTGGATTGAAATACCATGAAGCAGTGTATTTAACCACCAAGAGTCAATCAAGAACAGGGAAGGTGATTCCAGGTCATTTAACTTTTTGGCCTAAAGGATATAGAAGCGTTCTTTCAGAAGAGGAACGGAGAAGCTGAACACCGGAAACAAGCACATGGATTCAGGAAGACAACTGAATCTATGCATGAGTTAACATTAACCTCCAGGACCTTGCAGTCAGCCTAGAACATGATTTTCATGTTCCTTCTGGATATGGAGGTTAAAATCTGAAGTACAGAGAAACTGTCCTTAAGAATGCAGCACTATTTCTGAAGCAGAATGCAGGGAGTAATCTCTTTATCGAACCTTTGTCAGAAGAGTTCTAGGCACTTTGGTTGTTTTGCCCTTAAAAGGAGTTTCTGGTATGTTTACTGATAATGGTACTGTCAGAAGTATTTCTAAGATTTTCTGACAGCATTTCCTTCTATGCGGGTTCCTTTTTCTTTTTTCCTTTTTTCTTTTTTTTTCTTTTCTTTATTCTGATGATTTAAAGTAAAGTTTGTGAAACTTGGATATTGGTGACATAGATGACTAAAGGTCAGAGACTGGGCTAATATTCATGATAGAATGACCAGTTTGGGACTAGAAAACTCAGGCTCACCTACTTCTTTTTAACACAGACACACAGACAATCAGAGGAAGGGGGAAATGATAGAGCTAAAAGAAGCGAAACATGCGGATCTTCCAGGGTTGTACTTTGCATATAAAAAACCCAAAATAGCACACACAAACACAAAGCTGAGGAATGTAGCATACTTTGCTAATTGTTTGTACACTTTCTTCCGAGAATGCTGTTCAGCCCCACTTACCTGGGGGTTGAATTTTCTTTAGCACTAGTGTTAGGTATCACAGCGAGGTGGGAAATGCTCTAAGGAAAGCCAGATAAGCTTTTTGACTTGCAAGTCATGAATGCATTTTTTTTCCACAGTCTCATATACCTTTACACCATCATTTCTTTTAGTGTAGGATCTTCTACTGTGTTGCCTGCTTTGAGCAGCAGTCCCTCTAAAGCACTAAAGTCCTGCCTCATTTCCTAAGGGACATTGAAATGGATACATTGAACTGACTTATTAAGCACCTAGTGATTTTTAGCACTGTGAAGTCATTGTAAAGAAAGATAAAACCAAAACCAAAACAACTTGAAAAAAATAATACAGACAAATATATATTGAAAAAAAAATCCAAATGGATCCAGCATGATAAGAGTCATCTAGCAACAACTTCAGTGTAGGCACAGAAGTCAGAGCAAAAGAGATCTCCCTTTTTCCTGTCATTGACAGCCTGAGCAATTCTCTCTGGAATGTAAACATACTGTACAAAATGTCTGTAGTTCATATTTCTGCATTCATATCTTTTAACTCAACCTTTTGTTGTTTCTTTCACTCATTCTCCAGTATTACCTAAAACTAAACACGATATTTTGCCAGGACCAAAAAAATAGAAAGGAAAAGCAGACATTACAGAATTAAAGCATGTGATTAAGAAACTGGCTGTCTGGTAGCTTAAAAATCTTGAATACACAATGGATTTTGTTTTGAGTTGTGCAGTCATCACAACACTGACGTGGCAGCAACAAAAACTGTGTGGAAACAACCATACTTATCGGAGTTTGCACTTGCCACTAAGACATCTTAAATGAAAATGGCTGTCCTGCACTGCTAAGCATTGCCCTCAAGATTTCAACCACCTTTGCTGCAGAGCACCAGGTGATTCTCCTTTATGTCTTTCTAAGAAAATCATACTTAAATGACAGGTCAAGGAGATGGGTATCTCTCAACTTATAATTAGCATGTACTAGTCTGCTCTACCAAAAGAAAAATCAGTTTCCCCAAGTATTAGCCTTCAACTTGTTCATGTTGTATTGTAGAAAAATATTTAAAATGTTAACAATACTTAAATTAGATTTACTCCCTTTTTTGCAGGATGTTTTTTTAGTTCTGGCCAAGACTAAATCTACTGTCAAAAATAATTCTGTCCCAGTATTTCTGACAGGCATCAAAACCAAAAATGCTGAAAAATTTTGTTCTTGCAAACTCTCCAGCTAGAGCTGTTGAATCAAGGTTCAGATACATTTCAGATAAGCATACAGATTTCAATAACAGAACTGAAATACTAAAGCATGGATCATTCCCCAGTCATATCCGTCTCAGGTGAAAGAAATGAATCTAATTTTTCAAAGAGCATATTTTAAGGATCTAATTTCTTGTATTAGAAAAAAAATAGATATTTTTATATTTTTATGCTGTTTCTGGTAAAGATACTATCGAAACGTTATTCAATTGAGTGTGTCAGAAATTACCACTTCCAAATGTCTGTGGGCAATCCTTCTACAGTGGCAACTGTATTGCTCATACAGCAGCTGAATGTGACAGAGAGGTCTTGCTCTCTGCTGTTGGCTTTGGCTGTTTTCCCGTCTGGTTTTTTTTCTCTCTTTTTAATCATACAGTTGTGTTTTGGAATGATATAAGCAAACAAGGCAAAATGAGGCACCAAAGATCTCTCTGGTACCCATGCTGCAGTAACAATAGGTGTAAGTTACCATACAGTGGTAGTATGCTAAGTGTTTCCATTCTTGTTCCTTAGGACAGGATCTAGTGAAAACAGTAAGCAGCAGTTTTTAAAGTTAGTATTTTAAAACCTTTACCTTGTTTTCATTTGCCCAGTATCTGTTTCCAAGGAAACAGAAGGAGAAACCGGAACCAGTAGCGAAGCAGTTATATAAGCAAATGCACCTGCTTTCAGCTGCTGGCTTCTTTCCTGTTTTTCTAGCTCCTGAAGTCACAGTTAATAAGGCCCCTGATAATTTAGAATAACATCAGTTTTAGTCAATACCTACATACATATAAACAAAAGGGAGTTGGCAACACAGGTGGTTTTCAATATGGAGGTTTTTAGCTGGCTGTGGACTGGGGGATGGAGTTTGAAACAGGAGAACATATGCGCCCAAGAGATAATATTGTAGTGTGTAAGTCAGAGGAAAATACAGCAAAACAGTATTAAAGATTATTCCATTGAAGTACAGAGCAGAGAAATAGAAACAGAATTGCAGACTTAATTGTTTATTACTTTTCATGTGCCATCTACTCTCCAGATGTTGCCAGGCTAAGCATGTGGAAGTTGTCTCATTTCCTCACCTTTGGTGCACTCACTGTCTAAGATAAAATATAAGAATTTATGGCAACTTGACCAGTTCAGAGTTTGCTGAATTTTCAGAGGAAATGCAAGCTTAGGAATTGTGTTGTGGACTGTGCTGCATGGTGTGTACAACATAACAAGGTCAAACGTTACTCTTAAAACAACATTGCTTTTAGAATACACACTGAATATCAGCAGAACTGTTTAGACATTTTACTGAAGAAATGTTTTCCTATTCAGAAAGTGCCGATTAGTCAAAAGGGAAAAAAAAAAAAAAAAAAAAAAAGTGATCTGTGCTGCATTTTATTCTGTGGTCAAGGATATTTAGTTCTATACAGAACAGATATTTTTTATTTCTGTCACTGGTTTTGGTTAAGGAAATTTATCTTGCACTATGTGTTACACTGCACAATTGTGCAAAGTCAAGCAAAAGCTAAAACAAAGTAGGTAGTAATTAAAATATGGCCAGTTTGGGGAGTTTCATGGTAGTCAATGTAGATAAATATGATACCTAAATACATATATGGATATAAATGAATATATAAACAGGATTTTAACACTGCAACTAAACACAGGGAGGACTGTTTGCTCTCAATCTGGACTTCAAATTTTGATCTTCAGTGATTACTGTTGTGTCAGATTTTTTCCTGGTTGCTAAAGGCTGAATTCTGCCTGACATAAGAAAGTTACAAAGATGAGACTACTCTTACTCACACAAAAAAGGTAATGCAAGATAACAATGTGATCTCAACTGTAGTATACTACCAAACCCATGTGTCACTCTTTTTGTTAAAGTAAAGTAAATGTCAGAAATAGATAGGTATCCAAGCAGCACAAGTGCTTAAAATGTTATCTGAATCTCCACATAGCAACACTGCATAAATCATTATCAGACCTCTTCTGCAGCACAGAAATCCTTGGAGCTTCATGAAGCTTCCAGTCATGTTATGTTACCCCAGAACTGTTGCTTTTACAAGTACCCTTTCTCGGGAAGTATTGATTTGCAAGCAGCTAATAAGTGTGATTCACACAATCCGGTTTCTAATTTATGGATCATATCTTCTGTTGTTTCCATTTATGATATGTTAATTAGCTGTGTTTCTCCCACCTATGTTATGGTCTAAGTATTTAAAAACATTCAACAATGTTGTGGTTTAACCCAGCAGGCAGCTAAACACCACACAGCCATTTGCTCTCCTTGCCTACCCTGCAGTGGGATGGGGGAGGAAATCGGGGGAAAAAAGATAAAATTTCTGGGCTGAGATAAAGACAGTTTAATAGGACAGAAAAGGAATGGATAATAATAATAATAAATAATAATAATAATAATATACAAAATAAGTGATGCATAATGTAATTGTTCACCACCTGCCAACCAATACCCAGCCAGTCCCTGAGCAGCAGTCCCTGCCCCCTGGCCAACTCCCTCCAGCTTATATACTGAGCATACTGGGTATGGAATATCCCTTTGGCCAGTTTGGATCAGCTGTCCTGGCTGTGGCCCCTCCTGGCTTCTTGTGCATCTGGCAGAGCATGGGAAGCTGAAGAGTCCTTGACTCGTGTAAGCACTACCTAGCAACAACTAAAACATTGGTGTGTTATCAACATTATTCTCAACCTAAATCCAAAACACAGCACTGTACCAGCTACTAGTAAGAAAATTATCTCTATCTCAGCTGAAACCAGGATAAACAAGCATTTCTTTTAAACTGTTGTTTCCATTCACTTTCCAATTGTCTGAAAATTTTGTAAAGGTATGGTCGTATCATGGTGGCTGGTTTATAATGGATTCTGGAATACTTCAGCAGTTTGTCCAGATCAAGAATTTTTCAAAATTAGTTTTATTACATATCATATTGCTTCATGGCAAATCCAGAAGACACTGACTCTTCCCTGTAAGCAGTTCATAAGAGCAGTAACAAGGGCACTGGGGAAAACACATAGATAAACTTCTGTGTCCTGCTCCTGAGCTGGAAGGCTCCTGCGGAGAATGGTATAATGCAAACTGCATCTCAAAATGGTGGCAATTTATGCTTAGGTGGTTAGACATGCTGGCAGTATTTTTTGTTTATTTTCATCAAAATAAATAACTGGTTTACATATTCCTTGACAGTGCTCAAGAAATTTAAATTTTACATTAACTAGAAAGCTAAAAACTTCTAGAAATTCACTAATGTTCACCAGACTACATTAACTTAGGGAAACGTATTGGGTTTATATGCCCAGGTGCTGGCAGTGGGGTCCTACAGGGTGGCCCCTATGAGAAAAGGCTGGTGCTGTCCTGTGCTGGACACAGACACTTCCAGATGGCTCCAGTGGACCCACTGCAGGGAACAGCTGAGCCCCCCAGCCAAGCTGGTGGCACCTCTGGGAAAATGCATTTACACAATGCTGGATAGGTAGAGGAAGAAAGGACAAAAAGAGTGAGAAACAACAGAGGAAACACCAAAGTCGTAAGAGGAGGAGGTGCTCCAGGCACCAGAGAAGATATTCCTTGCAGCCCATGGAGAAAGATTACTACAGTGGAGCAGGTTGTCGCCCTGCAGCCCATGAAGGACCATGGCAAAGCAGATACCTACACTGCAGCCCATGGAGGATGCCACAGCAGAGCTGGTGGATATTCCTGCAGGAACTGTGGCCCATGGAAAACCCATGCCAGAGCAGCAGAAAAGTGTGAGGGAAGAAGCTGCAGAGAGAAACTGCTGTGTGCTGACTGTAACACCCCAGTCCCCCCTGCACCTCTGGAGGGGGGCAGAGGTATCTGGAATAAAGAAGTGAAGTTGAGCCTTGGATAGGGGAGAAGAAAGCTGTTGTTTTAATGTTTGTCTTTGTTTCTCACTACCCAAATCTATTTTAGTCAGTAATAAATTAATTTTCCCCAAGTCAAGTCTGTTTTGTCTGCAGTAATAATTTGTAAGCAATCACCCTATCTTTATCTCAACCCATGAATTTTCTCATTTTTTTTTCTCCCTTTCTACCACTGAGGAGGGGAAGTGAGTGAGCAGCTGGGTGGGCACTTGGCTGGTGGCCAAAGCTAACCCATCACAGGGAAAATAAGGCCAGTATTGATACTAACAAAAAAGGAAGGATAATCTTTGAAAAAGATCTATTTTTAAATGGTGTTTTAGACTCTATCCATAAAGATAGGATCTCACAAAGTGTCAGTCCACCTACTTTCATTGACATCAAGAGTCCCATACAATTTTAGAACACTCATCCAAGAAGCCTTTACAAAATTCTGAACAATTGTACTTCAAAAGTGGAAAACAGAACAGAAAATGAAAATGTTAGACAATAAGTGCTACAAGTAAATACAAAGTAAACTAACTTAGGCTAGCATTACACTGCCTATTTCTGATTCCAGTGGAAATCTACCCTCAGCACGATGAGGTTATCATTGATAAGAAAACCTGTGAAGACAGTAAATTCACCTCTCCTGAGATTTCTGCTGCTTTTATTAGATTTCAGTTGGCCCATAATCCATGTAGTTTACAGTCCACTCAACCTTACATACATATTTTTGTGTGTGTAGTTATATACACACACATATAGAAAATAAAAACCCTTTTCCAAATATTTATTATTGCTAACCCTCTATGTAAATTAAATAGGTTGAGTTCAATTAATTATTCTGTTACAATTCTTTTTAGAAGATGTATCTAAACTGTTTAGGAGATAATTTTTGTATTAGATTAAACTCTAGAACATATCTGATTAAACTATCTAAAAGTTATTATTCTTATGTCTTAAGTTATGGATACCCTGTCCTTCAGAAGAAAGCAAGTGTGTCAAAATTTCAGTGTTTACACATTTGAAACAAAGCTGGTTTGACACAATTTCCTGACATTTTTTCCACTTGAGTAAATTAATTTCATTTCCATGTATAACCATGGAAGAAATATATTCTGTGAAAGGTAAGAGACCTTCAGGCATCCCCAAAGCTAAATCCATTGCAAAGCAGGCAGATCTGGAAATGTGCAATGATTCATTTTATAGTCCTTTTGCTAAAAATGAAGGTTGACTTGTTTTTCCCCTTATCATAGCATATACCTTTAAACTGTATTGATTGGAATAAATTGACATTGCAGTCCTGTGTTTCTTTTTCTTTGTATTGTTTTCTTTGAAGGAAACTAGCCATTCTGAAGTAATCAAAGATGTAGAACTGTAATCAACAGTCCAGGGAATTTCAAGCTATTAAGGTCCCTCTTAGTTTAAGAGCTTACTGACACACATTCCTTAAGCTCCTCTTTTACTTCTATGAAAAGTCATTAAAAAAGTGGATATTATTTCAAAGCCACTGAAAGAAGTCATCCAAATGTCCTCATACACAGAGATAAATCAAGCTACAAGAAAATACTCCAGACAGACAGTATGAATGATTGTAGGACAGGAAAGACTGAACCGTGTTGTAGCTGTGGCAGCAGGATCAAGCAATGAGCAAGGTATTACAATGTAAGTAGAAATGGCCTAAATACACAGTAAAGCACAGTTTAGAAATATCAGCCTAAGCATATAGGTTTTTAGCTATTTTTATCATTGGAAATTTCTTTATAGTTTGAAAATTGTACTAAGGACTATTAGATGTTTTGTTACAAGTTCTATAGCGCATTTCTGACTTCAGCTTACAGTATTTCAGTTTTCTGCAGAGATTGTTCACCTCACTTAGACAAATTATGTAGTTATTTATCATACTGTCATGGTTTCAGCTGGGATAGTTAATTTTCTTCACTGTAGCTGGTATAGGGCTGCATTTTAGAGTTAGGATGAAAATAATGTTGATAACACACTAATGTTTTGATTGTTGCTTACACTAGTCAAGGATTTTCTAGCTTCCCATACTCTGCCTGGTGCACAAGAAGCCAGGAGAGGAGGGGGCACATCCAAGAGAGCTGATCTGAATTGGCCAAAGGGATATTCCATATCATGTGATGTCATGCCCAACATATTAACTGGGAGATGTTGGCCGGGGGAAGCAGCGGTCGCGGCTCGGGGACTGGTGGTGTCGGTCAGCAGGTGGTGAGCAGTTGAAGCACTTGTTGTTTTTTTTTTTCTTTTCCTTTTTTTCATTGGGTTTCATTCCTCTCTCTCGTTATCTTCTTTTTTATTATATTATAATTATCATTATTATTATTATTATCATAATCATTATTGTTATCATTACCATTACTACCATTACTCTTTTATTTTAATTATGAAACTGTTCTTATCTCAACCCAGGATTTTTCTTGCTTTTGCTCTTCCGATTCTCTGCCCCATCCCACTGGGTGGGGGGAGTGAGCGAGCGGCTGTGTGGTTCTTAGGTGTTGACTGGGGCTAAACCACTACTCATATTTGAAATTTAATGTTAGAAATAATTTCATCTTTTCTCAGACTACCAGCACATTCTTTCCATTGCCTGGACTCTAGCAAGAAAATGTATTATCCCAGTATTTTTAAATCATGGAAACTGTAAATAATTGGGACTTGGGGAAATACAGGAACTCAGTGACTCACAGAGTGATAATTATCCTTTTGGTTCTTCACATGGGGCATCTGCTGAGGATGGCATGTTACCTCTTCACAGAGGAAGTTTCCCACACATAAACACCTGTTGCCATTTGGGATGTTAGAGGTTACCTTAGACATTCATGTTGATCTGTCACCAGGCATATGTGCACAGTGCCCTGGAGATCTTAAGGGACCCTAGAAGTCTACTTCGAAGCAACTGAATTGAGCCAATTTGAAAACTGCAAGTTAGCACTCTAAAATTATGGTTGGTATTCCATAGTATTTGAGCAATATTGTGGTTATAAGGTTCACAAGGAGAATTTGCTGAAAAAGTTAGGAAAATCCTTGACCCTATATCTTGCTCAGAAAGAAAGAGCTTTAAATCTTGTCCCCTGGCACTGCCTTCAGTGGTTAAATCAATTCCACATTCAGACACTTAACTTCAGTTGTCTACTATAGAGGACTGGGATTCAGGTCAGTAATAAAGACACGTAAGTGTGGGTACCTATAGTTAAGGTGGTGTCTAAGCCCATATTAAAGTCAATGCGGAATAATCAGAGAACTTAGCAGAGGTAGTCAGAGGACCAAAAAAACCCAAAAATACCTGAACTGAAAAGCTCTATGAATTCCTTGTGCTGGGAATGTAGACTGCCATGTGGTTGGGCTGGGAATGTAGACTACCATCTTATGTATACATACCTGGGGACATCTATGTCAGGGCACTATGAGGGCCTGCTGCCCTCAAGGGCAGTACACCAAGGGCAGCCATGGTAGGTCTTATCCCACAGCACCCAGTGAGGGAGCAGGGCTGGACTGGGCTGGGGATGTTTATCAGGGCCAGTCTAGAGTCCAGTGACTTCTTGGCAAGATCATGGTGACAGGGCAGTGCCAAGATTCAGGCAAGAATTCATGTCCGTGGACTAGAACCAAGATCAACAGGACCCATGCTCAGAGCTAGGTATGTAGTTAAAACAGCTCAGATGGGGATTAAGCACAACAGATTCACCTTAAAAGATGCTCCAGATGAAAATGAGGGAGATCCATTGGGGCTTCTTATCAGAGTTCTTCAAGGGGAGCCTCCACTGATATGTCTTCCACCGCTTTCTTCAAAATAGCTTTTATCAGCTGGCTGCATTTGGGGTTAAATCCTATCCCAGATAACTGGGCTACACTCCCTCATTCCTGTTGTTCAGCCAGCATGCAGGTAGGAATGTAAAAGTCATAGGAGCAAGGGACTTCAGTCTTACAAAATTCTAAATCTCACCTAGGTGTTGGGGGATGGAATGATGGGATTCTGATTTGAATATATTTAATGTATTTTACATTAAAATATACTAAGCTTCCATCACAATAGACAGAAACATCTAATTTTCTCTCCAAGGCAGACACAAAGTACAGAGAAAAAAGACTTAGACAAACATGCATATATAACATTTTCTTTTGCCTAGAATTTGGGCTTCTTTCCCTTTACCACAGTCAAGCTTAGGCATTTATCTGAGTTGACATGGATATTCTTGCTGGGACAAATGATTATATTTTAAATTATGTCATGCCTTACTTTATCTGTACCTCACCAGAACTACATTCTCAAAGCAAAAAGGAAGAAAAGAATTAGTATATTTTCATGTTTATCTTTAAGCATTTGCCTGAAAATCATTAAAATACTATATAATGAGAGATAACAAGAATTGTTTTGTATTTTAACTGAACCGTGTCTCCCTTTCAGTTTTTTACATCTTTGCCTCTGATGCCTTTGATTTGGGAATAATGCAATGTGACAAGATAGCCACCAGCCATGCCAAGCTAAGCTAGCAGTTTCAAATGGTAAAGTATTTTGCAAAACACTTTTAAAAATGCATGCAAAGGTTCAGTCACAATGTGCCACCTTTTACTGCTTGTAATCAAACTGCAGTGAGCAGAATTGGCCTTATATCCCCATATGACAGACTGCCATATTCCTCCTAACATCTCTTCATGCATCTGTGTATGACAGAAATGTCTTGTTCCCCAGCAATTAATAAGCAGAAGATTGCGGTTTCAAGATTTTAATCAAGATCATCATAATTTATGAACTTCATTTTTCTAACCCAGCAATTGGTGTGGATCCCATCTGGTGCTGTGGTCACAGATGGCCTTGACAGCAGCAGGTGCATGGAACAACAATGTGTGGTAGTTGAAGACAATGTTGCATGTGCCCAGCACAGACATAGGCTCTGTTTTCTTCTCAAGCTAATAGGCTCAGTGATTCCTACTGTAGTTGTGAAACAAAGATTAAGGTTCACCTAATGCTTTCTTCTCCTGTTCCTCAAATGCAGTAAAGGTTGGTAGGGATATATAGTGTTGCTACTGCCCTACAACACTGAAGTTCTCTATCCTGAGTGAGTCCAAGAACACTATCTGATCAGCACATCACAAAAGTGATTAATAACCTTCTCCATTAGTTCTACCTAATGGAACTTTTGCTTGAGTAAGGTTTTAACCCTGAAACATATGCTGTAGTCTGGGGTTTATATATATTATATTCAATATCTGCTTAGAATGAAACTTACATGAACACGTCCTCAGAAAAAAAGCCCTCTAGCTTCCCTATTGCTGACAGCAATGTAATAAAATTGCTGTTGATATCTCTGTAAGAAAAGAATGGATTAAAAAAAAATACACACAGTTCAAAATTTGATGTTACTGTATTTTATCTTGATTCAAAACCCACTAAGTAGGAAAAATCCATTCTTTCTTGAAACAAGCCTTTTCTGATTAAAACACTTCACAGTTGAAGTTATTATGTTAAAAACAAAAACCAAACCAAACCAAACCAAACCAAACCAACCAACCAACCAACCAAACAAACAAACAAAAAAGAAAAAAAAAAAGCCCCAAACTAGAGTAATTTGGCTGATCAGACTGTAACTTGTTTTTTTTTCTTTATCAGGCTACAACAGTTCAATACCACTAGTAATAGTGTTCTGGTACACATTTACTTACAGTCAATAAAAAAATAGTTTTGCTTTATAAAATAAACATTTATCCCTAAATATTTTTGTGGTGGGAAAGGCAACTTTTCTTCACCGCTCTGTGAGAATGTTTATTTTTACTTCAGACAGCTAAACATTCATCAGGTGAAATCTAGTGCAACAAAATCAGTCATGGTCCAACATCAATATGATGGCAAAAGATTTTATTCTCTGGCATAGAGTCACATTGTTCACAGCAATGAATTTAGTCAGCTTTGCAAATGATTCTCCATAGAACATCTCTCACCCAACTAAAATTAACTGGTTGTGGGGGGAAAATAAAATAAACTCTTTCCAATATTTAGAAATCAAAGACTTCAGCTGGTGGGTTTGGGGTTTTTTTTTTGTTTTGGGGGGGTGGTTTTTTTTGTTTTTGTTTTTATCAAAAATTTCAGAAAAATATAATTACAGCCCCACAAACCTATGTCCATGAAGATGCAGTATTTATGGACTGATTCTCCAAATCGATGACTGCATAGGAAGTCTCAGAATAACAAAATAAAAATAGAAAAACATTAAAAAACAGAACTCTTAGACACCAGGCCACCATGGTTGCTGTGCATCCTTTTAGTTCCTTTAAAATACACAGACTGTGTGCATGTAAAAAAAAAAAGTTTCTTGATAGATTATATTCTTATATTCTTATTATTTATTACCAAATGATTATTACTGAAACTGGAAAAGGGATGCCTTTGTCTGTGTTTGTGTCTTTGCTGGGGAGCTTACCTCAGCTTGTAAAAATCTGAGAAGCATGGCTGATGATTTAAGCATTAAGTAATCAAGTAGCCCCTCATTTTGCTCAGAGGTGAAGAGGCTGTGTGCTTCTTCAGGTAAGTAAAATCAGTTGGAAACAGAAAATGCAAAAGAGAATTTTGTGTTGCTTTCCCTACTCCAAGTAATAAAGGATAAAAGGGAAAAACAGACAATGCAAAAATGTTTCTAAATAAAATTATTTTCCTTTTCCATGCAAGCTCATTATTAATTACCTTACCTTCTCAAAAGCTTTCTGTAAAGAGATGTATTATATACATGTGTTGGAATACTAGCATTGCATAGCTACAGGTACCACAGAATGTGTGTCCTAAGACAATTTACTAAGAAAATGGCAGTACTTTTCACGGAAATTTAGCCTTGAATTTTAGACATTAATAGAATAACTTATTTTTAGCATACATCTACATTGTGTAAGACTCTGGGTTTGATTATGCTATTCCTACATCTTCACCAATGAAGTCATACAGCATTACAAGAAAGATGGTCTAAGCTACAAACAAAAATTCATAGGCATGCTGAAGCTCATTTGATTCAGAAAATGTTGTTAAAAAAAGCTGAGTTGTCAAAATGAGAGAGTAAAACCTCAAACTTCTACTAATAGTGATTTTAGCAGGAAAAAAAAAAAAAAGAAAGATAAATTAAACCTTAATTGATTGTTAAGAAGTTTCAACCTGAATGTAGGTAAAGATACTCAATAATTGTGAGAGCAGGAGGCTTGAAGAAACAAGTGTTAATGATTTCTGCTGGAAATGGCGCATTGAGAGCGTGCTATGCACATGTTATCTGAAATTTGGAATCAAACGTAACTAGTACTTTTACATTTAATCCTTACTGCAAAATATTGGGACAGTGGGTGATTTAGATGGATTTGTTACTTAAACTTTGTATGAATGTACTCTATCTTGAAAGTGGAAATAATTGACTAATCTGTCAGGAAAATCTATTTAAAACCAGACTGTGACATTTAGCTGCTCTTTCAGCGGTAAATGGAAACACACTCTGTTGATGTGAGACCATAGCACAATTGCACACCTGTAAACTCTACATAATTGGGGCCATAGTCTGTATGTGGGTTGTTTTGAAATTGCTACATCACTAATCAGAGGCAGAAATTGGTTGGGTCTTGAAAGGTCAAAAAATTTTAGTATGAAATTCCCAATCTCTTTGTTCAGAATAAAGCCAGAACGTATCTATAACTCTGCCGGTTTCTGGTTTTGTTTTCTCTTTTGGTCCAATTGCTCTCCAAGGGGAGCTGGCATGTTGGAAAATCCCAATCAGAAAGGGATGTAACCATTTAGCTCTTCGTTTAGGTACTGCAAGACACTCCCACTTGGGTGATAAACCACCTGAAATGCAGAAAATGGAATATTAATTATAAAACAAAGCAGAAAACATGCCAAGGACATGCTGTATAAATCTTTATAAATATAGCTCAAATTGAATGTGTTATTTTTGGTTGTGAGTCTAACCCTGCAGTCCTTTTTCTAGAACACCTGTCACTACCTCTGCGTGGAGGACAGGAATAGACATGGGATGCAGTATTTAGGACATGGGAAAAGTTGGGGAGGGATTGGAAGTTATGCCCTGTAAGAAATTTACTATATGGCCTTAAACAACTATTTAGAAATAAATTCTTAAAGATACTTGGGTACTACAACATCCAGATTTGACCCTTTAATATTCAGTGCAGAGGTATTGAACCAGTAACTCAGACGATGTCTGCAGTCTGCCAAATTAATAATTTTCTCCCAGGGAATTTCTTTCCCTGGGAGAGGTAGATGGTTCTAGTATCAGGTATCCTACTTCCAGTTCCCTTGCATATCACCTCACCTGAAATGTAGAAAAGGACTGAGAACCTCCCAAAAAAATGTCAGCCAGCAGTAATTTGCACTGTCTGTGCCTTGTCTGGTTCTGTGGAGCGCCTGGGAGGACAAAACTGGGCTGGTCGGTCAGTCTGTTAGTGACAGTGACAATCAGGTTTCCAGAGTGATTTTCTGTGTATGAGCAGAAGTGTCCCTGCATCTCTAAGGTAAATTTGACACTAGTCAGATATGTAGTTCTTAGTGCCAGTAAACATGGAGAGTCCAGTTAAGTAGCTGGGCAAGGACAGCAACATTCACCCTTGGAGAATGGTTGGAGAGATGTGTCTGCCTCCATAGCAATTGGGATTTCATTGATTCAAGAGAACCTGAACTGATAAGTCAGTCAAAGAATATATATTTCTGTCTTGATTTCCTATTTTCTTCTGTACAGAATCAAATTCTCAATTTCAGTAAGGATACAGACTTCTAGTCAAAAGTCAAAAGGACTCTCAGGTGCGGAAACAATCAGGAACATACATTAATATCAAAATAAAATTGCTTATTTTTAGCTGATATTAATAAAAAAATTCATCTGTCCAGGAATACTAAGCAAACAAGCAAAAGAAGCTTATTGAACATGTTGTTCATTAAGAATGGTTTGTGTATAATTCTTCCCATAGCTTAGAGATGAAAAAAGAAATGTATTACTATATTGTAGTAGAAGATCACTTCTGCTAAATGAAGTTTAGCTGTTGCTTTCCTTTATTTTTCTGAAATTACTAAGTCATTTTTGGATTTTTTTTGGATTTATGTTACCTCTTTCTGCTTAATAATTAAAAAATAACATGTTTTTATCTTCTTTACCGGTATTAAGTAAATCATCCTCCCTCCCAATATACAACTAACATAAACTCTAGGCACCACTGAGGTGTTATCTAAACTGTTAAATTAGGGTTTAAATGGCACTGTTTGCCAACTCTTATGTAGTCCCTCTGCATAGAGGGAGGGAAAGGGGAGAAAATTTTACTCAGTGAGCTTAGAGTTTTATCCTGCTAATTAATTATTTTGAGATTAACAGACTTTTACTGCTCGCCACTAATCATCCAGCTCTGCAGCTTGCTTCAATGCCATTTGTTCTTTTTGCTGATGTTTGTATAAATAAAATAGTTTGAATCAATAATTTCAAATGTGGCAATGCATTTCCTACAATATCTATACCTTATGTAGATCATATGCAGTCTTCTGTTGATTCCAAGGTTTTATACTGGAAATTAAAAATTATGCAATGGACAAAGGAACTATGGTAATGATAAATTAGTCAGGACGTTAGCCCACAAGGCATGAACATACAAATGATCTTGGTTTAAAACCTCGTGGGTTTTTTTAGTTTGGTTTGTTAGCTGTGATTCAGATCAGTTAACATTTACATCTATGATGTCAGTTGTTCAGTATACAAATAAAAAGCAAAGATCTAGAGCCATTGCTTGGATATAACCCCTTGTGAACATCCAGCAAGTAGAGCACTTTATTTCAGTACAGGGATGCCTTACTGCTATCTCTGCCCTGCACTGCTCTGCACATTGCAAAACCATCCACTGTACTGTGGTGCACTCAAAACCAAAATGGACACAGCTAATTGTCAACCAGGTTATAGGAGATAGGGCAGAGGAAGTCATATCTTCTTCCTCAGGGCACTAATGGGTGTAGAAAAATTTTTCCTTTTATCTGTATATAATTTTTTTTAAGACCTTAAAAAACTATGTGTTCAAAGGCATTGAGAGAGGTGAGATGAGGCATTGAGAGAGGGTTGAGAGGAAAGAAGAAATAACTTACTGGTCTTGTTGTGATTATACAGCCTGGAAGTGGAATTATATATTTTTAAGCTTCCTTTCTTTACTCACTACATTTTTGAAAAAAATACCTAGAAAGGTATTCTGTCAAAAAAAGCTAGGGAAAAAACATGACTTCTTCAACACATAACATCTGAATTTAAAGTTTTAGATAACATCTATTATTAAAGGAGCAATCCACCCTCCCATTATTTCTGCCACTCTGCTTCCTTGCTTCTGAACCTTACTCAACTCCTGCTGACTTTTCCCTAAGACATATTACTTTCATACTGAAAGACTCCTTAAAAAGCTACCTACTGGGCTCTTTAATTGGCCAGGTTTGAGGTGGAGAGTCAAAGAAGGAAAAGTAGAAAGTGTAACTAAGCTGTTATTTATTTGTCTTCTTTAAAAGGTGTCATGATTTAGCCCCAGTCAGCAACCAAGCGCCACGCAGCCGCTCACTCACTTCCCCCTGGTGGGATGGGGGAGAGAATCAGAAGAGTAAAAGTGAGAAAACTCATGGGTTGAGATAAAGACAGTTTAACAAGCAAAACAAAAGCCATGTGCGCAAGCAAAGCAAAAGAAGGAATTCATTCACTACTTCCCATGGGCAGGCAGGTGTTCAGCCATCTCCACGAAAGCAGGGCTCCATCACATGTAACGATTAATTGGGAAGATAAATGCCTTAACTCCAAATGTCCCTCCCTTCCTTCTTCTTCCCCCAGCTTTACATGCTGAGCATGATGTCATATAGTGTGGAATACCCCCTTGGTCAGTTTGGGTCAGCTGTCCCAGTTGTGTTCCCTCCCAGCTTCTTGTGTACCTGGCAGAGCATGGGAAGCAGAAGAAGTCCTTGACTAGTGTAAGCACTACTTAGCAACAACTAAAACATCTCTGCATTATCAACACTATTTTCAGCACAAATCCAAAACTTTGCCCCATACTAGCTACTATGAACAAAATTAATTCTATCCCAGCAAAACCATGACAAAAGGCTGTTGTGATGCTTAAATGAAAGATGGTAAATATGTACATTGCACATCCCAAACTGTCAATATAATATAAATGACATTTTTTCCATCTTATGAGTGAGAGGAAACTTGGGAATCATATACATTCTTAGGTGGCTGGGGTTTTTAATGTATTTCTCTCTTTCTGGTGCTTATAAAATATAGGCAAGCCCATGGATTTTAAGGAGGTCTCTCTGTTCTCCATTTCTCCCTGTTCTGTCTGCCACTCTGATGGTAAGCAGTAGGACTATTTTACTATCAACTCTCTTCACTCATTTTATTGCAGTTCAGCCTAGCCTTCCAAGTAAATTTAAACAATAATGAAAGGGTTTTTTTCATCTAATCTTCTCCCACAGATTCATGTTTGTTTCATTAACAGAACAAAACATAATAGCGGGTCTTGAACTCTGTAAAGGCAGGACAACAGCTGGCCTAACATTTTAATTACCTGATTTCAACTGAAATTTTTCTATCTGATAGTCAATGAAATTTGACAATGAGAAACTCACCTCAGAATGCTCAACAGCACAGCTCTGACTGAGTTCCAAAGCCACTTCCGACCTGATTAGGACTTCCAATTTCAAGACAATGGTTGTAATTCCTGGATTTCTGGCTTAAAACAAGAGCAACTATTCCTTGTCAAATCCATGATAAGTAGATAATTCTAGCCATTTTTGTTACCTTTGCTGTGCTTTTACTGAAAATAGAAACAAACAGAGAAAAAAACTTGTTTGTTTTATCTTTCTTTTTAGGCAACCAAATGTAAAATTTTCAGATCAGGTGAAAACATCATTATTCACCCAATTCTGATTATGAAAAGAAAGTGCCTCTAACTTCTGTATTGGGTCATAATTTAAAATTTTTATGTACTGGAGTATTCAGTGCAAGAGAATAATATGTTTGTCTAAAGGTTAGTTTTCTTCCTTATTAAGTAATGTGGGGTCAGATCCTATGTGAAATTTTCTAGCTTCTATTTGCAGCCAGTGGAATTTGCTGCATTGAAGATCCTTCTATCACTTTAATTCTGTTCTCTGAAACAATTATAATCTATGACCATGGCAACACATAAAGTTGGTCTGCTGCCTTTTGTCAGCTTTCGAAAAGAGTACCAATTGGTTTAGCTCTACCGCTGAAGCTGATAGATGCAAAAGATGTAGAGTATAACAAAGTATGTTTGAACTATATCCTTTCTGACAAAAAGAAGCAAATCTCAGAAGGAATTTTTTTAGTCTTCTGGGTTTAATTGTTATGCTGAAAAAGGCAGAAAATATTTTTTGTTACAATACCCTTCTATTTATTTTCATTATTTTCTTTTTCTCTTAGAGCTAGAGAAGCCATCAATATCCTTTAAGGCTTGCCTACTTTTTGACATATTAACTTAGAGGTCACATTTTTCTGTAAAAATGCAAAAGAGTGGTATAAAAATATCACCAAAATGAAGGTCCTTTTTGCCTTTACTCATTTTGGTTGCATGTGTTTGAGACAATAGACTCATTCTATCTTTTGACTATTATAATCTAATAAGGGAATTGGTTTTGACAATAAAAGATGAAAAAATTTAGAACTGCCCTAAAAAGAAAGGGGAAAAGAAAACCCCAGTGTAAGTAGAAAGTGATTTTGGTGGGAGGGACTCAGGAGTAAAAGGATTGCCTTTTTACAGTGAAGGCAAATGGAAAAGAGGACCTCCACAAGTAATCAGAGGTCTGACTGAAATAAGCTGAATTGATTAAATCATTCCTATTGACATTTTCCTATAGTTAAAAATTTATTGGTGAGAGACCAGAAATTAGGTCCTACTGTATGTCCTTCCTAGAAAAACATACAATATTTTAAGGAAGATCCTTTCTGTCTCTTCTGTCACAACAATTTTACTTTTTTTGGAGTACTTAAGTGGTCACTAAGAGAGAAAACTGTTCTTTAGTCATATAGATCATATGAGGTATAACAAAAGGATTCTTTTTTATAATCTGGTGTCTATTCATAAAGAGGGCTTTAAACTAGGTTCAAAGCATGAAGGGGGTATAGCCAGGACCACCTGAGAGGAGTCTAGGGGCGGCGTGCCGAGGTTGGGAGTGAAATCAATACCCCAGCTCAAGTGCATCTACACTAACGCATGCAGCATGGGCAACAAACAGGAGGAACTGGAAGACATTGTGCAGTGGGATAGCTATGACTTAGTTGCCATCACAGAAACATAGCGGGATGATTCTTATGACTGGAGTGCTGCAATGGATGGCTATAAGCTCTTCAGAAGGGATAGGCAAGGAAGGAGAGGTGGTGGGGTGGCTCTGTATGTTAGGGAGTGTTTCGATTGTATAGAGCTTAGTGATTCTGATGATAAGGTCGAGTGTTTATGGGTAAGGTCAAAGGGAAGGCCAACAAGGCAGATATCCTGCTGGGAGTCTGTTAGAGGCTACCCAACCAGGGTGAAGACTTAGATGAAGCATTCTACAAGCAGTTGGCAGAAATCTCACAATCGGTTGCCCCTGTTCTCGTTGGGGACTTCAATTTACCAGATGTCTGCTGGAAATACAATACAGCAGAGTGGAAACAGTGTAGGAAGTTCCTGAAGAATGTGGAATATAATTTTCTGACACAGCTGGTAAGTGAGCCTACCAGGGGAGGTGCCTCAATTTACCTCCTGTTCACAAACAGAGAAGGACTGGTGGCAGATGTGGCAGTAGGAGGCTGTCTTGGGCTTAGAAACCGTGGTATGATTGAGTTCTCAATTCTTGGCAAAGTAAGAAGGGGGGTGTCATGGTTTTAGCTGGGATAGTTAATTTCCTTAACTGTAGCTGGTATAGGGCTGCATTTTAGAGTTAGGATGAAAATAATGTTGATAACACACTAATGTTTTAATTGTTGCTAGGTAGTGCTTACACTAGTCAAGGACTTTTCTAGCTTCCCATGCGCTGCCTGGTGCACAAGAAGCCAGGAGGGGAGGGGGTACATCCAAGAAAGCTGATCTGAATTGGCCAAAGGGATATTGCATATCATGTGACGTCATGCCCAGTATATTAACTGGGGGAAGTTGGCCAGGGGAAGCAGCGATCGCGGCTTGGGGACTGGTGGTGTCAGTCAGCGGGTGGTGAGCAGTTGAAGCACCTGTGGTTTTGTTTTTTTCTTTTCACTTTTTTCCCTGGGATTCATTCCTCTCTCTCGTTATCTTCTTTTTTATTATATTATCATAATCATTATCATTATCATTATCATTATTGTTGTCATTACCATTACTACCATTACTCTTTTATTTTAATTATGAAACTGTTCTTATCTCAACCCAGGATTTTTCTTGCTTTTGCTCTTCCGATTCTCTGCCCCATCCCACTGGGATGGGGGGAGTGAGCGAGCGGCTGTGTGGTGCTTAGGTGCTGACTGGGGCTAAACCACGACAGGGGGTCATCAAAACCACTACCATGGATTTCTGGAAGGCAGACCTTGGCCTGTTCAGGGCACTAGTTGGGAGAGTCACTTCGGAGGAAGTCCTGAAGGGCTAAGGAGTCCAGGATGGCTGGGCATTCATCAAGAAGGAAGTCTTAGAGGCAGAGAAGCAGGCTGTCCCCAAGTGCCGCAAGAGCAGTCAGCTGGGAAGATGACCGGCCTGGCTGAACAGGGAGCTGTTGCTGGCACTCAGGAAAAAAACAGTTTACCACTTTTGGAAGAAGGGGCAGGCAACTCAAGAAGAGTATAGACATTTCATTAGGTCTTGTAGGGAGAAAATTAGAAAGGCAAAATCCCAGCTAGAACTCAATCTGGCCACTGTTATAAGAAATAGCAAAAAATGTTTTAACAAATACATTAACTACAAAAAGAGGACCAAGGAGAATCTCCATCCTTTATTGGATGCAAAAGGAACATTGCCACCAAGGATGAGGGAAAGGCTGAGGTACTTAATGCCTTCTTTGCCTCAGTCTTTAATAGTCAGACCAGTTATCCCCAGGGTATTCAGCCCCCTGAGCTGGAAGACAGAGACGGAGAGTGGAATAAATCCCCATAATCCAGGAGGAAGCAGTTTATGACCTGCTGAGCCACATGGACACTCACAAGTCTATGGGGCCAGATGGGATCCACCCGCAAGTACTGAGGGAGCTGGCAGAGGAGCTTGCGAAGCTACTCTGCATCTTTTATCAGCAGTCCTGGTTAACAGGGGAGGTCCCAGACGAATGGAGGTTGGCCAATATAATGCCCTTCTACATTAAGGGCCAGAAGAAGGATCCAGGGAACTACAGGCCTGTCAGCCTGACCTCGGTACCAGGGAAGATTACGGAGCGATACATCTTGAGTGAGCTCACCAGGCAAGTGCAGGACAACCAGGGTATCAGACCCAGCCAGTATGGCTTCATAAAAGGCAGGTCCTGCCTGACCAACCTGATCTCCTTCTATGACCAGGTGACCCACCTAGGGGATGAGGGAAAGGCTGTGGAAGTTGTCTACCTGGACTTTAGCAAAGCCTTTGACACTGTCTCCCACAGCATTCTCCTAGAGAAGCTGGTGGCTCATGGCTTATACAGGTGTACTTTTTGCTGGGTAAAAACTGGCTGGATGGACAAGCCCAGAGAGTTGTGGTGAACAGGGCTAAATCCAGTTGACAGCCGGTCACAAGTGGTGTTCCCCAGGGCTCAGTGTTGGGGCCAGTCTTGTTAAGTATCTTTATCAATGATCTGGATGAGGGGACTGAGTGCACCCTCAGTAAGTTGCAGATGACACCAAATTGGGCAGGAGTGTCGATCTGCTCGAGGGTAGGAAGGGTCTGCAGAGGGATCTGGACAGGCTGGATTGATGGGCCAAGGTTAATTGTATGAGGTTTAACAAGGCCAAGTGCTGGGTCTTGCACTTGGGTCACAACAGCCCCATGCAACGCTGCAGGCTTGGGGAAGAGTGGCTGGAAAGCTGCCCAGTGGAGAAGGACCTGGGGGTGCTGGTTGACAGCCAGCTGAATATGAGCCAGCAGTGTGCCCAGGTGGCCAAGAAGGCCAACAGCATCCTGGCTTGTATCAGGAATAGTGTGGCCAGCAGTAGGGAAGTGATTGTGCCCCTGTACTCGTCACTGATGAAGCCACACCTTGAATATTGTTCAGTTTTGGGCCCCTCACAACAAGAAGGACGTTGAGGTGCTGGAGTGTGTCCAGAGAAGGGCAACAAAGCTGGTGAAGGCTCTGAAGAACGAGTCTTCTGAGGAGCGGCTGTGGGAACTGGGGTTGTTTAGTCTGGAGGAAAGGAGGCTGAGAGGAGACCTTATTGCTCTCTACAACTGACTGAAAGGAGGTTGTAATGAGGTGGGTGTTGGCCTCTTCTCCCAAGTAACTTGTGACAGGACAAGAGGAATTGGCCTCAAGCTGTGCCAGGGGATGTTTAGATTAGATATTAGGAAATTTTCTTTACTGGAAGAGTGGTCAGGCACTGGAACAGGTTGCCCAGAGAGGTGATGGAGTCCCCATACCTGGAGGTATTAAAAAAATGTGTAGATGTGGCACTTTGGGACATGGTTTAGGAGGCATGGTATTGTTGGGTTGATGGTTGGACTTGATGATCCTAGAGGTCTTTTCCAACCTTAATGATTCTGTGATTCTGTGATGCTATGAAAATGTGGAGTTGACAAGGCATTGTAACATGCACCTTCCCTTAGCTTCCAGAATATGGAATTAGAGCCTTAGTTTTCAGGGTACTGCCCTAACTAAGATTGTGACATCTGGCTTTCAGTCCCTACTTAAAGACTGCTTGCTCTTCTATATAAAGTAGCAGAGTAAAAATTGTACTTCCAGACAGCCTAAAGTTAGGATATACACTTAGACCATCAGAAATGCAGTATTAAATCTTCTGATGCTGAGTTAGATACTGAACTTAGAATCATAGAATCATTAACATTGGAAAAGACCTGTAAGATCATCAAGTCCAAATGTCAACCACCATGCTTCCTAAACCATGACCTGAAGTGCCACATCTACATGTTTTTTGAACACCTCTAGGGATGGTAGTGTTCCCCTTGTGTCTGTCTGCTGCCTGAAAAAAGAGACCTTTTGTTTTCAACTTTATGGATCTAGTTTTTCATGCTTTTTGGATTCATTCCAGGTATTTTAAGTTTAATATTTATTGCCAGGAAGAATGGAATGAACCATGTTGGACATAAGACTTTTTTCAAGGAAAAAGAAAGGAGACATATGTCATCCTACATGATTTTCTTCTTAGCTTTATGATTTTGTAATAAACTGAAAAACAAGTTACTTTCAAGTAACATAAATACTCAAATCCCTTTTCTGTATTACCAGCATGTTTCTTCTGTCACTGCTCAGAAGAAAAAAAGCTATAAGAAAGGCCAATACTTATTTTATGCCTCCCAGGTATCTCATCATAGAACAGCAATATACAGCTAAATGGCCATGACCAGTTTCTTCCCTTCAACTAGTTTGACACTACAATGAGAAAACAGAGCTAGAAAATTACACCTCCAGATGTATACTGAAGTGGTTGTAATCCTCTCAGTACTATATTTTGTACTGTATTTTGTACTTCTTATGGTGACGTTCAGTCCTTCTAAACATTCAGATATTAAATATCTAATATTAAAATGCTATTTTATGTGGATATTGTGATCTGGTTTATCTGATATCTGAACCATGAAGACTTTATTGGAAACTGGATTTATTACAGATCTAAGTCCCTATGTGTGGTATATCCAGGCCATCCTGTCTTTATCTTGTGTCTATCAAATCTATTGAATATTGAAGGGAATAATCAGTATTCAAGCTTGAAAGGTTGTTTGTTTTTTTTTTTCCCAGGGGTTGCCTTGGAATTTCAGCCAGATTGAAATAGATATATATGGTAGGTGGAACAAAGAGCAAAAGCGTTAATCACCAGCAAAGAAAATAAAAACATCACCACCCTCCCAAAAAAAAGAAAAAAATAAAAAGAGAGAGGGAAGGTTCTCTTTCAGTTCAGGATCTATATTCATAACAAAATCTGAAAGAGCAGACACTGAAAGCAGTACAATTCAACTTCTGTTTGAAGGTGGAAACACCCAAGTGTTGAAAATCTTTTACTAACGTATAACTATTAATCTTATTAAGCTGCACTTCCTTTTTTAAACTTAATGTCTTTCTGTCCATTTAGTTGTGGTTACAGATGAATCTTCTCATTCAGTGTTATTATTTATGAATTAAAGAAGAGAATAACCTCAGCAGCATGATTGAAAAGATAGAAAATGAATATGATTCTGTTATAGGTTTTTGCTGGTCAGTGCCTTTGTTCACTTTGATTTTTTTTTCTAATTAGTGATCTAAAAAATGCAAATGTTTTCTGGGGGTTTTATCATGCTTAAAAATAGCACAGGGCATACATAAAAGAACAAAGCAGCCTCACTTTCACAAATACAGTTTAGGATGTAATCAAACAGCAAGTTCTAAAGGAACACCTGCACTGAAACCTTGCCCACCTCCTCCTACTTATTCTTCTCTGGCAGCAAGCCTGATCTGTCCTGCCAGCTCCCCTCTGCAAGCAAGGACAGCTGCAAGAGAGAAAGAAAGCTCATCTTCATCAAAACACTCTTTGAAGCTCTTCTGAGGATAAACATTCTTCATTTATTAACAGCTTAATGCTTTGATAAAAGCTCACTTTGTTAAGTAGTTTGGCTTTCAAGAACTGCCCACGTAGATATTTGCATGAAGTTTATACGGACTTTCAGACACCATGGGATTGCTGGAAATATTGCTGAAGGCATAGAAATGAAAACAGAGACCATATTCCTACCAGGAAAAGAGAGGAAAAATCAAAGGAAACATATGTTCAGCAGGCTTTACCATTTTCTGAATTATCATTGGCCTCTCTATATGAAAGTGCCATTATATATAATACTGAATAGCTTTGTGCTTGATTTTTAGTGAGTCAATGCAAAAGAAAGTCTAATGCAATATATGCTGTTATACCTATAAGAAGGCAAAAATACAATGAAAATTTCAAATCTAGTGCAACTTAAAGTAACGGTCACTTACATACCAGGGGGGAAAAGGAAGCAAAACAGAAAATATTGCCTAGTTACTTGTGTAACTAAGTGGTTTAGGTCATATTTTCTCCTAACTGCAGCAACAGGTGACTAAAATTCAGTACAATATGAATTCAGGAATAACAACATCTTACATGTTTTAAATCACTGATATATGTTTTCACAGTTTCCTTTAAAGTTCTGCTGCTGCCTTCTTATCAGAGTGAAGCTGAAAGGCTGAAATACCCCAAAGTGGCTATCCAATTGACAATCCAATGAGACTATCCAACTTCATTAACTAAATCTTTTGATTTACCTTGTTAGGAATTAGTTCCTAAATTTTCCATGGCAAAACCTGCTCACTCTTACCTTCATGTTTCATTAAATATATTATAATGACACATTGCAAGGAAAAGCATTTGTTTTGGTGGTAGACAGGTTTTCTCATGTGAATCCAGATTAACAACAGAATTTTTTTTTTTTTTTAATTGGAGCAATTTAGAATTACTTGTTTAGTGTATAGAAAATATAGTGTTTAAAGGCTTCAAGTTCCCAGGGATTTTAAGAAGTTTTCTTCGAAAGACATTCTGGTCTTGAGAAATGTTAATTAAAAAAACATCCTTTTTAAAAGATTGATGGTACTTCTCCATAGCTCAACAAAAACAAAAAGAAAATAATTCAGGATTAAATCTTTCTTTGTATTTATTTAGTTGTATTCTATGCTTTTTTTTTGTTTGTTTTAATCTCTTTTTATTTTATTTTTAAAACTTGTTTTAAAAATACAAGCATTTTGAGCTTGGTCAGATTTCAGAAACTTGACTAACAGCTATTACTTTGTATTCCAAGCTGGGTAACTGACCAAAGTAAGATCAGATAACAAAATACATAGCTTACTATTGAAAAAAACTGAAAGGACTAAGCATTGAGGAAATTAATTAAAGACCCACTATAACAACATAAGAAATGGGTAAAAAATCCAGTATTATTTTGCTAGAATGATTCCACAAGAAGTCAATGAAATTAGGGCCCCAAAGATGATTAAGGACTGAAGCATCTTTCACATGAGGAGAGGCTGAGAAAGCTGGGACTGCTTAGTCTGGAGAGGAGAAGGCTCGATACAGGGGGGTCTTATCAATGTATATAAATTCCCAGTATAGGGTGGGGGGTGTGAAGAAGAGGAAGCCAGGCTCTTTTCAGTGGTGCCCAGTGACAAAACCTGAGGCAATGGGCACAAATTGAAACACAGGACGTTCCCTCCAAACATCAGGAAACACTTTTTTACTGTGAGGATGACTAAACCATGGCATAGTTGCCCAGAGAGGCAATGGAGTCTCCATCCTTGGAGGTAATCAAACTTCAAGTGGACATGATCCTGAGCAACCTTCTGTAGCTGACCCTACTTGAGTGGGGTGTTAGACTAGATGATCTCAAGAGGTCCCTTCCAGCCTCAGCCATCTTGTGATTCTATGAAACACCTCCTGGCATAAGAACAGTGGCTAAGGGCCAGGAAATGCTATCCATCCACCATAATAAAGAATGCTAACAAACTGAATATCCAAAGCAGTTTTTCCTGGGTGTTAGCCGTCTGTTAATGTTAAGATAAGTATAAATCATTTCATGAGATTCAGCAATGTGATAAGTATTTATTTTTAACTATAGTTTATTGAATTAGTGGGAACTGTCTCAAATATTAAAACAAATATATTGATTTGAAGAGATTTCTACAGAAATCCTCAAACAGATAAGATTTAGAACAGTTTATGACACATAGGGTTTTCAAGATAAGAGATATTTTAAATTTATGTTGATGAAATTGATCATATCTAACCTTATACACCTGTTGCTGACAATTCCTCATTAAATAACTCAATCACATCCTTTAAAGTATGTTAATAATGCTTCTTTTTCTTTATTGAGTCAAATTAAAGTAATAGGTAATAGACAATAAAATAAAAATTTTACCCTGTTCCTTTCCCTCCCCCATCCTCCCTCCAAAAACAAATTAGAGTTTTTTATATATGGAAAAATATGATCTTCTTAGAACAGTTGTATCAGATTTACTTAGTTCCATAGATAGTAAATACTGCTGATGACTGAGGTGTTAACATAATCTCATAACTGAAGGACACTCATTGGGGTTGTAATAAATATTGATATGAATGAAGTTAAAGTTTAAAATTTAATAGGCTAAACATTTTTGAGAGAAAAAAAAAAAAAACAAAAAACCCTCATTTATTTCCTAGAAAGATTTCTTTATATTTTTGTTACAAATATAAATAATGATGAAGTATCTGATTTTCACAATTACTACTAGGAAAAAAAAAAAAAAAAAAGATTTGTTTTATGAGCTAAAAGATACCCTCAGTGGGAAAATATTATACAGTGTCTTTTCATTCCTGGAAGGAAGTATCACAGTTAATTTATAGCTTTCACTTTCAAAATATGAACTCTTGTTCATCCAGCATTTACACAGCTTTTGGGTCTACTACAGATGGAGTTAACTGTGTCAATAATTTAGCACACTACTTGTATTTTGTTAATGTTAGTTTTGGCATGAGTCCTGAGAGTTTCACACACCTGAGAAGAAAAATAAAGCTACTGAAGTAATTTATGTGGTGAAAATCTATAGTCTGTGTTTCCAGTGTGAAGGAAAACCTTGAAAAGTCTCAGATTCAATGCATTTTTCCCTAGAAGTAGTCAACATTTCTCACTAAACTAATACCTCTAATAATACTTTTAACATTCTTTAAAATCATGTGGCCTTATTTTTTAATGTTTTATTTGTGATGCAACTCCAAATTGACAATTCTGCTGTCAGTTACTTTGGGAGATGAGCTGGAGATATTTAGGTGAAAGGGCCAACAATTAAACTGTTAGGTATGACTATGTTCAACGAACACACATACACACTAGGAACAAGAGAATGCATTCCGTCTTTGGTTAAGTACTGAACATTTAATGTAAAAGCACTGCATTCTGCATCAGTATAGGCAACAGAGTAAATCAAGTGGAAAACACAGATGAGAAATAAGATCCTGAATCATTTCACAGATTTCCTCTGGCTCCCCAAAGCTTGCATGAGGTATCAGGGAGTTGGAGCTAGTCAGAAGGGTTGGAGTTCCTTAAACCTCTTCTTTTGCCATGTATTTCACAGAATGTAAACTATATTGTCTATGGATAGAGCACTAAACACCAGCAAGTTTAAGGTACTAGCACTACCTTTTATGCAATAAAGTATAAAATTATTATAATCTTTATAATGATTATAATCTATTACACTTTCCATCTTCAGTATGTTTCTGAATGACAGAACATGATGTAAGTAAGCTTCATGCAGGTACAGCTCAGGATTACAAGGCAATGCAAGGAGAGGAAAGGAGCCAACATTCAAGAAAATACACAGGCAACATGTAAATTCAGATTAGGCAGTGAAGCAAAGACTATCTCCTCCAAATAAGGGTTGTTGGGGTTTGGGGTTTTTTTTTCACATTTCAGGGGACTAATAATTAAGATTGATATCTAGAAAATATTTTCTAACTTCAGTCATACTTACCAAGCATATGAAGAGTAGTTTGAAGCAAGACTTGCAGATATATGTATACACATGCTGATGATCATCTTTAAGCCTTATTGACTTCAAAGGGACATTTTCTGTGGGTAAGGTTTCCTGCTATTGATTGCTGTGAAAGTATTGTGGTCTTTAAGATGTAGAAAGGAAACAAAAAATCGAAAAATGACCAATGGGCAGCAAAAAAAAGAGTTATTGATGAAGCAGCTAGAGAGAATACATGGTACTTCGTAACATCAAACTTCTTTTGACACACAACCTAAGCCTATAAGGTAAGAATATTGATGGAGTTAACAATATAACAACATAAACCAGTGTAAGTGATTTCTTATTAGATTTGTTCCAGAGCATAAAACTTTCCAAGCCAAGAAATGTTATGGGAAGAACTTAGTTTCCCTCATTCCATTTTTTATTCCCAGGAAAAATCTGTTTAGTTCATATTCAATAGAAAACCTGCTAATCTTGTGGTTGATAAAAAATTTTACCGGAAGTGTATCAAAGATTTCATAAGCAGACATAGAAGAGATGGTATTAATTTCTGAAGTTACTACTGCAAACCCAGCTTGAGTCCAGGGACAGTTAACTAAAGCTTACTGACACCCTTTTTTACATACAGTCAGCTACTTTTATCCACTTTTCTCTCTATTTTCCCACACTTGGTCCTCCCTGATCCACCTTGATCCCTCCCTTTCCCACCTTTTGCTTTTCCTCTAAGCACTCCACACTGTTATGCAAATGACCACAACACCTCCACTTAAACTGCTCCATAATAACCTTTGCACAATCCCCAAATGCTTTTCTCCTGCATCCCATAGTAAGCCCTATCCCACTCTTGTCAGTAAAGCCCTTCAGTCTGCAAGACTTTCTGGAGAGAGTTGGGTGCAGTGGGTTTCACATAAGGGCAAGGAGCTGCTCAGTCTTGGACAGTCCAAGGAGTCACTGATTTTGGTGTCCCACTTGCCCTCACTGGATTACAGGGTTTCCACTGCTCCTTCAGTCCCCCTGGGTCTCTGTGTGAGCTGTAATTAGCCCTTAGCAACATAATCTTAAAGTATGACAGAAGCAGCTGATTGTAAGAGATCAACGTGAAGAGGAGTATTGCCAACAGTGGAAAATGCCTATAACACTGCTGTGTGAAGGGATGGTTGTCAAATGCATTGTCAGAAATGTGGTATCAACCCAGAAAAGATGCGTGATCAAAGACGTTGAGATGTGTATTTTTACAACATATTCCACCAAGTTGAGCTACAGTAAAGACCATCACTCTCTCCACAATATACTTCTTAAAAGACAAGAAGTGTAAAAAATGCTTGCTTTTTTTCAGATCTGTGTCTCCCTGATCTTTTGGGCTCAGCTGACCACACAGATATGAGTTAATACCTTCTTATAGTCATGAGTCTTGACCCAGCATCTGGCTGCTCCCTAAGACAAACCTACATGACAACCTTGTCCTTGATATAAATAGAATTCTATAAGATAAATATTTGATTTGAAAGTAGAAGGTTTGGGGGTATGGTAGCTTGAAAAGCCATTTAATTCTATTTTATTTCATCAAAATCAAGATTTATGAAAATTTTGATTCCTCATGTTCTTTGAAACAAATACTGATTTTAGAAATAGATGTGCACAGAGGTAAAAGTAAAATGTGGTAAGTTACCACTAGAATAAAAGCTTCCTACACAATCTTAATAGGGACACAATTAATGGGAATGTATTAAGCAAATTATAGCAAGACCCTGAATTAAAAACAATCCCCCTATACCAAAAAAAACCCAAAACAAAACAAACCCCAAATCTTTCAGTGTTTTACAAACTGGCTAGAAAACTGAATCTTTGAGATTTTAATTTCCTCTATGCATACTCACAGTATGTGTGCATGGCACAGTGTAGCTTTCCAAAAGCAGAGAAAGAGATATTTTAATCCGAAAGAAAATATTCAAGTATACTGCATAAAAAATTCTATTCAAAATTCAAAAATGCGTAACTGTGTACAATTATAGTCATAGTATTCTTTATCACCTCAAACCAACATATATTCCAAAGGTCAAAACCTGTTATGTTATTTCCCTAATGTTTGCATCAATTGCAATTTCTAGCTTAAAAGTTTTCTTTTCAGGTCATGTCACTCCAAAAAGAAAAGTAACAGCTGTACCTTTAGAAAGTAGAAAGAGAAATATGAGAAATATGAACATTAGAAATAAGAAAATACTTTAGATGGCAAGATATTTATGTGGTGGTCTAGAACAATTAAATGAATGCGTTCTCTATACTAAACACTGGCATTTCTGTAAGGAATACAGTGAGATTAATAAGCAGACCTAACAGTTATGTAGATACACTTTTCACAAAATAAGAACTATCTTGAGAATTTTAATGTTTAAAGGACTGATGGAGCTGCAACTGCTGGGTCAAACCTCTAAAATAACTGTATGAGCACCAGCTATCACTGTGATTCACCAGATTAATGATCTATGAGCCAAAAAAATATACAGAATTGATAAACAGTGTAATAATTATAAGACCATTTTGTGTACTTTTTCTATAAACAGGAATTTTCATGATTTTTAGCTAAATTACTTTGATTATTTATTTTATATCTCATATAACTGAAATGGGATTTACAAAAAAATCCCTCATAAATCTAGAAAAACTATAATTTTTGTTATCTATGAAGAATACTCTGTACAATTCAAGTTAAACTCCAGTTTGACTAAATAAGAATGAGAGTGAGAGAGAGTAAAAGTAAGACTGAGAATGACAATATAATGATTACTGTAGTGTTTATATTCTGTTCTAACCTCACTGAAATGGTCCAAAGATCTCTCGTTCATGTTCTTTCATACAAAATTTCATGGTCAACATTGCAAATTAAACTAGATTATGATGCATAGACTGTCTGATCTTGATATTAAACAACAAAATAAATTAATCCCTGTTACTTTCTGGTATTCATTTCTGTATACAAGGGAAGGGGGAGAACAGAACAAGACTGGACCAGATGAGAAAATAAAATCACAATACAAAGATATTGATTTATAATTCAGTTATGAGGATTATTCTTCACTCAGTTTCTTTGAAATACAAGAATGACTAGCTTGTGACCTTCATCCACAGTAGATAAAGTATGTACATGTTCAAAGAAGAGCAAAGGAAAAAACCTCATAGCCCAACTGAAGGTGAAAGAATTTTATGAATATATTTCTTTTTTTTACTCTATTGCAGATGATCTTGGAAATCTCTTGGAAATCACTGTTGCATATACTTGCATCTACATATTTCTGTTCTAAGTTTTTTCAGGCTTTTAAATTTTTGAATTAACTTATGTCACTCTAGGAATCTCTTTTGACATGGTTTTTCTTCTGCCATATCATTGCATCTGAAAATGTTATCAGTCAGGAAATGACATAGATTCAACTTTGATTCAATTCTTCAAAATGCATGTCTGATACAACATTTATATGGAAAAATCTTAGATTAGTGAGATCTGCCTAATTTTAATAGCTCTG
Source organism: Morus bassanus (assembly GCA_031468815.1). Taxonomy (NCBI): domain Eukaryota; kingdom Metazoa; phylum Chordata; class Aves; order Suliformes; family Sulidae; genus Morus; species Morus bassanus. The sequence continues at coordinate 80,018,294 of CM062568.1, forward strand.
ACACTCAATACATGAAATTCAGATAAAATCTGCAGTAACCTCAGTTACTTGGGAGCTGGGTTTCTATTAGCAAAGTAGAAATATAGAACAGTTGAGAAAATATTTAAAACATTCTTTTCTCCACTGACATGCCTTGTAGAGTCTTAATAAATGTTTGAAGAGTCTTATATAACAATATTTTATTGCAATTGAAAAAAAATGACATATTTTTTCAAAGTGTTAAGCAGTGATGAATATAAAAATAATAAAATACAGATTTTGATAATGTCACCACATTTGACTTATCTTGCATGAAAAGGTCAGAGTCAGTGTATTTTTATAAGATTCAAATGAAGTTTCAAGACATATAGGGCAGAAAATTCAGTCGTTCTTGGTTATATTAAAAGGTTACTGGTTCATAGGCAGAAAATGTGTCTTTAGCTTTGACATGCTTCTGCACTATCACAAGAGGTATTCATACCTGAAGTTACTCTTTTAACCTGTATTTTTTGTGGATACATTAAGATAGATTAATGCTATCAAGGAGATTAAAAAAAAAAAGAAATATTTTTTTAAATACAAAAAAAAAGTTTTATAAACAAAGAAAGATTTTTTTTTTCATGCCTTATATTTAAAACTTATATTTCTGAAAGGTACTGTATCTATTTTTACTCATGTCTAACAACTGTAAACTATGTAAGAACTGGAAAGTAAGTTGAACCACTTGTTTTTAAATATGTATTTTGAAATGTGGGATGTGAACTAGCAATCAAGCATTTAAATACTCATTTTATAAGCATAAGTGTCAAATAGACAATAAGATAGTTGCCCTAGAGGACTACAGTTAAATTAACTGAAAAATTAATTTTTGGAAATAAAACCTGTTGGTTTTGTTATTATTAATTTTTTTTTTTTTTTTAATTTACACAAAGGCAAGCCCTGTTTTGTGATTTATTTTGCTTTGAAATAATTATTGTTTTTATTTAAGAAACAAACTGCTTCTATGTCTATCTTGGGGATTTATTCCGAAGCCCACAAATTGCTATAATGAGCTAGGATTCTCATATAGTATTAATACTACACCAAGTAACAAAATCCCAAAGGAAGCTAAATCTTATTCCTTATGACTAAAAGAGTAGCAAAGAAATAATCATGTAATGTATTTTTCATATGATGTGCAACAGATAAAACTCTTTTTTTTTTTCATTTTGTTTGCAAAAACTTCATCATTCCTAAGGGTTAACACGGGGTCATACAAATATCTTTTTGCACTTAGCACAGGAAACATATTCCACAAAGTAAATATTTGCACTGGACTACCCTGTCTATTGTACTCTACAAGCCACTGTCTGGACTTTTAAGTTCAAGAGTTTCTGACATCCAAGTAGTGATGTCCAGGAAGGAGTTTGGAGGTGAGTGAGCTGTTTCAGTCAATAGGGACTCAGCTGTGCAGACACAAAGTATCCCCTGCATTGGCACAGGATGGGCTGATGAGGATTGGCACATGGGGCCAGAGGAGTGCTGTCTGAGCTGCTCCAGGCGCTGCTCCAGCAGCGTGTCTCTTTTTGTTTGTGTCTCTTATGGGCCTTATGCCATGTCTCTTAGTTCCTATATATCTAAGGTATTCCATATGAGATGGGATACCTTATATGTGGGCAACTGAATCAAGTGTGTGGAAACTAGAGCTACCAGGCTTATCCAAACCACCTGTACTTGATCAGCAGAGCAGATTTTGATACAGCTGTAATACTGACTGAATTTCTATTGATGTTTACAAGAGCTTAGGCACTTAACTCACACACACATTGCTGACACACAGTTTAAGTTTCAAAATATGTAACTAAATACCACCCTTCCAAGAAATCTAAATGGGAGAAACTCAAAAGGAACTAGACAACAACAAATATTTTCAATGTAGGGTAATTTAAATAAATTTATATGATTTTTTTTTTTTAATTTGTAAGGCAGAAACATGTCTGTATCCAAGTTAGAATGGATACTTCACATAGCTTAAACCTAAGATTTAGCAGACTCAGACTTCAAAAGTCTTATAGAAAAGCTCGTTGCTCTACAAAATTTTATCAAGAATACTTGAAAACTGGAAAACTTTCTTCCTAAAAGTATGATATCCATTTTAAAGATGGTGTTTCTGTGTTCCTGCAATGCCCTGCAATGCCCATATTGATGATTCTTGCCCAAGCTATTGGGACCCAGAAGATGCTTGCTAAAAAACTAAAATAAAATGTAATATGGCTGATGAGACATTTCAGTTGTATGTATCCATGGCATTATGATATTAGAACATAAGATCTGCTTCCCTGGATCAACAACTTGGTCCAGTTTAGTTTCTGATACTGAATGTGCTTAATTGCTTTAAAGGAAGATGTAGAAGTTATTATATAACTGTCTTCTCTTTGTCTCCACTTTGACCTTGACTAGACAAATTAGTCAGAGCCTTGAGGCATGAGGTTTTGTAGCACTTAACATACTATTGTTTTATTTCATTATTGCAGCTGTAGATTTCCTTGATACTTATATAATACCTTTAAAATGTCATTAAATCCTCAGTTGTGTAAAATTCCTGTGGGACTGAGTTTAACCATGCAATTTTATGAATGAAACATGAATTTATTTCTAGTGATTTTGAATTTCCTATCTTTAAGCATCTCTTACCATTGTGTATGGGATAAAAAAGTTTTCATATGTATTTCCTATTATATATTTGTTATTAAGCATATTTACAACACATCTTCCATGATTTGTCTAGCTTCTATGTCTCCCTTTCAGTGCAAGCAATTTCACAAAATTTTTTCAGTCTTTCTACAGACGAAATATCAATAACTAGGAAGAGATGGAAAATTAGAGAGAAGAATGTGGGGAAGAAAGTAACAATAAGCCAATCACAAGCTATTACTCAAGGAAATCATAGATCAATAAATTTATGGGCTTTCACTCAATCAAAGCATGTTCCGGTTTTGTGTATGAGAAATAGTTGTGGCAAAGAGCTTGATTTCACCTGCCCTGATGAGAAAGCACTGGTAAAGTGCTTTCTCATCTGCCCAGCTCACTGGATACAGAACAGTATTGCAGAGAGAAGAAGGAGGCTGAAGCAGTCCCTTCACATCGCATGGTGTTTTCTTCCTCTTAATCACCATACCCAAGGTAGCATTGGCCAGCAAATTAGTTATTGCAGTCAGAGCCAAGGAATAGTCTTTCATCAACAGTGCCTGAAATTGCCATAAGGCCAGTAGAAGAACTGACAGAGAAAAAAGTTGTCCTACCTCCCATTCCTCCAATAGTTTTGTGATAGGACATCAGACGAGGAAGCTTCTCATTCAGTTCCCACTCATCTCTACTTTTTTTTTTCCTGTTCCCATTAGAAAGCTATAAAACTACGAGTGACATATTGTGCCTTGTACATATACCAGGTGGCTCCAATGCCCGTGTTTCTGTCTGACTCCATGTAAGTACTGGAAAATGTTATCCAGATAAAAGCATTTATTGATCATACAAATCTGTAGTATGTTTAGCAGTGCATTTAGTTTACACTATAGTCAAAGCCATACATTGTTCTTTATATATGCTGGTTTTGTTGTGTTTTATTCTTCTTTTATTAGGAAAAGAGGTTTTTTTTAATTGTTGAATTATTACTCACTGACCATGGAATAACTAAGGTTTACTAACTGTCCAACAGAATCAAAGGTCTTTTCCATCATGGAATATGGAAATACCATGGTGGTAGCTATCACTAATATAGAGAGCTTCAAATCAGTTAGCCAGTTAATGAATTCTGGCAAAGCAGTGGACAAAATGCAATTCTGCATGTCAAAACTGAGTGACATAAGCACAATCCCACTAATGGAAATTGCCTTTTCCATTAGGGTCAAGAATTTGGAAAAGTAAACTGTTAAGAAATTTCAAATCATGGAAGCCTTAAAATGTGCCTGATATCAAACATTTTAGGAAAAAGGAGTTTATGAATAATTGAACCACTAATAGTAATACAAAGGTTAATGTGGCTGGAAAGGTTAAACCAGACATTAAAAAATGGAACAAAGAGGGATTTTTACAGCATTCATTTCCTGAAGCTATAACAGAACAGACTATGTCAAAAGGCTATAACAGAGTTTTCCTCCTCTGTTACAATGGAGAACAAACGGTTTGAATTTCATCTTTCTTATCCTGATATGAATCAGAAGAAACTGCATGGGGTCAATGGAATTTCTCTGGGGTAAAATTAGGAACACAATAATTACAGTCAAGATGTTAATGGTTCAGATGAAATGGTATAGTGGAGGGAAAAGATATTTGAGGAAGAAAAGAAACATGAATTTTGAATTATAGGTAAGTGATTGTATACAAAAATGGTGGATGTCAAATAAAATTTGAATACATATTCTCATCATATTTCCTGGTCATTTCTTTCATTATTCACTGGTCTTGTCTTTCCTCATGGAGTTGTTTCTTTTCTATAGGGATTTATATCCACAGATCAGAATTTCTACTGCAGAACACACACGTGCTCACTCCACATACAGCAGTGATGGCCCCTGCCCCTCTGCCACCACATGGACCCTGGGGAACTGTGCATTCACTCTGACTGCTGCGGGTCCAGTACCTTTGTGTAATGACTCCACTGCAGGCTCAGCCTATTGCACTGTGTCTGACATACCAGGATGTGTTTCTGCCCCACACCAAGGGACTGTTTTCTTAAACTATTTTTCACTTTCTATATTAGACTGATGACCTAAGCCTCCAACGGCTTTTCTAATCATGTAGCCCCAAGCCAATCTCTTTGACTTTCTTCATGTCTAAAGCCAAAGAGCAGTTGTCACCAGGCTTTCTGTCACCCTCTGGTTTCCCTTCCTAAATCTACTACAAAAGGGTGAGTTTATGCATTGCACAATTTGTCTGATGAGTCTTTGTTTTCCAAATCATCTAGATTAATCTAGGTAGTTAGAGCTGGTCAGATGTAGCCAAGGTCTCCTTCATCGGGGAAGTGTTTTTGAGTAAGCTTCACCCCATGACACTGTGACATTATGAATGGATGTTTTGTCTACAGATGAATTTGTGTTTGAAATATACTGAAAAAAAAAAGTATATAAATGCATATCTTTTGTGATTGCTTTTTATACATATAATTTACCCAGCATCCTTGTTTATAATAGTCTCTCTTCTCCACTCTTCCAAAAATATTCAAAGACAGAAATTTCTATTCTGTTTGTGTCATCTGTTAAAAATTATTTTTAAAAAGTCTTTTTAGCCTGAATTACTTGATTTTTATGTGAATAAATATTTAGGGAGGAGGGGCGCAATGTTTAACATAGATAAACTTCCTTTGAAATTAAGTTTCTATTTTGCCCTTTCTGTATTTCCTTTAAAAGAATCTCCCACCCTATTCCTGAAAAAAAACTATTCTTGCAAATAACAAAATCCCATCTTGTTCATGATTCATGACACCCACTGTTCATACGGTATAAACAGTGTGAATAGGTTACTTTCTACTACCCATTTATATGCCTTTAAGATCCTATGGTACAGGTTAATTTGAAAGTCACAGATGTAAGCATGATGATGTTATAAACTACAGTGGGTATTTCAAAATGTGTGTTATTCATCAGCATTTTGTGCATTGTGATAGCACTAAGAATTCTAATAAAAACTCATTAGCTACAATTATTTTTTGAAAGTTAACTCTTTTATAGTAGTAATTCAAAGGGACTTATTCTCTTAATAAATTTTCTTTTTAAAAAACTATATTATGATTAGCTGGTAACCTTAAAAAAATGCAAGCAAAAGCTATGACAACAAGAAGTCCTTAAATTTGCTGTGCATACTGAGAACATAGATCAAACATTCATGTAAATTTAAGGAATGAAAGGATATATTATAGAGATTATACCTAATGTCAGCTAATTTTAAAATGAGTGAATTTCTAACATAGATGATACTATAATTAAATATTTGGAAAATACTGAATTTTATTTTGTATATATGTATCTAGATATTTTATTATTCGTACTAATGCAGTTATTGGTTCAAAAAAATTTGAATAATATAAAAAAACACAGGTTTAAATATTGAAAGGCACAATGAAAAAAACCCGACCCTTTTCAGCAGAAAAATGTCTGTATTCTACCTTCTATCTGTTCTGTATTGTATCTGTACAGAAAAGAAATATTAGCAGAAAATACTCTAGTTAAGCTACAAATACAATTATGCTATTGCTTTTCTATACTTAAAATGAATAAGTGGTCTAGAGTACATGCATAAATACAGATAGCGCTATATTAAGGAAGAAAGGGGGAAGCAGCTGCCAAGAACATGATTTGTTTTCTATAAGCAAATATTAATAATTTAAAATAGACATCAAAGACTCAGTTAATGCAGAGCTATCAGCAAGTGCCCTAGGAAAGCTAGAATAAAATATGCAATTAAGTAAGCCACTACAGTAAGCACTGAAAGCTGAAGTCACAAAAACAAGTCTCAGAAACAAGTGACAGATAGGACCATATAAGCTACGTGCTTTGCGTCACTTGTTTCACTGATCTTGATTTCACCAAAGGATTTCAAGCACTAACTCCTGTCATGGCAGTCTGACTAGATAATGTGACGGTAGGTCCTCAAATAGGAACTCTTAATTCAAAGAACAGTTATGTGATCTATATGATAAGGTTAGCTTCTGAAGACATCAATAAGATATTAAAACCATGGGAGCTGAGGAAATCTGTCCTGGAGCAGAATTCTAAAGAATGCCAACCTTCCTGGTGTTCTGACACTTTATGAACACGGATGTTATCATCACTTGCTATTTTTTATAAAATTATTGCCAACTTATATCTGAGACTTCCTTCAAAAGGACTTTTGCCATTAGAGGGAGCTGAAAGAAGACTTTGTGTCATCTCTATTATTACAAAAATGAATAATGGAAAAACAATACAGAAAGTCAGAAATCATAACTTTTCATTTTATTCAGGATTATTTCCCTGGTGCTTTTAAAGAGGTATTCAGTGAAATTCCTAGGAAACTACATGCCAGAGAATTAAAATATATGCCATTATATGAAGACTTCTGAAAGTGCTGGAAGCTAACTTCCACCACTGAAAAAATGCAGAAATATTTTTCATTAAAGTACCTGAATAATTTGTTCATCAGTTTAGAGGCACTGACTGCTTTAAATATTTCATCTTAGGCTGATGGAGGCCTTAAGAAGAACATATATTCTATAAGCTTTTCACTTTAGTATCTAGAGGAATTAAGAAAATGCATATGGTGCATGAGAAACCTTTTCCTTTCTCTTTCTCTTCACATGCTTTGGAAAAATAAAGCTGATGACACAAATGCTCACTTTTCTGTTTTTTACCTCAACTTGCTTTGTTTGATTATACATTGAATCAATGAAGTGCTTAATTTAGTTTATTTAACAGCTTCATGAGATAGTAATAAATAATACTTTATTTAGGTCCCCACTTGAGAAAAATATTTCTCTCTGTTGTGTTGGATTCATTCAACATCACTTTAGCTTTTGAAAAATTTAAGTGACTAATATTATCACCTAGGCTTTCTCTTCAGTTCATGGAAAGAGTTACTCATCCAGCTTACATTGAACACCTATTTTAGAAGAGATGAGCGGTTCCCATGGACTACAGAGAAAGAATAGACTAAGATTAAAAACTTAACTTAAAAAGTTACCCAGATGGTTACTTACTTGGGAGATAAACACCATTTGTTAACTTCAGCTGAAATACGTACCTTTGCTTCACTGCATAAAACTATCTGTATATATTTCTATACTTTTGTCCCATAATATTTCAATGTTTATAATCTTTGATGTCACTAAGAAGATGTACAACACAGTCCTCTGCTTTCTCAGTATCTGATTACCACTCCAGTTCTCAGATTCTGCAGTAATAGATTATGATCCCAAATAGGCACAATGAAATGTAATACTCATAGAATCACAGAATGGTTTGGGTTGGAAGGGACCTTTAAAGATCATCTAGTCCAACCACCTGCCATGGGCAAGGACATCTTTCACAAGAACTGGTTGCTCAAATCCCCATCCAACCTGACCTTGGACACTTCCAGTGATGGGGCTTCTACAACTTCTCTGGGCAACCTGTTCCCATGTCTCAACACCCTCATCATAAAAAAGGTGATCCGTATGTCCAGTTTAAACCTACCTTCTTTCAGTTTAAAAGCACTGACCCTTGTCCTGTCATTACAGGCTCTGGTAAAAGGCTCTCCATCTTTCTTATAAACCCCCTTTATATACAGAAAGGCTGCAGTAAGTTCTCCCCAGAGCCTTCTTTTCTCCAGGCTGAAGAACCCCAACTCTCTCAGCCTTTCTTCAGAGGAGACATGTTCCAGCCTCTGGTCATTTTTTGTGTCCCCTCTGTGGAACTGCTTGAACAGGTCCATGTCTTTCTTGCACTGGAGACCCCAGAGCTGGACACAGTACCCCAGGTGGGGTCTCATGAGAGTGGAGTAGAGGGGGAGGATCACCTCCCTCGACCTGCTGGCCACACTTGTTTTTACACAGCCCAGGATACGACTGGCTTTCTGGGTTGCAGGCACACATTACCTTCTCACGTCCAAGTTTTTACTCACCAGTCCTCTGCAGGGCTCCTCTCAATCCATTCATCCCCCAGTCTGTGTTGATACTGGGGATTGCCCCAACCCAGGTGCAGGACCTTACTCTTGGCCTTGTTGAACTTCATGAGGTTCTCATGGTTTTACTCCTCAAGGGTGGGCACAATATGCAGGTCATACAAGGACCACTTCTCTGGCTGCTTTTGAATGAGTGTATACTCCAGATAACAATATCTGTCCATTACATGTTTTGTATTTGGAAGTACTTTGCAGACTACACAGAATACACACAGAAAAATATTCAGTCTTTTCCTTAGGTTTTTTCAGTTTAATTTTTGGGGGAAGGGGCAGGAATTTTCTTGTACTGAACAATACTATAGATTGGTATTTTATTTCTTTTTTTAGCTAGAATAACTATTATTGTAATTTGGAAAGGAATTTGGTTCAAGAAGATAAAAGAGAAGAATTTGGAGCTGGATACATTTGAAGTGTTTCTCCAAACTGTTTACTTATGTGTAATAGATGAAGACTTCCATTGTTATCAGAATGGATTTCAGCACATATCTCAAATATCAACTGCCCAGGATATACCCTTTTGGTTGCTGAATTTATAGCCTTTGTCACCATATTTTCTTTTAATAACTTCTTCAATAGATGTGCAGTTACCTAAATATCTTTTCTGAGTTATGTACTTAACTGTTCAGATTGTATTTCCGATAACATCAACCATCTTGATGGAAGCATTGAAGTGGGCTTCAATATGATATTAGACTAATCAGTTTATTTTTCTATGAAATAGAGGGAAAACAATTATACTCTAAGAAACAGTTATCTAAATCTCAAGTGGATGAATGAAATACATGAGTAGATGTTCCTGTCTTTCATATAATGTGCAGTATTTTCAACCCAGGGTTTCTATTCATAAATATTCATGCATGCATGCATAAATGTTGGGTCTGTCTCTAGGAGCATGCAAGAAATCTATAAAAAATGAATTGAGTTTTATTTTTAAATATGTCTAAAATAAAAACCATATAACATTACATATATATATATGCATGCACATGTACATTTGTATACAGGCATACACAGATGCACTTAAATGTTCATATGGGCATATATCCTACATACGCATGCATTTGGTATATGTACATTATATTAATACGTACCATTATAGAAAACTGAATGAGCTCCTTAGAAACTCATTCTTCTCTCTGAGCAGTGCTATTGTCCTAGAATGCCCTTGAAAATAGATCAAGAGATTTTCCATGTAAGGTATGAAGTAAGAGATAAAAGGATATTCAAAAGAAAATCCAAACCATTTCAGGGAAAAGAAATACTCCAAGCATTTGAAAAGAAAACTGATTGGGAATAAAATATGGATGAAATGTATCAGTTTGGATCTTCTAAAATAACATAAATAGCTCAAAGGATGAAAAGCTTAACCTTTATTCTGATGTGATAAGGATCAGACTGGGAAATTCAGCCTGAATGTTACCCTTAATGTTAGAATCTCACCAGTGATTTGCTTTGTTTCACCAAAATCCTCAGAAAAAAAGGAAAAGGAAGAATAAATGCTTTGGAAGCATTCATTTCATGTCTGTGTCTATATAATGAAGGAATGAAATATAACAGCATAACCAACTGAAGGACTTAGTTCAGATAATTGGAAGATATTTTTCCAAGTCTGACAGCAAATAAATATGATGAGTAGGAACAAAATTTTACCTGAGGTACACACCCTGAAAGAAATGAAGCTTTCCTCAGACTAAGTTGACTGAAGAGGACAGCTCTGAGTAGGTAAAAACAGAAAGAGAAGTGCTGTATACCCTTTCATTTCTTAACCTGTGTTTGGTCTCAGAAGCAGCTCCAAATGAGCTTAACAAAGAGAAACCATGGGCAGCTGGAAGCAGTATTATCAAGGGATAAAGAAAGCAAGCCGCAAAAGCAACTGCAGGAATGAAGCAAGATCTTTTTGAAAGTCTTGAATTGCTATTCACTGTAGTCATTTTAGGTCTTATAAATACTTTATAGTACTAAGAACAAAAAAATTATATTTTATGTTTGACTCAGTAGTCCAGCATTGTTGTTCATCTAGAGTAGAAAAAAAATTACTATTTTGTATTTATAGAAATGTCCATCAACTTTAATTTAATTACAAGGAAGAAACAATAAAAAAAAAAAATCCCATATCACAAAGCTACGCCTTCAGCAGTGCTCGTGCTTCATGCTGCAAGCTAATTCCTTTCTCATTTTGTGGAGGAGACTTACTAGTACAGTACGGTGGGAAATAGCTATTCTATGACTACCAGATTTCAGCCTACAGAGTAACTGTATGTTTCACAAATAGCAACAGTAGAAAGTTAGTCTCCCCTCAGTAGTCAGTCAATGAATTTTTAAATAATTACTGAATACAAGGATTTAGCATAAATAAGAAGAAAATGGAAAGGTAAATGAAAGATAAAAATGAAAGCGGTAAGAGAATACATATTCCTTCTCCTAAGCAAATATTAAGGCTTAAGGAGAGGGCTGAGGAAAAGACAAATGTGGCAGCAGATGCAGAAAAGCATATATCGTATTAATAGTTCCTAGCAAAAGCTTTCTTCAAAGCTGAGTGTGCATTACTAATTTTATAGCAAAACTTTAATGAGAATGTTGTAATAACCCCCAAATAAGGCACTACTAAATCAGGAAAGACTCCAAATTATGGTTCAGTTTAGGTCCAGCTGTGATCAGACAGACAAGGGTTAACTTTCTCAGTTAATTTTCTGTCTTAGCTCCTTGCTTTGATAACATGGTATATATATAAAAAAAGTCTTTAATATGAACATTAAAATTTGAAGTGTTGCTTAATTTTTAAAATATGCATGGAATTCCTATTTTTCTCCTCTCTTTTCAATATGTTAAAAATCTTGTGTTAAAATTCTTGTTAGTAACTACAGAGAGGTAGTAGATAAACAAAATATTCCTTCTTAATGGTAGTTCCCTTCTTACTAAACAACAGGCAAGAGTAGAGTGCCTTTGTGCTTCTCCAGGAGCTCTTTGGAATGGTCACTGAGAACCCAATGGAAATAGATAGCCCTCATGGAAATCCTACTCCACCAGTGATGAAACATTTTTCTTAGCTGTGGAAATACAAAGCTTAGCAAACTGTAGCTCTTTTTTTTTTTTTCAACTTGGATGTTTTCCTAAACCATTTCCTAAACAGCAGGTACCACATGTGAAATCAGAGTGAATTATCAAATATAAAAGGAATTCTCTGATGATAGTTTTAATCCAGTTTCCTATCCCTCTGTACTTCAGAGGAGTACATGGGGATCTTATCTAATTAGTGAATCTGATCCTGAGTGTTTAACATTGTGCTGATTCGTGTCTATTCCTACATCATATAAGCTTTCCCTAATGACAAACCCCACAAAATAATGTCAGGTTATAATGGGATTAATTCTCTGATGTTAGAGATTGAATCAGCTTTCCAATATTTTAAATGTATTTTTTCATTCCCCTCCTGAGGAAGAATATCTACTTCATATCTATTTACTTCAGACCTGAGTTTCAGAAGATGGTGGTGTAGCAGTATTTCTATCACCTGCCATATGAATTAAAAGATTACAAGCTTAACCTTAGTGGATTTCGAGGCTGAGAGGAAGATTTCTGTGAAATAGTTAGGAGTCAGAAAAAATTCAGGTATCTGAAAGAGACCTGTAGCAAAATGTGAAAAAAAGGACAAGTTTAGAACAGAATGATGGCGAGTGGAGTGGCAAGTTAAAAATATCAGACCTCTCTCTCTTTCTACATTTTCTTCATGTATCTCCAGAGCTGTATAAAAATCTCATTTTCATACATTTTCTCAGAAACACCTATACTATTATGCTGCTTAGTACTTTCATGGTTTAATCATTTTAACTCCATGGATCAAAAATGTCTGAGCCTTAATTTCTGTGAGGAGTTACTTTAAAACTATCTTGTAAATCTTAAATCTGTGCATATCCCTTTGTAAAATTCATCTGCACTTAAATAAAAAAGATCGTTTATCAGAATATTTGCAACAATGAGCAAAGATTTCTATGAAAATGGCTTATATTTTATTTTTGTAAGGTAAGAACAGGAGATGAACTAATGTTGAATTTTGAGTAAGTTTTCATTTAATTATGTATATTATAGTATTATAAATGTGCAAAGTATTAATGATTTCTGCATATGCATTACTTGAAAGGAAGATGTTCGGCTCAGAGCAGATTGGTCAAGGGCTTATTTAATAATACTAAATAGTATTTAGTAAAAGGATATATCTTTGTTCAGACATTCATTTAGCCAATGTTCCATTGCAAAGCAGACTTGTTTCCTTCATGAACCTAATTACATTATTTAGCAGGCAAACAAAGTCTCAGGCATAATAATGTTGTCTTCTTGAGCAACTAGCTGTAACTCCCTTAACAGAGTTCATGGTGGCACTGTAAAATGCCAGAAGCTCATTACATTCCTACAGTCACTGCAGTGGGAAGCACGGAGTTTGTTAACATCAAGTGCTGAAAGAATTTCTAGTAGGAAGGAGTGTTTCTGCTTGAGATGCATGAAAAGCAGTTTTGTGCAACGAAAGAACAGAAGTTGGACTGGAGTCCCCATCAGATCCATGGGAATGCAGTGCTCTCAGTGCAACAGAGTGCTTCTTATCAAATCGCTCAGAAGTATTTGGCTGGGGTCAACTCATGAAATCCAGCAGCAGTATGACATATTGACAGGTTATGCCCTCTATAGAGGGCATGTGAAAAATATGTAGAGAAAACACGCTTCAAAATAAAAACAGAGAGTCTAGAAGAATGCTTCAATGGACTACTTATATGTTTTAATGCATGGTTAAGACTGTTGCTGAATAATGACCTTTACAAATGTATCCATAAGCAGAAGCTGAATATAGCTCAGTTTATGAATAGGAAAAAAACTTGGCACTACTGTAATATGGGCTGACCACTCAGAAGATGGAAGAAAATAACTAGCACTCATTTCAATTTCATATAAGCAAAATCAATCCCCTCACATTCTTGTATTTACACTCCACAGTCATACACATATTTTCAACTCATTTTTCCCATAAATTTTGTACCTTGAGAAATTACCATTATGTTAGGACACTGAATACAATTGTCTGGCAGTCCTCTTCACTGTACAGTCTGTCTTACATATGGGATGGAACTCAAAGGAAAAGGATTTTCATTTATATTATCAGATTTTGCAGCAAGCTGAGGATCTTTACAAAATCCTAATATTTTTAAACTGTCTTTATTGAATGGATTAGATCACCCCCTGATATTTCTATTTCTTCCCAATCCTGAAAGCTTTCTCAGTGTTGTTAAACATGAATTCACAGGGAAAAGCGGAACAATACAGATAAGGGATCACACAGTCCTGATTGTGTAAGGTGAAATGCACATAGATATGAAAATGAATTGGCCAACTCCTGTAGGAATTTTTGAATGTCTCATACAATGTGTTCTAAGAGGAACACAAATTCTTGACAGGCAAAAACCAAAACAAAATCTGAATACTTAGGTAAGTTTTTTTCTGTTCCCATGACCTTAAAAGATAAGTGATAAACAAGCTTATCCTTTCTGGAATGGGGTGATCATCTGTTTGATTTTTTTTCCTCCAAGAGATTGACAAAAGAAACTATTGTGTTTGTTTCCTAGAGGAAGACTATTTTTATGCAGAAAATCAGTTAAGGAGACAGGTTTTATATTAAGCCTTCAAATTTGGGCTAATATGGGACATAAGCAGGGGACAGTACCTGAGCTGGCTTTTTATATTAGTAGGAATTCCTCCCTTCTTAAACTGAATTGAAGACCAAACTGAGGATAAATCCTAACATGGAGAGCCAGGAAATTTGTTTTAGACATGCTTAGGATTTATATGTCTTTTGTTGTTCACCTATATTATATGGCTTATATTTTCTCCCTAAACGATGCTGAATGATTGTCATGGTTTCGGCTGGGATAGAATAAATTTTCTTTGTAGTAACTAGTATGGGGCAAAGTTTTGGATTTGTGCTGAAAACAGTGTTGATAATGCAGAGATGTTTTAGTTGTTGCTAAGTAGTGCTTACACTAGTCAAGGACTTCTGCTTCCCATGCTCTGCCAGGTACACAAGAAGCTGGGAGGGAACACAACTGGGACAGCTGACCCAAACTGACCAAGGGGGTATTCCACACTATATGACATCATGCTCAGCATATAAAGCTGGGGGAAGAAGAAGGAAGGGAGGGACATTTGGAGTTAAGGCATTTATCTTCCCAATTAATCGTTACATGTGATGGAGCCCTGCTTTCGTGGAGATGGCTGAACACCTGCCTGCCCATGGGAAGTAGTGAATGAATTCCTTCTTTTGCTTTGCTTGCGCACATGGCTTTTGCTTTGCCTGTTAAACTGTCTTCATCTCAACCCATGAGTTTTCTCACTTTTACTCTTCTGATTCTCTCCCCCATCCCACCAGGGGGAAGTGAGTGAGCGGCTGCGTGGTGCTTGGTTGCTGACTGGGGCTAAATCATGACAGTGATCCACAAATTTCCTTCAGGGAATCTTTGCCCTCATCTTCTTCAAAGACTTACCTATCTGTGCAGAATGTTCAACCGCCTTGGTGGAATGAAATTGTTGGATTTTATGCTTTGGCATAAAATGACAAAAATGACCAGTTCTAATTACCCACTCACCTTCTGAAAAGATGGCATCCTTAATTAGAAGGTTATATTAATCCATTTCTCATAAAACATGTACACAGAGCTGTTTTTTTCTTAGAGCTGGATTTTCTAGGATGTAACTCTGGATAATGTAGGATTAATTTCAGCCTGATTTTAACTGGTGACACATTCACATTATCTAAACTTCCTTCCCCCGCATCATTCCACAAAGATTTTCTTTTTAATTTCTTGCTGTAGCCAGTAAATTGGAAATTTCCAGTAAAAATATTTGCACTTAGGGAATAATAATTAAAGATATATCCATGATGGCAATCAGTGCCTAGGGTTGTTTTCACAGAGAGTTTTCTTTTAACAGAGTGGCTCTAATTAGTTCTCTTCAATATATATAAGAATTGTTTATGAAGATGCTTAAGAAAAACAGACATTTATGTTTCCCTTGTGAACAGATATTCTACACAATCTTCTTCTAGTTTATTTTTAAAAACCAAATTAGTGGTGAATTCACAGTTTCTAAAGGTATTTAAAGCAAAATTAAAAAAAAAAAAGAAATATCTTAGTGACAGGAATATGAGATGGACTGGATGGTCGAGTCAGGTTTACTGCCTTACTTCTGTGATTCTTCATCCCCTTTATGAGGAAACTCTGATTGTAAGAGCCACAAGAACATCACCCCATAGCTTTTGTGGTCCTGCCCATCTCCTTTTTTGAAGGACAGCAGGACGCAGTTTGGCTAACAGCATGTAATACAATTCCAACAGGATAAATGAATATTATTACAAAGCAAGTAAGAGATCAATGACAATTCCATTTCTTTTAAAAGGAAAGGTTGTGACTTTAGAATAGATTTGGTTAGTGACCATTTTGGTTTGATCCTGGGAAAAGGTGATCCAGCCTGGAGCTACAGACTAACCAAACAATATTAAGAATTTATATTCCAGTCAGAAAAATGCCTCCCAAAATGCTTCTAAAAGCAGTCTTACAGCAAAGGGATGAACTGTAGCACAGTTTTCACTTGGAGTGAGTTGGCTGGCCTATCCAGATGGCTAGTCTGATCAGAAAAAAAACAGATGTTTAGCTAGATGAAGAAAGGTGTTCTCACCATGTGGTCAGTCCTTGACAAATCACTCCAGCATCTCTAAGCCTTTATCCTTCATAGGAAGCCTGTAGCCTACTTTTTTCGATATCCTCTAGAAGGAACATATTGTCCTCAATAGGACACAATCAGACAAGTTTTGCTGGAGCAGTTTTAGAAATAAATTTAGTCCTCAAAATGTCATGATGAAATGTTCTTGCCACAGAAATGGATATAAAACCTGAGGGGGAAAGATTAAATGTTCCCTCTGAAATAAGGCTAGGTAGTTATTTGGTGCACTATCATGCAGGCATCCTAACTTCTCGCACAAAAAGCACCTTGAAATTAAATTTTCACACATGAGCAATGAAATAACTAAATAACTAATGAAATAACTAACTAAACAAATAGAAATATACAGCTTTAGTAACTTTCTATCCAGTAGAGACAAAGCCATTCTCCTTCTCAGTTGCAGTCTTCTCAAAAATGTTATAAACTCAGATGCAGCATGTCTATTGATGCCTACAATTTTGTTTAAAGAACATCCTGCAAACCTGGAACATACTTAATGGGCACTTCCAATGCAGGGCCAGTCCTTTGACTCTGCGGATCAGCTGGTGAAAATAGGTGAAAATAACTACAAATTTAGCAAAATGTATAGGAAAAGAGAGCAATTATAAAACATGTCACCAACTATCTATTCTGCAGGTGCTAAATGCCACTCAGATGAAATCAAATGCAAACAAATTAAAGACAACAGTGTTTTCATTATAGAAGAGGCATTTACCTCATAACTGTACAGTAGAAACATAAAACATACAAGCACAAAGAAAACAAATTTATTTTGATAAAATATAAGAAATATTAGGTTTTTGAACATTTTCCTCTATGGCATCTGTTAAGTGATGGAAGAGTATGGCTCATGTGCTTCTAAAGGTATGTTCTGAAGTCACATATCCTTCTCCAGCAACCCAGGACCTTTCCTGCCTGGCTGCTGGAGTCCAGTCCAGTGCCCAGGGATCTGGGGTCTCTGCCCAGGCTGGGGGATGTGGCTGTCACTTTCCCTTTTGCAGTTTCAACCAGTAAAGAAACTGAACACATATCCCAGAGACATGGACATGGACACACAGGCACAGACACAGAGACGCCAAGGACATTGATATGGTCAGTCACACAGACAGCCACAGACAAGGTGTTGCCTTCAGCAGCACCTATGGACAAGACTCACATCAGACACAAGCACAGCCAGCCACCTCCCATCTCCTTCTCCTCTTCAGCTGGTAGAGATGGAAGGTCAATAGTGCAGGCACATTTGTGCACACATGCATGTGGGTGCACACGCGCGCGCACACACACACACTTGCACAGGCTCTCCAGCCACAAGCACACACACGATGCCCTGAGTACCAGCATGGTCAGGTTTTATGTCTCTGTGTGTTTGTCCCCCTCCCTTTCCTCATCATCCTAATTTGACAAGGTCCTTAGTCAGATAATCTTACTGAAATAATAAACGTTTCCACACTCTACATATCCTTATCAATTAGTGCGTCTGATCAGGTTTGTTCTCATCACTACTTCTCTTACCATCTCTTGGTCAGGTTTGTACTTCTGTATAGTCTTTCTTATAGCTTCTTCTGTTTCTTATCATGTCTTTTTGCATTTGAAAAGACCCTTGGCCAATGAGAAAGACTTTAACCAGGTATGCTTAAAGGAGAAGTCAATCTCCTTCCACATACCCTTACAGCATCCATCAGTAACTTCCTGTTCAAGATCCTTAAGTATGAATTTATGCCTAAATACCTGGGTGCACATTTTACTGTATAGTAGACCTTATTAGCTTATCTATTCACTCAGAGACCCAGTGGAGAGAAGGCAACGCACTATCAATCTATACCCTATTGTATAACTCTCCTAGTTTAAGAAATGTAGTCCCTTTCATTACATTATTCTTAGATGGAATTATGTTAAACAAGGACTACTGCTATTTCAACATGTGAAAAAATTACACATGGAAAGTATCAAAACAGAATATATCTGCCGGCTAGCCCACATCCCTGAGGTGTTACAAATTAGATAATCTGGAGTTCACTTTTGGATTAGTCATCAAGCTGAAAGATTTAATAAAACCTGCCTTAAGGATGCAAGTCTACTAGATGCCATGCTTCATGAAGCTGAAAAAATATGCTTCCTTTAGTAAAGATCAGGAGTAGAAAAATATTCAATAAATTGTTTCTGTTTCTTGTCATATAACAATTTCAGCTGCTCTTTTTCTTATGGAAACATTTTCACAATTAGGAAAGGCAAGAACCAAGGTCAGTTAACAGTTTGGTTGATCTTTAATTTAAGAAGGAGGTATTTTTATCAACTCTACCTCATTTTGCATTAGCTGGTATGATAAGAAGAATTTATCATGAGGCTTCTTGGTTGAATCAATTTATTAGTATACATTTCTTATAAAATAACACAAATAAAAATTATGTTTATCATCACTTTTTTCTGTGTAGCTATCTATGCTGACAAGAATCCAGGCAAAATATGTGTTTATGCTCATTCCCCCTTACATACATTCATACATTCCTTTTCTTCTACATAATGTCAGACACAGATTTTATTTTCTTTTCAAACATTCAGTGCTATAAATGTTATATGAACCACTATTGAAATCAAATAAATCATTATTATGGTAACATCAGATAAAGAGGTTTGACACAATTGATCCTGCAGTTCTATTAGCCTTACTTTAAAGTTATACTATCACTTTTACCCTCCATCCTTCCTTCTCCAAATCAAATAATCTAAGCCTTTCCATCATTTCACTGTATAAAGCCCTTTATTTCATCCTTCTCACCAGTGAAAATTTGATTTATTATCCAAATTTTTTCTAGTTCTGAAATATTTCTTTAAAATGTTAGATGCAGCAATTAACATATGGATGAATTACTGACATAATAAGGAAACAGTAACATTTTCCATATTACTGTATGACATTTGTCTCTTTCTTAACATTGTCAACATCCTGTTCAAACTTTCATTCAGTCTAGTTCGCTGAATATGTTTTTTCAATGGACTATCATGGTACCTCCATTTTCTCTAGGAAGGATACAATCCCAGCATTATGTCTCAATGATTTAACTTGTTAGTGCAAATGTGCATAGACTGCTGGCTCATGTTATTGTAAGTGACCTTTTTCAGTGCAGAGCAATGAATTTATTTGTAAAGCATATTTCATTCAATCTTAACATGTTTTTTCAACAGTGGCTATATGCATCAAAAAATACAACATTCATTCCTAGCTGTTCTAACTCTTCAATTTAGAATTGCAAAAATTTTAACAATTCATATTAATTGATATTTGGATTCTCTTTCAGGTAGAATTCTAGTCTACAGATGCAATTGCAGTTCTGCTATAACTCAATTTTCTCAACAGGTCAAGGAATAAAATCGAGCCAAATGATTGCTAGGCAGATAAAATTACATATAAGAACAAAAAATTACATACAAGACCACACACCTTTTAAATACTGTTGTGAATATCAATGCATAATAGATGTACATAATTATACATGATATTTGGTAACCAATTAATATCCGTATATACAAATGAAAGCAAGAGACAAAACATTGATTAAGGCACTGACATGAAAGGTGTAAGTCTCTTTTGAATGTCCTCGCAGACCACTGATGGAATTAAAAGTATTTTTTGGTCTCTCTCTAGATTGCAAAAATTTCATTATATTTTTAAAATAAACATTAAAGAATCATTTAAAACCTTTCTGATTTTTAGCCAGGGCATTAAAACCAGTATTTGTCTGATCTATTAACTTAAGAAAATAGGTGACTAAAATTGTCTGAATCTAAACATTCTCTGACTATTTTCTATTCTTTTGTTCAAGTCCTACTTAAATGCATTAAAGTGTGTTCAATTCAGCTACAGTCAAGATTTAGCATAAAGCAACAGTTTTTAAAGAATACTTTTGAAAATGGGTCATAAATAACAAAATTAAAGCTCTTTTTTTCAAATTTCAAACAGGTACAGAAAATAATAAACATTTATGATATGGAAATAACCTACCTGTAAGACTTTTCTTTACTAAGTATCATGAATCTATTTAATTACATATTTACAATATTTTAAAAAATTATACCTAAAGTGCAAGGAAAGAAAACACATATTTATTTATGTTAAAATGGTAATTAAGAAAACAGTTTCCTTTTGTTGTTAATGGCACAATTGCTTTCATTAAAGTAGTAAACCCCACCCCAGTTAAGTAGTATTTGAAACATAAAGCTAGCCCCAAACTCTTTTAATAGCTGCAGGAATAGATACAGAACTATATAGAACAGTATATAGATGCAGTACATACAATATAGATGTATTATATAGTGTATATAGATATAGTATATCTATATACTATAGATATTAGTAAAAATTTCTTTACTGAAAGAGTGGTCAGGCATTGGAACAAGCTGCCCAGAGAGATGGTGGAGTCACCATCCTTGGAGGCATTCAAAAACTGTGTACATGTGGCACTCTGGGACACGGTTTAGGAGACATGGTGGTGTTGGGTTGATGGTTGGACTTGGTGATCCTAGAGGTCTTTTCCAACCTTAATGATTCTATGATTCTATGATTCTATAAATAGATAGCTGATATAAATAGATATATGTGTATATATATATGTATACATGTGTACACATATACATGTAGATATATGTATATATGTATGTATATCTATACTAAATGTATATTATAATTATACATATAGATATAGGTACACACACACACACACACACCCCCCTATAGATATATGTATACCTATAGGTATATGCATAGATATATTGTATCTTGTATATAGAAGAGTATATACAATATAGAACCACACATAAAGATCATGCTATAACCTAAACAAAGAAATTAAATGGATTAGTTTTGACTTATGCTTTGGATTTATGTCAGAAAGAAATCCTGTCTTTATGTATAATTAATTATTTAGGAAATTATTGTATATTGTTGAAGCAAGTTCCTATCTTTAAAAGATCTTTGACTGAAATTATGACTGATGAAAGAATCTGTTGTAATCTTTATTCTACAGTAGAAAGCTACTATGCATAGTAGCCTTAAATCTTTTTTTCCTACTACATCAGCATGTGGAATGCAGAAAAAAATAATTGCCTTGCAATGCCTCCTTCCATTCTCTTGCTGGAGAAAATTAATACTGTCCTTACCCAGCCTCCCCAGCTTACTTTTCTTTGATAATTAGAAACAAATCCCTAAGTCCATGTTATATTTTCATTTTCCTCTTTAAAAGAGTAAAAATATAAGTCCAAGTTTCTAAGCAACAATATCTTTGCCTGACCAACCCAGGTGTCTCAGAATACTTTTCAAACACACTTTTTCTTCATTTTATGTCTCTTAAAAAAAAAAAAAAAAAAATAGTCATAACACATGCCTCCTGAATGTGATCAGTATCTAGCCATTGTCTATTGAGAATCTACTTAAATACCTGCAGGCACATTCAAACTTGTTCCATCTGATTAATTGTGCCTCAGCATCTTATATCACTCCAAGATGCAAATGATGCTGGCAATTCCCACCAATTCAACACAGAAGAACCCAGATTTTGTTGCAACTTTTAAGATAAACTGTCCCAGTTTTCACATAATCCCAAATTATATGTATAGTTTGTTGTAGTTCCAGCACAGTCTTCAGTCTTCAGCACCATCTGTGCTGTGAATTACCAGTCTGGTTTGTGCTTTTAGCCTGTCAGTCTAAGAGGATAAAAGAGATAGTGCGTACAGAACTGACTAAGACCTTAGATATGGTAATTATAACTTGTTGAATATCAAAGCCTGAAAAGTGATGAAGACTGTGCTTGCAAGTTCAATTTTATTTCAAGCTAGATGTGTCTGCTTTGGAGAAATATTGACAATTACACAGAATCTTCATTAACATTTGCTGCTAGCTGTGAGACTCTTGGTCAGAGACAGCACACTGTTAAAGTAGCACAAGTATTCAGATTTTGATACTACGCTCTCAATTCATGTTAATAGACTTGACATATTTGACATTATGGCAAGTCTAGAACAGGACTGCTATTTTTTAATGCAGCTAGGATTGATTTTGTCATACATGTTAAAATAAGTTATTTCCGCTCAAAATGACCTTGTGTGGATTGGATCTCTTAAGCAACTCTTGGAAAATGTCCATATTTTAATAACAATATTATTAAATGCCACTATGGATGAGCAAATATTATGTGGAAATTATTACGTAGATAATGAATCTACAGTTATTTAAAGAAATAAATATTGAAGAATGAAAGGTTTTATTTTTTTACTATAAAGAACATTATTAGAAATAAATGTAGATGGCAGAATGGACAAATCAGGTATGCCAGGCGTTGAACTTGTCTCTGAAGGTAGTGATAAAATACCGACTTTTTTGAGATTTTTAAAAGTACAGCAGGCTGAAGATGGCCTCAAATCAGGGAGGAAACAATTTGGCACTTGGCAGAGAGACAAGCTAAAAGTCCTAACAGATCCATTTTATTTCTTAGCTTTAAGATTAGATAAGAGTGTTCACCAAGACATTGACAAAGTTATAGCATTCAAAAATACATTAAAAAATAAGAAAATAAGGAAAGTGAAGCAATAACTTCAGTGGTAATATTTTGAAATTGTAGGACCAAATGTAACCATACCCAGTGTTAGAGTTTTCCTTGAGATGCCTATTTAGATGTATTAAAGTTACTTTTGGAGAGGATCTTAAAGATTGATCTCCTGTAATGTGAACATCTAAGATAAGAGAAACTGCTTTTAAAATGCCTTCCTTCAGAGAGTCTGAAAACACTAATACAGTATCACAGTAGAGGTCTGAATTTCAATGTCAGATTAAATCCTCCAAATATGGCTCTAAAGGTTTCGTGAGACATATATATGCGAAGATATGTATGTCAGTTAAAATTCATTGATAAGTGTTGCATCTTCCATTTCTACAAGTACAGTTCTTGTGTTTTTGCTTTAAGGGTCTCTGGATTTAGTCTGACCCACACTAGAGTGAAAGTATTGGAGTTGTCCTTGTCATCACATTACCAAGTCAGGTTCCCATTTCTTTTAGTCTTCCAAAAGTACAAGTGGAGAAGAGTCCCATCTTGCATCCTGCCTGGTGGTTAGAGCCCAAGGAGTAGAAATATTTTGATGAAATTCTCACTGACTGAGAATTATGGGCAACCCAGGTATTTCTTCCACGAGTTCTGCAATCAATAGGTTTTTATCCAAAGGTGTGCTCTTCCTCCTCTGTTAGGCATACACTTTCAGAAGGGACCTCCACAAGGAAGATGGTCATTTCTTCAGACATACTGCTGTGACTGGTCTTCTATATGATTATATTAGCTATTTTTTGATTGTGTCTCAGTCAATGTGTACAAGCTGTGAAAACTTCAGAAGGCTCAAAAACAACGCCATAAGAGAGAGGCTTTCTCTACACAAAATGGAGGTTCCTTGTTTGAGCTATCTGAATCTCTTTCCAGATTGTTATGTGCTTACTAGAGAGGAAGCCTCTATATTCAGTTTAAGGTCTCTACCTTGCTAGGATCAGGTGTTTAGATTTCAATACTGCAATATCAAAATGCAATGCAGTAAATGTGGCCATATATTCTCTTTTTGCTAACAAGCCCTTTTACACTAAATAACTGAACTGTAAAATGAAAATATTTTCACTTAGTTCACTAAGGTTCTATGAAAGAAAGCTTTGTTTTAGATAATACATGTGTGCAAGTATTCATCCCATTTTTACACGGTTGATTTTCAAAATCCCCAACAGAATAACAACTTGGTTATCAGCTTTTGGATCTGAAAGAAGAGAGGGAAAAAAGTTGGAGTTTTTTCTGTATTTTTCAACATTTGCATTCTTGATATGTCTTACCACGCAATGAAAATTCAAGACACATTCCATGATCCCCACTCATTTGAAGTAGAATGTACTTCTAATTCAAGAAGATTTGATCCTGTGCTTTTGGAGAGCATTTATCTTATCTAAATCTGAAGAGTTTAGATTTGCTGTGAAGACTGAATAATTCATCTATTTCATGGACCATTGAAAACCAATTAGTTGATTATTCAGATTCTTTTGGAATACATCGCACTTCTCCAATTATATTTTTTTCTAATTCACTCAATAAAAAGATGTATATACTTAGCTATCATCATGAAATAGGCCTGTGGCATTATTTAATCATTTCAAGGGAAAACCTTAAAAAAAATGCCATAAAGATTCTTTTTTTTTAACCAAATGAGATTCTATATATTTTTAAAAGTGCAAAAATATAAAACATTATGCATGAAAGAGTTGTTTGGTAAGTATGAAAAGATAGAAGAAAATCGTATTGGAGAACATGTAAAGAGAAACAATGTCATTAGCAGATGATTTTTTTTCCCTGAATATCACCATCAATGCAATCTGTTGTTTTTTAGAGAAAGCATGTACAGATGGAAAAAGTCAGATGGAACATCTATTTTCTAAGCACCCACTCAAAAAATAACAAGGCTGTATCATGAAAAAAAGTCACTGAAATTCCAAAATAGTAACGAAGATGAAAAAAGGGTTAATGAGGAAAAAAAAAACTAAAAGAAAATCCAAGGATATAAAACTATTCCAAAGAAAATATTATATTATCCTCTGCATTTTGTTGGATATGAAAGTGCCACTGTCTAGTAGCATGTAATTAGAATACTGCAACACCAGAAGAATTAAATCAAGGACCACTTTCTGAAGTGGGAGATGTCATCCCCTGAGAGTATCCCCACACCACTGCAGGGTATGGTGATGGGGCTTGTGTCTCATTTGAGTCTAAATTCAACTCTTCATCTCCACTTGTTCCCCAGGTACCTCCATCTCCTGTTTCTGGATCCCAGTCCTCACTCAGGACTGCCATTAAGGCCTCCCAGTCCTGTCTCCCTTTGTGCTTTCACCTCTCAATGTGTTCAGTCCTTTGTGGAGCCATCGTCGCTGCTATCTCCATTAACCCCAGAGCCTGCTGAGCATCCCTCGTGGCAGCACTCTCAGCAGCAAATAGGTTTTTCCTCTGTTTGAGGAAACATTCTTTCAGCTTCTGAAGATCAACCTCCTGCCCTTCTTGAAATGCAGTCATTAATAGCCAACACAAATAGATACAATCATCACCTGCTTTTCTCATACTATTCCTTTCTTATTTTAGAAGATATCTTCCACAGTGGTACCATATTGGACCTATCTGATCTTCATCCCAAGGGAAAGGACCATGGATTTTCACAATTCTTTCCATGGTCTGGACTAGCTGGGTACCACAAAGACATTTTGGAAGTGAGGGGCATCTCCCTCCTTCTTGTCCCCACCATCCTTCTGGTCGAGCACAAGAAGTCTTTAAAGCCATACAACCCCTTTTTTCCTAAACTACTGACCCAGAAACAGCTACAAATTTCAAAATACCCTTCCATAATTAATCCCAAGAAGTTCTAATCACAAACAGTCACTCACACACATACACTCAGAGGTAGGTGTGCACCACCTTCCTCAGGCTATGTAGGTCCCCACCACCCTCCTCCCAGGGGGTTCCTGGATTCTCCCTGTGGGAGAGGTGGCTGCTCCAGTGTCAGATGACCCCCCACCATTCCCAACTGCCCACTGACCTGCATAGGGGGGAAACATTCTACAAGGCCCCACACACCCTGAAGGGGTCCCCACATGCTGCCCTTTGTGAGCAGCCCCTGGCTGTGTGCAGGCGCCCCACATAGGGGTGCTCTGTCCAGGCTGGACTTTCCACAGTGTCAAACCCTGTTTGGCTGCTGACCTTTTCCCAGTCCAATGTCTGTCTTCCTGTTACAAATGTTCATGCTTTTTTTTTTTTTTTTTTTTTTTTAAATCTGATTCCTTTATTTCAAAAATCTTTTTGTAATACCCTGATTCCTGTTCAATAAAAATGATGATCATCTTCCTCTCTAGCACTAACCTGTCAGTTTGAGGCAAACATACTCTCAAATATCTTTGAGGATTTCATTCACAGACTGGTTGCACTCACATTCCTATTTAACAGCTATTATTTTCCAGACCATTTTACAAAGGTTGGGCTATGCAGACACCCCACAAAAGAGAAATCCGGTTCTGAATTAGGGATGGCATTTGAAATGCAGTAGAAAAAAAAAAAGAACAATGAGACATCTTATGGAAGGAAAGGTATTTTTTTATTTTTTTTAAAACCCCGAAGTTAAAATTTTACCTCTTCATGCTCTCATACACACGTACAGAAAGCATCAAGGTATGCGTGTGAAAATTATCTGGCCAGGTTCAAAACAGAGGATGCTGTGTGCGCCCTCTTGTTTGTATGCAAAATGGGATGAGGCAAGCTACCTGTTAAGACCTCACTACATCTCTGGAGTTCTTCATTGGTAACAACAAACTGATTTTCAACTTCCTTTTCAATCTTATTTGAATGGATGTTTCTTTGGATCATTTGCATCATTGTTTTGTTTCACTCTTCCTAGGTTTCATGCAAAATTCCTGAGTTTCACAGTTCTTAATTTCCTTATGCAATCATAGAATCACAGAATGGTTTGGGTTAGAAGACACTTTTAAAGATCATCTAGTCCAACTCCCATGCTGTGGCTGATTCTGACTTTTTTACCACTTCAGTCCTGTTATTCATCATCTTGATACCTCATTTTTATGTCATTTTCCTACCCCTCTTCATTTGAATTAAATCACACATATGATGCTAACATATATCTTCTGGTCCTTCTTTTGTTCTTTCTTCTGGTGTTTCACTATAGACGTGCACAATTCTAAATACACATGGTAATTCATATGTAATTCATAGCAATATTAATATTTGGTTTTCAAATCTTTACAGTGGGATATTCTGGGAGACCTCAGCCTGCACTGGACACCTATTTGTAGGCAGCTAAATCACAGAACCACAGAATGGTTGAGGTTGGAAGGGACCTCTGGAGCATATGTGGTCCAACCCCCCTGCTCAAGCAAGGCCACTTAGATCATTACACAGGACTTTTTAATATCTCCGAGGAGGGAGATGTCACAACCTCTCTGGGTAGCCTGTGCCAGTGCTCCATCACCCTCACAGCAAAGAAAAATATTTCCACATATTCAGAGGGAACTTCCTGTGTTTCAGTTTGTGCCTATTGCCTCTTGTCCTGTCGCTGGGCACCACTGAAAGAAACCCTGGCTCCATCTTCTTTGTACCGTCCCTCCAGGTATTTCTATATATTGATAAGATCCCCCTGAGGCTCCTTTTCTCCAGTGTGAACAGTCCCAGCTCTCTCA
The DNA here is from genome assembly GCA_031468815.1 of Morus bassanus. Taxonomy (NCBI): domain Eukaryota; kingdom Metazoa; phylum Chordata; class Aves; order Suliformes; family Sulidae; genus Morus; species Morus bassanus. The sequence goes on from CM062568.1 coordinate 80,045,943, forward strand.
GCCTTTCTCATAGGAGAGATGCTCGAGTCCCTTATCAATGCATTGATAAGGGATCAAACCATTGTTATGCATAAAGCATGAAGTATTTGGAAAACAGGAAGTAAAGGGTTTAGACTGGAAGACTAAAAGGTTAGGAAATCATGTTGCTATATGGAACTCTTAATTTGGTCTAACCAATTTATTAATATACAGTAATAGTGTATTTGGTCACAGATTCTTAACAAGAACATGTTAGATAAATTTCTCAGTCTATCACACAACAATTTAATTAAAACCATTATCTAGAATTAAAATAATTTTCTGTTGTAAAACTTTGCATAGATTTTAAACCAAAAATATAGCTAAATATTAGAATAGATCATGAAGAATGTGCTGGCTTCTCTGTCACTGAAGTAATTATTACTGAGTATTAAATACATGTCTTTTTTTTTTTTTTTTTTTTTTTCAAGTATATACCTTAGTTCAAACACAACTCTTGAGTGTGGAGCATGATGTACTATAAAGACATATTAAAGTAATTGAACATTCTGATCATAAAATCCAAAGGGACACATACAAGGGGTGAAAAAGGTAGTTGGACCCATGTCTCAACAGGAGCAAAGAACTGAGACTGATATCTTTGAAGTATTTGTAGGAATCAGTTCCCCTATTTTCTTGGTTGTACCAGATCCAAATACCTCCTCCCTGATACTAACCCAGTTCTACTCCTTGTTCTGTTTAATCTTTATAATATCCTTTTTTACCTGTTCTAAGACTCCTTGTCTGCTCCTTCTCTGCCATCCATGCCTTATCTTGGAGAGAAATCAGGAGCCCTTGACTTAAAAGTAAGCAAAGGTATATTTGGCTTTTATTCTTACAACATTCCCACTTCTGAAGTTCCAGCAGAATTTAATTAAAACTGTTGCATTTCTATGAAATCTTTCAGCTCAACCAGTATGAACCACCTGACAAAGAAAAAATACCTTCTAGAAGAGAAATTGTCACTAGAAGATAATAGTTAGCATGTTGGGGCAAGGTTTTATTTCTCACAGAAGAACTCAGGAAGGAAATACATCTTCTCTCACACTCTATAATATTCAGGATATATGGTGCTATCTGACTCCAGATATTGATTTACAGGAACAGTAACAGCACAGATAAGGGGCATTATGTTATGAAGTTTTTCCATTCCCTCAATGTAGTGGCATGAAATTCAGCAAAGATATACAGAAGGTCTGTTGCAAATGAAAACAGAAAAATCTGGCTAGATGATATGCTTCCAAAAATGTCTCAGTAAAGACTCACTGAACTACCACAAAAAAATGCTCTGAAGCTCTGCCTTATTGAACATAACCTATTCTATGACTACAAGAACCTTTTTGTATTAATTATTAAGAGATGAAGGGTCTCTGCAGGAGCCAGGGCACTAATATAGAAACTAAAACTAGGAGTGAGAGACAGAAGTGGAACTATGTATTTAATTTAGAAGAACAGTTAGAAAACGGGGTCAGGTCTGGACAAGGTAATAAGACTGAGAAGCCACAGAAAAGAAATGCAGGGTGAGGTCACAGAGACACTGCGGAGAAGGTAGCTTTCTGGTTGGATATCGTCTGTATCAATGCTGGAGGAATTTCTTCTCATCCAAAATCAGGACTAGTGTTCTTTTGTACCACTTAGTTTTTAAGAATAACATTGCATTCTTGTTTGAGGTCAACAAATTATATTCTTTTTCCATTATGTCCGCACAAAGTTGTCATTATGTCAAGCTTTATAAATTCTAAGATCCTAGGCTTTGTGAATTGTTTACATTTTGTACTTCCTGATTTTCTACTTTTGCTATATTTATATTGCTTCACATAATTAAATTTAATAATTTGATATTGTTAGTGAGATCCTAAATGATTTCATGAAGAACTTGTCTCTCAAATTCATCTTAAACTGAGCTAATATTCTTCTTTCAAATCCATTTTAAGCTAAGCTGTATAACTTGTTATAATTAAGCTGTTATCCACAGCTATTCTGAAGTCTTATTTCAAGAGCTGGCACAGGGGCATCAGTGATATTTTTCATCAGGCTGAGCTAGAAACTAACATTTAATGTATTTTAACTGTGCCTTAAACATATCTTTCACTTTTGACATTTCTCACCTACCTGTTTTAAAGATTTCTGAGACACCAGCAACAACCTAAAAAACCTATTTCTTGCCTCAAAGCTACTTGAATTTTCTGGTTTGTACTTCATGGGTACACATGACACCACTGTCACTTAGAGAAAACAGCAAAATAGGAGCTCTAGGTATCAGTTACCTAATAAAAACTCCTAAAGCCCACCACCACCAAAATCCCTGCAACTGTACTCTTTCCAGGCTACAATTATTCATTCTGCACTGAGAAACCTTTTTTCCTCTTTATTAGAGTGACTGGTGGGCTTTAAGTATTCGGATTTTGAGACTGTTGATACCAGAAAGAATTTTCTGTTTATGAACGTTGTCATATATGTAGAGTACTAAACATTTACATGCTTTACATGGAGTAGAAAAAGTTTATTAAATGGTTGAGTTCTGGGGTTTTTAGGTAGCTGTTTGTGTAAGGGTTTCTTGGTCTTGCTCTAGATTTTCAAGGGTTCTAACTTTTTGAAAAATACATCTGGGTTTGTTTTTATTTTTAATTAGTAATTATCATAAGCTTTTATCTGAATAACTTTATATCCTTTTCCCATAAAAAGGGTATGTCCATATCAAAAAAATTCCTTGGATACAGAAAAGCACATACTTATTGAAATTGGTTTTACATTTTTAGCACCTGAAATGTCTTTTGAAGAACAGTTAAACTGGAGGAGGAATGAGTGAAAATCTTAAAGGTGAAATCTAAATTTGTATCAGGGAATTATGCAAATCTAGGGAGACATCCAAATATTAACATTTCAGATATCATTTTAATAACAGAGAAGACCAAAATAAAAGCAAACACCAATAAAATAAACAAGCAGTGTCCCAGTTGTGCCACTATTACCCTTTGCTATCAAAAACCTGTGAGACTATGGGAGCAGTATGAATAAAAATGGTTACTACTCATAGAATGCCTAGCAAATTATCATGTCTTGTTAGAAAATCTATTTCTGATATATGATGAATGATACATTAGTAAGATACCAGTAAGTAGCTTTACCAGGTATAATCTACTCACTAAGGATACATCTTGTCAGAGAAGTGGAATTTAAAATAGAACCAGTGTTAAAGATATTACATACTCCAGTAAAAGGATTATGCAGTCAGATTTGTATTCATACAAGTCAAACTGTAAAAGAACACAAAGTATTATAATATGGGCTTCTTTGACAGGAAGTGAAAATTTTGTTACAAAAATGACTATATGGTTAGAACTTTCCTCTGAGCATGGACCAAAGCAAACTACAAAACAATTAAATTTATAAAGACAAAGATTAAAAGGGACTTGAGCAGTTCTACTTACACTACCTTAAATAAATAATATCCAATACATTTGAGAAGGCAGCACACTTTAAAATCATAGAATCATAGAATGTCCTGAGTTGGAAGGGACCCACAAGGATCATCAAGTCTAACTCTTTTCTTTGTACCAGACAACCCCAAATTCACACCATATGTCTGAGGGTATTGTCCAAGTGCTTCTTGAATGTTGTCAGGCTTGGTGCCATGACTACCTCCCTGGGGAGCCTGTTCCAGTGTCCCACCACCCTCTGGGTGAAGAACCTTTTCCTAATATCCAACCTAAACCCCCCCAGGCACATCTTCCTGCCATTCCCTCAGGTCCTGTCATTGGTCACCAGAGAGAAGAGATCTGCACCTGTCCCTCCTCCTCCCCTTGTGACGAAGCTGTAGACTGCGATGAGGTCTTCCCTTAGTCTCCTCTTGTCTAGGCTGAACGAACCAAGTGACTTTAGCTGCTCCTTGTACCATTTCTTCTCTAAACCCTTCACCAACTTTATGGCCCTCCTCTGGATGCTCTCTAGTAGCTTTATATCCTCGATGTACTGCGGCGCCCAAAACTGCACACAGTGCTCAAGGTGAAGCCACACCAGCACAGAGTAGAGAGGGACAATCCCCTCCCTCAACCAGCTAGCAATACAGGGCTTGATGCACCCCAGGACACAGCTGGCCCTCTTGGCTTCCAGGGCACACTGTTGGCTCACGTTCAACTTACCGTTGACCAGAAACACCAAGTCCCTCTCTGCAGAGCTGCTCTCTAACCTCTCATTCCCCAGTCTGTACGTACATCCAGGGTTGCTGTGCCCCAGGTGCAAAATTCGGCACTTGCCCTTGTTCAACTTCATATAGTTGGTGATTGCCCAGCTCTCTAATTTATCTAGATCTCTCTGCAGGGCCTCTCTGCCCTTGAGAGTGTCAACAGCTCCTCCCAATTTTCTGTCATCAACAAACTTAATTAGTAATCCTTCAAGACCTGCATCCAAGCCATTTATAAAGAGATTAAAGAGTACCGGCCCCAAGATGGATCCCTGTGGAACCCCGCTAGTGACTGGCCACTAGCCCAATGTAACCCCGTTTACTAAAACCCTTTGAGTTCAACCCGTCAGCCAATTGCTCACCCATTGCATTATGTGTTTATCCAGCTGTATGCTGGACATTTTGTCCAGAAGGATACTGTGACAGACAGTATCGAAAGCTTTACTGAAATCCAAAAACATCACATTGACTGGCTTCCCTTGGTCAACTAGGTGGGTAACCTTGTCATAGATGGAAATCAAGTTTGTTAGGCAGGACTTTCCCCTCGTGAACCCGTGCTGGCTGGGACCAATGACTGCATTGTCTTTCAGGTGTTTTTCAATAACTCCCAGAATAATCTTCTCCATAATTTTACCAGACATGGAAGTGAGACTAACAGGCCTGTAGTTACCGGGGTCATCCCTGTTGCCCTTCTTGAAGATTGGGACAATGTTTGCCAGCTTCTAGTCAACTGGAACCTCTCCAGATTCCCAAGAGCATTTAAAAATCATTGAGAGAGGTCTCGCTATGACATCAGCCAACTCTTTAGGTACCCTTGGATGAATCTCATCAGGCCCTATTGACTTATAGGGATCCAGCTGGAGAGGACATACTTTTTGTCTATTCCAAAAACAGTTCGTAAAACTCTGCCTGCTCTTAGATATCATTCAGGCAGTAACTCGGCAGAAATCAAAAAGAAATCAGACCTCCATCAGCTTTCTAGACATGAGGTATCAGATAACCATCGGCTTTCTAGACGCAAGAGTTTTTCTCTGGGGAAGGAGGAAGTGGGGGAAAGGTTGTTTTGTTTCCTTTTTTTTTTTTTTTTTGTGTATGTGGGGGTTTGGTGTGGGCTGGTTTTTGTTTGTTTTTTCACAGAAGACACCTAACCTTTATCATTCAGGACAGTTAAGAAATGCTTACACCGTACTTTGGAACAGTATGCAAGAACACCCAAGTTAGATCCGTGCCAAACTCTTGCAACCATATATTTTATTGCAGTGCAATTCATAGTAGGGATCCCCAAATATGTGTAGGCTGAGCTTAAAATCTTGTTTATAGGCAAAGAAACTCACCTTGTTTCTATGTAAAGCCAAGAATTTATTGATAATATAATTAATTGAAATAGTCTAATTCAAGAATCATTATTAGTCTATATCCAACTGTTATTAAAAAAAACAAAAAGAAAAAATAATAATGCAGTTAAATTTGTTATACACATGTTTAGTTTCTACCTCTTTTCCTGGTGGTATATTTTTGCTTTTTGTGCTCCTCTGGGTCCTAAGGTTGGTGGTTTCACTCAGCTGATGGCGGTGGGTGTTGCAGTGAAACTACTCCCAAAATATAAGGCAAGATGGAAAAGGAGACAGAACTACAGATTACTGAACCACCTGTACAGTGCAACACTGGGCATGGGGTGGGGAAATCTTACGAAATTCAGGACATAGCCTGTCAGAGTTAATGGGAAGTTTAAATGTAACTGCTACTGTCAGGATTTCATCTGTTAATACCATTCTGTGCAAAACTCCAAGCAGACATATTAAAGAAAATAAAAATCAAAATTGAATAAGCATAAAGAATAGTTACTGGAACAAATGGCAGATGAAGAAGCTTTCATAGGAGAAATAACTTATGAACTTGACTTATACAGACAGGCTAATAGAAAGACAATAGGCTTCTATGGCAGAAAATTTCAGTTTGCCACATGGCTGGAATAAAAATCTCATGTTCAAGATAACTGTGTTGAGAATTACTTTTTTATCTTTTTAATTTGCTTTGTTTTGGTTTGTTTTTTTCTGTCCTAGATAAAGTCATGCCCCTTGTTTCCGTGAGGCAGACAATACTCTGCCTTTGAAACACAATGATAGCTCTTGGCAGTCTGTTGGTCATAAGAAAATGATGCCATGCCTTTGAGAGTTATGAAGGGATTTCTAACTGGCTACTGCAAACCAACATTGTTGTAGGATCTTTGTGATTCCTAGCTGCACTATCCCCTCAAAGTCTCATTAACATAACTAAAACTAGAATTTATTCAGTTCTTCTCAAGTTGTTTCAAAGGGGCTTATTATGTGCTTTTCCCCTTGGAGCACTAATTCACTCATTCAGTTCATCAGAGCTGCAATACTGAGAAGGAGCACAATTACATACCACCACAAATTGCTTAAGTACTTCTAGAAAAAAGAATGTCCTTTCAATCTGTTCAAAATAACATGGATTGAGTAGTGTCTCAGATAACTTCTTAAATATTTATGGTAATTTTTGTTCTGGTATATTACTAAAATGTAAATAATGAATTTATTAAGAGATACTATGGTTTACTTGCAGGCACATGGATAATAATCAGCTAAAGTGTCTTGCTCTACTGCTGTTCATTTTTTGGCTCATAGCTGCACAAAGTAAGTTGAAGCAACATATTGTGCATTTTATAATTAAACAGCCTTATGCCAATTGCTTCTGTTAAATAATAGCTTTCTTCTTAGAAGAGTGCTTTCTCATCATTAAGGACTCTGTTGCCCTTTCGATTAATACAATTAACTTTCCTTGGTATCGGTAGGATTTCATCCACAGGGATATTCATTCACGTATATGAAGGACTGTGGTTTATTTGTGTGCTCAAAACTGTCTTCAGGTGCCCCTCAAGTAATGCCCAGCCTTTTAACTAGCAGTACGGTAGGAACATGTGAGCTGCTAAATATATAAGGACCAAACTCAAACCTTGGGTCCCAAGCTGACCATGCTGTTCATATGTTAGGGCACTCTTCAGCTTTGCTGTGAAACTTAGTTTCTCCAAAAGAAGCCTGGTATTGGAAGTACAAGCTTAATGTAGTGTCAGCATGAATTCACCAGTGCCACATGGCCTCAGACCTGGGCATCCTTTAGCCCTTCTATTTAGCAACATGAATATACATAGTGGAGCTTGTAGATGTCCTTGAGTTCCAATACACAGACTAAACATTTGCTGTTTTGTTGATGCAGAAGTTGCACATCATTTTTTGTTTTGTCTGTGGACAATATTATTATAGTATTTACATGCAGTGAATGCTTTGTGTATTAATAAGTTTCAGGGCTGGGTTTTTTCCCCTCTTAGCACACACAATCAACTGAAATATTATTAATAACTAATTATAAGTAATTAATCATTATTAATAACTAATTATAAGTAAGAGGAAAAAATATGTAGAACCTGAAAGACAGAGATGGAGAGAGGAAGGGAAGAAGGAAGGAAGGAAGGAAGGAAGGAAGGAAGGAAGGAAGGAAGGAAGGAAGGAAGGAAGGAAGGAAGGAAGGAAGGAAGGAAGGAAGAGAAAGATTTTTTAGATGTGTTTAATCTGTGATGCCACTTGGAGCAGAGAAAGTGATTGAAACTTTTGACAATTAATAGACACTCAAGTATTCTCTCTTTAGATGTGCAAAACAATACAGGAGACTTTGCTTTGTCTACTGGCTTTGGATAACGTGAGAGGGTGATGTTCCTTTATGCCAGTTGGCTAGCTATCAGCCATCATTGTCCCAATGCAAATAATTCAAATGCAAGACATTACACAGACCTATGGACTGCCTGAAAGAGCAGTTTTATATGGCTTATTTCTGTTTTTCCCATGTTTCTTAACACAGATGGAGATCAGATAGGGAAAATATATTGTATATCTCTTTCTTCCCAGCTGAGAGGAAGGCTTATACTCTTTTGCTACAATGTTTTTCTTAGGGTTTCATTTTTTCTCTAATGTATTTATTCCCATCTTCATTTAGTAACAAATGTGTTACACTGTTTACTGATTTTATGTCCATAGTGCTTTGCCTTTTTATGATAAAGGCTTGTTAAATTACACTTAGAAGTGCTAAATCCATTAAGGTTTCTTTCCAAAGTTGTGCATTTGGTTTCTTTTTTTTGTTTGTTTGTTTTTTTATTTTCTCCTCTATTTCTCCTGTTTATACCCAGGCATATTACAAATCTGTAACACAGTTTAATCTTTCATTTCTCTTCTGATGTTTCTTGCAAAATACTTTGTATAGTAGCCTAAAATTAATCTAATTGTCTCAAAAACTTACATTGAAAATGTGTAAAAGTTTGATTACAATTTTGATATATTTCTTACATTATTTTAAATGCTTATGTTTTTCTTTCATTTCTTTCTTTTAGTGTCTTTACTATTTCCTTTTTGTACAGGATGACTAGGGATTGATTTGGTTTGGGTTGGGTTGGGTTGGGTTGGGAGATTTTTTTTGTGTGTGGGGTTTTTTTTGTTGTGTTTTTTTTTTTTTGTTGTTTGTTTGGTTTGGTTTTGTATTTTTGTTGGTTTTTGTTTTGTTGGTTTTTTTTTTTTTGGGGGGGGGTGTTGTTTCTTTTTAAGTTTCACAGAAATACTAGGGACAAGGACTGTAACTCCAGGTAAATACCACAGTCATCTCCAGACTCCTGGTCTCTACATATCCTTTACAACCTGGTTTCTGGGTGTGCGTGGGATTTGGGTATGCAACTAGGAAGATTACAAAATGCGTGTCAACCAAAACCTGAATCTAGCCAATCAGGACAACAAGGACTCTAGGGCATAACATAGCACATTTTCAATTTATATCAGTTTATGCATGCTCTTTAAAGAAATTTTCGGTTGGATTTGATTACTGGAGACCATCATCTAATGTTCTGTTTCTCAAAAGCAGGAAGGTTCATCAAACTGTTATTCTGAAAATAGTTTCCTTCTGCATACTATTTAATGATCAGAACTATATGAAGCTCTCAAGCTAAACTCTTATCTCAGACGTGCATTAGAACTTTTGGTAATGAAAGCACTAGAATTCTGTATCAGTGCTCCTTCTGCTTGCATGCTCACTTTTTATTCAGAAGCTGTAGTTTGGATAGAATACCTTTATTTCAGTTCTAAAATAGATATTTCATTGGAAAACCAGATAGATCTGGTATTTATAACAAGTATTTTGTATGTTTGTACTTGTTTTTTAAACATAAAAAAGATGTCTTAAAAAAAAAAAAGAAAATAGGTTTCAGTGGAAGATTGAGAAGAACTTTTCTATTGCACTGGTCTGTCAAGCAATATTTGCATTTTGTACGATTAATTGTAGCTCAGAAAAAGATGTCAGCATTTAATAGTGTCTTCACTTGCAGTCTTTGATATAGCTGGAAATAAAAAAATTAATGCTAATCATTTAAGGTTTTGTTTGTTTTTTTTTTTTTTTTTTTTGCTGTTTCTTTTCTGAGATGAGTTCCATTTAATATCTGCCTGAATAAGCCTGACTGACATAGGTTTACTTACATTTCTAAAATCACGCTGAACTAAAGTGGACAAGCAATGTAAGTGGTTAAAATAAATAATGCACACCTTACACATTGTGTTCCTGCAAGCAAACAATTTAGGTGCTAACATAACTCAGCTTCTAGTTCAAGATTTGTTTTTCTCTGTTGTCAGGAAATCTTAATGAAAGAGCACTAGAAAAAAATCTGTGCATATGAATTTGGAGTGCAGACAAGACAATGCATACAACCTTCCTCTCTTTGAACAGAGTCATTTATTACTATAGTGCCAAGACTGGCTGGAGATGCTTTCTGTTATTTCTTCTTTCTATCAGACATCTTTGATCAGATTTAATAGAATCTTCTCCAACAACCAATTTACCAACCAGAAAATGGTGTTACAATTTAGTAAGTGTTGCTTTTCCTCAGTTAACTCATTCTGAATCCTTTTTTGTGCATTATTTTAAAGGTCTTAATCACACTTGCATGAAGCCTACAAGAGTGAATAAGAGAAATTTTTCCTTTATTCCTATCTTCCACTGAAGCCAAACCACTAGCAAGCTAGATCTGTGTGCAAAAGCTACCACTTAGCACTGGTGTGTTTTTTTTCTTCAATAACAGATTAATGTTGCACTGTTTTTTTCCAGCTGGCTTCTACACCAACATAGAGAACCTCTAAATTTGCACTACAGCAGATGTCAAAATGTCCCCATGCAAAAATCACCCTCTCTGCCACAGGAGTTCATGACAAAATTGGGTTGAAGCTGCACTATTTCAGGGTATTCATATGGCTCTTTCTTCTCTCAGTTTCTCTCTAGTAGGAACCAGGCTGTCAGAAGCATCTTTAAAACTATTTTTCTACATGTCTCTTACTCAAAAATAAGTTTTCAAATAGCAGGGGGAAATGAATGTAAATAAGCACTGACAATGTTAATTTACCTATCCTAAGGGAGGGTTGTCATGCAGTGTCTTACTAGTGTCAGGCATGACGATCCTCCCTTCAGCCTCTTGCGGGATTCAGTGGGTCTAAGAGCAAGCCAGAATGCATTTAATCCTACTTTCCTTATCCTGTGAAGACAGAGCAAAAGGCTGGCACTAAGAAGGTAAGGTCCTGTCGGCATCACCCTCTTGTCCACCCGTAAAATGCTAATCACATGTTCTAGTATGTGCAACTATCCAAAGCATAAAATTGGACTGAAAAAGCAGGAAAAAAGGAATTTCCTCCAACCTCTTTATTTCCTTGTCACTTAATTTTCCCGCTTTAATTGGCTTAAAAGGATTAATGAAGTATTTGATTACAGGAGTTTGTGATCTGGCAGTTTTATAGAGTTGGAAGGGATAAATAATTAGCTTTAAGAAACAGGTAATTCTAAATACAAAAGCAAGATGCCCATATAACTTCGTCATTATTTGGCACTCATGACTCTTGGCAAAGAACTTACTAGCCAGCAGGCTTCAAGCCCTCCTTTTTTAGGTTCATAAGTGTGAAGAGACAAGAGGATATATCTGGACTGGAAATAATTTCAGAAAGTTCTATTATATACATTGTCCCCTGTGCTCTGGTGGTCTGCCCAAAGAATCTATGGACCAGTTAAACCAGCTCAGGCTGGATTAATTCTAAACACTGAACATAATACTCCTCTGTTACTAAAAGGCTTATTTTTGATCCAACAGTCAAGGAAAATGTTCCATGGCAGTGGAGATGCTCATCATACGGAAGTGTTCCTCCCTTAGTGGTTTGCTGAAATGTGGTACATGGAAACTGAACCTTGTACAAACAGGCCACGTTCTTGTTAAATTATTCCTTTTGATATCACAAGTTTGATCTCATAATTTTTTATTGCTGCTGTTTTATGGATAAATACATCTACAATAGTACTATCTGCAGCACTATAATTTTTACATTCAGGTTTTTTCTTTCCAAAGGTCCTCTACATATTCTATCTGCACAAGGAGAGGATGAATATATCTTGAAGTAGATGAGCAGCACCTGTCACAGCATAATTAGGTTCTGTCAAGTGCTATCATAAATTTAAAGCCTAATATATTGATAGGTGATTTTTGTGTGTGTGTATATGTTTTATTTATCAAGAATTCTTAAATGTTATCTCTAAACTAGTGGGGAACTAATGAAAGCATCATATAAGTATCAAAGCTGCCACAAATATATATATATATATATAATGAGAAATCTTTTTTTTTTTAGCTGCTAAAGATGCTAATAAAAATAAAGCAGAACTCCCAGAAGTGGTTTTAAAGTCATTATAAAACATAGTGTGGGAAATTAGAATGTAGCAGCATTTTGGGGATGTTTGTCTGGAACTGAGACGTCTAGAAACATTAAGTAGTTTTTTCGTTTCAGCAAAGGGCAAGGACTGATTTGCATTCTTCTATGGCTCTTCCTACGAGCAGATCAACAAAGCAGTGTTGGCTTCAGTCCTGACAATTCTGGCTGATAGCCTCACTTCCCTGGCTGCATGGTGTGTGACTCATGCATTTACAAAGTGTATGAGGGATAAAGGGATTCATCCTGCACCCTTTGACTTCAGTGGGACAGTATCAAAAACAAAGACTCATTGAAACTCAATGGGACTTAGAATCCTAAGCAGAGCTGTACAAGAAACTGATTCTTTGGTTGTGGCACTGAATTTTTTAATTAGGTTTAAAAGAGAAAAAAGTAGGATGATTAAAAAGATATCTGTATCAATTTTTGCAGAACTATCAAAGCCCAAACAAAGTGTTGTATCTGCCCTAGGTAAAATTCTCCTTGTATAAGGGGAAAGGAAAACATTATTTTTTTATTCTTTTAAAGTTTTTCAAAACAGAAAAAGATGTTTCAAAAGAAAACAATATAAATATTTCACTTTGAATATGTTCATATGAAACCTTCAATTAAAATGAAATATTTTTTTTTTCACTGAATTTGTTCACAAATAATTTCAGTCTGTCCAGATTTCACCTTTTTAAAATAAAAAATTTACAAAAGTGTATATTACTCAAACTCTTCATACTAGATTACTTTATTAAGTTGGGTGTTGTGGTTTAGCCCCGGTCAGCAACTAAGCACCACACAGCCGCTCGCTCACTCCCCCACCCCAGTGGGATGGGGGAGAGAATTGGAAGGGCCAAAGTAAGAAAACTCGTGGGCTGAGATAAGAACAGTTTAATAATTAGAAAAAAAAAGCAATAATAATAATAATAATAATATAATGAAAAGGAAAATAATGAGCGAGACAGAGATGAAACCTTGGAAGAAGGAAAAAAAAGCCAAATCTAAACAACAAGTGCTGCAACCACTCACCACCCGCTGACCGACGCTGCCGGTCCCCGAGCCGTGATCGCTGCTTCCCCCGGCCAACTCCACCCAGTTAATATACTGGGCATGACGTCACATGATATGGAATACCCTTTGGCCAATTCGGATCAGCTTTCTTGGTTGTACCCCCTCCCCTCCCAGCTTCTTGTGCACCTCACAGAGCATGGGAAGCTAGAAAAGTCCTTGGCTAGTGTAAGCACTACCTAGCAACAACTAAAACATTAGTGTGTTATCAACATTATTTTCATCCTAAGTCTAAAATGCAGCACTGTACTAGCTACAGTGAGGAAAATTAACTATCCCAGTTAAAACCATGACACTGGGATGTACGGTTTTATTTCCTTAGCGGAGATGACTTGCTTTAAGGAAGGTGTTTGTCCTTCCTCCAGTGTAGTCCCTTCCCTCAGAGATTCCTACAATTACCATATAGCTGACTTCTGAAGAAATTACTGAATCATCTTGCTTTTTTTTTCTTTTTCAAAAAAAAAAAGCACAATTTTTTTCTTAATTAATACATCAGGCTGTAAACTGTGCTCATTCAGGATCTGTCTCAGAGAAAACTGAATAGGCTATAGAACAAACAAGAGGTGGAAGAACCCAGGAGAAGAGGGGATGAACTAGAGACAGAGAGACTTGTACACCAGCTGGAATTTTGTGCGTCAGAGCCATTGGACAGGCATTTTAAAGATATTTAATGAACTATTCCTATTGACAACATATGGATGCACCTATATCCATTCACAGTCTGGTCTTCAGGCAGCACAAGTTTAAGTAGCTCTGTAATTTAAATACCTTAAAAATTTTGGACTCTAGTTGAACTAAGTATTTTCTTCTAGCTTAGAACTGTCTCCCTCTCCTTATCCCTCTCCTAGTTGCTTGTGTAGGAAAAAAATCAGGGCTTGCAATCCTTCACCAGACTGGATGGGTTAATTTACAGAAGTGAAGCCCTTTTATGACTTAAAGTCACCTCTGCCACTTTTTGCTTGGTAGCTGCACTCATGTATTACTCCTTTGAAAGATGAAAGAACAGTTTCTATCTGGATGCCCAGGACCTTATTGAAATCTCCTTGTAAAATTAAAATCAGACAACTACAAAGTAAAAACTTTAGAAGAAGACAAAACACTGTCTATAATTTGTTATACAGATTTAGGTTAGACATTTGGCAAGGCTTTTCCCAGGGGATATGAAAAAGATACTGCAAAGTTTATGAATCGACTTGGAACATTCTCATAGAGATTCTCTCTTTTCAAGCAAAGACACTGATAGATAGCTATGATTTCAGACTGTATTAGATTAAAAGATACAGTGTTAAGGGACCTGTGGCGTATTACTAGTTTTAAGCAGAGCTTTGATAAAATCTAGAACTAAAATACATTATTTAAGTCCTTCTTATAACTCATTTCAAAACAGTGTAAGAACAATTAGTAAAAAAAAAAAAGATTTTTAATTTTTTCATACTGTAATCTTCATATGAAATTTTAAAAGGTTAAAGACTGCTTACTATGTATGAATTTCTACATAATGGGAAATTAACTACTCACATAATTAAGCAATCTGCTCAAAGTTCTCACTCTAATTTTTGAAGTGCTAATAAGACTAAATTGCTCAAATTCAGGAAAGAAATTAAGAGATGTGAAATGTTAATTAGATGAAGAAACAGAACTAAAACGAGAAACAACATGAAATAGGGATTAAACAAGAATAAATAAATATTTCAATTGGGAATTAAAAAATATATAAATTAAATAGAGACAAAATAACAATATAAAAACTGATTACCCCCATGATAGAGTAGAATGTAAGATCTCACTTATTTTAAGGTATGTTTCTGAGAGAACACTGTAGCTTCCTATTTACTATAAATGTTGGAAAAACTTGGGATGTTCTGAGCTGCTGGGAGTATGGCTCCACATCACCATGGACACCAGGGATGAGACTCAGAGACAGGCTGTTGGAACCTGAATCTACAGGTAAATGGCTCTGTAAAATATCGTTATAACCAAAGGTCTAGGCAATACTATCACTGAGTATAAATACTCAGTATAAACAATACTTTAATATTTAATAATATATATATTTATTTTTATATATTACTAATAATTTGTAAATAAATTATACTTATTATAAACACTGAGTATAAATAATACTACCACTGAGCTAAAAAGCTCCTCAGCTGACCGGTAAGCTTCTACTTCAGGATGAATATAGTAGTTCTATAAATTCAGTTGACTATGGACTAGACATTAGCTTAAGACACACAGTCTAAAATGTATTGTAGATCCCAATATTACAAGCACCTACATTTAACCATCTGAATCTGAAGAATTCCTCTCCCATTTACCACTTGTTCTCAATAGATGTGTGCAGAAGCACATGCAATACTGTTAATGGTAGTCTTGATATAGAGAATCACAGAAACAAGTGATTGGATTCTATTTCCTGGACATTCCTGCTTAATGCCTTTCAATACTTAATATATCTCTGTGTCCATGAGGCTGGTATGTGTAAGACAAGGTATGTTGGAAACCTTCACTCTCCCAGAATGGAGAACACCCCATATCATTGGAAAATACACTGGCTGTTTGCTAAAACACGTTCTAGTGGAAGAAAAGAAGTCACAGTTCTTTGCTGTCCCCAGAGGAGCACATAACTTGGCTTTCTAGGGATCGTCACTGGGATCTGGAGGGAACATGTTCTGCTGCAGTTTGGCCATGATTTTCCCCATGTTTGACTCCTAGCTGTCCCTTCCATGTTTAACCAGTCCAGCTAATGCTGTTTCTATTTTCTTCTCCAAATCATGGTAAAATCTGTTTTTGTTCCCTCATACAGGCTTTTTTCTGCATTTTGTCCCTGTTCTAACTGTAGGTGCATGACCTGAAATAGTCACAAAACAATATGGAAGCTTAGACTGGTTTCTGTGTGCAAAACTTAAAATATAATTTAAAGGGGAACCGGTTTGCGGGAACAGGAAGATGAAGCAGAAGAAATCAATGTAAGACAAGCACAAGGAAAATTTTGCCAGGAAAATATCTGTTTTCAGATAGTTTCAGCTTGGCAAAAATACATTCAAAAAGTCATATCTCCATCCCAGGCCTCTATTTCCTGAATTTTTAAAAAGAAGTGCTTTAAAAGACCTTGTTATCATCCTTGCCTACAGTACATCTAAATGCTCATCTCATCCATACAGAGCAGTTTTCTGCATATTGTTTAGAATTTTTATTGACAACACAGGTTTTCCCTGTGCTATCCTCCCAAGGTTAATAATCACATTGCTATTGATTCCCAGGTGATGACTTCATTTTACTACCTGCCTGCTGGGGGATAAAGAATGTTGCACAGAAATTAATGTTCCTGCAAGCATGACTAGCCAAATGTAGTAGGAAGGGTTTGCTGGAGTGGAAACAGGTTGGAAAGATTGACAGTCCTTTCCTTGTATTGCTCATCCAATGTCTGATCACCTTTACATCATGAATAAATAGCAAGTATCAATCATGACAAAATAGGAGACCTGGTTTTGGACATATTTGGGGGATATGTGACAGACTGATCGCTAACATACATGACAGTCTGAAAGATAAAAATAAGAAAAATGAATATCAGGTAAGTACAATGTAAGAGTAGCACTTCATTAGGAGAAGCTGCAAGTTTTCAGTATGCAGCTGATATCCTAGCAATATTTTTCTTACACAAAGATTGGTAACAAGGAAGATACATAGCATGATTAAGTATTAAACAAAAACCAAGCTGCTGTGTTGCTGTGTCAGGTAATTTGCTATGAAACTATACATTTAATAGGACACAAAAAAAAAAAAAAAAAAAAAAGGAAAGCAACTAAAAAAAGTACAACTTTGGAGTGTTACATAAGTGAGTTACATAGCACTGAATCAATTCTGTATAAGCAGTTAATATTTTTTGGTTTTTCTGCTGAACAAAAATATATTAAAATATTTTCAATTTACCCAGGGATAATAGTAAAGCCCTACTGAATGCTCTTTCTAAAGCAGAAATACTGTAAGTTACAAAATAGTGTCTTTTATTTGGAAGATCCTTCTTTTTTAATCAAAAATACATTATGTTAACAATTGCTACATGTTGATTTCAAAATAACAAAACAAAATGAAACAAAAAAGAAATCCTATACTTTGAAACTGTTGTTTTCTACTTTTTATCTTTCCATCCCAACACTTGGAAAAAAATCAGTTAGTCCAGAATGAGATGAGAGGGAAGATGAGGGGGAAGTTTTTTATCCATTTCATTCAGAACACTTTTAAAAATTAGTTATTACAGACTCAGTCCCAAAGATAACTTTTCATAGAAAGCAAAAGATAGAGTGATTTTTACCTTTATTCAGTAGAAGGTATCTACTTTATTTGTTTCAGTAAACTTTCTTCTGATTCCTTTACCCCGAGCAACAGTAGTGGAGCTTATATTACATAATGTTAGTAGCTTACAATGTAAATTGGCACAATTCACCAGCAGAAATCCAACACAGTTTTGGATTGCTTTTGCAAAAACATATTAAATACTTTAACACAGACATCTACAGAGAGGTATTTATCACTGAATAAGGACAAATTATGAGAAACTGCAGGGACAAGTAAAATGATGAAATGTAATTATGTGCAAGGGAAATGATGAAGAAAGACATCCTACTGATAAGATCTATTGTTAATCTTTGAATTCCCAAGGGAAGGGACTAAAGTCCCATTGATCAAGCCACATGATGTTCAATTTGACAAAATGTTAGTAAATAGTCTATGAGAAATAACGCAGGATGGATTCCTTAGAGGATCTAATAAGATGATTTTTCATTTTTATTTTCTTTTAAGTACTTTGATGTTTTGCATATGGGACACTCATTTGGCTAGCAGAATAATGGGAGAACATTTTCTTGTTACAATCTATGAAGGTTCCTCTCCTTTTGAAAATGTTCTTCCCCATGCAAAAGGCAGAAACATAAATGACAAGTTTGGCAATATCATTGAGAATTTTCCTTATCTTTGCGTTGTTTTTGCCTATCAAATCTTTAAAACAGATAAAATCAGAGGGAGAAAGAACCAGAATATTTTGACTTTCTGCAAAAGCTAAAACATTGGGATTGCTTGCTTCATTTCTTTTGAATTGAAGACTACAATAAACAGCAAGAGAGGAAAAAGTCTTCTAATTGCTCAATTTACATATGATTTCTTAATATTATCTTGTATGGTTGTAGAGTTGAAGGATATTCTGTGAATGTGTATTAAAATTCTGGGCCTTTGCTAGCTAGTTCCACAGAAGCAAGGTTTATGTCCAGTCTATTTAAATTTAAAACCTCAGTTCAGATGATATAGAATATCTTGTATTACTGTAAAACAAAGGTACAGTCTGCATTTTCAAATTATGAAAGCCATTTGTTTTAACCTCCAACATTATTTTAGGGAAAAACAAATATCAGGACAAAAAAATTAAGGATTTCTGAGATAAATGCATAGATGAGTTTACGATACCTGTAAAATTCATCAAGTGCTTCAGTTACAGACCTGTAACATCAATATACATCCAAATGCGCTAGTTGCTTTTTACATATTTTAATGTTTCAACAATCAGAATTGAGTGATAGATTGCTAGATAGTGATAGATTGCTAGATTGTGATAGAATCAAGTGATAGATTGCTTTAGAGATCTGGTTGAGACTATTCAGGTATTATTTTAATTGAAGTAAACCAACACCACTTGTAGACATGGAAGTCTGATGCATAAAGGTTGACTTAAGATCTTCTTTAGAGAAAGTTAAGGAGCTGAGGAACACGGTGATGGGGAAGAAAAAGAAAATAACAGTTTCCCATTATCTAAAATGACTGTTTTTCACCTATGGGTAAATGACATTAAGGTTGTGAAGATTTTTTGTCCTGTTCAAATCTGAGGAATGATGAGTCACGGGATTAACATTAGTCAGTTGAAGGCAGGAAGCTGTTGTTGCTGTTATTATTACCATCACAACTGATCTGCCAAGCTGTTGTTGTCAGGGCATTGCATCAATTTAGCAAATTTCATTAATGTAACATGGCATGTGAGGCCAGAAGCATGTAGAGGATGGTAATGCTAATTTGAACTATTTGGGGAAAAAAAAAAAAAAAGAATGCAGTAGACACAGTAATTCTTTTATTTGCTTCTTTCCCAATTATCATTACTTTATTTTTGTCCTTTAATAGGGACAACTAACAATATTTTTTCTGGGATTACAAAATTATACAGTTTAATATCATGATGCTTAGGTTAGATTGCATGACTTTGCTTGACTCACAGGCTTATCTTAAGTTACAAGTGTTAATGGTCCAAGAAAACTCCATTCCCTGCTAGGAATTAGAGCTAATAGATCTCTGACTTGTAGTAGACTTTAATAGTAACATAAAAAGAAGTCACTGAAAATTCTTAAGGAAAAAGTACAGGATGAAATTTGAGAACTATGGGCTAAAGCATTGTTTTCCCCAATTCAATCTGCCAATGAACCTGGCCTTAGTGAAAATTAGCAGCAGTGTAACATAGTACAGACTTTATTTGTTCAGGTTCTTGAAAAGCTCTTTGAGAGAAAGAAAGGTCATCAGTTTTCTTCACAGACTGCAAAACAAGCTCTGGAGGGGAAAGGGATAGAACCTTTATAAGTAGTGGACTGAATCTTGAAAAATCCTGTAGTACATGACTGAGAAAGGTGATGGATACAAATCAAGGAGGATACACTGAAATTCATGTTTTTCCTTGTGTTCCTTGTTCCCTCCTTTTGCTCTTCACTCAGCCATAAGGTAGTGTCTGTGTCAAAGTACAGTGTAGAAATGCAGTTATTTAGCAGTAGGAAGTAAAGTAGTTTGGTCTCTTCCTTTCTGGGGAAGATGAAGTAAAAGTCTGGGTGAAGAAAACTGAGAGGGATTTGTATAGAAACAAACAAATTTTTCTACCTGCTTTTCATTCATACACTTTCTCTGTACTATGCTACAAAGCATAAAGACCCTGAAGACAAGGCAGGCAGTCTTCTTTCTGCTTTCAAAAGCATCAAGAAATCCAGGAGAGCTGATATTTTCAAAACACCTTGTAGGTCCCATATGGGAATTTATCCTGTTTTGTCTCTGAAGAAAAATTTCTCAGTAGAGACAGGAAAGAGGAAATGTTTCTGTGAAGCTTAGGCTATTATAAAATAATGAAGGTGCCAGGTTAACCAAGTTAACCTCAACCATTCTATGATCCTGTGATTCTGTGAAGACCATAGCAACAGTTGGTAGCAAAGAGTAGAGCATACTCTTCCCTAAAAAGCAGAGTATGAGTATGTCATGGTTTAGCCCCAGCCAGCAACTCAGCACCACACAGTCGCTTGCTCCCTCCCCCCACCCCACTTGGAAGGGGGAGAATTGGAAGAGCAAAAGCAAGAAAAATCCTGGGTTGAGATAAGAACAGTTTAATAATTAAAATAAAAGAGTAATGGTAGTAATGGTAATGATAACAATAATGATTATAATAATAATAATGATAATGATAATATAATAAAAAAGAAAATAACAAGAGAGAGAAATGAAACCTGGGGTAAAGAGGAAAAAGGTAAAAAACCACAAGTGCTTCAACTGCTCACCACCTGCTGACTGACACCACCAGCTCCCGAGCCACAATCGCTGCTTCCCCTGGCCAACTCCACCCAGTTAATATACTGGGCATGACATCACATGATATGGAATACCCTTTGGCCAATTCGGATCAGCTCTCCTGGTTGTATCCCCTCCCCTCCCATCTTTTTGTGCACCTGGCAGAGCATGGGAAGCTGGAAAGTCCTTGGCTAGTGTAAGCACTACCTAGCAACAACTAAAACATTAGTGTGTTTTCGACATTATTTTCATCCTAAGTCCAGAACGCAGCACTATACCAGCTACAGTGAAGAAAATTAACTATCCCAGCTAAAACCATGACAGAGTATTCTATTAGGGAACAGTTTTCTGCTTTGATTGTCAGTAAGAGTAGGTTCAAGACTGAAAACATCAATGTGGAGAAGGACTGGAGAACAAGCAGAACAAGTACTTCCATCCAGATACAAATATTTCATCTCCTTCCACCCACAAACCAGGTTGCTTGGAGAATAGATGGTTATTTAGCAGTGTTTCCCACTTTTTCTTATAGCTTTATATGATAAAGTCATGATCATTTGTTTGTTTCCTGCTGTGATTTTATATTTTGCTGGCAACTTAATTTGAAGGCAAAGACCAAGGCAACTGAAGGGCTCAAGGAACAGATTATGTGTTTTACTCCTGACAGAAGCTGACTTTAAAGAATGAAAATTCACTAAAAACTTGCTGAAATAACACTAAAATAACAACATGGGAAATAGCCTCCTTAAGAAAAAACAAAACAAAACAAAACAAAAACCAAACCAGAAACAATACCAAAAAAAAAAAAAAAAGACCCCAAAAACAAATAAACAAACAAAAACCCCCTCAGAATAATACTATATTATACACAGTGGAGGAATAGCCATGTAATGGTGAAAAGGTAAAAAACCCCAGACATACAAAATAATATCAGCACTGCTGCTAAATTGAAGAGAAAAAATGTGGCAAACATAGCCATTTTATGTCTGGTCAGGCTAACTTTGTACCATGAAAAAAAACAAAGAAAAGAAACATCCTTATTGAAAGCTATGCAAGTTGACAGTTGAGTTTCATATTACTTTTATAGATTAATATGCATCAATAAACTATACATTCCTTGGAAAGCAGCCTACCTAAAATTGTCTCAAGAATACCAAATTATCTTTGAATTAAGACACATATGGTGGCAGTGATGACACGGGCAAAAAAACATATCTGAGAATTGCAGTACTATGGGAACTAGCATTTTCAATCATTTGTTTATACTGCTTTCAAAGCACAGAGTAGAGTACAAGCAATTCTATTATCTTCATTAACAGTAAGTAGATAACAACAAGAACAACAACAACAAAAGATATCTGCAGTAAAAATAAACAAGGAAGAGTTGCTGTGACAAATCTTCATCTGCCATAAATAGACAAAGCTTCATTCAGTTCAATTGAATGCTTTATTCTATTTCAATATCACTATCAGTAAAGGTACTGTTACTCTTGCTTGCACAAACTGCTTTTATTCTGCTCCTTTTATTCTGGTTCTATATTAAATGCTATTGCAGCATAAATGTCTATATCAAATCAAAACCACCTTTCAACTTCTGTGAAATAAGAAGCATAAAATGAAAATGTACTCTAGCCAATGAGGACAATTATTTTTCTAGACACATCACCCATGTCACATAGGAAACACTCAAATTCTTGTTTCATTGAGAATTATTTATTTATTGCAGATTTAAAAAAATAAAAAAAATCTCACCTTGCTCACTTTGAAGCAAGCATACAACTCTCAGATTTATATCATCATATGTGATTTTTCTTCTTTTGTCCATTTTGAGGCTTAAATTAATATGTTTTTCAACTACAGTTTGATGAGATACACCAACTGCTGCATGTCTTTTTCCCTTTTTTCTTTTGTGAGTATATTGAAGCATTTAAGAATATGCTTGCGTGTAAGTCATGGTAAATTGTGGGTTTGTTAATACCATGTTATGAGTGTGATTGTGTTTCTTTGGTACAATGTTTCACTCTTTTATTTATGTTGCTTAATTCTTTGGGCCAAATGAACATGATTTATTGATTGTGTACAACACATGGGGAAAACTGAGTAAATTGCTGGTTCACTTGTCTTGGCCTTCTTTATGACTTATGCTGTTTAAAAAATAGAGAGCTGGTTTTACAAAGTATAAAAAAATCAAAGTCACTCTGATTTTGTATTTTTTAAAGACAACCAAGTTTTATTGTTTTATTTCTGGAAAAATATACTGAAAATTTCAATAGGAATACATTCAGTAAGAAATTTCTAGGGTAATAAAAATTCACTCATTTTATCATTCCCCCTTCAATTTTTTTTTTTAAATAGAGTAGGAAATTCTTACAGACAATTATGTTATTTATATGTGAATTGAATCTAAACTGTGAAATGTACACACTGACAGAAGCAGGCATGTATTAAAATCTAAAGTGACATTTAATTTGTATTTCATCTAATCTTGTGATTTTTGTTATTTCCCTTACATGTGAGTCATCCCATTATTCTATGAATTAGAAAAAGTCAGAATTATAAATATATATCCAACTAAGAGATTTCCTGTATAAATAGGAAACCTTTCCTATATAAATAGTAAATCTTTGATAAATTAACCAAAAAAAAATTTTACTAACACTGGAATAAATTCTCCTTTGATGTCAGTGAAGTAATCTGAACAGCTCTTCAGGAAAGAAAATTTTTCCTGGGGCTTCATTTTCTTTTCTGAATGCGGTATTTCTATAGTACTTTATCCAGCAAAGTACTCGTAAAACTTGGTGTTGTTTTGTAATAAACAACATCGTTCCCAAACTTCAGTGACAAATTATGATTCAAACTATTACATGACTTAAAATTGCAGACTTAGTATGTGAGTACCACTTCTAGGGATTTTTTTAATTAAAAACTTGACTGCCCTATGTTAGACAGATGCAACTAAGTCCTGCAAATACAAAACAAATACTGTCTTAACAGTAACTTTCTTGTCATGGATAAGCTAAAACTCAAAAGTATTATGAATATGGCACCAGCGGGGGGTTTTTTTTCAGCTTCTAACAGGGAGGAAAAACACACAGAAAAGACTTCAGTTTAGAAACAACAAAGCAACTGCTATGCACTTGTCTTATTTTTAAGAGAGCATGAGTATTTTTCTTGGTTCAGCAATGTTGAATTCAGTAGAAATGTTGCTATTGCTTTTAGAGGGAAGAGATTTAGACCAATATGCACATCTGTGACTAAAGAACTACTGGAATTAAAGTTTTGCAGAAGAACACATAGTGCTTTCCAAAATCACAAATGGGCACCTGATACTTGCAGGCTTTATGTCTAAATGTTATTTGCTCCTCTGACCTTGTATGAGAAAACCTGTTATGATAGCTGAGTGAACTAAGGGAAATGCTTTCCACATTGATTAGTTGTCTTCAGGAGTGAATTTTGATGTGAATCCTTGCAGTCTTTTCATGTTAATTAACTCTAATTCTGAAGTGCATATTTAAATTTAATATAAAAATAAGGGGGAGGGGAAGGAAAATAAGGTGTTTTCAAAGTAGTCCAATTTAAGGAATTATGGCTTTCATCCTCTTAGGGTAGAATTTTCTCAGCTACAGACTGTGGCCAAGAGAACCCTTGACAGACCACCACAGGGTTATTGGCACATCTTCATAGCATAAGGTGCCTCTTCATACTTGAGGCTGTTATTTTTCATTCAGTCCTTTCTTTCTGGTACAGTGTTTCACTATTCTACCATCTGTTAGACCTTCTACTGCTTGAGAATGCTTGTCCAGGTAATTGAAATGAGAGTTGTGATTGCAGGTGTACAAGTCAATGAATTCTTCTCCAAAAAATGATGAAGAAAGGAAAGGGTTACTTTTGCTCCTCACAGGTCATGACCTAGCACTGGGCCAAGGAGCGCCTGAGGACCCATCTAATAGGTCCCTTGAAGTAGTGGTGGGAAGAAAGTGAGCAAGCCAGGACAAACCAAGTCACATACATTATGTTCAAACTGCCTCTGGATGTATTCCTAAATCTACATTCATGCTCTATCTGGTTCTCCCCAGGCTCAGGCTAAAATGCGTACCTCCATGTGTGGGGACGGAGGAGGAGGAAGAAGGGTAGGACAGTTAAATGCTAGTTACATAGCATAGCCTAGTGAGTGAATCACTTTGCAAGATAAGAATCTTGCATCTTGGTGGTCTTTTGTTCTCAGAAGAGTGACAAAATGAAATACAGTACAGGAAGCAGGAACCAGGTATTTCCTCTTCCACCTAAACAATCCACATTTAAGTATTAGAAAGGAAAAAAATATCTATTTGAAATGGGAATGGTGATTTTATTATTCACAGAGTGTGTGCTGGAATAGCTGGCTTTCAGTAATGGGTAATGTAGAAGATATGATAATATTCTACTGCTAGAGAATGGACTGTGATGATGAAGACGCATTAAGGTATTCTGTATGTTTGGAAGAAAAATGCTGAACAAAACACAACACCTTGCTTTCTAGAATAAATAAAAATTACTTTTTCATCTTCTGATTGCAGTCACCCATCTTTTCCTTGGAAAACTCAGACTGTGCAGTTGTGGACTCACCAACCTTACCCACATGCCACTACAGCCCACGTTACCAGAAGAGATAAGAAGAATCAAAACTGTCTGTATGTTCTAGAAAATGCCAGGACTGACATGACTATATCATTTATAACAGGGGAATGTATGCATTTTGCACAATACTATTATGTTTGCTCCTTCTCACAATATCTACATTTCACTAGCCTCTGCTGCCCATTAATGCTATAGCTATTATGTACACATTACACAGATTTATAACACAGAGATTACACACTTCTGCATAATATTTCTCCAACAAGTATCTAAATGTAAGAGAAAGAATGCAAGAACTTTTTTCAGCCCCATTGTTTATCTGTGGCTATTTTATTTATTTCTAGTCTTCTGTTCTTGTCTTCATTGTATATAATATTTTCTAATAGTTATCTCCCTCATGAACTCTCTCATACACTATATTTCATTCTTCTGCTTTGTTATCCATGGCCATTACGACACCCCTGTAGGTATAAACCCTGCTTTCATATCTTTACCCCCTGTCCCAACAGCAGTTTTTTTCATTGTGAAATCTCAGCACAAATACTGTGCTCACAGAACGCTGCTTCAGATTCTTGATACAGGCAGTCCATGCTGAAGCTTCCATTTTCAATTCCTCTCCCAAAAGTCCTTGTGGTCATTTCAATTACTGTTGGTGGAATGGGTCATGAGAAAACTGATTGACTGAGGATGAAAATCATAGAGAAAGGCTACTGGCCTGCCTAACCTGCTCTGCAGAAGACCATGCACACTCAGATTTGTCTGCTAGATGAAGTCCATGCGTTCCTGGATCACTCTTTTTGCTTGATGCCAAGGAAAACCCCTACAGCTGTAACATCATGAAATGATCCAGATGTTGGTGCAGTTCTTATACCACTCTGCATACACTTATTTCTTAAAGCCTCCAGGCTTTAATGATGCAACTTACTGTTTCAGTCAGAGCTGGGCTCAAATATGATTTTTTTAACCTTCTGCAAGTACAAAAATTTTTGTGCTTACAGTAGTCTGAAAAAAAATTGGATACCTACATTAGTAATTCAGTTTTCAGTATTGAAAATTAATTCTTTACCTAAACACCAAGTTAATCTTGCCCTCTTAATTTCTCCATCAGTTTTATTTCTGGCTCTACAAATTCTAGACCACAGCCCTTCATCTTTTTTGCTCCAGCATCTCTTTCTCCAAGCACAGTGCCATATCTATTCTGCTCCTACCTTCTCCATAGGTGCCTCTTTTCCCTGGTATTCACTCTCCTCTTACATCTTTCCATTCTTCCTTTTCTTCTTGATAGCTGAATGACTGCAGAGTGACAGAACTGCAGTGACACTCTCTGTTCTCTATCCCATTACTCTTTATTCTTAGGCTAGGTGTTAGGGTACATTTAGCAGAAATCAGAAAACTATTTCTTCATTCACAGGTGTGAATAGCTTGAAGGATGGTTGTAGTTGAACCAGGATGGAGCAGTCCTGAGCTGCTGAATGCTTTCTAGTCTTCCTTCTTATTCCCAGCCTGAGCAGCTGAACAGGAAGAAGGAAATACACTTGCCTGGTGCAATAATCTTGTTCATTTATAAACAAGAAAGCAGTCAGTAAGAGGCCATTTCCTGAACTACTAAGGCTGTCATACTAATATCTGTATTTCCTAAATCTGAAAATCACTGTGCTCTGGAGTAGTTAAGTATCAGCTATTTGAGTGTGCAGATCGTCTGATTTGTTGATATTAAATGTCATGGAAAAAGCTGTTAATAAAGAGAGAGAATTAAAGAATATCTGTGTTTTCCAAACACTTCAACAGCAATAAAAGCATTTTCTTTATGGGAACATACATTTCTGAACATCTGTTGAGAATGCATTTCCATTTCATGTTTGCATACACCACTTTCAGTTTATTAGGCCTGTTTTCACTGATTCTTTTAAAACAACATTATTATCTGCTTCCCCTTCATAAGGATTAAAAGATAAGGTACTTTTATCATTTCAGATTTTCTTATTGTGTTAGGGAATTGGGTTATGAAAAGCAGACCTAATAACTATAGTAACAACCAGATAGAGAAGTTCTCATTTTCTTGGAATGTCTTATAATAACTAAATAGGTTTGCTTTTTTTTTAATTAACTAAATATTACCTTTTTATTTGAGGGGGGGGGTTATACATATAGATGCAATATAAATATATTTGTATCTTATTCTACTATGGCCAATTTGTTCGCAGGGCCTACAAATAAGATATCCCAGAAATGTTTAAAGAACTTCAGAAAATAAAATATCTCCACAGCAGAAAATTTGCCCTTTGAAGGTCAAATCTTCTTTGCCAATATACCATAATTTTCATGAGTTCAGCTTTTATGTGAAGCGTTACAATACTTCACACTTTTCACATATACCCATGATTAAAGCCATCAAGTATTTCTTACTTTTACCAATCATCTTGCTCAGTTATTATTTTGATTTCTTTTTGGTCACCTTTTCTAATTATTTTATTCAATATAACTCAAAATCTGTTTTGAGAAAATTAGTCTGATTAAAGTATTGCAATAAACAATTTTATGCATGCATGGGAGATTCAGATATTCAGAACAAAATAATGATCAAGCTGACATAATTCAATTGTTCAGTAAAGAAAAGAAAATATTTTCATCAGGTTTGAGGGCATTCCTGTTTAATTTTGTTGCTTTACTTGAAATTAATTTATGCAAATTGCACTTTTAGCCCCTCTAATCCTAAAATTTTGCATGGAGAAATAGAATTGCTAAATTGAAACACAGGACATTTTGCTTATTTAAGATAATACAATGTTTTGACTCCCTCATTCACAATTGCATTAAAACCTCAATGCAGCTATATTACTTTATGTTAAAATTCCTTTTTCTTCCAAATATTAATGGATTTTTAAGGGTTTTTTAATTCATGCAATTTCATCATGAGCATAAAACATAACTCTATGTAAACAGCTGGTTTACTTTGATTCTTTAGACTAATGGGTGATTTTATATAAATTATTCTTTCTAAAGATTTCACATGTATAGGAGGTCTTGAGACCCTTTTAAAGTTTAAGCTAGTGATTATTCAGTAGATGAAAAAGAGGAAAAGAGAAGTTAAATGAGATTTAAAGTACCATATTTAAAAACTTTGAATTTAATAAAACAATCTCTATTTTACTCAACATGGAGAATTTATTTTACAAATGGTTCTGTTAATTTGTACTTCTGAAGACCACAGACCTGTCTTTAGATTAGTGACTACCACATGTGATGTGGATCACATTCAGTATTAGGTGCGAGTTTTGTTTTCTCTGAGAGTAGGATGTCTTCTATAGTTTTGTCTTTTAGAAATATGTAAATATTTTGGGTTGGATTTTTTGTTTTGTTTTGTTTTTGCGAAAAAAAAAAGCTGTTGCAAGTTGACTTATGGATTGAAAGAGTTATGTTCCTACATGTCTTTAAATTGAGAAAATCTCGAAGTTTGGGCTTTGCAGTACATGATGAGATATCCTAGGAGTTCTCTCATTTGAGCTGATATCAGAATTGTCATGAAAGTATGGAAAGCATGTGTTGTTCTGTGTCCCTTTCTTAGTTAACACAGGGGCTTGGAACTGGAATATCCAAGACTGAAATAACAAAAAGCCCAGCTTTGACACAAAAATCCTTACTATGTCTGGTACAGAAAAGAAACCAGAAAACATACTTATCTGTTCTTTTTGCAGAGTAGAATGACAAATCTGTTGTCCATGGCTGTAATATTTACTTAGAAGATGTAAGCAGGGAAGAACCATGCAACCTAACACTGAAATTCATAATTCATTGTCCTGCAGATCTTGTAATGAAAATACCAAAGTGAGTAAAATAAGGGTTATAAAAAAATTGTGCTAGGCAGTGCCTAGATTTGATAATGCAAAAAGATCAAAATAAAATGAGGCATTAAAAAAATAAAAACTTTTTAAAGTTGTCAAGTTGTTTTTTTTTTTAATTTTTGTTGCATGTGTCCAATCCCAGCATCCACAGGTGGCTGGCATTTTAAGTCAGTGTTAGGAACACATAGATAATACAAAGGGTGCGTATTTTCCCACTAAAATATTAAAAAAAAGATTTCAGGTTCTAAAGTGGACAACAAGTAAAATTCAGTGCACTGTTGAATCTTTAAACCACCAGGAGCAGAATTAGATTTAGTATTAAATGTGTGCCTGTTTTATTTAAAAGAAAAGAAAAGAAATATCCTTTTGTCAGTATAATCTGCTGTGCAAAGTCAGTGGTGGGACTTGCCCTTTTCCTTTTTCATAGTGTTGAGGAGAATTTAAAAATGAATGTTTGGTAAATGTTTTTAGGACTTGGCAGTTTAGAATACATTTTGGGACTGAAATCAAAGGCATTGCGCCACAAACTGAACTTAGACAGCAGGATGAATTAGCCTTCATGTGGCAGGAAAAGTCTATCATTTTATACCCATAGGCCATATTGTTAAATTGCTAGCCTGTTAAATACAAGAGGTACAAGGACTGGTGCCAGGGCTGTGGGGAAGTGTCAGAGAATCATTTGCATCCACAAATCTAGTGGTTTGCTTGGAAGTATGACATGCATTCCTAGATCATACATTTCAGGATATACCTTCATACAAAAGGAATCCAGCTCATCTGCTCCAAGACTGCTTGTAATGCACACCAAAGTTTAGTCTGTGAGGAAAGTTTGATAAATGGGGATTGGGAGATTTCCTTTAACAGTGTATTCCTGATCCAGACAAAAATACTAATGGAAACACACCTTGGCAGTCCAGTGTTACTTCTTTGTCTTGTGCACTATTTTCTGAACTTGTATTCAGAAGCATTATGTGCTTTCTGTTTCTTTTCCTTGTTTCTGGTTTATACTTTTCTTCTGAACTCCCTCTGAGATCAGTCAATCCAGGCTTGGATCACTTCCCAACTCCTCCTTATCTGTCCTTGGTTAACAGCCATATTTCTTCTGTATCTCTTGCCATCCTCCTGACTTGGTTTTATCCATTCTGCATCACTTGCTTTTACCTACATTTCCATAACCTCATTTTTCACAGATGAATGGGATTCATTCTTGTTCTCTGAGGAACAACTGAGGACAAGATTCTGCAACAGAACTGTTGCAGCTGAGGAGTTATTTTCACCAAGTGAGTGAAAATAGACAAGATAAGTTATCTTCTCACCTTTCCCTTAGTTACATTTGTATGTGCGTCTTCTGAGCAAAAGCTTGTGTATCTCTCTGGAAAAGAAATGTGTTTAAAAGGACCAGTTCCAAAATACCTGTGAAATGCATTGGTATTTTCCATCTTCTGTGACTCGTAACTAATTGAAAATAGCTTTTATATTATGACACTGAAAACTGGCAGCAGGGAAGCAGATAATAACCATATATATATATTTGTCATAATTAAATCTGCATTTATAGATAGATGTATAAATGCATCCCAGATATCTAAATATGTAGACTCTAGATCCAAAAAACCTCAGTTAGCAAGAGTTCCTACAAAGGTTCTGTATTTGCTCATAAATCATTATATTGCCTATTAAAATAATTGAAATGGTACATCTACCAAAACCCTTCTTTGCCCAAATTAAACATCCTATAAAATTATATTGTTTTCATGTTTTTATAACATTTCAAAGCTTGCAATGCAGAAACTGAACCCAATTGCTAAAGTTGTGGAGGCATATACAGTTTGTTTGTTTGTTTTTTAATAAATTATAATTTTCTACTTTATTAAAAAAATAAATGTTTTTGTTTACCTCTTTGAATCAGTTTGCATTTGGTTTATAAGTTTCTAAATTCTTCCTGATGGAAAAAATTATAGTGTTAAGAAATGTCAAATTAGATGAGACTCCACCCCATCAAGAAGGAGAAAAATGCTATTATACCTTAACTTTGTTTTCTTAACATCTGGAAAATAAACGATACAGAAAGTAATAATTAGTCATCTGCTTCAGACCTAAAACAAGTGTTCTTGTGAAATTAAAAGGGACAGTGCCATCTTACCTACTCATAAAGGTATCATTTGGAAAATGTGAAAGAATTGACTTACAGTGATAACGATCAGTAAGAATTTGGCAGTTGTAAAAAGCTGTATGCGCAAATATGTTGTCTCTCAAACAACTTTACTGTCTCCTTCAGGCAATCATTGGGATGACTAAAATGTGTTAATTTCCCCATTGTTAACTATGCTATTTTTAAGGACTATTAACTCTAGTAATTAATTCACTAAAACTGTTAATTACACTACTTTTAAGGAAAGCAGAGATGACAGTATAACTCTACAAGTTCAGAATGTGTAAACCCCCCAGCTGTGCAAAAAGGTGTAAAACCAAGTAATTCCAGGCAACAAATAAAAATGAGATCAGATCTTGAGTTCAAAATGGAGAATTATCATCAGTTTAGTACCAATGCACACATCTGTGCTTTTAAGTGTTTACGTATTCCTCCCTCCAGGATTACATGCATTCTCCAGATTATTAAGTGTGTTTTGCCATATTCATAAGGATTTTTGGAAATTCCTGAAGTGTTTCTAAACCACAGTGATCTTACTAATAGAAATTACGTGCATTTCTGTTTTGTGGTTGGTATTATCTCTCACATGGTACTTACTGAATAGATTTTTCCATTCCTTATTGGTCATCTATTAGCAAACTGTTGAGTGCCAAGGAAGTTTGTAAACCTGCTCTGCAAAGGTCAATGCAGTCACTGAGATATTATCACCACCCTGAGGAGATATTTTTTGTTTTCAGTCCATTAGTCCCTAGTTACATGGCAGCCTTCTGGAGGAAGAAACATTTCTCCACAGGAAAATTCATTACACTTAAGATCTGGATGGTGTGGAGGTAGCAGGAGCTGAAGAAGACCAGGTTCCTAATATAGGTCTCAGCTGTCCAAAGTTCCAGCAACTTATGTCTTCATTTTTCTTTAGCTGTGTCCTGCAGGTCTGAGAGCTGCTGGCACTTGTTCCATGTGTCCTTGGCATATATTACTTCACATCCCACAGACTCAGCAAGAAAAGGTAAGTAAGCTCAAACTTATTATTTATTGAAGCAGCAATTTATAGAGCTGCTGCAAATGAAACACCACATCCTAGCTATGTGCAGGTACACCTGATGATTTATCGTAGTGCTTCCATCAAAACTCTCTTATTATAAGAGCCTGATTGGGAGATATGATGACACATCTGTAGTTAGATCACAAGATTCAAGCAACACAATATTCTCTTACACATGCTAGAGCTCTAATTTTTGGTAATGAAATTTTTATTTGATTAATTTTTAATCACATTCTTACTGACTTTTTGCTAAATTAATGGTGTAGAATCTATGGTCTGGGGAGCAGCATAGAAATTTTTTAATAAGCCCATTATAATGTGGGAGAGAGAGGCATTCAAGCCTCACAAATCAACTCAGCAAGTGACTGTTGTCCCATCTTCAGCAACTCCCTCACTGACAACTGCTCCTTGAGTGCCTCCATTGCCTTTTTTGTGGCTGGCAGCCCTACTGAAAACTGAGTGAGGAGCTTGGCTGGCTCTCCCTGAGTAGTGGGAAAAGCTGGCAACACATTATACGTTACTCTTCTTCCCTTACTTCTTCCTGACTGTCCTTCACTGAGAAGAGAAAAAAATGCTAGTAATAAGCAAACAGTTCCTGTCCCTTGCTTCTTGGTCCCAGCTCCAGCTTAGAGGGACCTCTAACATATATCAGTTGTCAGTGATTTTTGAAGGCTTAAGGGCCAGTTGTTACTGGAACACAGCATTTTCCAGGGATCTTCCCTCTCCATGCCCCACCTCCCACCCAGAGGAAAGTGAAGAAAAAAGCAGATTTGGAGCATAATCCCTCTGTTGGCCTACAGATGCATATGGTTCTCCAGGCAGGACCTGTGCCTGGCTTGTACTGTCATTATTCCCTGTTTATTGAGTCTAGCATTTTGCCTTTCTTGGAATAAAATGAGTTGAATGTTTCCTTTGTCATTCCCTGACACAAGTGCACATTTCACTTTACTGTATTATCTACCGTGGCAGCACTGTTGTCTGGCTAAAGTAGGACATCTTGGCATCTAATTTTATACTTCTCAATACCCAGATGAGCACTGAAGATTAGGTTCAACATATCTAAATCCATATGGTATAGCATTATGACACAACATCTCTATTCAAAGTCCCATTATAATCTCATTATCTGCAGTGATTTCATTTGACTAGTCCCTGTAAAAATGTATCCTTTGAGATACTTATCCGTTTTTCTGTTGGCCCTTCACACAGAAGAAATCCACCATATTATTTTAAAGTCATATCATATGACAATGTATCATATTTCTTCCTGTCAAATTCATTAAGAAACAATTTGTGTTTGATTCTTATTTATTTTAAACAATTCTTCCTGCAGTTTCTGTGCTGCTGCTTATAGGCATTCCTGAAAGCACAAACTCCATTAAAAAAACTTTTTTATCATCTTCAATTTCCTGAAATCCACAAATTCCACTCTAACTTCTGAAGTGAGATATCCAGAGACTGAAGTGTACTAAGCACTCATGCAGCTGCTCTCTATCAACCTGCAAATTGTTGCCTTTACAAAATAACCACCAGTGCAGGATACTAGAGTGTGATCCTCAGTATCAGCAGTTTCTATGAATTCTACCTTAGGTCTTGCTTACCTTTGACATGATGTAATGAAGTTTTGATGCATGAAAATGGTAATTTTGTTTATTTATTTCCCCAGATATGTGAAACAAGTCCCCACCAAGTTGAAGGCAGTATACTATGATGTCTTGTCATACAAGGCTAACTGTGCTAGCCCTCAGTTATACTTTGCACTGATGGGAGAATCAGGAAATATGAATGGCTTAGAAAGGTTTTTTTATATTTTGATGGTAGAGTGTAATTAGCTGTATCTAAACAAGAATTAACAACAATGACCTTTTAGGGTTTGAGAAATCTTGCTGTGGAATAGAATGACAGACTAATTTAATTTACCCTTGATTAAAGATCAATATAGGAAAGAAACGAATGCCAACAGTGAATAATAACAATAATATAATCTGCAGAGTAACAGGAGAGCCTGGCTCCAAGCTGACACTTCCCACTAAGACATATACTATGTCAAACCAAAGCTGTTGGGCTGGCACAAAGTGCAGACAGCCATAGAGATTGATGCATTTCAAGGATGATGAATACCATTGTATAAATACTCCTTCAATGGAACTTTTTTAATACCAAAAGCAGCAAGGAAAATGCCAGATGAAAAATGTTTTCTCACATTCAGACAGCACAGAATGGAACAAATCTGGGGCCAAACTTAACTGTTGTGACAGAAAAAAAAAAAAAAAAAAAAACCCACATGAAAACATACGTGTACCTCCCAGGGAAGTATCTGATAAAATAGTGATAAAACATGAGATGATACAAAATGAGTGAGGGCTGTGAGTTAGGTACAGCAAAAAGCATGAGATCAGACATCAAAAGCTGAAAAAAAAGAAAGTGGTCTTTAGAAATGCAACATTTTAAAAATAAAACATAGATAAAGTTCCCTACATTTTTGTGACATATCTTTGGCTGTTGGAAAGAAACATAACTCTGCTGTCTAGTGTAAGTCAAAGTCAATATATGCCAGTTTTGTGTCTGGCTTTTCCCTTTTATTTAAATTTGGACTCTTGGGAATGGGGCTGCTCTGAAGCATCTGGATAATCTATAATCCCTGATAAAAGGCAGTAGAGGAAGAGTTTTTTATGCTTTCAGTACTTCAGGGTCTTCATGTAGGAGGGAAAACAAAAGGATGTCATCTATTTCATTTCTCATTTACATAAGTGGATATTCCAGAAATTACTAGAACTGGCTGAAAATGTTCTGCTATTCTTTGTGGGGAAGGGGTGGAAAATGAAGTTGGAGAAATGTAGTTATTGCAAAAATTTGTCAACTTTCTGCTGAAAAAAATTGAATGTACCTAATTTATTACATGCTTATTTTACATTTGAATTATTGGAATATTGATGCATATTCTCCCTAATTACTGCTGTGTCTCAAGGGAGCTGCAGTTCACTTGGTTCATGACAAAATTCTGTCTCTGGTCTGGACTTTGTGACTGGATTGTGTCTACATCACCCCTGAGTGATCTGTGTTTTTTTACCACAGTAAAATTTGGATAAAATAGTCTGGGTGGGCTATAAAAGACTGAGAAAGCATAACTTCCTTAAAACGTAACCTTTAGAAGACACAGTGAGGACCTTGGAAGCCACAGTGGAACATCCAACAAAATGGTTTGAATCAAAACTTCATCCCAAAGTGAAATGTTATTTATTATGCTACAGCTTAAACAAGATGTTTAGACATTTCCAAACCCCTTCCTTATTTTTCATTTGCATTAATACAAGCTTAATATCTTGCTTTTCAGGCTAATTTGAGGTGCTGAGAAACATTTTCACATATTATGATATTAAATATATAATATCATAATTTCTAGTGGGATGAAAATCCCAGTTTTTACCAGCTGTTAATGGCCTCTGGAGAGATTCAGGCTGATGAGGTTTGTGATGTCAAACAGCTGTAGGTGAAAATACGAGAAACAGTTGACAATAATTAAATAATACAAATGTAAAACTACAAATCTGAGACAAGCACATAATTGTCATGGTATTATTTCATATGATTTTTATGTGATATTAAATACCATTTAAATTGTCATACTCTTAGCAAAGTCAAAATAGGAACATATGAATCTGCAGATTTATATTTCAGACAGTAAAGAAATAAAACAACACAATATTTAGTTAGCATGAATAAACTTCTGAACCTTTTTTTTTTAATGTGAAATTGATTAACTGAAAAGAAGGTAATTTATAGAGTTCACCCAGCAATTTAAGGTGAACAATTCACAGAAATGACACAACTGTAACCCCTTTTCTTGTGTCTGAATTATCTCAGAGCAAGCTGTGGAATTTCAAAGTGTACCTGTAATTAAACATATTTGCTGAACAATTCTAAATCTGCAGTTTATTTGCAAAAGCTTTATATACAAATTCAATATTCAAAATTCAAGCTGCTTGATTAGGTCAGTAGGCACATAATATGTTTCTATCTCAGAAGCTTGATTCTTCATATCAAAAAATCTGAAACGAATCATTCAGAATGTTTTTTGCAAATACTCTTCAATAATATGCTCAAAATTCATCAGACATTATTGTTAGTACCTCTATTCAGCAGAATCATATCACAGAATCATAGAATGGTTTGGGTTGGAAGGGACTGTAAAGATCATCTAGTTACAACCCCCGCTGCTATGGGCAGGGACACCTTCCATTTAGACCAGGTTACTCAAAGCCCCGTCCAACCTGGCCTTGAACACTTCCAGGGATGGGGCATCCACAACTTCTCTGGGCAGCCTGTTCCAGTGCCTCACCACCCTCAGAGTGAAGAATTTCTTCCTTATATCTAATCTAAATCTACCCTTTTTCAGTTTAAAACCATTACCCCTTGTTCTATCCCTACATGCCATTGTAAAAAGTCCCCCTCCAGCTTCCTTATAGACCCCCTTCAGGTACTGGAAGGCTGCTACAACATCTCCCTGGAACCTTCTCTTCTCCAGGATAAACAACCCCAACTCTCAGCCTGTCTTCATAGGAGAGGTGCTCCAGCCCTCTGATCATCTTCACGGCCCTCCTCTGGACTTGCTCCAACAGGTCCATGCCTTTCTTGCACTGGGTACCCCAGGACTGGATGCAGTACTCCAGGTGGGGTCTCATAAGAATAGTTACAGAAAGCAAACAATAACCAGCTCAAATTACTAAAATGTCTATGTACCTTTCCAGTGAAAGGAAAACTGGTTGATAAAGCATAAAAGAACAAACTATATTTACTTACTCAGCTTTTGAAGGAAGAATATTAACATACTTGCAATATATGTAAATCCCTTAAATATATATGAGTAACTTGTATTGCTACTCCTACATATTTTTTCTAACAAAACTCATTGTTTATCTAAATTTTAAATATAAAATGAAAGTATATTTACTTGTGGAGGCTGGATGTATTAGATTTATCTGAATTATTTTGATCCCTAGGTTGGAAGATACATTTTTCAGCTACTAAGCTATACACTAATATGGGAAGCTGCTTACCTAAGCTTTTTTTCCAGTGCTACAGAAAATACTAACAGAACAATTAAACCATTGCTTCAATGGGAGTTGCAGTGCGTACAGGTAATAAATATATGGAGCTTATTCTCTTATATCTTCATTGTCTGAGTTTCTTTCCTTTTACTGGCAGGCTTATAGAACTACAAAAGCCATGAAAACTCAATGCTAACTTAAAAGTACAACCTCTGTTACTTTAATATTTTTGTACTGTTTATCAAGGCATTGTGTACATTAGATAATGAAATGGAGATGGGGCAGAAAAAAAACACCTCTGAAAGACTTTCTACACAAAAGGATGAACACGTAGTTCTTTGCACAAAGCATTAGAAAATACTGTGATATTTTATTATTAAAAATGCTGCTGAAAAGTTTATACATATGTGTCCAGCCATATATATCTTCTATCATTACTTAAGGCAAAAAACAAAAAATTGCAAAACAATAACAGAAGAAACCATTAAACCCTGCGTGCCTTTTAAGGTCAAGAATATAAGCCTGGGAAAGTACTTCTGTTTTTCTTTTACAGTTTGCAAAGTATATTTTGATATCATTATTATAGAATTCTATGAAGACCCTATAAATCTGTTCCCTCTATAAATCATACATCAGTCCAGATGTATCAAATTATTAAATCAACTTGATTGTAATTACTTTTAAAAGCTAAAATCATTCACTTACAGGAACTTTTTTTTACCCAAATGTCACAAGCCTGACACAGTACTGTACATATTGCTAGCAGAAGACAATTGGAAGTACTAAACAATACTGTAATTCACATTACAAACATACCCAACTGATTATGATGCCAAGCATCATTACCTTTTTTTACTTTTTTTTTTACTTTTTTTTTTTTTTTTTTTTCCCTTTTTTTTAAGAGTTATGAACTGCTGCATCTCAGCTGAGGCATTACATAGGTGGTGGAAATGGCCTGGTATAGAGTCAGCATTAATCATCATTATGTGACAGATCAGTGAAAAAAAAAGTTTTATATTTGCTACTACTTGTACTTTAGGGTTGTTGCTTCATCACATTCCAACCTGAGCATCCAGGTCAGGTTTATAGCACATTTATTACAGATAAAGGATTATATCAGCCATATGTTGCATTTTTAACATGTCATTAACTTTCTTTTTATTTCCTTCCTTCAGAATCTGTTTTACTGCCTGCTACAACAAGGAGTTGTGCAGATGAATAGACCTCAGTGAATCACCTTGTCTTTGATTTTATTTGTAGGGATGACTATTCCAAGACATTTTATTAGAAAACAAAAAGCATAGAAAGCAACAAGAGGTACAAGGCATCTTGTGTTAGATACTTATGGGACATATGATATTGATGGAGCTTAGTCGTGAATTAATAATAAAAAACACATCTGGGATAATCATGTTCAAGTGCAGACCAATTTGTTCAAATATCTTTGGTTACTATCTCTTGATGATGGAGTAACTTTCAAAGACAAAATATAAAGCAATCTTCATCTGTAAGAACTTATTTCTAGCTTTTCACATTCAAATCAGTTGTTTGAATCAAACTGCTAAGTTCCTTTGCTTGATAGCTCTGCTTGGCCCCTGGTTTCCTAGTGAAGGAAGGGCAGAAGGGAACAATCAGCTAAGAATTTTGCCCTTCCTGAGAGTGATGCTTTCCAGGATTTTCAGTTTTATTCAGATGCAGAACAGCTGACGACATCTCTGCTTCTCTCTCCATATTCAGTGACTATGGGACTGCTGTGTAATAAATCAGCAAAAAAAGTGTTTTCTGATAGGTATGCTCTCAAGCACAAAACAGGATACTGGGCAGAGAAGTTCTTTACACACTGATCATTTCTGAACACTTCAAAAAACAGCCAGCCAACCAACCCACCATTTCCCCACTTTCAAATTGTGGTTTTATTTCTTTTAGCAAAGCTAAGAAGGTGCTTTCTCAGCTGAGATTCCACTGCAACTGCTGGTGAATATAGAGCTAGTTTTCCTCAGAAAAGGCTGACCAAAACACAGGCTTTCTTTGCTTTTGCCAGGGCACAAAAGTCTTCCTAATATATCACAATA
Source organism: Morus bassanus (assembly GCA_031468815.1). Taxonomy (NCBI): domain Eukaryota; kingdom Metazoa; phylum Chordata; class Aves; order Suliformes; family Sulidae; genus Morus; species Morus bassanus. The sequence continues at coordinate 80,085,344 of CM062568.1, forward strand.
ACCAAGAACTACAAATTCGACTCTGAATATATATTATTGAATGTTTCTTGGTTCAGTTCAACAAGCTTAAAATAGTAATTATTTTCTTTTGTGTTTTTTTTTTTCTCCATTTTCCAATCCATTGCTGTGTTGCAATTTAACAAAGGCTAACACAAAATTAAATTATAGAAAAAAATTTCAGAAAAGAACAACAATCTCCTATGAATACTTTAACATGCACTAGTGTAACCTGTATGAAAAAATATGCAGGTCACACAGACAACTGTATCCTCTGCATGACACCATGGCCTCATATAAATGAAACATGTTAGAAAAAACTCATGGTTTTTGTTTACCACTAGTAATTAAGAAGAAATTCCTCCTTTAGACTTGGAGGAAACAGAGGTGATATGACTAATGTATATACACATAGGTCACAACCAAATGCACAATCTTTCTAAAAGCTCTTTTCAAACTGAAAACATCAATAAAAGCTTCTTTTTTTTTTTTTTGTTTTGTTTTGTTTTTGTTTTTAAACTCACAGCTATGTACATTTTTACAAAGTTTCTTTAAATATAGTTCAGGCTGGCAAGTCATCTCTTTGCACAGAACTATACGTATTTTACTGCATAGTCAGTCCTCCTCTTTTTTTTTCATTTTTGTTTTTAATAATAAAATTCTATTTCCCCCATCTGGATTACAGCTTCATATACTGGGTAAAAGCCCATGGTGATGTCTTTGTTTTAACAAGGGCCATTCATGGTATGGCACATAAAGAATTTTTTTTATTATTTTATTTATTAAAAAAAAAAAAATCCCAAACCAAAACACCTGTACAGTCACTGGCTCTATGTTCCAGAAGACTCTGCTTTGCTTGTTACACTCAAAACACCATTTTAAGTGATTTCTTCTGGCATTAACTTTCAATCAAAGTGGCTGAGATCTTAAAGCAGTATCGTAACAGCAATGTACACTTTTCACATTTCATAGGGTTTGTTGTTGATCTTTAACATCAGAGAGTTTCTGTGGGAAGGATCAGTAAGAAAATAATAACTGTCCTTCTCTTTTACTTGTTTTTACTTTAGATTTTGACAAGGTGTTCAATGGATGGTATTATAACTTTTTCCTCTTCTCTCTTTTTTTTTTTTTTTTTTTTTTTTGTTTTTGTTTTTGTTTTTTCTTTCTTCCAAGTGGCTTGTGAGGGTAGAGGGGGAAGGGCTGAGCTATACCCTAGTGGTTGAATGTCCATGGGGCAAATTTGTACTGTTTTGTCCTCCACTGAAGGTGTTGAAAGTATGCAAAGGCTGCATTCCTGTTAATGTATTTGGAATCATGGTTATGGTGTTGGGTGTCATTAGTGGGATGTCATCTGGGGACCTTCTCAAAGTAAGCGTGTAGTCAGGTGGACAGGTTAGTCTCAGTGTGTCATGGGCCTGCAGTGATTCACACTCATGGTCATGTTCTAGCTGTTTCATCTGCAATGACATAATCTCTTCATTTTGTATGTGTGCGATATCGTTGGTTGTGTTCCTCTGGGGGCTAGGGCGCCTGTGAGTCTCGTGACGCCGCTTGTCCTTCTTGTAATATAATGCAGCAAAGGCTAAAATATTGAGGAACAGCAAGGACGCCCCCACAGCAATGGTGACGCTCAGCTCTGTGGAGTAATCTCGCTTGTTTTCTATCAGAACAGTTGTATCCTCCGGAGCCGTTTTATGGGTGTCTTTTGAATGTTTGGGGTTGTTGGCAGGTGTCATTGCTGGACGTTTGGTGGCTGGCCACAATTTACCAGGAGAACGTCGTGTCACATAAGGAAATGATGTCATGTCAGGAGGGGGGACTTTAGTTGTTGTGGAAACGTACTGAAATATTTCATTCAGGTTGTGAAGGTGTGGTACGAGCTCCAGCCAGAAAGCAACTTTCGTTGCTCGATAGTGATCACGAACTCGGGGTTTCAGGCCAATATGCAGATAAAGCTGGTCTTTAGGATTGTATTTGGACCAGGCCACTTCTTCAAAGCGGTTGGGTTTTGTGTGGATGAACTTTGTGTCTTGTGGAACAGGTTGGTTTGGATCACTACAAAAATAAAAACAGGCAATATTATAGTCATTAAAACACTTAAAAAGTTATTAAAAAAATTGCTTACTGTACAGTGTATCTTAGACCCTATAATACTTTTTTACATAAAAATGGAGAAAGGGTTGAGTTTCAGCTCTCAAAAGCTCATCTGAAGTCCTGTGATTCAGTATCATACTCCAAAGCTGTCTTAGAGAGGTACTAACTACTTTTCCCCATAGTAAAGGTGTAGGTTCAGCTCTTCTCAAGGTTTGACATTAACTTTCTCATTTAAGGTACCGCTACATCCACTGCTGTAAGTAGGAAATATGGGCATCTAATCCCTATGGCAATGTTGGAAGTCCATGTGATCATAAGAATTTATACTTGCTGTGTATATTACATAAAAAAAATTCAAAACATGAAGCAGCAGGGCTAATACATGTATCTGGGAACTATTTCTCTTTGTGTTCCTTTACTGAGCTATTAGTCTCCCTTCATTAAAATATCTACTTTAGGGAAAAGCTTTTGAAGTATTTGTATGTCACAGATCTTTCCATCTTTTGCATTAGGATATTACTATTTGAAAGTTCCATGTGCTCATTGCTACTAAATATCTATGTTTAATAGCCGTAGGACAGTGACCCTTAATTCTGTCCCAGTTTGTAGGGATGAGAATTATATTAGCTAGGATCAACAAGTTTTATAGTAGTTAAGCAGCAGTAGTGATAAGACTAGTACACTACTCAGAGATAAATTCAAAACTGGTAACCCAAATATTCAGTTGAAATTATGTTTTTGCCATCTTTTCTTTTTTCTTTTCTTCTTATAGGTTCAGAATAAAGACAAACCAATGGCACAAAAAGCATTTAAATGTGATTAATGTCTATGTATCCTTATAATTTTGGTAAATGTTACATAAATATGACTTCCTCTTGGCATGAAAAAATACAGAAATTTAAAATTACTAATACTGAGCTTAATATTCTGTTGTGCATGAGTTTGAATCTTCTTTTGCAGCAAAGCATATTTTCTGGGACTCTGTGATATATTATACTGAGAGTACATGATTCATTTTCTATGCATTACTCTCAGAACTTTCCATTCTCCCTTCCATTCCCATATGCATTAGTTTATTTCCTGTGAAAATTATTCTAATATTTTCCTTTTCTTCCAATGTACTGTTATGTATGGTACGGGAATACCAAGACCCACTGCTACAGATTCTAAAGCATCTTACTTTTTTCTTTTTCCATTTTCAGAAGCTCATGAATATGATTGCCTAGTTTAGCATTCCTTTGCTGTTCATAAAGAGCTATTCCTTAGCTCTTAAACCAGACTGGTAATTTGACTTCAATAATCTCATGATTCCTGTATTCGTCTGCTTACCTGAAAGAATTTATCTTACCTTTTTTGAGTGAAAGGAAGAATTCTTTTTCCATATTATTTTGATATTTTGGTTTACTTATGCTTGTGGTTTTAGGTGTTTAGGGTTTTTCTGGGTGGTCTGGGTTTCTGGGTGGTGTGGATTTTTTTTTTTTTTATATGGTACTGTATCAAATCTTTTCAATCTCCATGAGATATAAACTAGGGGTTCCAGAACTGTGATTATTTAATTTATCTTTCTGTCTGTCTATCTATCTATCTATTTTTTTTATTTTATGTAATAATAGTTAGCTAAATTGTGTTATTTCTGAACAAAAAGATAATTGCTTAGCAATTGCTTATCCTAGTTGAAGTTAGAGGAGTAATACCCACTTCCAAGCATTACAGCAACAGATGTATGCTGTTATTTTGAGGGATTCTAACATGCATTCAAGAAGGAAATATAAAAGTATTTCTTTCGGCAAATTCAGAGGAGAAGATACTGACCCAATTCAATATATCTACTACAATAGTACTTTGGGGTTCCACACAAATTCTAAAGCAAATTGAAAATAAGCAGGATTATAAAAATGAAAGTATTTTCCTTGTCAGAAGCTTAAAATCCTGCAAGAGTTACAGCACAAAATCCATCTTGTGTTCTCCCCACTTGCTGTTCTGATTCACAGCACAAAAGACTCTGGGAAGGGTCCTACAGAAGATGTATAAATTAAGTTAGCTCATGTAAATGAATTGCACCTGATACACAGTACGGGAGATGAAGAAGCTTAGCACTCATTTCAATGAGCCAAGTTGGACATGGACCTTTTTTTAATTCTTTTTTTTTAATGGCCCTATAAAAATGACAGCAGATGATAATTTTAGCAACTAAACATTTTTTAAATTAGCATTTCCTTCCCTTACAAACAGCCTACAAAACAATTGAATATCAACTTCTCTTTCCTTTCCCTCTCTGCCATTCCCTACCTCCATCTCTTCATTTTAACTATATCTGTTATGAAAAGCCAATTATGCTGCCATCTCCTCCAAACACAAGAGAGAAAATTACATTACATGAGGCTAGTCTTGTATTTCAGGATCTGTTTACATGGCTGTGTATGGGCATGAAGCTGTCCATTGAAACAAGGTACAGTAAAAAGATCAGCCAGCCCTACAGAAAAGTACTTTTTTTTGTTTAGGGTATCAGAACTTTACCATTGGCATCAACTGTAGGGTTGATCACTTAATAACTGAATAAATGGTCTGAATATTCTCTCTGAATTTGGAGGATAGGTATCTATTTTTTTTTTTTTTTCCACAAGAAAGTGGAATAACTAAGTCCATTCCTAAATAGAGGATCTAATAATGTATGCATCTTGGTTTTACAGACTAATGATAATTTACCAAAAATATTCAGTGTATATAAATAAGAGGATTTTTACTTTCCTTGGCCCTCCTCCTATGTACACTGGAGACAATTCATAAAATCATAAGGTTACAACTTACGACATGTTAAGCCTTTTTCTTGGGATGTTGGGTAGTTTACCCTATTATGAACACTTTTCCAGTATTATAGATAGGCATAAAATAGAGATGCACAGACAATCATTTGTCCTATCAAATCAGCTGTTTGACAAAACTCTTGACCTGTTACTTTAACTTCAAATTTCCTTTTGCCTTTTTTAGCTTCTCACATCACCCTTGTGTTTCTGGACATTCTTGAGGCTCAAGTGTGCAATTACAGAAAAAAAAAATGCTGCTAGGAAACCTTCCTTTAAAAACCTGCTGCAATCACGGTGATAAAAATATAATCTGAATAATATTTTCAGTTCTGTACTTCTTCCAGTAATGGCTCTCACAGGGACTAGGACACTTGTTTCCCAATCCTACTAGCTGGCAGGGAGGCTTTTTTTTTTCCCTCGTCCTATTGCTAGAACAAAATTGAAGATTACTGTTATTCATTTTGCTCTCTGATTATTTTTACCACCTTTAGAATACAATTTAAACAGCTTCTGCATCAAAAAATGCCCCCATCACAAAATGCCTGAACTTGTCTTCTATATGATAGAGACTATAAAATACTCTTGTCTTATTTAAGGTATTTTTTTATTAATGTGCAGAATCATCTGACTTCACCTATATGTTTTTTTTCCTGCAATGGATGTTGACTGAAGAGCAACACACATTCCTGTTCACAAGGTGAAATAGTAGCTGACCTGGAGGGCAAATGACGGAACTGAGTATTTCATATCTGGTGATATTGGCATGGGAAGAATGATGCGGAATCTTAAAAAGTTTTCTCTTATCCTGAATTCCATATAACATGTTGAAATACCATTCATCTTTTAACTACTTCTGCAACAGCATTAACTATCACTCAGGACAACGGAACTGTTACATTAATGCACTTGAAGTGTTTTATTCTTTTGTGTCATTCTCTAACTCCATTGGAGAGCAAAATGTCTTAACAGTTACATACTGAGTCTTTCTCCAAGACACTGAAAGGCCCCTTGATAATTTTTTTTTTTTTTCAGCAGTCCTCTTTTCTCCATATGGAAAAAAAAGAGAGAAAAACTGTGTGGCATTTTTTCACACTTCCACTGATTTTTCATGTTGTCACAATATTAATAATGGTACAGCCATTCCTGCCTGAAGCACTGGTACACAAGCATATTTTCCGTTACCTCCTTTCCTCACTTATCACTGGGTCCCACTGTTGCCATGCTCCCAGACAGCTATTATAACTACTAAGGAAAGCAAACCATAAGTACACTGTTTTGTTTGACTAACACAGATTGGCCATTGGAGACAGTTATTTCTTCAGACAAAAGCATCAAAAAGAAATGCAACAGCCTCATAAAAGAGTTCACAGAGAATTGATTTGAAAATACACTTTAATCATTGTAAGTTTGTGTCTTCCATTAGAAAGTTAAACTGAATATAAAACATAGACAACATTAATAATTCCATTAAGTTTTTGCTTCAGAATCAATGGTAGTAAAATAATTCAGGAGTATTTATCTGAATTACAAAGAAAACAAGGATACATCCTTTAGGCCTTCATCTTTCCCATCACCAACCTAGGTAGAGCTGGATGAATGGGAGCAAAAATAGAGTATTGTAACTTCTCAAAAGAGGGTAATTTTTAGAAACCCAATAGATGCCTCTAATGAGAGCATGGCTTTGTATCTACCCTATGAAACTTCAAATCCTTCTTCACAAGAGTTTAGCTGGCAGACTATCTGTGAAGACTGGCACACATCCCCTCATATCATTCACTCTCCCCCTGCCGATGTATCTGCAAAGGATGTAACATAGCTTTAACTAACAGAACATTTGAACACATAAAATTACCGTTACAGGTAGGATAGTACTACTGGCAGCAGACTGAGGTTTTAAGTGTACCTCTTAATGATCTTACATATAATTTTGCACATAGGGGAATCAAAAGACGTATTTTCACATCATTTTTGTATCCCAAATGTAGTTTCTCACACCTACTCTGTAACAAATTGCTTTCCTATTTCTAAGGTATGTTAGAAACATAGTTTTTAAAAGGCCAAAACAACTGTTAATAGGAAAAAAAAAAAGTCATAGAAAGGTAGAAAATGGAGGATGAGCAAAATACAGTCTCCAGGTATTAATTTCAAACACGATCCATTTGCCATTAAACAGTCATTTTAATTGTCACCTCCTGTCACTAGCTTCAGTAACTGACTTCAACCTAAAACACAATAAAAGCACTGTGCCTTGTGCTATGTCTTTGACACCTAGTGATTTCACAGGATTGACCTGCCCTCTAAACCCAGCCATGACAGCCCATTAAACAATGTGTGTTTTTTAGCAGTGGGTGGCATGTCAGTTAAAAGGCCAGGACAGTCCATCAGAACGGTGCACCATCTGAGCCGTAATTATACAATAAGTACCTGGATGCAGCCTCTGTGGGAGAGTCATCAAGACTGGAAAAGTCTCAGAGACATTAAAATTAAACAAATAAATCTGCAGTTTTAATGTTCAAGGCTCACCTACAGGGAAACATGGAATAATAAAATCTTGCAGTTAACAGATTTTTCATATGTGTTGACATGGGTACAAACACAAAGAAAGCCAAGTTCTATCAGAATAAGGATTGGAAATGATCAGTCAAAAAAAGGGTGGGAAAAAAACTCAGAACAAAACCCCCAACAACACAGTCTTGAAACATATCAATCTTTTTGGCAGCTGGAAGACCTGAGTGACTACATGGATTCCAGATTGCGTGTAGGAGGGTAGAGAGGAGAATGGTTACCCCAGATAAGTCCCCTGTTGCTCTAGGATTGAGGTGCTACAACCTTCCCTTTTCAGAGGCACCAGAGGTGCAGAGCAAATGTAAACTTAAAATATTATTTTCCTCCAAGCATTCTCTTGTACTATCCAGAACAATTAATCATTGTTCATATAAATGAAGAAAAAACCCAGTAAGGTAATGCAACTTGGGTTACTCTTTTCCTTTCCTTGTGAAAAGTGAAATTTTATAGCTAGAGTTCATTTTTAATGATACACCTTTCAGACTGTCTATAAAGGGGCAAATTTGTATACAGAGGATATACCCCATTCCTGTCTCATCAGCAATGGCAAAGTTCCAGAAATGACTAATGGCTCTCCCAAAGCACCTGTTGTGCCTTTAGGTGTAGTATGACAATGGGTTCATAACCAGAGAACTGGGAGATGGCATGTATAGCCTGCTGAAATTAGCTTTCAAGTAGCAACAGCTGGAAAGTGCTTGCAATTACAAGTAATGGTGGCAGCTGGGGCTGTGAGAAGCTCCTCTCAGCCTCAAAAAATTGCTTAAATACAACTACAGGGAATAGTCATAAAGTAATTATAAATAATAGTGAGACTATGGAGACCTGCATCTCCATAATAATTCCAATGATGTATATTTGTGAGGATTCTGAAGTCCTCTTCATATATGTGACACTTCATCTATAAAAATAAAGACTGACTGATGGTGTAATCATCTTTCTGATTGTACGGTACAGCCAGCATGAGGCATTCGCTATCCATAAACCAAGATTTTATCCTGAAGTTTATCCATCCCAGTACTGATGACTTCTTGTTCTTGTTGCCAAATACATCTAAATATTCCACAGTTCTTTCACTATTGTTGCAGTACTGTGGGATTTCTGCATGCAAAAGTACCTGTTTGTCTAAAATGCAATGCAACAAAAGCTTAATTTTTGTACTGTAAATAGACCTGAAGCATTTGTTTTTTACTCAATTCATGCTTGGGGTTTTTGTTAAGACTGCAAAATTTCTCTCCCTTGACTCTCACTTGGATTCATTAAAGGCTGCAAGAGCTGCTGAAGTCTCTGTGTGTTTCACACTAAGCATCTCTGAATTGTTCTTATATAGCTGCATACCATTCACTGCAGTGCAGTAAAGCTGCAGTTTCCACAGCCCAATCCTGCCATTAAACATTTATTGGAAAGATTTACAGCCCCTTTGTGCCACAAGAATCTTTGTTTTAATTCAGTACCAAAGACTCAAGGTTAACAAAAAAGCCCTTGCTGGTCAAGTAAAACACTGCAATACTCTTTAAAGGAATGTTATAGGAAGAGGACAGAAAGTATTAATAGCACTTGCAGATTAAGTTGCTTTGGGGGTTCTTTCCTTGATGTTTACAACTATATTTCAGCAAAACACTGATGTCTTATTTGTTTTGTAAGCAGAATAAATTTAAATTTTTAAACTTTCCAAAGCAAAATTTATATGTCTCTTCTTCATTCCAGTCAAGTACTTATTATTGCCTTTAGAGCCCCCAGAGGGAAAAATCATTCCAGTGTCTGCCTTTCTGTTACAATTCTTCCCTGAGTCCCCATCCCTGTGAAGGTCGCTAAAAACAAGAACTTCCTTTCTTTTGTGGCAGATAAGTGCTATCTGCCTGACAGTTCCTTCTTCAAGTAGCAGACATGTTGCCTCTGATTTTTCAGTATCTTAGCGAGCCACCTTTTCTCTGAGACATGCTTTGTCTTAATAATTGCCCTATTTTTTTAATAAGAAAATACAGTGCATTATTATTCTCGGTGAGCTACTGAAAGAAAATAGTTTGAGGGAACACACTAATTAAAAATCTATTAAATATGAATAAGTCCCCGTTACCTACTCTCTTACGCAAATAGTGCTGTAATACTGCTGCGATATCAGGGTTTGAAGCCACTGCTATGGGATACTGACTATTTTAGAAGTATGTTATCAACAAAAAGGAATGCTGGAGGTCAAACTTACCCAGTTTTGGCAAAGTTAGTCCAGTACGTCATAACTACTGCACTGAGCATGACATCATTCTTGGAAAAGTTGCAGTTGAACAGTTCTGTGGGGCCAATCATAGGAATCCCAAACACATAAGGGACTTCATCACCATGAGCTGAATCAGCCCAGCTGGGTTTCATTTCACTTTGACAATGGTGATAAAATGCATAGAAATATGTTGGAGATCCATACTGAGCATGCAGGTCAGCAGTAGCAACGGCCGGAGCAACCCACTGGTGGTCTGTAAAAAGAGCGACCAGGGTCTTCCGTCTTGTTTCAGGGTTTTCTTTGTCTGCCCAGTCGGTGTACATGAATTTAATGGTCTCTCGCAGTGTATCTTTCCCTTCTGGATAACCATATAGATTGTCCACAAAGTTGGAGACAGAAAAATCAAAATCATTGGGGGAAACACCATCTTCATTGTCTACAATGCCGTCTACAAATTTTAAACCTTCCCCTTGATTCACACCCAGCATTATATCATAGTTAAGGAATTCCCCTTGCTCCATGAGAATCTGAGGGTCATCTGGAATCACATCTCCATCTATCACAGGCCCAAAGGCAATGTGGTACGTGGCTGGGGTGATGGTCTGTTGAATGAGTTCTTTGTAATTCTTATTCCGAAGACATTCAACCAAATCAGTGGTATCCAGCATGTCACAGCCCACTTTATCTGCCAATATCCGAGTGTACTTGGCAGGCTGGTAGTTCACTGCCCAGCTGGACAGGGCTGTTCCACTCTGTATGATTGCCTTTTGGAACAAACCTGCAGGTGCAAATTGTTTAAATGCAAATCCAGTTACATATTAAAAAAAAAATAAAACAAAAAAAAAATAAAACCAGCTCTCACTAATCAAAAAAAGGTTTGATTATTCAATAACTAAATGATGCATATACCTAAATTTCAATTCAATTTCCATATATTCTACTCACTGCTCCCTTTTTATAGTATCTCTAATAGGCTACTAATTAAAATCTCTCTTGTTCTTGATGCTCACTCACAGAAAGCACGAAGGTTGCAGGTTACTGTTTCAAGAACAAAACTTGTGCTTGTACTGTAGTTTTCTTGCATCTTTAATGGAATTCCCCTGGCTTTAGCACAGTGGTAGTCCTGTAAAAAACTTCTTTAAAGGAGTGGCAGCTACAAGCAATCATATCCCCTTCGCCATGTAAATGACGATCATAAATGCGCTCTTCAGTAGTTTAAAGGTCAAATGAAAATTACACATTCTCATTTCCTTCACAGAAGCCATGCAACATATAATTTGAAAAAGTCTGCTCTGCTAAAATCAATTTAATAGACTTGAGTCTTCTACTCTGACATTTTTTCTTTACCATCTTAATTTTTGTGTGTGCATTTTTGTTTTGTGCACTGCCTATATGTTAAATTAAAATATATTTACATTTTTCAGAAGAGAGTAAGATGAGATTCAGTAGTTCCTTCTAGTTGTTTTATATGTATTATTATGAAAGACCCAGTCTAAAGAGCTTCTTTGTGTCACCAGAGCACTTAAAAGCAACTGGAGCTTACTGGTGAATCTGCCCTATCTGTTTTTTTCTGGTAAGATCACTAAAATGGCCTATTTTAAACTTAAACTAAAACGCATGGGGCTTTTCTGCACAAGGTTCTACTGTCAAGCTCTTGAAATGTCGAAGACAGCAATAGCTACAAAAATATTTAAAGACGTTGAAGCATTTACGGGAAAAACTTGCTGTGGTAGATACACCTTTGTGATGATTATCTACTGAACACACTACAAAATTTCAATGATGTGATTAGTTAAGTTTTTCATGGTTCCATCCGTTTGATTTTGGCATGGCTTACCCAATAGTTATTCACTGCACCCTATTTGTATCAATAGACTAAATTGTCAGGAATAATTCTATGTATTTCCAAATAGGGTGTGTTTACCAGCAGCCCTGCTACAATTGCTTGCTAGGGCTTAGTCTTCTGCCACCTTCTGCCATAGATTTCTGTCTGTTTTAATGTGATAGAAGTAGCATGGACTTATAAATGCAATAGATATTTTGGTCTTGTCTTCTTTTATAAATTCTTCGTAGATTTGGTCTTATCACCAAGAATGTTTATGGTTCAGTATTGGTGCTGTACGTTCTTTTTTGTTTTCTTTTTTTTTTTTTTTGCAGGGGGGAGGTGTTGAGGGTAGAAATCCCACAGCTCAAACACTTAAAATCTTAAGAAGTCTGTGTGGGATCACACAGTACTTGTGGGGAGTTAAATACATTTTTTTTAAAAAGGTTAAGTTATTAAGTTAGAAAGCATCTAAATACATGTTGGAAGTGCAGGCAAGAGTGTGTAAAAATGAAAAAGTTCACTTCCTTTTTCCATTTTAATTAGGGCAAATTCTTTGATAGAAGAGCTAGTGGAGATTGTTGATAAAGCTAGGAAAGTATATTGCCCATGGCATTTGTTGCATGAAATTTCTTCTATAATAGCATTTAATTTTTCATATAAAAATATTTATGTTGACTAATACAAATCCAGAATATTAGCCAGTAGGTATTTTACAAAAATTACAGACCTCAGGTAATTCTAATTTAGCCTACTTGATATGGCCATTTTTGTTACACTATAATATTTTTTAAAAAAAGTGCTTTGCTCAGAAGATTGTTACCTTCTGAATAGTGAGAGAGTGTCAGGAGACTGACACAGGAAGCTCCTGCCCCAGATCCAAAAATAGTAACTCTTTTTGGGTCTCCTCCGAAAGATCCAATATTTTCTTCAATCCAGCGTAAAGCTTGGATTTGGTCAAGCAATCCATAATTGCCTTTTGCAGCTTGGTCCCCAGTACTTAAAAAACCTATAAGGCAAAAAAAGATAATTTTAGTTCACCAGAAACAGAGTTAGCTACAGCATATCCACATATTCACAACATATCTTCCCATCTTTTCCTCTTCTGTTTTTTTTTTTTTCTTCTTTTTTTTAAAGGTCATGGTCCTAGTTAAATGTCTCCAGTGCAGGCAGTGGAACTCATTCTGTATGCTGTTTGGTTTTGCTTTGTTTTTCCCTACTGTGGAGGTCACGCTATTGAAAAATCATTATTTCCTTTTTGAAATAATTCTATATCAATGCAACAGTACAGACAGAAGATATTAAACATTTGATAACTGTATGTGAGTAAGGTACAAAAACTTAGGAAATAATTTTTGTGCAAAAAAGAAGTGAGATATCCAGTCTTCCACTGAGAACAAGGCTCTCTAACACATTAATTTAAATGCTTCTTACCATGGACAAAAATAGTCCTGAACTACATACCTCTTTAAATTATTGTACTTGTGATATGGATAGACATACTCAGAAATAGCAAAAGATGAATGAATAAAATAGCAAAAGGAACAGGAAAAAGTCCTAGGAAAAAAATTACACTCCAATTTCCCAGAGGATACTTATTAGGAAGATAGCAGGTACATCCTCGGCAATTCAGCCTTTGGCTGGGAGATTTTATCTGAACAAAACAGGTTTTGTCTCTTTCCTTGGAAATTGCAGGGAAAGCTGTGCTCCTATTTTTTGTTCCTGTACTGTGGTTATCAGATTTTAGAAACAAAGCATGACACATTTGCTGCTTGTCTTGCAACAGAGAACAAAATCACCAAAAGACTAGGACTGAGATTAATTCTGTTTTTCTGAAACCATCTAAGGTGAAACATTGCAGTTATCCACGCTGCCTATCATTCACAGTTAAGACCTTGTGTTACGTCCAAATTACCACATCGAGCCATGTACTCACACTCCTCTTTTTAACTCCCACAGACCTTTTCCTGTCAGACAACTGGAAGTCAGAAGTCTATTAGAAATACCTTACAGCATATGCAAGTTTTCAGATAGACATTACTGATTTAGGCACCGCTGTCAGCTGCTTATCAAGACAAAACAAGGACATTTCGCTGGTGTTTCCAAGCTAATTATCATCTCAGACAAATTTGCCAGAAGAGGGCCCCAGATCTCAGGAGATCTGTAGCCCTGGAGCAGTCTGAGATAAGGCAGTCTGTAATCCTGAGCCACCTTAGCCTGTTGTGACAAGACCTTCATGATCCTAGGAAGGATTGTAAGGGAAGCCTGAGGTCCCTAGGGAAAAAAAAAGCCTTGCAGTATATTTCACTGGCCTTGGCAAAGGGGAACAGGTCGCTTTGGACCGGAAGTAGTTATTTTTTCAGTGATAGCAAGAATGAAAATTCGCAAGGTGGAAGGGATTCACAATATGGAGGAAGCAGAAAAGAACAGCAAGAGAAAAGAAGAAGAAATTAGATGTGTGGGACATTCACTCCTGTATTTCTGTAATGTTTTCTATAGTAAAATTCCTACACTGAGATGCAAAATCCAGCCTCAAGATTTAAAAGAAAGATCACACAAGGAGTAAACTCTAAATATAGAATGTTGTCTGGCCTACCTTATGCTGGCATAAATTTCTGCATGCAAGGTTAGGCATGATTGAATGGAATGTATTATTTTGTACCCAAAAGAACCTTTTTCATATTTAATAAGTAATTATTAATAGGTATTTAATGTCAGCAAGTGTCTGATGAATCCCTGTATTTTTCAAAAAACAGTTGCTTCAATTGCAGTAATATGAATCATATCCTTGTTGCTAAATAGCATTTGATATGACTTTCTCAGGAAAAAAGTTTCTAATAATGGCAAGCACAGTAGTTAGAATAGCAGTAACATCTTTTTTTCTCTTCTGTACCAATGGGGAAAAAACAAACAAACTATTAATCCATAATTGCCTCAATTTTTTTAACAGATGTGTTTTTCTCTTTTTCACATGCCTTTATTGTCTTTTTAGGACTGTCAAAGAAAGAATAACCCACTTGCTGACTTTGTTGCTACAGCTCACTGCAATATTCTATAATATTCTATAATTAAGCCTTTATTCAATCAGAACTATGACCTCCATGTGAGAAAGTGACTGTTTTAACCTTTAAAGCAGCATGGTAATTAATATTCAGAGCCTAACATATTATGGCTCTTCTAGCAGCATCAGGCTAAAGCTGGTTGATCTTTGTGATTTGAATTCTTTCCAAATGTACTAAAAGGTGACTGAGTAAAACTGCAGTCAACGAATGTCTGATGTTAGACAAATGAAGACTTTTTTGCTTCCACAGTTCTCTGCTGATTTTCATTAATTGCAAGAACAAATTTTCTTAATTTAAAAACTAATCATCATGGCAAAGTGTCAGCCTCACATGACACAAACTGAATTCATACATCTGTCTTCTGCTGATGAGGATATATTATCTTTCATGCTCTGAATACCAGGTCAAAATATTTGTTCAAAGCCATTTCAAGAAATTCAGACTAGGAGTAACTATTTGTCCAGAAATACACAACAGTAAGAGATTTTTTTTTTTTTTTTCCTGTGGCCACTGTGAAAATTTTAGAACAGTATCTTCATGTGTCACTCTAAAATCCTGAACAAACAGGAATGCAGCTTTTTTTTCTGATTTATACTCTGTGCCTTTTACCTATGTGTCTTTAAATGCAGTTAAAAATATTTGCTATTTTATGGTTTGGAATGATTTGAAGGGTGTTCTGTGATCTGAAAATCATTAGTTTGGGGTTTTTATAGAACCTGGAAGTCCTTCTCACTAGCCTAATGCGACACAGGATGGAATGGCAATAGCTGAATATGGAAAACCAAGAGCTTTTTCTTTTTTTTTCACATAATGATACAGAAAGGCATTAACAGTAATATTCAGTTCTTGACTTCACAAATCTGTCTTCCCTTAAATAATGATTTGGAAGCGTGACCACATGGCTCTCCCAATGCAAAATGCCATAGACAGCAACAGCTGAAAAAGAGGAATGCGAGTGCATCCCATCTGTGTTGAGCGGAATATTCCAAATTGTCTTAGAGGACATTTGCTCCAAACTTATTGTGCCAGAGGGAAAGATGGCCACCAGCTGGACTGAGTAGTAACCAGGGAATTAGTCTTCTGAAGCAAAGGTCAGCTTGAAAAGAAAGGCAAAAGCAGCATGCAATTTGTAAAAGTAGAGCGAGGGAGGTGGATAGCGGGCAGCAGCTGGACATGGTTTGACATTGTGAGAAGTGGCCACTGACATTGCAAACTCACTCCAGCCTGGACAGAGCACCTCCCTGTGGCGTGCCTGAACCCAGCCAGGGGCTGTCCATGTGGGATGGCACAGGGGCCCCACTGGTGTGTCCGGGGGGCCTCGTGGGGTGTCTTTTTTCCAGTGTGGGTCGGTGGGTGGTCAGGAGTGGCAGGAGCTCACCTGATGCTGGAGCAGCCACACATCCCACACAGAGAACTGGGGAACTTCCACTCCCACCTGATGGGGTTGCTGGTGACCCACACAGCCTGGGGGTGGCTTGATGCACACCTAGCTCTGTGTGTTTGTGTGTGTGATTAGGACTTTTTGGGATTAGTTACAGAAGGGCGTTCAGAAATTTGTAACTGTTTACTAACCTTTCTTAAGTGTCTAGTATTGTACTTTGTCTTTTGTATTGCTGATATTGATCCTGAAAGTATAGCTTACTGACTGCTGGTTAGTTATATGTCATTAATAAATTAATAAATTGCTTTGATACTGATTTGATTTAAACCACATGAATTGAGCAGCTTTTCTCTATGACAGTTTATTTTTTAAAAATAAATAAAAATGCATAATTTTAAAGAGGAAACAAAGCATTCTTGATTTGTTTTGCTGTATTACTTGTAATTAATCTTGCATCTCATTTTTTCTACATTCTTTCATGTAGAGAAAAGTAATGCTTCTTTAAATTGAGGTTTTTGAGGTAACAGTTTTATTTATTTTTCTCTGATTCTATTAAGGGAAGCATTCTAGATGAAGGCTTTAGTTTTAACCTACTAGATTAGCTACAGTCAAGGAGGAAGAAGACTACAAATGGAAATTACTGGAAATTTTCCTTTTCCACAGCCTTTAAAAATGAATGGACTCATAAGCTACATGCTGCCACTTAGATTGTTTTGACAATGCAGTGAAGGCACAAAGCTACACACAGAGCTCCTTCAGGTCCTACTTACACAAGAGGAAATCCCTAGGTCTTTGTAGTTGGTTTTCCCACTATGTCACAGAAATCTTACTGAGAGACTAAACAAACCCCAACAAACCAGTGGTGATATTTCCCCTTGACTAGTAAAAATTATTTGGGGATCCACAGTGACAAACAGCAGGGGTCAATGTCTATAAAACCCACCCAGACAGTTGACTTCTGTCCAGCTCCAGCCTTGCCTCATGGTTGGAGGCCATCCCTTTGTTAGCATGCTGTGCAGACCTGCAAGAGGGAGTCTAGAACAGAACAGTTGGACCTCACGTCCACACTGTACACATTTCACATGCTGTTTTTTACTATGGCTTAACTCTTGTTCAGTCCCATGGGCTGAATGAATGACCGCTGGTGGACATCGTGCATAGTGGAGAGCACATCTTCCAGCTGAGATTCACCTGGAAGGGTTCAGGCTGTACTTTACAGAACCTTTCTGCAATGTGAAACAATGTGCATGGAGGTGGTGACAATACTGAGGTTTTCTGTGGAAAGGCACTCCTGATCTGAATTAAAACACTAGTGTTCAGGATCAAAATTATATTCTTCCAAACACAGAATTTCACTTTGGAAGGAGCAGGCTCAGGTGCAGCTGTATTTCAGCTGTGGACCTTGTACGGGTATGTGAATAACTAAGTAGGCTGCTTAAAAACTATAAAGCATTTTACTTATATTAAATATGATATTGGAATATGATCTATCCTAATATTTAGACAAAAGTATTTTCAACTGAAAGATATGTGGCGATTTATGGGCGTTGAATAGATAGTTTGAGGAGAATAGCATGAGTATGTCAAGAAGCGACATCAGTCATAACTGACATCTTTGTGTCACGTAGAGCTCCAGATCAGAGGGGATATGGAAGGATGTATGGATCACTGTTAACTTTAGCCACCTAAAAATTCTGTGCCTAATGTAATATTTTTTGTATCAACCTGACAACTACTGTGGAGAGACAAAAAAACCCTCCAAAAGTAGTTTCAGCTTTTTAGACATCTAGCTTTGGATTGGTTAAATTCCCATCAAAGTACTTTTCTTTCTCTGTAGAAAATAGACAAATGTAGATGACCAGCTTAGACCTGACACCTAGCATTTAGGCAAGTTTAGGTGAAAGCAGTCCCTATCTAGAGAATAAAGTAATCTCTAGTACTCATGGCTCCTGTTGCTCAAGACAGATAGACTGGCAAAAGAGCAGACTTTGCTATGTCTGCTAATGATGAAAATACTGAATGACTCCCCTAACTTCACACCAGATTTTCTGGATTTAACCAGGAGAAAGTGAAGAGGAATTTGTTTCAATTTGAGAACATATTTCATTGTTCTTTTTTGCTCTGAAGTAGCTGTGCAGAAAAAGGGAGGTTTTGTCTTTCAGGAATTACTAATCTAGCCTTTGGGATGAATATTAAATTCACTTTAAAAAGAACAGAAAAAATAATTAAAATACATACACTTAGTAAAAAATAAAGACAAAGAAAAAAAACCCATTAAGTTAAATACAGTAAATTATGACCTGAGAACTATGGCTTCAGCCTTAGAGATAAATACAATCACCAAGATAACTGCAATCTTGTAGCAATTTGCATTTATTTTATTCCTATATACTGTTTTCTCATTCTTTTTAAATAATTAAAAAAAAAAAAAAATCAAACTGTGACAACTTTCCTTTGCCATTTCTCACACAGTAATACCCAGTATTACATCACCGCAGGAAAAGCCTATTCTTTATCTTCATATTTTGGCCCCTGGGCCTAATCCATATCAAATCAATTTGACGGCTGGCTGAAAGCCTAGATTTCAACTGTAAGTGTCCCTCCATTGCTTTGTGTCTTTTATTTATTCTCTCTTTCTCTCTTTCTCTCTTTCTTTCTTTCTCTTTTCTGTTTCTTTGCTCCCAAAGCAGTAGAAGCAGGAGACCAGACACTGAGCTACACTTCTGCCTTCAGATTTTTTTTTTTTTTACTGCTTCCTTGCTTATCCCTTCCACATTGGTTAGCAATGGCATCTGAATTCCTATATCAACACCAGGTGTAAAGGAAAGCTTGTATAATAAAGGCATGTGTGATGAAAGTAAGTTGCCTGCTCTATGTCAAGAGTAGAGCTATGGTAACAATGATCAAAAACATTTGTAACACATTATATTTTTCAGAAATATTTATTTCATTTCTTTTACTTTCTCAGTTTAAATATGAGCCCCTCTATGCTCATTTAAATCTAATCTTAACATTTTCCATTTGATATGCATAGTCACATGAGTGCAAACATCATTCTCTATAGTCCTTGCCAGGATGCAATATATTATAAGTTAGAAACTTAAGGGGAAGCTAGGAAGACTAAAAATGCAATAGATTCCCTTGTTGTGATTTTTTGCAGGCGGGGTACTTCAGCAACTTTTTTCAATAGTAACAAATAAATAAAAAAAATTTCCTTTTCTCACGGAAGAATATTTTGCACTACTCTAGTAACTCTTAGGACAGGTTTTTTCTGTTCTAAGTTTATACTGATAGTATAAAATCTCCCATTGGAAACAAGTGGAGACAAGGTTGATTTGGTGTGGGAAAACCAGTATTTTCTTACGGGTTCAAAATAGTATCAAAATTCACAAATACAATTTGTCACTGGTAAATTGGACTGACTTTAAGATTTAAATAAAACCACAAAGTAGAAAATTAACCAGCTATATTTGACTTTTTTCCCATTTAAGGGGAAAAAATATAAATAATGAAAGATTAAACTTCATTCTATCAATCAATTTTAAAAGTGCCTCTTGAAATGAGGTACACTCTTCACTGCAAATGAAGTACTTTTGCTTCCTCTTCTGCCCTTCACAGGTTTTCTTACAAACAAAATGTTTAACTTCTGAGACATAGCCCTTACATAAAAACTAATGCCAAATTTAATGAGACACATTGAACAGCCAAGATATCACAACAAGAAATTAATCATCAGGAAATCTGTACAAAATCAACAAGCTAGCACATTTTAATCTGTTTGTCTCCTCCTTTTTAAGACTCTGCTGTATTTTCTGGCTTCACATTTCTTTTGTCTTAATGCCTCAGCTGCTGCCCAGACCTGTATAACCTGCTGCAATTTGATTGTTAGGCAAAGTTACCACAAACAAGATTGATTTATACAGCATCTGATTAGAAATATGACATAAGCAATATAAATAAGATACAAGAGACTATGCTTTGAAGCATAAGCATGTCTTTTTTTGTTTTCATTTGTGAAATGCCAGAGTAAGACCTTTTTAAAGCAAAGAGAAAATGGCAAGCATATAACAGAGTCTTCATATTTTCTAATAGGTTTTGTCTGTACACACCACTTTTACCACTGTAAAAGTGTACCTGCTGAGCTCAAATGTTAAAGTGTTCAAATGTGAAGTGAAATCCATTGAGGATTACTGAGTACATAGAGACTACAGTTGGTTCAGGAAGTCCCTGAGATATAAATAGTTGGAGGATAGAGGAGTATTAGAGGGAATTATCATATAAGTTTGTCTTATGCTTACCCTTCCCTAACCATCCCCAAACAGCCCCAACAGTGTTCGGAGACAGGATGCTTGCCTAGATTATGTTTTGGTTGGAATTAATAAAACTGTATATTCCTTTTTGTTTTGACTGTATGTGCAACTTTAACAGTACCATTTAAACTTTATTGCAAAGATGGTAGGGTACAAGATGGAGTGATGGGGTCCTCAGCACACATTTAACAGGAAGAAAAACATTGCTGAATTTTTCCTGCAGCATGAATGACCCATGCAAAGTTGAGCAAGTGTCACTGCTGCACAGACTCACTCTGTGCAGACAGAGTCTGAGAAGGCTATCCAGTGACCAAGACAAACGGGAGGACTGTGGAGTGGCAATGTTTGGGTCTGTGCAGAAATAACATTACACAGATATTTCTTTATGCTGAAAACAAATAAATAATACTTTTCCTTCACCTGCAAAATGGTTTGAAATTTGCAGGTGCTACTGTCAAAGCAAATGTTTTGAATATTCAGCAACTCAAGCAGTGTATGGCTTGCTATTCTGAAGTATTGGTCACAGAAAGAAATTTCAGTCTGCTATGGCTACTTACACTACCCAGCTCCAGATAACACACATTTAAATTTTAACTCAAGATATTATAAGTGAAGAAAAAATGTAGTGAAGACAACTTAGCTTACAGTTTTCATATGAGTCAATAAATTATGGTAAAATATAAAAGATAGTGATGTCTTTAATCCAATATTCTAACTCAGGCTTAAGCAAGAAAACAGTCTCTTATGATTTTACTTTAATGGATTCTTTCAAATTACTTCTGTTGTGCAGACAAAACCTAAATCTGCTTGTCCAGAAAGAACATGTCATTACTACATGCAGTAAAAAAGAATAGGTCAGAGAGAGGGTGAAGTGAGAATATCACTATTTGTTTCTATATTGCTTGAGTACTGAAATCTATAGTGTGTTCTTTACAGTTCAGGAGAATATCTAGTCTTAAATACATAAAAGCCTTTTGAAAATATCCTGGATAGCATATGTTTATAAGAACACTTAGGGGAAAAAGAATGAGAAAAGACAATGGGATGCATTTTAACAAGATTTAAAACCTATTTTTATACACATTTCTAAACAGTGAAAAGCTTCTTTGGGAACATAAATTTATCAGAGCACTAGGGAGGTCAACAAGTTTCCTTCAATTAAACCATTATGATATTTCTACAGTTAAATAATTTTAATGAATCCAGTTGAAATTTGTACATGACACCTTAACTGCTTTTAAATTTGCCTTGTTCATTGTAAAATGTCCTGAAACTATTGTGCAATGAGCTTAGGCCAATGAATGTTATCTAAAGCATTAGAGATTGAAGACATTCTCAACATTCAATTCTATCGTCATTATTCAGGATGAGTAGCACATAACTTTATACGAAGTGTCACTGAAAAAGCTTTTGCAAATTGTTATGAATGTAGATTTTTTAAAAAATAGTAAATAAAGATGACAGCAACAAACATTGCAGAACACATTCATTGATCTATTGTCTTCTTATTTACTATTTATCTAAATATTCACAAGTTAAACCTGCCCTTACACAAAATACAGTTAATAGAACAGCAGGTCCAATAAAGAGATTGTTGTTGAATGCATTATAAACAGCCTGATTAAAACCAAAAGAAAACAAGCTAAAATCAATCAATTGCTCTACGAATGTCATTGCCAGGGGGAAAAAAAAAAAAAAAAAAAAAAAAAGTGAAAAAAAGTTGTGTGTGTTGGAGAAGAGATTGACAAATACCTGGTGTACTCAGTCAGCCTATGCTTTGAAAATATTCTCTAATCACTGATCTAGATGGTCAAATCCAAAGGCATTTAACAAGAGAAATGCACTATGAGTACAGAAAAACAATTGAATGAGCAACTACTTTTTTGTGCTGTGTTGTCCAGCAACCAAGAACCCACAAAGCTGCAATGCAGTCAACCCCCACCAGAAACACATGAGGAGAAAATTCAAAGAACAAACACAAGAAAACTTGTGGGCTGAGATAAAGACAATGTAATAGATGAAAGAAAGAGAAAAAAACAACTCAAGGAAAGGACATCACTTGCCACCTCCCACAGGTAGACTGATGCCTAGCCAGTCTCTGAACAACAGCCAGTTGGAAGCCAAAACCACCCCACTTATTCCTCTGATGTTATGTCCTCTGACCATGATGTTATATGGCATGGGTTATACCCTTGGCCAATTTGGGTCAGCTGTCTCAACTCTTGCTCACCCTCCTAGCTTCTTGCCCACCTCCAGCCTACTGGCTCTGGGGTAGAGTGGAAAAAATAAAAAGTCTTGGCCCTGTGCAAGCACTGTTCAGCAATAGTCAAAACACTGGTGTGTTATCAACACTGTATTAGCCATAAACCCAAAACACAGCACTATATGGGCTGCTCTTAAGAAATTTAACTCCACCCCAGCCATTATTCCACAGTTGTGGTACAGATGTCCACTTCCAAAGCATCTGGTTGCTTTTTAGAAGTGCTTATTTCATCAAGAAGAGGTGTTTCTTAGGTCTATGAAAGCTGGAAATATTTTTTTATTATTATTATAAAATATGGATGAAACTTACAAGAAACTAAGTCTAAATTCATATACTTTCAATTTTTTCAACTAAAAGATCAATGTTATAATGAAAAGACAGTATCTTTAGCTGGTCATTCATAATAGAGGAAACCTGACAGAACAGAGAAAAAAAAGTTACATATTTACCAAGCACAGACACTAAGTTTACCCCTACAAATCACAGGAAAGTTAACCTGCATGACATAAACGGCAACCAGCTGTAAAAACAGCAAGGGGATTTTTTGTCTTTAATTCTCATCTTCAAAAGATTTGAATCTTTCAAATAAAAGGGTTATAGGAGATTAGGCATAATCTTTCTTGTGAGGAGAAACACCAAGTGACCAAGCAGACAAAATTATTGCATTAATATATTGGTGTCAAAAACCAAGTACTTACACGTACTTACACGTCGTCATGAAAATGAGAAATAAGGGATCACAATGTTAAGAATTTCATTGGGTTATTTTCTGTTTAGTATTTAAAACAAAGTTACCAAACAGTTTTTGTTGTTTTATGTAATGATACTTTTAAGAGAAATAATATTGCACTGTAAACTCATAAGTTTCCATTGAACTTAAATTTGTCTACTGGTCAATAGGCTGTTAGTATAATGGTACTATTACTTCTGAAAAAAGGCAAGTGTCTTCTTAAGCCAAATATTCGGTTTAGTATTCAATCAAATTAAAAGTCATCCCAAGTGGCCCTCCAGTGAATCCTGTTAGCAGTTTAGGAAGTAGTCACCAACACTGACATATATCTTTGATTTCCAGTTTTATTTTCTTACGCTGTAGCCACCTCTTCTCCAGTAAGAATATTGCTGTTCTGTTTGCTGTCTTATGTAAGAACTGGATGGCAACTAGCAGCATCAAAACTAACCACTTTGTCTTGAGTGAATGAAATTATTAGAAAATGAGGTTTTGCATAGAATTAGCATTTTGTACACATTAGATAAGGGCCATTAGCATGCCAGTCAGAGTGCATTACTCCCATTGCCTACAATCCTTTTCACTCAACTTGTCATTAATTGGATACATGCCCACTACTTCAATGGAAAGACACTTGGAACTGTATGTTTCTGTAAATAAATAAACTAAATAACTAACTAAGTAAAATAATTTCTTTACTGAAAGAGTGGTCAGGCATTGGAACAGGCTGCCCAGGGAGGTGGTGGAGTCACCATCCCTGGAGGTATTAAAAAAATGTGTAGACGTGGCATTTTGGGACACGGTTTAGGGGACATGGTAGTGTTGGGTTGATGGTTGGACTTGATGATTCTAGAGGTCTTTTCCAACCTTAATAATTCTGTGGTTCTATGATTCCATTCTTCTTTCAGGAAAGAGATTTTGTGTTGGCAACATTCAGCTGGCTTGAAGGCTGGACACCCATCAGTGCCCTGTGCGGGAGTCATCAATTGGTTATGGATCAATTCTAGACATTGCCTGCAAAAACATACTTTGAACATCGGTGAAGCAAAATGCTTGCTGCTGATAAGCACAGAAAACAAGCACATATGGTACTGAGATAAAAGCTAAACTGACTCTGCACAAATAAAGCACTTGCACTATTTCTCTGCCTTCCATTGTGATTTTAATTTCAAAAAAATTTCTACTAGTAAGTGAAACAAAATACATAAACATTTATTTTGCATCATATATAACACTGTTTAGGCTCACATAAGGGTTGAACTTTTCATGATGTGGAGTATGGTGGATTTTTAAATCATCAGAATGTAAGTACATATTTTTAAGCTAATAGTGAATTGTTAGAAACGAGCAGGAATGTTGCATTATTTTAATCTTTACAAATGGTTGTCCTGAGAAGCAAATTACATTCTGAGTTCTTTACTGAAAAAAGCTGATAATGCTCTTGCCTTATTTTTTTGTGGTGCATACCATTATGAAGTATGGTGTCAATAACCTATAAACTAAATAGCATGCTGTTCTGAAAGCTCAAGTAACATGCAGTAGGATTTTCTGAGAAATTAGACAAATCAGCTCTGTTGATAATATTTGACTAGAATTTGTAATATCCTTAATAATCTGAAAAATGCTCAGCTCCTTGACAAAGTACTGAAGAAAGAGACTGGGGAGAAACGAAACTCACCACTCGCTAGTCTGACAGTGACTAATCACTGACAAAACCTTTAATAAAAATCCTGGGACCCAAAAATAAATTTGAAAAGTGAGACTATTATTAAAAGTCTTTTTATTCTACATACTCTGTATATATATTCTAAAAATGATCAATAATTTTACTATACAGACTCCTTTGAGAACAGCATAGCACAAATGGTTTTCAATCAGAGTGACTCATAATTCTTTATCTTGATCCACTAGTTTTTGTGTACTAAATGCTCCCTTAAAATGAAATTTCCTATGCAACATCTAAAACGCCTGTTGAAGAACCCTGTCAGTGGATGCAGGCAAAGCATCCCACTTAAACAAAACCATGATGTATTAAAGCACTAGATTACATAGAACATGTATCTATTCTTTACACCAGCGGATACTGGCATATCCCAACACCAAACTTCCTCTGCCATCAGTTTTTAAGAAAGGCTTGAAGAAAAATAAAATATCTTCTGGTGTTCTAGTTTTTGTTCCTTTTTAACATGCTCAATAAATGGTTAAGCTTACTTTGTGTTTAATCAAAGCTAATTGGTAAACAAGACTGCAAAGACTGCATTCTGTTGCTGAATTTACCAAAATGGCAGTGTTCAGGAGGATCACGTGTGGGTGTACTTAATCTTTTTCACCACAAGTCTGGTTAGCATGTAAGAATGTCTTAGGTGTCTGTATCCCAAAGTTAGATTTTATGACCCTGCAGCTATAGGTGGACTTACTGGGCTTCAATAAAGCTTAAACTTCATTCTTTCAGTGATTTACAGGGTCCTCAGGAACCATCCCAATGCCAGAAGCCACAGATGAGAGCAACATTGCCACTGTGTCTGACATCCCTCACATGTCTCATACATGTTGCCTGTGCTGAATGGTCCACTAAGCAGCTTCAGAAATGGCTAAAATGAAATTTTTAGAAAGATAAAAATGTTCATGCACTTCTGTCTCCATCTACTATTCAAAACAGAGCTTTAGAAGACTTGAATAAGATAAGATAAGGTAATATTTCAGGAATTACATGAACAGATTTCTAGAACTCCTGGTAATATAATCTTTTTTTTTTTTTTTTTTTTTTTTTTTTGGTGACTTCTGCTGATAGGAAGAAATCCTATATGCAAACTCACTTTCTTTTTTTAAAAAGAAGTTTTTGACAAAACTATATTTTCTAAGTCTTTGACACTGAAGTGCACAGAATATATTAAAATTGTCTCAGATTGGTTTTGCACATCATGAATCCCCTGTGAGAAATAAATGGATTTAAATAATGTGCCTCAGCATTCACAGTTCTAACAAAGTGAACCAAATCAATTCTGCTGTACATTCAAACACACAGAATATTCTGAATTAGTGTTTCTAAGGAGGAGTTTACCATGACAGTAGAACTATTATGTGGCACAATTACTCTTCTTAAAAAGGAAAAAGCAAGTATAAAACCCTTCTTATCACTTCTCATTAATCCGGTCATTTACACACAGAGATCCTAAGAATTTTAAAGTATACTTTGACAATTCTAAGTTAGAGCATTCTTAGAGAAACATCAAGCTAAATATCTATAACTATGATGTTTGCCAAACAACTTTCATAAAATTGTTTCATAAATTAGGTTGTTTTTTTTTGGTAAACTGAGGCATTTCTTCAACTTGGAAAAAAAAAGAGATTTGAAGATAGTAGTATGTTATGCTCAAATCAATGAAAACATGGAGTTGCTTCTTTGTTTTAACACATTATTTCATAAGTTTTCTATAAAGCTCTGAAAAAATTTGGAAGGTCATGATCAGTCTTGCCTACTACATTATCCTAACAGGTGAAATATTTTTGCTATTTTGTACCAGTCTTGACCCATATCTGATGATTTAGAAGATATATATACTCTTCATTCAACTTTGCAGTTGTTACTTTTAAATTAAGTATTGCTTTGAAGATTTTACATGGCATTCAGTTAGGCTTATTCTCAATCATACTATATATAGGCATAAATCAGAAATATACAATCATAAAAATACAATATATAAATAACAATATAACCATAAAAATAAATTAGGGAGAGAAGGGACTTGTTAAGTCAGCTACTCTATGACATGTGATCCTGATAGGAGATTGTCCTACTCCTTGTTCACTTTTTACTTATGTGGCAATTTTTTTCTTTGTATCTAACTATTCATGTCTTTGGTGCTTTACTTTGGGGTTTTTTTTTTTGTCCTTATCAAAGTTGTAATAACAGGTGAGGTAAAGCTTATCACTAAAAATAAGATGAAGGAACCAACCTGTAAATCTTGGACATTTTAATATGAAAGTCACTTTTTTGTAGCCGAGTTCATGCTACAATAGCCATCATTTCATGGGCATCACATAAACTTCCTTAACTGGTATATAATGGCTTCCTAACAGAATTAATCTGGGCCTTAGGGAGGAATTAGATTTTAAATTATTACATTCATAATTTAGAAAAGAAAATGACAATTAGATTTGTTTAATTTAATCTTCCAGGTAATGTGGGATTTTCCCCACTAGTATATTTGTACTTGGGTTTGGGCTTTGGTGCTTTTTTCTGTGCTTACTTCTCTAATAATATATGCTTTATAGTATTAAATCATTATAAAGACTAACAATAATGAATTATTGTTCTCTAGTTTTAAAAATCTTTTTTATGAATCTCAGGATAAACTTACTTTGTTCAGCCTGATGGTTTTAGTTATTACACTGTTTATGTTTACGTATCCATGTAGAGATTTTAATACCATGTGAGAAAGCTAGAAATACTGGAACAAGGAAATTGAAATAGAATTGGCTTTAGAACACATTCTGGGGTTTCTAAATATCTCCAAATTATGCTCTAGCTCTTAATTTTTTTGTCAGGATGGATTCAGTTTTTCTGATTTCTGAAAGACCACTGGAAATCGTGCAGTGACAATCCCCCACTCCACTCTCAGAGGTGTTTTTGGGGATACCCTCCTCCTCTTCTCCCTAATGCACACTGCCATTGTACTCAAAACAACACATTTCAAAAACAAAATAACAGAAATCCTTGATCAGTTGCTAGAAAATATTCACAACAGTGTGAAGAATTTGGCTTCTTAGACAGAGATATAAATAGTAGGAGGATTCTACTCACAGGGTCAAATTTTTACGAAGGAAGAATAATCTTCATAAAATCTATAGTTATTGAGGGAGAGAACCCCCCCACCCCCACCCCATCTTTTCTAGAGGGCAAATTAAAACACCAATTGCACTCCTGCTCTGAAATGCCACTGAATGAATCACTCAGCATGCTGACAAGAGAAGTTTAATGGGACTAATCTCTCAGGGCACAACAAGCGCAACCTCAGCACCTTCTGATACGTGCCACCAGGGGCAAGCAAGGGAAGCACCCTCAGAGGTGTATCAAATGGGACTCATCTTCCAATCCAGGAAAATGGTGTCGAAAGAGCAGGGAAGGAGGTGATCACTTACTGCCCTCTAAAGAAATTAAGGGGAAGATGGAAATTACAAAGATTCCTCTTGGGAAGTAGCGCAGATCAGAGGAATGGCTGGAAAGATTGCGGCCACCTGTCGGGGCTACGCAAGGTTGTGACAGCAATTAACATGCTTCTGAAATCTACGGTATTTCACATCCTAATTTGTACTACCACTTCTTTTACAGAAAATGAAACATGCTACCAAAATCTCCCACATGAATCTTATTCCTGAAGAATCAATTCAGCTTTCCTTCTGGCATTAGCTGGCATGCATTAAAGCAGTAAATACTCTTGATCCAGCCACACTCAATGTATGGTTAGTAAAACATGAGAGTCTTTACTAATTTCTGCTCCGAATGATCCTCAGTGTGTTGAAGTTAACTCAGATCATCTACAAAATAAGCAAAGCTAAGAGGTTGTAGGGCTCAAAATTTAGCAAAATACTTGTGAGACTATGATAATTATCAACCAACAGTACCAGGCATAAATGATGAAGAAAGAAATGTATCTGCAGCAAAAGAAAATAATGAAGTATTTTATAAAGGATAGTATGACCGTTTCCAGACTTTAGGTTGGTTATTCAGATGAGATAAAGTCAGACCTTCTGAATTGATTGTCCATAGCAGAAAATATATCTGAGAAGCATGAAAAGATTTGATTAAATTTGGTTATAAAATAAAAAATATTTGTTTCCTAGAACAATTCTGATGCCTTCAGATTCTTTAAAATAGTAAAAGATTAAGACAGAAAGTCCTAAAAGTTGTATTAAATATACAGAAAAGCTGAAATTGTTTCTGGATTTGCACATATACATCTTATTTTATGTAATGTAAATGTTGAGTACATGGACTTTGTTGTTGCCATCCTGTATTCTTCTGGTTATGAAACGTTATTTTGGAGACGAAAAAAGGGTTAGAAATTGTTCATTATTCATGCTTTGAATGTTTCAAAATGGTATTATAAAAATTATTATTTTCTATTTGTTTTTTTTTTTTCAACCAAAGAAGGTAACAGAAATAATTGTTTCTTTAGAAACCAGTTCTGAAGACTAGGAGTTCCCTTTCTGCAGTTTTGGCTAACCTTTTTGTGTGGGTTTCTACAGAAAGCCAGAGATGATTGGTTGCTCCTATCCTTTGATTCCAGGAATTCTTAAGCTTGAAGAAAAGAGAGGAAAAGTGCTTGCACAAAATTAAACAATCTTCATACTTCATATTTCTCCCTACTATCATATATTCAAGAACATAATCTTAAAATTAAGACTCTCTCAGTCCTCTGAAAGTTAACAAAGTTATCCTTAACCACACTAAAAGCACTTTCACTTCTTCTTGTCTGTCCCTAGATTATTGTTCAGCAGAAAGAATATCTATGACTGACTAGACAGAACATTATTTTTTCCCTCCACTCTATCCTGCTTGTAAAGAATACTGACAATAAAGTGTTAAGTATTAAATAATCCAGGGAAAATAAAGTTGTGAATTTGTTTTCTTATTTGGATCCCCCGAAATAGCTATTTCTGATCTACCTACATACAGCATTGATAGGAGTGAAATTATTCTTCCCAATGAAGAGAAGTAAAAGTGAGGGGAACTTTGTACAAAAGTCTCTTCATATCATACTTCTAGAGACAAAATTAAAGGACATTTTCATATTTATGCTTGTACTTTGTTGAAAGTTTTTAGTAAATTTAATTATTGTTGACCTTTAATTCAAAAACACATTTTTTGCTTCTCTTTAGCCTTAACAGAAGGGTAAACCAGTCATTTATTTCCTTTGCAGTATGTACCTACTAAAATGATTATTTACTCTCATATTTTACTATTAAAATGGAACAATTTTGTGTTGCCTAGATACAGAACAGAAGGCTACTTTATATAACAAATATACATGAACAAACAAAGCAATCACAGTTGAAAATTATTCTTTATTCTACTATTTTCTTTACCCTTCTTTGCCTTTTTTTGTTACCATCACTTTATATATTGTGACCATAAAAACATTCTTACTGAAGATACCTACAACTCTGGCAGGATTTTATGGTCTTTTACATTCAAAGCATTTCACCAGCTAATTTTTTAAATGGATTATTGTGCCCATTCACTAGATTGCTGGCACAAAGAGGAGAATAAGCTATGGCATTTAACATTCCTAGCTTTACTTACTGCTCTATATTTATTTCGATGTAAATATGATGCAAAGTGTCTTTCTCGAAAAACCCATAAGATTATCTTAAGTTGTACTTTCCAGTGTACATCATGGGACAATTTTAAAGAAATACTGTTTCTGTAAGTCTGTTCTCATTCAAAATAATCATCATAAAATGAAAAATAATAGAACACATTATTTCAAATATGTGTTTGCAGAACTGCATAACTTATTATTGTTATTATGCAGAAATTGCAATTCCCTTTCTTGTTTTTAATTTGAACTGTGCTTTTTTGCCCTATGTATGTTTTCTGTACATATTGGTTTCCAGTGGAATTTTTATATACATAGGTGTGTGTGTGTATTTAGTGTTTATTAAGTAACAATAATAAAAAAAACCAACCCTGTCTTTTGTCAAACACTTCAACCCATTGAGTGGTATTTATTATTAGAAAAGGAAATGTAAGAAAAACAAATTGCTAAACTGGGAGATGGTTGCAGAACCTACTCTCTGGACTGTGGTTGCTTTGTTTTGTTTTTGTTTGTGTTCTTTTCCACAGTTTTCTTTTGCCTCTTCTTCTTATGTCCCCATTATTTTAGTAGCATGTCTGAATAGTTACCCAGTTTACCAGAAAGATTAGAGGCTATCATCACTTGGAATATCTTCTTTGGGGCTGAGTAAGTCTGTAAAATAGGTTTCCCACATCTTGGGTGAATACTACCAGGGTAAGATGAGAAGTAGCTCTTTCTATACACTCCCTGCTCCTGAATGCAAGTCAGACTAGTTCCTAAGGGGAAGGCTCCCAGTGGTGTCTCCTTTCTGCTTTGTCTTAACTCAGGAGAAACCTTAGCAGAAAGAAAGTCAGTCTTTCCTAAGGTCTTCAGAGCTGCCTATCTTTATCCATTGACCACACTACTAACTTAAACACTTTATTTCTGTAGAATAGACCCTAACTACGGAGTCAGGCATCTGCAAGGACCGTGGAGATAGTGTCTGAGTTGAGCATCCAATCAAGTACCAGGAACTAAAGGGCAGGGCTGCCAAATAAACATCTCAACATCTCTACACACACATAAAATAATCTCTCCAGAAATAAATTCCAGCACTGTTTACTACAGAATATTTAAAAAAAATTAACTTGTTGAGCACTTTTACAAAGCTCCCTCTCCCCCCCATTTTAGATCATCATGTCTGTAAGATAGAGAGGGCTTTGCTTTTGTATTGCAAATATATACAGAACAGGAGTAGCAGTAAACCAGCTAGTGGTAATTGGTATTTGCCTAACAATTAGTGGAACTTTTAAAGCAGCCTGGATATTGTGAGTGTTCTTTTATATGAGTTGTCATCATTTGCTGAATTTGTTGCATTATGTAAAGAGACAATTTTGCTTGCATGCTACTTTGGGATCAAAGCAGTCCCTCACAAGCGCTATTTGTCTGTTTGCGACAACAAGTCTTTGTACCAATATTCTTACTGAAGATATCAGAGCTCCCAACAGGATGCAGAATTTTTATGATGCCTTTTTCATTCTCTAACTATTTCATGGCAGGTCACCAAATATTTTTGTAGATGGGTCATTGAGCCCATTCACAGTTGTTTTGGTTTTTTTTTTCTTATTTTTATCCAAGGTTTTTCATCACATTATTAGCCTTCTGAAAAAGAGATGCAGAGATGTATCATCAGTGCATGGATATATTTATCTGTGTTGTCTAATACCAGAGCATAGTGTCTGAGAATGAAAATTAGAATAAGAAAATACCCAACCTCCTGGACAGAAGCTCAGTATATTTTAATGTTTCCTTGATCTGAAACACTTACCATACACAAACAAACATATTAAAAAAAAAAAATAAGTTAAGCATAAATCTAAATATACATAATCTCCTTTCTACTGGGAAGATAGATAGATAGATACAAGGATTTTAATTTTTGTAGGCTGTTTTGAGAATTTTTAGTTCCTTATTAGTACACCATATCTATTGCTTCTACTGTCTTTAGGTCATATCTATGCCATTTGGCAGAAATTTTCAGCTACACAGAGAGATGAAAATCTGAAAGTGTCAGGTTCCATGTTCCTTTGTAATTCCAGGTTCCCAACTTCCTCACTTCATAATTTGGGTTTTAAAAAAATCCTGTTTACACAGAATTTTGAAGAACCTAAGACTCTTTTCAGATAAAGTGAAGTAAATGGCGTGAATTTGTGTTAAAAAAAGTCAGATCTTTTTTGACAGTTTAATACTAAGGGACTTTATCTGGTAATTAATATTGCAATACGTACAATAAGTGCACAAATTCCTACTGCTTCACTGTTCTGGAAAAGGGACCAATGGAAAAGGTGGCTATGGGAGAGACATACAAGGGTGTATAAATGCTCTCTAGCCACACCATAACTACCATCTGTTGAGTATAGGCCTACATAGTAATTTCTGTGGTAGGATTACTTTCATTCACTCCCTCCTGCCCTCTCTTCACTTCTTCTCTCTTTCCAACAGTTTTTTTTTTTTTCTTTTTGGTGCCAGGACATGGTACTTTACTGGCACTGTGCCTTTGAGAGTGAGAAAGTAGAATTTTCCTTATTTTGCAAATGAGGAAACTGGAGGAGAGAAACTGAAAATCCAAGACTCAGAGAAAACCACTTTTAGAATTAATAATAGAGTAAAGAAGTACATGGCTCCCGGTCCTAAGCTCAGCATGCTGTAAAGTGAATGTTTTCATCAATGATCTGAGAGTAAATAGAAAATCACTGATAATAAATCTTACAGATGACCGATCCAATGAGGATAAAATACCTAGGCAGCATGATACAAATCCACTTAGTATTCTGTTCTTTTTTCTTCATACAAAAATTCTTTATGCAAAACAAAGCACAGATTTATACAGCTACAAGAAATGGAAGCCATAGCTACAGAATGTATGTGAATGTGAGAGAAGCAATGGGCAGAACCCTACAAATCAAAGCCGTAGCAGTTTGGGTTGTTTTTAGAGCAACTGAAGAGAGCACTCCAGTGTGATTGACTGATGCTATCTTTGGATATATAAGGAGGAAGCAGTTTGTAAGAAAAGGGGGATGACTTCATCTCTACTAAGAACACTGCAATCCTTTCTAAGGTTTTTATTTTAAAAGATTGTCTGCGCAAATAAGGGATAAGCCAAAAACTGTAGCAACTCAGGAAAATGACAGAGAAAAAACAATAGGATTCATCTCCCCAACTTTCAAATGGTGCCAGTGTAGACAGCTGAGTTAGTCCTCTAGGTCTCCCTTTAACGTCAACAGTAATAAATATCTACGTTTTAGGCATACACATTTAATCAAAGTAATTCTATTCTTTAGACTTTGGAGCCCTAGTCTGCTGATGATTTGCAAAAGAAGATTGATACATGACTTAGTTGCAATGTAAAATATCCTTCTGATCACAAAATCGCACTTATTTAGCAAGGAAAAGTCACAAAAACAACAAAACCAAAAAGGCTATAAGCTAAAGTGAGACAAATTCAAATGAGAGATAAATCATGAAGGTTGTTTTAAAAAGGGCAAGTAATGATAATGCTTTAATTTAATGGTTAGTGCATGGTGTTGATACAACCCCACTAAGAAGTAGATTTGGTAGCTGAGAGTTTAAGTTAGGAATTATTTTATTTCACAAAACACACCTTTGCCTACTGAAAGGCAACTTTGAAGATGCTGTGTGGCTATATTATTACAATTTCAATGCACACAGTTTATCTGTCAGTCTGCCAATAAAGAAGGGAACTGAACTTTATGTTCTAGTCTAGGACCAAGAGATAACTCATTTTAAATTTCTGCATACCCATTAAAAATGACATAAAAGCTCCCATATATAGCAAGTGAATGGTATAGCTAACTATGAACCCACTAGTAGCAGTTACTGGGGAATATAATGGCCATATAGAATGAGAATTAAACTGGGAGCAGTAAGCAAAGTACTGGCATAAGAAACCGCTTCTCTGACACTCGTTCGACACTTTAAGTATTTCAGTTTCGTAGATTGGTGGAAGCTCCTTTTCTTACAAGGAAGGAACAATTCTTATTTCAATGCAATTTTTCTATTAATATGCAATTACTTTATTTTCTGGCTACATTTTTCCTGATCAAATTTTCCTTCCCTTATGCTACTAATTATACTAGAGGCCAGGCACTGGGTTGCATTCAGTTCAGCTTCCTGAATTGCATGTCCTAAACAGAGGCAGGTGAACACAATGTCATGAATGTGTATTGCTATTACTCTATGATAAAAGAGAGATTTTTCATGTTGTAAATTCTGATCACTTATACAACAATCAAGGAACAATTCATCCCTTCATCTTGTCCTGCACAGTTTGTTTAGAATGGCAGCTCAGCTGCTTTCCACCATAGCATTAAATCAACAGTTCTATAAGAAATTGTGCTTCTCTCAGAATCTCTGAGAGATGTTGCCTTTTGATTGCAGCAACACAAACCGGTAATTCCATTTCAAATGAAAAGTCTTAAGTTGCATAACAAAGTGGATATTAGCTTTGCCTGTGATTTCCTCTGAACACTACATGCTAACACAGTTTTCCTGGTGCCTTTCATAGGGATTTTTTGTTACTTATTGCAACTGTAGCTGAGGGTTATTTTCTTCTAATGGTGAGTCACTTTTTTTTATGTAAAATGAGTCAATGTTCTGGGAAATAAAGAGAAAAATTCATAGACTAAGGTTGTAACATATTTCAGAAGGATTGGGGGAGGGGGGTAATTCAGGGTTTAAATTGATGCCTGGTAGAGACGCCCATATTCCTTTAAAATTAATAATTTCTAATAATAGAAACAATGTAACACAATCTACTGTGCCATGAATATAAGGCAATATAATTATATTGTTGCTATGCCATGAATGTTCATATTTATATGTTCTTCCTGTCACTGAAGTAAACAAAAAAGATAAAAAGATTTTACACAGAAATTTGCCCTTTCCTAAAAGATTATTTGAGAAAGAAAACTGAAAAAATAAAAATAATCATTACATTTAAATATAAGACAATTATAAAGACAGTAACTAACTAGACCAGAGGTGCAAATCACTGAAAAAATATGGTTGAAATCTACATCTTAAATTGGATTTTAACTAATCTGTTACAAGGAACTAAGGGATATAGAGAAATGTCATGGAATGAACAACAGACAAAAAAGAATGAATTTGTAACCAGTATTTTCAGTATCTGGTTATTTAAAAAAACAGCACAGACTAATCTACTGTATCTTTTAAGCTGAGCAGTTCATAGTGGAACTTAAATGCATTTGCCTACTTATTAAGTACCTCACAATGTCTGTAAAAAGAATATTGCCATGAGAATGCAAAGAAATTAAATTAAAACAGAGCCCAAACCAAACAACAGATTCATTGATGATTTAACAGTCCTCCTGTGTGAAGTAAAATAAAATACTAAAATGAAGAATTACCCTAACCTTTCTAGCCTAACACAGCTATGATAACATGGGTTTTTTTGTTGTTGGTGTTTTTTGGTTGTTGTTGTTTGATTTGGTCTTTTTATTTATTTTTGTAGTAAGGCAGAAGACCTGCTTAAATCCCAATCTTACAAATTCTTATAGACAAGGATAGCTTTGCACATATGATTAGGTCTTCTGAAATCAATGGAGCCACTCACATTCTTAACTGTTTGCAAAATCAGACTGCATTTCCTTCGGAACTGTTTCCCAAATGCAAATTTAGTTGTAAATTTAATGTTTACCATCAGCCAGCAAACTAGGCTTTATCTAAAAATACCAGACTGTCGTGCACTTTCAACTAGAGAAGAGGTTTTTCTATCACTTATTTCCCTGGTTAGTCTGAAGCTAAATGATGTGAAACTGTCTTCTCCAGTTGCAACCACATCTGTATTACAGGAGGGACAACTCCCCCAAATGACAGCCTGTTTATCAAACCAAAAAGCGGAGTTAAGAAGCATGGCTCCTCTAGCAGTAACCAAATCTATCAGACCTCAGGAGAAGCACCATAACACAGCATCCCTTTCACAGTAAACTTTGCCAGTACAAAGTTTCACAGGTAAGTAAATGAGAACACTGGAGTTAAAGAATTATAAACATTGCTAAGAAAATGACCCAAACTTAAAACTTCATAAAAAAGAATGTTAGTATTAGTTGAAAATTCCAAAGAAATATTGGAATCATAATATAATGATGGAGAATATAGTAAGATATAGATATATTTTATTATCTGTTATACAAGATGTATTTTACATTTGATATAAAGATACTTGGGTATTATTAAGTTGCAACAGCATGAAGGAAGAATCCATGCTCAGCCCTAGATAGAGGAGAGTCAATGGGAAAGGTTAATATAAAAGCAAAAATTTGGAAGAGAACACTGAGACAGAGAAACAATGGTATAAATAAATCATGCAGAAATATTACTAACAACACATTGAGGGATTTGTACAGATCCCATTACAGATAAGGACCATATCCCTCAAATTTCCAAGGAAAAACTTCTCAAAATGATGACATAGGAATGTGAAACAGCAATAAATTATTAACATTTCAGATCTAAAGAGTTATGGACAAAGGGGAGAATCTGTAAGAACTTCCTCTCATCCATAGCCGTAGTAAAACATCACCTTCCCTAGTACACATAATTCTTAAATTTAAGTATTATGATTTAATTTTAGTCTTTGTTGTTACTCTCAAAACAATGCAGAAGGAAAGAATAGGTGCAATACTACATAATGAGCTTTGAGGCAATAGGTACTGTCATTGGACAGCTTTTAGGGGCCTTCCGTGTGTCCTTTTTGACATATCTCTCTCTCTCTCCCCTCCTAGTTATTGCCATGAAAGGCTGGTGATTAGTAAGAACTGGATGGCAACTGAAAAATATGTACTTTCCCAATTGCCAGCAGTGACAAAGGATGAAAAAATATTAGGGAGAGTTTTTCCCTCTGTCCTTATACACTTCAAGGTAAACAGTCCTGCCTATTTCTGTTAAGGAAGCCATACAATAAACTAAGAAACAGTTTTCACCTCAAGCTAGAATGACCATTGCTGCTTCAGGTGTTTCTGTAGACACTTTTGAATAAAATTTAGTCTATGCACACAGGATTTCTTTCATGTCATTTTATGTTGGGATTGATAGTTAGGTGTACTCAACTGGAAAAGGGTAGTCCCAAGTTTGTTTATCTTCTCCAAATTAGGCTGAGCAGGGATTTCAAGCTGGCTCCCTTAAGTAATCTTCCTACTTCTTCCACCCCCAAGAAAAATGATACCTTGGTATGTGTGTTTTAGCTGCACTGAATGACTCTCTCCCAAAGAGTCATTCTGTCCTTGATTTGCTAGTGAACTGTATTCTAAATAAATGGATTTTAATGAAAACATTTGCTTTTGACAGACCAGAACTTTCCAACAAGATAAAACTGGCTATTTGCAAATCAGGAAACAAGATAAAAAGAAATATAGTATATTGAATTCTGCTTTGGATTTCTTTCCCACTCACCTCATCTATACTTTTGCATTTTATGTTTGTCTTCATATTCTTTCTGATAGCATATAAAAATTTTTGCTTCTTTCAATGAAATAAATAATACAGAAAATGAATGGCATGACAGCCCAAAACAAAAGATAATTCATGATTTATGGTCAAGTTATACACTCATGAAGATCAGTTTTGGATATTTCTAGCATATGATCAGATATAGATGGGTTTATGATCCTCAGCTAAAGAATTTCATGTTACTGCTTTAAAATGGTAGCATTTATGACAGATTGGATTACTGCAGGTTATGTGTTTACATATAACTTAGAGCTTCGAATAATTTCAGTTCTTATGCTTAAACATTTTTATTTCTTTTCACATCTCAAAACAGGTTCCATATCTATGTTTGCATGTTTTACTCAGTTTTCAAAGCCATCTTTTTCTAGTTCTGACACTATAATGTACTGTGGTAGAGATAAGAATCAGACCATGACTATTTTAAAAATATTTCTTTATTATTATATGGTCAGCATGAAGTCAGCTTGAAAGTTGTTATTAAAAAAAAATAAAAAGCTTGTTATTTCAATAATATACATTTTGCAATAAGCAGACTAAATTAATGAAGTAAAATACTTGTTTATGCCACTCTCCTCTCTGTCTTTTATGACTCCTTAGAGAAAGAGTTGAGAAAAAGGAATGAAAGGGGAAAAAATGGAGAAACGTTTCTGAATATTACTAAGAAGATCTAGGAAACCCTTTCTGTGAATAACTTTAGATTCAGAACTTAAAGCGATCTTACTTCTTAAAGGATTAGACAGTATCTGAATAGGGGTTTCAAAAATATCAGTTAGCATTGACATCAGTACTTATCTGCTTTAAATTTTGTCCCTAGACATCAAACAGATGACTCAAACAATTGGTGAGAGAAAGTGTAATCATCCCTCTATTACAGAAAGTGCAATGAAACAGAATAGTGTAACACAAAAGAAAACTGAACATTGGATGCTTACATTCTTTTGAGATCAGGTGTGAAGTCTGTAAATCATTGGAAGTGAGCCCCATTCTCTCAAACTTAACTGAAAGGGCATCCTTCCTTTTCAACAGCATAAATCCCAAATCCATTAAAGTCCGTACGAAGATGCCAATTGACTCAAGATTTGGATAAAAAACTATAATAACAGATGCAGCAGTTTTCATTCAGGTAAACTTCCTTAAAATCAGTGAGAGTTTCATTTAAAACTCTGGATAAAATAATTAAGGACCATAAGTACTAGTAATCTGAACTATGCACAGGGACTACAGGAGTTATCTATCTATGAGGAGTTACCGTACAATTAGCACAACAGTAGTCTTTTAAAGTAGGAAATCAGAGCTTTAACAGACTCTGTTCTGTGCCATTATGTAGAGCATTAAATACATTAAATGTCTGTTCAGCTATCGGCAGAAGACACAGGAATGAAAAAAGCTAAACTTTATACAAAAGTCAATGTCAGTTTGAAGCCCCATTAGCACTGGAAAAGTAATTTTTTGCCTTGAATAGTGAAAAACATGAGTCGGTTCAAACTTTCAATATATTTTTGATGTGTTCTCAGTCTTTTTGGGAACTCTTTTTTTTTTTTTTTTTAATTCAAATGTTTTTAACATAACAAGTGAAATTCAAATTGGAAATGTTATGTCTTAGATTGTTGTCTTCCTTTCAGATTTTTACCATCCTGCTCTGCTTATGAGAGTTTTCTTATGCATACAATCTGAACACATACACAGTTGAGAGCAAAGAGGATACAGAGCTGAATCCTCTTCTCTACAGTGGGCCTGAAAATACTCACTTAGGTAGTGATGAAAATTACATGGCTACCTAAGCTCAGCTGAAGGTATTACAGTATTAAAGAAGCTTAACCAAACTTGGAGACTTCAGGGAAACTGTTAAGAGTAGGAGTCCTCTTAATCTACCACTACCAGGCTTAAGGACCTTGCTGAATCTTATCATCCAGGTTCTTCTTTTAGTCAGTCAATGGAAACTGCCTAATGGCAACTCTGCCCATTTTTTTATGTAGGCTGAGAGTTATGAGCCTTTGTTTCAGTCCTTCTGTGCTGCAGTTAATAGTAAGGGATTACTATCAGACTCTCAGAATTTCTGAAATGAATGGTTAAGTAAAGCATAGTCACTTACTTTACACTAAATTCTACAGCAGATACATACACATGAATGCTGTATAAGTATCTACACAGTTATAAATGCAGAATTTATAAGACAGGTTTTATACAGGATCTTCAGAGCTCTCACATAACCTTTACTGACAGTACAGCCAAAGGAGTGGCATTTGTAATTGATATCAATATGTTTTGAATGATGTACTTTTTTGTATTCTTGTCCTATTACCCAAGCAAACTCAGTGGTAGAGTGGCATGCAGTATAATCAGTGCTATAAAAAGTTATCATTTTCTTATCATCATGACTGTGTACCCAGGAATTGCAGAGTGTCCATATGATGTCTGGAAAAAGGAGAAAAGAACCAATGCGAACACAAGCAAAAAAAAAAAAAAAATGTCTTGAAGGCAATTGAGGTTCTCTGTATCAGCTAAATAGCTAAGAAGAATGAAGCCAAGTATCCCTGCACAAAGATCAGCTGAATGCTAGTTAAAAAGTATTCTTCGGTATCGCTTTCAAAATAGCTCCCTCTGCAGACACATTTACCCTGAGATGGGAGTGGGGTTATTTCTTTTCAGTTGTGGTGGGTTTTTTTTTTCCTTCATTATAGATTTATTCTTCTCAAATCAACACAAGCTGTCTCATTTATGAAGGTGGGAATGTAAATTTGTCAAAAAAAAATCGTTCATGCCTTTTAAACCTGGAAATAAATTTTACTGCAAGAAAAAGATGATTTTGTGAGATTGCCAATAAATCTGCTGTGCTCAAGGCTAGACAAATATTTATACTATGTATGCAGATCATTATCAGACACATTTCTAGTTCAAGTCTAAACTGACACTACAGAAGAATGATATATACGTTTAACAATATTCAGATGTCTATTCCATTTCCAGTATTCGTGGTCTTTAAGTTCAGAATTCATTTTGCTCTTGCTCAACTTATTTTCTTTGGTAAAAATGCTTATTTCAATTGCCACTTTATTTGCTACCTAATACCTTACAAAGACTCACAGTCAGTTTATTTCTATATTTCACTTACTATTTAACAGAAAAGAAAGCAATACCTATGCCTTCTGATTCATTTCAGTATTGTGGCTCTCACAGCAAAGCTGTTACACAAACATAGATTATTTCAATGATTAAATAAACATAAAATGGGCATGACTTTTAAAAAACGTGGTGGAAGAGATACTGTTTTATTCTTAAAGTATCTTTCTAAAACATCTTTTCCATGGGAGATTCTTAAAAGCCTCCTGTACACAACAGGCTTTGTCTTCTGCTGTTCAATAACTCTTCCACATTCTTAGAAACATCACCAAAACCTGCTTTGGTAAATCAGTCCTTCTGACAGTTAAGTATTATCAATGGACGTTACAATGGCTGGACACCCAAACACTGAAGAAAAATGCTAACTTAAAATAAAATATTCATTGCAGATTACAAATGAAAACATAATTTCCATTTATATTATTTCCATAAAATGAAACATTATTGTAAATTTTTCAACAGAAATAAGAACAGCAATAGATCAAATCAGTTCCCTCCATACAGTGTTCTGATAGGAAAGGATGAATTAAAAGATCCTTTCCAAATCAAGGATAAAATTCAGTATGCTGTTTGATGGTAGGTTATGAAAGACTGCAATTGACAGAATGAGACCATTTTGTTATGAGAAGAGATTAGACAGAGTAATATGTGATAAATTTGATGTAACTTATTTGCCTTATTTGTATTCTTTGCTAGGACCCAACCTTCATACAGGTAACAACTGAGCTACAAGTGAATAAGAAAACAGTACCATCAGACTTGCTAGTGAGAGAGATCTTGGCCAGAAAATCAGTTCTTCAGATCCAATTTTTACATGTTTAATTGCATAAAATAAACTGTATTTGCTTTATGGTTTTCCTTCCAGTTTTAATTCTGCAGAGTGCAGAATTTATGTACGTTTGCCTGAATAAATGTATGCAAATGAGAGAAATAGCAAAGTCTCTCAGCCTCTTTTTCTGTGGACTTGACTTCTTGACAAAAATTAATTATTTGTAACTCTACAAGGAAATGAGGAGTATCTTTCTTTTCAACAGAGAAGAAAAAATATAAGATGACAAAAACTTAAATGTGATTAAATCATTCATAAGTGAAAAAGTGTACAGCTCTTACTGTTATAAGTACAGATAAACAAATGGTATCTTTCCCTTTGTCTTCTTTGTCATCAGATTTATCTTTCTTTACCTCTTGTTTTTTGTAGCATGTTTTCGAAACAGTATCTCCTTCTTCTTTGTTACTTTTTCAAGTACTGTTATGTGCAAAAAGCACTGAGCCAGTTTTATTGGAAGCAATGTTTTTGGAAACAACTAAATGGCAAAGATTTATTATAACACCGAAAATAAACTGATAAACCATTTGAATCAAAACAGAAAATAACTTTTTGTTTGTTTGTTTGTTTTGGTGACATGCAGTAGCATGCAGTAGCTGGCTTACTTTTCCATGCTATGTTATCCCATTACATTCCTATGCTACTTAGGAATGATAATCATTGGGTAGGTCAACAAATAAGGCAAAGCAGACACAGAAAAATACTGCAGACAAGAACTAGCTGAAACTGCTATGAGCACAAGCAACCAAACCAAAGGCTGCACTGCCTAGAGACTCTCCTCCTTTTTAACATTCTTTTATGCAAACTACTGAAGGAATCTGTCCCCGGATGTAAAGACATTAAATGGCACATTTCTCCTCAGTCCTATGCTTGGTACAAGAGAGCAGACGCAAGCCAACAAAGAAATCAGACTAGTAGAAGCAGCTACTTAGAAGCAAAATTTGGGCATGGAAATAATTAGTAGTTTTTGAACGAGATTTCTTTGTCTACATTTTTCTAAATCTTCTACCACATTTTCATTATTCTTAGCTGTCCTTTATTTAGCATGTTCAGCTCAGCTTATCATTCTTCGTCTCTATTTCCTGTTTCTTTCCACTAGATTATCCTCCTAAGAATGCCTTCTCTTCAAATAAATTATCATCCATTACTTCTCCCACTACCATATTCTTTATGTGCCTCTGTTATCCTCCTTTCATTAGCCTGTGACTGCCTGTCTAAAATAAGATTTTAGGAGAGAGACTGCCTACTGGTCTGTGTCTGTGCATTCTTTAACAGGGACAGGTATCATTCTTGTAAGTCCCACAGGAAAAAAACATGATTAATCCTAAGGGCAAGCGCTGCCTAAAAGGAGCACAAATATCTCCCCTGACACCACCAAAGGTTGGTCATATTTCATAGCATATATTCAGCCTACATACTAGGATTACAATAAAATCCCCCAACCAAGCCCAAAGCCAAAACCCAACAACAATCATTTCTTAGTGAAATTGAATAGGGAAAAATCAGTCCCTCTCTATTTTTTCAAAAGATTCCCAAATCAGTTCTGTAGTAGCTACAAAACATGATATTGGCTGTCATCCT
This sequence comes from Morus bassanus, assembly GCA_031468815.1. Taxonomy (NCBI): domain Eukaryota; kingdom Metazoa; phylum Chordata; class Aves; order Suliformes; family Sulidae; genus Morus; species Morus bassanus. Next base: position 80,128,939 of record CM062568.1, read on the forward strand.
TAAAAATATAGTTGGTCAAAAGCTTGTATAGAAGGATACAAACACAAAGCAGAACAAGAAAATAATAGTTTCAGTCTTTGGGAAATAAATCATATAACGGATGTCTTTCTCACAGGATAATTAGGGAAATAAACACATAAAAGTTTATCAAGTTCATAAGCAAACACAAAGGACAGAATCGCACTTGCAAATTTTATAAAAAAATATGTAAAAATAGCATTTACAGCAAGGGATAATCCTTGAAAAGCATTAGTTTTATGATGTTTAGTGTCTGTGAGAAATAGCAATATGTATTCCTGCCTATAACTAGAACATATCGTGCATGAATCCTGCATCTGCAAAAAATCAGACTCAATTTTCAGAGATTACAATGGAAATCTCTGTACCTGGCATCAAAATATCGCATGACAAACAGTACTAGCAGCATTAGTAATAGTAGTAATAGCAATAGCAATAGTAAATTTCAATAGATTTTAAGTAGGCTTTATTTAATTCAGGAAAACATTTTGTTACTGTTTTCCGTTAGGTCAGGGTTTTATCCATAATGTTTATACAAAATGCACACAAGTTATTTGACTTAGACACTCAGAATATTTTGATAAGATTAGGAAGGCATTTTATGCACTAGAACACTCAAAGGAAGATCTGTTTATGTGAAATCTTCCAGATGTGAAAAAAAAAAAAAAAAAAGCAATACCAGTTTTAGATGTTACTTTAATCCTGCGATTCCTTCATGTCACAGCACAGAAAGTCCTTTAGATTGAAAGAGCCAATTTTCAGTTTCCAAATGAATTATTTTATCATCTTAATATATTGTATCATTTGTTCTCCTCAATTAATCACAAAAGTAAAATATTCAAAACTGTGGCGAGTAGGTACATTGTCCAAAAGTTGAGCAGAATAACAAATACTCATGACTCAAATTCCAAAGCCACACTTGGAAGTTCAACAATTTTGTGCAATAAAAACGGAATATAAGTGTGAAAATGAGGTGTAAGTTGAACATTTCTTCTTCATTACATTTAATGTCTTTATTTTAAGGAAGGAGAAAAAAACATTTTCTCTACAACTGAATATACATCTACTTTAAGTTTAAGGGGAGTTTAAAGTTTAAATGCTGACTTATTTCAATGGGTATATTTCATATGATTTTATACAAGAAAATATCTTTTTTTTTTTTTTTTTAGTAAAATAGAAATCCTTAGCTATTGTTCACACGTTCATGAAGGATTTATAGAAGGCATAAAGATTTTGTTGGTGTGCAGTGCTGTCTCTGAGGGGGAGAACCATGCAACATTTCCTTTTATGTGAAAGATGGTGGCAATAGAGTAGCTGACTGTACGTAATGATGAACAGTAGCACTGAGAAACTACTCTGGTGGGAAAGCCCTCTATTAGGAAATACCATTTTGCTGAATATTGCCTGCAGCTATTCTTCATGGATTCAAGGGCTCAGACCAACACTCTGTGTAGGTAAATTAGTGACTAATGTAATTAGTAAGTATACTGGGGTTTTAGTTCATCATTCTTATAAAGCAAAAGAGGCAATACCCTTGTATTCCTTAATAAATCCTCTGATATAAATGGCTAAAAAATTGGCCAAATTGTCTGCTGATGTAAATGGGCAATACTTCAGCTACATCAGTGTAACTGTTTTATTTTACATTGGCAGAGAATGTTGCTTTTTTGCAATATCATAAGGCAAAATCCGAAGACAAGCCCAGTATACCAGTGCCAACATAATGCAGTACTAATGCAGAAAATAAAGCTAGTGTGTCAATTGGGGTAGAGCCTGGTGGCAATAATTGAGTCAGAGATCTTTTCAAAGCAAAATAAATAATATGTGGATTGTGAAACAACATAACGGGACCTCTATATTCACATAAAGTGGAATTACAAATAATCTTTAACCAAAAAACAAAACCCAGGGAGACAGAGAGGGATGTCTCTAGCATACAAAGTGAATGTATTATAAGGATTGGATTTCTGTATTTTCCTGATATTTCCACGAAAAAGTCATTTAACTAGATTGCCTTTCTGGGACAAGCTATGCAAAATTTAACAGAACTGATACCTCTACTAGATAGACTAAATTCTATCCCTCTAATCCATCCTCTATAATCCACTGGATGAACCTCTTCAGTCATCTTTATGGAATCAATGGAAGATGAGGTGGATTTCAGAAAATTAAGACAATATCTCTCTCCCTGATTCTCGGTTCTGCTCAACCACATAGGAACTGAAATCACATTTCCTACACTCCAGGAGAGTGCTCCAAACATTTGGCCAAAAAGTATTCTAGGCAAATCCTTCTAACAGAATTTTTCCTACTGACACCAAGCTGAACAAACAGGAATTCAAGAGGCATGAGGCAGCAAAGGAGACTCACTAGAGCCAGAGAAGGGAATAAACAGAAAATGTTCCAAGGAGCTCAGTGGTCTAATCCATTGGATTATATTTCTGTCTAGGAATTAAAGCACTTAAAACCCACTGATGAACCTTTTTAGCTATGAAACAGACAGATTTGTTTACATCGCTGTGGCTGGAACATTTTCCCATGAATAAGATTTTGACTGTAAGTAGACTAAGTCAACAGAAGTCTCAAAATTATTCCTAAAAAATAATCAATAGGATCAAAAAGAAAATAAAAACATCACTCTCAGTGCTATCAGCAGAGGCTAATTTTGATAATTTTTGAAAGTTCTTACTATGTGATTTTGAAATCAAATATTATTTAAGATCCTGCCAATCTATGTTTATGAAGACTGTCTGAATATTTCTTATATCTGAATCCTTTTGCTGTCTAGACTGCATCTTTGCACTTTGGCAGAAAACTGATGATCTGGCCAGACAATATGAAAAAGGTTCAGGACTGAATTTCTTTACTGCACAGTGATTCTCTTCCCATTTATTTTCCTCTGTTATTGCAAGGACTAAATCAGCTATTTACGATGATGCTATCTTTAGAGTGGTCGATATCCAGTTTATGGAAATTAATCCTAATCACATGAATCTGTTCACTCTAGTAATATCATAGAGCCTTTACATGTTCAGTGCTTTATTACTTTCAGGTAGAAAAATCTAAATTCAGATTTCTTCAGGGTCAAGGTTAAGATCTAAGATAGGTGTCTACACTCCCATTATAATTAATACAGTTCTAAATAAAGCAGTCAACGGAACTGAGCGTATTGATTGGTGAAATGTAGGCATCTACTTTAGTGAGAGAAGAATGGCTCCCTTGACTCTGCTGATTGGACCTAACCAGCATGTAAAAACCCACAGTGAAGACATCTAAATTTTGCTATTTGAATCTAGACCTGAATTCCCCCTTCTCCCAGTAACACTAGGCTGTCTGCTACAATGATTTTTAGCTTTTCCCTAATTAAAGGCTACTCAGTATTTTTATTTCTTTATACACAATTTGTTCATGTAAAATGTTTCACTGTGTGTGAAATATTAATTGATTCAAAGATGGTAACATAATTCAACTTAAGAAGTTATATATGTCGTTGCCTAAAACAAAAGCTTAGCCAAGATATGAAGAAGGAATATCATATTTTTGTTCTCTTTTCTTTCAGGGTCCTTCTTCCCTTTCTAATCTGAATATAAATTTCAAAAAGAAATTTGAAACGTTGGGCAATTTCCACATATAATATGTAATGGAAAAGGCACAGAACACAGTTCACAACTATTTATATCAACAAACTAACTTGTTCATATCAGAAATACGTATAGACACATGCTGCCTTTTCGTTACTACATTACTACACAGTTTTATACAACCCAAAAAATAAATGACATCTTTTACCTTATAACATTTTACCTTCATTTTTCATAGAATCATAGAATCATTAAGGTTGGAAAAGACCTCTAGGATCATCAAGTCCAACCATCAACCCGACACTAACATGCCTCCTAAAGCATGTCCCAAAGTGCCACGTCTACACGTTTTTTTGAACGCCTCCAGGGATGAGGACTCAACCACCTCACTGATTCCGATGCCTGACCACTCTTTCAGTAAAGAAATTTTTCCTAATATCCAATCTAAACCTCCCCTGATGCAGCTTGAAGCCATTTCCTCTCCTATCACTAGTAACTTGGGAGAAGAGACCAACACCCACCTCGCTACAACCTCCTTTCAGGTACTTGTAGAAAGTGATAAGGTCTCCCTTCAGCCTCCTCTTCTCCACACTAAACAATCCCAGTTCCCCCAGCCACTCCTCATAAGAAAACACAGATGAAGGTTTCAAAAACTGTCCAACTAAACTACCTTGAAAACATGCAAAGCAAAACCTGTATATGCTACCTATATCGTGAAGGTACCCATGTCATGAAATAGTTGCATACAGAAACATAGCTTTGAACCACATGGATTTCTTTGAGTATTGTGCTATATATAGTCATTATATGAAGAGATACAACTTAACCTGCAGCCAAAATTCCTAAAGCACCTTAAAATGGCTTGTCTCTACAAATAAAAATTCATTCATTAAAAGGTCTCCAATTCTCAAGCTCTGACCCTCCAGAATTACTGCTGGGCTAGTGCTCAGGGAGAGGATCCTAGCCCTATATTCATTCCTTTTTAAAGGCTAGTTGTCTTGATCTGTGTATGTGCTAGAATTCACAATAACTTCCCACTTGGAGAAAGGAGATTGTATGGGTAGAGTTTAAGTTCAGTCTATAGTAGGTGAAGTTTATTATTAGAATTGAGGAGAATGGGATCAAAAGTCAAGCATATTAAATCTCATGACAGTATCACAGTAGCTTTTCTGGAAGAAACCATTTCATGTATCCAGGTATTTGATAACTGAAACAATAAAATTTTTCTGTGAAAACTAAAATTAGGTCTTTTAGAGAAATTTCAGATTATTTCAATACTGTTATATCCCATAGATTTTACTTTTATTTACATGAAATACTGCCTTGCCTTTAAAGAATGAAAGGGACAGCAAAATGATGTCTCCTTTTCATAACTGTAGGTTATTATTTTCACCAGTAACTCCATCATTTTCCCCACCGGGCCATTAGAAGATAAATCAGTTTTAGTAACTTCAGTAATTAAAAACTGTACTTAAGTGGTCAAACTAACTTCACAAGATTATTACAAAGCAAGTGACAAGCTAGAAGACTTTGTTTCTCTGGGGAAGATACTTATTCATTATATGAATGAAACAACAGGAGCAAGTACAACCTGCCTTACACTGAATGCAGGTTGTTGAATAAGCCCCGAGATAGAGAAATAAGTTTTCCAGTTCCTTTTTAGTCCATGTTTCATTTTTCACTTTGATTCTCTGTTCCTTTCTCCTTTCTTGAGCTGCTCCAGTATCTTACCCAGCAATTCCATGTAATAGTTAAACTTTATTTTACACAAAACAGTTTTTGAGGTGTCTTACTCTGGAATATCTAATGTCATCTGAAAGTCATGCATGTAGCATCTCAATTACAAACTGAAAATTGCTACATATTTATGACAAAATAGGAAAATTATGTCTTACGTACATAATTTTATTAATTTCTCTTATTGCTCTTAGATATCTTTTGAGGATCTTTCAGTTACAATGAAGATATTCTCCTCTGCCATACAAAGAGCTCTCTTATTCATTGGTTTTATTACTATGAATCTAAGTGTCTACAAGACAATTATGTTAATAAGACATAATTACTAGTGGGGTCATGTAAAAATAAACTCATTTCAATTTTTGTTTTCAAAGTATATGGAATTTTACAGGTTTTTTTCAATATTCTGCTCCTCTGGTATAATGTTTATTTGCCATGTAATAAAGTAATTTCCCAAACTGGGAAGGAAAAAAATGAAAAGCCAGTATATGCACATATTTGTGTCCTGTTCTGTCCTGGATTTAGTCATGCTGAAGGAAATGGTGACTCAGTCACCCCATTCTGACAAATCCTTTTTAGTCTTTGCATTTAATAACTCGGGAGACAGATTTTTCCTTAAAGGTCAGATGCCATACACTGGAGCTACATCTTCTGCTCTCAAAGCTGTTAGCGCTGTCAGGTCTTCTCCATGTTTCTGATTTGAGGTGCAGGGTTCCCATTATATATTGTGTACATTGTCTCCTCTGGGCATAGTGTCAGGATTCCTTTAATTCAGAACATCTTGCACTGTAAGCGACACCAGTGTGTGTCATTATGTCACTTCTATTTCGTGTTTCACACATATAATGTCATTTTTATCTCCAAAGTTTACACATCTTGTTACATTGTTCCTTCAGCCAACTCAGGGAAAAACATGTAGTTGAGAGGCTGGCTAAGGATATTGGATAATAAGATTCTTTATTCTTGGGAATCCCATTTGATTAGTGCTTACTAGATTGCCAAGTGTAGAACCCCCAAAATAACTTACAAAGTTTGTTTAACATGTTAGCTTATTTTGCTGGGGTTTTTTTGTTTTCTATTTGAAAATGACATATTATTTCCCAGGAACAAAAATTATTTACCATGATAATGAACAACAACTCATTCCAGAGACTGCCTCCAAATGCATCAGAAGTAAATGTAAGTTTTGATTCTACCTTCGTTGTTGAACAGTTACCTGATTAGTGAGATCAAACCAAATCCTTCTTCACAGAGCTCCAAAAGTTAAGACTACATATCCAAGTTTCTTATTCAAGCACGTCTCTAAACAGTTCCACTTAGAAAATAAATATTGAGTATAAAGAAAGAATGCAAAAGGTATTCTCTCAGTTATAAAATTACCTCCTAACAAAAATCTAACAGCAGAAACGATGCCCGTACATACACTTTAGTGTCAAGTAGTAACACAGCTCAGTTCACATCACAGACAAATCAAATATTCCATGAGAACTTACGCTTTTTTCTCGAAGTTTTCATATTCTAAAATCCAGCAAAACATGACCATTGCAGGGGGAAAAGAAGCACAACAACCAAAACCAAAACAATTCTTAAAAACCCCAAACAGATAACTCCAATCTGAAATACTATTTTAACAGTGCAGGAAATAGTGCAAGAAATAGCACCTCCTTCCTGTACCACCAAGAAACTATTTCATTTCAGAATGATCGCCACAACAGGTGATTCTGAATCATCTGCGGTCTTTACCCTTGTCTTGCTGGTTATCTGTACAAAGAAACTGAAAAGAGCTGTCTTCTCCAGTGACAAGTCTGTGTTTTGAATTCTGTTACACACAAATTTTAATCCCCTAAACATTTCAGGTCTTTTGGAGTCCTAGAGTAAGGTTTTTCATAGTGAAAATAGTTGTTACCATTACTTGAATGTTGAGTCAAATTGTTGGTTGCCATTACTTGAAAATGACAGTGCTGAAAAAAAGGGATTTTTTTTACTCTTTTTCAACAGCTGTAGCTTGCAAGCTTGTTATTATTTTTGTATTCCATTTAGCGCGTGAAAAATATCCTCTTTTTTTTCTTAATAGACTTTCTGACTACTCTGTTAATCTAATCAGCTTTATCTACTGTAATTATCAATTTCTTCAAAAGTTTCTCTAAGAACGTTATTCTCCTTAAAAGTCAGTTGATATAATTTTAACTGCTTTTGAATTCCTTCAGATCAAAAAAATCAGTTGGGTTTTGTTTGGTTTTTTTATTTTGTTTGTTTGTTTGTTTTTTAAATGGTACTTTTTTTATTCCTATTAATTTTTTAAAACCTTTCAGGAAAAAAAAAAATCCTTAGAACTGAGATCATGTTTTTAATTAATGACAGACAAGCTTAATTTTTTTTTCTTAAGCTATTTCCTGATTGTGAAAGGCCACTTTTTATATCACCATCGCCTATCAAAAAGATAGCCAGAAACTTTGAGGACTGCTTTGGTTTTTTGGTTTGTTTGTTTGGTTTTTTTTTTCTTGCACCCTGAAGATGATAGAGTTACTCTAAGGAGACATTTGTACATGCATAATATAGAGGACATTGTCTTAGAAATGTCATTGCTTCTAAAGTGCTCTAAGTATTTTTTCATAACCACCAGTAAAGGTATATCTCTTTCACTACAAATTTTGTTGCTATGCACACCTCACCTTCTCCTGCTGGTTTCATGTAAGCTATCTGTTCTTAAAACTCTCATTAAAATAACACACATAAAATGGAACAACAAACTGTTTTATAGAATGTATTTGACTGTACAAAAGCAATTAAAATAATTATATTGTTAACATTAATTCATGTAGGAATGACAGGACTTCAGAGGAATAAACAAACTTGTAGTACACTATTATTATTAAAGTTTCAATTATTGAAAAGCATGCACAAAAAATAAAAAAGTGGAAGTAACTTTAAAACACCACAGCTGTTGTAACTAGACACCAGATTAGACTCAGCAGAATGTTTTGTGAAGAGTTCCCACCATCAGTAGAAGACTACAACTTTTCCTGATACTACAACACCTTGAAATGATTTTTTTATAGCCAAAACAGAAGGAAAAAATGTGATTCAGAAGAATGTCACAATATCTCAGAGGAATGTTATTTGCGAATATAAAGTAGGATTCACCTAAAGATATAGATTTTTACATCAATCTGAGTTGCCAAGACATTCTTTGCAGTAAGTTCAGAGAAGAAGGCACTTCTAAGACTTTATTTACTTCCTAATTAGTTGCCTAAAATTAATCAGATTAACTTTGTCTATCTCTACTATGTGGAGAGGATACATCACATATAGATAGACATCCAAGTTGCAGATGTTCCCAGTCTTCTTAATGAGCTGAGCTCCCAATTAGACTTAACCTGCCAAGTCCTCAAGAGGTGATATTGTTGCCCCATGAAGTATTCCAACTCCATAAATCCAAGCTTGTAGATACAGTTAGCATTGTTAAACATTCAAGTAAAAAAAATATTTCTAGGAACACTTTAAAAAAAAAGGTTGATATTTTGCCATTTTGAGAATCATGTAGGGCAGTAAAAGTGATCAGATCTTCTGTAAGATTAAAAGCCTTTGAGGATTTATTTTTCATTCCATTTTCATGTTTTTGTATTAGAATTTTGTGCAGGTAGTCTGTCACCTCCATAGTCAAATTATTTAACAACCAATTTCTATTCATTCTGGTTGAAAGTCAGTTTCAAAGACAAGAACTGTAATCTGCTTCCTTTAATTTAGTGTCTAACTTAGGCCCTTTTCATAGATACAGAAAGGTGATCTTGTCTACCCATGTCAGATATGAGCCTTATCCACCAAGTATGGGAAATGTCATGCAATGTTGTTAAATACCATGCAATGTTACTGGAACTTCAGGCTAAAATGTCCTCTTCTGAAGACAGGAAGTATATTAGGTGAAACAAAGTGGTGATTTCAGACAACACAAAGAAGACACCTTGTTTCCAGAAGTGTCCTATCCACCCAGACATGTTGAATCCTTGCATAATACTCTCCACTGTTCCTTTTTATCAAGCTGAGAAAATACGTGGCTGAGAATGCAAGATTTCAGGAATAACAGAGAAAAAGAAGAGCAAGCCAAAATTTAGTGTAGAAAAGGGCAGAAGTCAGATTCAAATCCATGTGAGCACAGAATTACTGTTTACATTTCCCACAATGTTAAGTACCGGTCAGGACCCCAGTTCCACTCTTCTGAAGTGAGTACTTTAACCACTAGACTATTACCCACCACAGCACCCAGTTGAAAAGAAACTAGTTGTAGTCCTGACCTTGTCTAGCTTCTAAGGGTTCTCTAAGAGATTTAGGTCCTCAGGTTTCCTTATCTGAAACCTGCCTGTATTGGATCTCAGCGCAGCAGGTAGGTGAGGAGGTGACATCCCCCCCACCCCCTCACCCCTCAATTAATCTTAGGTTTTGTGGTTGTTTTTAATTTCTATTCTTTCTCACAAGCTCTCTGTCTTGTTTACAGTCAGAAAAACAGCTGCTGTGAGTTCAAGCTTGCTCGGGGCGGGTGGCGGGGTGGTTGGTTGTTATTTGTTGTTTTGTTTGGTTGGTTTATTTTTCAGCCTCTGCTTTTCCTATAAGCTCTCATGTTCCCAAGCACTGAAAATATACAAATACTCTTCTATTTAGTGCTGCTTGACCTTTAGAGAATTAGTCCTTCCTTTTCTGACCCTTTCCTAACTTGAGTCTAGATAAACTCAAAAAAGCCAAATATTCTAAATGAGAGAGTCAGAGAAGACTTCGTTAAAGATTTTACGTTTCACATTAACATTTCAATAAAATAATGACGATAATACATATATGCTGTATACCTTTTTAGTAGAGTGATCCTCCTGTGATCTCTCAAAAATATTAGGTAAGATCAGGTCTATTCCTGATTTAAAAAAAAAAAAAAAAAGTGTGCAGAGAGAGAAAATACCTTCCTACCTACTTACACACACACAAAAAAAAAAAAAAAAAAAAAAAAAAAGAGGAAAGAAATAATAATCTTTCACAATAAACAAAAATATAATTAAAATCAAATTTTCAGCAAGCCTTTGAAGGTTTAAAAGTAGCTCTTTACAAAAAACTAGAATGCCTCACTGGCTGAATGAATCTGCTATAATTGCATCCTTGGGTTTAGAGGTTGTTTGGTTTTTGTTTTTTCCTTTTTTCTTACAATGAATTTCCAGTGCTTTTTGAATGAACAGAGGTATTCTTTGAATTGAAATAGAAGTGAAACATTTTGCTGGATCAGAGACAACTGCTCAGCACCTTACAGAATCAAGTGGTCAAATTTATGTATTTGATGATTGATCCTGTCATTTTGAAAAGAAAAACTTTATATATACCTTTATGTGCAGATCATCTGGTAACATGCTCTGACACAGCTGACTATGAAACGGCCTTGGAGAGAACAAGAGGACTAAAGTAATCTTACTGTTTCCATATTAATATAATTTTCTCTATTTGCTACTCTGCTGGTTTACATTGAAATTTGCCTCTGTCAAGCCCAGGAGTGCACCCCCAGCCCTGCCTGTCCCTGCCGAGCCCCCCCCGGTGCTCCCCGCACCGTGCCCAGGGCCCAGGACCCGCCACCAGCCCCCCGGGGCCGTCAGCCCCTGCCCCAGCGACGCCGCAGCGGGGCCGGGCTCCGGCTCCCCACAGCCCTGCCCTGCCCGGCCATGGGCCCCGCCGAGCCGGGCCCACCCGCGGGCCCACGTCCCGGCCCGGCCCCGGCCCCGTCCCCGTCCCCGTCCCCGTCCCCAGGGAGGTGCCCGGTGCCGGGGCTGGGGCTGCCCCGGTGCCCCCCGGCTGCCCTGCGCCCGGCCGGGGTGGGACGGGCCCCGGCTGCCAGGCCCTGCCCTGGCCCGCCATGGGGAGCTTCCGATGCTCCCGGACCCTGCGACCCCCGGACAATGTTTTCCATCAGTTCTCTTTACGTATATTTTTGTATCTACGGTACCAAACATTTCTTAGGCCCCACCAAGCCTGACAGCTACTTCCAATTTCTGTGTGGCACCGATCTTTAATTGATATGGTTGATTTTTCCCCATTTGTTTAGCTTCTTATAGAGTTGTTGACATTTTTCAGAATATAAAAGAAATAAATAAAAATCTGAATACAACCTTAAAATTTCAGTGTATTTTAGACCAATCGTTATTGTTTGGACTGAAGTTTTCTTTTCAGTTACTAACTTAAAATAGTCTTCTGTCATCATCTCACTATATTCTCCCCGTTTTCTCCATTCTCTTGTTTTTGTGGTTTGTGCCCACCATAGCTGCAAGAGAAATATATAAATGTATAAAAAATGTTGTCAGCATCTCTCACTGCATTATGCCCTACAATCTTTCTCCCCCTCTCTCTTTTAAGACTTCTTAGCTCTTACCAAAAAATTAAAAAAAAAAAAAAAAATCACAAATGAAGATTTCTTCTATAGTAATTATTAAAAGCAGAAGGGAGGAAAAAAATCTTTTTTTTTCCCCCCCAGAAGGAAGTTGTTTCATTTCTTTTAAGTAAAGTGACTGAATTTAAGTATTTGTATAAGGAACATAGTCTTTCCTGCTTTCCTAGTACAGTCAGTGAGATTTGAGGACTCTTAGAGGGTGATTCAAGTGAATCAGGCTCCTGTTCTGGAATACTCCCTGAAGCAGCCTCTTTCCCTTGCTAAGTATGCATGAAGCCTGCTGAGACATGGCTTCTGCTTACTTCACACCCTCACTGTTTTCCAGTCTGCCCCTGGATGTAAAGTTGCTGAAAGCCATAAAGCAGGATTTCACTATGAATTGTGACGGTCCATCAGTCATGCTAGTAGTATAAATATGTTCATGGAAAGACCAAGATCTCCAATTTTATAGGGGTACTACTATTTACACTTTAACTCTTTGGGAGCCATAAAGAAAACGAAGATTTTCCAGAGGAACCTTAGATATATCCACAAAGAAAGTAAAAATAAAAATGTGTGTGCCAGAGCTTTTCTATATACTCAGCATCCATTTGAGGGCCCAGGATCCACCTATAACATGTGTCCTTTGTCCTGGCAGCAAGGTCTCCCATTTATGCAGAACCGCTTCCACGTAGCCTTGTTCCTGACTTCAGTTGTGAGACTTCAGGCCTCAACAATACTTCATTCACGCTCGTGGTCTCCTTTATTTTACAGGACAAGGTGCCATTAAGTATTTTTAGCATGGCAACTCTTTTTGGAGTCAGTTAGATTAGTTTCTGCATTTAGTTCCACCCAGTATAAGACCAGTCCTTCCCTCTTCTTGGTTAGTGTGCAGATCAGCTCATATGGTTATCTATGTGAACACACCTTGTATACACAACTGAGTACATTCTTCAGGGCAAGACAAAAGGATAAATTGTATTTTCTAACTAAATGAATGGAAATTATAAGAAATGTCATATCACTTTTTGTTATTAAACTATAATATACTAACAAAAAACAGTCAGTATTCACAGCACTGAAGAAGACTCTTAAATAACCAACTTTTCCCTTTGTGTTTATACAACATGTGTTCTCACTGGTAATTATTTCATGTAGTCTTTTCTGCTCTATTTAAAGACTGGGATTAGATTTTAGGACATAATCTCCACTAAGTAAGTAATGATCAATAACCATTAGACAAGAATTTAATAAGATAATTCAACACATAAATTGAGTACATATTGATTGTGAAAAGGGCATTTCTTCAAGATATTCAAATGCAATTAACTTTAATTTTATCACAAAGACATTCATGAACAAACAAACATGTATTCAAGTTCTTACTCATGCTTAAGGAACCACTACTTTGAATAGTCAGAGCTTGGTATAGATTTGGCTGTGATAGTTTTTGTTTGTCTGTTCCATGATCATAAAAAAGTTCTGTCTTCTAAAGCTGCCACTGAAATCCCTACTTCTTTGCTGAAACTCTTACATGGGAAAATTAAATTGCAGAATTTGATCCTTCAACTTTGTGTTAACATTTAAGTGGGAAAAAACAAAATTCAGAAGAGAAAGTAGTTTTTGGCAAAAAATAGAGAATAGTTCAGAATGTGCTTAGAATGCATTTTAGAATTATTACAATGTGTTAGTGCACTGATGTTTTGTACACCATGCAAGGACCAATATATAGAACTGTTTTCATCAAAAAGGCTACCTGTTAATATCAGTGGGGAATGTCATAATTCCCCCTGAAACAGACACTGCTCTTCAGAAATAGGTCATTGGTTTTCTTCTATTTCTGTCAAGGTCTTTGACAAGATTATTCTCTCCATGCGGAAATAAATATATGTTATTTTAACGTATTCCACAGTAATGATCATGGCATTTGTAAAATGTTACATAACTATCTGTGTATGGAAGATAGACAGAGAGATAAACAAGTGAAATTTGAGCCCAACAAATCGGGTAGATGAGGATTAGAATCACTTAAGAAAACAAAATATTACTGCTGAGAAGCATACATAAAAATATTACACCTGTTCTATTTTCCACATTCATATGAAGTCTAGAACTTGCTTATAGGAAACCTAGACTTCCACTATCACGAAGTATGTTTGAATATCCTTATCCAAAACATTTTCAGAGGATTTCAAAACAGCTCATTTAAAGAACAAGGCAATTACATTATATAACACAGAATAATTAGAATATGAAAAATAAGCTAACCTCTCAAACATATTTGAGCAGTAGTACAGGCATGACTTTAGAAAAGTTAATACAGATGAAAATATATGCATGTATAATGTGTTGTTATTTATTTATGCCTTCCTTTAAAAAAGCTGTTTTGAAAGTAAATAGCATTTATGTATTTTTAATTGGTTCTTTGTTCTTGGATCAAGCTAGGTTTTCCAGATCAGATTATTTTCTAAATACACGAACCTGTCAATCATACCACCAGGGCTTTTACTAGGCAAGTTCACAGCCAGCTTAGTGATAGCCACAGAACACAATATTTCTGTCACAGATGATAAGCATTCCATTCCGTGTACACTTATAGCATTCATTCAGTTATTCTTGACACTCAGCCTCTGTCATATAAAAGCATTGAAGCTTTAGATAATTAATCAGTTACAACAAATACAGTAGGAGGCAATCCGCATAGTAACTAAAAGGGCATGATATTAAAACAATATATTTAAAATACATAAACACTTAATAACTACTCTACCAATTAGAGGTCCTTTTGTCTTAAGCCTCATCACCAAATCCAGCCTGAGTCCAACAGGATAATTATTTAGTTCTGATTAGGTTGTATCTGTCTTTTCTTTCACCTGGCATCTGAGTATTTTCTCTGCTCCTGGCATTCAGTTTTGCTCTCTTTGCCTTTTGATTTTTATTTTTTTTCTTTTTTTAGAAGCCAATCATCCCCTTGAACATAACTGTCCAGGCAGTCCATGTGCAAAATACACAACATGCTTGAGAAAATGATTAAGGCACAATGCACCATCAGACCTTGAAACCATGTCAAAGGTAACCTTCAGCCCTGTCGTCCTTGGGCAATATTCGAGAAACGGTCTGATGCTATACCATATGAAAAAGAGTCAGCTCTGACTAAGAGGATATGAATGTGATTCCTAGGTTACCAGGAAGAACAAAGATACACAGCATAAATAGGAGGAATACATGAAAGGAGTCAACTTAAGAAAATATGACATTTTATGTCCCTGCATCAAGGGGTCAAAGATTACTGCTTTATGCGGCATAGGGGATAGAATACACCGAGTAGAGTTAAAGAATAAAAGTATCAGTGGCTTGAACCAGAAAGGTTTTGTTTTCTTTTTTGCATTGCAACTTCCATGATTGTTTTAAAGCTGCATATAAAAAAAATAAAATACAGAATAAAAGAGAAATTACTGTGTGTTAAAAGAATCAAGAATCAGGAGGTATGGCTTTACAGAAGATCTCACTCTTACACTTCAGGGTAGGGGAACCAGATTTTTGTTTCCTAAGCTAAACAGTTAGTGTTAAAAATGTTCCTTTAGTACTCATATTTTTGGTTGATTCCAAATAGGGAATACTTGTCGGCATTCAGTAATTTTTTGGCTTTACAGTATAACAAATTGTTGTCTTCAGCACTAGTGCCAGATGCTTCAATATTTAAAGTATTACTTTAATCAGGAAATCTCCGATTTTATAGGACACAGAAAAGAGTCAGTGCCTTAGGGAAACATCCATTTAAGAAGAAATTTCTTGTAACAGCTGCTATTAGAAATGTTTGACCTTATTTCGACTGTAGCCAAAATTAGGGAACTGTGTAAAACTGGAAAAAAAAAATGTGTAAAAGGAGTATAGGAAGAAATTAACATTCCGGTTAATAGGTTCTTCACTACTTCTCTGTTATGTTGATTATTAAGATCCTCATATTTCAAAATGGCCAGTATTTTAATAATCACTGTATCTGCAAATGATACATTCTGCTTGGCAACATTATCCTATTATGAAAGACAAAAATGCAAAAGATGTTACATCTTAGGCCCAGAAGAGATATGCTAAATGTTGGAGGTTTTTTTTTAACTAGTCCATCTTTTCCAGAACAATGTGCTCTTTATATATTAGTGGATATTTATTATGAAATTATACTAGTCACACCTGCAATTTCTCCAAAACTGTGGATTTTCTTAATTAAAAAATGTCTGATTGTAATGAAGGCTTATTATTTAAGAGTTTGGCAATATTTACACACTTTTAATTAATTTTGTAAGCAAATTTCTCAGATTCAAGTAAGCACCAGTATTATGCATAACACTTTGAAAAATAAACTGGGTAGGTTCAAGAAAATACTTCATTTTCTATTCAGTAACCAAACAGGAAGGGGGAAAGGCTGAGAAAGATTAAAAAAATTTCCATTTGTATTAAATTAAAAGAGTATATTTTCTTTTCCTGACAAAAATTAAAAAGCTTTTAAACTAGTTTCCTGTTGAATGAAATATTCCCATACGGCACAAAAGATCACCTAGGGATCCTTTTAATAAAAGCAAAATAAACATACTGGAATTTTTCTTTTTTAGTGGAATTGACTCTGTCCATACCTGATGTGTTGATCATATTGAAGGTTTCTACAGCAGCTGCTTCTAAATAGTCATTGCCTGTTACAAAATGTGCTAGCCTAGGATTCAAAGAATGGGACTTGTATTTTTAAATTCCCCAACGATCTTCTGAATGTCTTTATGAAGTCATTGCCTCTTGCTATGTTCTCACTACTTCTGCTTACTTTCAACATGAGTATATATATATATATATATATCTCTCTGCAAGGAAGCTCAGTAAATGAACAGTTTTATCTTAGATGGTGTACTCTGATTCCTAATCTCCTGAGTGATGCACAAATTTCACAGAGCTTGGCTTAATTAAACTTCTTTAAAAACATATTTTGTCTTGACGAGTAAATTTTATTTGAAGCTATTTAATGATATTCCACCTCAAAATCACTGTAAAGTAAAGAAGTAAATATGTGATAACTTTTGGACTGTCTAATGCTCAGAATTCTGGGTTACCCCCTAAACTAGCTCACAAGACATTCAGGAAAACTAAAAAATAATTTTTATCTGCAAGTGCAGCTTCCCTGATCATTGTTTTTTCAAGCTGAAGTTCTTACAGCCCTTCCAGTACATCTCCCATATATTTTGTAAATATTCTAGACTATTGTCTCATATGCCTAGACATGAAGGGAACTGTGTAATTTCCTAACTTTAAAAAGAATCTCTGTATTCAGGATTCAAGTTACATGGACAAAACCCCTACCTTAAACCAATATATTTTTGTATATTTTGTAAGATTTTGTAAAATGTCACAATTGCTAGAGTGCAAGTAGTTGCCTACAGGCAACTTAACCAAATTTGTTTAACATCTGCAGGTCAGCCTTGCCACTTGTAGGATGTCATTGTCAACTATTTTTGATTGATTATTCAATTCCTAGGAAGTACCAAGGAAAAATAAAATATGAAACATGGAAAACAATTATTTAGAATACAAACTTACAGCACACTGAATTGGATGTAGTTCTTTGAATACTGGTACAGTTCAAGCTGATCCTGCAGTTGTCCTTAAAGTTAAACAAAAAACTCAGAAAATCCCAACTTGCTTACCAGCATGCTGAGTCGAGTCTAACTTCTGCTATCATACTCTTGAGTACAGGAACTTTCTGCTGAACCAGGCTGCTTCGATTACATTGTTAACCAATGCCAGGTGGTAGTGATCAGTAAGACTAAGCAAAGACCCTGCTCAGAAATTTTTAATGCAGTCTTGCTTTTCCTGTAAACAACAGTGAGCATGTTTCATTTTACCAATAAAGGGAAGATGCTCAGTTGTTTCCTAAGTAAAATATATTATATCGTATACATATTAACTATATTAATATCTGACCAACATTGCTATTTCTTATTTTTCTGAACCTGTATTCTATTTACTTCTTCTTATAAACAGAAAATTGCATAGATGATTCATTAGAACTTCCAAAGCAGTATCTCTGTATTATTTCCCTAAGCCATCAACTCAATTTCCCTTAAGCAGGGTATATTAAAGTCATGCAGACTGAGTATTGCCTTCAGGAAAAAAAAAAAAAAAAAGTGGAAAGAGTAAAATGTTGCCAGTTTAGAACTTCTGAAGTTACTTGTCTTTTTATGTTTCTAAATGTAAGTTTTCCTTGTTCAGATGATATGGAAGATGTTTCCAGATATGGGAATTTTAATATATTCTCCTTTTAGGTACCATCATTTGACAGACACCAAGAGGCAGGCAATTTGTCCTTGATGAGTCAGCTATACAGGTAACTGATTACCAGACTGAGATACTTTTTTGTCTGAGTGATTTGCTTCCTGTTATTATCTTTGCAAATGGCAGAGTCAAGTTATTAAAATGAAAGGAAGACCTTCTCTGCAGTAAGAGAAGATGTTGCCTTTTAAGGAAAGCAATCTGAAGGTGAAAACTGGATGCCTTAAATAGAAAGGTAAAAGTCTTATTGATTTAAACAGCAGGAAGATTTCATCATGAATGTGAGAAAAATTTGTCCCACAGGTTATTGAATATATTGAATGCAGTTATGAAGAAGAAATAATAGTTCAAGCTCTGTGTTATTTTAGCAGGTAAGCACAATGGATTTTTTCTTCTCTATAAATTTTCTCTTTCAGAAGGCTGTATTTGAAGTAAATCTCTAGAATATTTTCTCGTAAGTGTTGCGCGTATACACGTCCTCCATGAAGGTCATAAGTGAGGGTGGGCAAACTATTGAGTTTTACTAAAAATATCCCTTATGAAGATATATTTTTATTAAATAACTTCATAAAGGGGCCTAAGAGATAAAAGACATCAGCAGCATTCATAGAAAAGTAGAAGGCTAGCTAGGCTTGATTCTCTCTTATCAGACACAGACATGGCTAGCCAGCTTCAGTAGGCACTATAAAGATGACAGTAAAATTAGCTTGCATTTCAGCAAAATGACTACATTGTCTACGACCTTGACTACAGTCACGGGAAAAATCAAAATAAGTGTCCATAGTTTTTTCACAAAGGCCCAATTTTTCTTTCCTGATAAAATAACCAAGCAATTTAACTCTGCACTTCTAACAAGCAGCAGAAACTTCCATGAACCAAATTATCATCTTCTCAATCACAGATCATCAATAAGTGATTCACATCTTTCCTTTAAAAACAGACTTTTAGCATTCACAAATGAAGATAAGTTCATTTCTGAGAAAAAAAGTGGTGAGCCTGGCATCATAGAGACCAAGCAGATGCAAACAGTCATGAGCTCTGAGCAGGCGGTTTGCAAGCTGGGAGCTGTATTGTACCTTCAATACGAGGTGTGCGAGCAAAGCCATGGATCTGTTGGTGCCAATCTGACTGATGATACTGACAGCTCTTAGTCTTATGCACAACAGAAGGGAAGCTCTTTTTCCTTTATATTTTAATAATGTCTGTGCCATTAACAGTCAGGTCACAGCCAAGGACAGCCGTTGTGTTGGATAAACAAACTATCAGAAAGATGATTCCATACCCAGAGACTTTATGATGTAGATTGGATCATCATGCTCAGAGATCCTGGTTATGGTTGTATGGAGAAAAGCACTTCTCCTCCTACCACCCTACTACTATGAACAAACTGATTTGCCCCATTTATCAACCTGTAATCCAGGTTAGAAGAAAAGAGAAATCTTTCACTTCTTTGAGAAGTCATCAAATGAAGCAATGTAATTCCTCCCAAGAGCAAGAGAAAAGTAGAGATGAAATTAGGACCTTATGAGTCATAGCTTGTTCTCTCTTCTATTTTGGGAGCACATCTGTAAGCTACCCTTTATTCAAGGATATTCAGAATTGAATTTCTTGATTTTATCAAGGTCTAATCCAAGCCCTTGATGAAAAACAATTGAGAGTCTAGGGCAGAATGTGTGTTTGATTACTCCTATTTCCCAAAGTAAAATAAAAATGATAGGTAGAGAGTGTGGGTTTTTTTTGTTTGGTTGGTTTTGGATTTTTTTCCTTTCTGTCCAAGAAACAGGAATTGTGGTGATATTTCTTTGGTAAAAGGAAAATTATACATAAATTAAGAAACTTCACAGTCAAATCTCCTAAATGTTTACAGTAACTAAGTCATCTGTACCAAAGGCATAAAGCTTTAATGGCAATATTTCTCCCTAAAAGTTTCTCAACAGAACAAAAGTTTCACTGATTATGTCTTGCTAGGACAAACACAATCCCATTGAAAATATATGGGCATGAAATTTTTGTCATGATTAATTAGTCACAATCTGGTACTGGTTGTGGGCTAGACAGTCTTCTGTGTAAATCAATGTATTCTTTGATACTTTTCTACTGTTTTGAAATACATTTTTATAGAAACTCAATTAGTTATGGATGAGATTATAACAGAAACATGAGGGAGTTAGGTAGCTACTTGCTATTCAAATGTAAAAATATTTTCACAGAGCACAAATATTTACAGTCAGACATTACTTGTTATACATGGAACACAAAGGAAATGTGAAAAAGCATACTTATGATATTGTTTAAAAAATAGTCACATACCTGAGTAAATACTAATGTTTAACATTTCTAGCAGAAATGAAAACACAAACTTATGCAGCATTCTTACAGAGATTGGTTTTGATTTTCTTTACATGTCTAAGATCTGATTTTATGCAAATTAACATTATATCAGTGAAGAAACCTATGTTCCTTCTAGTTTTTTTCTCTTCTCTTAAGTTCTGCTAGAGGCTATAAAGATTTGTTTTACCCTTTCCCAGATCCCAAATGGGGTACTTAGTTTTAGGCAAAATACATAATGCATTCCACAGATGGTGTGGGAAATGGGAAAAAAAAAAAAAAGGAAAATTCTGAAACCATTTTTTTGCCTGTTATAAGCCTTCCCACTTTTCCAACAGTAATTTTTTTACATCTTGCAATGCTATATATTCTCCTAATAGATATAAGCTCTAAATGAACCAGTGCTATCACAGGAAACCTGGCACTAATGAATGCCAAAAGAACACATTATTTTGATTCCCTAAATGGAAGTCATCATTTTCAATTAGAAAACAAAAGTGAAAAGATGAAAACTGATGGCCTCTCTCAGATGCTAACCTTTACCTGCAGATATCTATTGAAGAACGTACTAAACATCCGTCACCAGGAAAAGCTTTATTCATTTCATACCAGTACCTTATAAGGGCTTTTGGAGCTATTAAAGCAAAAAATTCATTTTCTGTTCTGAAATGGAAGCCCCAGAACCACACAGGGAGCATATTTTTATCTCTGTATACTGTATATACTTATAGCGGCTAATACAACAGAGCTCAGGCTTGATAGGGTATTGTAAAGCAGTAAACATATTTTGATCCTTCAGTGCCAGTCAGTCTGTGATTGCAAGGAATGACATGGAGGTGTGAAATAATTCAGGAAAAAATGCATTTGTTTTCTGCTATCCTTCCAAGAGTACATCTCATTGGCTGGTGCAATCGTGCAACTTTAACTCTACAAACCATTGTACAATGGTCTCCTGCCTCCTTATGAGCAGCATACTGACATACCAGCTACCTCACACACACTTTTGCCCTTCTGCTTTTGTTATCAGGCTCATTTCCAAGGGATAGTTACATTGAGTTACACTTTAATTTTTTTTCCTTCTAATTTCTGTAGAAAATATTGCAACTCCCTGCAGTTATGGAGGATTGCATACAAAATGAAAGATTTAACATGTATTTCTTTTAGTCAGGCAGAATCTTTATAATAGTATTAAAAGCATGCATTTACACTTTCGAGGAAACTATACACAACTGTTTAAAAACACAGACTGTCATGTTGGTGGCTTCTTATGAAATAAAGGGATTAAATACATTGAAATCTTGACCCATTTGAGTTGACTAGTAAATTTCTTATTGACTTAAATGCACTTAGAATTTTATCCACAGTTCTTTTTCTATAGTGAGCTACAATATAAGCAATGTGTGTATTATGATTATACCATCATTGCATTTCAGCCTGATGCGCTAAACTAGAGTTGTTAATGTCTGAGAACCTAAAAAATGCTGTGAAAATATTTTACAACATTATTAAGACAATGTTTTAAATTACAGGTGGACTCTTCCTTCTCCCCTATGCTTGTTCTATTATATAATAGCATTCCAAAGCTTTCACCTTCTTTCGACTGACATGAAGTCAAGTGTAAAGTTTCAGATTTCAGTGAATGAAATCCTTATGATCCAATCTGACGAGAACATAAGTAGATTGCATAACAAATTTTAAAAAGAAACAAAAAAGTGAGGAATGGACATTATGGGCAATATCCAGTAGAGTCCTTATGATTTATTCCACCACAGGATCTAGCCCATAGATATGAACAGCATTATAAAGTCCAGTGTTCTGACTGAGTTGGTTCTCCAGAATATGAAGAAAAAGAAAAGAAAACAATGAAAAATTCCTGCCTTTCCACTCAAAGATTTCTTGCACAGATTCAAGAGTGTTTCAGATTTCCTATAGTCTCTTTCGACCATTTTTTAATTTCCTTTGTGGACATTGTAATTCCTTAACTGCTAAAAAATGGATCTAATTGATGCTTCTGTAAGAGTTTTTATCACTGTTCACAAGGTATGGGCAAATGAAAATACCAAGCAAACCTAAGCAGCATCTGATTTCTATAACAACCTTAATAAAAAAACTTGACAGCTGCCACTAAGCCTTTACAAAATGTAGCTGGAAATGGGCTTTCATGCAAGTTGCTAAGAGCAACTTGTCACTTTCAAATGCAAGCTCAGCTCTACATGCGTTACGGTATGCACTCCAGTCTGTGCTGGGCTGTGGCTTCCAACCTCTTTTAGAGTTCCCAAAACTGCAAACTTTAATCAGATTAACTCCTGCAAAAAGGAATATTTGTTGCATAGGGAAGAAAAAGAACAACGATGTGGTCAGTAAGTTTTTAGTCCCCACCACAAATTGTCTTGCACAGCTGCCTGCTGGCCATCACAGGCTTAGAGAAGCATGAAAGAAAAATCAACTGGATAATTTATTAGGTCATTCATTTCTGCATTTTTGAGAGATTTTTGTGAGAAACTGCAGAGCAGGCCAGCACATCCTTGGGAGCATGAGCAACCAGTAACTTTCATTTTCTCCCCTTAGAATTTATACCGAAATTCTGTAGTTGTGAGAAAAACTGTAACTCGAGATTTAAATAGATTTGCCAAGAACAAAGATGAAATAAGAGGTTTTATAGCAAGAGTTGTGTTGCTTTTTTTTCAAAAAATCAGTACATACTGTATTAGCTGTTGAAGGAAATTTGAACTTCACTTGAACTTTAAAATCACTTTCTTTTCTTACCAACTACCATTTTATAGTGACAGTTGCTTAATCTCAGGTTATTTCAGTTGCTTCTAAGACTTCTTTTATCACCAATTAAGACAATGACAGTAAGGCAATACTTTCAGGTTTATACCAGGTTATCACCGTCATTAAGTTAATTTTTGAATTTTGTAATAGTAACATAAAATCCATGAGTTAAACACAAAAAATGAACAATAGGTGCCAGCCTATACTCCAAGCCTTTAATTCACTCAATCTACTTTATAGGTATATGTGAGGATGGAATTTGACCCTAACTTTGGTCTCCTCTTGCAAACTTTCAGGCAAAAGCTTGACTCAGTACTAATGAATTGAAACTACACATAAATATAGTCCTAGTCTTAAAAAAAAAAAAAAAAAATAAATTACTACTATGGTCAAGATTTGCTACTTCTAAGGTACGAATTTTCACTATTGCCTGTCTGCACATTCTGAAATAATCATTCCTGTTTTTTATTCTTCAAATCTTTTTTAAGAGGCATATTAATAATATGGAGTGATTGCGGCCCAAATAATATAAAACCATGCAGTTTCAAAGAAGGAATTAGGAATTCACAGAAAAATATAGATAAATCATTTAAAAGAATGATATTTGAAAAATAAATGACACTGCAGGAAATTCTTACTTGTCAGTGTTATTACAGAGATTACTAAATTAATAATTAAATAATTAAAATATACTAGGAAAAAATTGTCAGATTTTCATAGTCACATTTCAATTCATAACATTGTTTTAAATTAATCTAGGTAGAGTCACACTTACCTTGATGTTTTGCAGAAATGTTCAGTTGATGATCGCCATGCTTCCACATGTATGCAATACTAAGAAATGTAAACTAAGTAAACTAGAACTACCTCATAGCATGTTAACTTTTAGTGCCAATAGGTCACTGATTAATATAAATATTTTAGAGTATCAATAATGATATCAGGAATTCAAAATATCAAAGGAAAAAAATTGGGAATATAGATTCAATATTTCTTTACATACAATTCAGAAAAAATGTCCTTTACATTTTACAAAAACATGTCTTTTGTATAAACTGATTAACTATGGAATATCCACAAATTTGCATGGATTATATAAAAAAAACCCCTTAATACTATAATATAACATGAAAACAAAATTTTGACCATCAGTCAATGTGACAACAATTCACTGATACATATACATTTTATCATGTTCAGAAATCTTATCAAATAAGCTTTCAATTACATAAAAATATACCTCACAAAAATGTGCCTAAATGCTTGTGAGTTTCATATGAGTCATACAGATTTGAATGAGTTATATTTACTATACAAGCATGTTTAATATTTTCACTGTAGTTCGTTTGCACAGGTAATCTCATAAAATGTTTTAAAAAAATAGCTTTCTGTTTTGTAAGACTCTAAAAGACTTTCTCATTTTCAAAACTGCACGTAACACACACATATCAATGCATGCAGAATTTTGTGCATTTGATTCTTCCTTTGGAAGATCAGACTGTTTTTTCAAAGTATCAACAACTGATTGGGTTTCCTTCATGTATTTATTATAAAGATATATGTCCTCACTGTTGTCTGTCTCAAGTTCAGGTACTCTATCCATATTTGAACATCTGTACAAAAAGTCTCAAAAAGACACAGAACACCTAACTATTACTCTTAATTTCTGAAGGTGTTTATCAAATCAGGACACTGTTCTTGCACTGCCCAAATACCAGCATAAGCATAGAATTTCAAAAACCAAACCTCTAATTCTTTCACACACAGTAGGGACAAACTTGTTAAAAGAATATATTATAAAATTTGGTTAACACAAAATCTTCTTAAAGAAAGTAAGTATGCTCAGAGTGATGAACAAGTATCAGCTTACTCAGTGAATTACCGAAACTCAGATAATTACCTAAAAATCATATCTTTTTTACTTCTCTTACATTGTCTTGTAGCTTTTTGTTCTGTTTGACTATATAGGTTATGATAAAAATTATTTTCTGAGAGCCTGCTTTACTAGCGTAGTCAGCTGGGTCAATCCATCAAGTCTGGAGGAAGCAGATTTTGTTGCATTTAGGTAAGAGGAACTCTCTGTCAAAAGGTTCTTGCTAAATTCCAGTTTTGACAATCACATTTCAAGAATGTGATTGCCCCGACTACAGAATTATACAGAAGTTATCTAAGCTTGTTGGGAGTTCAGACACTATAAAATTACGCCATATGAAAACAGAACAAGCTATTAAGTTCATTTGTGATTGTAAGACACAATCACAGTGGTACTGTGTACTCGCTATATGAAAGGAACATATTTAATGTTAGAAGCTTATGAATGTACACATAGCTTCTGATGACACTGTAACATGTACTTGTTGCTTCTGATGTTTGAAACAAAAGATGTAGTGATATGACAGTCCAAAAATGATGGGATATAGATGGAGTTTATCAGCTGCATCTGCACAAATATAATTTCTGTGATTTAACAATAGATTTAAAGTAAGAGAAAAAGGTAAGATTTACAAAAATAATTGTCAAAGAGCGTAATATTGATGTCTACAAAAACATGTTGATAGCAATGGAATTAACACTTATGTGTCATTGCTGGGAATTTAGGAGTTGCATTCAAGTAGAAAATCAGCTACAACAACTGACATTAGGTGATAAAATTATTGGCCAACTAACAAGACAGGCCAGGGACCAAACTGGCTGCTTCTTCTTCATGAAGCTTAGAGATGTAGGTGAAGCAATGTAGTGAAATTTGCATTGGCTTCAGCAATGCAAAGAGTCACTGTAAGCTAAATTGGGCTTAAATAAACCTCCTTTCTTGTGTAAGCGTGAAACTGTGGTTTTCTTAGCACGCTCCAGCTCCTGGGTCACTCCCATGTGTACTAATCTGCCTCTGGCCTTTTCTACCAGCTGATCACCTGTAAGTTTCCTGTACTAGTGGAGTCACACACACTGGAGATAGAGGAGGGCTGTCCGGAGTCACAAAGGGAGTAGATATCTGCATGTCTGAATTCAAAATACCCAGAAAGGAGTCATTCTGCACAACAATTACACTAGTGAAGATAAAATTTGAAGTATTGTACACTATTGTACACTGCCATAGGGAAGCATCTGGCTTGCGAAGTCAAATACTACTTACTCACTTTAATTACTGCTGAATAGAATAGAATAGAATAGAATAGAATAGAATAGAATAGAATAGAATAGAATAGAATAGAATAGAGTTCAGTTGGAAGGGACCTACAATGGTCAGTCAAATACTAAGCAGTTCATTTACAACATTGACTGTTTCAGTGCATTGATGTTTTAACTTGCGAACCAGGCACTCAGTGAAGTAAAGAAAGCTAAGGTTCTCAGTAAGTTGCAGAAGTACTGAGCCTCCTTGTAAACTGAACTCTATTTTATATTACACTGCCTAATATGATCATTTACAGAAAGCTGTAACTGCATGTGGATATAATTTCTACTAAAAGGAAGTCCAGCCTTTTAAGACAGAGTACTTAAAATGGATGCTTATTGCCAAAAAGGGAGATAGATAAGAGATAGACTATTCTTATCTGCATGATTTGGAATTCTAAGAGGAAGAATATGTTAAGTTGCAAGTGATCTCAGAAATGCTAAGTCAATTTTACAATTTTCAACTCTGAGTGATTCTCATTTACTGCAGTAGATGTTTCATTTAGGTCTGGCTTCCAAAATACCTGATTCATATTTCTAGAATTCATCTCAGGTTTTGCTTTTTCCTTTTTTTTTGTAATAACACTCTGGTTTCCAAAATGCCTGATTTATATTTCTAGAATTCATCTCTGGTTTTGCCTTTAATAGCTCACACAAGAACACCAAGTTCATATTTGAATATGATAACTTTTTTGAAGATTGCTTAAGATTTTTTTCTTCAAAGCGTATAACACCAAGACTGAATTTAACTGCATAAAAAAAATTGTGCTGGGGCTTGGGGGCTTTGGTTTTATTGTTTTGGGTTGGTTCAATTTTTTGGAGGGAGTTATTTGTCAGATTTAATTTTTACTGTTACACAAGCTAAACAGGGATTCGGCACATTGAAGTCTCACCATGAGACAGACAATTTAGGTCATGTCACTGTAAAACAATAATAATCATAAATCCCTCTTTGGTGTTTTTCCTGCCAACATAATCCTGAAAGAGGCACTAGAACAGTGTTTATAGCTAGGTTGGAAAGATGTTATTTCTTCTTAAAGCACATCCATGAAGAGGGACTGAGTGGTATCCAGACTGAGTGAGTCAGATCATTCAAACTATCCCATTTTCTGTAATACTGGAACATTCTTTAAATTAGGATATCTAATTTGCCTAATGCTCCCACTCTGCTGAATTTCCATTATTTAAGTTAAATAATTCCCTAAACAGTTTGGGAATTTTGAAAATTCAACTCAATTGCTGAACAAAAATTTTATAAAAAATACTCTCATCCTACACAGTGGTCAAAGCATGAGGTGGGGGGACAGAGGGATTTAGTACTTCAGTGTGTTATAGCATTGAATTTGTCAAGATATGGGAGCACTGCCTTGCTCTGGGACAGGTTAGCAATTTCCTCTAGCTCCAGCAGTGCCTTCAGTGGTCACGGTGATGAGGTATAAGCAGGAACAGAAACTGCTGAGCTGGGCAGAAGCAGGATCCTGCCAAACCCTAAAGTGCACAAGAAATTAAACACAGCACCACAGCATTATTCTTTCAATAGGGCCCACTACAGTAAGTAAAAGGAAAAGCTAAATCTTTCTATTTTATAGTCCCAAAAGGATCCTATCTAGGGAATATATTTTGACTAATATAAACTTATATTCAAAGAGAAAATACGGCCTTCTAAATAGCATCAATAACCCATACTATTGCTGCATGCATGCTTGGGGGTCTAGAAATCTCAGCTAGAATAATTCCAGAAGTATTTTTATTCAACAGATAGAGAGGGATAACTAAAAAGTTGGAAAGTCTTGGGCTCAGCTGTCTGCTATTTTGCCATAGTGCTACTTGAACAGAGAGAGAGAGAGATGAGGTGCTTATCCCTGGAGCAGCTCTGCAGTCCTCTAAGATGGAGAGGAAATGTGGTTCTTTTGTAATCTGGAGTTACAGATATATATTGTTCAGTGCACAAGCTAAAGGCTTATATTTTAGCCAGATGCAAAATGAAAAGATAGAGATGAAGATATTTGTCTCTATCATCCAGTTAAAATATATCCATATATATATCTCCAAAATATATATCCAGTTTTATAGCCTGAAGGTCACCATGTTACAGCTACCACAAGTAAAGCGGTTCTTCTGTCTAGGATGGTTAATTTGAGACTAGAAGTTTCGGTATCTCATTAAGCCAACGGGCAACCAAACTTCCACCTATAAAAGATGGAGAAACCTTGTCTTTACGGTACCTGCTAAAATGTGGTTTTAAAATTCAAAGGGTGCAGTCTTGTGTGTTAAAACCAGGTCTTTTCAAATCATAAGAACTTTACTAAGCTATAGGATGATCACAAATTTCATTAAATATCATTAAAATTATATTATATCAGAAGATAGTAAAATAAACCCATATAGTTTATATTTTATTACCTTGACAAATATTCCATGGCTGCATAGATATTTCTTGAGGGCAAACTCAGTGAAGGATAGTCAGGTAAAGTAAGTGGTCCCTAACAGTTTTCATTTTCCCTCATCTATGAATATGTATTTACAAAATCCAGGCTTTCTTAAACATATGTAGTCACTGTTATTGAATCGTTGCCAGGATCTCAAACTGGGATTTGTTCCTGCAGTTTAAACCTCGGGAAGCTGATGCTAGCAGCGGCAGCAGCAGCAGCAGTTGCCTCCTGCCAAGAGCAGTGCGAGGCTTGTGAGGTCCCTGAGGGGTGTCTAAGGGAGTTCCTGGGCCCCCAGCACCCTTGGGCTTCTAGTGGGGGAGGAACCAGCCAGCAGGAGGTAGGTCTCATGAGAGAGATGGGCAAGAGTGGGATGGTGCCGGGTGTCCCCATGACCAGTTCAAACAATGGGAAGCTGCATATAACCAGCCCCTGGGGAACACCAGCCATGGGGAACACCGCTAACAGGCTGTGCAAACAGGGACGGCATCAGGTGGGAGTGGTGTCAGCAGTTTGTGTGGCAGTTCATGTGGCAGGGCACGCGGGAAGAGCTGCCAAATCTGCCAGTGATTGGGCTGCTGCCTGCTCTGCTTGCCCGCAGGCTCAGACTGCAGCCCTGATGGTCACCCCAGCTAGCTGATGGCTGTGCAAGCCTAATCAGAATCTTGAGGTTTTCAGGGAATTAGAATTAGAAGAACAATGTCTTTCAAAAGAATTATCATTTTATAAGTGGCCTATTTTTTCTGAGAACTAAAAGATGACTGTGACCTTCTGAAAGATAGTGTTGTCCACTCACCACAACTACAAGGCTGTGGCTGAAACCTGAATGGAAGCACTACAGCCTACCTACACTGATGTCTCCACCCAAACAGACCTCCCAAGGACTGAAATAACTGTCCACACCTTAGGCGGCATGGAGCCCCAGTATCTGGAAATCCCCCTGGCAACTGAAGGCAACAGCGGATGTCATAGCTGCAAGTAGGCCCAGCTGGAGGAACTCCTCGGACAAGCAGCTATATTACCAGAGGAGCTCAACAGGCAATGCAGTATCCAGGACCGTGAGCAGGAGATAAAAACATGGTACTGTGCACTGTTCCAGCCTGAGCGACAGCCCTGTCTTAAGGCTGTACAAGGGGAAGGTAAGCCTGAATCCAACCTTGAGCTGTCTGACACAAGTAACTCACACGATGAAGGAGACTGGACCCTTGCCTCTGCTCGGGGCAGAAGAACGTTTCCCCATCCCCTGAAGTGCTCCTATATAACAGACATGATGTTCTGGGGTTGGAGAATGAAGAGCATGTGAGTAACGGACAGGATCTAGGAAAAGCCAACCCTGCAAACCTGATCCACCCACCTGCATTAGAACCACTGCCACCAGAAAAGCACGTAAGGTATTAGGAATTGGAGACTCTCTACAGAGAGCCAAAGCACCTATTTGCCACCCAGAAAATTTCTCTAGATAAGTCTGCTGCCTACCAGGACCTCACATTTGTGACACTTCTGAGAGGCTGCCAAGCTTGATGTACCCTACAGAGTATCATCTGTGCCTACTGTTCCATGTAGGGTCTACTGATATTGCAACAAGGCAACTTAGACTATATGCCCCTCAGAGAAATATTAAAAGGATCAGGAGCACAGGTGGTGTTCTCCTCTATCTTCCCAGTCACAGTTAGGCGTTCAGGAAGGGGAAGGCAAATTGAACAGGTGAATGCCTGGCTGTGTAGCTGGTGCCATACTCAAGGTTTTGGCTTCTATGATCATGGATACATCTTTGAGAAGCCAGGTCTCTTGGATGCTGATGGGATTCATCTGACCAAGTGAGGCAAGAGCCTCTTCACCAACAAGCTGTCTGGACTTATAAAGAGAGCTTTAAACTAGATTTAGCAGAGGAATGAGATGGAGTTTTGGGTAACAGAGAAGAGCTGGGTGCTGCTGATATATTAGGAACCAACAGGGGAACACCTATGAAATGCCCCGAAGTTACTAGGGCATTTTCCTCAAACAAGGTGACATGGTCAATAGCCCAACTGAAGTGTCTCTCCACCAATGCACGCAGCTTTGGTAACAACCAAAAGGAGCTGGAAGCCACTGTGCAGCTAGAAAGCTATGATCTAATTGCTGTCACTGAAATGTGGTAGGATGAATCACACAACTGGAGTGCTGCAATCAATGGCTATAAACTGGTGTGGGGGGTCACCATCTATATAAAAAAATGGATTGACTACACATAGCCATCTGAAAAGATGAAATTAACAGGTTGAGAGATTACGGGTGAAAATTAGAGGTCAAGCCAACAAAGGAAACCTCATGGCTGCTGTTTACTACAGGCCACCCAATTAAGGGGAGGATGTCGATGAAGTATTCTTACTTCAACTACAGGAAGCAGAGCAGCACAACAAGCTGTAAGCAGTTCAGGAGACTCTCGGAGTGCATCAAAGATAATTTCTTAATCCAGGTGATAGCCCAAACAGAGGAGAAGCATTCCTGGACTTGTTATTTACCAACACAGATAAACTAATAAGAGTGGTCAAGACTGGTGGCATCCTGGGCTGCAGTGATCATGTCCTGGCAGAATTCACAATCTTGAGGGATATGGGCCAGGTGAAGAGTAGGGTCAGGACCCTGAATTTTAGGAGAGCAAACTTTCAGTTCTTTAAGGAATTAGTAGATGAGAGCCCCTGGGAAACTGCCCTCAAGGATAAAGGAGCAGAACAGAACTGGCAGCTCTTTAAGGTTTGTTCATCTTACAGTGCAAGAGCTCTCAATTCCCATGTGTAAGAAATCAGGCAAGGAAGGCAGGGGATTGTCTTGTTTCAGTAAGGATCTCCTGGTCAAATGTAAGAAGGAAATGCACAGACCGCGGAACCAGGGACATGTATCCTGGGAAGAACATAGGGATGCTGCCTGGGTGTGTAGGGATGTGATCAGGAAAGCTAAGGCAGTTGGAGCTGAATTTGGCAATGAATGTGAAGAATTATAAGATGGGTTTCTACATGTATGTTACTCAGAAAAAAAAGATGTACTCACCACAATAAATAACACAGGCGAACTAGTAAAAACTAGCATGCAGAAGGCTGAGGTACTCAACAATTTTTTCCCCCTCAGTTTTCACTGGTAATTTCTCTTCCCACATCTGTCAAGTCCCTGAATCTCAAGGCAGAGATTGGAGGATTGAAGTACCTCCCATTGTAGGACATCAGATCTGAGACCACATGAGGAACCTGAACATGCACAGGTCCATGGGACCCAACAAGATGCATCCCAGGGTCCTGCAGGAATTGGCAGATGTAGTCACTAAGCCACTTTCTATCATATTTGAAAAGTCATGGCAGTCAGAGGAAGTCCATGGTGACTTTAAAAAGGGTAATAGGGAGGACCCTGGGAACTACTGACCAGTCAGCCTCACTTCCATGCCCAGCAAGGTCATGGAACAGATCCTCCTGGAAGGCATGTCAAAACATATAGAAGACAGGGAGGTACATGGAAGCCAGGGGCCATGGCTTCACCAAGGGCAAATTGTGCCTGACTAATCTCGTGGCCTTCTATGATAAAGTGGCTGTATCAATGGACAAGGGAAGAGCAACTGATGTCATCTACCTGGACTTCTGTAAGGTCTTTGATATGCACCTCCACAACATTCTTGCTGCTAAATTTGAGACATATGGATTTGATGGATGGACTGTTAGATGGATAAGGAACTGGCTGGATGGCCACAGCCTCAAGAGTTACAGTCATCAGCTAAATGTCCAAGTGGAAACCAGTAACCAGTGGTGTCCCTCAAGGGTCCATACTGGGACCAAAACTATTTAATAACTTCATCAGTGACACAGACAGTGGGATTGAGTGCACCCTCAGCAAGTTTCTGGATGACACCGAGATAAGTGGTACAGTCAATACACTAGAGGGAAAGGATGCCAACTAGAGGGACCTTGACAGCCTTGAGGATTTCGCCAAAGCCAAGTGCAAGGTCCTGCACCTGGGTCAGGGCAATCTCCAGTGTCAATATAGAGTGAGGGATGAATGGATTGAGAGCAGCCCTGCAGAGAAGGACTTGGATGTATTCGTGGATGAAAGAATTGGACATGAACAAGTAATGTCTGCTTGCAGCCCAGAAAGCCAATCGTATCCTGGGCTACACCAAAAGAAGAGTGGCCATCGGGTCGAGGGAGGTGATTCTCCCCCTCTACTCCACTCTTGTTAGATCCCACCTGGGGTACTGCATCCAGCTCTGGGGTCCCCAGTGCAACAAAGACATGGACCTGTTAGAGTGAGTCCAGAGGAGGGCCATGAAAATGATCAGAAGGCTGGAACACCTCTCCCCTGTAGAAAGACTGAAAGAGTTGAGGTTGTTTAGCCTAGAGAAGAGAAAGCTCCCAGGAGACCTTACTGCAGCCTTTCAGTACTTAAAGGGGGCTTATAAGAAAGAGGAGAGAGACTTTTTACCAAGGCCTGTAGTGACAGGACAAGGGGCAATGGTTTCAAACTGAAAGAAGGTAGATTTAGATTGAATATAAGGAATAATTGTTTATGATGAGGGTGGTGGGTCACTGGAATAGGTTGCCCAGAGAGGTTGTGGATGCCCTATCATTGGAAGTGTTCAAGGTTGGG
Source organism: Morus bassanus (assembly GCA_031468815.1). Taxonomy (NCBI): domain Eukaryota; kingdom Metazoa; phylum Chordata; class Aves; order Suliformes; family Sulidae; genus Morus; species Morus bassanus. Next base: position 80,162,286 of record CM062568.1, read on the forward strand.
TTGGATGGACCTTTGAACAACCTGGTATATTGAAAGATGACCCTGCCCATGGCAGATGGGTTGGACTAGATGATCTTTGAAGGTCCCTTCCAACCCAAACCATTCTATGATTCTATGATTTGTCTGGCTAATATAATCCAGTGATTATCTATGCAGTCCGAATAGATTTTCTATCTACTGCTGTTAATGACACAATATAGACTGAAAGGAAAATAATTTATCGTGTCTCAGGAACAGAACTAACATTTATGGTAAGCATAATAGCATCCAGTATTCAGGTCCACTCAAGTGATAATTTTCCAGTGGAAGGAAAAAATATATTTAAAGGGTCATCAGTAACTCATCACTATGATCAATTCAATACATATTCCTCCATCACAGGATGCGATAATAGTGACAGAATTACACATCTCTCTCATTAAAGTCAGGGTTGTATGTGTCCTCTTATGTACAAACTTACAAGTCAAATACAACTGAAGCACAACAGATTTACAGAAATAAGTATCTCTTTCAAAAAGAAGATAATCCAGGCTGGAAGAAATAAACACAAATATTGTCAATCTTCAAATTGCATGTCATAATAATCATGCTACTTTTCAAACTTTTATGAATAATCATATTTTTTCCATAGGGTTTTTTACCTGAAGAAATTTTTGTTTTCTCATTCATTTTTTTACTTATGAAGCAAGTCAAAAATACATGGAATTCACCCAAAATCTTCCAATATCAAAGCAGAACCTAATGCGTTCTCAAGGATCACATTTACATTTCACCCAGGAAGAAAAATCAGAAATATGTTCATAAAACACAATTCCTGTGATTTTTTAAGTGCTAAATGCATATTCTGAATATCTTCTGGTTTTCTAACTCAAACATAGATGTTCTATAGCAAAGAATAAATTCCATAGTGTCTCAAAAGTTACATTTGCCACTGTTGAGAAGCAATACTTAATGCCAAATATAACATGGTATTTTTCCTAATTAATTTAAAATCCTCACATTTATTATTTTTCAGTTTCTTATATGAACACTTCTGTGTTCTGCCTTTTCTCCTAAACGCCACAATATAAAAATATAGTATTTTTTGTTTGTTTTTAATATAAATACATAAAATAGGAGTTCATCAGTGCAAATATCTCGGTTTTTCCTTTAGATTGATATGAGGCAGCTGCACAAGGAAACATTTTAAACTACTTATAATCATCTGTATCCTTCAATGATTTTAGTTTTAAGAAACCTTGAAGAGCTCTATTAAATAACCTTTTTTACAGATAAATAACTGTTACGAGGTTCCTGAGTATACACTTCATCTGACAGCAACAACAGTAATCCTTTCTTTTTTAAGACTCTCAAGTTCTTAATTTCTATTTCACTTTCCTTTTTTTTTCTTTTTTTTTTTTTTTTCCTTTTCCCAGTGTGTTTCTGAGTACCAAGATTGCATGCATAAATATACCAAAATATCTTTGTATTTTCCTGGCTTTAGGTTTCAATCTCACTCTAGCATAGAAAAAAATGCTCTTTTGCATTTAAACAAGAGTCAAAATAAGGGACAAGAAAGAATTCTCAGTACTCTGATGAGCTAGAATGTTGTCAAAACACATTAACCACATTAACAGATAGCTTAGCAAAAGAAGTTTCCTGTGTTCCAAAATAGCATATGCCACGAATATAGGTTAGATTTGCTATCAAGAAAGACAAGATTAAAAATCTTTGTAAAAGCCATTCTAAATAAAAAAAAAAAAAAAAAAAAAACACACAGAAAGGTTACTATACTTTACCTTGTGTATCTAAAATGCTGGAAATATGAGCATTCTAGCAGTCTGTATGCTATTTTATACCAAATATATGCTTTTTCATTAAGGTTAAAAATATTTCTAATGTCTGCTATTATAAGTAAATTTTTAGCTTAATTTTCTATGGAAAAGTAGAACTTCAATAAATAAACCTTCATTTGGAGAAAAGCCTGGTACATGCAAACATCCAGGAGTCGGAATCACAGAGAAGGCAGGAAATGTTTTTGGTCTGTTGTCATGGATCTAAGGTTATTTTGTTATTCAATCTAATGCTGACAGAAGAATATTTATATTGTCAAGAAGATGCAGCTCTTGTTCTGTTTGAAACACAAGTATTAATTTATCTCAATATTATAATTCATTATTATGGAGTTCCTTATATTTAGGAAGATAATTTTGCATCACTCCTTGAAACCACTTGACTCCATATTACCTGCACCATAAATTCCATCAGAGTATATAGCCTGCTTTTTCTGTATTACCTCTACATCTTCTGCCCTAAAAAAAAACAATTTTCACACAAAAATAATAAATAAAGATAAATAGTAACATTTTCCCTCTTCCTACCATTAGCAACTGTTTTGAAACTGGAGAGTACTCATTCTTGATTAATTTTCTTCTTTTTTTTTTTTTACATGGAATCGAGATGATTTTTATGAGAAAAAGATACAAGTTCTCAAAATTTGTTAAATCACTGATCCAAGAGTAAATATGATATGATGATAAATTTAAAATAAACCACCACTAACATAATTATAAATATCCAGTCATTTTTGTCTAAGGTGAAGGCAGCCTAGCTCAGTTTCCATAAAATATTGAACAGAATTCAAAATGAATATAATACAGTCAAACTATCCACCAGCAAGAATCTTCTGTTTGTAAACCAAGACTGGCCCAAGGATCTATGATCAATCAGTAGATAAATTAAGCAATAAAATATTTTTATGCAATTGGTGATAGAGAAAAGAGTCACTTACCTAAAACCCCCAGCCTGTAATTGAGAGTGACAACAATGACATTTCCATAGCTTGCGAGAATGCTGCCATCAACCATATTGCCAGTACCCTCCATGTAAGAGCCACCGTGGATGTAGACCATAACGGGTTTCTTGCTGTTCTGATCATGAATGTCTGAAAAAATTCAAGTAAGGAAAACATAATAAAGTAATAAAAAATATGGAAATGTGGAATTAGCAATATAGAACACTGCTACAAATATTCTTAATTATTTCTTATGTTTTCAATGTCATCACCACCACTTTAATCAGCTAGCTTACACAGTTCAGGATCATCCTACAAGCCTAATATTTATAGTTTGAATATCTCTCTTGGTTACTTCAAATACTATTTCCACTGAAATGTTCTCATAACACTTGAAATACTTTCAATATTACAAGGAAATTAATTTGAATATAAATGTCTAAAAGCCTAAAGAGAAAAATCAAATTATGAAATAATCTTGTCTTTTTTTAGAATATTCTGATTCAAGTATATGCCAATTTAGAAATATCTGTACATTTAATATTAAAATTACAATAATGATCTATAGTTTCCATTCCTCATTGAGACATAATTGCTGAAATTATATTCCCAATAGTTGAGTGAGAGATAATATCACAAAATCAGTTTGTTGTGATAGAACATAGTAAACTGTTCCTTCTTTCAAATAGCCTAGAAGTTAAAAAACAGAGAATTTTTGTAAATTCATGGCTCAGATTTTTCGTATTTAAAGCAAATTATGTCTTTTGTGTTGTAATTTTCCTCGTCATGGTAGCTGAGCCTGAGAGAACAACCTTGAATTAATGCTCCTTAATGGTATAGCTGATCTTTTGTATACACAGAAAAGCTTTTGACTATTTTCAAACAGAAAAAAAGCTCGGTCTTTATTTCTAAAAGAAAGTTAAATGAAATTGATAGTAATATTTTCATAATTCAAAATGAGTTATAAAGATGCACTAAAAAATTATTTGGGGTATATTTAGGACTGGATTCATATCTCTTCCTCTAATAACCAAAAAGTTAGGCTCCTGAACCCAGGGATGGTTCAGACTACTTAAATTAGGAACTTAAATTCTCTACAGAAACAGTGGGAACAGGGGCTAAGCTCCTTTAAAAAGCAGAGGGCAATTCAGTGAGCTGCTGTTAGATATATGGCAAGATATGTACCTTTTACAAATAATTCAATGTATCTGCATGTGGAATAGGAGCACTTCTTTCAATCATATAGTACAACAGACAAGGGAAAGCAGTGTCTTTGACTATTCAATCAGATTTAAAAAAAAAACAAAACAGAAACAAAAAAAACTGTGTTCTCTTTTGGATAGGGTAGGCATATATTGAACAGTGGAAAAGGGAAGTGGAGGAAGCAGAAGCTGAGCTAAATACCTAGAGGTAGGGGACCTGGGTTTGAAAGCCTTCCAAAACTCTTCCTCTCCTCAGGTTTGTTAGGAAATACTCTAATATACCAAAAAGGTGGTCAGCAATCAGGCATAACATATATAATATTTTGTATATGTGGAACTAATTTAAGGATATTTAAAGGTAAATTATGACTGGTCATATTCCTATGGCCCACTTTTACTTTACTCATGTGTATGCACTGCCCTAAATATCAAAAATTGTCAGCTGAGTGCAAGGAACATGTTCAGGCTCCAATGTACACCTGCCTAGATGTCAGAGTTTAAGGCTTCTCATAGAATCTGCCTTCTTTACATAAAAAGATAAATACTTTATGTGTTGTATTTTAAGTGTTGTACTTGAGCAGCAGAACAAAAGGTTTTGTGGTAAGACTTTTTAATTTTTGTGACTATGAGAGTAATGCAGCCATTAAATAGATCATATAAAGCAATGAGGTACATTCTAGTGGATGTATTTTTTTATTCTCAACATTTTCAGCAAAGTACTTGAAAGTGTTTCTTCTGTGAAGTCTCAGCTAAGCCTTCAAAAAATGAATGCAACAATTATTTAACACCATTATTTGTGTTACTGAATTACCTTTACCTTCTCTTTCCAAAGTGTCATGGCATGATTTGTTGTATTTAATCTTTCCTTATTACACAGTTCTACCTCAGAGTTGAATCTTTCACTGACGAAGTCAATGGGAGGTTTCCTCTTCCCCTTCAATGGGAACATGATTAGCTTCAACATAAAGGACGTGAGCTCCGTGCTTTATGTTCTTGGATCTAGAGTGGATGCCCTTGTTAATCATGAAACCCTAATGTCTAATTTTAAGAAGTCTGAATAATAATGTATTTATAATCCAATATCTAGCATAAGTTTTTAAAGCAATAGGAAGGTGATATTCAGAAAATAACAGTAGTTTTAGAGTATTCTGCACAGCATTTTTGTGTTATAAGAAATAGTGTAATTCAGCAATGAAGGTGGTACAGTAGAGGGCAACCAGTGTGAATCAAAGACCAGAGATTTTTATTATGGTATTTTTTAATGGATAGAGGAGCTACAGTTCAGCTGAACTCCCATGAAAAGAGGAGATAGTGTCCTCACTGTAGTATGTGTGATTTTAAGGGGAACAGAGAGGACAAATGTTTCAAAGTTACTTGAACTGATGTCAGATAGAAGAAAACAGGAAAAAAGACATGGAATAACACTTCAGATTGGCCAACATGAGAGGAATAAGAAAAACATTGCTCCAAAAACAGACCAATAAACTACCCAAGTTTGTTATCTTCTCAATTAATTTGAAAATATTTTTCTTAATTTGGTAAATATATAAAGTAAAATAAACTGTCACTCTAACTTTAATTAAAAGGAAGGGTGAGGATAGAGGAAGATTTCATGACTTCTTTCTATTTCAGTGCATCCTAAATAGCTTTGCTGTGCCAAGGCAAGAAAAAAGTATTTCCTTGTAAACTTTTTTGGGGTACTTCACTGTGAACTTTAACATTTCCTTTCAGGGAATCCAATCCAACTCTGAAAGAAGTCAATGAAAATGATTGTCACTGAATTCAGTGGGAATGTGGTCAGAGTCAGAACAAATCTATCTCAGAGGCTAGCTGATTACAGGAAAAAACAATAAAGCAACATTAACAGCTTCCTTTATTTTTGTGTCCTGAAATAAACCACATCCTGTGAGAAAAAAAAAAAAAAGTAAATAAAAATAGCGAAGACAAAGCACAATTCAACTGCATCAATGTACTGCACGTACACTGGGGAAACAGTGGAAGTGAAAGGAAGGATATATGTGGTTTTTTTGATGAATTTCAAACAGGTGAATTTACAAAATGTGTAGGAGGGAAAAGAACACATGCATGTTTTTAAATTCCATTTTCTCAACCTAAGAAAGAATAGAGGGGAAAAAGTATGTGGTTTCAAACAATATTTATGTTACTCACTTCACATGTATTTAGGAATAACCTTTACACCTATGTCACAGGGGAACTGCAGTCATCTATATGCTAATTTGGCTTTTAAAAAGAAAAACAGTGAAAGGAATCTCTAAAGAAGAAAATAAAGAAGCACACTGAAGTGTACTTCTGCAAATAAGGGACTAAAAATAATTTTGAAATAACAGCAATAACAATAACAATAATTATTATTATAATAAAAATTAAAAAGTTTATGTTCATGCATCAGGGTCGAGCTTTGTAAAAACAAAAAATACCTTCATCTTCACCACGATCATTACTGGTTATATCATCTGCGCTTTTCTTTGTGTTGGCTCCTGGGATCATAGTGAGGAGGAGAATAAAGGGAAAAAAGAGAATTCAAAAACAGCAGGTTCTCAAAAATTAAAAAAAAAAAAAAAACCCTAGTACAAAAAAAAAGAAAAATGTAACAAAAATGTCAAAATCTGTTACATTTGAAATTGAAAAACAAAAAAGATGCAAACTGCACATAAACATAAAATGTCAAGAAGAACAAATTGAAAATATTTGGAAAAATGTATTGTATTCTGTGACAATGCAGGTACTTCAGTTAAAAGTGATTGCAAAAACAAAATTAATGTGCTATTAAAAAGAATAATACAAACAAAAAAAAATATTAAAAAACTACCAAATTATGGTTTCTACATAAGAAATGCAATTTATTTAATTCTATTCTGTAACTTTGAAGAAATAAATCCTTCAGTCACTATCTTCAATGACTTAACATTTTATTCATCCTCATTAGGGTTTCTTAAGAATTAGCCACAGCCTGAATTTTAGATGGAACCAATGCAAATAAAATTATCATTGAGTCTTACACAACTTGAATGGACCAAGACAAACCATAAAGTCCTCCTTAAAATCCAATCTTGCTTCTCATATAAGCAAAAAGATATTTAAAACAACAGACTGTCAACAAAGGTGAAACAGAGTTTAATCAATCCCAGACATTAAATTGGTCCAAAAGTAGCCTTGGTTCGTATTATACCACATTTCATGCTCTTTAGAAAAACCTAAACATTAACTGAAAACAGTTACTTACCATGATAAAGAACTTGCACTTATTTATTAGAAGATTTAGTAAAGAATACATTTTAATTTGCATTCAGTATGCTTTCTCAAAATATTTTTGAGGTGTATACATGCACATGCACACACACACGCATACACACTCATGTCCATACACGCCATAGCCTGGGTTTATAGGAGCAAGAGGAAATAAACATTTTTCCCTACCCCTCTCCTTGGGCAATACTTCTGTTTTCTGACTAAAAAAGAATGACACCGAGCTATCCTTGCACCCATAGTTTCATTATACTGTGCTTACTCCTGTAGGAAGTAGCCCTCTGTAATCTGAAAGGTTACTTGATAAAGAATGAAACATGAATAGGAAACTCAATTTCTAATTTAGTTTAGAAATTAAATATGGCTACTAAACAAATAAAATGGTCTAAGTCACCACTCTAACCATTTTTTTCCTGAATCATCTTTATTTGGAAGTGTGTTTTCAAGACATACTGAAAAAGAACAGTATCCTTTATTAACTTGTTTACGTATGAGTTTGTGTATGAAGCCTGAATATATCACAGAGACATCATATTTAGCTAAAATAATTATTTTATAACCTCCTTTTATTCTATCATTTAAAATGTCCCTATATCCCTCAAAATTCGAGGTTTCAAGTAAATCTCAGTCTATGATTCTAAGTAAGACAGACTGTGGTTAATTGTTACTTACGTACTTAAGATTTGTTAATATATACAGTTTTGGGTTCTGTGCACTGGTTTGCTTGTCTTCTTGATACACACAGAATACAGATTTTCTACAGAAATTTTCTGGAAACACTGCAATTATATATGCAGTGACAGTGATTATTGAGTTAAAATGTGAAAAGCAGTGGCTGAGACTCCATCACCACACAAAGCCTACATCTTCAATGCAGTTGTACAGAAGTTATTTTGTATGTAGTACACGAGTGCATTCAATTATATGTATTCAGTACATAATTAACTAGGTAAAGTATCACTGTCAATGAAATATAGGTGTTCTCTAATCTGTAAATGCCTTTGAGAAAGGTTAGATACAAGCTTTAAATCTCAGTCACCATCCAAGTTTTGCCCTTTTTTTTAATACTTTTCCAAATTAGTTTTAGCCCAGTGAAGGTTGAATGCTTTCTCAAGGCTATGCAAATAAAATTGATTTTTTTTTAAGTAAACCAAGTACTTGACCCATAAAGTGCCCTTAAACTATTTTTGATTAATATCAAAAAATAATGGGAAATAATTATTCATAGGCAATAAATCCATCTAGACACAAGTTTGAAAGCACATAACAGAAGAAATTTTGATCTTAGTTCTCCCAGTGAGGTAGTCTTCTAATTGTTTGATAAAAATATATTATCATTGTATGCCAAATACAAAATGAACTACCACATATCATTCCTGTGAATTTATAAATAACAAAAATCAATGTGACCACATATATATAGTGCCTGTAGACAAAAACTATATGTGCAAATATTTAGACTGTAATCCATATTTAAAGTACTTTGAGTGAAAGAAGTAGATGTGTCCCAAAACATTTGAGTTCAGCTACTATCCCCCCAAAAATCACCAATATATATATCAGTAACATATTGCAAGGATCTTCTCTGTAATGTGCTTCCTGAAGTGACTCTGGTTCAGTGTATTTCAGAAAGAACAACACAAGTGTAATGAGAATTTAGAAAATGTCACCACACCATGCTACTAGATGTGATGAGACACAAATACCATATAACACAGGTACGTGACATAAGGTTATCTGAAATATTTGAAGTATTCTTTATTTGTTCTTTCATTCTTCACAGCTTGAAGAAATCATGGAGTAACCAATTTTCAGAACAACTAAATGTAATTCTAAAATGTATTTAATTACAATGTAAGTGGCAATGTTGTTTCTCCTACGGGTTGTGGAACAATCTTTCATTTGTCTATTCATAACAGAAATATATTTTTATAACTAAGTTCTTGGGTTTGAGTGGCTTTTAAATTCATTTTGAGATCTGATAAAATGGTTTACATCACTGACTTCTCAAACTGGGTTTCTGTGTTCCTACCACATTGGATTTTTTTCATACTGCAGATACTAGCCACAGAATCATAGAATCATTTAGGTTGGAAAAGACCTTTGAAATCATGAAGTCCACCCTCTAACCTAACACTGCCAAGTCCCACTAAACCGTGTAGGTGTGACATCTGCACATTTTTTAAATACCTCCAGGGATGGGGACTCAACCACATCCCTGGCAGCCTGTTCCAATGCTTGACAACACTTCCAGTGAAGAATTTTTTCCTAATATCCAATCTAAACCTCTCCTGACTCAGCCTGAGGCCATCTCCTTGCATCCTATCACTAGTAACTTAGGAGAAGAGACCAACATCCACCTCACTACAACCTCCTTTCAGGTAGTTGTAGAGAGCGGTAAGGTCTCCCCTCAGCCTCCTCTTCTCCAGGCTAAACAACCCCAGTTTCCTCAGCTGCTCCTCACAAAACTTGGGCTCCAGACCCTTCACCAGCTTCGTTGCCCTTCTCTGGACATGCTCCAGCACCTCAATGTCCTTCTTGTACTGAGGGGCCCAAAACTGAACAGAGTATTCGAGGTGTTGCCTCACCAGTGCTGAGTACAGGGGCATGATCACTGCCCTACTCCTGCTGGCCCACACTATTCCTGATACAAGTCATGTGGGTAATAATGTTGCTACAGAACTGTTTGAGGAGAACAGAAGTGTTATTGTTGGAATTATTTCAGCAGTGCCAAAACCATTTAAGATACTCTGGAGCACTGTTTAGAAAAACTATATTGAACTTTTGAAAATACAAGCTTCCACAAACATATTATCTCATACAGAGAGGAAAAATTGGATTTTCCAACCACATTGTCTGTTTTTTGTTAAAAATGTTGAATCATTTGTCCTGATACTTCTATAAGAAGATGGTATTTCCTGTCTTAAGGAAAAAAAAAAGAAAAAAAAAAACAACTTGGTATCCCTCTAAGGTTAGCTTAAGGTTGCACATCAAGTCATTAATCTAGGGGACAGAATGTGATTGTGACTTGGAATCTTCTGTGGCTCAGGAGAATTCCCTGCCTGCACCGACTGCTTGTCCCACAGACCAGTGCTTCCCTCTGCTTTGGGGCTTCTTTTGGGGGTGTTCAGGGTTGGGGCATTTTTCTTCCCCATATATATAAAAGTCACAGGAGCATCAGTTTTAGCCTTGGATTCCCATACACCAAACAAACATTATCACTGCATTATAGGATTGGCCGTTCTGCAGTCTAAGTGTTTATTCATTCATCCCACATGAAACATAGATGGTAAATCTTAACAGCAATCCTGGAACTGGCAGTAGAGCGGAGAGCAGGGCAGATAGCAGCAGTGATCTAGCATATTAAAGGCTGAATTCCAGGAGTATCTCTATTGACCAGCCTAGGGTTTCACTGGAGTTCTTGGTTTGCAAGCTTTGTGTTTCACTTTTCATGCTGATGAAAAGTACCAGAGAGAAATATTTCAAAATGTTAATAGGATGGGAAATTATTTTCCGGATGTTCAAGGCCAGGAACGATTTAATTACGTATATTAAATATGCTGTAGATATTGTAGCTCTACTGAAAATTACATTTGTATAAAAGTTCATGTTTTAGAAAGTTCTAAGAGACCTCACTGTTAATGACGACTAGAAAAAGATGTGACTTCATAACATATATATTAAATGCCAGGTGACCTTATTTCATTTCTCCTACAATTCCATTCATTGATGAGTGAAAAAGGCATGGTGTAATTCCTCACTGAACTGTCAAACCTCTTTTGTAAATGATTTTTGCTTGCCAGAAAATATTTCTTTTTTCTTTTTTTTTTTTTTTAGGATATAGTGTGATAGTACAGATACAGAATAACATAGGCATATATGAGCCAGTTCCAAATTAGTGCCAGTCAATGTAGCCATAATAAAGCAGGGTTTCATGTGGGCTACTTTTTTCCTCCCTAAGAACCTCAATGTGCAATGCAGTTGTAAACTTTAATTCAATAAGCATCTCTCAAAATTTTTCATTCTGAAATACTGACCCATGTACTAATTAACTTTTAAAAAATACTTGATTTCATTTATCTATGGATGTAAAGTCACCTTGTATTCCCAGATTCATTCTCGATGCCATGCATAACATCTATCACAAATAAAGAAGTCACCCCACTGTAAGCACATCCTCTGGCTTGCATTTCCTTTGATAATGAATAAAAATCTCATTCAGAAACAGATTTTCTGGTGTTGCAAGTCTTCCCAGATGTATTCACAATTTGTGCTACATCTTCCTCCATTCAGATAATGTGTATCATATATATGTAATGTAGTCAGGTCCCATGCATGCAGTTTACCAGTGCTTGCATTTTACGTATCCATTATGAAGCCTCTAATGGCAGCAAAAAATTATCAACTACTGCTTAAGATGATGCCATTTCTTTGCATTCTATATGTAATTGCTCCATCTGTCACACAGGATACCTTTTGACCCCATTTAATTTTGGGAAAACACTCAGTTTTCAGAAATCACACAGCACATTATTAATTGTATGACCTCCCAGTTTTGCATAGAGCATACTCAACCTTCTGGAAACTTCCAGCTCAAACCAGATTAATACAGGATTTAATAGTAATTCTCTCCATGATATGTCTTATTTATACAACCATTTCAATAGATCTCTAAAGCTCTTGGTTTCCCATCCCATGAGAACTATTATAACTTTACAAACAGCTCAGGTCAACAGTTCATTACAGATTTGAGGGAGCAATAGGAAAGCAGAGCTGTCCTTTCTGCGTTTCTCCCAGGACTGGTGGGTTAGCTTTACTTTGAGTCTCAGTGCACAAGCCTTAAGTCATTTCACATTCAAAAAGAGGGGTCTATCAGTGGGGGAGTTTGGCTGTTATAACACTGTCCCTGGGTCACAGCTATGGCCAAGGCTCTCCAGCTACCTTTATAGCTGTACCAAGGAGTTCTCATCTGACAGCTGAAGAAAGATCAAAAGAGGCATTTGACATTTAAAAATAAAAGTGGAGGAAAATGATTATTGAGAATTACAGCTTGTCAAACTGTCTTACAAGTTGACTACGGATCACCTACGTTAGGAGAGAACACAAAGAAAGGCAACATATATATCTATATACCTGTATTTTTAGAAGCCTGTTGATTTGAGTTGGAGAAAGAAATATATGCATATTGTCTAAATTTAAATAACCATTATTTCTTAATTATTTACTGAATACTGGCAACATGTGTGTGCAAGTGTGTGTGGCTGTATACATATGTGCAAATATATACACATATGTACATGAAAATGCTCTATATAGTTAATAGTCTTCCATAAAGAACACAGGTTTATTCTCTGGCACTACCTTCCTATAATGGTGTTAAAAGGAAATTATGTCAACAGTGTGCATAACTCCAAGAAAAAAAACACATTTGATGATTTCAAAGCAGTCCTTAGCCATAAATTAGATGCCTTCCATCTCTCTCCTAAATAATAGAAAGACTTAGATTCTATGTAGTTTTTAATGTGGAAGTCAATGAAAGCTCAGAATTTTACTTAAATTTGCCTGAATTAGATTCGTCTGGGTTTTTTTTAATTCCTGTATTATCACTCAGCACCAGAAGACACACGATTACAGTGACCATTATTCTGATAGCATTAACAATAACAAAAAAAAAAATTTGGATTACAACTGCTAGCTCTGTATAAGAGCAACATTTAACTAAGGAACATGTAACATAGTTGAATTTGTGTTCTTAATGACTCCAGCCACAACACACACACACAAAAATTGCTAGAGTTCAAGACCACAGCAATTGTGTAGATGCTGCTATACAGCCAGGAAATGTTTCTTTTCAAGAAAAGAGAATTAAATTACAATCTTGTGTCATATTTGAAATTGGATAGACTGTAAGAAAATGCAGCAAAAATCCCTACAGAGTTTTGTGTTCTGTGCATTAGTGAGGATTAAAACAAAAAGAAAATGCTATTTTAAATAGTTTTAGAGAACCAATAAAAAAGTCTACATAGACACTTCTATTGAAAAAGAAAAAATTCTAAGGTTGAAAAAGGGGTTGCATAAAAAATATGAAATTCTAACATTACCTCAGCTCTGTACTCTACGTTGCCTATAGTTTTCAATTACATGATTACACATACCTTTGTTTTCAGAAAAATTGCTTGTATATCTCTGTGTATTAACTATTCCATGTACAGAGAATGAAAGTGGGATGAAATTTTTAATATTTTACAAATGGAAGTATGCTGTATACAGTTCCTCCCAAATAAAGGCAGAAATAATGACTACTACTAAATTATGTGCTTCCCACATGCTGTTTTCCTGGACAACAATAAGTGCATTAAATCAGTCCATCACTCAGTTTCACATGGTTTAAATGAGGTTATGGCTTCCAACAAGTTAATACAGGGCAATGAAATATATCAGTTGTCACACAGAGTGCCTGTGCTCTCCCATATAGTTCCACAGAAGGACACAAGCACTTTTCAAAAGTAGGGATGTTTTGGAAATAATTATTTACTACCATTTAATAAGAGTTATTAGTTCTGTGACTGACATGGGAGTTCCTTCCCTTACAAGCTATTCCATGCCAGTATGTTGATATGGATTCATCTCAGTGAAGAAAATACAATATTCACACAGATTCCAGGGTAGGGAAAATCTTCAAATTGTAGATGTATAGATGATATATGATGCTGACCAGTGGTTAGGACCAAAAAGAGCTTACAAAAAATAACACCAACACTTATCACTTAGGAACTATGTTGTTACATGATGTTTTGGCCTGTCTGCATTCTGATTATACTATTCTTATTCAGCAGCTGAATGCTGTTGACTCTTATTCCAAGTAAGATGCAAAAGATAAAACCTTAACTTCTGTAACTTTGAGCAAATGAAGTATCTCTTCCTTTTTGTCAAACTTTTCAAAGCTTCCTTTATATTTCATTTTAGGAAGGTGAGCCATTTGTTTTACGAAGATTGTTAAACATAGGTCTATGATGAAGATGAACACTGGCATTTACACTTCTCATAGTTACTAAAAGAAACACACCTGCAAGCTATTTCTTATTCTGAGAATATTTGCATTTATTTAGATTGCATTTATTCATCCTGGAAAAAATCATAAAACTAATAAGTTCTATCTTTCATCCTGTGTTAATCCATTTTGGTACATATTTTTTTTTAAAAAAAATGGCTTCGAATAAAAATTACTGAGAATAATATTTTTTAAAACTATTAAATTGAGATTTAACAGATTGCTTTTATTGATAATTATTAATAAAGAAAGCATTATTATTTTATAAGATTGATAACTAATATAGAAATGAGGTAGCTACATAAATTCAGTAATATTTTTATAAGGATTTTTGTTATGCAAGTTACACCACATCTAGAACTTAAAGTCTTCTAAATACAGTACATTGCTTTGACATAACTGTCTATAATGACTCAAAAGAAAGAAGGCATTGTGCAGCCTATCCTTTCAGTGACCTCTGACAGATAAGGGGAGTGTTTCTTGCACTTCCAGTGTAACTGAATCTGCTCTATTTGACGGAAGACTGAACTGAGTCTGCAATGCTTACTGACTGAATAATGAAAGACTCATTAAAAAGCATAAATCTACCATATAGTCATTTAAATTAATTCAGACAGAAGCACATATTTTTCTGTACAAGCATCAGGAGGAACACTGTCAGTATAAAAGTGTGACAGTGACCTCAAATAGCTTACATTTCTCTGCTAAATTGATGCACTTGATGAGGTGTAAATGTAAAAATGCTAACATATCCGAGTCCACAATACTGCTATGTAGAAGCACAGCATTTGCTTTCACCCATCTCACCTCCCTCATCAGCGAAGACATTTTGAAATTGGGAAAATATAGCTACATGCTACTTTTTGAATTACAACATCCAAAATATAACAATCTATTTGATATACTGAAATGTTTAAAAATACACTCTTTCCCTTTGTGTTATATATACTGGCTCTGTGCTGGCAAAGCTCTTAGGCACATGGTTTTAAGCATATGAGAAGTCCTGTTGACTTCAAAGAAAATACCAGTATGCATAAGCTTCAACACTATGGTAAAGCTGCCTTCAGTCCTGTCTGAGGACTGAGAACATGAATAAGTCTACAGTAAATGCTACAGTAAAGATCCAAGAACATGAGAGCCCCTGTAGGATATATAAGTCCCACTGAAAAGTTTGTCCAGAAGTATGTGTAATATACTGCACTGGCAAGTCAGTGGGTGTAAGATATGGATAGAGTACAATTAGCTGCAGAGGGGCATAAGGTTGTTAGCATGATGATTATACTAGAGTTAGGTTTCCAAGAATGTATAGGACTTCTAAATTAGAAGGCACAAATCAATGTTTGTTATTAAGCAAAATTCCCAAGCCTAGTTGTAACTACACTCCAGGTAATCTAAGTAACTAGACTTTGCAGAAAGAATTCGGTAATCTTGACCTAACACTACCTATAACTAAAGGGTGAGTACTTTCAAATAAGCTTAAAAAGAAGTACCTATGTCCCATTTAAAATGAATGTGAATGAATGTGTAAAAAAAAAGTGAATTAACAGCCAATTTTAATAACTAAAGGTAACTGTTACACCCTCTGCAGACAGCTGAACAACGCAAGCACACACTCTGCATTTAACAACTGCTGGTGAAGTTGTTTGTGCAAACTCTCCCTTTGGGCATGTGTAGGCACTGCTGGAAGCTGTGAGCTGAATAAGGAACTCTTAAGAATACCTCTAATTGTTTGATGCAGCTATTTTAATTCTTCATTTTGAATGCAAGCTCAATTTGCAATTGCCTTTGGAGAATTCAGGAAATAATTGTGTTTGTTATTTCAGAGGATCCTGTGAGAATATAGTTTTATTCCATTGTAATAGATAATACAATAGTTTGGCACCATATTTACTTCTAATTTTGATGTTTACTGGATCTCTGATGTTTTAGTTTTTATTTGGGAATCATGGAAGTGTTAGTTACAGGTCAGTGGGAGGTCTGTATAAGACATCGAAAGGGAATACATATAAAACTTCATTCAGGGTTTTTTCTTTTAGTTTTTTGGGGTTTTAGCACATAATCCAGTGTTTTCAATTTTTTCTCTAATATATTTCAATGACATCTTCATCTACACACAACAATGTATTAACTCCTACTGGAGTTCAAAATATCAAATCAACTAAACAGACTATCAAGCAACTAAAATGTTAATAAAAGGAGTTAAAAAGTAAAAAATAAAAGAAAAGATGGAATAGAATATACTATAGGTATTTCAATGAAAACCAGATCTAAGGTGAATATGATGAAGAGCTTTATAATCTGAAATATGAATATTTAATTAGTCTAACACTTCCAAAAATAGTACATGCACAGAAAAGATTATCCCTAGAATTCAATAGCAGGTGCCTAGGAAATAAGATAGAAGCTTCAAAGGAATGCTCATTTAAACATTTTATTCATTATTACTCAATACTGAAAACATATATGACTTTGCCAAACAAAAATCAGTGTCCTTGTCCCAAAGAACGTATGCTGTGAGAAGATACTAAGGGAAAAACTGCCAGGTCTTCTAAATAAAACACACAGAAACCATACTTCTAAAGAAGAAAATCGTGCATTCTACTTTTTCATTATTTCCACAGAAGGATAGTTGAATACCACAAGATATTAGGATTGGGCCACTTAGAAAAAGTGCAATTTTATCCAAATGTCAGGAGATTAATTTAAAGGGTAACAAGCAAGGAGGTCATGAGCAGACCATTTCCCAGACTCACTAATTAAATGGAGCAGATCTAGACTTAAACAAAAAAATCTAGAAACAGAACAGAAATTTCTTTTATGTTCACATTAGTTTGTGAGGTTTCAGCTTATGGCATGCAAAGTTAATGCATGCAACATTAATGAGGGTTAAGCAGTTGTAGGACTTTATGCATAAAGTCATCAGAGGATTTTGATTTTCATTAATATATACCAGTAACAACTTTTAAAAAATACATTCAGTCCATACTAGTTTGAGCTTGAAAAGACAAAATTTCTGGCAATTCTTTTCTGTACTCAACTTGGTAAGATTTTTGGATGTTTTCACAGAAAAATATTAGGGAAGAGGGATGAGGAGGGGGAAAGCACAAACCGAAATTGCAGCATTCTGTATTATTTACATTCTAACTGCTTCAAAGCATAAACTCTGAGCATATTATGAAGACATGAGATTCTATCTACAAATGTTAAAGCTGAAAATGAATCATTTTGATTCATACCTGCTATGTAATTATTAATTATATTAAGCTAGCATCAAAACAGCTGGTCAGAATAATGATTTAAACTTTCAAACTTCAACACTACAGCACTGATCTCACTAGTATCTGATCCATCTAATCTACATTACTTGATAATATCACTGAGCTGGTTTTGATGCATACTATGTTTGTAGATTATATATCTGTTCTGGTGGAATAACCTTTTTTCTATTGACCAAAATTAATGAGAATTCATGTTTCATTTTGGTTTTCCATTTTGCAATGTTCCAAGCATAATTTAAGCTTAATATTTTCAATGTTGGGGTTTATGCTTTACTCAAAATTTCGAAAGGAACAACAGTAGCTTGTAAATTATCATTATGTGAGAGAACTAGGAAATTAGAAGCAAATAATAAAAAGTCCTGTATGATACTGTTGCTACAGTATGATGCTTGTTACTACTTGATATGTGCTATTTGATACCGTACTATATTATAGAATTATATAATATCAATATAATATGATTTTATTATTCCATCTGAAGAAAGACAAGTTGAATTTTGCATTTAAAGGGAATCATATATGAACTATATAGAATCGTATGTGAAATGATACAGCTTATGTATGCAATTACTTCTGAGAAATCAAATTCCAGTCTTTGGCTAAATATAAATAGCTCTTGTGAAAAGGAACAGGTGAAGCTTTTCTTCTTTTGGTTTATTTAAGCAATATTATTGTATGTGTGCTGATATTATCTGTTGTCATACGTACTTCAGTTCCTAAAGGAAAAAAAAAAAATGAACTTAGTAGTGCTTTTGTATTAAACTGTAAAAAAGTTCTGAATGTTTCCTTGTCTCAATCAGTCCAATTTACAATTTAAAACACCTACCATCTGTTTGAGAAAATTAACTATAATTGGCAGTTTTACTCAAGAAAATAAGCCACGGAGCTTAAGTGTGTTGAAGGTCACTGACAAAGCGAGTTAGTGAGGTTGCCTGAAGGTAGAACTGGCACAGCATCAGTCCAAATTACACCTGCCTGTATGTTGTCGTCACTCTGTCAGTCATATCAGTACTGAAATACACTTACAGGAACAAAATGGAAATACTGGCATCACAGCCAACTTCCCTACATCTAACAGCAATAACAAGAAGGTATCAGACTTAAAAACACAGCAAAAAAGATTGCTGTGATCAAATTTCTCAGGGTATTACTTCAGTTTTTTTCTAGCATTGATGAAACCTCCTGTCCAAGCTCAAAGCCTCCTGACAAAACTACCTGGTGTAGCAGAATGAACGTACTCTGTGCCCTTGAACTATTCCCTCCACTCTAAAGAACACCCAATTTCTGCCAGCTGTTTCTTACTTGAGGCAAAATTTGAAAGGAAAAAAAGCCCCAGGAGAAAGGTAACTTTTGTAGTAGTTTTTGCTCCGCTAGAAAACTGCCAAAAGGGAAATTTCATTCATTTCAGTGTGTATGTGGTTGTACATGTGTGTCTGTGTGACATTTACCATGTTCTCACACTCTTTTTAATCTTCCGGGATGGATCTTTTAGCAACACAGGAAAATGCTGAGAATGTCCGTTGCATTGTGTTTCTTTTCAGGCACCACAGTGGGTAATTTCATACTTCTTACCAGCAAACCCTGACAAAATTAGCCATTGAAATTGGAAGAAGGAAAAGAAAGAAAATCAAATGAGGCAAATCACGCCTGACTAATCCAGTGGCCTTCTATGATGCAGTAACTGGATCATTGGATAAGAGAAAAGCTCTGGATGTCATCTACCTAGACTTCTGCAAGGTCTTTGGTATGGTTCCCCACAACATTCTTGCTGCTAAATTGGAGAGAGATGCATCTGATGGATGGACTATTAGATTGATAAGGAATTGGCTGCAAGGCTGCTATCAAAGGGTTACTCAGTGTCCAAGTAGAAACCAGTAACCAGTGGTGTCCCTCAAGGGTCTGTACTGGGATCAATAGTATTTAATATCTTCATCAATGACATACTGGGATCAAGTGCATCCTCAGCAAGTTTGCAGAGGACACCAAGCTGAGTAGTGCAGTTGATATGCTAGAGGGAAGGGATGCCATCCAAAGGGACCTTGACAGGCTTGAGGAGTTGGCCTATGTAAACCTCATGCAGTTCAACAATGCCAAGTGCAATGTCCTGCACCTGGGTTGGGGCAATCCCCAGTATCAATATAGACTGGGGATGAATGGATTGAGAGGAGCCCTGAGGAGGACTTGGGGATACTGGTGGATGAAAAATTGGACATGAGATAGCAATGTGCACTTGCAGCCCAGAAAGCCAATAGTATCCTGGGCTGCATAAAAGGAAGTGTGGAGCGTGGTTTTATTTTGCACATTGTCTAAAATCTATGACATATTAGTTTTGGCATATGTTTAATAATCCTTGCAACAAAACTATGATGGGACATTCTGTAAAATTTGCATCTAGAGTTCAGTGCAAACATCTTTCTACATTTAACATTTAAATAAACCTTTGCTGTCACTCACATTTTAACTCTGATGATATAATTTTCCTAGTGATCAAAGTGCATTGCCCTTCTCTCTCCCATATTGACTTTACCATATTTCATTTTAGTATCTAATTTCATAGGTCTCTACATGGCTTCCCTCTTCCCTCCATTATGAATTTCTGTTGTAAAAAGCAGCAGTTCCAGTAACAACCCTTAATTTGTGATTCAGATTCTTGCCTTTGAAAATAGGTTCCAAATCCATTAATATCAGCAGTATAGTACAAAACAGACCATTAAATAATTGATAATGGTCCCCCACTCAAGAATAGCTCACAGATTTCGACACCAAGAAACTGACATCATCTGACAAGTTATTTTCTTCCGACTCTTTCTTCATTCCTTTACATGTTATTACATCCTCTAGCACCATCCTTTTCTTCACACTGGTTAGCTTTCTAAAATGATGCTCTTACTTCTTCCTTACAAGACTTTGATCCTTCTTTTCCCTCATTCTTTTATTTCATGATGTTCTATTTTTTCAGTTAACTTTACCCTAGGGTCATGCTTAACTACCCATAATACATACTCTATTACCCTAAACTATCAAAATTAATTCAACCCCATGCTCTCTTCAGTTATTGCCCATCTTCAGCATTCAGTAATAATTGAATGTTACTTCAGTTTCTCTGATTTCATATTTGTTAACCTTATTTTGTTCTACATTTACTCTCTTTTTCTTCTCTAGGTATCAAGTTTTACAAGAAGTAACAAGATAATACTCATTTCTCTTAGAGTACCCAGGAATTAAAGATATATAAAAGAGAGTTACGACAAGACATATTTTGATAAACTGAAGTGTCAGAAGAGTAAACAGTAGCACCTATAATGTCAGATGCATTAAGGATAAAGCAGTATCTTATTCTCAAAAAGGGATTGAGGATAAAATTTTTGATATTCCAGTGAAATACTTCAGTGTCTAATTACAATAAGCTACTATAATAGAAGATTAATAGGAACAGATAATGTGCATATTAAAATCAAGAAAAATAATGTTACTAGAGCCTGAGGAAAAGAGCAATTAAAAGGATCATAAAGCATTTAGATACATTGATAGAAAATAACCCACAGCTGTCTTTAAAGAAAAAGCATTGTTCTTTGATGTGCTAGAAATCTTTAGGCCTCCCCCATAGAATACTTGATAAAAGAAATTTATTTGGGTTTTCAAAAAGTCTTTGATAAACCCTTTTCAGTGGGAAGATGTTGAAAACATAGTTATACAGAGAGAAAGAGGTGAAGTAATGTCATGGATTAAAAACAAGCTACACAGAGTATGTTAAGTTATAAGCAGAGGTCAATTTTCAACATAGCAAAAGATTAAAGCTGTAGTGAAATATTACCTGTATTAATTGGATGTTGTTTAACATTCTGTTAATGATCTGGAAAAAGGGATGAATTATGATATTGTACAATTTTCTAGTAACAGAAATTACATAAACCAAGGCCAGAGACAATACAAATACCTTCAAAGAGAGTTTATAAAACTAGGTAAATGATGGATGACACTTAAGGTGCTACTTTTTGAACTGAAGTCAAACATACATCTAAATGCCTATGAAGTATGACCTATTCACTCTGCAGTCAATGGAGATAAAGAATGTCTGCCCCAGGTTAAGATGAATTGCAAACAAGGTGTGATTTTTCTCTTTTTTCTCTCTGAATGAAAACTAATCTTAGCACAGAGATGGAAGTACCTATACACTAGTATGTTTAAAAACTAATAGTCCTCCACAGTGGAAACAATAACTTGAGCCAGATATACAATTAAATTCCAAATTATCCATAACTTCTAAAGAAAAAGGCTTGGGCATTGCCCTAGTCATAGCAATAAGAACTTTAAAAAAATAGCCAAATACAACACTCAGAATGTCCAAGCATGAAGTAATTCTGAAAATACAGTAATTTTGTACATTAATGTATAATAACCAGATATGGCAGGTCTTATCAGGAATGATACATTCACATCCATTTTCATTTTCACACAGAACATAGCAAAAATAGAAAGTCTTCCATCCATACTCTATATTGCTGGAAGACAGAAATGCTTTTGTATGAAAAGATATTTTATTAGAACCCACAATTCCATCTAGAGAACAGAAAAATAAAAGGGATACCATTATTGTACTGTTCATTTACAGCATGTATGAAGTGAGACTTAACTTTTTTGAGAATACAAGGAGTGTTGAATTCCTCTAAATAATTGAATATATTTAAAAGCTATTAATCTTCAAGAGCTTAACAATGGTAGATACTTAAAAAAAGCAATGAAGTCATAACGAACAGAAATACCATACATTTGTTAGTATTTTGTATTAACTTCTAAGCACGTTACACCATATAACTGACACCAACAATTCAACAAAAGACAAAACAGACAGTTATGTCTGATTTTATTGAGATAAGCGGGACTGCTTTATGTTAAAAATTAAGCTTATGGGGCAGAGATCATGAATTGTGCGTTTCACGGCTTATATCAGCCACCAAACTATCTGGGAAGAAAATTCCAGTGAAGTTTAGTTGAGACAGAAGTCTCTTGCACCATCAGGATTCCTTACCCTGATGTATGAGAGAGCTGATAGTTTGAGAGAAGTGAATAGGATAAAAATTTTTAGTGTGGTCTCGTACAACACTTTCAACTTCAGTTTTTAATGGTGTCATGGACTAAATTGACTTTCATAACAACGTAGTTATTCAAGATGTGACAGCAGTGAAATCAAAAGCAGGTGCTAGAGTGATATTAGGATTGAAGACAGACTTGTTACCGGCCCTAGTCCTCACCTGGAATCATAGAACCATAGAATAAAGCTCCCTGAAAGTTTTCTTTTTGTTGTTTTGCTTTTATTCTGACTTTAAAACTTACTGTACAGTTTGATCATATTCTCTCCCAACTTTAGCATCATAAAAGAAATACTATTTTGTTAGGGGATGAAATGTGGGCCTCTGTTCATCTTTAGAAAATTATGCATGCTTCACAGTTGTCTTAAAATAGACTTTCTTGAAACATAAAAGACAAGCACACGATTACTTGTACACAAGTACACAAAAGAAGTGCACCTTAGTTTCTAAGGTTAATTCAAATATTCAGTGCCTGCTAACTTGCTTTCAGGATGGACTCAGTAATAAAAGGAATACACAAAGATCTGTCCTGAAAGGAGCAATGGCAATAGGAAGCACAAGGCAAATCATCCTAACATCCACTCAGAAGACAGGCTGAACTAATTCAGAGCTGCAATGGCATTGTAAAAAATGCATCAAGTTGCAATTAAAAAAAAAAAAAAAAAAAAAAGCTGTGAGCCTGGTACTCCTTCCCACATGCAATTAGCAATGCAAACCAAAAGTATTTCAACTCTGTGCTTTTAGATACAAAATTTTAAAAATTGGAATAAATTATTTGTACCCTTCAGATATGTGAAACATTTTTAAACATAGCATGTTTTTTTTTTTTTTTAAATTTTCATCAGAAATCTATGATCGCTGTACCTATATATATACATAGAAAAAAAATTAACATCTGTCTTTTAAGGATTGGGGCTGCATTACCCATAACTAGAAGGGAGACTATTAATATAAGTAAGAATAAGACATAAGCATTCACAGACTGGCAACTGGGATGGGTTATTAATTACTAGATGAAGAACGGCAGCACATTCCTGGGAAGGGGTAGAGGGACACAAGAGAATGCTGATGTTTCTTTAAATCTCCAATGTATCACGACGCTTACATCATGCTGCGTTGGGTTACATCATGTTACGACTAGTGATGTAACCCGTCGCAATGCAATGCACACATCGCATTCAATCAGCACTTTTTCAGCTTGTCCACATGATCACCGTGGCCAAGAGAGGTTTGGTTGTGTTAATTAAAATTAATGTATTTCTATGGTATTTCTGGTTGTTCATAAATAGAAATTTCCTTGTTTTAAGAAAAAGAAGGAAGGCAAATAGAACTAACATGTATTCTAAATATATAAACCAAATGTGTAGAATATGCAGATAGGCTTGGTCTGATGACGAAATGAAAAGCCACCCACATGAATGTATTAGCTTAGGAGGAAGTAAATCAGGGGAGAAATATCAGGTGCTTCACTTTCATTATAAGCATGTTTCCTCTTTAAGGATAAAATACATCTTTCTGTTCAGTCAGAGTTTCTTTCCTTTAATTGAATGTGTTAAATAGAAGTTAAGGTAGGCTTTTAGGATAAGCTTTTCCTATATGTCATGGGAGTAATGCTCTTGAACTACCATAGCAGGCTTCGGCTCTAGGTGAAGAAATTACTTCCATCAAGCACCAGGCTGCTGAAGGTATCAAAACAGCCCCATCACTAGTGTTTCCAATGCATATGCTGGAGTCTGTAGCAGCTAAACTGTGGTTGATAGTGGAGCTGGTGCCTAGCAGGTATTCAGAAAGCTTGGGCAGCAGCAGAAACTGTGATTAGAGCCAAATATTTCACACCAACTGTAATCATTTGACTAACTGATAAGACTAAAACCAAGCAAGCCTGATCTTTGTCTCACCTTGCCCTTTCTTTTCATTTCTTAGCCTAGCCTTGACGCCAGCCCCTAGTGCTTGAGCAGAAGCATTTGGATTCAGCTATGGGCAATTTTTCCAGATATCTTCTATCTGAAAATGTGATAGATATTTGAATGCACAGTTGTAGCTTTTCCCTGTCATAGACCACAGTAAGTTTGTTATTTCCCACTTTGTTTTTCCATGCTATCCTTTGGAAAGCACTCTTTTTTCTAAATGTTTAAACATAGGAGAGATGAACAGCATATTCACAAAACCATTAACTTTTTTATTAATCCCATAGTCCTAATACTGAGGTTTAGATGGAGAAATGTCCATTAGCGTAGTTGCAAAAAAACTGGCAAGAAGAGTCTGATGTCATATGCCAGTATGCTCTTGCTTTTTCTGCTGCCAAATCTACTGAACACACTGCATTTTCACTGTTGTTTTTGTTTATGTTCAGTTAATGTTTCTCCCATTCTGCCTATCTTTTCAAAAGGTACACAGAGGGTGTACAGAGTCTTGCCGATTTTCTACTCTGTCTCTACCTTGCACGCTTTGCTTATAGCTTACACAAACACACACACACATGCACAAACAGGTAAGATCACTTTCTCTTGAAAAACTGATTGTAAACAGAATTTTTTTTTAAGGTTGGTCTCTAATTTTGATGTGAATATGGATCCTGTTCCATTGGCAGTTATAATCATGAAAGCATTTACCATTTCTTGACTAAATCTCACCCTTTCTGCACCTTCTGTCATCTGCTTGTTACTGTCTTCTTGCTGGAAGCTAATTCAACTGCACATGTGATTTCTCCAGAGCTCATCTCAGACAAAAATTTGCCAAGTTAACAAAGAACAACTCTTTAAACTGATTAAGCTAAAACACTCTGACTGAAATAGGTTAGGAGACAATCATCTGAGTAGCTTCACTAGCAGAGACAGCAGTTGCTATCTTGGAGGGTGACAAGCAGTGACTTTGTTTGCTGGTACAGCTGCAGTGGGAAAAGGATGTATCCGCTTCTCTGAAATATTTAAGCAGGTGAGAAGTCATTAGCAGAGAAGGAAGGATTAAGAATTTGCTGGAGTAAGATAACCATTAATTCAATCTCTAAGAAAGGAGTTGGAAAGCAGAGTGGTATTATGTCATCAGGAAGCAGGAGCTACAATTGATAAAAGAGTAGATGCCAACGAATGACAATCCTCAAGACACTCAATACAGCTGATTCTCAAAAATATGTGACTCCAAGTTGCAAAAGAAATATTTCATCTGATTTCTGTTCATATTCTTCCTAGTCCTTCTCCTTTAATGACATGCTATACATAAATCAAATCAAATACCCCTATCTTAAAAAAATACTAATGAAACCCCTGAAATCAGATCACAACACAGTCAATGTGACTAACTATGATTGACAAAAGAAAAACAGGCACATTTCTGGAACAGGGTCTTTATTCTGGTACTTCAGAAAAGTCTATATACATATCAGGCATATAGCTACTCTGAAATCAGGTCAATTTGGGGTCAGTTTTACTGAAAGCAGGATAAGAGTAAAGGATTACATCTTAAATGACCAATTCTAAAAGGAAAAAAAGAAGGGTAATGTAAATACAGTGGTGCAGACAGAGTAACTGTATTAATATGGGTAGGTTTACATGGAGCACACAATCTTTAGATGCTGTGTTTGAACAGCAATTTTTAACTCTGCTGTGTTAAAATAACTGAATCCCTGAAGCAAGAAGAGAAGAAACAGGGGACTGAGCTTGAAGGTTGTCCCTAAGGCACTATATCTTCCAGGACTCCTTCTGGGACAATGCTAATTATGCATCAGCTTTCAGACTTTGCCTAAAGGCACAATCTGGCCATAAATAATTATTCATATCATTGACTCCAGGAAAGACTCATGCTTTTCTAAAGCAAGAATGTTAAACTCTGAATCAGGTCAGAATCCCATAAACATTAAGTAAACTGAAAAGTCTTCCCCTGTAGGTTATGTAAAGCCTTTAAAGGAAAAAAATAGGTTAACTTGCTCTAAGGCTTATGCTAAAACATCTGCATTTCCTTATAATTAGTAGGGCAGTTTATTCTGGAATCTTCTACCACCTTACTGAAATGTACTATGTCCTTCCTGCCCCCAAGCAGCAAGGATTCATGACATGAAAAGTTAAGTTATAATAACCAGGCTTCTGCTAATGAGGAATAAGTAGACTCTAGCAGAATGAAAACTTCAGCAATTTGTCACCCACAAGAGAAGTCATTGGGAAAACCATGTCTTGGTTTATGAAGTATGTAGCATGATATTTCACATTTGAAATGGAAAAAACAGGTGGAATATACAGTCTGAGAATAGACTCTGTGTTGCAGAAGTTGCAAAAATGCACCCTGGCATATGAAAATCAATTCTGAGTAGATAAGTGTATTTTTTTTTTACTGATGTACAGCTTCACAGATATTTCCTTATAGTCATATTCACATATTTGCAAACTAACCACAATGTCAAATTTATTTGAAATTTAAAATGGAGTACATAACTAGTTGAGATACAGCAGGGCCATGTGGAACCTAATAATGACTTTAAAAGTTCCACTCTCATGGAGTTTTGACCCCACATTTTTTTTTGCATAACATGATTTACTATCTTGAATGCTGTAGATATACTCTTTTCAGCTCATGTACTCTGAATAGAACACTGAAAATTTTTTATTCTAAGTCATTACATTGTCAGTATTTTCACTGCTTTAATACTGAAGTCCTAATCTCTATTTTAAAAACTATAATCTTACTGTTCATTGCACTTGTAGAAATGCATCTTCATATATGTGGCAAAACCAACTACTGACTTTAGGATAGGCACAGATTACATTCATTAACATTATGAAACAATATGTCTGCTTCCACATAAAATATCATTATTATTTTGTGTAGATGGAGTGACATGAAGACTATTTTATCATATACATTTAATGTAATAAGACAATATCAGGGAAAAAATAGGCCTTCAGCAGCTTAGGAAAAATTAACTAGAAAAGGAAAAAGTTAGTACATTGAAATCCTGCCTCCTCAGCCCTCATTAAATTTAGCATCTTTTTTGAAATGGATTCTATTGTATGTGCACATGAGTGTGTGCTTGTGGATCTTAAAAGTTGTAAAAAAGTCAACAGGTAGCAGAGAGGTAAATAGGTTATTTAATTTTTGGTCCTTGCTTTACCCTCAGTACAAGCAAATGTAATGTGAACTTTGCCATAAGATCTGTTAGGGTGACTGTCATATTTATTCTAAAAACATTGTTAGAATGACAAACCATAAGTATGTCCAGGTACTGCTTGTTCCATTGCTTATAGACATACTGCAAATGGAAACCTGGAAATGATACAAAGGAAAGCATGAGTTTAACAGAGAACTATAATCTCAAGTCCACCTGCAATTTAAAAGAGAAGTAAAAACATGAAATTTCTACAAGAAGAAACTGCATATCTTGTGCTGCTAATTCCTTACTGCTGGTAGTCCATCCAAATAAATGGGATATATAGATAAGTAGAAAATATTTTCTAGGGACTGTATTTTGAAGAAGCGGTCTTTACAGCAGAACATCATCCCAAAAATCCATGACAAGCTACACCAAGTTGCTCATGTAAGTTACCCTTAACAGTTCCAGCATTAAAGTCCCTTTCAAAAGTTGCCATACATGACTGGAAGAGAAAGTGTAGAAAGCAGACAGCAAGTCCTACCAACAGGAGCTCAATTAACAGTTCAGGTAATAAAAAAAAATGAACCATGTTTACGAGAAACCTCTGACAAGACCTTTATTACTCCTTGATGTGGTGTAGAAAGAAAGAAATTCTTGTTCTTCTTGACTACCTTCCTTTATCACCTGGGATGCACGTCCACTGGATCCTGCCGTGAACCACACATCCACACTTGCAATGACTATGTCCGCTGTCATGAAGCTTTCCACCACATCTGACTGTATTTAGGACTTCATGTGTAGGCTTCATGTGTGGTTTCACATGTTCTTGATTTCTAATGTTGAGAAGTCTGAGGAAATCTCGGACTTTCTGATATATATTCTTGGGTAACAACAAAAAAACAAATTCTACAACCAGTTAGAGAGCTACAATTAAACAACAGGGAAGGATGCCACATAGGCATGAAGGACACACCTTCACTACACCCTTTTATAAATCCACAGTGTTCTGCTTCATCCAGTTTTGACTAGTACTCATTTCTGTGGAAATACCTGCAACATTTGAGTTGAACATTTGTACAAAGTTACCATCCTGACAACTGACAAGCTTTGAAGGAAGCTGGTATCCCCACAATACTTTTGGGCAGTTTTTTGGTTTTGTTTTTTTTTGTAATACTGGGTGCTTGCTACAAAAAGAACTATCTCTGAAAATATAATGTAGCTAAAACAAATTTTCCAATGCATCTGACATATAGTTACATCATTATGATTATTGCTGTGTTCAGTTTGGTCAAGAATTGCAACATAATAACAAAACACTAGTTATGTCAGACCTTTGTACTGAAATACGCAATGGTAAACTTTCAGTCCAAAATTTAACAAGGATTTATCCTTAGATCACAGTAGATTTCTCATACAGAAAGTCATGAACTATTTTCTTATTATACCATTAAATCTCTTTTCTATGCAAAATATTTTACTCTGCTGCTTTAATTAAGATTCTAGAAGAGAAAGCAAGAATCCTTTTGGCTCTATTCTATATCTAATGTTGCTATTTGTATGATACTGCTTTCTTCCTTCACAGGCAAACAGTAAATTTGGTCCATGGGAGTTTGGCTGCTCTCTGTTGGTTACTAGTGCTAACTGATACTACCCCATATTCCATGCATATTGACAATTTCCAGGTATTTTTTTATATTAGAGTACATATGTTATTCTTTACAAATAACAACTCTTTTATCAAGCTTATTAATTACACTAATTCGTTTGAAACATCCGATGACAAACAGAATGGAAGGTCTTCATTTTTGTGACTGCCATTCGCATAGCTGATCTAGAATTTTTCTGAGAAAGACTGTAAGGTTTATTTTGCAATTACATTTTTCACTTCGTTTCATAGGCCAATGAGCCTCCTGGAATTATGTCTCTCCTTCTCTACAAATAATTACACTGTTAATTAATTTCCGCTTCAATTTCAACACCTTGTGTTGCTAAAAGTTTCGGAAAAAAAAATATCTGCAGTCTGAATAGCAGAGATCTAAATTAATGTTGCCTCTCAGGGAAGCAAGGATTGATTCAGGAACTCTACCTTCTCTACTGCAACAATTGACAGCCCAACCAGCATGACAATATTAACCAGTCCAGCCCAGCTGGTGTATAAGTCAGGAGTACCCAAAATGATGCCATCTCTTGCTGCCTTGAATTGCCACACAGGACATGGGAAGATCCAGGAATAATGTGAAAAGCAGGGAGTCAGAGGAATAGAATAGGTGACCAAAGATACAAATGTCTAAGAAACAGGTAATAATTTTTCTTTGTATCCAAATGATTACTATTTATTATTACTGTGTAAGAGCTCTTGTAACACTAAATACCAGAGAGGGCAGGGGAGGGGCAGGGAAAAGGCACAGTTCTCTGTTCTTATTAATTTCATGTGTTAATATATACAAATTAAGATATGGTGATTCCACAGGACCAAACTAAAAGCTAATGCTAACTTATGAAAACCTGTTTGTGATTTGCTTCTGTTTTTATGTTTTTC
The DNA here is from genome assembly GCA_031468815.1 of Morus bassanus. Taxonomy (NCBI): domain Eukaryota; kingdom Metazoa; phylum Chordata; class Aves; order Suliformes; family Sulidae; genus Morus; species Morus bassanus. The sequence continues at coordinate 80,192,566 of CM062568.1, forward strand.
TTATTACATACAGTGGTAGTAGTGTTTTGCTTATGCAGTTTAGCATTGATGGCCCACACAAAAGCTGTTGGCAGCAAAGAAACAATACTATCCACACAATGGAAGGGTGAAAATGCATTAAATATTTGTATTAGATTGGAGTAAAGCATAAAACTTGCATAATGGAAGTTTCCACGGAAGAAAGTCTTATTTATTTAGTATTAAAAAAAAAAAAAGAACACAAAAAAACAAGATTTAATAAGAAATCCAGTGAGAACTGAGTGCAGTGAAGTTTACTTGCATTACAACAAAGGTGTCAAAAAAGAGATTCAGTCTTAAAAGTGGCATGACAGAAAGAAATAGAAGACTTGAGGAAGAATTTGACCATGTTAAAGGAGGTTTCAAAGAAAGAGAAATTGATTTTAGTGGCTTTTGTAACTGATACGCTTTATATTGAAGAATTTACTCTATTTCTTCAAAACTGCAGACTTTCTTGTTGAGGTAGTTTCATTTCACACACCTAGAGCTAACAATAGGTAAGTCTTACAGAAGAAATTAGAAACCAGACGTCTTCTCCCTCAACAGCACCTGAACAACCATTTCTATGATACTGTCTAGATCAACAAACGTTTAACAACCTGATGCCCTTGAAATGGAAATGACTAAGAAAAGCCACTCTGGAATACCCCATTGTATGGTGGTTGAAGCACTTTCCTCTTGCAAGGAACGTGTAGGTTCATGTTCCCTTAGCAGAGGAAACAGATGGATTGCCTGCCATACTATAGATAAATGGTTTAAATGTTGATAGTGAATAAAAGGAATCCAATTCTCTTCTCTTCTCCCCTTACCTGAATCCACCTCAGAACAAAAGGGTTAAAAGAATGAGAATATTTGCTTTTAAACCTTATATTAGCCTAAAGGCTACAACATAGTTCATATTATAAATGTGTGCAATGCAACAAAGGGACTTTGCCCCTTGGTGGTAAAGCTGTAAATAAAATATAAATCAAAAATTATTTCTCCTATTTTAGACAACCACCATTTAACTCCTAAAAGCCAGGTTTCCTTAGGCAAACCCACACCATTGGCAAAATACCTCTGGAATCTGCATATGCACCAACAATAACACAATGAAATCATGATTTCTAGGATTCGTTAGACTTAGGATTTATTTGATATACTTTGAAACAATATGGTCTTAGAAAAGAATAAAACTTCACTCTGTACAACATTGTTTTTCTTCTACTCTGACATTATTAATTTCAATTAATTCCACACATGCTGCTTTGACCCTGTCAGTAAAAGAAATACATTGCATTTATTTCCAAGAAACGAAGCTGAGTGGACCCAGCAACAACAACAACAACGATAATGTATGGTCACAGGCAGATTTCTCTTCTGGCCTGCCCCTTTGAGCCTGCCGAATGTCACCTGTGCAGTCCCACACACACATCCCACAGCCCAACTGAAAACTTTCTGGTAGGAGTAAATTGTCTAGCCAGACTGGTAATAGGAAGGTGATGCTAGCCATCTAACAAGGATTTTCTGAGTCATTGAAAACAAAGATACTAAAAATATGTTTTTAAAGTTAAAAAAAAAAATCTAACTCAACATATTCATAAAGTCTTTACTATTGTATTTTAGATTATGAAGCCCTGTGAGCCCAATGCCTTGCATTACACTAATGTATACCATAGACAGATACATTCCTGATATGAATAATAACCTTTCACTTCCATTAGGATTTTGTTACAAGGTTGAATTGCCCTTACTGACAAGAACTATAACATAAAATAAACTAAAATTAACTTAAATTAAATAAACAATATTGGGATGCTTGAAGTATTTGAAGTAGTCCCACTTCAAAATCTCAGGCCTTGGTTCTTGTTATGCCTTTTCTGTTACATTTAAAAGTCTCTTAGTGCTTGCTATTTTCTCCCTGTGAAGGTAGTTAAACACTGTAATCAAGTCACTTGTAATCTTATTTTTGGTAAGCTAAACAGATTAAGTCCTTTAAATATTTTGCCGTGAGGCAGTGTCTCTGTCTCTCAAGTAGCCCTTTTCTGCATTCTTCAGTCTTACACAATTTTTAAATATGTGAGCTCTATCAGTGTTCTAAAAAATACTGAGATTGAAAATACCAACTGAAACAATTGTTATTGTATTTCCCAATAATAAAATACTAAAATAATTATGACTAGAAAAAGGAAAAAAAGAATAATAATGTTTAAACAATGCAATAGCTTCCAGGTATATCAAATTGGAACTTATATCTGACAAGTCACATGGCTACTAATATACTAATTATTGGTATATACTCATTATTGGCAACGTGCATCTTAAAACAAGGACTTCCTACTTGGAGTTTATTCTGCTTATCGTGAAGCTAAATTTAGACCTACTGTTGTCAACAAAAAAGATCAGTACCAACATTATATATTCTGTGGTTGTTTAAGCAGAAAATAATTGGTGGGGAAGAGTAAAAAGAGAAATCTCATTTATATCCAAATCCAGCAAATTGAAGAGTTCATTAAAAATGACAGAATAAATTAAATTATAGAAAAGCCTTCCTAAAAGCCAGCTAAATTGACATACAACTTGGATACTGCTCTGCAGGCTTTGAGGCTGTTAGTCTGCTAATTTAAAAGGTTTAAACCTATTCATTGCTAATGAATGTGCTATGCCAACAGCTCTAAAGACAGAAATATTCTCTTTATCTACAGGATGGGTACAGCAAAAGAACATAAGTATGACTGTACTGAGTCAGATCGAAGAGTGGAGTTTCTTTCTTATAGTGAAGATACTTGAAACAGTAAAATGACACTTACATTTTATTTCCAAATACTTATTTCCAGTTACCTACATACCCATGCTTGAAGAAACAGAGGTAAAAGAAATAAACAAAGAATTACTAAGCTAATTAATGTTAACTAAGGAAGTTATCAGTTTTGTAAGGGCATAAGTTTGTGTTTCTTTAGCAGTCCAGTGAAATCTCAAGTATACAAGGTGATACTGAAACCTTCAGTGAATACAGTGCTGTAATTGTGCAATAGGTAAGTAGGCAATTACAAGTGATGATGTAAAAAGCTTGATAAGTTGTTTAGTTTTTTTTTTTTCTTTAAACAAGAACATCCATTTGGATAATCAGAAACAGTAAAGAAAAGGATGAATAGGTGGCTACTGATGTGCAACAGATAGGCAGGCAGCCATTGTGTGCAAAGAGTACAGCACTATTATTTTCAAATGCTCCAATCAGAAATACTGGAAAAGAAACTAATGAATTGAGGAAAAAGTCCACAAAATAGCAAAGGTGTTACAGAAAGCTTTTTAAAATTCCAGGAACTACTGATATTTCTATAATAAAGTTCATATGATGTGTCAATGAAGGAAAACAACCAAAAGAAACAGCTAGGAGTACATCCTGGGTAATATCACAACTGGAGAGGAATGAGAGTGAAAAATTCGAGAGACAGAATATGCAAGATGCTTAAGACTGCAGAACATGTAAAGTTTCTAATTATCCAGGCAATAAATGCTCATTAATAACTGCAAAATTAATACATTTAAATGCCAATGGAAATAGATTCCCTTGAACTACTCAGATTTCATGACTCAAAGTAATTATGAACTTCTCTGAGATGGAAATCTCTCATCAGCCCTTAAAAGGGATCAGGTTGCACCTTCAACTAAAACATTTCATCTCAGATTAATAAAGAATGGATTAGATAAAAATAAATTTGGCAAAAGTAATAGATTTTATTTATATGTGTGTGTATATATATATATGTGTGTGTGTGTGTATGTTTACAAACATATGTATATATACACACTTGGGATACATTAGATACTAGGAGTTTGTTTATGCAAAAGCCCATTTTAACTGTTCTTGAAATGAATACATTTAACCCAATACAAAAACTGCCTGGACCTCATTTCCACTTACTGCAGTATAATTAAACTTTTAAAATATGATGAAAATTCTTTACAAGTCAATGTTGGCCTATCATACAGCTGGCTCCAGAACTAATCTCTGTGCAGGTAAAACCCTGAGAAGACATCTCAACACAATCATAGTATAGATCAGGACTTTTCCAGAAAACAAAAATACACTTATGAGTAAACAAAAGACTGCTTCTTGCCTACAGTAAAAGATGAAAAAAGAACTACCAAATATGCTTATTCAGACCTGTGAATAGAAGTCCAAAAGGAGAACGTAAAAAGTTAAGGGTTGATGTAGAAAAGTACCTTATTTGCAGAGGAAGCAGAAGGTAGATATACTAAAGGGAACATAGCTAAGAAATAGTGCAGATGCTGTGTTATTTAGGGAAAAAAATAGAAAAGGTCATAATGAAATGTCTGTATCCCATCATAACTTTTTTTAACCATTTATCCTTTGGTATCTATACTGTTATTTCTGGGAAAATGTAGGTTTTCTTTACCAGCTTAGATCTACTTTGCCATGGCCCAGTCTCACCAGAGAGGATGAACAATGCTCTCTGGGTACTCTTTGGTCTGGCAGGAATTTGGGACAGGCCTTCCCAGTGACTGTAAAAATTACTGACTTTTTTGGTGGTTGCTGCTGTTTCCTCCTTCAGCAACCTTGTCTAGCAAGTCAGTCCTGCTTACTGAGGTCCAAACTAGAGAAATGTATTGTCATGGCCATTTGCTAACTGTTAGCAGTTCCCCACTTTGCTAGAGCTTTGGATTGCTCCTCAATGGTTCTTGGCTTTCTCCATCCACCGCTAAGCCCAAGCATTTAACTTGGGCATGCTGAGTGACTTGGCTGCTATCAGATATTCCTTTAATGGGTGTTCTGACAGCAGACTGGGCAAGATCCAACCTACCATCTGCTGAACTTAAGAAAACAAATACAGTGCTTATATTTCATCTAACACAGCATACAACTGTCATGGTTTTAGCTGGGATAGAGTTAATTTTCTTCACTGTAGCTGGTACAGTGCTGCGTTTTGGACTTAGTATGAGAATAATATTGATAACACACCGATGTTTTAGTTGTTGCTAGGTAGTGCTTACACTAGTCAAGGACTTTTCCAGCTTCCCATGCTCTGCCAGGTGCACAAGAAGCCGGGAGGGGAGGGGGCACGCCAAGATAGCTGATCCAAACTGGCCAAAGGGATATTCCAAATCATGTGATGTCATGCCCAGTATATTAACTGGGGGGAGTTGGCCAGGGGAAGCAGCGATCGTGGCTCGGGGACCAGAAGCATTGGTTGGCAAGTGGTGAGCGATTGCACCACTTGTTATTTGTTTTTTTTTTTCACCCCTCCTCCTGAAGTTTTACCTCTCTATCTTTCATTATTTTCCTTTTCATTATATTATTATTATTACTATTACTGTTACTGTTTTATTTTAATTATTAAACTGTTCTTATCTCAACCCATGAGTTTTTTTATTTTGGCCCTTCCGATTCTCTCCCCCATCCCACAGGGGTGTGGGGAGTGAGCGAGAGGCTGTATAGTGTTTAGTTGCTGACTGGGGCTAAACTACGACATCCCCCTAAAATCATATGAGTTGTGCTCAGTATAAGTTTTCCTTTCGGGGGAGAATTGAGAGGTCTACCAGCTTCCTTAAACTAATTTCCTCCGAGCTACAGCACTGACAGCCCCCTTCAGAGAATAAAGGAACACTTTCTTTTTCTTTACTCATTTCTGTGGCCAGTGACTTTACCTATGAAGTGTAATTTTTCAGCAAAAATTTAGAGTTTGTCCTTAGTTCTCTTACCTGAGAGCTTATCTATGCTACCCTATTGCGCAGTAGAGTACTGAAGTGTAATGAAATTATCAGAGTATACAGGTGATTTTACAGGAAATATAAATCAAATATAAAAGTAATTTTCAAAGCAATTATCAGGTAAATAGGTTAGTGCTTTTTCATTGTTCATGAAAAATTCACAAGGGTGTATGTACTTTCTGGGCTATTGGCAAGCCAACATATTTTTGGAAAACTATACATAAGGCTCTTAAAATTATTTCTTCATAAACTTCAGGAACTATTGTAGGCTATATATGAGTGGCATCAAGACTGCAGAACAACGTCACTCTCTATGTTCCTAAAAAAAGGCGCTAATAAATGCTGGTCTCAAAATTTCCACAAAGAACATAGAAAATCATAGGTACAATCTGTCTGTGACTTCTAAATGATCAACTTCATATTGTTGATAAGAAAAGAGAAAACTTTGTTAATTCACTTGATCAGTATGTCATGTGGGGGTGGGAGGAATCATCCTTGGTTTATGCTGATGAACATACAGGGTGCTAGCTCTTGCTATTTTATTCTGTTTCAGCTGAAGTTCACATTACCTTCAGATATGACTAGGATAAAATTACCAATTACATATTCATATGTCATCTTGATTACTAGAGCTGACACATGTTTTAATTCTCAAGGTGTGAATCATTACCATTACAAGACATTAGATAAACTGTGGCTCTTCGTAGTATGTGTACCTCCAACTCACCATAAACATAGGATAAAATGCATTAGCTTAAGCATCCGTCATTAATACTTTTTACATCTAGGTTAAAAGTCAGGGCATTTAAAATAGACTAAGAATGTGTACATAGTCAACTCATGTAGCTATGTCTTAGACTGCAATAGTCCAATTGTGTCTGAACTCTTTTCAGTCATTCTTGCTTCTGACGGAGCAATGCGCCTGCCAGTAAAGAGGGAACACATCCACCATGGAACCATTTAGACTTTGAAATCAAATGAAGCTTACAGACAAGGTTACAGCTAGCTGATTGGAGAAAGCAATCTAGGGAATACACAACCAAATGCTGCACTAAGGAAATGGGAATCAGGGATATGTGTGATATTTTCTAGTAATAACCACCTCTTGTGTTACTTAAACCCAACATTTTTTAGTTCTACACAAGGTAAGTGTGCTGCATGCAAAAAGAATACAATGTCTTCGAAGGATTAAGCTCTGACAACAAAAGCGTTTGGCTGCTCCCTGTAAGGGTTGTTTAACAGCCACAAGAAAGCGAAAATAGTGAAAATAGTCAGCACGGGTTAGGGTCTTTTGGCCTACACAATCTTAGCTGACTGAAAAGGGCATTAAACAAGTTCCATGCATAAAGAATGTATCTGGTGGTCCCAAAGTGCTGGACCCAGCGTACAAGTACATATCCCATTAGGTCGAGTCTCAGGAGGGTGTTTATAGGTCATGTGAAGTATTAATTTCAGAATAATCTACAAGGGTTATGCCAACTAGGACATAGCCGTCTGGCAGATCTGCTAGAGCAAACACTTTATATTGTACTCAGGAGTAATTTCTTTATTAGTTGAGAGATAATGAAGAAAATTAAAAGACTCACAGAAACATTCCAAGCCATTATGTTGCATCTGAAAATGGCATACTTTCTTCCAAAATCCATTTCTACTTCATGCTTTTGGTAAGCTTTAGGAGAGAAACCTGTTAACTGTGCATCACATATTAGTAACAGCTTTTTTGCATTTATCAGTAATTTTCCTGATCCCTTCTGAGTTTAAATACATTACACTGGCAGCTTATATGCTTTATCCAACCACAAAGTTTTTCCCATCTTTAAGTATCTGAATGCCTCAGGATCCTCTTCTGGCATAAGTCATATTTCCTATATGTCTCTACTTTGTGAAGACTGAGAATAAAGAATTAACTTTGATAGCAAGGCTTCACTCTTCTATCACTAAATGAGTACAATCATCTTTTAGATGCCTTAGTTTTAAAGCTCTTTACTGAATTCTTTAAAATGGTACAATGGCTCCCAAATCTATTGCCCCTTGGTCCTTTCAGAGTTTTGCTTAGAGGTTACAATACAATGCAATGGTATGAAAGTACTGCCAGTAAATGGGTCACAGAGGGGAATATGATGGAGCCTAGAAAAATCTATGCACACAAACAAAAGAATGCAGTCTTTTAGGTTCTAAGTATATACGAAGTAACTTGAGCCTTTTATCACCCAGGGGCTTTTCCTTCTTGCAGTTGTTTCTAACCCTAATCAGAGAAAATCAATATGATCCTCATGTTCTAAATGGACAACAAAGGCCCAAAGGCAGCAGATAGTCTATCTCACATCTCTCTCTGTTAGAAATGCCCTCAGACTACCTAAGTAATACAATCCTTTTGGTAGATTAAAAAGAAAAAAAAAAAAAAGAGAAAGAAAAAGCCAGGCAATTTTGCTTCACATCTCTGTATTAAAGAAGAAATCTATAATAAATCTGTACAAGAAATGGGGAAATTGGAAGGCAAATTAGTAGGTGTTTGTGGTTCCAACTAATGCTTGCAAAAGAAATAGAAAAGTCACAAAACAGGGGAAAAAAAAGTTACTTGTGGTAAAATAACACATTCACTAAGTACCTCATGAAGAAAAACACGCTTTAAACTAGCTGCACTTATAATGCAGAAATAACTGTTCTATCATCCGGTTTTAAGAACTAATGGTGACTATCTTATCATTTCTGTTGAGGCAAAGTGGGAAAAAGATCACAAGAGAAAAAAACTAACACAGACAAGCAAATCTAAAAGCTATTTAATTGGATTTTAAAAGAAGTCAGTTAATAATCCCAACACTAAGTCATCCTGATTTACTGTATTAGATACGCAAAACAAGCACGGAAAAATAGCATGCATTTAGAAGTTTGATACAATATTAAGAACTACCACAGCCGGAAGCAGCACTCACAAATGGCATAAACTATTAATTTCATAATATTTTCAAAACTTGACACATGCTTGTGCTTTCTAAACTTATCATTACTTACTAACTTCTTCAATTATCTATGAATAATAGAAAATTATCTTAAGTATTACAAACCACATTTTCAAAGGTGCTAAAAGCTGAAAATAACTGGTTGAACTAAAGCAAGATAGGTGTTACAGAATGGAGATCTTTCACTGGCTTCCTAGATGCTCAGGCATTTTTATAGGCCGTTGTATGCATTTAGAGAACTGACACTTTCAAAATTTGACCATTATCCTCCTCTTAATTCTTGCAATATCTGAAATACTTGCTGGGCATATTTATACAACAGGGGGTGGGACGAGCATTTCATGTTGACAACCAAAATGCAAGCAAGAGCTGTTCAGCTACAAATGAAAAATGAAAACAAACAACAACAACATACAGCAACAACTAAATTAAAGAAAACCCTAATGTACCACCATAGGGTACATTAGGATCCTCATGTACTACCCTACAACCTAAATGCAGCTTGCCAGGCATAGCTGAGTGGCCCATTGAAGGAATCCAGTACACAAGGACTAAGACATGAGAGAGAATCAGGTTTTCTGTCTTCACCTGATCCATTCACACCCACTACATAGCTAATTTCATGGTCCACCTATTTGACAGTTGTCTCCCTTCCAAAAATTAAGAGCTGTAGCTGATGTTTCCTCATCTTTTGCTGCCTCTTGTGTGTAACTTTGGTAAAAAAAAAAATATAATTAAGAATACCTGGATAACAGCTTTTGTGAAAATGGAAACTGAGGCTACAACTATTTTATGGTATTCACTTTTAAAGTGAGCAAAGAGATGGTGGCAAAAGTCAGTAGCAACAAGTGTTTGCAAGGAATAGTGAAACTGAATAAAGAGAAAAGAAAAATGGATTGAACATCCCTCTGGGGTTTATTGTGAAAATGGATACAGTCAAGAATAAAAGTTTACCTATTCAATCCATCTACTATGGTTTAGTTCCAGGAATAAGAGTGAAGATATTATAGATAATCCCTTGATAATGAAAATAAAGAATAAACCATGCAGCATGATTTTTAGAAATTTTTTCCAGTTTTTTAAATTCATGTTACTGCATTTATTTGTATTCAGTTTTTTTCTTCAATCTGTTTTCATTAAAATATTCCCACTGAGAGACTGTCATACTAAACTGCTGTCTTCTGTACAAAGTTTCTGTCATTTTCTTTGACTTAAATACACTTTGAGGTAATTGTTAGTGACAAAGCATGGCAATTATTCCATATAAATCATTTTACACATCATCACAGTAAGCATTTGATTTGATCCAACTCCCAAGGACACACCCTAGTCATCAATTGCAACTCAGCCTATTGTACCTATTCCCAGAAAGCAGCACAGGATCTATTGTTTAGGTAGAGGGAGTCCTGATGATAAAAGCATCTCAAATCGGCAAGACCATAAACATATCAGTCCTTTTGAATCAGATATATAACAGCTGAAAGCCAGATATTTTGGAGGGGAAGCCCTCCAAAATTTGTGTAATTTGGCACTTTGGTTGACTTAATATAGCTTAGTCATACTATTAATTCTAATGATGATAGCAAAAACTTTGAACACTCTGTACTGTCAGGGAGGATGCAACTTCATCATGCTTAAAGTTTTTGTCTCAGTGAAATAAGAGGATGCAAAACATATTTAGCATTTTGCGTGATTCAGCTATATAACTATAATACAGAAAATGGAGAGCCAATGGCATCATTGAAAAAAAAATCTGCTTCTGTCTAAGTTGAGGTTATAAATTAGAAGAACAAAATTATTCCTGTTTATGTAGGAATGTTTCTACTAAGTCACCGTAACTGAACAGATCAAATCCTCTACTTTGGAATCAATTCTGTCATCAAATGCCTTGTAAGAATTTCAAAGTGAATATTATTATTTGCTATTCAATTACAAACTGGTGCCTTTTCAGTATGCTTCTCATCTAAACCTTTATTATCTTATAATAAATTAGTTTTGTGTAAGTTTGTCAGTGTGAGTGCATATTTTGCTCAGAAAGGTTTTATTCCATTTTTAATTCCTCAATCCACAAAAATAGAACCAACACTTGCAACGTTATTAATTTTCAGATTGGGAAAGGTGGATGGGATCCTTTCCTATCTGTTTAAAGGGCATAAACCAGCACCTGTTTGCATGTTTTATTATTGTATTCACCAGCATAATTTGTGGCGCTCTCGATGTCGAGATAGAAAAAATTAGTTTGCTGGTAACTTGTGCTCCCTCTGCTGGCTGAATAAAGCGTGAAGAGCAAGCAAAAGCATAACCGTTGAGGCACTATTACAAATGCAGAATTATTATTTGAAATTTCCTAGCCAGTCTAAAAATACCACATAAAAGATATTTGATTCTAATTTATTTATAAGAGGATGAAATGTATATATTTGGATTGGGTTTTCATTTGCCCTTCTGCATATTTACTAAATCAGACAATGTATCCATGATTTCCAGCTATGATGGCTTGTAAACATTACCAGTGATTAATCGGATAGTCATTTGAGTCAGCACAAAGTAATTTCTCTCCATTAGATTAAATATGTCACACCCTGTCAATTAAAAATCCATTTAACACCAACCCAGCAATAATAAGCATTTTGGAACGAAGCAAATTCCCTATATATAGTGTAGGAATTTGGCCTAGCACTGCAAATAAATTTATTCTTCACTATAAGTTTGCCTACAGCAAGAACTGTAAAAGACAAATTTTACTTTTATTATAACATTTCTTTAATGGATTTTTAACACATCAGCACCAGATAGCTGTAAGCTTTAGTTCATTTTCATGGTTTTATAATAATTATTTCTTATTGATTGTCTCTTTGGGTATCAGCAGCAACATCCACATTAAAAAAGCCCTAAACCCTAAGCATATAAATTCATCCATATTCCCTCAGATGATGATAATATCGCAAACACAAATGAAATATGCTATCTTTAACATTTTTTTTTTCTTTTTTCTATTCGGATAACAACTAATACATTCAGCTAGTACTATCACAAAATATGAGCATATGTAATTGATTATATGCCAGTCTGAGAATCTTAACTTTATCTGGAATCATAAGCAAGAAGCACTGATGTAAAGATTTGAATGCTAGAGATATTCTTTCACTTTAAAAAGGATGACAAACCAAAGTATTGTGCAAAAAAGCTATTACACTCAAGAGAAATTTTTTTCTTCATTTCAGTTGTCAACAATTTTTGTCAGGAATTTTGAGGAGCAAATGATAAGCATTTGCTTTATTTTGAATTTGTGTTAATTTCTTTTGTAAATACCTAAACATTTCTAGAACAGAATCGCATAGTTGCTTGGTTCACACACTACCTATGACTATCACATTGATGTGGGGACAATTCCTTCAAGTATTTCCACATATGGAGACTGATTTATGAGCCTTGTGAATTAGTTCAGCTACTCAGCAAGTGTCGGTTTTGTCTGAAGCTGCAATTAATGTGCTGAGTAAGGGAAACTGAACCATATTTGAACCAAAAGATACAAATAACTTTCAAAACTTTCTTACCTATACAAAAAATACCTGAAGGAAGATCAGTGAGATCACAAAGCTTTAACAGGAAATCAATGCTAATACAAATGGTATAGCCATGACACTGCTAAGATCTGAGCATACTCCATGCTATTCACTGCCCAGAAGTCTGCCAAGGACCCACTGCACTGCCCTAGAGCAGAGGCACTACCTCAGCGTTAGTACGCATCATGTTAATTTGCATTTTGTGAGAAAGCAAGAAGACACATAGTGAAAAGCAAAAGTGTACAAAGACATGTTTTGCAGGAATGCAGAGGAAAACTACATTAAAAAAAAAAAAAACAAACCACACACACAAAAAAAAAATCACCCTGAAGAGACAAGTGGGAGTCAACGGGCAGAATGAAGGAAAAATCGCCTGTCTGATCTGTCTCATGACCCACATGACTAAAGACTGTTTCTTTTGCGTCACTGAGCCAAATGGCACAGCCTCTACATTTCAAAAGGCACTGTTCTTTGACTAAAAGGATGATAACGTTAATTTGTCTTTGCAGAAGAAACATTAATTCATAGTGCTTTAAAGAACATTCTCCCCATTCTAGCAGGTTTTCCAACATGAGGTAATGATGAGACTCTAGGAAACTGTGCCAAAAATCCTGTTCAGATTAGATAATGTCATATTGAATGCTGAGCCTTCTTGCTAGGCTTCACTGCATATTAATTCCTGAAAAGGCCATTTGGGTGCAATCCTGTAAAGTGCCTGTGGAATGGGTAACTCTTGGAGGGAAGGACAGCATTTTGAAATCAGCAATTAAATCTGAGTTTAGTTCTAAGGATTTAAGAACTTTATTTCATCTAGATTAGAGTCCTGTTCTTTGGTGTCAGAAGGTATTTGTGACTGTTAAAAGCAAGAATGTAAAATAAAAGCCTGGATTACCCACAGCTTTATCCGGGTAAGCAGAGGGTAGTCAGACATATGCCTTCTTCTTTCTCACAGATGCTGCAATATTTCTGGATTAGGAGGAGAGGATATATTGGACCCTAACAGTGACAAAATTGGCTTGAGGCGCTCTGACACAATGGGGAGTTTATCTTTCACAATGGAGAGCGATTTTCTCTCCATCACTAAAAAGTTCATATTTATGTTCAGCTGGAATTATATGCAGTAATTCCAATGTTATCATTTTGTATTGTAATTGTTATCTATTATTAATCCCTCTCACTTTAGAAAGTGATACAAGCATTTTACAAAAGGATATGTCTTATTGTGTATAATTTTTGTACAGTATAAGCTGAAATGACTTTAAATAACATGAGAATTTTAATAATGTATTTGTATATTTCCAAAGACGAGAAAGAATTGACTGAAAGGGTGGAGGTTGAAAATAAACCAGTCATTGACAAAAACTGTGACAATCTTGAAACTGAGAACACTTTTGCTATACTCTGTTTTGTCTCAGGAAAACATTATTTGAAATATGAAACTATGCAAACATTATCATCTTTTAAAAAAACACTTCTAAATATGTTTTAAAATAGACCTATAATATTTAAAAAAAAATTAACTAAATTTAATTAGTTTGCTCTTAAAAATACTTTGGAAAATAGGAGTAAAACTCTACATTCCTATACCAATTATGCAAATTATAACTGACTTTAAAAAACACATAATAAAAATTTTGAAGAAGAATTAAAACTATAAACATGTAAACAATAGGTACTGGATTCTTAATTTCTTAAAGCTATATACGTAAATCCCAATTTGATTTTTTAAGTAGCTACTTAAATTTACAAAAGCAGTGAGGAAATAACAGAACAATGGCAATTTTGAGATTACCTGAAAAATGTCAGATATGCATCTACTGAAACCTGAAACTACATAAAGTTTAGGAGAATCTACTCTACAGAAATTAAGGTTTATTTGGAAAATAAATATATTATTACTATTATCACCTACTAATAATTCAACAAAAATAATGTTGTACAATATTGTACCTATGTTGTACACTATGTTACTACTTTTATGTATGGACCCTCATTCTTTGTATTAATAAAGAAGCCATTGAATAGCTTACTTTTCTTTATTCCATGCTATCAAAAAATTGTAAAGATGGGACTCATTTTTCTACTATCTTTTTCTCCCCTCCTCCCACCAAAAAAGGGGAAAAAATATTTTCTTTATTAATATTTATCAGTATAATTTTGATAAAAAGGCTTTTTTTCAAGTTAAACAGACACTGCAATTCAACAGCAATGACAAGGAGAAGGCTGCAAACACTCAGTTATATACTAAGCAGACATTTACTAATATTAAAAAGTAGCACAGTACTATAGTACATGCAAGCTACAGAAATCACCTAACGCACATCTCCTTTATCAGCTTTGTTCAAGTTTTTCATTTCTTTATTTCTTAGTCAGATAGAAACAGAGTCTAAAGATGCAGGTACCTTTCCTTCACATCACTGCTCAGAGAAGGAACACTGTTTATCTCTGCTGCTTCCCAAGACTTTTTTCTTCCTGGTAGCCCACAGTTAAACATACCACTAATCCTGGACAATATTCTCAGTTTCCCTAATCTAATGAAAAAATCATGACCTACCCATTCAGCCTTAATAAGTGTCATGGCCTACCACCTTTTGTTGTCACTTCAACTGTATTTATTGTGATGTAAATGAGACAAGAGCTCACAGAACATTTTTAGTGAGCAAAGCTCTGAAGACGCTAAATACTTCATCAGTTAATCCCTTACAGATATACAGTGGTTGAATAGCTACCCACTTTTATAAAATGTACCCTCTATCCATATACCGAACTAAGAAAAGCATATACCCTTACTACTGATCATGGAAAGACAACAAAAAGTCATCTTTTTTATTTTATTTTCTGTTTTGATGTGAACAGAGATAAGGTTTTAAACAAACAAACAAACAAGATTTGTTCATGGTTGGGGTTTTTTTGTGTTTTTTTTTTTTTTTTTTATCTTGCCTTGCTATTAACACAGTTTGGAAGTTTATCATGAAAGAAATCTAAATTAAGGGTCTTTCCTGTTTCTTTTTTGTTATACTTTTTTACCCAGTTATGATAGGAGTTAGTAGTCTCCTTCAGCATCCACAGATTCAAATGATAAAGACCAGGGATTAAGCACAGCTGATTAACAGTCTGTGTCCTCTTCAATCTAGCATTTCCACTGTAGATAAACCCATATTCAGACTGAAGTTATAATAAACAGACTGTCCTCAATATCATTTCCCTAGATGACCTCCTCAATACTGACATTCAAGTATTCTTGTGGAAAATTACAGTTTATAGGAACTGGAAAAGCAGACAAGACAACATATACCCATATAAATTATTCTGAAGATCAAGCAAAATGTTTTAAAAAGCGATTTGGATGAAATGATAATTTTACTATAAATATTTTATTTGTTTCATTTTTGAGAAATTTCTTATTGTTATAGGTTTGATATATAAAATAAAACCAGTTTGCTAAATTTTATCTTTATTGTTTGTACTGTGTATCTCTAAAATAACTGCATTATTACTTATATTTATTATGACCCCAAAAAAAAAAAAAATCCTCAATGGATTATAGTGGTTGTAATTCTTTCCCTTCCAAAGGCAAAGGAAAACAAATACTGAAATTCTCCAGCTATTCTAGATTCCCTGAAATGTAAGTGTTAGTCTAAGGAAAGTGTCAGTGCAAACAATTTGTCCAGTGAAAAACAGCAAAAAAACAAAAATTCACAAGGACAGAATTGCAGAAATGGTCTGTTAAGTATGTGTTTTGATTTTTACCATAAATAATATTTTCACCTAAGATGAAAAAAAAAAAAGCTCCTAAAAACAAAGATCCTTGTTGCTTTGTAGGAAGTTTTCAACATGGAAAGTTCTGACAGGATTTTGCTGCTATTTGACATTTGAAATCCAGATTTTTATGGGTCAAAAGAAAGGCTATGATCAATACAGATATAAACTGTGTAACAGGGCATTTTACTGAGATGCTCCAACTATTTTAAGGAACGACAAAATTTTGTGTCATTCAATTTCAGTGTACCTTAGACAGAAGCAGCAACATTTCAAACTATTATATTATAAATAACTAATCTTATCTACCCAGTTAAAGAGACTGTACTCTACTCTTATTTCCATTAGTTTATACTGGTAGAACTCCAGTGAAGTGATTATGAAATCTGATGAATTTATGTGTGCATTTATTCTTCAACTCTTTATTCAAAGTACATGATCAAAATTTGGTTTCCTTTGACCAAATCACGCAATTGATAACAGGTCATGCTATAAAGTGCAAAAAAAAACCCCAACAAAACAAAAAAAAACCACCAAACCTGAGCTGCATTTTAATTAGTTATTCACCAGAATTGGTTTAAGGTAAGCACTGCATGTGAACACAGTTAATTCATTAGAGTTGTTCATCAATCCTTTCCACCAAAGCTTAAAAAAAAAAAAGATAGCATAAAATGATTCAGATTAAGTTTAATTCTCAGAACATTAATTAGGTTTGGATGATCCTATCCACCTTTTCTTCCAGACACAAAACAGTTTCAAAGCTCTTTTAAATAAATCTGTACTTGAGAAAGAACTGAAAATGTGAATTTAACTCAAAGTCACTCACTTTGAGATCTTGCTTCAAAAACAAATTTCATGGTCTGTCTTCATAACAATGAGGATTATTTTTGCCAACTAAGCCTCATATAATAAAACATAATGTGTTTAATCAGATTGTATGGACTAAAATTTAAGGTTCTTTATGTTTAATATGATTTGGAGACACACTAACTTAGGAGATGTGATCTATAGGTCAGTTCTCCTTAATCATCTTTATGAGCAGAAGGTTGCATATTTTTCTTACCAAAAAAGCCACACTGAGTTATATTTAACTAGTGATAAGATATACAGCATACAATTAAAATGCCATGTATTCCATTTATTCATTTTTAAGTTTCTTGTTCCCCATTGAAACCTGTTAAAAATGCTTGTCATATTGTACAGGAACAATCTTGCCTTCAAAGATTATCTTGCTCCTTCGTCTATATGCGCACACACACACAGACATGCATACACATGCACACACAGAGCCCCATGCACACAGCCTTTCTTTCAGACCACTTTTCTTTTAAGCAGCTTGGTGGTATTTGCATTTGCAGAGCTCCCAGTATTCCCAAACTTTACCCCTTTATTTTCAGCTTTGAGGTTTTTGCTTCAGCTGATGAGAACAGGAAAAGAAGGTGGTATGTTTATTGCTGACAAAGAGCTTGGAAATTCTGAGTAAAGAAGCCAATCAAGGCAGAAGGATTATAATAAAGTACAAAATTTGCATATTTAGAGTATGGTTACTGAGAAATAACAATGCCTTGGTTATGCAAATCAAACCCTCAGCTAACATGAAGGAATTTGCATATCTGGGAGAAATCTGTCACGTTATGCATTGGTAACTACATGCTAAGTGGCTGAATGAACTGGCTTTTAGCAGAATATTAAACATAATTGCCAGTAGAATTTTTTAGTTCCTCATAATATAGAATAAACTTTACTCATTTGGGGCCTGATGAAAACAGATCTTCTTGTCTATAGGAAGCAATACCATTCAGAACCACAAAAGATACATTCAGCCTGCCATAAACCTAGAATTTTTAATATTGAGGTCAGGAAAACATTCAAAGAATTGTGTGTTACCAATTGTGTTCATCCTTTTTGTCTATAGAAGGTGGTTTAAAGTAGCCCTCTTGAGAGATGATTGCAGAAAACAGATGAAAGTTTAAGGCCCTCTGTTCAGCTTTGAATAATACAATCATGTTTACTTCATTTCAAATTTTCTGAATGAAGAAAAACAAGTTGGACTGAAAAGTTTTATAGGTAAAAATCTTGGGAAAAAAACTCCAGACTGAACTACTATAACAACTGTATATTATCTATTTAAATCAAGCACAGATAACTGTAGGCTCAGAGGTAGTATAATAAAAAATAAAGAAAAAATAATTAGGGAAATTCTCCTTTTAAAATGAGAATGAGGCAGTATTTGTACCATTCATGCATGGAAAAATAAATGTTACTTCTGGTTCATGTTTATTTCCCCTTTCCTCTCTTGCGAACGATGCTCAGCTGTAGCTCAGATGTAAACTTAAGGCTGGTTTACACACCCTGGCCACTGCCTGGAAATGAAATTGTGGTTTGGTGTTACACTGAAACATGAGGGAGAATTCATGCAAGCATGTTCAATCTACAAAGTATTACTTATAATTCGTGTTCAGAGGAATGATCCATTTCCACAGATAAAACATGGAGGAAACTGAGCAAGATGCTTTCAGGACCTGGTTACTACTTATGTGCAGAACAGGTGAGTGTGCTGCAGTGCGGTCCTTAACAGTACTTACCATCTTCTGTGGGCACATAGATATTCAAATACAGGCAGTCTTCATTTTGATCTTGAACATATGTCACCACAGTATCCAGATTGGCTGTAAACCAGACCGGCAGCATGTCATTGAGCAGTGACCTCTCATCCAGGTACTGCGGGCAAACAGCAGCAAACTGTGTGGCATTGCGGACACCCGTCCAAGATGACGGTGGCTCCGGGGGCTGAAATCGCCTTTCCCCAGTCGGAGGAGAGGCATAAGGAACACCCAGGTACTGCTCCACTGGACCAAGGATCTCATTGGGCAAAGGTGTTCTTAAACCACGTATTTTGCCATAATTCGTGGTAACAACTGGGTATTGTGCTTGGCCATCAATGAGAGTAAATCTTATAGCCAGTGCAGTTATCCACAGGAGGAAGTTAGAATTCAACATGACACACACTGGGGTGAAGATCAAAGGCAGCCATAGGAGTCCCATTGGTTTCGACATTATTTAAATCAACATCAGCAGGGCTCTTTTTTCCACAGCCAGGAGAAAATTAATCAGTCAAGGAAAATTGAAACTAAAAAAATAAAAAAGTAGTCAAAAGGAGATGAAATGAAGGAAAATGTAACCTTGTTCAGGCAGCAAAAAACCGAAAGGTGATGTGTGGTAGGTGCCTCAGCTGGCTGGCTGTAGACAAATCCCAACGTCAGAAGAAACAAGGGAGTGTTTGCCCCTAAGGCCCATCCCAGACTTCGGCTTTGGCTTAATCCTGGCAATGCATGGCACTTCCCAGCAAGTAGCACAGGGAGACATCCACAGTTATTCCACTTCCCCAGCGAAATGGCTTCTTCCAGTGAAGTCCAGCCCACTCAGTCAGCCTGTAGCCAAGACAAAACAAGTAATTCAAATCAACAGACACATTCATATTGACGTACATCTTTAAAAAAAAAAAGCAAAAACAAACCAAAAAAACCAACCCAAACTAAACAATTAAATTCACACACTACTTCCACATCAAAGCCCGCAAATGTTTTATGAACTTCAGGCACCATGGTTAGCTATGTGTTTCTAAACATACGTAAGGTAAAAGAGCTGAAAACTGAAGCCAGAAACTTGCCAAGGGTTATACCGCAAACCAAACATTTCTGCTCCTGTATATGCTTCCAAACCAAACCACAGCCCAAACTTTACTGCTTTCAGGAAGGGTAACACATTTAAGTGCTAGCTCCGGGGTATTTTCTGCCCTAAATAAACAGCATCTGCCTTTTAAGCATATGTGCACTCCCACAGCAAACATTCATTAAATGTTTTGCTACATTGGATAATCTCTCTTTGTTATGATATGACCTATATATAAGTATTTTTCACAGGTATGCCTACTCTTCTGTATGACAACCTAATTTACCTCCATCTGATTCAGAAATTCCAATTAATGTAATAGCATTACATTAGTTCAAAGCAAGTGGGAGAACGGTTAGTCAAAATTAGACACAAAGTTATTTGTTTTCATATCCATTTTCTTTGTTCTATGTCTGACGAAAAGGAACTATGGAAACTGAAAAGACAAAAGCATGATACAATGTCTCAAAAGTCAGATTTTGACCTACATAGTGTTACAACTATGTAACATTACCTTCTTACATGCTCCTACTTGTAATTTTTAGACAGAAGGCAAGTCATACAACAATTCTGTTAATATTTAATGAAATACAAGTCACTCATTTATATACGCTAACCATTACAAGTAGTAAAAATAAACATACAGCACTTCTTAATACTTATATTCTTCTCCCTGCACAAAGAAATGGAGGAGTTCCTTTTTACCCATTATTCAACTCAAAAAGTCAATAACAGTTCCACAGCTAAAACAATCCTTGTTATAGGAAACTGATACTGATATTTTACATTTAACAGGATGAACACACATTTGTATATAAAACATATGTAAGTGGAATACCAGGTCCTGTTTTCAGTCAGAACTCTGTCTCATGGAGATATAAAACCAGTTTTCAAGAGCAGAAAAACCCAAGGTAAGTAGCTCTTGACAGTGATTTCAAATTACAAAAAAATAACCTGCCGCCCCAAAAAAAACCCAAACAAAAAAAAAAAAACCAACACCACCAAACAAACCCACAAAAAAAACCCCAAACAACCCAAAAATAACCACAGAAGACATCTATGTTTACTTTTTTAGGCAAGGAAAGGCATCTGAAAGATATTTCATTCTCTCAAAACTCCTGGAATTCTTCAATGACTTCCTTTTAACACTTGTACTGCAAAATTTTTGAAACACTTGAACACCAGAAGCCAGAAAAATATCAGATACATGTTGTTTCTGGTGAATCAAAATTTCTATTGACATTTTCACTAGTAGATAATAGGCTTAGATGCTGCCTCCAAAGGACTTGCAACTTAAGCGTAATTTCTGAAAGACAGACCAGTAACAGCTATGTCACAACTCCGAGGGCACCACCAGCCCTTGCAGACCCTGCCAAGTCCCACCTGGAACCTGACCCCACCCATGGCCATAGGACCCCATTTCAACCCAGCCCAGGGCCATCAGTCCCTGCCTCAGCTACGCTGCCCAGCCTGGATCTTGCCCTGCCTGGGTCCCCAGGTCAACCTTGGACCTCACCCTGCCTGGCCTAATGATCATTGGGCAGTGGCAGGGTCCTGTCCCTGTCCCCAGCCCAACCTCGATGGGGTGTTTTAGGAGGGTGCCCCGTCAACAAGAGTGCCCACAGCTCCTAGCTCATCCTCCCCCTTGGGGCAGCCCCACTCCAGCTGCTCCCTGGCACTCAGAGTGGTCAGCCAGTTACTGGTCACCCAAAAGTCCTCCTCAAGCACTGCCTTCCCTTCTGACTTCTGCTACCATGTTTAACAACAGAAGTCAGCAGCAGGTAATTGATTTTGGGTAGTGTTCCTTCATGTTTTCTCCCATCCTGACTTTGGTACACTTTTCTGACTATGCAGCACAAAGCAGATTTTCCAGTTGTCCCCAGCTGAGGATTTAATCTGTGCTCAGGAAGGAGCAACAGATCTTATTCCCTTGACAGCTACACTGCAGAAGTTTGTAATAACATTATAAGAAAAAGAAACGTGGAATAAAGCACTGAGAAAATTGACAAGGTGGAAGGAAAACGGTAATCCAGATGATGAAAATTGGGTAGAGAAAGAACTTGTCTGGGCAAACAGCAAATGAAAACAAGAGGAAACAAAACAAGAGAAGAATATGGGAATGACAAATAAATGAGTGAACACATTATCAGTATGGAGAGAATGAAAAATGACAACATGAAGGAAAGTGGAAATCCTCAGTTGATAAACATACTAGACATTATATACAACTGTCAAAAATGTGACTTAATAAATAATGTTTTTCCATACTAATTACAGGGAGTCTTTGCATCAAATATCTGGTTATGTGTCATTATTTTGAAGAGGGTGAAAGGACAGGAAAAGGCAAACATTCATTATTGACCTGGTACTGAATTTGCTATCTGATTCCTTATCTAGGAAATAAGACCAACAAAAGTTAGCTTTGTGGGTATTAAATCCACTCATAAAATGTGTTTTATTTTCCCTTATACCTTAACAGGAGCATACACAAAGTTTGCACTTCTGATTTATGCACACATAGACATTTTGATTTTAAGGATCTTGAATCCATAAAGAAACATACTATTGGCTAATACACAGAATATAGCTAGTTCTCTCAGCACCACAGCCTGACCTGTAACAGGCCTGCAGCCTTTGCCAACCAGTGCAAAGATATAAACAAACAGCAGATAGTCACAAGTCCATTAACACAGGCAAGGGATATACCATAAAAGAGCAATTCTAAGATGGTAAGTCAGAATAAAACCGTTATTTATTGTAACATGTTCTGGTTATTAAAAGTTATTGTTGTTAGCCAGTTAAATGGCAACAGAGCAATCAAAGATTTTAGTAATTTCTTATTAAACAGGTCTCTTAAAAAAGTTTACATCAGTAATAAATTATGCATGACCACTGTATATGGTAAGTCTTTAAACAGAAGTCCCATGAAGAAAATTGTTTTGCAAATACAGTATTAGGCAGAAAATATCCCACTTTTCAGTTTATTGACTTATTACTAGAGAAATTACCATTTTCATAAGATTGGTTTCACACGTAAAATACATACAGTGTCATACACAGGGAAAGATACATTGAATAATTTTCAGTAAGAATATCAAGAGATAAGGAAGAAGGCATGCTAGCTATACATTCATGAACTAGCTGATTTTGCTATGTGCATCATTAAAAAGGCTGAAAGATGTAAACCAAGAGTCACAAACTGCAATTATAGAGTAATCTTAAATAGAAAACTGCATGCATTTTAGAATGTTTTTGGATACTATACCAAAACCAGTTTGATGCACATCTATATATGTCCAGTCAGCTATTTAATACACCTTTACATACTGAGTCTAGAGGAAGAAAAGTACTTGTTATGCCTTTATTTATCATTACTAATAATATTGTATTTTTCCCATGATTTTTCTTTTACTGCTTCAAGTGTTAAATGTGTAGAAACTTGCTTGCAAAAACTTGCTAGTTGGAAGCATCACCCATTCAATCAAAAAAATCAATTCAAATCAAAATATTCAGTTTAAAATGGCAACTTCGGCAACACAACACACAAAGAAAAGTCAAAGAAGATCTGAAATCACATACATTCATACATGACTTCTTTATTGGCAGAGGAGTGTAATTTGAGGCTAATGAGACATTTATGGCCTTTGAAGTAAATGCAGATTGAAGTTAACATGGATGTGCATCTACTAAAAACACCGCTTGTACTCAGTTTTAAATCTATGCCCCCCAGCCACACTTAGAGATGCTTAAATAGTCTATGTATCAGGCCTTCAGGGCTAACCTGATGGTTTTCAGGATCTGCAGTTAGCACTTTTTCAACCTGAGCAGATGAATATGTCAGTAGCTCTATACTTATTCTGTACCTGTTGGGAAAATATGAAACACGTCTTAAAAGTCCTCCTTGCTCCAGGGTAGAATAGCAAACTTTAAAGTGATTTCAAGGTTTTTTGACTTGCTTGTCCAGGTCATGGACAGTCACAAGAAAACCGAACACAAATATAAATTATATGAGCACAGGAGATTGAGGACTACACAGATTTCCAAGAGTCTCTCAGCCTTTATCTAAAGCAACTAGTACACTACTGTGCACCCCAGCTTTCAGTTGCTGTCTACCTTCAGTATCTATCCCTCCCTTCTGCTCAAATTCCCTGGGGCAAGGTTTTTGATGTGTACATATGCCTTATCTCAATACAGAATCAGGGTTAAACACCCACATCCCCCTCTTTAGACATATGCTCTGAAGGCATAGAGTTGGCTTGATTAGCTGAACTCTAAGCATCACTGGCTACTCACCAGAAGAAAAATAACAAATAATGTAATCAATAAAACCTCAGATTCTCCTCACAGTGATATTTTGTACAGTATTTAATGCATATCACAGAATATGGGGATTTCAGAAATATTTCATTTTCCAAGAATAAGAATTGTGGCTTGTCTTCTTTCCCTTCTCTTTTTCCCCTTGAAAGACATAGTTTTGAAAGTTATGAAGTAAAGTGGTTTTATGGTGGATTTGGGGCTTTTTTTTTTGGGGGGGGGGGGAAGTTGTGTTGTTGTTTGTTGGGTTTTTTAAATAAAAGTAACTAAAATTATTACCCTGTTTTAAACATACATAAAAATTTATAATAAATTAACAGTGGATATTGTAAATAAGAACTACCCGAGGCATAGCAATTTGTGAATATGTCTACAGTATTCATTTTAGCAATAAATATATATAATTTTATAATTTGGAACTTTAGCATAAAACTAATCAGTTGTTTTCTGTAAAAGCTCTTCCCAAAGCAGGTTTAAATGCACCTCTACCTCATATTCAGCACTGCAGCCTCTTAATCATTATTGTATTAGAAATGTTTGCTCAATAACAAAAGAACATTTCTTCCAGTAAATACAATAAATACATACTGTAAAAACAGTAAATGCATACTGTTTTTTCCTACCATCTTTCAAATAAAGAACAGTTCTAATTTCTTTTAGGTTTTGGGTTTTTTTTTCCTAGCTTCTAGGACTATTTTCTTGATACATTGAAATGAGCTAAGCTTCATTCTTCCTCATCCTACATAAAGTCATTCAGAAAAGTCAGACAAAGTCATAGTGAACAACACAAAGGAACTGTCATGAACTAATGTGTAGTTTCTAGACTGGATTACTTAGAAGGTTGGTGGGTAGGTTATTAAATGGCCTCAAGCTGCATCAGAGGAGGTTTAGATTGGATATTAGGAAAAATTTCTTTACTGGAAGAGTGGTCAGGCACTGGAACAGGCTGCCCAGAGAGGTGGTGGAGTCACCATCCCTGGAGGTGTTCAAAAAACGTGTAGATGTGGCACTTTGGGACATGGTTTAGGAGGCATGGTGGTGTTGGGTTGATGGTTGGACTTGATGATTCTAGAGGTCTTTTCCAACCGTAATGATTCTATGATTCTATGAAGTGAAATTGGCAAATCATATATATTTTTAAATCTCAGAACTGTAACTATAGCAATGTCTGTCTTCAAATTAACATGTAGCAGGGTCTTATGAGAAATTCTTTTTCCTAATAGAAGCTATATGTTTATTTTGTTGGATTTTTGTAAGCATAGATTTCAACAATGTATTATTAAATTATTATTAAACAAACAAACAAACAAAAAAAAACAAACAAACAAAAAAAAAATCCAGGCTTATAATAACTCCAACTTAGCATTATAAACTTCACTAGGGATGCGTATCTGAACTACACATCTACATTATTAATGGATTAACCAAGTTATATGTCAGTATGATTTCTGTGGTAGTACACTGCTGTTTAGTCACAGAAATTCAGAGGGTAATATAGATCAGAGGGGGCTTTTAGTGATTCAGAATACTGTCATTTGTCTTTAACATCACATTCTATAGTATATCTTATTAATTCATAGCTAATATTCTCTTGAGGATTTAAAGATTAGAAATGAAAAGAAAGTAAAATATCAGTGATACAAACCTAAGAACTATGATGTATCCATTCTTAAAGTGAAATTAAAAGCCAACTATACAAACATCATTATGGACCTTGAAGTTGGTCTTAGATTTATGGTTAGAAATAATTGAGGACAAAGGTAGATCATTTATGTTATTTTTTTTAAAATATGGAATAAAGCCTGAAAAGCAATACAAATTATATACAAACATTAAACTAACAAGTTTTATTTTTTTCATATAACATGCTGCTTTTACCCTCCTATGAATTTCTCCAGTAAGTCTCTCAGATAGGCTCGGACAATGTTAGTAGATCCCTCAGGTTAGAAACTACAATCACCATTTACTTTTCAGAAACCGGACACATATTTATTTCATATCAATGCTTCTTGCCTGCAGATACCACTCTTATTCTGAATTTCTAAGTCTCATACACTATCAAAAAGAAGAATGGTATTATAAGAAAAGGCTGTATGGTCCCTACATTGTTTTTGAAGACTGCAATTCTCTCAATAATGAAAACAATTTGAAAAGCAAGCAGAAGGAAAGAAAACGTGATCATTACTCCTTTTCAAGAAAAAACAAAGAAACACACTTCTTAAACATTCTATAAAAAATCAGGTGTTTGTATCTAATTATAAAAAGCTGTTGTTGAACAATCATAGATATGGTCTTCCCTTATTTTCTTCCTGTATTTAAAAAGATAAAAAAACATTACGGCCAGGAGGACCCAAGACTAACTAGAAATGCTCAGTTAAGACAGTTGCACTTATCTCACTGACTTTTGAACTCTAATTTCAACTGGTATTGTACATAAGAAGCATGGAAAAATTTCAGCGGTTAGACAATTTTCATTATACTTTCTGCTTCTTGAGATAAATTGATGAAGATTGTAAATAAATATGAGATCTCAATATTAGGAGGGAAAAAAACATGGCATAAACTGTTTATAAAAAATCTTAAATTACTAATTATCCCAAAATTCCAGGTGTGTTGTACTCAGATCCAAATTTGACCATTCATGATATGAATTTAAGTTTCTTATGACTGAATGAACACTGTAGCCATTCAAATGTCTGAAGCTATAATGCAAGAGAGGTCATGACACACTCTGAAATAATAAAGCAGCAATTAACTCTGATTGCAAGGTAGTATAACAGAGTACTAAGTCTTTTTTGTTCAGAAAAAGCCTAATGCCTAAAATATGCCCATGGACGATGACCACAAGATACGTTTATTTATTTGATAGTCTTTGTCTAATTGTGGCTGCAAAGTCTTAAAAAAATACTACTCTTCAAGTATATATTTTAGGAAAATGTACAAAACCCAGCATCAGTAGAGTCTAGCACAACTGCTGACTTCATTTCTAGATTTCACTTCTGATATGACCTTCTAAAAGAAATGCAATGCTCTCTGGGTCTCTCTTTATTTCTTTTCTGCACCTCTGTTTTCTTAAATTCAGATGTGATACTCCAAAACAAAAGGTTATGATCTGAAAGAGGATGTTTAGCCCTAAGATTCTGTAAGGCAAAAGCTCCTGTAGAGTAAAATATCTTATGCCTGGAGTAAAAAAACAATTTATGGATACAAAAAACCCAAAAACATGCATACAAAAATCACTATTTTATATATTTTTTTAGGTTTGCAAAATAGAACTTTATAATTTGAATAAACCTTTAGAAATATCAAAGTTTGTTACCTATTATCACTGCAAGACATAAAAAATAAACATTGCTAACATGGAATGGGTCTAACTTATCTCCAGTAAGAAAGGTCAAATGACTGAACAGGAAAATTCTTAAGGGAATCTATCAGGTTTTGTCTAAATATTAAACAGGGAAACTCAGAGGTCTTATTCCTCTCTCTCTCTTTGCCATTAAGCCTATGTGTGTGCCCTCCTCAGGGATGGAAGAAACTAAAGCTCTTGTCTGAACCAACTGAGAAACTCTCTGAGGAACTGATTGTTAGGCAATTTGATCTCTTGAGGTTATTTAATGACTATAATTTGATACTTTCCTGTTGCCATTCCAGTATAAAAAGAGGAAACATTACAAATGTTACAATAACCGAAAATGGAGTGGGAAAAGCAATTTAAACCAGCTGGGCATGTAGCTCCCCACACACCAATATATTATATGGCCAAAAAGACCCGGTTGATGCTCTATTATACAAATTCCTAGAACTGAATTACACAGGAGACACAGGCATGATGTTTTCATTGCATTACCTAGTTCAATTACCAGGTGGTGATACTGCCTTCTTTCATATGATAATGTTACAATTGTGCACTCACAGAATCACAATCACAGAATGGCAGGGGTTGGAAGGGACCTTGAGAGATCATCTCGTCCAACCCCTGCTTGAGCAGGTACACCTAGAGCAGGGTGCACAGGACCGTGACCAGGCGGGTTTTGAATATTTCAAGAGGAGACTCCATAACCTCTCTGGGCAGCCTCTTCCAGTGCTCTGTCACCTTCAAAGGAAAGAATTTTTTCGTCATATTCACGTGGAACTTCCTGTGTTCCAATTTGTGCCTATTGCCCCTTGTCCTGCCATTGGGCAATACTGAAAAGAGTCTGGCCCCATCTTCTTGACACCCACCCTTTAGAGATTTATAAGCATTGAGAAGATCCCCCCTTGGCCTTCTCTTCTCCAGACTAAACAAAACCAGCGCTCTCAGCCTTTTCTCATAAGAGAGATGCTCCAGTCCCCTGATCAACTTTGTAGCTCTCTGCTGGACTCTCTCCAGTAGTTCCCTGTCCTTCTTGAACTGGGGAGCCCAGAACTGGACACAGTACTCCAGATGTGGCCTCACTACGGTGGAGTAGAGGAGGAGGAGAACCTCCCTCGACCTGCTGGCCACACTCCTTTTTATGCACCCCAGGATACTGTTGGCCTTCTTGGCCAAAAGGGCACAGTGCTGGCTCATGGTCAACTTGCTGTCCACCAGCACTCCCAGGTCCTTCTCATCAGAGTCACTTTCTAGCAGGTCAACCCCCAAACTGTACTGGTGCATGGGGTTGTTCCTCCCCAGGTGCAGGACCTTACACTTGCTTTTGTTGAAAGATCATCTTTCATGGTCTTTTAACAATTCCAATAGAAATTTTAGAATTACTAAGTGAATGCTTTTCTCTTAGGTAAAAAAATAAAATAAATTTCTCAAAATTATCTGCATGACAGCTGCTATCATTCTACTACACGCATAACTTCAAAGCCATCTCACATTTAGTTAATTATATTTTCTTGCATCAAAGGCTTTTCAGAACTCTAATGTAATGTATTGTATTTGCTTTGTAGTATGTAGAACTGGTACCCAAGTAGAAAAGGAAAGCCACCAACAAATAGAGAAATTGTCATTTCTCCTCCTGCTCACCTTACCACTCCCATTACTGGAAAGTTTCCATCTTTGCCTAGCACAATGAAAAGGTACCTCCTCTACTTCAGACACACCAATAAAGCTCATGTTCATCTCACTAACTTTGTGTGAAAAAGTTAGATATTCGGTCTAAACCAGAAACATACACTTCAGACAGCAATTCTTCATATTGTAACACAAGGTATTTGACATTAAAAATTAGTCAAAGCCAACCACCATGAAAACATCCTGAAGATTATGTTTAAGGAGTCCAAGTCGTTAGGCTAGATTAGACAGCTAACTGCCCTTCTCTCAACACTTACCAATATATACAGAATTATCTCTATAACCATGCTATACAACGTTAAGAAACTTGTAATTGTCCTGTTAGTTTCATACATAACCCAAGCCCTCATGACTAAAATCAGGAAAGGCATATTCTGCTCTGAGTTTCTAACAGTTTTTTCTGTTCTTTCACTGTTTCTGCTGATGGTTGATTGAAGATGACACAGCATCCATTGGTAAGAAATTCCATATACAGACTTTAGACTAAACTTCAACTATTTTCTCAGCTACCATTCAATTCCTTTTATCTTCTGAATATTATTATTATTACTATTATCATTATTATTAATTATTATTCCTATAACCATCTCTGTGTTATTTTGAAAAATCTGCTGCATGGTATCTTCCTTGAAGCAAAATCATATCTCAGTGAACAAGTTTATCCATTAATTTTCACTATCTACACCTAACATTAGTCTTTACTAACATAGAACTGATAGGTTTAAGGAAAAAAGTATTCTGTTAGAAATGTATGATTATTTTGCTTCTGTCTCTCAGCTTGACAGAAAACACGTTTCCCATGACTTTTTTGATGCAATGACTACTGTTTATGAATGACTTTCTAACAGGACCCATGCAACACTATTATTATCATACTATTTAGCATACTACCTGTTTTCACAAGACTGCAAAACTACATGGATACTTTCAAAATTACAGACAGATAGCAAAATAAGTTATATGATTTTTCACAGATTTCTTTAACCATGTAACGTATACATACAGCAATACTCACACTAACTGTACTGTAGATTCATACATAGTATAAATTTCTGATCATAGTTGAAAAAAGAGAACAGGAGAAGGAAAGCATATACATTAGCATCTTTCATAATGTGAAGAGATATTTTTAACATGATTTCATGCCAAAACATTATGCTCCACTACATATCCAAGACCTGTCTTATTCTTGCTCTTCCCTGCTTAAAAATGTGTCCTCTTTTAAAAGTATCTTCCACCCTTTTCCTCTTGTATACATGGCCTTCGCAGTCCCCTTTCTAATTCTCAAATCTGTCTCACAGAGTGCACACCATTAACTTGTACTTTTCTCAAAATCCTAATTCTTTCCTATAGGTCTTTTCTTCTCCCTGGTCAGTTGTTTCTAGTTTCCCTTTGTCACTTCATACATATATGTAAGATATATACAGAAAGATATATGCCCATCAAGTCAATCAATGTCAAATTGATTTTTATTTTATAAAAGGAATTTAATTTATTTTGTAAAGGATTTCTTTTTTTTTTTTTTTTTTTTTTCTTTTATATGGGATGATACTGCAGAAACAATAGAATAGAAGACAATTTGCAGCTGCTAAGTTAACTAGGAAAAACTGATCTATTTTTTCCTGCCCTCGGTCAACTGATTTAGGTCAGGACTGAAAAAAAATATACTTTGTCACATGGCAGGAGTTACAGCTTCCTGTGTGCTACTATTATATCATCTTAAGAAATCCCACTAACAAAACATAATACCAACCAAAAATATCTGCCACAAGCTAATGCAGTCAATTAATAGAACAGATGGAGGTCAGGGCAGACAATTAAATCCCTTTGACAGAGAAGAAGATTATTCTACCTCATATTGGAGATATGTCAGTAATTCCTGTCTGATCTGACTTACACTTTTATTCTTCAAAATAATTCCTTCCATAATGCCTTCTTTGGCATGAGAAAGATCCATCTTCTAAAAGTCTTGCATGCTGCTGTATATAATTATTTATTTTAAAAGTGCTGGGAAAGTGCACATATATTTTAGCAGTATTTTTACTGATTCCTAGAACAAGAAAATCAAATATCCTTTTTGCTTTTGTTTAGACAGCTGCTACTCTCCTTGAAGTCTGCCCCCCAAAGGGATGATATCACTATCACCTGGGCAAGTTGCTAACCACTTTCTTTTTGGAATTTAATATTGTCTCCCATATGCGCTGGAGATAACCATCCAGGAGTCCTGATTCATTATTTTCCTGGCTCTGATTTCCTGGAATACTGAAATCTTATAACAATTTCAGCATATTTGTAACAATTATCTTTCCTAAATTCTTGCACCAAGACAGTTGTATTTCTGTACATCAGATCTACACTGGCAATACTAAAAACTGTAAGTACTGTTCTCATATCCTGGCAATACTGGTTATGTATTTAATATTTTGAACAAAAAGGGTTGCACTACCAGAAACTCTGAGTTATTTCTTTTTTTTTTTTCCTGATTTTGCTGATTTCCTGCCTGTACATTTCAAATGTTAAACCATAAACAACCATAGGTAAAATTTGTTCAGCTATGGATTTAAATGAATTCTTCATGAGATAACTTTTCACAAAAAAATTCTGCATCACATGAACCCCTATTTGTTAACTACAGGTAACTTGGAAAAAAAAACTCTGATGATTCAGTCCAGAACATCATATCATAACAAGCAAAAAAGTTTTGATAACTCTTCAACTCATTTTTTTAAAATTAACTCCTAACATACTGTGGTAATATTTCAAAGTTAACAAGTTCAGAACCCTGTTGCACTAATATTATGTTAATATTTAAAAGCACTGAAAAGTCCACACTTTAAAAGACAATGAAGCTGCCAAGACAGTGATTTTTTTAGTGTTATTGCTGTGATTGCTCTGACCCAGCTCCAATTTCAATAGTGGAAATACATTCATTTTCTTTGTCAAGCTCATCTATTGAAAACACTTGCTTTGTAAATTAATAAACTTAGATTACTTAGTTTCTGCACTATCATCAAAGATTTGTCATTCAGATACATGTTTTTTAATGAATTGTACTTTCAAATTAATTTACAGTTTATACTAAGAATAACAGCTCTGAATTTCTTGTGCCCTTATGTAGCTTATTACCTCACTGTTTACACTCTTATTTTCAGTTGTGATGGCTTCTAAGTTTATGGAAAACAGATTCTAGTTCTGCCATTGGTTGATGTTGTGGTTTAGCCCCGGTCAGCAACTAAGCACCACACAGCCGCTCGCTCACTCCCCCACCCTTCTGGGATGGGGGAGAGAATCAGAAGGGCCAAAGTAAGAAAACTCGTGGGTTGAGATAAGAACAGTTTAATAATTAGAATAAAACAGCAATAATACTAATATAATGAAAAGGAAAATAATGAGCGAGAGAGAGATGAAACCTTGGAAGAAGAGGGGAAAAAAAAAGGAAAAAAACAAAACTAAACAACAAGTGCTGCAACCGCTCACCACCCGCCGACCGACGCTGCCGGTCCCCGAGCCGCGATCGCTGCCTCCCCCAGCCAATTTCCCCCAGTTAATATACTGGGCATGATGTCACATGATATCGAATACCCTTTGGCCAATTCGAATCAGCTCTCCTGGTTGTATCCCCTCCCCTCCCGGCTTCTTGTGCACCTGGCAGAGCATGGGAAGCTAGAAAGTCCTTGACTAGTGTAAACACTACCCAGGAACAACTAAAACACCAGTGTGTTATCAACATTATTTGCATACCAAGTCTAAAACACAGCACTATACCAGCTACAGTGAAGAAAATCAACTATCCCAGATAAAACCGTGACATTGAACTTCATATTGCAGCTTCACAACAATCCACTCAATCAGTTGTATTTCACTAATACTTAATAAAAAATCTGAAATAAAAATTATTTCAGTAGCCTTTAAAATATTCACTTCCACTTCATTTGGCCAAATAAAGTATATTTCTTCCAACCACCTTCCTTTAAACAAAACTTTTGTAACAACAGTTCTGTTTAGTCTCAGTCTCTAATTCTGCATCCCCTAACCTTTCAAGTGACTGATCATCATTATAGAAACTTGTAATATAACTTTTTGTTTGTTTGTTTCTCCCTCCTTTTTGATAACTCCAGGTAATGAAAGTGAAAGGGACATACTGTTATTTTAAATCCATGGGAAGAAAAATTGAATTGCTTTAAAATGAAGATCACAGGATCATAGATTCATTGAGGTTGGAAGGGACCTCTGGAGGTCATCTGGTCCAACCCCTCTGCTCAAGCAGGAACACGTAAAGGTTGTTGCCCAGGACCATGTCTAGATGGCTTTTGAGTATCTCCATGGAGAGAGACTCTACAACCTCTCTAAGCAACCTGTGCCAGTGTTTAGTCACCCTCACAGTAAAAAAGTAGATCCTGATGTTCTGAGGAAAAAAAATATTTCAATCTGTAACCCAGATAAACTATTATTTTCTTTAAAAGTATATATATTGAAAAGATTGGGACATATGCAATAAATGCTATTTTTCACTCATGAATGTTGTATCATAATCACCAGAAACAATATTCACAATTATATTTTTGCTCATGAACAATAGCCTTCCAGTCAATTTGTTGAATATGTATGTTATCTTCTTACAAGAATTCAGTGTCAGACACTTCTTAAAATAAAATGTCATTGAAACAAGCCAATCAACTATCATTCAAATGAAAAATAAAAGAATTATAATTCCTCAAGGATAGCTTGCATTTTCAAAGCAAAGTGACATAGAAATACAGCATTTGAAATAAACCTTTTGAAAACTGAATTATAGCTAAATTAAAGTTATTTTATGATCAGTTTATGCTGTGATGTTATTTTAATTAGTATGCACTGCAGAACAGAAAAAATTCTTTAGATGTTTTCTTATATTTATAGGTTTCCCAGTTTTAATAATTATCCTAACAGATCTTTATAACTCTGTCAAAAGTCTTGATTTTGAAGGATGGTGTTTTGGTTTGGTTTGTTGTTTTTTTTTTTTTTTTTTTTTTTTTGATTCTTTAAAATTAACAGGACCAAAGTACTTGGATCAGAATAACATTAATTTCATATGTACAGATAACTTAAATTCCCCAAAGAAATTTGGCAATGTGCATGCATTCACCTTGCAAAAAGCATCCCAGTGTAATAGGACAGAAATGCCATTACATGAGTTTGGATAGCACTTAGATCAGCTTCAGAAAACAGAACCTGTGCATGGAGATAACATTTGCTTAAAAAAAGCCCTCTTTTTTATTCCTTGAATTAATAATCTATAAATACAGTGCGAGTGTTTTTCTATGCAGTAAAACTAACTAGTAACTTTAAGTGTAAATTAGCTATGGTAATAGATATTTTCTGTTATACCACGTGTTACAAAGTAGGTGTGTGGCCTACTAACGTGTTATATCTGGGAGATCTTTCAATCCTTTTCTTGGGTTTTAGGTTGTTCTATGTGTATGTGTGTCTTTTTTTGAGGGATGCATGACAAATGGAAAATCAGTTAGTTTTTAGAGCTTTACACAGACCTTTGTATATTTTACATTGAAAAATATTATTAAATTAGAAACAGCTACAATGAAAGAAGGGAATTAAGATTATTGAAACACTTTAGTAATATTTTATAATTAAGACAAAGTTATGCTCTTTGCATGGACTCTTGCACTATAACTTCACATGTACAAGATATTAATTTTAAAGGCTGTCTATTAGCAGCCAAAAAATATGTCTTCTAATCTAATGTCCTGTTTTGGTAATATTATTTCTAAGAGTAGACTGCAACTCAGAGTAACAGTTAGATTGCTCATTATTCATAGATAATTTTCAAGGATTTGCATCTCATCATTATGAACCAACTTAATGACATATGTCTATCCAAAAGAGTAGTCACAGTGATATGACATAGCATAGGAAACATCACCTACATATCTTTAAAGCAAAGCACAAAGCCACAAATGATAGAAGCAACACAATTTTTCAGTACAATTAACTCCACCGACTGCAAACTACATTGGAATTAAATGCATAATTTAGTTCCGTATAAAAGAGCTTTGTTTCCACCATGGAGAACCAAACCAAAATTTGAATAGATATTTGGTTTCAGATTATGAATTTCTTACACCTACAAAAGTTGTAGATTTTTAAGGTTATAACTAAACACCAAGCTTTGTCAGTTATTTGCTAAAGTCATATTGAAACATAAAAATTAAGCTGGTTGTGCTAACAATTTGTGAATAGCTGTGTAAGCTTTAAATCCATGTTCATACTCTGCGCATAGCTGGGCTAATCTCCATCGCTACCAATGCAGCTGCAATCAGGTGACAAAGAGAATAGTATTAGTTCATACCTGTTCAGGAGAAGTAGACACTATAATAGCTGAAAACACACAGAATCTAAATTTTGCTTGACCTGAGTAGTTTCACCTATGCACAAATAATTCTGAACTTTTTTTCAAGTAGTGGATATCAATATTACTATAGTCGTATTGGTAAAGCCTTTCTTTGGCTTTTTCCTTGGGAAAGAACAACAGAATGCAAAGGAGTATATATGAAAGAAAATGTCTTTTTTTTTATAATGAACCTTGTAGAAAGAGTATTTTAGATATTTTCAGCTTCCATATGATAAGATTCAATAGAAAAAATGCTGTACATATGTATTTTGTGCACAATGTCAAAAGAAAATCAAAACAAAATACTGCTGTAAAATGTACAATACCAGATATCTGGATCTAAATTGGCATGCAATTAAAGCTAAATGTATTTTATATTCACATATACAAACAAACACATTTACCTTCAGAATCAAATAGTGATTTTCAATTCTAAGACATTTCTACAAGCAATTTGGCTTCCTGCTGGCAAAACCATTTTATTTTTTTCTTTTGAAAAAGAAAGAAATATGCCATCATCTTCCCTAGTCACTCAACAGCTGTATCAATTTGTTTTCAGGGCAGTGATTAGCATAATTGTGGTGGATTACTTGCATTTGGAACAGAATAGAAATAATTCAGTATTTTTCATCATTAGAGCACTACGCTACATTGTTTCCCCAAGCTATGCAATACTAGGATTTTTAAAGATACTTAATAAAATGAAATCACATTGTTCTCAAAAACAAAACCCACACTATTTTGCTCTCCTCCAGCCTTCTCTGCAACACTAGCATTCCCAAATTCATTCCTAGCAATACAGAACTGTGTCTCATTTTGCCAGCATTCACTTCACCTAGAAGTGAAGTGTTCACTAGAGTCTTTACTAAGACCTCTCAAGACTTCTTCAGTCCTTTGCCTCCCATGAGATGCACTTCCAGAGGGCTGAGGTTAAATTCAAAAAATGCTGGGTATTGAACACAAGATTTATATTCAGAATGGGATCCAAATATTCTTCATGTGACTTACTAGTTAACCTTAGAAGTGCATAAACTCAGAGACCCTCTCTTTTGCATTGTAATGCTCTCTGAGGTCCAGAGCCACAAAAATTTCCAGGTAAACTTTTAGATGTAACACTCAAAATCCCAGTAAATATTCTAGGCACCTGAAAAACTCACTGAAACCAGTTTTCCCTAGACACAGAAAAATACACATCTGTACCTGCCCAGATGTTTGTTCTCAGACCAAAAACCAGGGTTAACTTTCAGTGCTAGATAGTAGACACATATCTTCTTGCTAAGTGAAGTAGTCTACCTGTGAGTTAGGTATCTAGCAAATCAGTAGGGATCTAGATATTTTAGTGAATGCAATCTAGAAACATATCCGGAACACAAAAATATAGGAGCATGTCTGAGTATGCAACCCTTCTACATAGAGCTAGCAGATATTACATAGGACTTATGGGACATCCAGGCCCTCTGGAGTGATGCTGGAAGTTTTATTCCTAAAAATGTACTAGAAGCCTGTTCTTAAGAACCCAAATCTCTGTCAAAGAACCAAAAGCCTTAATTCTCCTGATTTGCTGCTTGATAAACAACTTTGCACCATTGCTAGTGCAGACATCCATGAAAATAGTTGAAAATAGCCTCAATGACAGCATTATCCAAAAGGGTTTCAGCTTTATATGATTTCTTAAAAAATCAGAAAAAAAATAAAAATAACTTTGTGATTCTATCATTACTGATTTTCCACCTATTTTATCCCCAAATTCCAGTTCTGATGCTGAGCTGCCTTTAGTACTACCTATAGCGCTATATGTGTGTTAAAACTAATCAGTTATGTATGTAATAGGCCATTTACTTTAATACTTCTGCATGTTTTATAAGCATGCATAAATAATCACTGTATGATATTAAACAGATAAATCGTAGAATCATAGAATGGTTTGGGCTGAAAGGAACCTTCAAAGACCATCTAATTCCAACAGCCCTGCCATGGGCAGGGACACCTTCCACTAGATCAGGTTGGTCAAAGCCCCATCCAACCTGGCCTTGAACACTTCCAGGGATGGGACATTCACAGTTTGTCTGGGCAACCTGTTCCTGAGTCTCACCTCCCTCATCGTAAAAAATTTCTCCCTTATATCCATTCTAAATTTACCTTCTTTCTGTTTAAAACCATTGTCCCTCATCCTGTCACTACATGCCCTGGTAAAAAGGTTCTCTCCACATTTCTTATAAGCCCCCTTCAGGTATTGGAAGGCTGCTATAAGGTCTTCCCAGAGCCTTCTCCAGGCTGAACAACCCCAACTCTCTCAGTCTGTCCTCATAGGAGACGTGCTCCAGCCCTCTGTGATCTTTGTGGCCCTCCTCTGGACCCGCTCTAACAGGACCATGTTTTTCTTGTTCTGGGAAGCCCAGAGCTGGATGCAGTACTCCAGGTGGGGTCTCATGAGAGTGGACTAGAGGGAGAGAATCACCTCCCTTGACCTGCTGGACACATTTGTTTTCATGTAGCCCAGGATACTATTGGCTCTCTGGGCTGCAAGTGCACATTGCTGGCTCATACTCAATTTTTCATCCATTAGTATCCCCAAGTCCTTCTGTACAAGGCTACTCTCAGTCTATTCATTATCCATCCCGTACTGATATTGGGGATCACCTCAACCCAGGTGCAGGACCTTGTGCTTGGCCTTGTTGAACTTTATGACGTTCTCATGGTCCCACTTTTAAAGGCTGTCAAGGTCCCCCTGGATGGCATCCCTTCCCTCAAGCGAATCAATTGCACCACCCACCTTAGTGTCATCCACGGACTTGCTAGGGGGTATTCATTCCCACTGTCTATGTCACTGATGATTATATTTAGCAGTATTTTCCCAGTATGGACCCTTGAGGGGCACGACTCATTACTGGTTTCCACCAGTAACCAATGTAGCCCTTGGTTTCATAACCTACATTATAACATGTATAAAAAGGATTACATGATACGGTTGTCTTCAGTTCTAGAAACTGTAGCTGATGTTCCCAGAGATCATTTTCTGTCAGTTGTTTCTAAAAGCAGCTTAAACTGCAGTGTGAAGAGCTCAAATTATGTCATGGGGACTCCACGAGGAAACAAAATTTTGCTGTTACACAGAGCTATTCCTTTTGTATAGATACTGAGGAAGGTAGCTGCTGAATGGCTAATGGGAAGGTAAAGGGATATTTAGTAAAAGATATAGATGGTCTTTCCTTGCCATACTACTGAGTTGTACAAACAAAACAAACATAACATATTGCAGTCTTGTGGTTAATAATGAAGATGCAGTGTGTTTTGAACCTTGATAGCATGAGGACAACTTCTTACATGTAATTCATTTACACTGGGACATTATGTTCAAAGGCTTTACTGTTGTTCTTAGAAAAAAAAACAACACTGAGATTTTTTTGAACTCTTTTTTTTTCAGAGTGTCATGGTTTAACCCCAGTCTGCAACTAAGCATCACACAGCTGCTCACTCACTCCCCTGCAGTGGGATGGGGGGGGAAGAGAATTGCAAGCGTAAAAGTGAGAAAACTCATGGGTTGAGATAAGAACAGTTTAATAATAATAATAATAATAATAACAATAAAAATAATATAATGAAAAGGAAAATAACAAAGGGAGAGAAATAAAACCCAAGAAAGACAAGTGATGAAAATGAAAACATTTGCTCACCACCAACTGACCGATGACCTGCCTGTTCCGGAGCAGCAGCCCTTGACTCTGTGTAAGAACTGCTCAGCAGTAACTAAAACATCCCTGTATTATCAATACTGTTTTAAGCACAAATTCAAAACACAGCCCCACACTAGCTACTATTAAAAAAAAATTAACTCTATCCCAGCCAAAACCAGCAAAAAGAATTAAAAGTTCCCTGTAGAAACTGATATAAAACCACTACTTGCTGTTCAGTACAGTAGACTTAAATTATGAGTCACAGTGATAAAACATTTTCAAGTTCAAGCATTGCAGATACTAGTAAAATTTGCCCTCCAGATCTTTGTATTGAACATGACTCAACTTTAAAAAACACCTGTAATCAATCAAATGAGCTGCCTATGCAAAACAGTGTGATTCTTTTCTATTTCACTTTCATTTGCTTAGTCACGATGTTATGATTCAGTGAACTCCTGTTAGCCATCCAGTCTGCATAACATTGAAATTACACAGTTTTAACAGTTCTTCATTATTGTTGTATGATGCTTTACGTAATGTAATGTTCAAATTAATTTTCTGCCAAATCAATTGTATTTATGGAATTGTTACTTATATAAGCATAGTTTATGCTTCTTAAAGATTTCAGACAATCATGATTCATACTTTTATTTTCCAATATACCTTACCACTGAAACTGTACTTTGACAAAAAAAAAAAAAACTACTAAAAAACTGTTAAATTATTTCCTGAAAACTTTTACTAAAGCTAATGGTTTTAGGTAAAAGTGTTAAAGTTTTTCAGTTACATTGCCACCTGAAAGTAAATTTAATGACTGGGGAAGTTTTGGTATTTGTTATTTCATATTTGAATAATATTTCCAAATACTTCATACTTCCAATTTTCACTTGGGTTCTTCAGAAATCCACATATTGGTGGAGATCATCAGAGTTTACCTACATCTAAGTACTTCAGATCAGTCATACTGAAACACATATCTAAATATTGCAATAAAAAATGAAGGGATACATCACTTTGAATTCAAATGGAGGTAAGGAATCCTTTATATTCATTAAAGAATCTGAACATTTTGATTCCAGTATTCACAGAATGTCAAATGCTGAGTGTCTCTACCTTTAATGGCAGACACACCACAATATCAGTGATGTAAGGTATTTGCTACGGTTGGATTTACCAGCAACATCTCAGAGCAAAGCAGCTGATGCAACTTAATTTATTTTTTCTAAATCAATCGAGTCATAGTTAACTACACTGGATTTAGGATTCCAGAATACTCTACCTGGACACAAATTTATAGATGCATAGAAAGATATTGGACATTCTGCAACCACATCTAGACAGCCTGTGGTTAAATCCTTGTTAAATTCCCAGACAGTAGGTGATCAACTCAATTTACACTACCTGAATTTCTTGAAGAGGATGCAGTTTCCAATTTGGAAAGCTACTGAAATGCTGAATATCAGCCTCAATTAATTAACATGACCAGACCATAAGTTCTGGGATGTTCAGCTGATAACTTCATTAGTTGCTCCTGCTTACCAATTATGTTTTGGTATAGAAAACACACAGGTTTACAAAAGGAACAACTTAAAACTGAGTTCTTTCCTTCTTTCTGTTTGTCATGGTTTTAGCTGGGATAGTTAATTTTCTTCACTGTAGCTGGTATAGTGCTGCATTTTAGACTTAGTATGAAAATAATGTTGATAACACACTGATGTTTTAGTTGTT
Organism: Morus bassanus; assembly: GCA_031468815.1. Lineage (NCBI taxonomy): Eukaryota > Metazoa > Chordata > Aves > Suliformes > Sulidae > Morus > Morus bassanus. Next base: position 80,233,398 of record CM062568.1, read on the forward strand.
GCTAGGTAGTGCTTACACTAGTCAAAGACTTTTCCTGCTTCCCATGCACAGCCTCTATATCATAGTACAGGTCTTAGGAGCCTGCTTAACTGATAGATTTCAGTCCATGCTAAAATTATGCTAATACTTCACCAAGAGAGAATAAGCGTGGGGAGTATTTTTCTTCCATCTAAGAGTGTAAAATACAGTGAGAACCCAAAAAGAAAACTAGAAATAAGAGTTAAAGGCACTGCTTAACCAGAGGTTGGACTGCTCAGCTGAACGCACTTCCATTTACAGCCATAAACCCTGACAAGAGGAGGCAAAGCAAAGACTCTGATCAACACTGAATCCCGAGAGCTGAAATGTAGGCTGAGGAGAGCTGACAGCTCTAAGAATAAGAGTTATGTTATGCCCTGATTTTCCTCAGAGAATTAAGAGCTGATCCATTTCCTAAAACTCTCAAGACTAGAGCTGGAACAATTTATTCCTGCCTTCTAATATGAAGGCTTTATTATTCCTTCACATTTGTTATCATAAATGATACAAGACAGAAGGCTTGATCAGAGTCTGAGAACATGATCAAGAATCTGACAGTATGTGGGTACATCAAAGAAACTACACAGCACCCCACGGACTACCACAGGGCTCCATCTGCACACTCAGCTGTCAGGTCGGGATTTTAGAATGAAATCCCACCATTTAAAGTAGTTTATACCTGTGATGTAAGATCAAAATCTGAGGACAAAGCATGGGCCATTTGTTTGGTTTCATTTTTATTACTGTATTGTGCAGTGCCAGCAAGCACTTTTTGCATACTCTAAACATAAATTGTAGTTTTCTCTTCTCAAGAAAGATCATTCTGATCATTGTTGAAGAATTTTAGCTGGAGTTCTGGATGGGAATGATAGCAAGAAAAAAGTAAAAGTGAACAAGGTGTGCAGATTTCTTTCTGTATTTGTCTTAAATATGAGAGTAATATATAGCAAAAGTCACAGTTACAATCTGCCCAAGCTACTGTATCTGGGTTTATTTTTGAACCAACACTGATAATGATACACACCACTCTCAGAGTTCTTCCGTTCATCCAAATGGATCCCTATTGTCTGCTGCAAATACATCTTCAGAGTTAGTTTGGCTTGGGTTGTACACTTTCCTGAAAGCCTTCAGATCTATTTCAATTTGTCTCTTGAAAAACTTCTCATAAGAATATAACCTTCTTCCAGACAAAATAACAAATTCCTTAACACATACTGCTATATATCTGTTGTGTATTTTTTGAGTACCTTGGAGTTGGCAAACATATATGTTTGCGGCTACATATACTTCAGGAAATTAGCAAACAGAGAAGCTGAAATAAATTTGATGCAGATTTACAACTTCATTTTCTACTCTCCTTGGCTTTTTTATTTATAGTCCAATTATCACTTCACATGAACTGGGAAATTTTCAAAAAGCAGAGGTGGCTTTTGATGTCCACTAACTTGCAGTGGGAGTTAAAAAACAGACATCAATAGGCTTTATCTCACTTTTCTGTTTTAATGTTTTTGCTTCTCTTTCTTTTCCTTCTCCCTGACTTTCCCTCTATGCATTATGAACACATAAAATGCTGAGAAAACAGTGAAAACTAAAATCACACCATCCCTCAGTTTCCTCTTCAGACTCCTCTTCCCAGCTTCTGTGGTTTATCTCAGTGTACTGTGATAGATCTTTAGATGAGGCTTTCTCTCCCGTCTTAGAACATGGCTGTGACTAATTCTAGTGCAAGACAATGTAAATCTCCCACAAATTGTTAGTTCCAAAGAAATTAAGTGATTATTTTAACTTTGACTTCAGCTTTTAATTCTTTATATCAGCTACTTGCCTTTTTCTTGAAAAAATGTCATGAGTTCTCTGAGGAGAGTAAGTAATTGAATACTATGTATAGAATTCATGCATATGTGTACTATTCATTTTAGTAACCAGTAAGAGTTCAGCTGTGATCATGATCAGCATGGATGCTAAACTATTAAACAGGTTCCTGTTCATAAAGTGGTTTTTATTCAATTACATTTAAATTGCTACCAATTGGAATAAACATGGTTCAGTGATGCAAAAATCACAGGAGTTTTCAAAGCTGTTATTTTCTTTGTCTGATTTTTACACTTCACATAATGGTACCCTTGGATCTTATAACTAACCTGTCATATTTTGAATTATTGCTTATTCACAACTTTATTATCACATCAGATATATTACTATTCATTCTCCTTGAATTTAGGACCCAATGATAACACTAAATTGAAATGTTGTTGCACTGCAGCTAGCACAATGATTACAGAAAAAGTCACATCTGCTTTAAAGTTCATGGAGCATATAAAGTGAGAAAGAAGAACTATGCATCAGAGAAACTTTTCTGGTCATTTGTCTATGTCTTTCCCTTCTCATTAATCAGTGTGTCAGGCACAATATGAGAGAATGGTAATTAATTTAATCAAAGGTGTTTTCTAAATATGTTCTATTCTATGCATAGATTCCTAAACTAAACCCTTGTCACATGTTTCATATTGATATCTTACAAATGTTTATATATGTGTGTATATAGACGGATATCCATGTATCTACGTGTGTCTGTGCATACATTATATACTGAAGTATATTATCTTATATTTTGTTATTTAAATGAGAGGAAAAGATAGATCTTTGTGGTTACAATATGAAACAGCAACAAAGCCCCTTTATTTATATGGCCCCATAAGAACTTTGGAACCCAACCTGGCTTTGCAAACTGAAAACTGTCAGCTCTATTTGGTACAGTGTGGCCTGGAAACCCCAAACTTTACTGATTAGCAGACTCACAATAGCCAGGTTTAATCCCACATCTTTTAACTACAGATTGATTGGTATCAGTCAATATTGACAGAACTGAAAAATAATAAAAGTTCAAGCTTATCATGAAAAAGCACCTAAACAACACTAATGTTTAGAGTGGATTGTATTCCATGTCTCATTGCATGAACGCATGGCAACCAAGCATTTTAACTGGTTGTATATATTGCAAAGACATACTTCAAATACATTAAGAACACCAGCAATAGAGACTTGCTCTCATTTCTTTTATGTATTTTTACAGAAAACAGAATTGTTCTGAACATAATTCTAGTACTTACCACTGTGTCGTGTTTTTGAGAAGGCTTCAGAATTCCCCCACAGGAGGCAGCATGATGTCATTTTAGTTACAGCAAGTTTTTCCTGTTGGGAAGAAATATATAGTGCTCTTCCATAAATGAAGAAAAATAATGCATGCTTATGAGTCACAAATGGAGGAAAAAAAGTTACTTATTAGATCACCTGTAATGCTGGTTTTCAACATTAAAAAGAGAAAAATCATAATATTGACACCCAGAGAATACATTGATCATAATGTATTGACTTCTGTCATAAAAATTATTAGCAATATTTTTTTTTTTGCAGATTGATCACTGCTACAAAAATAGAATTGTCTTTAAACCTATACACCACAAAACTTTACATTTTGGGGAAAAAAGGTAAGGCAAGTACTTCAAAATAAAGGAAGAAAAAAAACCACAAGACCCTTGGGTTTTACATTATTCCTATACAAAATATTTCTGTAAACATATATTATGCATATTCAAATATAAAATACAAAAATCCATATATTCAAATATATTAAAATATAAATAGTCAACTATTTTTAAAAACCATTTGACTATTATTTATTCTTTCCTATGGGTAGTTCAAAAATGTAGCTTAGACTTCAAATGATATTTCAATGGATAGACTATTTCCTAATAGTCTATCCATTTTAGATAGACTATTTAGATAGACTAAATACCAATATTTACCAACAGTCTCTTCTGTCAGGACTATCTTGAGACACTGCAACTTAAAACTCAAACCTTAATAGTGTTAAGAAAGTTATTTCAGGTAATTTGCATAGGTTCCAAGACTATTAGCTGAAATACTTCTCTTCCCTCAAAGACCAGCAGAGTTGATTTTATGGCCTTTATAGCTGCACATATTTTGTAGGGGAAATTCATGCTTTGGTTGTATATTTTTTCTGCATCTCTCTTAAAGTACCAAGGTATTTCATATCATTTATTTTTATTTTAATTAAGTTGATCAACACAGAGAAGCAGACTGTGTGAAAAATACCATTTCAAAACAAATTACAGGAGCAGGAGTGAAGCCATCAAGTATTTTTATTAGCTTGCTAATAGGTCAAGCAACCTTATCATTTCTGAAAAATCACACAATGCATTTGGTCACAGTATAGTGCCTATTAATACTGTAGAAACACTTCTGCAATAAGCTGACAAATATGTTCCACAAACTTATGTGCCTTTCAGGGTCCACCTGCATGTTACTCATCAGTAGGAACAGACATGACTTCCAGAGAGCTGATGAGGTATAGACTACCATCACAAACAATGTATCTATGCACCCACACCTGCATACAAACACTTTCTGTCCCACTATTTGTATGCATTTATACTGTATTTTAAGAAATAAATTAGTTTTTAGCAATAAAGATCCTAAGGATCACAGCACTGAGTTTCCACCTTGTATTTCAGAAAATTTTCTCATACCATTTAAAGAAAAAAACATCAGATTTTAGACTTCACTTTCGACCAAAATCAGTGGTGTAAATGTGTTGTGGTTTAACGCCAGCCAGCAACTAAGCACCACACAGCCGCTTACTCACTCCCCCCTGGTGGGATGGGGGAGAGAATCAGAAGAGTAAAAGTGAGAAAAGTCGTGGGTTGAGATAAAGACAGTTTAATAGGTAAAGCAAAAGCCGTACACACAAGCAAAGCAAAACGAGGAATTCATTCACTACTTCCCATCGGCAGGCAGGTGTTCAGCCATCTCCAGGAAAGCAGGGCTCCATCTCACATAACAGTTACTTGGGAAGACAAATGCCATCACTCCAAACATGTGTCCCCCCACCCCTTCCTTCTTCTTCCCCCAGCTTTATATGCTGAGCATGATGTCATATGGTATGGAATAACCCTTTGGTCAGTTGGGGTCAGCTGTCCCAGCTGTGTCCCCTCCTAGCTTCTTGTGCACCCCCAGCCTACTCGCTGGTGGGGTGGGGTGAGAAGCAGAAAAGGCCTTGGCTCTGTGCAAGCACTGCTCAGCAATAACGAAAACATCCCTGTGATATCAACACTGTTTTCAGCACAAATCTGAAACGTAGCCCCATACAGGCTGCTATGAAGAAAATTAACTCTATCCCAGCCAAAACCAACATAAAATGAAATCAGGCTTTAACACTTACTTGCTACTGACAGATTCTGTAATCTTAATCAGACTGAATAACTATTTCTTGTTAATGTTTTGACTCACTACAGCCAAACCACTCCCTATAAGTGCAATTCATTGTAACAGCTGCAAACACAGCCCTCAATTCTGTGTAAAGATTGTGATTATCATTATAATCTGGAAATAAATACCAGAGGATGGCTGCCTGAATATATGTCTGAAAAGGAGAAATACAGGAATATGGAAGCAAAGCAAAATTCCTTATGAATAAGCAACGTGTGAAATACTCTAGCTAAACTGTGAAAGTGTCCATCTGGACATTTGCTGCAGGGGAAGCCTGGCATCACTGCAAATTTTCATACACACCCATTGAGGAATCAGATGTTGAAGTTTAGGGCAATCTTTATTCCAAGCTACGGTAATGTCTTAAATCTCTCCACATGGCAGTGGCACTTTTACTGGAGATTTCACTGCTCACGTAGACTTTGACAGCCATTCCAATTCTCCAACACTAGTAGATGATAAAACCTAGGATATAAGAAATAAGGAAGGATTTAAGGAATGGCTGGACAGTGAAAATCCACTAAAGCTAACACAGCTTCCCTTCTCTGTTATTTTAAACCTGCATTTCTTTATTTCAGCAGCCTTTATAGCTTAATTCCTGCTACACGAAGAGAACAAAACTCACCTCAGCTTTACTGGTAAACAAAGGGATGCATTTACTGTCTCTCCATAGCACCAAAATAGTCCTCAGCTTTAAAGCACAAAAATGAAGAAAGTGCTATTTGTGAACTAGGTTTTCCAAGTTTATCTTGTACCTATGTGTTTATCCTTTTCACCTTCAGTTTGTCTTACAGATCTTCTAATTATCCTTGCCAGACTGATATTAATTGTAGGTGACTAGATTATAGTTTAGACTTTATATATGCTAGTAAACTACACTGTTCTCTCTTGTCCATTTACAGATCATGTTTAGACTTCATCTCTGTAATAGGCAATTGGTCTCAAAAAAAGACTGCAAATACTGCACTTCCTTTGTATCAGGAAGCATGGTCACACATGCTAAAAGATTAGTAGTAAAATTCTAACACAAAATATAGATGTATTCTAATTATATTTTTCGTTTTTAATGTGTCATTTTATCTCAATATTTGTGACGACTGATTTCTTCATAATTATAAGATTTTAATAAAAATGTTAAGGGAATCTGGCAGTCCTTCTAAGCAAATTTTTCTGAAGTCTAAAATAGGTTTTCTCACCGATCCACAGACTCATAGGTAACTTAAATCCGGTGGTGCTATAATGACCCTAGTTTTAATGTTACTTAGTTTAAATTTACTTAATTGGGTCATTGCTCAGAATTATCACAACAGTCTCTGATTTAATAGGTGACACAACAACAAGCAACTAAGACTGATGTTCTGTCATTATATTTGCACAGTTATCTTAGTCTTTACCTGAGAAATAAAATCTCTGTCTCATAAAAATTTTGTTTTCTTTTGAACATTGATCCTCTCTTTCCAGCTATCCCAAAGACCTCTGACAGTTCTTGGTAATACCCAGATATAGGCTAAAAATATTTGTTTATTCTTTGATGCTCGATTTTATTCATCACAATGACTGGACTATTGTAGTTAACTTCAGTTTGAGCAGACAGATTCATGAAGTCACTCTGAGAAAATGCCATTTTAAATGCAGTCTTAGCATCTTTAAATACATACTTAAAGCTGTATCTTTTTCAGTGCTTACGTACTTTTCCCCATTGATTGAGTTTCATATCAAGTTCTTTCTTCTGGACATTTTAATAATAAGCTCCCCCACCTCGCTAAATTCAAGAATTTCATACACAGTGACACATTCCATAGCAAATAATTTTTCAAATTTGTTGAACTATAAATACAAAATCACTGACTAAACAATAGGTAAATGCATCTGGGCAGTTCTGTGATATTCTCTCAGCATCAATAGCCCAGCAGTCAGAATATCAGATAAGCAGATGATGCTTCAACTGTTTATTGCCTGGACAATTTAGGAGGAGGGGGGTGTTCAGAAGAGAAAAGCCAGAGATAGAGGTAGAACTCACGGCAGGAAATGGACACAGACCAGCTAGAGGAGTATCAGAGATATGAAAATGAAATCAATTTTTTCCCTAATTTAGGTATTTGAAAGCTAAATAACTAAATCTGACCTCATGTTTCCTTTGTATTTGGTAGGAAAAAAATAGGCATGCCGAATGGTAGAAGACTTATTTATCTCCATTAGTCAGAGTGTGGGCTTTAAGTAAGAAAACAAACAACCCACTCTTCATGTATACCATCTGAGGTAACATTGACTTACAGATATCTAAGAAATGAGTGGTGGTATCTTATTTGCCTTACTTAAAATAAATGTAAGTAAGTATAAAATAATGCAAAGGCAGTGAAATGTAACTTCACTTTTGCTAAATGTGCAGTAAGTCTCTCTTTACCTACAGATAGGAAATTCACCAAGAAATAATGCCCATTTTGGGGACCCATTTTTCCACTTTAATCAAAAGCAGCACACCAAAAGACAGGAAGCCTCTCACCCACACACTCCCCTTAAATGAATATATTCTGAGTTGTAATGTATGTCTTCAAGCAGATCAGAAAGATCTGGTGGAACCTGTGTTGCTTCTTTCTCCCTCCAACATAGTAGTTTCACGATTTTCACAATTATCTGCTTATCTCTTTCTGCTTTAAATAGTTAAACCTATGAACCTACCTGTGCCTCTGGTCTTGGTTCCTGCCTGTCCCATAAGGATCCCCTTGTGGTAGCACACTCAGAGAAAGCAGGAAAAAAAGAGACTGACACTCCTCTGAAGTCAGAGGTTAGGGCCTGTATCCTCAGCCACAAGCAACTAGAATATCCCAAAGAACAGGTGGGTAGCTTCAGAGAGAAACTACAAGAAAAAGAAAGAATAGGAATGTATGAATCTGTGGCAAGGTCTACAAGGTCAGGAAAAACCCTAGCAAAGACCAGAGATGAACAGAGAAAGCAGGCAGAACAGCCTAACACAAACAACGACCAGAAACTGCTTTTCAGAGAAAATGGGCTGCTACCAAACATAAAACTGCATCAGCAGAGGAACGACAACACAGAAACAGGAAGTCTGAGGCCATCTCCACATGATGCAGACTGGGGAAGAGGAATGAAGCTGATTGTAAGGCATGATGGCAGCTAGGAACAAGCGATGTGAATTTGCAGAGGTCCCTATTTTTTCCAAAAAGTACTAACATTTCTTGAAAAATCTTCTTGCTCTCAAAAGTATTTATTTACTAATCTTTGCTAATAAGACTGGCAAAACACAGGTTCATTTCTCATGTGGGCTACATCAGAATCATCATGAACTACCTATCAAAACAAAGATATAATGTGTGATATAGCAGATAAGACAGATTAAAAACTCATCATCAGAAGAGAGAATGCAGGTAAATATTTGAACAGCATATAATACACATTTCATTAGAAAATTTGAAGATTTTTGCAACACCAACAAATGGAAATCTAAAGGATGAAAGGATGACAGTATCAGTACAATAAGGTTCCAGACAAACCTAATATTAATACTACAGGACAAAAACCAGAAAAGCTCTAGGAAAAAAAATATGCTAAGGAAAAAAAAAAATAAAAAAGAAAAAGAAAAACAAATAAAAAAAAAAAAAAAAAAAAAAAAAAAAAAAAAAAACAACCAGTAGGCTGAAAACAAAGATGTTAGACACAGTTTGAATCAAAACAGAACAAAACAAAACAAAGCAAAAGAAATCTTCCAAAGCATTTGCAAACTGCTATGAGAAGTCAGGAAGAATTCAGCTTATGAAGCCTGAGCCCAAAACAGCAACACACACCAGACAAATGCTGATGATGCAGAAGAGAGTGATTTGCTGTGTTAAGAAATTCTGAATGGTAAATGGAACGACAAATCGCCTTAGGGGAACTCCAGGCCAGAAAGTAGCAATGCCAAGAAAGCATGTAGAATAAGACATAGTAAAAACGAAGGACATAAAAAAGGCTAAGTCTAAGGTCAAAGAGAAGGGGAGAGAGTGCCAGTCCTGTGTCAAAAGAAAAGGTTGATTCTCAAGTCAGGGATAAGAGAAAGGCCAAGCCTGACATTAAGTAGGAGGAGGAAAAGGAAGACAAGATACAGCTAAAGGAGAAAGACAGCAGAAAGGGGAGGGGAAAAGATCAATCGGAATTTAAAAAAAAAAAAAAAAAAAAAAAAAAAAAATTAAGGACAAACCCGAAGTCAAAGGAACAGAATCCAAAGAGAGCTTCAAGACCATGATCAGATGAAGAGAAGACAGAATAATCCACCCAGTGGCATGAAGTTCAGATCATCTATTCAGTCCTCACTTCAAGTATATAGTTAAGTCTCCTTGGGCCTTTTAATACTATTTCTGTGTTTCTGAAACTAACAGGAAGAAATGTGCCAAAAGGCACTTAAACAGCTATCACAGCAAGGCTCTCGCTATGCTCAAGGTAATGCTGACTATCTGTGTCACTTCCAAGATATTACTAGTAAAGCAATTACTCTTGATGAAATCATATACACCTCTCTGTGCACAAGCAAAATCTGATAAAGATATCTGCTTTTCTCTGATATGATTTTTTAAAGAGCCTAGGTAATTCAGCAAGAAATTCTCTTAAAATTTTCATAACCAGAAAGACTGGAATGACTGAAATTTCATTCAGTTAAAATTCATACATGAAACCCTCTCATAAGTCAAAAAGTTTTTATCTTTACACAAATGATGAGTCAAATAGTATCATTGTTGGTTAATGCACAGTAGAAATATAAGCCACTAAGCTGTTTTTCACACACCCACCCAAAAAAAATGCAGTGTAAGGTGAGAGAAATTGCAATCTCAGCCATCAAACTGAAATCAGCACATCAAAATCTGTCTTCACTTAGGTCTTTGCCTATCTAGCTGCATAAATTTCCATTCCTACACTGTCTAAACATCTTTCCGATGGATAGGATGTACACAGGGAGGCTATTCCAGTTCAGAGCAAAATAACTGAGAAGTTGCCAGTGATACAAGGCAGTGGACCTTGACTGATGGCAACATCACCAGAAGTTCTGAGATTTCCCTCTCTTGAAAAATGAGCTCTTACTCATTTTCACCTTCACAGTGTTTGCCAGCTCCCCAGAATGAAATCAAAATATTAGTAAACCAAATCATAGAATGCGACCCACCTATACTGCATCTGCAAAACAAATATAGGCAGAAAACCTTTCAGCCTAGCATGCCCCTGCGGGCACCCCCAGCCCTGCCTGTCCCTGCCGAGCCCCCCCCGGTGCTCCCCGCACCGTGCCCAGGGCCCAGGACCCGCCACCAGCCCCCCGGGGCCGTCAGCCCCTGCCCCAGCGACGCCGCAGCGGGGCCGGGCTCCGGCTCCCCACAGCCCTGCCCTGCCCGGCCATGGGCCCCGCCGAGCCGGGCCCACCCGCGGGCCCACGTCCCGGCCCGTCCCCGTCCCCGTCCCCGTCCCCAGGGAGGTGCCCGGTGCCGGGGCTGGGGCTGCCCCGGTGCCCCCCGGCTGCCCTGCGCCCGGCCGGGGTGGGACGGGCCCCGGCTGCCAGGCCCTCTCCACGGGAAGACCTCTACCCTCCTGCCCCCTGTGATGCCATGACACAATGTTACCAAGTACAGAACTGCAAGTGAACTGTACACACAGCAAAAAAATTCCAACTTGAAGCAGACCCATGATGAGAGACAGATGCAGAGCACATCCTTCTTGTGGCAGCTGTCATTCCACCTGTAAACAGAACCACCAAAATCCACATCTCCTAAGCCCATCATATATTTTTCCCCAGCCACCTTTATGTAAACTGTGGATTAAAAGCAAACACACACACAAACAAACAAAAACCCACACCAAACACTGCAGCAGAATAAACTCACACAATCAGACAAGAATGGAAGCAACTAGTTACCGCTGAAATTTTTATAACATTCCTCTATTACTGAAACTTTTCCTGTTTCTCCATCCAGACTAACTAAAACCTCCAAGATAAACCTAAGCACTAAATTCCTTAATTCCAGTGAGTACTTAAAATTACAGACTCCACAGAGACATGAATCTTACTATTGTCTCCATGTCTCTTTTCTAGAGAATCCCTCATTTTTTGTAATAGCCTATCTTCACAGTTTTTTGCATGACTGAGCCACCTATCTAATACCTATACCTGTTATAGAGGTGCTGTCTCTCAAAATGTCTAATTCATAGTTTAATTATGTTGTAAAAGGGGTTGTATCTACATTTCCTTTAGGAGGTAATGTTCCAAACATTTGTTGATAGCAACTGTTCAGTGTAAAGTTTGCTGCTTTGGTTTCAGCCCCTTAGGAGATGGTCTTCTGCATCCAGAACCTCATCATTTTTTCCAAGTATATCTGTTGGTAAAATCATAGAATCATAGAATCATTAAGGTTGGAAAAGACCTCTAGGATCATCAAGTCCAACCATCAACCTGACACTACCATGCCTCCTAAAGCATGTCCCAAAGTGCCACGTCTACACGTTTTTTTGAACGCCTCCAGGGATGAGGACTCCACCACCTCGCTGATTCCGATGCCTGACCACTCTTCCAGTAAAGAAATTTTTCCTAATATCCAATCTAAACCTCCCCTGATGCAACTTGAGGCCATTTCCTCTTGTCCTATCTAGTGACTTAATGATGATCACCTAACACTAGTGACTTGAGAGAAGAGACCAACACTCACCTCACTACAACCTCCTTTCAGGTACTTCTAGAGAGCAATAAGGTCTCCGCTCAGCCTCCTTTTCTCCAGGCTAAACAACCACAGTTCCCTCAGCTGCTCCTCAGAAGACTTGTTCTCCAGACCCTTCACCAGCTTTGTTGTCCTCTGGACACGCTCCAGCACCTCAATGTCCTTCCTGCAGTGAGGGGCCTGAAACTGAACACAATATTCAAGGTGCAGCCCCACCAGTACTGAGTACAGGAGCACGAACACTTCTCTACTCCTGCTGGCCACACTATTCCTGATACAAGCCAGGATGCTGTTGGCCTTCCTGGCCACCTTGGGCACACTGCTGGCTCGTGTTCATCTGGCTATCGACCAAAACCCCCAGGTTCTTTTCCGCTGCGCAGCTTTCCAGCCTCTCTTCCCCAAGTCTATAGCATTGCATGGGGTTGTTGTGAGCAAAGTGCAGGACCCAGAACTTGGCCTTGTTAAACCTCATACAATTGACCTTGGCCCATTGATCCAGACTGTCCAGATCCCTCTGCAGAGCGTTGAGCAGATCAATACTCCACCTAATTTGGTGTCATCTGCAAACTTACTGAGGATCCCCTCATCCAGGTCATTGATAAAGATATTAAAGAAGACTGGCCCCAACACTGAGCCCTGGGGAACACTGCCTGTGACCGGACGCCAACTGGATTTAGCTCCATTCATCACCACTCTCTGGGCTCAGCCATCCAGCCAGTTTTTTACCCAGTGAAAAGTGCACCTGGCTAAGCCATGAGCTGCCAGCTTCTCTAGGAGAATCCTGTGGGAGACAGTGTCAAAGACCTTGCTAAAGTCCAGGTAGACAACATCCACAGCCTTTCCCTCATCCACTAGGCGGGTCACCTGGTCATAGAAGGAGATCAGGTTGGTCAAGCAGGACCTGCCTTTCATGAACCCATACTGGCTGGGTCTAATACCCTGGTTGTCCTGCACTTGCCCGGTGAGCTCACTCAAAATGAACTGCTCCATAATATTCCCCGGTACTGAGGTCAGGCTGACAGGCCTGTAGTTTCCCAGATCCTCCTTCCGGCCCTTCTTGTAGATGGGCGTCACATTGGCCAATCTCTATTCATCTGGGACCTCCCCTGTTAACCAGGACTGCTGATAAATGATGGAGAGTGGCTTGGCAATCTCCTCCACCAGCTCCCTCAGTACTCTTGGGTGGATCCCATCTGGCCCCATAGACTTGTGTGTGTCCAGGTGATGCAGCAGGTCATAAACTCCTTTCTCCTGGATTATGGGGGGTTTATTCCACTCTCCGTCTCTGTCTTCCAGCTCAGGGGGCTGAATACCCTGGGGATAACTGGTCTGACTATTAAAGACTGAGGCAAAGAAGGCATTAAGTACCTCGGCCTTTCCCTCATCCTTGGTGGCAATGTTCCCCCCTGCATGCAATAGAGGATGGAGATTCTCCTTGGCTCTCTTTTTGTTGTTAATGTATTTGTAAAAACATTTTTTGTTATCTCTAATGAATAAATGAGTGATGTTAACTCTCTTTACAAACCTTGCTAAACTTTGAGACTACCTAACTGAAATTTTAATGCAAAAACTTGTCTTAAAATTGAACAATCAAAAATTAAATAAAATAACAATGGCTTTCATCCTAGTAGAAAGCATTATGTAAAGAAAAGGCAATGAGATTACTGGTTCCATCTCTCTGCATTTTGCATTAAATCATCAGGTGAAAATAAATGTCTCAAACTGCAATAAATATATAGAGGTGGTCATCACTGGACTACAGCCTCAGACCATTTAGACATAATTCCCTTTCATTTACCTTGACATTTTATCTCCTTCTCTATCACTTGCCCCTTCTCCTTCTAAAAGGTATTTAATTATTTATTTCTTCTAAGTAGTTTTTACCTGTGTAGAGATTACCATCACAAGCTAGGGACAGACATAATCACATCTTAGAGAGACCTATGGCCTAAAACTGACACAATTCAAACTGCAAGGAATGTGTTTCTCCAGCTGCCTTCCTTGTCTCGAAATGATTGGTGAAGAAGACTGAACAATGTTATCATGAAAATAACTTGTGAGGGGGTTGGGGAGTAGAGAGCAACAAATCTATAGCACAACAGCAATCTGATAGGATCATCTTAGCAGTCTTTAAAAACAACCAGTGTGGCTAGAAGCATTCAAGTACTGATTAGATAGATTTCTCTAGACATCTTTTCTTAATTCAAAACTTTAGGTGATGAAGCAACTAATCCTAGAATCCATTTCCAGGCACACGGAGGACAAGGTAGTCATCAGGAGCAGTCAGCATGTATTCACCAAGAGCAAGTCATGCTTGATCAACTTGTTAAACTACAATGAAACTGGCTTGGTAGATGTGGGGAGAGCAGTGGATATTGTCCACCTGGACTTCAGTAAGGCTTTCCACACTGTTTCCCATAAGAACCTCACAGAGAAGCTAATGATGTCTAGGCTGCATGAGCAGACAAAGGCTCAGAGGGATCTTATTAATGTTTATAAATACCTGAAGGTAGGGTGCAAAGAGGCCAGGCTCTTTTCAGTGATGCCCAGTGACAGGACCAGAGGCAATGGGCACACACTGAAACATAGCAGGTTCCCTCTGGATATCAGGAATCACTATTTTACTGTGAGGGTGAGCACTGGCACAGGTTGCTCTGAGAGGTTGTAGAGTCTTCCTCCTTGTAGATATTCAAATGCTGATCAAATCCTGTAGATATTCAAACTGAACATAGTCCTGGGCAACCAGCTGTAAGTGTCCCTGCTTGAGCAGAGGGGTTGGAAAAGATGATTTCCAGAGGTCCCCTCCAACCTCAACCAGTCAGTCATTCTGTGTTTCTGTGATCTGTAAATATAAATACCTTTTTCAAGAAAGACAGAATATGCCATCAAAATGAGAGTCTTGCCTGATTCAAAGAAGCCAGACTCCTGCTGCAAAGGTTATAGCAGATGTTCAGTGTTTGGTTATGTCTAATTCGTGCCAGTGAATTACTTCATCAATTACTCAGATCATTATTTCTCCTTATGGAGCAGTGTCATTTGGTATTAGCAACTGAACACCAGCTTGAACTATAATCTCCCACATCTCAAGTGAATATCTTTGTGCAAAACTGAGCAAAAGCCTGATTCAAGTCAAGCAGAACAGGGATTGCTACAGTTCTGTATCTCCAGGGGTTCTGTCTTCAAAAGAGACAAGGGAAGAAACATATTTTAACTCTTTCCCACATAATTTAAATCATGATACAGAATCACCTGCCTACCAATGAAAAGTCAGGGAGTCATAACAAAGGGAAACAGCTTCATCTTCTTCCAGCACTACAAAGAACTCAATGACATGAAATGGGATCTAGGCACCCTTACACCTCTTTTAGCCTGCCTGCCAAGAAGAGAAAAGCATTTAAGTCTATCAGGCAACCCTAGCCTTGTGAGCAAACACAAAGACACTTGAAACCTGCAAGACTGTGTTTCACATGGCCGTTATGACAGGCCGTCTAAGTTTGCAGCTTAATGGCTGTCTCTACTGCCTTCCCCTAGGCCTCATTCCCACAGTTGTCTATATCACAAGGCCTCCTAGTAAAATCACAATTCCTTTCCCTTTTACACACATGAGGTTTCCTTCCAACAGATAAAATAACTGTCAGTAGGAGTAAACAGGTGAGAGGAGTAAAAGGGACTACAGAGCAGTTCCAGATCATGGCTCAACCTGCCCATAGCCCAGTCTGCCCCCTCTTCCAAATCCTACTGCGGCTTGCAGTCTGAGTACAGCCAGAATTTACTTTGGTAACAAAGAGCAACAACAGAGAATTTATATCTAAGGTTCCTATTTCTCTTCCCTCAAATTGAATGAGAAAAGTTTTCTGCTAGAAATCTTTCTTCATCTAATTAAATTCCATTCGGGTTTATCTGGGTTGTACTTGAAACTATCAGTTTTCCCTTCTCTTGCTATCTGTTTTCAGGAAAGTTTTGGCAGTTTACCAAAATCATAGTATATAAAAATCAAATATTTTAAAATGTGTTTCCTTTTTTACAGCCAAAATGTGACATAACACCAATGACGGCAGCTGCCACCAGCATTACTATTATATTGGGGGTGCATAAGGAGACTAAAAGAGAGGGGATCCTGATCTGACAGGAAAGTCATGACCAACCCCATTCCCTGATCTCAGGAAGCGAATGAGACTGGGAGAGGGGTTGAAATGGGTTTTTTGGGACAGAAAACTAAACTAGGTTCCCTCTACAACTGGGGCTTGGCACCTGCAGCCCAACCTCCCTCTTCACTACCAGATTATTCTACTGTCAGCTGAACAATGTGAAATCCTGTAGGTCAAGCGGCAACAGGCTTTGTTGAGTCTTGAAAGTTTGACTTTAAGGTGTTTTGCAGAAGGTGTGGTAAATGTTGTACTTAGCATCGTATGGGTTTTGGTTTTCTTTTCCTGTAACTTACAATACTCTGTGAAGAACATACAAAAAAATCAACAGAAAAACAAGGTCATGAAGTTGAAAGAACATTATTCATTTATGCAAAGTTTGGAATTCAAAAGCATAACTGAATTTACCAAAGCAATCTTAATTTGATCCCCTTATGATTTGATGTTATTAAAGGATATAATTTGAAATTACATTACCTGACTTTTAACTTAACATTCTGGATGCACAAACTGGAAGAATTTGTGTTTTTCCTAAGCAACCTTAAATATGCTACTTTTTAACTTCTGAGTGTTTTATCTTTTTAATCTAAACTATATTTGCAGACTAATATCACATGAATAACAAAGCATATCACCATTCAACTCCTTATTGCCATTCACTATACATCCTCTACAGTGCAAATTGTTTTGATTATTTCTCTCTCACCTCAACTTCTTAATTTGCTGGATGTGCTAGAGAAAAAAAAAAAGAAAAGGTTTACTATATGCCTATCAACCTTCTGGACATATGCTATGGTGTAATAACTTTCCCTTTGTCCCTCTCCTGTTATTGAATATTATCTTCTCTTTAAAACGAATGCCTTCGTATCTATACTTCCATATATCCACTTATACCTTCTTAGTGTAGAAAACTGGATCACAAGTTCCTTAAACCTTAGACAAGTAACCACTGAAGTAAGAGTTTAGTAGAGAACTCTATGTGCCTTCTTCGCACTTGATAACTTGAGCCTGACTTCAAAACATATACAACAGGTGAGAATGTGGCCCTAAAACCTTTTGATAAGTCTGACATATTCAAAAGATATTTGTGCGATAAATGCATTTTATTTATTGTTTCTACTAAGAATTAAGTCAAATGCAGAAAGTTAAATTCCTTAATTATCACTTAAGAATTCATTATAATTTTATTCTATTGAATCAACCATGTAGCAAATGTTAGATAAAGGTTAAGAGTGATGACAGATTCCTGGAACACTCACAAGAAAAGCCTGAGCCCCTGACATTGGATTATCTCAATCCTCAGCTGATCAACCACTGCATATACTAACTGAATCTATTAGAATTAGAATTCTCCAAAATTAACACCAGTGTAAAATAATTAATTGAACAAGCTAATAACAAACACAATAATAATAAAAGCCCTTAAATTTCCCCAGGGCAGGAAATCAATATGTTGGTAAATTTATTTAAACTCCATTACATGAACTGAGTAAGTTGCTTAAAATATTTCCAGTGTTTTGGAATATTTGCTGAAGATTCTAAAGCTTCCCAAAAGTCTAATAAATCCTCTTCTGTCTCCCAACAGAGCGAGAAATGAAAAGATTTCTCTCACTGTAGGGCTCTATATAAAGTCATTGTTCTGTATTTAGAACATTCTGATTTTGGCTAGACCTTGCTTGCTCAAGGCTGTCAGTCATCTTTAGATCTCCTGCCTGCAACAGCAATAGGTTATATCATATGCTGTTGATTACAGGTCATAACAAAAACAAATTTATGATTGCCATGAGTCCAATATCTCCACTCTTTTTCCACTTATCTGGTTGAGAAACCAATTGCTTTTCTCTGCCCTGCTGTTTCTTGGAAGAATAGAGATATTCAGGAGTGAATGAGTTATGAATGTGTTGGCCTTTCAGTATTTTAGTTCCCAAAATCGAAGAAAGACTACAGTTGCTTTGAGCAGAAACTAAGGCATTGATCCAGAGCTCTCTGAAGTCAATAAAAGTCCTCATGAGATCAGAAGCCTACAGGAGTTGGTCCAAGTATCCACATCTCGTATTTGCTGTCTCATACTTGACTGCAGCCTATTGGACACAAAATTTTGGGAGGAAATTCTGACAGGACATAGGTAACTATACTCAGTGGTAGCTGCTAATGGAAAATTATAAATCACACCTAAAAGCATGGTTGTGACAGCAATAACTATCACAAGGTCTCAAGTACAATGTTAAAGAGAAACATATTTTAGAAGTCTTACACAAAAGCAAAACTGCTTCCATTTTGCAAACCACAAGACAAATTTTACCACAAGAAGCTGTAAGAACTGATGATATACCCTGAGTTATATAGAGAAACAAAGCTAACTCTGACCAGACTGGTATATTTCATATTACATTGTAGTGCTGTGTGAAGACAACAGTTCAGGTCCCAGAAGTGGAACGTCAGAGGACCTTCTGCCCAAGCAAAGCACCCAGCATCTGGAGGGCTGAACAGCACTGCCATGTCACTGTGCTGATACGGGTACTGAGTCCAGCTCTCCAAGTAACTTGGAGTTACGCATTGCACAGTGCTGCAAGATGTTTGTAGAAATACTACTCTAAGTACACACAGACTCCAGAAACATACAGGTGTGGTCAACATTCATATGGAGGATAATGTTAAAGTGTAAGCTTACAGCAGGCAGCTAAGTGGCCTGATTTTCAAAAGCTTTGAAAAACGAATACCTCAAAAGACCCCTCTGGTGTCAAACCACTGCAGCAATAACATCCTTGTCTTTCTTGAGCACTGCAAACTCCAAATGTTGTGTATGTGTATTTTTCAAAAAGTAATTGCCTATTTACAGATTTTACAAATTTTCTCACCGTAGGTAACTATGCTAACAAAGATATTCTGCATGCAGGTAACCATTTGAAGTTTTTACAAATACACTAGATCTTCCACTAATACATAATCTATATTACAAACACATAAAAGCATTGCAGTTTGCAGTTCTTTCTAATTCTTTTTTTCTATTAATCTGTCTAAGATGCAATTGAGACTCATAGATGGACAAGTGATAAATGCCTTTGTTGTAGTCATCAGTTGATTTTAGTTAATAATTCAATTATTATATCCCCTCAGTAGACAATAGGACATCATGGCAAAAGCTTATTGTTGTTGTTTCTTAACAGAGCTCTTTGTGTTATGTTAGGGAAGGTGTTAAATTCTTTTACTAATATTCTCAGAAGTTGAAACTGAACTTGAGATATTGAGAAAAAATCCTGTCTCTAGCAAACACAGATCATATTCCTTCGAAATTAGATTCTTGCTATGTAATCACTTCCAAACATGTAAACAGAAATTGTCACGATCTGATTATCTAGGCACAAAGAAAAGCTACTGTTTCACTCAAGAATCCTGCTGGAACGTATGCCCTCACAAAAACAAACCTCCCTAGCTGAGACAGCTATTCAAATGACAGATGTTCACAGTACACGAACTACTACAGATGGTCATTTTCTTTTTTAGAATTTGAGTTTGCATTTGTTTCAAATTTATTTTTTTAAATCGCTCATTAAAAAGAAAAAAGCTATTCACAAAAGCCATTCAAGATTATCAAGTGGACACATGCAGTCTTTTGTTTGGCAATAAACAACACCAGACATTTAAAAGAGCTGTAGAATACATATATGTATATGTATATATATACATAAGCATATTATTTTTTAATTAGAATTTTAGAATTTAATTGAGAAATAATTTTTAACATCAGTTTTGATTAAAAAAATCCAAACATGTCTAATCCTTTAGCCCTTTTCATGTGAGAAATATTAACTGTTGCTGCTGAATTGAGAGACTGTGCTGCAACAACCATTGATTGGTACTCTTGTAAAATTTTAAAATAGAATCGAAATATTTGTCATTAATTAGAGTTATATAACGTGCTCAACCATGATTAGAAGAAACGAAACTAGTCTTCTGCTTCCAGATTTTCATATAGCAATTAATTCATAAAGCCACAAAATTTGGGGTTTAGAACATCCAGGATTGGCTAGAAATGGAAACTGCTGTTTTTATTGCTGCTTTTGGAAGTTTAAATTTTATGTCCTGAGTTAAATACATTTAGGCAGGCAACTCACATGGAGATTTTCCTTCTGAAATACCTATGAAATTTCCAGTGACTATATTGTGAACTTAATCCTTTAAATGTAAGTGTTCTGCATTGCACTTTGCTACCCCCAAAAAATTCAGCTGTCTCCACTGTTTTATGCTTAGCAAAGCTTGCAAAGGAATAAGACATGGTAGTCTGAGTCTTTAAACCTCAGCCACAGTAAAACATACCCATTAAAATTATTTCCAATAGATGCTATGCCTACTATAATTTTTTCACCCCTTTTAAATTCAGAATAACTGAAAACCTTTTGAAACACCTCCACACAATTTTTCAAGAGTATGTCTCACACAGAATGTACTTGTAGATAACCAGCATATAAAACACTCTTTCTTTCATCCATAATGATCTGCATCCATCATAACTGAGTAGCTTCTATTTTTCACATATGACTAAAACCACTGAATGACAATGTTGGCTTCCAGAATGAAGTTTCTTGACACCAATAACCCACAACAAACTGTAAAACACATGCTAGCATGCAAAAATTCGAAAAGGACAATAGTCTGATCATTCAGGCCTCTTATACATGCAGTAATAACCTCAAATTAAGGCTAGAGCCCAGACTATCAATGTCATTCAAGGATATCAGACATCCAACAATTCCACAACTTCATAAGGAAAATGTGTTTGAAAGTGACGCAAATGGTCAAACATCAGGAACTGTATTGCTATGAAAAGAGCTATCCTTTATGTTAAAAGGAGACCTGTAACTTTATATAACAGAAATAATGATAAAGCACAACTGTAAGGGGCCTTTGTTCTGTAAATAACATGGGTGTCTCAGACAAGACCTTAGAACAGGAAAGCCAACAGCATATAGTCTGTGGAACAACGTAAACTGACCAAGATTATATTTACATTCATTGATCAGGTTTCATCTGATCAAATGAATTTATTACTTATAAACATTAATCACAAGTACTTAATCTCATTCTAAAGTAGACCTTAAAAAAGGTAAATTGCATCCCAAAGATCTTATTTCTTCCCAGAAATTGCAATGAGAGCCTAGAAAAACTAGTTTGGACACAACTGCCTACAGTTTGAAAGCAGATCCCTGTGGTATGCAAGATGAACCATCCCACATCAAGCAAGGTCTTTCCTTAAAAACTTTAGAAAAATCTTACCAAGCATCCACATATACTTTTACTGATCCTACTAGACAGTTTATCTGGTCAGCATCTGGTAGTATCTAGACTGAAGAAAGAGTAATAAATGTTAAGCTTAGTTATAGTTTTTCTTAGTTACAACCAAAACCCACTACATTTCCAAGAGATTCAGAACTATGATACTGGTTTTCAGTGGCATCTAGCTGAACTAGTGGTGTAAAAGCCTGATTTAGGAAGTCAAGGACACTGGAAGACAGATAGAACTCTCACTGATCTGACAGAGACATCTTTGAGAGAGAGAGGTTCATTCACCAGGAGGGAAATCACTGAAATCCAGAGGCTGTTGGTGTCTCATGCCAAAATCATCTTCACTGAATGTCAGTGCGAAATTTTTGTCATACAGCTCAACACGTGAGAATGAACTGATTATCTAAAATAGGTGGACCTAAAAGCCAAAATACATTCCTTCCTAGCTCTCCTAGTTTGTGTAATATATCCAACAGGTATTTGATAAAAAATTTTAAACACAGCCTCACTGAAAACATCTACAGTTCACAGTGGGAAATAGTGTAGCAGCACTGCAAGGATCTTTCATCAACCGTTACTAAGTGAGGCTTATAGTAAAATAAAGGGGTTTTTCTTGTTGGGTATTTTGGGGGTTGTTTTTTTGGCTTTGGGGTTTTTTTGGGGGGAGGGGTGGGGGAGGTGGGGGATGGGGTTCCCAATTCTTACATCAGAACAATCCAGAATCTACACAGTCACAATTTTTTAGCTTCTTCAATTCACATCAGCCAAGTCTGAGACATCCAGACACTGAACAACTGATCTCATGATCTAAAGTAGTTACTTGGACTATTGAGAAACTTGTGCATTCCTTCAATGCATAGCTTTTTCAGGAAAGAAAGACTTAAAAATGTGATGAAAAAAATCTACCACTGTTGAGATTAGTCTGGAAGCCTGAATCAGTTGGTATCCAGCTCAAGAAATTCTGTGGGCATTGCTGTTTGCCACTAGAAAAGCCAAGATCATCAAGCATACTTGATCTTGTCACTGTCAACATATCATCAGGATACAGTATACCTGTACTCCCTGTTGTGGTATTTCAGCTTCTAAAGAATTTAGCCATCTGATCCTGCAACATCATTCCTCAAAGTACAGTCTTCTGAATGTGGCACTTCTGGGAACAGCACCAAGATATGACAGCAATCACTGTATGTGTTGTTAGTGCCTGTGGCTAGGTTTTGTATTTTGGAATACCTTGAGGCATCACGTAATGTGGATATCAGGCAATTCTTGTGCTGATTTACAAAGTCATAGTGCATCTAAATGTACCATGTCAATTACTGTTTGATAAATGATGTAGTCTTAAGATGAGAGGGCACCTTTCCTTCCAAAGGATACATTATGAAATACCAGAAGTTGTAAGGGGAAACAGTCACGTCATACTTAGAAACAGTGTACAAACAAGTACTGGTTCTAGTTGTATGAATATAGCAAAACATAAGGTAAGTTCATATTTTTTTTTGCCTTAAAAGATCACTGAATAGTTTAAAAATGAAGGTATTATATTGATATGCTATGCCTTTGCCTAGACCAAGCTAAACAAACAAAATGATCATTGGAATTCTCTCTACCTTTTTGAGGAAAAGGCAATATTCAAAGTTCTAAGCTATGTCTATACGATCCTATTTTTCAGATATCTGTTTTTAAGCTTAAGTGATCTAATAGGAATTTTTGATTCCTGAATGTTGTTAAGGCATGCTTTGCCTCGAGTGTGCCAGCACCTCAGCCTTAGTAATGCCAAGGGTCTGCAATTCACAGCTCTGTAAGCTTTCCCCTAAGCCATCAAGGCAGTGTTTTCCAGACCCTCCATAGCAGTATTTTTCTTTTTCCCTTGATGTTCTCAAACTCTATGTCTTCTGTTAGTATTCTCACAGTCTTGCAACTCCAAATCCCCATAGTTTTGTTACGGTAGGCACTCGTGGAAACAACTACCACTACGGTGAGAATGGTCCCTCTTTTGCCCACCCTCCCGCACCATATTTCCTTACATTTTGTTTTGTAGACTTTAGGTTATAATAGAGAAAACCAAAATATAGTGCACAGCAAAATAGATAATAGCCATTTAAATATTTAGTAAATATTGTCCAATAATAAATTTTAATAACCAACTTGCAACACTTGAACCTAAAGATTACCATACTCCAATCAGCATTAATAGCATCAAGAATTGAAACAACCAGTGGGAATTTTCACATGGTCTTCATTATACAGTGTGAGGGGAGAAGCATGACAAAAAAAAAACATCAACCCTGTCATCTTCATTGTTTCCACCTGCTGCATCAGAGAAAAACCCCAGAGAAAGGTGCTCATCAGGGATTCCCCACCATTGCCACTGCTTTTCCTGGACTGCCACTGGGAAGAGTCTGCCCTTCTCTTTCCTCTCTCCCATTTGATTCCTATTTTTCTTGTACTTTCCACCTAAAGTAACATTCATCATTAGACCACGCTAATAAAACTGTGTGTATGTAAGCCTGTCCCAACACCCTTTGTGTAACAATACTTATGAAAATCTAGAATGAGAATTCTTTCCTATGTCCCTAGGCTGCTAGCCCAGGAAAAAGAAAAGAGCTGAAGTCAATTTACTACCTTCAAAATTGTGGTGGATAGGCCAGAGTGGCTCCTGGCATGACTTTAGTTACATCCAGATCAGAGAACCCAGAAGCATTTCCTAGTCTGAGTGCTGAAGCTATATCCTGGTTCTCTATTTGGGCAAGGCTCACATTCTCATCTTCTCCCCTCCTTCCCAAAGTGGCTGTCTTGTGCCTTTCTGAAGCAGGATTGAGTGGTGTTGCAGGTTTGGTGTTTTCTCAGTCTAGATACCTGAAAACCATTTCCCCTCCTACAGAACATAAGCCAAATCTAAACTAAACAAACAAAAAGAACAAAAAAACAACAAGAAATTTATTCCTTTGCTCCTCTCTCTGCCCACCCCCAAAAAAAAAAAAAAAAAACAAAACCTATTCTCAGAGATATATGAAAGACTCTGGAAAGCATGTCTAGACAAAGTCTATATTCTTTATCTTTTTCTAATCTATTCCATTTAATTTTTGTGGAAAAATGTTTATGTTTTTGCAAATAAAGACAAAATATTGTTCTATAAAAAACTGCATTCTGCAGCCAAACTTTTTGTCAATATTCTCTAGAAAACTACTTCTGGGTTGAGATAACTCCTTACATAAAATTCAGTGCTTATTTATTCATAGAAAATATGTACTATAAATAATCAATCCCGGTGCATGTCAGAGCAGAAAAAGAAGTTGGTATAAGGTAATAAAGTAGTTTGTAGTGGATTTCTTTCCCTCCTCCATTTAATTTTTTATCCTCCTGTACATGAAACTTCTACCTGTCTAAACACAAAATCTGAGCACATACCGGAAGTTAGCATGGATTCGGAATTTAAAACATTTCCACTTGACTTTAAATTCTGATAAAACAAAATCCTCCTGTTTAACAAGAATCATCTAAAGACGACAAATAAATTTAAAATATAATTTTATCTCTAAAAATAATTTAAGTCCTAAGCCTATTTACACATAGTAAAATGTGTGTCATGTTCAAGAATCTCATTTTCACCACCTCCTGTCATTCACCTCTATCCTTGTCTTAACTTTTCAGAGTCACAGTGTCAAGAAGGTTAATGCAGTTACATGAATTTGTGATGGACCATTTCACTCACATTCACTAGGGCAAACATATATGGCTGGCTGGTAAACAATTTACTCCACAGAGAACAAGTTCTTCTTAGCTGAAAAGAGACCCCTGCCAAATTAATATATTAAATGATGAGAGGTTAGCTGTAAAAGGAGGAGAAAAATCCTGGAACCTGACTATCATTTTTTAAGCACTAAATTAATACTTCTAGACACCCAAATATTAGGCACAGTGCCACTGAAGACAATGGTATAAGCCAACATAAAAACAGCATTAATGAAATCTTAGTGATGCTTGTAGTCTTTTAAATATACAGCTTACAGCAAGAAAAATGGCTCTTAAAAGTGATGATCTATGCATTATGTCCATTTATGTGTATAGGGGAAACTTGTTTATTGAGGACATAAAGGAAGGCTAGTACTCTGCATACTCCGAGGAAAAACTGATTTCTTCTGGCTGCTTTATATCTCACCAAAGATCTACTATTTTAAAAGATGACATTTTGGGCTAGGCAGAGGTACATCAATTCTATTTTGTTTTAAAAAGTGATCAAAGAAAAGATTTGTAACTATGGAGTATAACTTAGATGTGAGGTAATAGTAGAGCTGCCCCTGCACAGAATTCATCAACTATTACATTAACATCTTTGAATGAAGTATATGAGTAGGATGAAGATACATTTTACTCTAATTTTCTTCCCTCCCCGCCATGTACCAGTGACAGAATCATCAAAACCCACATGGTTTGTTAAGCCTGCCTTTATGTAATCCCAGGTAAATTTCTCCACAATCTGCATGCACTTCTCTGCAAGACTAATTTCTCCCAGGAACCGCAGGTTAATAGTAAAATTTACCATACTGGGATACAACCCCCTCCCACCCCAAAAAAAACAAACAAACAAAAAAAAAAAAAACAACACCCAAAAAACCCATGCATTTGAAATGAAACAGAAAAGATGATTTATTATAATTCTTGGTAAAAATGACATAAAAACAAACAAAAAACCCCCAAACAATCCTAAATAGAAATATATTATATATTCAGTGATGATACCACTGGATATGGTTTCCTTAAAAAGCAATTTAATAAATGCTTTATTTGGAAAAAAATATTTTAAAAGATTATTCAGAAGAAATCAGACTCAGTTTCAAAGAGTATGATCTAGATCCCTACAGAGTGATGATACTAAGAATGATATTTTTACCCTGATCCACATAGTGAACTTACCTCTAATATATTGCACCCCCTCAGACTAAACCAAACTCTGATGTTCAAAAGTATCACCTCCTCTTCTAAGTCTGCCTTGACTCATATCCCAGTATTACAAGCTCTCCAGAATCCAGTATTTGAACTGTCACTCCTCTTAATACACGACTATCTATGCTCTAGTATGTCTACTCTCCCTATGTGTCATCCCTGCATTCCTATCCTTTTTCTTACATTCTCATATTGTTTCTTTAGTGCCCTGTATTTGTTTTGAGATTCTACCCCAACTGCAACTGACTTCTTACCTCATCCCACTCACTATTTTCCATTAATATTCTTTTTCTGTGAAAGGTAATCATGTTAACCTTCCTTTGAAACTGATAATCTGTCTGCTACTCATTGCCTGTTTACAGTCTCTGTCTAGGATGGGCATCTTGAGGCAATGAGAAGGAAAACACCACATCAAGTTAGGGATGATGAATAAGAGAAGGAGGGGTTGGGTCATTTAAGAAGCATCCTCATCTTGCACAGAGGAAAAAGTAAGAACTGGAATATGCAGTATCCTCATGTTAGACATAATTATGCTCAGTGCTTAGCTTTCAGGCCTTAAGAGGTAGATTGGTGTTACAAATACCATCATTGCTGTTAAGAAACCCATGAATTTTCTTCCAAAATGGAACTGGACCACCTCTCTATCATCCTTATTGATGCCTCTGGCTCCAAACAGTATCTTCTCCAACTTTATGAGTTTTGGTTTCTCTTGAATAAACCAGCTCTAACTGGTTTGAGAAAGCAGTGAAATATCAAGCCTAAACAAATGGTCACCCTCCAGAAACTAAAATCTACCACAAAATGATGTTTCTGTGAAGTGTAATGGTCCAGTGATCGCTTACTCATACACCAAATGCAAGATTTATTTAGCTTTCCATTCTTATCTAGCTAATAGCTAAGAGAATTCAACACACCACCACTACTACAACTGCTCCCTTCTCTTGTCCTTTCTACAGCATTGCTAATATAACTTTAATATTGCTAATATAATTTCTATTGCCAGAACAAGAAATCCTTCACAAAAAGGCACTCAAATTCAGGAAAACAGAACTGCTAATGCAAATCACCCAAGAGATAATGGGGTTTTTTACTTTAGCTATTGAAGCCATCATCATCATATTGACCAGCATTACACCTTTAATAAGTCATGAATGGAAGAAAGCACTTCACAGGATCTGGGATGCTAAGACAGATGACAAAGTTACAGGAAAATAAAAAACAAACAGACAAACAAAAAACAAACAAAATTTTCAGGAAAGGCAGAAATAGAGAAAATGAAAGATCCTAACTACATGTTCTAATTTCAGTTTTCTGAAGCCAGAAGTCTCAGACACAACAGATTTGGGCAGGACGACAGTTCACTAGAACATCTTATTTCCAAAGCAAACAGGGAAAGGAAAATACAGACCAACATTTCCAAGGAGAAAGATTTATTTGCTACACTATAGTGCAAATGAAGATAGGCCAGCTCTTCTAGTGGGGAACTACTTTTGCTTGTGCTTGCGTGCCACTCCATGATGATAACTACTCAATGTAAGATAATGGTACATGCTAACTGCACCATTAACCCACTGAATTTCAGTAACATCTTACCTCTGTACCAGATCAGGGCAGACAAATCAATGCAGCATGCCTTTCACAGGCAAGTAGTATAAAAATCTTACTGACCCTTCTAATTTACTCTGTTCTTTAAATATAAGTGACAGCTGGCCTGCATTATCAAATTCTTAAGGCACTGTATCTGAAACATTATCTGTATGTAAAGATTACATCAAACCAATATAAACACTGAACATTTCTCTTCAAAAGCCATAATTCACAGTTCAGCTACAAGATCTTGATAAAAAGAAAGACATAACAAATGGAAGATTAAACAAAGTCATGTATTTTCTTAATAACTGTTAACCTGTTCAGATTGAAGCAATAAGTCCACCTATCCTGCACTATAACTTGTGCACCTGAACTAAAGCAAAGTATTATCACAATGACCATGAAATTTATATGCTAGCTCTTCCCTAAGGAGATCTCCTCCAAGATTAATTTCCAGTCATGCCAATTGCTATTATTTAATCTGTCAAAAACAGTGGATCTGCATCATCTGTCTCCCAATTCACCACCTGAACGCTGGAAAGTACACACACGGAACATTTCTAATTCAGGCAGTAGACCTACTGTTGGCTGTGTTAATACAAATTCCCAGCCGCAAGTGCCACAGCTCATCTGTCCAGCTGTGCATAATTTGCAGAAAGTTCTACTTCCCCTCATGCCACTGTGTACAAACTGCATGTGTGTACTCCATCAGTTTAGTTACTAACACATACCTGGCTTCTGTTGAAAAGCAAATCCAAGAAACTTCAGGAAGAAATCACAGATAGTGACAAGTCTGTACAACTGTTTGTCTTTATAAACACAGTCACCAACGGAACATGAGTTGAGACAGTACGTGCTCCTACATCATCTAGGATACTTTTCTAATGTGCATAAGCATTCACACCAATAACAAGCTCTTCAAGGAAGGGATGGAGATGCATTATTTTTCAGAGACTACTGTTTTCTTTTTTACTTTTCAAAGGTTTGACAGCACTTTCATTAGCAGAACTTAACATGAAGTTGGCAGAAAACTTTTAAGCCTGATGACATTGACAGTCCTATGCAAATACTCCATATAATTCTAAATATTACTTATTCATAGGACCTGACCAAAAGACTTTTGAAATTAATAGGGATCTTTACACTGAATCCAACAAGACTGGGTCTCATGACACTAATCTGTCAAAGATCAGCTAATCTTGGTCCTATTACACAAGTCCGTTAATATTAATGGTCTATGCTACATCCAATAAGAAAATGCGTAAAAATTTATTGTATGTTAGACAGCATATAGCTTATAGCTTATATGGTCCCATATGAATAATATACTAATCTTGTTTATTTGAAAAGACAGATCTGGAGATCTTCCACAGCAGATCAGAAAAGGTAGAATCATATCTCAAAACATAAATATATTCCCTATATAATTTTCAAGTAATTTGCAATATGTTCTATACATACCCAAGTGCTCAAAAGAGGTATTTCATGGATAAGCAATATCGATTGGTGGAAATTAAGTAAAGTAGTACAGAGAAAGGAAAAAGTGTTTTATTTATTTTCAGCAAAATAACTTTCAGATGTATAATTATAATATTGATAAATTTTGAGTAATTCCCAGCTCTTTTCAATAGCAGAGTTCTGCGCAGTGTCTGCAAACAACTTTGTATAACAGATGAAAAACTGGCTAGCACATCTACTTTGCAAGCTTAAGTTTTATGGAAGTCTCAAAAATTAAGTCTAAAATTTGGAGTACAAAAGTCAGCATGAAATTAGGATATAGAAGTAGACATGAAGAATCTGATTCCATTCCAAATTCTTTATTTCAAAATGAGGCTAGCAGCTTTGTCCTTGTTTTATTACATTTGGATGAATAGGAAGTAGGGCTTTTATATATCAGAAGTCAAAAGTATATCATATAGTGTAGCATTTGTTTATTGGAATAGAACAAATAGGTATTTGGAGATGATTACTGCACAGACTGTTTTGGAATAAAAAAATACCATACAGAAGAGTTATTGAAGTTCATCCACTTCCTTTCCACCAGAGTTCAAACGCAAAAAAGAAGCCCTGTTACAGAAAATATAACTGATTTATTTGAGCCCCCTCCATAGTATTTCTAAACATTTTTTTTTTTGGAAGAAGATTTGTTGCCATTAAACTATTTTTTCACTAAGGTTCCAAACTGACTTTAAAACATAAAGACATAAAGAAGTTTGAGCACCAACCTAGAGATGTCTGGCAACAATACCACAAGATAACCACATGATGGCACTGACCACCATGGCTGGTCAGTCTTATTTGGAAAGACCATTACCTTGCCAGCAACACTACAGAGCACAGTCCCAAGAGTTTGAAAACCCGTTCCTTCCAGGTCTTTACTGGGCCTGTAAACGACCCAGACACTACAACAATAGGCATTTTCAAAATAATCAAGCCATTACACCACTTCAAGCAACACTTTGGGACAGAAATCCTATTCGTGATTGCCCTCTTCCTTTTCTGGCTGTACTAGACCTCTCGTAAATGACAGTGACTACCTCCACTTGGAGGACAAAGGAAAGGTCTTACCTCTGGACTCATTTGCACTGAGAAGCAGTAGGCTATCTAATTTTGTCTACTGCATTCAACAGATGCAAAACAGGAAGATACTACTAGATGGAAGTTTGCTACCATCAGATCATGCCACTACTATTTTGTCTGTCATCTATTATGGTGAAGTATTGTAGTGCCTTAGTCTCAATGATTTGTGTAATTAAATCTTAAAATTATTTTTTATTTCTTTAAAAATAAATTCATATATAAGTAAATAAAAATGAGCTAACTCATTCTACATATGAAATCATAACAGCCACTGCAGAATTAGCTATAATTGGCTGTTGGCTAATCTAGGACAAAACACAAACATTTTATTCTACAGATCTCTTCTATAGTTGCATTATTATGAAATTATTACATTCTATCTAATAAAAGAATCATTCTTTAGTATAACTCTGTCTCAATATGTGCAATATTTAAAAATAGTCCCTCTATAAGCAATGAAAAATAATTCTTTTAAAGGAAGTCATTTGAATAACAGTAAATTATGACAGCTATGTACTCCTCTAGTTTTCAGAGGGAACTGAATCAGTCCACTGTGATACTGTCTCAAATACTTTTTTTCTAATAAGAGTGCCATCCATTTTCAAAGCTTACCTCTCTTGAAAGGCTCAGCCTCCCCATCAAGTTGTAAATCTCAGTGAGCACATAAATAACAGAAGAAAGACAAGCATGGAAAATCCTAACCCTCTACTGAAGCTAGTCAGTGGTATACACTTACCGAAATAAGCCCTATGACATGAAGTGGTGTGTGGGCTCAGCACAGAGGACAGCCGAAAGAAAGAATCATACATTGTGACATCAGTGATTACAATTTATTTTTAGATTCTTACAGTACAAATCTGAGCATTCCTAGCTAAGGTTCATTCCAGAAGCTAGGGATCGTTCCAGCATGTGGTCATGCATTTGGTTTGAATTAGCCATGCTACTGGTAAAGCCCCACTGCAGATCTCACAGGAAAAGCCAGTGTTCTACAAGGGTTGCTTCTCTTCAGATCCTCATGTGAGCTATGCATACAAGATATAAAGTAATCCTGTTTCATATAAAGCTCATTTTTAATGTCAAAACTCATCCCCATTAGTTTACATGGGTTAAAGAGGGATGAGTTTGCCTGTAACATCTCCAGAATAATTCCCTACCTTTTAAATTCAACAACTTTAAACTGTCTATAAATTATATTTTTCAGTTTTCCCTTCTCTACTCTTATATCCATTTTCAATGTGTGAAAAGTTGATTAGCATTGTGTCTTATCTCATTGTAAATAATTTTCCAAGAGTATTATCAATAAAACTTGTTTCTCCTCCACTAGACAGCAAGGTGTTTTTTTTTTCTTTGGTGTTTGGAGGTATTTTATTCGTGCTTTTTTTTTTTTCTTCCAAATCCAATCTGGGGACTACTAAAACAAATACAATGAGAAGTAGAGAACTATTAAAAGGTGACAGAGTTGAGTACATAACCCTGTCAGGTGTGAGGATCGAAATGGCTCACAGCATAAATGCTTTACAAACATTGCTTGAGAGCACCTGAGTTGAACTGTGACAGAGGATAGCTGCAGTTGGACATGAGAGCCTTATATTGATTTGTGCAGCTTGTGTTTATGTTTTGGTTTTATTAGATTTTTTTTAAAGACTCACACCCTTATAATTCAGTGCACATAACTAACCGATCTTACTCATGCAGAAGAGATCTTGAATCTCCATGACAAGTCTTCAAGTGACAGAATGACTAAATTATATGCTGCTTATAGCATGATGCTTATTCCTGTCCTACCCAGGTGGAGCTGTTCCTTACACTATGTGATTCAGCCATCAAATAGCAGCATGCGTGTTTGAAAGGCCAAGAGGAGGCTGTATTGAGAACCTGTCAAAAACAAATGTGCAAACCTCTATGCAGCAGTCAGTAAATGTTCCTTGAATCACTCTTTTGTTACAAAAAAGCCAAACAAATCCTTGTTTCTATACGATATCTTTAATACAAAGCTTCAGTTAAACAGCTTTTCTTTCTGCCTCTTGCCTTCATCTCTACATGACAGGTCTTCAGCTGAAGGTTGTCTATTAAGATTGACATTTTTATCAGAAGTAAAAATTGTCAGGTGAATGATCTGCCCATGAACCTTGGATCGCTAAAAAAATAAAGGCTTTGTAAGATTAAAAAAATATATAGGATTGCACAGCATCTCCAGTAAACCTACTGGTTTTCTCACTTGTCCTAATTTAATCCAGTTGGCCTCCTGTTTCATTCACGCTAAGGCTTGCTTTTGCGTGCTTGCATTGTGCTGCCTTTAAAAGAAATGACACTTCATCACTGACCACTGCACTTTGCTGATTAAAAAAAAAACATCGGGAATTTCTGAATTTACAGTCTTCATGTTTATGATACAGCACTGCATTTTAAAACAATACTAGGCAAGTACTCCCTCCCTCCAGAAATGCAGAAGGAAGAAAATGTATTTTCTTGTCTACACAAATGTTTTTCAGTAGAGGCCAAACCTAAGGGCCATTAAGTTCAATGAAAAAAAAAAAAAAATTAAAATCAAAGGGGGGGATTTAAATTAGCTTTGAATTATAAATCATCTTGAGGACCAAGATATTTTGGATACTAAAATTAATTTCAGTTTTAGTACCTGGTACAACTTAATAGGTTGTACTTGCACAGAGCATACCAACAATAACTGCATCTATGTGATGCACAGGCATATGAATAAAGAGAGAGAAGTAACAGCTGTATTTATACACAAAGGGGTAAAAATTTCAATTTCAAGATTATAAAAATGAGTAGGTCAAAATTAAAATAAATTAAATTACATTATTCTTAGAAAATTACATGCCATCGTAGATCTTGCTGTTTTGAGTTACCAGAAACTGCATGGCATATTTTAGTGTTATCATTTTTTAATGATTCATTGGAATATGATTCATAAGACAATGCATGCAACCCCCTACTCAGTAGTATAAGCAAAAAATATTCGAAATGTCCTGCCTTAATGCACATCTGTATAGGCACTACCTATATAAAAGCCTATATAGGTGACAGTAGTAGATCTAATATCAAACGCATATTTTGTAAGTAAAAGGAAAATAAAATGCAGGGTTCATTTGACATAAAAAATCAGCTCACTTTTACAAAGCAAAGTTTTGTTCTTATCTAGGAATTAAAATTAGTGGAAATAATTGCTTCTTTTCTTGGGGTGACAGAAAAATAGTTTATTTCTTCAGTGCTAACAGAGGATTTATACATCTAATAATGAATAAATTTAATTTGTGTCCCATTGGATGTGGCCTATTGCCATTCCATTTATGAGATATCTAATTTAGCAGTTGTGTTTATGTTTTAGGAGGAGAAAAATATGAGAGATTTCCATTTTGGCAACTGCTTGAAAGCTTTGTCTCCTGATCACCTACTTCTAAATATACGCATATATGTCCTTAACATTATTAATAATTTAAACCCAAAAATTGGTCTAGAAATTTACAGGCGCTTGCTTTCAACACTGATCAAACACGGCTGAAGAGCTCTTCTTTTTTTTTTTTTTTTTTTTTTTTAAACACAAAACATCTAAAGTCGCATATGCGTTTCTGCCATCCTTATGACAAGCGAGCAGTTGTACCTCCACAAAGCCTGCAGACGCAAACAGCCGAGCACAGGCAGCTCGCACCCCAGCCTCAGTGGCCGTCCCCCGCCCCTGCTCAGGGCACCACCGCGGCTGCCTCAGCCCGACCGAGCGCTGAGCTGCTCCTCCGCGTCTGGGTCCCAGCCGGCCGCCCCCGCCTCCAGCCCCGCACGCCTGCCCACCCCCCGCTCCACGCCCGCCCCGATACCGATAAAACCCAAACAACCTTCCCTTTAAATCGCACCCCCCCACCCGGCCGGCGGGCGCGGGACGGCCCCGCGGCGGGGCGCGCGGCGCTGCGGCGCGGGCGGCGCGGCTGGAAGGGCCCGCAGCGCCACCTGGCGGCCGCGCGCCGCCCCTGCCGCGCCCCCGTCCCCCGCCAGCGTGGCTCCCCCCGCGCCGAGCGCCCAAACCGGCCGAGTTTCCCGGCCGCGCCGCCATCTATTCTTAGCCCCGCTCAAGGCGCGACGGCGGGACAACCCCCCCCCACCACCTCCCCGCCCCGCCCCACCACCGCTCCCCGCGCACCCCTCCGCAGCGGGGGCGCGCCCTGCCCGCCCCGACCCTGCGCGCCCGCGGAAATGGGGGGGGGGGGGGGGGGGTTGAACGGCGGCTGCCGGTGCCCCCGCTTCCCCCCTCCCCCCCCCCCCCCCCCCCCCCGCCGCCCGACGGGCGTCCAGCGGGGCCGCCCCCGCTCTCTGGGGCCGTGGGGGGCCGGCGGCGGCCGCTCCCCCGGGGAAGGGGCAAAGCCGCGGAGGTGCCTCCCGCCGCCAGCCCCCGCCTCGCCCGCCCCCGCCCCGGCTTTGCGGAGAAGCCGATTTGCGTCGAGTTAAGGTGGGGGGGGAGTGGTGGTGGTGGTGCGTGTCTTTTTTTTTTTTTCTTTCTTTTCTTGCCCCTGATTCCCTCCCCGCCCCCCCCCCCCCCCCCCTCCCGCGCCGCCGCTCCGCGCACGCTGGCTCTCCCCAGTGCCAGTCCCCGCTCCATCACGTGCGGAAACCCATGCCCATCACAAAAGCAGGCATTTTACCCGAGCCCAGAAAAGAAAAGAAAGAAAGAAAGAAAAAAGAAAGAAAAAGAAGAGAAAGAGAAGGGAAAAAAAAAAAAAAAAAGAAGGAAAACCCGCCACGGAATAGCTAAAGCCAAAACGGGTGAACGGCTTAATCCAAGAGGAGCCAAGATTTCCTCGGAACAGCCGCCTCCCTTGTTCTCCCCCACCCCCCCCCCACTTGCTTTTTTGTGGTTGTGGTGGTGGCGAGGCAAGTGGTTAACCAAAAACCTACGTGTTGGTTTTGTGTTTCCCCGAAAACCACAGGCGCACACAGAGCATGAGGTACCGCTCCTGCCCCTTCGCGCTTGCACGAAACTGTAGCTTCGCTCTTTCTCTCTCTCCCTGTACTGCAGATATTTTTCCTTCCTCTCCTCCACACTCTTCTGTTTATTTGGCTGTAAGGCAGAGCTACTTTGTAAACATCTCACACAGAACCCCAGAGCCTTTCCAAATAGCTGATTGCAGCAAAATGCCTCCGAACAAATTATGGTGCAAGGGGGGTATAGGGGACGAGACCGAAGCGGATAAAAAAAAACAAATTTGCATAAATATGCATATGTGGCAACGAGATCGCGTATGATGGTGGAGATGGCAGAAAGAAAGTATCGCTTTATCATGATGGGAAAAGTAACAGCACAGACGACTGCAGCAAACTGCTCGCCCTTTGCCAGAGTACCAACTGCAACACCTCTCCCTCTCTCCCCCACCCTCGCCGAAAAAAAAAGGGGAGGGGGGGAAGCCACAGAAAAAAGGAAAATGAACACTCAAACGGCAAATCCAGTACTCCTACCTTAACACTGGAATAGCTGCAGAAGCATAGGGGTCTTTTTTACACAGCCAGATTCTTTCAGGAAATCCTCTCGGGCTATCATGCAGCCGGGATTATTCACGCACGGTTCCTGCTCTCCTTTTTGGAATCCAACGCGATTCGCTTCTCCAAAGGAATGCAACGACCACGAAGGGGGAAAAAAATTAAAAATAACAACAAGAAAGGCAACAACACTGGATTTGAAGGAAACTCGTGTTCTCGGCTGTAAGCGACCTACATTCAGGCAGAAAATTCATTGCAATCAGTGCGAGAGGGAGAGTTGGGTCTGCGAGTAGGAGCTGCGATTGCCTATGCAGAGAGACCGAGCCGGGGAGAGACTGATCTGCAAGGCAAGGCGAGCTGGAAGAGAGAGGGAGAGGGGGGGGAGAGAGAGCCGGGGGAGGGGGGGGGGGAGAGGTCCAGGCTGTACCAGGCGCTCTCCTCCTGCTATTGGACCAAACTGAATGAAATTTCCAAAGCCGGCAGCCAATAGCTCTCCGCAGTCAGCCCCATCACTACAGAAACCGTATCTCCATCCACAGCCTCCTGCGAGGAGCGTCGCATCCCCGCGCGAAGCGGCAGTGGCAGAGCCCGGCCGGGAGCCTCTGGGGCTGAACAGGTGGGCATTTGGCACACGGAGAAGGAAACGTGTGTGTGTGTGTGCGTGTGCGTGTGTCGGGGGGCATCACACAATTCAGACTGTCGCTCTCCCTGCTCCTTGATCGTATATAGCAACTGCAGCCTTTGTTAACCCTTTAAAGCTGCACTTTCTACAGTACCAGCCTGTTGTTACCATATTCACCCATATGCATTTACATGGAGCTAACAGTACAATTGCATACCAACCACTGAAGCATTTTGTTCCTCTTCCCCTTCCTCCCATACAAAAATAGCAAAGTAGACATTTGCCCAGTGCCCAATCATTTTAAACAGATTTTTTTTTTCATAAGCAGACCAGTTATTTAACATTCATATTTTAGTTAGCTAACCACTGTTGTGAAGGTCAAGTGTAAGGGCTGAAGAGGGGGCCCTGTGGTTATTGCTAAGTACTACAACGCAGGGTCTCTGGTTCACTTCCTGTGTACAATTTCAGACTGCGGGTGCTGTAGCAAATATGTGCTCAGGCCTCCAACAGGTATGTCTTGTTTCACTCCACAGCATGTTCCTTTGATTGGTTTTATAACAACATTTAACATTACCCAGAGCGTGAGACCCTGAACCGAGGCCAGGTGAGGACTGGCCGAGTTCTTTGAGAACAAAAGCAGAGAACTAAATACAGGGGTCTTGAAGATCTTTCCATAATTTGAAACAAAAATCATATTCATGCCTTGATGAGAATTCCTGCCACAAGACTTAGATTAGACTTCATAAGCTGAGTCTTTGACATTTTCAAATGCTGAAAAAAAAGAAAAAAAAAAATAAATCAGCAGCTCTTCTTTTCTAGATGCTTTGTTTCTACCAACACGTCAGATCCTCAGAAGAGAGCAGATAATGCTTTGTTTTCTCAGATCTGAATTCTGGTTGGCATATCAGGCTTATCAGTCACTTCTATGCTCTCTTGTTTCAAGTGGTAAAGGAATATATACTATCTGATTTAAAGATACCACCTACAGACAACAGTAGGCCTGTTGTATGTCTGTTCTTATATAGTGTTTTGTTATATGGCATGAAGGATACTTCCTTCATTATCACTTAGGAAGGCATGTTTTGGTTTTGAATGTTGTAAATCTAAGTATAGGTGTAATTCACTGACTTAAAACGTTTTAAACAATGCAATAGCTACATTAAACTGTTAACCTATTTGTTGGTGAAATAATTTTTTTTTATTACTTAATTATATGTTTTGCCTTCCTTATTTTAAGTGACTCTAGCAGCAGGTGTTCATGCAAGTGAATTTTACTGCTTTTGTTATTTTAATAACGCACCAAGAATGTGCAACCAATTATATTGCTTGACTGAGTGAACATTTTGACACATTTAGAAAAGATGTCATCTTGCACTGCCATCTGTCCCAAATTTTGCAGGACAGTCTTTCTTTTGATGAGTGTCATGCATTTTACAAGATAAATTTGGAGGATATTAAAGTATGCACTAGTTAATCTGAATAATGATCTCCCACCTGTGTTGTAATATCAGGAGGCAATTTATTACAGATTACCAAAGGATCATCTCTAATATTTGCAACTAATGTCTACAACTAATTTTTGCAACTATGACCCAAATATTCTCAAACATAGCAATAAAGCTAACCTTTCCATAGACTCTACACAAATATATGATCAAAGGATTTAAGTAAAAGGTGTTTGGTCAGAACAGTGGAATGCACTTTTTTCCTCTTACAACTTTGAAAAAGCTAAATGTACAACTGGAAGTTGCGGCTTATTTGGGAGGGTATCTACAGCAACACACAGCATATGCAACACTGCATACTTATATCAGCAAGCAGGAGTCCAGGAGCAATCATTCAGAGAGAAGAATGCCACTTGCTAAGTAACACCGTCACTTCTTTCAAGGAGGCGTGGTAGTCTAGTATTAACCCAACTTGACTTTACTTGTAAACAGTGAAATCTAAAGAAATCACAGTACATGACAGTCTGACTGAAGACAGGCCAAACTCTGCTGGGTTCCGTCCCATGCAACCTCTTTTTGTGTCAGTCAAACAGAGGCATGATTCAGTCTCCCATGTCCAATCACTGTAAAATTACCATGAGTTCATTTCTAAAGCAGATATAGCATGTTACCTACTGATGCTCAAATTAATAGCAAGAAAGTATAACTGTTTAACAAAGAAAAGAAGAGGTGCCTCGCAAATTTTGTTTGGTTAGCTAATCATTCCAAACAATTCATATTAAAAATGCAGGCTTGAAGTGGAACAAGTGGGGCTTTCTACAAGTGCATGAACAGCAATTGACTTTTTACCCCTCCCTGTTGTCTGCTTGGTCTTCTTGCTCAAATATTCATAGTGCCAACAGACTCCCATTCCCCTTTATGCAAGGGTGAACCAGTACAGTCCTAATATACTTAATGCAGCTGGAATGGGATCTTTCACTAGCTTCATGGTGCAAAACGCTCACCTTAAGTAGAGTGAAATCCACAATGAATTTTCTACTCAGGTCACTGGATGAGCTCACTTGCTGGGTACAAGGGTGATAATACATAGCAGGCATAGTCTTTCGTAAGACTTCAAGTAAATGAGAACTGCAGAAGAAATTCATGCCAAACTGCAGAACAGAAAGGAATTAAAAGGAAGTAGAATGAGTCCACCAGGTCCACCAAGTAAACAGGAAAAATTGAGAGATAATTTTGAAATGAACATGCAGAAAATTAAGATTTGGGGGAAATAGTAAATTCTTCCTTGTTGAGTAGCCCCAAAATGCTGCTTCCTAGATTTCAAGAAAGAAGTTTGTTTCCTATGTGGCTTATCTTCTTATAGTTTGTTGATAAAAGAAAAAGTTGATCTCTAACTATTTTCACATAAAATTACACAGATTAACAAAAATATCACCCAGAAAAATCACAATCTGTCATTTATAGTAAAATGAAATGCTCACTGTACTGATGTTTATGCTATATGCCAGATAAATCAGAAATATACTATACAGTCCCACCTGGTTGGCCAATATAATAATTTCAGATTAGTGTACTCTGAGAACAAATACTGACTAGAGCTTCCCAAAGATGCGATGTTTCCCATGATACATGCATGACGTTTTAGTTACATCCTAATTGCATTCGCCTTAGCATTTTTTTACTACAACTTTTAATGCTATTTTTCCTTTTGAGAAAGGTGAAAGCCAAAATATTGTAGACATAGATAATAGTACAGAAAGATCACTTCACCCATTTAGGTCTTTTTTAGAGAGCAAAATACAGGAATTTGTATTATGCAACTTCTGAGATGTAACCTTAAACTTCATGAGGGGGATACAGACATTGACTTTAATGGAGCCAATGTTTCAATCCTGGAAAAGTGGAAGCAGTTGCTGGGCTCTGGACTTCGTTGTGTAAAGTCAAATCTTGAAAAGACTGTTATAATTATCTACAGAGATCTTTCATATAATTTAGGCTTTTTTGTTGGGTTTGGGTTGTTTGTTTGTTTGTTTGTTTGTTTGTTTTCTTTTCTTAAAGCCATCTAGTTACTGTTGAACTAAAGCATGTGAGTTTTTCCTTAAAAAAAAAAAAAAGGTAAATATTTCACATTGTGCAAATTCCACAAAATCTGAGTAAATTTTACCAGTACATAATTACTCTCACTGTCAAAATCACATTCCTGACTTGTAGTCTCACAAAATTGACCTTCACTTTGGGTCTGTCTATTAAAGAGCCTTTTAGTATTAACTTCTTTTTTCAACTTACATACTTTACAGATCATGATTAGTCAACCCTCTAACCTTCTTATTGTTGAGATAATTAGATTCTGTTTTGTTAGTCTCTTACTACAAGGCAGGCTTTCCAGACTATGATTCATCCCTGCAAGGCTTTTCTCAACCTTCACCATTTATCAATATCCTTTTAAAACTGTAAACTCTGGAATAAGATACGGAATTGTCATTGGAGTCACATTAATGCAGTATTTTATGCTGAACTTTCCTTTTTAGTTACACAAGGATCACATTTGGTCTTGGCCTCTATGTGAGCTGGGAACTCATATTCCTGGTTACTTTTCATGATTTCAACATTTTTTTCCCTGCTTTACAAAAATGCATCCTCTCATCTTAAAGTCTGACCTATGTTCTCAGTTTTAATACACATAACATTCTATAAAGAGACCAATTTACAATGCCTAGATGTTTCCTAACATCTGTAGAAAAATGGTTGTCATTGGTGTTTTTCACTATAGATAACGTTTGCAAAATTTTCCTGCAATTATTTATTGTTTGCATTGAGATCCTTACTAAGATCTTACATGCTTAGTTTTTTGCTGATTTTTTCCACAAGAAAAAGAGAATAATGATGAAAAGAGCTAATACTTTTTTATGTGAAGACCCTCCCTCTGTTTTCAATGTACTTGCCTAGCTTTACTTCACACACAAAAGAAAATATCTTTATGGGTTGCCAGTGATGACACTGAACTGGAAGCTGACTCCATTTCTTGCATACCCTCTCTTTGTATTCATGATCATTCGTAACAAGGTTCTTCCTTTTATCTGAAACTAGTTCTAATTAAGGAGTCAAACTCCTGATCAGTATCTGACACCACCACAATAATAGCATTTCTATAGTGTCTTTAATATTCAAAATATCACTCAGGCATGGATAAGTTAATCATGAGATTAACTTAATGGTTATTCTCATTTTGCATGTTTGGAAACATGCAAAAAGGTTATACAGTGTATTTCTGTGGAATATTCTGGACAGCTGAAAACTTGCTCTGCACATGCACTTCGCCCAGAAACCACAGCGTATAATCAAC
The DNA here is from genome assembly GCA_031468815.1 of Morus bassanus. Taxonomy (NCBI): domain Eukaryota; kingdom Metazoa; phylum Chordata; class Aves; order Suliformes; family Sulidae; genus Morus; species Morus bassanus. Next base: position 80,274,830 of record CM062568.1, read on the forward strand.
ACAGCACAAGGCCAGAGGTGATATTTATAACTATAGTGAGTCAGACAATCCCTATGCGTACTCCCAGCCTACGTCCCTATTGCCATTTAGTCTTTGGAGGATGGGCCCTTCTATGTTCTGTATTAGGCATTATATGGGTACAGTGTATTCAGGCTCCTTGAAGGCTATGGTAGTTAATATGATTAATAACATTAAAAAAGCTCCTACTGCAGGCAAACAGACAAAACCATGTCTTCTTCAGTGATAAGCCTAATTATTCCCTGTGCTAGATAATCAGGCCATTTTTTAAGGGTTTATATGGTTAGATTTTGATTCAGATTAATACTTTTGAGGTAATTCCATGTACCATTCACATAAACGCTGAAAGTGCAGTTTGCCCTACATACCCATAGAAATCCTGATTTGATCTTGACAAATGTGGTCTGTAACTTTCATTGATGTGAAAGATTGAGCTAACCAGAGGCTAGTTATCCACCCCTGCTTCCATTCTCTTTTAGATTAGATAGAGACACAAAGTGCCTTGGAGTCAGACCTTACAAGCTCTGTGTAACCTTTTGAGTTTTAAAGTGCCATGCAGACTGTTATTAATATTAGAAAGAATTATTTATAGCGTAATTTAAGGATTACAGAAAAGCATATGCCTAACACCGTATAAGAAACAAAAAACAGTTTACCAGTTTGTATGTGCATCTTAAACTTTAACTGCACTTGAATAGCACAGGAAGGAGAGCAGAAATATCATTAAATGAAAGCAAAGAGAAATTAAATGCAGTCCCTAAATACCTAATGCTTATGTCAGAGCTCACATTCATTCACAAGTCATCTCTCTTCAGCAACTTAGGTTTCATCTACAGCCACCATGTTAAGGATCAGGATGTTCAAAACCAAACATAATAACTGTGCAGGTAACTCCTTTGACAACTGGTGGTCTGTAAAACATTGCTTAGAGACCTGTGGACTTCAAAAGAACACGATAGCTGCAAGCTTCAAATGGCAAGTAAATTTTCTGCAAAATTTATTCTTGGAAGTTGTTAGAAAATCTCCTGGGTTTGGACTACAAAGGGAGACAAATAGAAGATTAGAAGTGTTGGAATTATTTTTCTCTTTGCAAAATATTTACCTAAAAGATGGTCTCAGTAGTAGGTAGTGATACCTATTTCCAAAGGCCCTTCTCACTGGATTGTATCATTTATGCTTTTCCTGGCCAAAATATTCCTGTTTCTTTTGCTACCCAAAGTACAGTTTCAGCTAGAATATGGACAGTGCTTTCTACCTAGGCTAACCTCTACTGTAATGTAGTCTTTTGAGAATATATTTTTGAAACTCTACAGACTGATAAAGGCATTGAATCCAAGTCTCCTAACTTCTCTCACTGAATGCTTGAGCAAAAAGGGCTATTATATAGTGACCAGTCAATTCTGGAAGCATTAGTGTCTCTGACAGTAACTTTCATAAGAAGATCTGAGTATGCATAGATATTCTTTGAAAGTGCCTCAAGTATCAAGCCACTTACAGGACCTGAACGTGAGATCTCCAAGCTTTGAGAATACTGTCAAGTTCTACCGGTCAGCTGAGCCACCTATTCATCAGCATGTTGTTAAGTCCATCCCAAATGTGGGGCAATTACCTTCACACAGATTCCAGGTAATGTGGTTTACTTTGTAATTAAAAGAGCTAAAGGCATTTATAGACAAGTGCTAGTGAAACTAGCTCCAGCTTTATTGCCATACCTCTGCCAGACATCATCATTCCCTGAAATTAAAGCAGCAGAAGAGAAGTTTGCATATGTGTTAACCACTTAGTATGAGGCAACAGACTAGATTAAATGAGTGATGAATAGGAGTTTAAACTAACCTGTAAAAGAAAAGGAATATTTGTTCTGCCACGCTGGCTGCAAGAATGGTCTTCAGCAGCAGAACAAGAGCAAACAACTTGGGGGGAATAATGTCCCAAAGTGTGGCTGTTGCAACTGTTTGCTAAGTGAAAGAAAATTGGAGTGCTAACAGAGCAGACAAGCTCAGCCAATGCAAGGTAGCTCATTAAACCACATAAATTTTGTGACATTTGTTTGTATGCTCACAGTTAATGCTCTGGGGTTCTGGCTGGTTTTAGGAAGAGTTAGGTACAAGCTGTTGCTGCTGAGCAGGTCTGGGAAGACCGGAAAGAAACTCCCAAATCTAAATGGGAAGTACCTTGTGAATTTAGGTACTTACAGTACAGGCAATCACTTCTGAATAACAACTTTACAGAAGTCTGACATCCTCAGAAACACTACTTCAGTTTGTGAGCCGTTTAGAAAACAAATTAACTTAATTTCAGATATGAAAAGACATAAGATCGGTTGGCTTAAGAAGAACAGTTTGAACAAATAACTGACATAAATAAACAGATGAAAGCCCCAGAATGGGTTAAATTTGTTATGTCCAAGTCACTGCCAAATCTTCAGCTAAGAACAGGAAGTTTATTGGCAATTTTCTGAAAGAGGAGGAATCCAATGATAAAATGTGAGCCATTTGTCTTCCCAGCTATTAAAGGAAATTCACTTTAAGGATGTTTCTGGAGTGGCTGCTGCTGCTGCTGTGCCCATTATAATTTATCAGTGTGTCTGCTGGTAGCATTATCATCAGTAGGGGCTCAGGTGGACTTCCATTAGCGCTATCAAAGTCCTCACTGGCAAAATATTCCACTGACCTAGGCAGGATCTATCAAAAGCTTTTAAAGCCTCATCTGCCTTAGATATTTTTTTCTGCTAATTATTTTCAGCAGGTTTGTAAGATAATTCCTCAGGGTGAGTTATCTAGGGAAAAGCAGCAACAACAAACATATTTAATAAATAAAACTGTGTCAGTCATCATCACGTTCATTCATTTATAGGTCATATCCTTCTCAGCCTTCATCTTCTTGTGTGATATTTAGAATATAAACCCTGGGAGAGATATTTTCTTACCTATCTCCACTCAGGTCTTAACTTTGATAGGGGTCTTTGGACACCATCACAGTACACATGTTTAAAACTAACATGGGTATATGTAATAAATGTAACCAAGCACACTTATATAACCAGAGTTTAATGGTTAGTTTTATGGCATTAGTTTTACGACTCTGCTGCTTGCTCTGACTTAAAGCTGTGTTAAATTCATGCCAAGTAATGAAAAGTCAAGCTTGCATAGTTCTTTGTCTTATATGTCTACACATGTACGACTGCCTGGGAAAGGGAGGGGGAAGGATACATCTAACACTAGACAATCTAAAAAAATCTCCTAATTCTTTGTGTCAAACAGCACCACAGACAGTGTGTTCTACAAGACTGTAAAAAAAGATGCACTGTATTACCCTGTTAAAAAAGGTGACGTGCACAAAAATGACATCCCTAATGACAGGCTTAACTGGTTGTCACCTGCCCTTCGTCACCTCATACTATTAATAAAATTGTAATATTAATTGATATGTTATTTGCATTAACAATTATATTTATTGCATTTTCATCCCAAGAAGCTTAGTATAATCACATAGAAAAGGCAGCGTCTACCCTGAAGCCCTTATTACATGTATTTAATATAGGAGGCAACAGGTGGGTGCAGCAGGCAGAAATGGAGTTGCGTAAGATTACAGTAAAAACACTCTCAAAAAGTGGTAAGCAACTATCACAACCATCACCTACAAATTTATTTATAACAAAAGAGTGATTTATGGCTCTCTCTTTTCCTTTCTCCTGACATATTGTTGCCCCTTTTAGCACTTATTATTTCCTTGTGTGGTTGTCAGTCATTCCATGCAGCCAGCAGGGTGAGTGAAAATAATCTGCTGTGATCAAATGCAGTTACTGTCTCTCAGCACCCCTTGATCATCCACTGGACTCAAGAGAGTGAGGTGAAGGTGGTGTATTTCTATTACTATTTGACATGACTCAAAAAACACTTTATAACCCACTTCTGAAAGTGTACTCGTCAAGACCAAAGGTGGAAGAAATTGCAGTTTGCCTCTTTGCTTTAACTAAGTCAGTTGAGCTAGCAAGCTGGGAAAGAAATGCTGTATTCTGGCAAAAGTTAACAGAGCGTGCATATAATTTTCCTACACATTTTGAATAATTATTGGTTCAATACTTTAAAAAAGCTTGTCTCCTCCTTTTTTGGATGGCTATTTTTAAAGACAATAACTTGCATAAATAATTTCTAAGACTTGGATTCCTTGAAATGTAAAATAACAGCTAGCGTTGACACTGTTGCTACTGTGTCTCCACATGGTTTGACCTTTGAATTTTGGGAGATCATAGTGAATACGGTAATACTGTAGTGGCACTTTATGTTAGCAATGGGCGTTATCATTAAATAGTTTGAGAGGACTCCAGAAAGCTGTGGCTTAGCTCTCAGTGGACTACATGCTACTCCTACTTAACCTGCAGAGTGAAGTCAGCGTAACTGTGTTTTTAGGTATCTACAGGAGCAATAAATAAATAAACAGGGAAAACTAATCAAGTTGAAGCCCTGAGGTTATATGAGGTGAGGTGTGACTTGATAAGGTCACAGAAAATTGAAAAGAATATTTGTTCACTTGCAAGTTTGGTTTGGAGGAAGCAAGTTTTCAAATACCAGCTAATACATTTGAAAAATACAAGCAGCTGTTTAGGTCTATTCAGAAGGTGGTTTCTAAGTGTTCTGGCTTACAAGATCTAATTATTCAGGAAGTTATTACATACAGCTGTCTGTCCTGCTGCTCTGTGAGGTGCTGCCATATCACAGTAAGGTCAACATAATGGGTAGCACGTCTGCTCCTCACTTTTTGGAGTTTACCAGTTTTCTGTTAACTGAGGCTACCATTCACTATTATAAGTCGCAAATTTTGTTACAACAACAGTTTACAACAGTTTACCTTTATACGTTGGGCTCTTAGTGAATAAGGAAAAAAAGCTCCTATTTATGGATCCCTTTGGACTTGACTCAATTCGCTGTGGGAGCATTACATTCCTATTACAGACACGTTTTAAATCATTTGGAATCCAGGCTTTGCCCCTCACAAATACAACTTGCATCAGTCTGGCAAGGTAAAGGAACTGAACGATATCTTCAGGCAGGAGTATCTTGATGCAAGCAAACATTGACTTTTTGCCAACTCCAGACATTGTGATGGTATGTCAGAGGTGGATGGGGCTTGAGCAGTGGGCACTGAGTGATTCTTTCTGGCAGAGAAGCTCCTTGGGCATTTCTGTCTATCAGCGCAGATGACATAAGCCGTAAGGCTGTCCTAGAGGCCAGCTGAATCCAGCTAGCACCCAAAATCCAATTTGTATGTTGAACATTGTGCATGGTGTGGATGTGCCATGTGTGTCTACTGTTTGTTTGTACTGAGTAATTTCAGCCATAGGGAACTTTCTTGTTCAAAACACAGACAAGATAACCAAAGACGATAACAGATTTGCTGGTTTGCCACAAGCTAAGACATCTTCATGACTTTTTTTAATGGTTTGTGCTTTCTAATCTCCCTAATCCCATCAGATTTGTAAACAGTGATATAAAAATAATCTTATTTAGAATCTGTGTTACATTTGTCAGTAGATGACTAACCTAATAACACAGAGTAAGTAGTAGATGTGAATCAATTGACCTAAAACTATTTAGACTTCCAGGCAAAAGGCATAGTCTTTTGATAGGTTATACTTCTTCTGAGTATGGAAAAAAAAAGAAAACTAACGATATACCTTACGGTAATCATTTGGTGCTAGCCAGTGAACAAGCTCCAAGCGATAGAAATCCTATGGATTAATTGCAAGTTTGGAGTATTGTAAAATACTTTATCTAATTTCATCTGTCTTTCAGTATTTAACATTTGTTTTATTGTGTTTTAGTCAAATATTTGTTAGAAAGCCAATGGGAATCAATTAGCAAAGAATGAAGAATGTTATAGTATCAAATTACCTTACATAAAATCATGTAGGATTATCTGTTAAACTGATATTTTGGGAAAAATCTTAGCACTATTAAAGCCAGTACCAAAGGCAACTTAGTGTAAAGTAGGCTGGGATTTCACCTAGCACTGAAAAGAATAAGAAAAAAGGGAAGTATTTTAAAGGAATACTATTTTTTTTTTTTTCTCACATAGTCCACATATTGACACATTGGATTGAAAACCCACTATTTTCTATACTTGTATCTGTACTAAGTAATCAAGATTGAAATCATATCTGCTATGCATGATTTGTGTCTAACGAAAAGACAATCCCTATCCTAAAAATTCTATGATCTAACAAGTTAATGCAAAAAGTAGTGGAATGATTCCCATTGACTTTAGCACATATTAAACTGTTCCCTAAGTACGATTGGAATGTTTGATCATTTAACGGTGCATGCTTTGGAGGGCCTGCGAATGTGGAGAGAGAAAGAGGGCTTTCTTCCTCCCAAGTCATGAATAATTATAACACTTAAAATGTTGTCACTTGTTCTTTTGTTGTGACTGTCAAAAAATATAGTAGTTCTTTACACCAAAAAAAAAAAAAAAAGGGAGAGAATATACAAATGAGTATCTGTAACACACTGTCATTCATTCTGAATATAATAATCCACCAGGCATATTTTCATACCTTTTGAAAAAAACTTTTATTATGGCAATCACTCACTTTATCAAAATTAAAAGCAATAATGATCAACTAATATTCATGATAGAGATTCAGTGACAGTGAAACTCAATATGTCTCCAGATCCATAGGTCTTTGCTCTGGGATGGTCACCTAATCAGTCTAAGGTAATTCTCTAATTATTGCTCATGTCAAGCAAGTTTAGTCTTTTAGTTTTCAGCTGTACTCTTTTCCTTTCTGAGAAGTTTCAAAAAGCTCAGATAAAGTATTGACAAAGCAAAACAAAATGTAGCATGGTAAGATCCATTCAGTAGGTCCCAGCTGTGGCTAATGATTGTCACAAATTGAATATCAAAAATCATAAAGTACTGTCTTTCACTGATTTCTGCTATAGAAATATATGGGGTTTTTTTCCTTTCTTTAATTTTGGCCATTGTCCTCTGCTAATTGGCCATCATACTTAAAATTGAGGGAATTATAGAGAAAAGTTCATGAGTGTTACTAGTGTTCAACATATGTTTCCAATACTGCAGGCATTCATTGCCAAACTATATCCATGGAAAATTTTGTGATATCTGTCTCTAGATGCTCCTGGAGTTCAGATTTAACCACTAAACATATTTCATCATCTAATCTTAGTCTTGAAGCAAATATGAATGACCTTTTTAGATGAGTAGTTGTTGAGAATTTTGATCTGTGTAGTACCCCTGGCATTCCAGATGAAAGCACAGTGCATGTCACTAAAACACTGAGGTAAAATAAAATTCCAGTTATTTGGCCTGCTCATTATCAGGGATTTGTACTATATTTCTTCATAAAATTAAAATGTTGCACTGTTTGTGTATGATCATGCAGCATCATATATAGGTATACAATTGTGTGTGTGTAAAAATATTTACGCTATATAAAAAATGAAATCCTCTGAAATATTTGCATTTCTAATCATAACAGAGGCTCTCAGAAGTTGCTTGACAAATATAGATGTTTTTCACTGATGAAAGAATCTCATTTACTGCAATACTTCCCTATTACATGGAGTGTACAGGACATTGTTAATGTTCAGAATATGCAGAAATTAAAAGCAAACATAAGACAGTTTCCATTGTCTCTCTTTTACAGCTGTATCAGAAGACAAAATGCTGACTTTCAATTTGCCAAATGAATTAAAGAATCCATAGCATGTTTCTGATTCCTAATTCAGAAATATCAACCTAAAGTTGCCAGCAACCTCCTGTCTGATTGAATTCTCCACTCTGACACATCAGCTTAAGTACATGGAAATATCTTTGTGAAGTCAAATGACTTCTTTAAGGTCACGCCTCTGAAATAAATACTAAGTTTGTGAGTTATTGCATTATTTGTTAATAGGATATGTTCTTTGTTTCTCTATTTACATTATAAGCTAGTTCTTTAGAGTAGAGGCTTCTCTCTTAGTCACATTTCTTCAGCACAGGCTGGCTTGATATTGCCCAGCTCTCAAAATAATGAATAGAATATAGTGAAAAGTAAAGGAAAATGTTATTTGGGACAAGACTGAACCTGGCTATATTACATTATCACAAGGAGCTCCCAGATCAAAAATGAGGTCCTTAACACACTAGGTTAAGAACAAGCAGATTCTGCCCATAAAGATGTTCTATTACTGAATCGAACAAGGAAAAGTGTAGACAAATATGCATCTATATACACATACACACATATACTTGTTGATTTATCTTATGTGTCAGTAATATTATGGACACTAGTGGTCCCTGTTCTTATTGTTCTATCTCATATGAAGAAAAGATTGAATGTTTTAGTAATACTAAGGTAGGAAATTGAAATGAAAAAAATATTTTGAAGTTTTTCTTTGTGACATATTATCCTTTAACTAAAAGCAATTATATACATGTTACAGATCTGCAAGAGTGTTTGTGGACACACACACAAACTCACAATCACACCAAATTTTGTATTAATTTTGCAATATAAGTTAGTCTAACTATTCCGAATCAGTTCTTACAGCGCTGTGTCTGTGTCACTTAATTTGATTACCCAGTGTTCAAGGCTAAGAAATGGTTGCAGAAAATCAACCAGACAAAAAAACAATTAATGCTTATTGGCTGAGAAGAGAGAAGGTTTAGGAGGTGGACTAAAAATTTCACCCTGAACATTGGGTATATGTTTGCTATGGATCACTTAAGTTTACATTTTTCAGTAAACAAACAAACAAACAAACAAACAAAAAAAAAAAAAACAAAAAACCAAAGTATCTATAGCAAGGGAAGTATTTTTCTTTCAGTTTTTAAATAGCTTTTCTTTTGAATGCTAATTTTGCATATGAAATCTGTTGGTTTTCATTCCAAAATTATATTTTATATCTAGTAAGGAATTTCAGGGGGTCCAAATTGTGCCATCCCGGTTGTACAATACAGTATTTTTTCCTAAGGACATGAAACCTCTGTTCGTGGGTGTGTTTGAATGAGGGGGAAGAGTAATCTGATTTCGGAAACTTTAAGAAGGATTTCAGAATCTGACTTCAGAAATCTTTGAAATGTATTATATTTTCCTATATATAATGCATGGAATGGAATCCAAATAAATCTCTCCGTATGCCTTGCCCTGTCACAACCACAGTGTGCAACTGGTGGTCCAATCTATGTGGAAGGAGCTGGTTGGAGATGCATTATTAGAAGGACATATAATCATCTCCTAATTTAGCAGAATCAGAGTTGTGTAACCATCAGCAGCTGTTAAGAAAGTCTTGCAATTACTTTCTGATACTTCCCTTCAGTAACATTTCCATGATGGAAATCCACTAATGGATTTATATGCCAGAAACAGAAATTAGAAGACATCAGAAAGAAAAATTGTAACAAAGCTAAAGTCTCTAAAAGCTTTTAAAAAAGATCATATTTCCATAGTTTTTCACATTGCATGGTATATATTGCAGCAGAAGCATCAGTCAGACATGATCTCATTCCAGAAGGATTCTCTGCAAAATCAGAACAAGGGCTGTGTATTTGAAAAGTGTAGTAAAGATAGTTATGCACAAGAATGGTGGTTCTTATGCAGTATTGCTTCTTTGGTCATCATAGAGAACTACATCCCAAATCTCATAATTGCACTGAGTGCAAGCCCAAATGGACCCATCAGCTTAAATTCCACATGCCGCTGGGTGTAAAATTGTTTTTCATGTGAAAAATGGTGCTAGAATTTGTCTGGAATTTAAGAGAACAAGTCAGACAAGATAGCAAGACAAACTTTATTGACTGTAGCACAAAAACCCACAGTCACATAAAACACCTGGACAAGTCTCTATTCTCACACATTTAAAGTCAAATTTCTAAAGCCAATGATGAAATCAGTATAGCTATATCTATTATAAATGTGGAAAACTTTCAACTCCTGCAGACAAAGTTTGATTTTAAGTATGATCTTTTCCCAAGTTAGTTTTACTACAATATTTGGAAAGTTCAACCAAAATCGTGTCATACTATTGGTTTTTGACAAGGAAACTCTCTTTTTACACTTTTTTATTACTTACAGCATTTATTAAATAAGCTATTGCCTTTGAACTAACAGAGCTTCTTCTGATGGAGCTACTGTTACAATATCCTCTAGATATATTAACAGTCTTACTCTTATGTCAGTTAGAATTTACACTGAAGGTCTTAATACCATAGTAAATATTCTTGGTCGTACTGGAAGACTGAGGAATATCGGTACAAGATACTGCTTTTTTATATGGTATATATTTCATCAATAGAGTTACAAGGGCACATAACAACCTGAACATGTTTTCTGCTAAATTATAAACGAATTCATAAATATGGTAGCTGAATACAGGAAATAATCAACAAAATAAAGACTGAAAAGTGTAATAATGTGCATGAGTAAGGGTTGAATTACAGAAAAGTATGTTAATAACCAATAACTGTTATTGCAATTTTGAAACTCCATGGGGCAACAAAGGAGATTTTACAGTTTGAAGAACAAGTTAAAAGTGGCTCAAAGGAGGTCTCTATTTATTTTAAACTTTGGTGTCTATTAGAATACAATTAACTGTGAATGGATATCATTTTCTTTAAAGACAAGAGAGTGTACAAGTGAGGTGCAGAGAGAAAATAACATAGACCAGCACAAGAGATGCGTGGAAGAAAAGACTTACTAGCCACATCTGTATGAACAGAAAATCACTTTGAGCCATGATGAGGCATTCATCTAAAAAACAGAATCAGTTTTCAGTTTAAAGCTTGGGATTTTCTTTCAGTTAAAGACCTGATGTAGTTTAAAAAAAACCAAAAATTACAACAAAACCTGTAAGCCTTTACTGAACTTTTTGTTTGAATGCTTCTTACAGTTTCTTTAAAACCAAAATTCAAATTAGAATATTTGATAAGTTTAAGTGACAAGCATATGTGGTACATTCATGAAAGGAGAAGGAAAGAAAATTCCTTTAATACTTTTTGCAATACATAGGTCAGATTTTTTACTTAGAACAGAAGGATTGGTGCTGGGCATATCAACAGGAAGAAACTATACATAAAAACAGAGGAAAAGCCTTACTGGCTCAGTAGCGTCTATATATAGCCAATAGTCTTTGTGGCCAAATATTTGTGTTTGACAGTAGCAATAGGAAACCCTATGTAAACACATGAGCTTCGTCACTTTCTGTGTTCTGTTCCCTTTGTATTCACCCAGTATCTGTACCTGTTATATCAGAAGAGCTAGAAAGGACACCCCAGACTGGTACTTTCAATGTCCATTTATTGATCTCTTGCACGTGAATTTGTCTAGCCCCTTTATGACTCTACTGATAACATCTACCACCACAGTGGTGATAAAATAAAATGCATGTTTGATTACAGTGAGAAAATGCATAACAGAAGAGTCTGCTTTAAATACATGCCAGTACAGAAATCTCAATCTTGGGAGTATACAATATATATAAATAATTTTATAATTATATTAATTAAACCTTACCTACAGCTTTCCTGCAGATGATGAGATCAGTTATTCCTTCTCCATATTTTTACTTGCTTGGGATTTGAACATTCACCCCCTACAATGCAAAAGGTTTAATGCAGTCAGACTTTGTGAAGTGCTTTCAGGTGTTAAGAAGAAGCCATACAAGTGAAAAAATATTATTTTCTGTGATCTTCTGTTTGACCAATGCTACCCCTTTGCTTTGGAAAAAGCTAGCAGAGAGTATTCAAGTTAATTTACACATTAAGATTTTAAGTTAATAAGGCAAGAAAGAACAAATGGAAAATGCAGGTAGGACTTCCATTTTTGGTTTGTTAAGATTTGCTCTGCAGAGGCAGAGCAGAGACTGAGATGAAAATTGAAACACAGCAGCAAAGCTATTATTAAAGCCATTTATTGTTAGATGATGAAGAAAGGGGAGTGAAATCGGGTGTTACTAATAGGGACATATTCAGCAAATTTGTGACCTTTTTGTCAGCAAAATGCAAAGCTCTTTCACAAAGAGCATCAGTTTAGTGCTACTACTGTTTTCAGTGTATGTTGACTGAACTGTGGAGCTTTGGGATGTACACCTAAAAGAAAAATTCCTCATATTCACAAATCAGGATGGATTAGAGGAAAGCGGTGGGCCAAATCACTAAGTCCTTACATGGGCAAAGCTCCTGTTTGCCTCAGTGGTATTGCAGCTCAGATAATTGTTGCATACAGAGATTTTCATCTGATTAACAAGGTATGGAAATATACATCAGAACAAGGTGGATACACTATCAACCGGTTTCTGATTTCAGCACTGAAAATCAGATTAGATAAGAGTTTCTGTCACTCTGTATTATGGTTTTACATTTTCATATAATTACAGGTGTAAACAGCAAGAGCTTCAGAAGAGTTCCTTTAAATGTAAAAAGTTTTCCTCCTATACCAATATTTGAGCAATGCCTTAGTAACCAATTAAAACCGGATGACTTCAGTCAGACAGTAAGTGAATTAACCTGAACCCATGGTTGAGTTCACATGTCTGAGCCTAGACAGCAGCCAGTTTCCATATTCCACGAATACTCACGCTTGTCACAAGCTGTCTGCATCCAGTTTCTAAAGGAAATTGGTGTGCAGACTGGCTCACTCCATATTTAACGCTAGCTTCAGCAGTAATTAAAAATTAGGAGAGATCTTCAGGAAATCAATTAATTATGCATGCAAAATGCACGAACTAAATTTGGACGCACAATTAGATGACTAATCATAGTTTGAAAAGGTTGAGAATTGCAGTTGCACACTTATAAGGATGCTGGTGACCTATCCTATCCCAGATGCCTGTACTTTCCTGATTAGAAGCTTCCTAGTTTGTTTGCTACTAAGATCTGTTAGTCAGATATTTGACACACCTGTGAGACAAGATAATGCCTGACAAACTGTTTACACTGGCATTACTAGCAAGTGTCAACATCAAGAGTCCAGAAACTTCAATATCCGAATTTCTTTGCTCATTAATGGGAATATTGTTATTCCTAATTTTGCAGAATTTCAGTGTAAGTCTCTCCAGAAACTTACATTTGCAACAAATCAGTGTTATTAAAAAATGAACCTCCATTTGGGCTGGCATATGGTGTAGTATTTACCAGCCCAGATTTGCATATGAAGCTCTGGAGAAAATGATAAGTTACGTGTGTCCTGAAACTACTATCCCACTTCAAAACAAATGTTATTTAAAGGCAAATTATCAACAAATTTCGGAATAAATTGTTACTTCCAATGCTGCATGTTCTGCTGTATTTCCCAGTGTGACATCACAACAGGCTGATCTCTATAGTAATTTGACAACTTTAATAAGCTACTGCCTAACCATCTGACTAGCTCACCCCAGATTAATTTCAGATTTATCTTTTCAGGGATCACTTAAACTTCTGATGGAAGTTTCCAGTACAGTTAAATTTGGTTTGCAGGAAAACTTCAATTTTACAATATAATCAGTTCTTGCCATTTCACTCAGAGGCTTTTTAAACTTTTTGTTTTGCTTTGCTTTTTTTGTTTTGTTTAATATTCTTATATCTAGGACATACAGTCATGATGCAAGAATTACATTTCTCACTGTTTAAGTGCAAGCATGAAGCGCACAACAGCTGTCATCAGCTGTTAAAGGGTTTTCATTCAGCAGATTAAAAGTACAGAACGAGGGTTTCTCAGGTCACAGAGCAAGTGAGTGATAAGAGTAGATGACTAGCACTCACTTCTCCCAGTGCCTACTTCAGCTTCCACTGTTTTTCTATGGAAGCAATCGCTCTCCTGTATATCTGACTTCAAAAAAGATTTAGTGCATGATTATAAAAAAAACAGAGGAACAGACTAGCTTTCTGCTTTTTTCTAGTACTTTTTATTTCACTGCTTCTGGAATCACCTGACATTAACACCTGATGTGAGTGAAATACAGCCCTGAAGGCAGACTATGTAGCTATTTAAGAATGTAATAAGTCACATTATACACCAAAATGTGACAAACAGCATCATATCTCATTCAAACACTGAAAAGTTTGGGTAGGAAAAATGAAATTTTTTAGATTCTCCATTCAGACATTAATATCTGTAGAAAGTATTTCCTGTGAGAAATATCACAGTGGTGTGGTCAGGTGTGCCACTTTTATGGCCTTTCCCTCCCTCTCATCAAAAGGGAGAAATATTATGAATATAGGCCAAATTCCCATGCTGTAATCTACAATGAGTAGTATTTTACTCTGAAAGTAATCTTTAGTAATCATGTTCTCTTGAATGGGACAATTTGGAAATAAAATATCAGTCAAGTCAGTCGGAACCTTTCCCTCTCTTTAGTTGAAATAATATTTCTGCAAGATCAGAGTTAACAAGACCAGAAAATTCCTTGGAGATGCCCCTTCAACTAATGTCTTATCAGAAATCTGACAAGTTAAGCTGTCTTCTCCACCAAGAGAATTTCATGACCCTCCCAAGTGTGTAGGACAATAGAAAGTAGAAGTAAATTGAACAGGAACATGAAGCTGATATTTGAAGTTATTACAGACAGGTTATCTTGAATCCAAATGCAAAGGATATGTTACAATACACTTATTTAGACTGAATGGTGCCTCCCTTGGTAAGTATTCCTATTTCTCTCATACTACTAAACATATCAAATAATAGCAAACCCTGTCCAATTCATCTTCCATCTAGAAACTGAGCAGAGTGACTATAGTCACAACATTGCATTAATCAAAGCCATTTCTATACCATATGTGAGTCACACTTGTATTGTGAATGGCCTGCACATATGACTGAAAGCCCAAATCTATCTCCTGTACGTGGTATGGTATGCTGCTCTCCAAGTATTTCCATGTAATACAGTCCTATAACATACAGCAGATAAAGATTATTCATTGTATCAATACATCTGATGCTTTCTTTAAGGACTTTCCATACACTGGGAAATGTATTTTCATACATTTTTATAAACTGAAAAGTGTTTTGAACAACTTTAGTTTGTTATTCAGTCTGCTGTAATCATTTTGGTTTTACTAGTAACCAGAGCAATAGTGGCCTTAGGTACATATGCAAAAAGTAGACCTCAGTATTTCCTTCTCTTGTACTATATGTGACTGGAGAGTTCCAGTCTACACAGTCTTGGCAATGCTACTTACGCACTGGTTTAAGCTGAAGAACAAGAATTTCACCAGTGAGTGACAAGTGAGCTCATCTAGCACTCTCCTAAGATGTACATGTTTTTAATGTACTTATAGACCTCAAATGCACTACTAGTAAAAAAGAAAGTCAGCTTATACTTCTGACAAAGTTACAGAACAAAGTAATGTCAGGCTATAAGAGGTAGAGATGCAGCAAAAACTACTTCTAATAGGGATTAGAGTGCTTTAGTGTTTTGTTACACTTCCATTCTTCAGAAAAGCATATTTTACAATCCTGTCTCAAAAACTTAACATCTGCTTATGTAATTATCATTAAAGACCACTACCAAATATATTTATCATTTTATTGAGAGCAAATATTCAAGACAGGAATGATGAAAGGAATAGGATATCAGGTAACAGCTAAAAATGTTGTGGTTGTGTAACACGAATGAAAGACAAATATTAACATAATGTGTACTTAAAAATGCCATTTCAAAACCCTTGGGTTTTCTTAGGTGGTTCTAAACAAGAATATGTCCAACCCTTTTTCCTGGAATACATGAACAATTTATACTGTGTCTTAATGTTGTAAATGAAATCTTTGTGTGCCACTAGCAGTACCACCACTGGCTGTCCCTGATATGTTATGCTTTGTAAAGTAAGTTGTTGTTACAGCACAGACAGCCTCAGTGCAGCCCACAAGCCATCGTCTTAGCAGTGCACATATAGCTAGCTTCTTCATATGTGTTAGCTTATATATATTCTTTTCAGTGTTTAAAACTGTTCAAATTTTGGTGACTAGAAGATATACAACATCTGAAGAGAATTAAAAAAAAAAAAAAGATAAAACTAAAAAAACAGGGTATCAGGTGGCAGCCTTGTTGTTACATTTATGAGTAATGTGTCATTTTTTTCCATAACAAGCACATCCTGTATTGTGTGTGTCTACTCAGTCATTGATGGAATTTCTGTGCTTTTCCAATTTCTCACAATGACACTTTTTGATGCCATGATTATGGCTGAGAGCAGAGGTCACCACACTGCCTCCTGGTCAGCAATTTCAGGTATAGCAAAATAAAAGATGTGTCAATTTGTGTTTGGTTGTTTTGGGAAGTGGGGGTTTCTTTTTTATTTGTTTTAGTCTAAGTGACAGACTTTCTGAATGAAGCCATTCACCACTCATTCTTCCTCCTTTCAAACAATTTGTGATACAATTATATTTAGTTTTCTGATGTTAACTTTATACACTCAACAGCTTCTTTTGCATGTTTAGTTCTAAAAGGATGATAACATACATAACACACCATTTTAATTTGTTATTTGCAGCATTAAGAAAGAAGATACTCCTTTCTGTTACACATTACCTAGGATTGTGAAATGAATCTTTGAAATATAATTGAAGAAAAAAATGAAAAAAAAAAAATTTGGAGGTTCCTTTATGTTCAATGTTGCTTCTCTGCTCTTAGCAGCAGTTAAGAGACAAATCACAGTATAAACATCAGTTGTTTCCATGGAGATTTTTTCCATATATAAATAACAAAAGCTACCTCTGATATGCATTCTTTTTTCTGTCCTTATTCCTTCTATGTTTTCAGCACTTTTGCCTTTGCTACCTAGCCTATAGTTAGCAAAATGAACTGTCTCCCAGTTGAGACCATCAGCTTCCTCATCTAAACGGACACAAAGCAAGACTTCACAGAGCCTCTGCTGCTTCATTTCATAGTCCTGAGATGATAATAAACACCTGGAAAAGTACATTTTTATGACTAAAATGCTGTTTAAATCCAAACCTTTCCTACAACCCAGTGCTAGACCCTAAAACTTAAGAGTTTATAGTGACAATGGACTCTCAGAGATTCGCAAAATACTTTTTTTCACTTTAGAGTCATGTTCCCTATTCGCAGACTGTTAACAGAAAGAAAATCCAGAAACAACCCAATGTTATCCAGGCAGGTTTTCTAAACTGTTTCTAGAGCTTCAGTCCATGCCATGATAAGGCAAATTTAGAAAACTCTAACTGACGAGTAAATCTCACTGAAGTCCTCCAACCATGTTAATAACTTAATATCTTTGAAACTCATTACATGGAGTATAAAATTAATTTGATTAAAGCACATTTTGTTTCAAAAGATGTACTAAACACTAATTACAAAAATTTCATTACTGAATTCCTTTACAACAAACATACAGGTACAAGGAGTGTGGCTATTTAAACAGACATATTGGATAGCAATATAGTAGTGCCGAAAGAAATCAGTGCAGTTTTAGCATATGTTGCTCCTTCCTTGGTTTCAAGTAAAGGTTATCCCCCAAATGTGTGAAATGAATAACATAAATATTATTTACCACACTTTTTTGCCTTCCTACTCTTGCTTAGGCTGAGAAAATGAAGTTTAAAGATATACCCATGCAAGACAGCATTTTATACATACTTCTCCTGTCTCCTTTCAATACAAAATGTCTATCCAAACTTCCTCTATAACAGGCACAAAACCTGAATTATTTCTTTTTAAACTAGGAAGAAAGAGGATAAAATATTTTCCCATGGGGGTAGTAGTCATCAACAGGTACATGAAATATCATTAAGCTGCTACCGCAGTATCTCCTTTCATTTCCCTTACATATGAAAGCCCAACAAATACATCTAAATAACAACTCCTAGTTATTTCCTCTTCAAGTCTTTCCATGCCAGTTTGTCTGGGATGAAACAAAGCCCCCAGAATGGCCATTAATATTTTGTGGATCTATTGCTCTTCATTCAAGGAGTGTTCATGAGAGAAGTGTGAAATAGACAGATCTTTGAGGCCAAACCTTTTTTGTTCCACAATGAATGCTCCTTTTGCCTTGCCCTGCCATTCAAACACAAAATGCAAGATTTGTCCTGAATGTAGAGATTCTTGCTGCTCATGGCAAAATAAAAGAATAAGTAGATAAACAAACAAATAAATAAATCACATTCTTACTGGAATGTAAGAAATATAAGAAAATGGAAGAGACAGGTTGGAGACAGCCTTAAACTTCTGTTGAAAGCAGCAAAAAGCAAGGGAAGTCCCTGACCTGCCACTAGCTGTGACAATGTGGGGAAAACATCTTTTAGGCTATTAAAGTATCAGTATCAGCAGAGAGCCATACCAAGGCAGTTCATTCAGCTCTTTCGGGAGAATTGTGTCTTATGAGAACTGAAGCAAGAGAGTGCAAAGAAAATTAAGAGCAGGGAATAGTGCTTACAAACACAAACATACAGAGTGATGTCTCTGATGAAGAAACATAAGAAATACATCAGATTTTTCTTTGACAATAGACCTCAATTTCTGTGCTAGAAAACACAATAACATTTATTACTTTTAAAAGTCTTAAGTTATGTCTGGCCTAAATGCTATTCATTGATCTTGCCAGCTGTAATATTTTTTGCCAGATATGGCAATGTTACAAGCAGTGTGGAATTACTATTGTTTGTTCAGTGAATCCAGAATGGTTTCCTTTCTGATACAGATTTCACAGTGAACATTTTAAGTCTGTAACATAAACAAGTATAAGAGTAATTGCATGTGAATGAAAAGAGTCTCCCCTGCGGAAAATGTTATCACTTTTTTTAATACCGTGAGGGAACACATATAAGGTCATATAATTTTTACTCCAAAATCTGAAGTGCTCAGGATGCTTAACATTAGTGTTATTCCTTCAGAAAGTAAGAAAGAACAGATTTCTAAGAACTCACCTCAAAAAAAAAGTCTTCAAAGATCTTTCTCCAGATGACCGTGTTGTTAAAACTGCAATGATTGGCCTTGGTATATTAAACCTTCTTTTATTTAATCTTTTAGCTAGATGTAGCAAAACAGGAAAAAAAAAAGTCAGGAGAAAAAAGGAGGCAACTCCATTTTCTTCCTCTCAGGGGCATGCTACTGTAATCTTTGTTGAGGTTTTCATATGGCTACAAGGTAGCTCCTCTGTTGTCACCTAGTGCTAAGTCTGTCAAATCGAGTACTTCCAGACAAAATCTGCCTAAAAGCTGTTTTGTTTTTTTTTTTCTTTTTAAGATTTTTTTCCTTAGTGGTTGGAGTCAGACATAGGAACTGAATGAAACTCACATTTAAGTTAATAAATTCTGAAGTGTGATCACAGTAGATGATTTTGGTGGCTTTCTGTGGCATGATTTATGCCTTTTCACTGCTTCTTCATTCTTCCAGGCTCAAAATGCATATTATTTTTCATACCAGTTAGCTTAGGGACACCACAGATCCACCTGAGCATTATGTTGTGTTATTAGCATATATGTTTTCAAAGCGCTGAGCACAGTTACTTAGCTGTAACAGCTTCGAAAACTCACACTCTCTATCATCCCCACCACTGCTCCCCCTGCCCAAGAGAAATAACCTCCCCTTCTCTTCCCTCCCCCGTTCAGTGTTATGCTTCCTGAGCAACATCTATGGACAGATTCTTTGGTCCTTAATATTGTAACTGAAGCCTTTACATCCTCATGATCAGAGAGTGAATGTAGAAGTACTCTGTATGCATGTACTTCCTTGTAGCTTATTAATGACAACATTTTTTCTTCTTAATATTCTGCCCATGTTCCTGTTCACAGGAAGGCTGAATGATGTAAACTGTAACTTGAAATCTTTGCCTTGATGATTTTTACTTCCTTTATCCACGTCAGCATGAGGTACAATCAAGAAATGAAAGCCTATTTTTGAGATACTGATAGGAATAGCAGAGTGCTTCTCTCCTCTCCTCTCTCCTCTTCCCTCCCCTGCACTCTCTCCCTTTTCTTTTTTGAGCAAATTATAATTTTTATGTAGGGCTTTCTTTGGGAATCAGATTGATTTTGTCTTCCTCTTCAGTGCTCATCTGGAAATCCTACCAAAGGGAAGTCTGCAAACAAGTCATCTTGTTCTGAAAGTTCATTCCCACTCTGTGCTTTTTGTAGGTATTTGCTCTACAGCTTCACCCCCCCATTACCCCCTCCCATAAATTCTGAACCTTTTTATATTTTTATAATGTGGAGCTAACAGAATACTTGATAATAATGCCATATACATTAAACTTTCTGCAGTGACCCACAATTATTTTTTTTTTCTTCTATTTCATTGAAAAGTGAGATAAGCAGAGAATTATTAATTCTTTCTTTATTACTATTTTGGGATGAGGTTTATAACTTATAAAGCATTTCATAAGTTACCAAGCATTGCTCAAAGAGTTTGCCACTGTGATACAACATGCGAGTTTCCTTTTATCCTACGAGCTACATTAAATCATATGAAATCCTTGAAGAAAGAGTAAACAAACCACTAGATTTTCTTCAGCAAAAATCAGCTGGTTTATCTGACCTAAGTCTCAGATGAAAACTGTGCTTAAAGAAAGTCATAACTTATTTTCCCCTAATTTTTGCTGGAGATAACCAGATTCACAAACCCAGGAACACTATTCCTACACAAGCTTATTATTAATGCCATATAGTATATTTTTGATCAGTCACACATGAAGAGGATTTGCTCTGAATGAATGTCTTATGATGTGTCAGCAGCTCTAGTTTTAAAGGCTCCCAAAAGGAGAACATGGAGACAATGGTCCAACTATGCTCCCAAGCATATCCAGGAGTCTTTAAATCTGCCTGTTTGTCAACATACATATTCTAAAATGTAACATTTTAAATACTTTCCTTTCTTTCCTAAATAGTACATGAAATAGATAACGTCAATATCTGAGAAGATCAAACTGTTACCTGTATCAAAGGTTGAAAATGCAAGAAGAACCTTGGATTCCTTATTCACATGGATAGGAGAAGCTGTTGGCCTCCGTCGTATACAAGAGCTTTGGATCATACTCATGAACAGCCATTCGGGTCAGCTACAGATTGACAATAGTTATTCATTTCACAGAGGTACTTACTAGTGGTTGTATGGACTCTGTTCCACTAGAAGCTATATACATAGAGGGATAAAGAAACCGATCTCCGTCTAATGGCAGATTACAATACAAATATATCATGTTTGTTATTGTCACAGTTTAATGTCACTGCTAGCATGGCAAAATGGGCAGTAAAAGGCATCCACTATCAACACCCGTTTTAATTTACCCTTTGCACATAACTTCCTTTGTCCACAATGATTAGCAATATTTGGCATCTAGCAGGATTGTTCTAATAGGGGAAACTGATAAAGTACCTCATGCAAAAACCATACACATAAACCCTGTTTCACTAGATATACAATTATCAAAAGCAAGCACTTCTCTCATTCATACTTTTCAGTCTATCTCCAGAATATTCCATACCTAAGCAATTCTGCTGCACATCATCTTCACCCAGTTTACCAAACAGCTCCAAACTCCTATTTCTTGCAAAAAGCAAGCCTCACAGCCGTCACTGGTTGTCTTCTGATTAGGCCTTCCTGGGCAGTGCAAAGCTATGGGTGTTAACCACTGTTATTTGTTATTGTCTCCAGTTGTTTCAATACATAAAAGGAGCTAAAATTACTCTTCCAATTTAGAAATAAAGCAACTCACCCATTTGCAATCATCTTTGTAGCAAAGACAACTTTGAATATGCAATATAAATACAATTTCTTCGTGACTATATTCTACAAGAGACCTTTAAATGGTTTGGAGACGTGCTTGAGGTTACTGCACTTTCAAGAAAACAGTGGCTTTTTCAAATAGACCAAAAGGGTCATTTTAGTATGTCTTATACTCTGTATACCTTGTGGAAATTAACTCAAAGTACATACCTTCCTTTCTTATGCAAAGTATTCAAAACAGGCACATTGTTATATTTTTTATCTCACAACATGCAGAACTCATTATGTGCTTAAACAGTGACTTAAATTAAAAAGTTATGCAAACACAAATTTGACGTCAAGCAACTAAGGAATATTCTCCTTTGGGATGTTAAACAAATAACACAATTAAACCATGACAGAGAACCAAAATAAGCAATTATATACAACAGTATCATAAAAGTGAATAACACTGTATCTTCTTTCTTTTTATACTTTCGTGTATACAGCAAGAAAACAGAAGTGTGTATTAGTGTATAAATTTTGGGTTAATTTTTTATGCACATAAATATGCATAACAAAATTACTATATGATATAGCGGGAGGGAAGCCAACTGCTACTCGCCACCTATAGTCACCCTCCTGAGAAATTTGAGCTAGAAAAGGAAAATGTGAATTACACAATCAGAATTCTGTCCTCCTAACAAGAGCTTTCAAAACCTCTTCTTAGAGGTTCCTGATCATTAATCTCACTGAAAACTCACTTTTCAAGAAAACAAAGCACCAACCCACAAATTTTTTGGGGTGTGTGAATAGCACTCGTAGAAACTGCAAAAGCAGTCTTAGAGTTTTTGACAGAATTTGAAGAAACATTAGGAATGATACAAGCAGGTTTTAATACTCTTCTTTAGTATATTGGCTGATGGCTTGTATAGGAAAGCACACAAAAATATTCCTAAGCCCTTCCAACTTCCAGAATGTGATCCTGTAACTAGAATAAGGTTTTACTGTAAATCATAGCTAAATTGAAGGCCTCTTCCCCCCTACTCTCCTCCTCCTCCCCCCTAAATTTTAAGAGCATGTTCCTGCTCTTTTGACTGCATGGGGACAATTTATAGTGAAGACAACAATTTAGTGTGATTTTCCCTTTCAGTGTGGACAGTTTAATTACTCTGTGAAAACCACAAAAATGGAGATCTATCTGTTCACTATCAGGCAAATGAACACAAGCTGAAACAACCATTAACATCTGGGAAAACTTTTAGTGAACAGTAGAGCTGTATACTAACCATGGTGAAAGATGGATGGATTTCACAGCTATCTATAGTGAGGATGTTAGAAGTCAAGCAGAAATATAGAAAGGAAACTTCTATGGCAGGATTCATTTCATGTTACAGTTCTTGCCTCAGATAGATGACAAATTTGTCTTCAGGAAAGAAAATGGAATATTGTGATCAACCAGAACAGTCACTGTAGAGAAGAAGTCTGTCGCAAGCTAAACCTGCCTATATTTAGTTAGGTGCTAGAAAAAAAGCCAAAATAAAAAGGGATAACTGTAAAACTATACAATGCAGTTCTTTCTGCACAGTCTTGAATCCATTATCCACTGGTATTCTTTCAGAAACTAACTCCCTGCTGTGAGGAATTTGCAAGAAAACTGCATTATAGTAATTGTTCACTGTAATTTTCTGCAAAGACTGATCTCACAGAAAAATTGCTTCTTTTCCTTTTTTTTTTCTTTTTTTTTTTGTCCAGTTGCCATTGTATAATTAATGTTGCACGTTAACATACAGGACCTGAATTACCCATATTTAATAAAACATTACAAAACTCAAACTGTGTAACGCCTTTATAATTTCATCAATTATTCCCCCTGGGTGGTTGCCACTGGAACTCAGTCAAGGAAGACTTCTGCTATATTTATACACCTTCAGTCTTTGATTAGTGTTTGAAGCATGTCCAGAGTATAGCCTTTATAAACCCCTTCCATTTATAATAACTTAGGATATCTTCTTTATTTTTCCCTCTTGAAATATCAATATTTCATCTAAATTATTTACATTCATCCTATTCCACACCAGAAGAAATTTAATCTTGTTCTGTTTTCCCACTGGGCTTCCCCTACACTCTTAAATTTGATGGTTTGTTAATGCTGAGCATGTAAGTTAACTTCCATGTAATTTTTGTATAAAATTTCTAAATATGACTACACTTGATTCAGTGAAAAAACTTCATTATTTCTAGTGGCAGCAGGATTGCTCTTAGAACTTTATAAACTGAATATACGTCTAGTATTACATCACTGACCTGAAGCCTTTTTATTTAGGACTGAATATACACTTACACATATACATATGGATTTGTTAACTCTTTGGATCATACTTGTGTCCATGAGATTTTACTGACCTAATCCAATATACACATAATTCCACTTAGTTATTATAAGCCTCTTCCTAGTCTCTCCAGGTAGCATTTATTAGATCAGGTCAAGTACTGTCTGAATGTGGCCATTCTGTTTCCAGACCTAAGGCAGGGGCAGCTCAAATGTCTGCACCATCTTCCCATCTTGCAATTCTAGAAGGAGCATGAGATTTTGGCAACTTTGCATAAACAGGGTAGGCAGGCTAGAAGATTTCTGAAGCTTCCATGTAAGTAACAGAGTAAAATCTTATATATTCATTAGTATCAGAAGAACTATAATATTAATTTAGGAAATTAAACTTTAAATTTCATCTTTTGAGACATATTTTCATGGTACCTCCTCTGGTTTAAAAGGTAGTATAAAACAGATTTTGTATATACAGTATGAATATAAATTTACAAATAAAATATAAATATAAATTATAGTAAGTCAATAGTAAAATAAAATAACTATAACTTTTTTTTTTTTAAAGTGAAGAAAATATATTATAGTTTTACATTACTGAAACAGTTTCCTTTTTAGCTTCAAAGGTTATTATAAATATAATGAAACAAAGTTTTCCTTCCTTGGGCCCAGAAGCTGCATGAGCAAGTGGAAAGGGGGAAGCATGCTCTGCCAAGAAGTTCAGCTTGTTAAGAATAAGAAAATGGGGTCAAAAAAGGATGGCTGGGAGTTTCCTCACTTGTTGTACTGGAGATGGCTCTGCTAGAGATTGTGCTTTGCTCCAGGATTTCTGTATACTTCATGGACAACCTATCTGACAGTGAGACAAAACACTATATTGTACTTTGCACTCTACACATAGCACTAACAGCTAGAAAAACTAACTGCTATCCAGTTGTGCTCTAACTTATATTAGCAAAACTCTGTTGACTTCCTTATAGATGCTTCTAAGCTAGTGGTGGAAGTAAATGAAATGGGATGCAGAATCATTTACTTCAAGAATCCTTTCCAGTTCTAGTGGATATGGTCACGTCCTGCTTGCTTTGGCCATTTGCTGTGAAAAGTACTGCAAGATCCCAGGTAAAATCTTAGGAGACTGGCTAAAAAGTCAGCTAATTCAAGTAAATAAAGGAATTAAAAGAAATTAACCATAAGTTTTAGACATTTAATTCTATGACATTCTAGGGGTTTTCCTAATAATATACTCACAGACTCTACTCATACAAAGACAATTACTTGCTTTAAAATAAATACATGCACAGGAATCATTGCAAAGCTAATAAGAGCAGACTTTTTTTAATCTCCTCATATTACATCACTTTATTAGAGGCATAAATGATTACTCAAGATAGAAGCCAAAGAGGAATTGTATGTTTTCCCTCTGGACAGCTTTCTAGGAAGAAAACAATACACAGTATGACCATGACTGCTTCTTTAAGCCAATGTGCAAACACTGAAAAAGATTTGGGATAAACATAAGAAAGCACTGAATACAGTGAGTCCTTAAGGTGCTTCAGTACTGTCATTTTAACCATGTTAGATCTGTAAGAGAGATTTGCCTATTCCCACCTCTATTTGGATAAATTCACTTGTTGTTTTGTTTTTAAGTCTTTACCCAAGTCAAGTCTTTGAAGTGCCACTTGGTATCGAAGCAAAAAAGTTTCTATTAATTTTCATGATAGATATGTCACATTAACTTTGTCAAGTTCTAATACCTTTCACTTCATCCAATAACAAAAGAAAGAGCCCCTTTTCCACCTTCAAAGTATATTTTTTTTCCTGAAGTTTTCTTCTTAAAAGGTATGTATTCCAAAGGGCATTTAACTCCCAGATGAACAGACTTGCTAAAATATTGTTTTTGGAACTGAAGAATGATATAGGCATTTCTGGACAATCATCCTAAAGAGTTCTGGTTCAGAAAGTATTTAAATATGTATGTAAGGATATAAGAAATCCCCATGAAACTGAAATAAATCTAGATCTGCGCTTATGTACTTTTCAACTTGTGGTCTGTATTTGCATTTATTTTTACTGTAAATGCAAGCTGTAGAAAGAAAAATACTAAGTTATTTTGAAACTGGAAACATATGATGCAAAAACTGGGGCAAAAATGTCTTTTGGAAGCTGGTAACAGCAGCATGCTGCAGCCAGTAGGTCAACTAACAGAGACAGAAACACAGAACCAAACTAGAGATATCCTCTGACATGTGCTAGAAGTTGCAAACAATCTTAATAATTGACCTAACATTAATCAAGCGACATGTGATTCCTACAATTTAATGCTATATGCTGGTTCATAAATAGACAAGTAATTGGAAACTGCAGAGCCTTGTATTCTCAAAAGGGGAATGTCAGGAGACAAGGAAGAGGGGCAGATGAGGTGTTTTAATGGGATGCATCTAGCCATGAGATGTGGTGTGACTGCTACCCCTGCTGTGAGAGCAGCCACCATTGATAACAGTGCCCACACACCCTGATTTCAGTTCCTTCCTATGCATGTGCAGCCTTACCTAACATCACCTATGATGTGTGAGACAAAAGTAAAGGTATTGTGAGCCTCTTTTGAATTTCAGCATAACTCATAAGAACAAACAAGACAAGACTACGCAATACTTATTACAACAGACAAGGACATGAGTGTTGAGGGTGGTGTCAGCCAAAAAGGAAAATCTCTGGTAATTTCTTTGATAATTCCCTAATTCTGCCCCTAGCTTCCCAACATCTTTAGAAATCAACAATAACAAGGGGGAGCTCTTACCTCCATCTGAACTCATGCATTCTACCATCAAAGTTATCTGATTCACTATCATCACAGAAAATGAAGATATTCTCTTTCAGACTCCTTTTTATTAAGCTACAGAAGCTAAACTTGTTTACTGTCAGAAAGCAGATTTCTTCTTCCCTCACAGTTATGCAGATTATATTACTTTTTTGATTCCTTCCCAATTGTGTGCCATTAGCAAATTTCACCAACATGCTTTAGCTATTGTGTTAGGTAAAGGAATTAAACTTTATCATCTCTAAAGTGATCTTTGAGGAATCTCTTTCCAACACAAGATTAATCACAAGCCTTTATGACTCTAAACACTCTGTTTATCAAAACCAGTTTGAATCTTCTCCTCTAGTCAATGAATGTATGAATAAACATTTCCTACTAGTCAATCAGCTACTCTTTTCAAGATGAACTAGTAAATTCTGTGTGCCTCCATATCAAATAGCCTGAAGTCTAGGTCCAGGACTAATGTCTCTGTGTTAAACTTAATCTAGAAAACCAGTCATTTTAAAGAAAAATAACATGTTACAGCAATATAATTTGCCATTGGTAAAACATTTGGATGGGTAAAATATTTGCATGCATCCATTTACATCTATAATGCTTTCGGAAAAAAAAATAGTTCTAAAGTCACTCATGATATCAAACTCAGAATAACGTGAATATTCAAGTACCAGCTCTTTCAAAATCCTGACAGGATATTGTCTATTTAATCTAATTTGAGCACATGGCATTCTTTTCATTCTGCTTCACATGTAATCATCAGTCTTTTTTTTCCCCTGCATTTTTCACATTCTCCACAGTGGTTGTATCCTCAAAGGTGACAAAACTGTTCAATTTTATTTTGGAATTATACCTAGATTATCTTTCTCATTTCATAATGCCATGCTCATTCTTCTTTTTACCTAAATGGCCAAAGACCTTATTACTATTTATTTTTATTCAGTTTGAAAGTCATAAAAATTTAAACTTTCTTTTTGTCTCCTCTCTGCATTACAATCTTACTCATTAAATGAATTTCAGTATCTATAGAACAATAACTTTATTAAACACATAGTGGGAAGACTTAGGGAAAACTAAAGCACCAGAGGAAACAAATACATATTTTGGCAGTTTACCATTAAAAAATTAATATCTTCTATATACTGTAGAGCACTGACTGAACTATTATTTTCCATCTGACCCTGACTGATGTAGTCAGTGGTTCTTAAAAGTATTTGTTGTATATCAAGAGCACCTTGTCCCTGAGAAAGTATGAGCTAGTCTTTGCAGAAAAGAACAGGTAACTTTAGCTCATTCAGAAGTCATCATATTAGAAGTCTGTGGATTTGTTTGTTTGGGGGGTATTTTGTTTGTTTGTTTTTAAAATCAAATGCACTTTTGTAAACTTTTTGTTCTCCTGTTTGTAAAAATGGATGAACAATACCTGCCTGTCTTGGCCAATGAGTCTTCTCCCAGTGATGGCTGAAGAAAATCAATGAAACGTGAAATGATGGGGAAGTCGAAGTTTGTAATTTTATTCTATCTTTTAGTCAAGATCAACCTTTCTTATATCAAAGCTCTGTTCCTCCCTTCTACCCTGCTCTCATCTGGAAGTTAATTGCTCCAGTTATTCTTTTCTGAACACAAAAGATAGTTATGTGAGCAAGCGCAAAGTTTTAGAGAATTTTATTGTTATAGATACTAATAGCCAAAACATCCCAAATTTGTAAAGGGAAAAATCTACTGAAAAAATCCAAATCCCTGCTCCAAAATTCAAGGACACTTTAGAGAAAACAGTTAACACCAGCAAGAGATCCACAAACTAATTATTTTTAGCAGAATTATACAAAAGAAAATTTCAGCCTGAGGCAGAGGTTTGCCATGGAAAATATCCATCAAAATGGTTAAAATTTAGGATTTCAAAGAGTGTTGTGGAACATTATTTTTTCATATGACATTTTTCTAACACAAACTGAAAATTCAGTGGATCTTCTAATAAACTGTAACTAAAAATAGTAAATGTAGTATTGCTCTACCTTTTTAGAATTGTATCAGGTAAGCGAATCACCACAACTGCTGAGGATTTACTGTCCACAGTGATTATGTGAAAGTTGAGAAGAGCTAACTTTTGGAGGCCAAGAAAAAGTCCTCCTTGCAAAGACATTTTTCAAAAGAGTGGCCGATAACAGCTGTAATATATACCTATCAGGCAAAAATATGCACCTATCAAATCTATGACTTACAAGTTCATTGCAGGACCTTATTATTATCTAAATATTTTCACCACAAACCTACAAGAAGTACATATACAAAATAAAACCAGAATTACCCTGTCTGGCTTTCTTTTCTTGTAAAAGGGTGCTATAATCACTGAATCAAACCAAATATTATAAACAGATGATTACGTTAATTTAAAATGGCTTGGTTGATGTTTATGCAGCATTTATGCCTGCACTTATTTCATTATGAATGGTTTGTTAAACAGCTATAACTGGTCAACCACCAGCAAAAGTAAATTTGTTTTAAGGATTATTGCCCAATAAATAATTTGCTGAGGCTTATCTAAGCCATATTTAATAAAATTCCTAACCCTTAAAATAGAGTAAATTCATTTGCAGCAATTACTGAGGGTTTATAACTGTCATGTGCTGTGTGTGTTTTACCGTATACATTACAGAGGGTAATCAGATACCTACAGATAGGTAGCCATTAAAATTAAGCATTTTTATTGTGCTGTTAGGGTATTTCCAAAATGATGCGTTTACTATCTGTAGAAAATTAAAGCTGTGAATAATGTGTTCACATTATTTCAAGGATCCCTTGTTAAGGATATGCCACATTTCTTCTGGAAGAGAAGAAACAGGAAATGCAGCAACAGCTAAAATATTCACCAGCAAGAGAAGAGAGTAAGACAGTTCCACCTGTGACTCCTAAAGACAAAATGAACCTTCGGGTCATGGCAGCAGTCTTTTCTACTAGATGTAAAAGAATAGGTAATAAAAATACAGAAAAAAAAAAATCCTCTGTAGAAAAGTTGACAAGGCATTAATAGAAGATAACAAAGGGATAAGGGAGAAATATCTTTCCTTCTTAAGAGCAAAAATAGAAGACTAGATTTGCAGTTCTGGAAGTAAACTTTGAAGATAGGTTCTGATTTAATTCCTGGATATAACAGAGAATACTGAAGTAATTTGGGACAAGCTCTTTGAACTTTCTGTGCTCCTGTTTTTTAAACTTCAAAAAAGGTTTATTAATAGAGAGATTTCTCTGTTTCAGAGAGACAGATAAGAGAGTAAAGTTTGTTTGTGAAAAGCCTGGCCACATCCATTTTGGCTAAAGGTACACTTAGCTACTTTCTCCTCACTCCCTCCGCCCTCCCTTTAAGAAACCTATGATGTTCAAAATTCAGTTTGCATGGACAGTAACAAAGGTTCCCGCAATTACAAGGTGAACACTCTGACAAGTGTTACCTGTTTTGGGGGTAAAATCAGAATATCTGTTAAAAAATTGTGATGAATGGTGGATATATCTGCTTTTTTTTTGAAAGAAAAGTACAACTAAATTACAACTACAGTTAAGAAAAGGAAACTAAATGTTTTATGTATATTGATAGACTCTCCTGAATATTTTATGATTGCTGCCTTAACCTGAGTTTCCTAAGGTCATGTATAATCTTCAACATAATGAGATATAAATGCAATACCAGTTTGTGAACTGCCCTACTTTGTTAATTGAAATTATACATTAATTTACATATTCAATTATTATAATTGTAAATATCAATGAATTGCAATTCTCCTACCTAGAGGCTGGTATTGATTAATAAGATTTTTAGTCATTAACAAAATACTATCTCTCTCTTCTTTTTTTTTTTTTTTCCCCTGAAGAGAAACTTCTATCAGTTAAAATCTAAAGACTTTTCAACTCTTAACTTGTTTTCCTTTCAGGAAAGTCTTGTTAATGTCTAAACTTATTTCCTACAAAGAAAATGAAAGTAACAAGATTTGTTTTCTGAAAGGTTAATAATATCTTTTGCCTTAATACAAAGTCAGAAAACTTTTCTTAGGTTGCTGCTGCGAAGTTAAAAGTTTTGAGGCAACTTAAAATTCTATAAGCCCTTATAGTTCTACAGTTCATCATTCCAATATCCAAGAACTCAGTGGGTAGGTGTAAGCTGTGTTTTTTTCTCATAATAGTGCAACTTAACTAGAAGCATTTGGCTTCCAGATTGATACAAGAAAATTGTATTTTCTTATCACCTTCTGGGTAGTTAATGTATTGCAAAGGGAAAATTTAAGAATATACTAAAAAATATCTGCAGGGAAAGAACAACTAGTCAGCCTACTTCAGCAATGGTATAAAATATGCAAAAGGATTGGAGCAGACCAAGTAAGCAGTTTTCAAAGTAAAATAATACTGCAGCTGTCATTTGGTTTACACTGTTTTGGTAACTCCAAATTCTGGCATTTGCCTATAAAATATAGATATACATCCCTAATTCAATATGTATTAGAATACGTCTAATTCAATATATAATATTATCAGAACAGTTAGCTTCATCATTAGGTAATAGATAGATGTAGAAACATGGAATACTATGGCTGACATCGGAATATCATCCACGTTGGTATTCTGGTTCCAGACATGACTTACATGTCTATGTCATACCTGACAAAAGTTTATGCAGCCCCTTTGTAAATGATGAGAACATTTCCACAACTTCTTCAGGCAAGCCACTCTAATAATTCACTGTTCTTACTAGAAAGACTTTATCAAATTAAATCTATCTCCCTGACTGTGAATTAAATCTCTCGGTCTTTGTTCTCATTACCTTTGGTTATTCCCTTCCTTATGACAGTAGCCTTTTACATGTTTGCATAATCATCTCATTTTTTCTCTCCTCTGTCTCTCTGTAAACTAAAGGGACATAAGTCTTTCATTTTCTTTTCACAGGCAATCATTTATAAACCTACGCGCGTTCTCCCTGCTGTACTCTGTATCCCAAATCACCACTATCTTTTTCTTTTGTGAATTTTGATACCCAGAACTGGACACTTAGGATATTGTAAACTTTGCCCCCCCTCCCCCCAAATTCCTAGTTCTCTATATTGACTGGGTAAGGAACCTAGAATCAGCTGTGCTTTGTTAGATGAACTCTAGATTTAGTTTCTCCTTTATTCAAAAGATTTGTTAGAGATCCTAATAAATCCATGTTGGCTTTCATTGGTTTTATTGGTATGCCTACAAATCAATTGGTTATCATTCCGGTATTTCTGTTGGAACTAAAGTAAAGCTAAATAAATTTTCTTGGCTCGCTTCTGCACCTATTCTTTTCCCTGTGACATAAACCTGGCCACACATTATCTGTTCTGGATATTCACGGATATCATATGTGGATATTTAAATGTAATTCTGTCTTTAATTGCCTTTCTGGCTATTATTACATGAGTAAACTAAATTCAATATTCTTTGCTAGTTAAATGACCAGAGTTGTCTATACTCACAATACACCGTAAGAACAAACTATCATTTCTTTATTTATCTTCTTCCCTCCCAAGACTCTTTTAACTCTAAAACCCCAGAAATAACAACTTCCCCTCTTCATATCACATGGTTTTGAAGGAAATTTAAAAGGGTCAAAAAGGTATTCCAATCAGTGGAAACACAGAAGTTTGAGAATTCTGGGTTTGCTTTCAACCCAGTGCCTTTTAATATATATTTATAACAGAATTTTTGCTTCATGCCAACACGTAATTCCTTAGCATGTTTCTCTACTCTAGAATGACTACTCCTCTCCTAACTAATTCCCTCCTAATAAGTAATTTCTATATGACTACTCTCCTCCTAACGAATTCCCAACACCCCATAAATAATGAAAAAAAAATAAATGACATAACCACAACATTGCTGCCGTCAACACTACAGTTCCTACTTAAATATTATACCTCTCCTGTATTTCGGTCTGTTCTGCCTATTCAACATGTCATCTCTTTGAAACTAGTGAAGTATTTGTACAGTTTCTACCACAAAGGGTACTCATTCTTAGTTAGTATTCAGGGTCTAGTTAGTGTGATAAATACGGTTGTTTCATTTTTCTAAATTGTTGTGACCTTTTCCAGTAGTGGAAATATCCAAGGGGAAAAAAAAAAAAAAAAAAAGAAAACAAAAAGCCGAAAAAATGATCACTGAATACATGGAATACTGCCAGTACTTTGGCATTTTAATTTTTTTTTCTCTAGAATCATAATCTGTTCTAGTTTGCAAATAATATGGACAGCAAGGATAGAGGGTTCTTACTAGGACTAGGAGAAGATCAGGTTCAAGACCACCTGAGAAGCCTGAACATACACAAGTCCATAGGACCTGATGACATATATCCCATGGTCCTGAGGGAATTGGCTGATGTAGTTTCTAAGATACTCTTCTTCATATTTGAAAAGTCATCACAGTCAGGAAAGTTCCTTGTGACTGAAGAAAAGGGAATATCACATCGATTTTTAAAAAGAGTGAAAAGTAGGAGCCTAGAAACTACTGACCACTTAACCTCACCTCAGTGCCTGGTGAGACCATGGAACAGATCCTCATGGAAGTTATATTGAACCATATGGAAGACAGACAGGTGATTAGAGACAGCAACATGGCTTCATTAAGGGCAAACAGTGCCTGACTAATCTGGTGGCCTTCTGCAATGAAGTGACTGCATCAGGAGACTAGGAAAGAGCAACTGATGTCATCTACTTGGATGTTTTTAAGGCCTTTGGTATGGTCCCCCACAACATTCTTGCTGCTAAATTTGTGACATATGGGTCTGATGGATGGACTGTTAGATGGATAAGGAACTGGCTGGATGGCCACATTCAAAGAGTTACAGTCAATGACTCAATGTCCAAGTGGAAACCAGTAACCAGTAGTGTCCCTCAAGGGTCCATACTGGGACCAAAATTATTTAATAACTTCCTCAATGACATAGACAGTGGGATTGAACACACCCTCAGCAAGTTTGTGGATGACACCAAGATGAGTAGTACAGCTGATATACTAGAGGGAAGGGATGCCATCCAGAGGGACCTTGAGAGGCTTGAGGAGTGGGACTGTGTGAGCCTCAGGAAGTTCAACAAGACCACATGTAAGGTGCTGAATCTGGGTTCTGGCAATCCCCAATATCAGTACAGGCTGGGGGATGAATGGATTGAGAGCAGCCCTGTGGAGAAGGACTTGATGTCCACCATGCTGGTGGATGAAAAATTGGATATGAGCCAGCAATGTATTCTTGCAACCCAGAAAGCCAATCATAACCTTAACTGCATCAAAAGAAGTGTGGCCAGCAGGTCAAGGGAGGTGATTCTCCCCCTCTACTCCACCCTCATGAGACCCTACCTGGAGTACTGCATCCAGCTCTGGAGTTCCCAGAACAAGAAAGGCATGGACCTGTTAGAGCGGGTCCAGAGGACGGTCACGAAGGTGATAGAGGGCTGGAACACCTCTCCTATGAAGAAAGGCTGAAGAAGTTGTGGTTGTTCAGCCTCGAGAAGAGAAGGTTCCCAGAAGACCCTACTGCAGCCTTTCAATACTTAAAGGGGGCTTATAAGAAAGATGGAGAGAGACTGTTTTACCAAGACTTGCAGTGACAGGACAAGGGGCAACGGTTTTAAACTGAAAGAGTGTAGGTTTAGAGTGGAGATAAGGAAGAAATTGTTTACGATGAGTGTCATGAGACACAGGAAGAGGTTGCCCAGAGAAGTTGTGGATGCCCCATCCCTGAAAGTGTTCAAAGTCATGTTGGACAGGGCTTTGAGCAACTGTTACTACTGAAAGATGCCTTTGCCCACAGCAGGGGGGTTGGAATTAGATGATCTTTGAAGGTCCCTTCCAACCCAAACCATTATATGATTCTTTGACACTATAACTTACTATTTGGAATAAGTTGAAGTTAACCTTCTACTCATAGGAATTCAGAAAACTTTGTAGAGAGACAAAATCATGGTGCAAGATAGATAGGTAGGAAATCCTTAGAACAAACAAGTGCTAAAGCAGTTAAAGACCTCTTTTGCTAATGTTCTAGGCTTTGCTATATGCTAGATATAGTTCTACAGTCAGGAAAAAAACTGCTTTTAGAGCTGATATTCAGATGGTATACAGAAGGCAAGGACTACCGATTTGATCTGGGAATATTAAGTTATTGACTACAACAATGATTATTTTATTTAAATAAGAGACAATACGTATTTAATAATTTTTTTCTGATACTACTGAGATGTAAGAACTACATAATTATGTAGTCCTATGCAAATATATTAAAGTAGAGGGAGATTTAATTAGGACATGGCTTTATACTGCTTTTCTGTATATGTGGGAGTTTTGCTACATGCATTTAGAAAATGCGAATTCCTAATGTGTCTTTCAAGTTGTTGTATAATCTTATTAGTAAAATGTAGTTGCGTCAACCCTTTGTCGTTGGTACCAGAAAGCATAACAGAAGTGTACATCCTTGTATTCCTCAGTTAAGATAAACTGAAAGCTGTAATTAAGATAGCAGCTTCTTACTACTTTGTTAACTTGATTAACTAAGTAGGATAGAAAGGCATACTATTTTGAAACAGAATTTTAATTTTTAATCTTTTTTTGGGTTATTTTAGTTTATTAGGTCACCGAACAGCAAAACTGGTAACCATGTGGATGTTTTTAAAATACAACTTTTATAAGATTGTCCTTAAACACCCTGATTCAGACAGCCATAACTTGGTCAGTGTTTGCAGCGCTAATTAGTTCTCATGTGAAAGATTTTAAAAGATATGGAAAAATATTCCCAGAAATTGTCCAGATCAAGGGGAAAAAGGATATCATAGATGCCTGGATTCTTTTCCTGTTGATTTTTTGTTTATATACCCTAAATGGACACTTTAAAAAGTTTGAATAATATATTTGCCCTATGTTTTATAAAAATGTTGTGCTAAAACCCACAGAAGAATTGATTTAGAAATTATTATTTTAAACATAATCTCTAGTTAAAAGCTATCTCCATAATTCAGTAAAATGCATTTTTGACTACACATTTCTAAATCATGCTGATAAATCCTAAATTTAAATTTTTGATTTACAAATCTTCCTTGCATTTGGATTACAACTGACAAATTTATAAATCAAGACTTAAAAACTGTTCAGTTAGGATCAGCATTATAAACTCTTATCTAATTTGAGGTTGACATTCAAAAAAAAGTAGCTTTTCAATACTGTGTATCAAGACTCACACAGCAAGACACTTTAAAACAGACACTTAAAAAAGCACCTGTATTTCAGGTGAACACTCTAACAACACTTATACAAACAACGAGACATAAACCCACTTATAACACTGAATTATTTCCTTTCAAACCTGCAGTGTTTTAGAAAGCTGAGAGAATGGAAAAAGTTCCTAGTATACAATGGATTTTAAACAGCATTCTCCTAACTCTCAGTGGATAGTCAAGCCAGAAAAGAAGTAGGTTTCACAGAATATAGGGCACAATGGAGAAACTGTGATTCTAGCTGTTGCTTAGGTACAGGAACTGTCTGTTGAACAATCCAACTGTGGCGACGACCATGTACCCTGCCTTGAATTATATGATAGGATGCTGCACTTCTTCCGTTCCCTTCACTCTGAATCTGGGTTAGCAGATTAAGGATGCCAAAACCGTGCCACTTGAGGATCATTCATGCTGAGAGGGAAAGGCTGCGTCAGGTGCTATCCCTGTCATGTAAATAAACAGCGAAGGTGTTATAAACTGAAACTTCTGTAAGTTATTTAGCCACCCAATTTCTTTCTTAACATCCTTTCTGGGTCACTGAGAGTAGCTGCACACCTGCTTTCATCTCAGGTACCAGCACTATCCAAGGACTACATCAGGGACAGGAAAGTACAAAAGTAAAACTTGTGTCCTTTTCATACAGCTGTTCATGAATATGTTGATTTTGTTGATCACCTATCCCTATGTCTGTGAACCTCGTAGAATCTTTCCTGCCTCTATGGCATTTTATGTACTATGAAATACAATGAAATGCTATCAGAGGCAGAGTTCTGTTATCACTTCAGCATGAATGCTGGTGGCACTGCAAGTGATATTTTTCAGAATAAGGTGCTTGTTCTTGCCTTCTTAAATTCAATCTGCTCGGTGAATTTTCTGTCAGAGGTAGTGTCAGAATGGACTGCTGAGAACTGTGGTTATAGTCAGAAAAGTAGCTGTCAATGTGGAGTTTATTATTTAACATATTGGTTATATTTTGTGTAAATCATGACTACTTTCCTATCAAGAGTAGCCTTTTACAATAGCTAGAACTAGAGTACTAATTCAGCTATAAAAGATGTTGGATTTTACTCCATTTCATGGAGACGTTATTTTTCCTTATATTCTATTTTATTCTGATTCAAGAATCCTTATTACAGATTATAAGAGTCCAGAATAAAAGAGACAGAATAGACCGATTTTCTAATCTCAGATTGAATTCATTGGTCTGACAAGAAGGCAAAAAAACCAAACCAAACCAAAAAAACTCTAAAACCTGATCACTTTGATACTAAGCAACCTTCAATAGAAAAGGTGGAGTGAGAGTCAGGGAAGAACCCTGCATTCTCACACACTGTAAAAATAGTCACTATCTAGAACACAGTCTAGTTTCAAGGTCAAAATAAGGTTAAGAATGTTTTATCTAAATTTCCCAATGTTAAATCCCTAATTTCTCCTATAGGTTACATCTACACTACTAGAAATGAGTCAGTTACCTGTTTTCATAAAAGCATTACATTCTCCCTCTCAGCATGCTTCCCAACCAGGAAAAAAAAGGTGATGTCATCTGTACTACCTAGTAAGAAAGGCTTTTGTCCCATAATAATGTCCAAACTATGCTTAGGTAGCATCTGGGAGAGAGCTTATTGGCATGAGCCAAAACTGCCAGAGATTGGATGGGAAAGAGTGAGGTGAGAATCTATATCTACAGCTTTATCAAATGTTAAATTAAATTAAACTGAAGCATTTTTGTCTGTAGATTAAATCTTAGTGATATCAAAAGATTAAAATCTTTTGGAAATTTTATTGAAAGTTGAAGCAAAACCTCTTATTTAATAAAAAAGGCCGCCAGATACCTGAAAGCATTGCAGATCAATGTCCAGCAGTGAAAGGAATTAAGAAGCAAGGAACAAGAAAGACTATCTGACAAAATACCAAGCATTTTCTCATCAAAATTCACTCTGAATAGCTAAAGTAAAAATCCTAACCAACAACATCAAAAAATTTAAGTTAACTAACTGAAACAAGTTTTCCTTCTATGGATGAACTTTTAGCTGCAGTCATCGTATTAGGAATAGCACTTTATTAGTTCAGAAATGCAAGATATTGTCTTTATGGTATGGAGCAGGAAGCAGGAACTGACATTGTATGTCCAGCGTTTGTACATGCACTTAAGAGTCTGTCTGGTGAGTGAAGATGATTTAGCTCAAAAGCCTTGAGGAGGTTACCGCCTCTACCAGTCATCTGCTCAATCCTCTGGTTCATGGACTGCTCACTTGGTTGTAGATAAGCTCCTGACAACTAGAGTTCACTGTATGGACTAAAGAGAAATTAAGACAAAAAAATTAAGACAAATAAAAATCAAACTGACCTTTGAGAGGCTATAGGATAAATTTAAACTGCTTAGCATTTGATCCAAATAAAGTTTAGCATGGGTGGAGGGCATAAACTTAGGTCATGACTTTGTAGGAGGCCCCAAGATATGCCACTTACTTAATTTTGTACAGCCTAGTTCTTACCTAAAAAGAGCTCCTGTAACTTTCTAATCATCTTTTCAGTCATGACTAATAGCTGAAATAGTACTGCAAAAACCAGCATGGCCACCTTAATAAAACAATTGTCTTCTTTTTCATTGCAGTAACATTTGTACTACTGGTGAGGTAATATCTTCGTCTAAGGAGCTGTTAAAGTAATTTTCACTTTAATCCATTTTTTATGTTGTCAGAATTGTACCAAAGGGCTTTTGTGTAAAAAGTAATTGAGTCCTGGTAGTGGTCATTGCTGCAAAGCTCACGTCAGAAGTTCAGTCTCTGAAGTACATATTAAAATAATAATATATAGTATTTGTTCTCAAAAGGCATTAGTTTTCTTCAGTAAACATGAATAGTTAAATAATGCTTAATTACATTTATCTGCATTTGAATACAAGAAATAAATACTAGTAAAGTAGTATCTGAAATTCATGTGGTAAAACATTGTTACAAATCATTTATGAAGTGTCTTGAAAGCTCCTTGTGTGATGAAGTGACATTATATAACCATTGTTTTTCCTCTGAGATCAGTCAAGGTTCAAGCACTGTCAATAAAATAGCATTCACAGCCACTTACCCATCCTTCATATAAGAGCAGACATCATCAATCATTTCCACTTCAAGAAAAGTTCAGATCCGTCTGTGTGAGTTCTATTCAAGCAAACATCACTATTGCATTTGAGTGCTTTATAAAAAGGAACTTTAGTTTAAGATGTGGCTGAACAAGTGAACTGTGTTTATCCCTACTCTCCAAAATGTTATTGAGATGCATTTTTCATTTTTTTTTTTTTTGTTTGTATTTGCATTTTGAGCTTCTCCTTTTGCTGTTGTTGCTGTATCCTGGGAAGAATAAATAAGTATATCTTAAAATCTGTTCTAACGATCATTACATCTGGGACTTGTCCTGTTTTCACTTAAAATGGTACAGTTAATTTTTTGATTTTTGTAAAATGCAACTCTAGAAGGAAATCAGGGCCACTAAGCAATAGAGACTTTTTAGCAACTTTATACTCAAACATAAAGTACAAAGATTTGCAATAGCTTATCAAGGAAATCATTAAGTAGCAGACATACAGTCATTAAACAACAAAAGGATAAATAGCATTTCCACCAAACACCAGTGAAAGAAGGTAATTTTGATATCCCATACTGTCCAAAGGCAGAGAACTTCAGAAGGTCTTTTTGATTACCAGCATTACTCAAAAGGTACTGCAGATTAGTCATTAACAACAGATTTCAAGGTTTGTCATACCCCTAGAATGAATCACTGCTGTCCCCTTCTTTGGATTAAAACTTTCTCATTGCTTGTCTTCTGTTTGTTGATTTCAGCCTCCAGTGAAGATTAGTAGCTGATAGTGATATCCTGGTTACAGAAAAACCTAGTGCCTGTTGCTTGCTTGTGAAGAAAGTATGTTGCAGCAGGAACTCAAGAGTCTTCACTGTAAAGAGAAGAAATTACATTGGAAGGGAAGCAACTCATCCCTACTGTCATTGCAAAAGAAGTAATCAGATGAGATATTCATTCAACATTAATTAAAAAGTAGCCCTTACCACTTCTATGAAGTAATTTGTTTATGATAACTGCTTACTGTTGACTACTTCAAAAATACTAATGTCCGCTTCCTGTTGGTCATCTAAACACGATGATTATCCAATGTCACCAATGCTCTTTACTTTCTCTGACATAAACAGAAGCTTCCTTAGGAGTCATATAGCACATGAGGGAAGGAAGAAAAACAGCTATCTTAACAATTGCTTTCTATTTTTTCTTTTCTTGAAAAAAGGTTGGCTATTCAGTAGTTTTAGAGGCTCTAGACAGTTTGTTAAGTGATTTTCAAACCACTGTAATTTACTACATGCTATTCTAAAAAATGTCTTCACAGTTTCTGTTGGAAAAGGTCAGATATGTCACAGATTTCTTCTACTAACCATAAGAAATATGTTTCTGAACAACACATGGTTTCTGTTGTTCTTGTCACTTTAATGGACTTTTGTCTTTGAAAACTTAAGACTTATTCCTCACAGAATAATATTTGGTGACTGTTTTGCAAAAAGATTAACTCAGATTTGTACAATTTTCTCCAAGAAGCAGACAGATAGTTTTCAACAATCTGAGGTACTGATTTTAGATCAGTGCACAAGTATTTGGAGTTGATAGCATTCAATTCTAGATCAGAGTTGTGCTGGTCATAGTTCAATAACTATATTGTTTGAGGATAACACTCCCTCTGAAACAGGCTTAGTTTTGGACTAGGCTGAGATGAAATTCTGGTCAGCTGTGTCTGATTTTGTCTTTATTTTTCCTCATCATCTCAAATTTCCTTGTTTCCCCCTTGACCTGCTACAAGCTATCAAAGGCTCCTAGCAGTTTAGGAGCCTAGTGACAGTCAGAATTTGTACAAACACTATACCATACCATACCATACCATACCATACCATACCATACCATACCATACCATACCATACCATACCATACCATATCACACTACTCTACCTTACACTACACTATATTTTTATTTGATTTGATTTACATGTCCAACTCTCTTACCCATGCAAGCTGGTAGGATTTGGGGTACTTTTCTTGTGAAAATAAATGCCTGCAAAAAGTCCATTAAAAATGTATCTCCTAATTGCCTATCTACTGTTCCCCATTGAGGCAAAGAAGATAAAGATTCTGGTCACACCCAGGTAGAGATGACTTCTTTATTTTGTATCCTAACAAGAACCGTATATACTGTACAGAGGGGGACCAACTTACTGTGTAAGGCAAGAAAATAGAAATACAGGAAATAGAACCCAATTCTTAGAGAACAAAGCTGATATTCATGAGATAAATGGAAAGGGAGGGAGAAACTTTCTCAGGCAACAGAAAAGAAGAAAAATTATATTAGACTGTGACAACAGAGCTCAGACCATGCTACCAAAAATAGTTTAGAAGAGTTTTTGAAGTTTCTGAGTTCCACTGCTTTCTTTAGCAGGACTATCAGTGCAGGAAAAGGCCTCCTCCAAGGCTGACTGTAATAAACTGAAAATCTTCCAGTAATTACAGCAAGCTTTGGAAAAAATCCAGAGTTTATGATATAAGTTCATAATGCACAGAATCAAATTTCCCTTTCAGTGATAACATCTCATTAGCCAGATCTTGCAGATAATTACATGGGCCCAAAACTTGTAAGCAGTAGTCGTGGTTTAGCCCCAGTCAGCAACCAAACACCACGCAGCCGCTCGCTCGCTCCCCCCAGTGGGATGGGGGAGAGAATCTGAAGGGCAAAAGTGAGGAAACTCCTGGGTTGAGATAAAGATCATTTAATAGGCAAAGCAAAAGCCGCGCGCACAAGCAAAGCAAAACAAGGAGTTCATTCACCACTTCCCATAGGCAGGCAGGTGCTCAGCCATCTCCAGGAAAGCAGGGCTCCTTCACGCATAACGGTCACTTGGGAAGACAAACGCCAAAAGTCCCCCTCCCCTTCCTTCTTCTTCCCCCAGCTTTATATACTGAGTGTGATGTCATATGGTGTGGGATATCCCTTTGGTCAGTTTGGGTCAGCTGTCCCAGCTGTGTCTCCTCCCAGCTTCTTGTGTACCTGGCAGAGCATGGGAAGCAGAAGAAGTCCTTGACTAGTGTAAGCACTACTTAGCAACAACTAAAACATCTCCACATTATCAGCACTGTTTTCAGCATAAGTCCAAAACACAGCCCCACACTAGCTACTATGAAAAAAAAAATTAACTCTATCCCAGCTGAAACCAGGACAGCAGTATTCATAAAACTTTTGAGCCCAACATGTAAAGAATAAATCTTAGAAAAGCAGCTCTTCTGTGATGTTTCTGAGCTGCAGCCAGAACCAAATCCTCCCCGTAGTTCTGAATCAGACACAACCACAGTGCCACAGATCCTTACATCAGTCACTGATGAGAGGCTGTGTGATTAGGGCCATTAGGGCACACATGTGTCTCACATGAAATTTTATCCTCAGTATCAGAAATGGTAAAAATTTAGATGCATCGATGACTTAAGTAGAAAATGGACTCAGAAATTTTTCAAATGCACAAGTGGGAGCTGACTGTTACCACTAGTGTCTTATAAAACCCTTCCTTATGATTTCTTTTGTACTCCTAAATTATGACTTGAAAGCAGAATATCTGCCAGTGAACTGTGGCAAGTAATAGGTTTTTACATTATCCTCTTTGTCAGAGGTCATTTATAAAATTAATTCCTTAAGGAGTTCTGAAAAAGGGCAAATCCCATTGATTGTTTGCATTTAAAACAGGAAAACAAACACCTGAGAAACACAGTTTTTCCACATACAGAATTATTTCTTTCATAGTTCAAACAATTCAAAATTTGCTGTACTGATAACTTTTTACAAGAAAAATTAGTGGTCTTATGTTTTGTTATATAAATTATGATTCCATTTTTTAAATCATAACATGCAACTTAGGATGTTCTTGCAATGTAATTTATGCAGATTTTATTACAGAGTCAGACTAATATCTTTCTAAATATACGGACTAGTCAATTAGACCATAATTTCTAATTACTTTGGGGAACTCTGAATACTCTATGCCTAAAATTATAATGATGTATTGCTGTAGTCATTATGTGAAGATTTGCCCTTTGATATGGGTGCACTGACCCCATTTTTATCAGTGCTTTTATTTAATGCTGCCTTCTACTAGATATAATGTACAGATGTTTTTATAAAAGATCAGAGATAGGAAATTTATTTTTACCAAAGAATGACGTTTGTGATTTTTTTTCATTCACGTATCTTTTGACTCACCTAAATCAGTGTGATGATTACAACCAAAACCTCTTTAAAAAAATTTATCTATTTACTATATATATCGGAACAAGATTTTCAGTGACTCTGACAGTGGAATATGCACTGTATTCTGAGATACAACTGCATGCATTTTCTTATCTGTTGATATGTAATTTACCTGTGTTTACTGTAATCTATATAACAGAGGCAAAAAACTTCCCTGAATTAAATCTTCCTTCAGTAAGAATATGTCAGAAAAATATTTATTCATTATATTAATTTTACCATTGGTAGAGGATGAACCACAAAATTTGATAATGCAACATCGACAATGTACACCTGCCATGGTTAATAGCTGTCATTTTTGTAAAATCTTCATTGTATTTCAAGTCTGAATCTGTCCTGTTTCAAAATTGTCAAGGAAGAGCAACATATTAATCTTCAGAAAATAGCCCTGCCAAGATACCATTGTTGAAGATTTTATTTCAGTTGATTTGTTCTTTTATATATATATTATAGAAAAAAACCCAGAATTTGCTTCTAGGAGTCTGTAAAAAGTTGGTGGCATTGTACAGTGCTTTATAGAGGTGCAACAAAAAAATAGCATGCTAATAGCTTTACACTGTATAAAGAGTTAGGTATCAGCAACGTTTCTAAATCTCAGTTTTTTTGGCGTGGAGAGTAGTCTTTTTTTTCTTTTTTTCTTTTTTTCTTTTCTCTTTTTCTTTGTTGCATGGAATATTTAGACTTTGTCAGACAAGACGTATTCAGATATAAATGTAGACAGTTGCACACCAATACTTATTTCCTGAACATATGCAGACTAATGATCTTTTGGTATAGCGTCCTTCACACCAAGGCACCTTAGCACCTTAACTAATATGTAATATGAGGAGGCTGCAGTTTATTAGCATTTGGAAACTGAAATTTACTGAAACATAGATTAAGGAAACCACTGGGCAAATTCTTAGGCCATTTCAGTTTAGCACAGCATGAATTCTTAAGCATGGGTCCCAGTGTTTTACTAAATAAATTCAGGTCCTTTCCAGACAGTGATTTCCCAGCCTGCAATCAGTGTATATCACCCAGTTTCAGTCCAACTCAACCTAGATGATCTGATAGCTGGAAGAGTGAAAAAAGGCATTCATATTATCTGCAAACCATTATCTCCCAAAGTTTTGCTTGTTCTTTCTAGATTTTAAATAAACACTTGTTATAGAAATATACAGTAGACAAAAGAAATTAGTTTCAGAAAGTGGTAACTTCATGAATTTCAACTGGAAAGCTTTTCTTTTTTCCCCCAATTATTATTTTCTGAGATGGGTACCCATTTTCTCCAGATCAGCAACCTGTTCCCAAGGGTACAGTGATGGTGAGCTATGATATATCAGCACTTTGTAGGTTTAAAGCCAATTGTAAGTTTATTAATAATCCTTGCGGATCCATGATATTGCTGACCTTA
Organism: Morus bassanus; assembly: GCA_031468815.1. Classification (NCBI taxonomy): domain Eukaryota; kingdom Metazoa; phylum Chordata; class Aves; order Suliformes; family Sulidae; genus Morus; species Morus bassanus. The sequence goes on from CM062568.1 coordinate 80,319,625, forward strand.
AGAGAGGCATAAAAGTTAGCCTGTTTCCCGGGAGTGTGCTGATGGGCAGTCATGACATCTCTTTTTCCAAGAAAAAGAATGCAATACTGGCAATTTGAAGGCTTTCTTTCTACCATCAGAGTAAGTGAAGTATAAATCATGTGTGTGGTAAACGGCGTGAAGGAAAAGTAAAACGACATCTTCCTAAGCAAATGATTTCAAAGCCCAGTTAAATAATAAATCTGTTAGTAATAACCAAAGACAAGAGAAAAAAAGTACCGTAAGCACAAACAGATTCAAAAGCAATTTAATCAGTTTAAGATTAACATATTTCAGACTCATTTCCCAGGCTCGTAAATATATTTTTAAAAAAAAACTTCAAATAAATGGGAATGCTACCAGTGTAAGAGTCATGGTGAAAGAACATTTTTCAAAAGACAACACAAAATCCAGTACAGGTTTAGTTCTGAGGGAAAAAACCAAATCAAACAAACAACCTGCCCACTCAAAAATACCCCAAACACAACCAAAAACCTCCCACCTTTTACACTGTGTATTAATAGAGCAACAGCTGTGTAGCTAGTTCTCCAGAGAATCCAGCACTTTGCTATAGACCCATCACTTCCTAAATGAACAAAATAAAGGTAGATGCTACGTGACATAAAAAGCTGAAGAAAAGGAACACATAACTACACAAGATAAAGTTAAAGGACATCTGATCACAAAAGCTAAGACAGCTAAAAGCAAAGATTGGTAGCAATGGATAATGAATATTCTCAAAGATTAGCCCTTTAAAGACTAATCATTAAATACTGGATATTTTAAATTAAAAAACATATCCTCTAGCAAATAAAAATTCCTTTCAATTTCATTAACTGAAAGTCCAAACCGCTTTGTCTATAAGCAGCTGTACCTTCCAATTTTCTGAATTGAAAATATGACCAAAACAACCATTATTTTCCTAAAAATAAACAGAGCAATACAAGCAAATCAGTTTAATTATCCTCTCATGTATTTTGGCATTCTCCTTTTATTAATTAATAAGTAAATATTTTGTTGTAAATGTGGGAAATAACATTTTTTTAAGACTCAGGACCTGCTGAATGTAATAAGGATAGGCAATATGTTAAGATTTAATAATGAAGGTATAATTTCCTAGAACAAAGGCATCCAATATTAGAGAATGAGCAGCTGTCACTTTATAAATAGTTAGTCACCAAGGATTCATGAGAGTCTAAAACACATAAAGAAGAGTAAGAATCTGGATTTTCAGAGACAACATGGTACCCTCACTGCTGGAACAAGCTAGCCTGAAAATTAATGATCTTTTAACAAACGGTTTAGCATACCAGGTTATTAAGAAAATTCAGTCATCTTCTGTCAGCTTAATTGAAAAGAGTTAATGATACTTGATTCAGCGAACAGAACACTGAAAAAAACGTGTTGTAGTCAGTCATAGAATTTTATTTCCTCCCTTATGGATATATGAGTTATATATGTATGTGTAGAAGCAGGACTTTAATAAATCAAATAAAGATATAACAATCTACTGTGGAGGAAGATATGGATAAGGAGTACTTAAGCAATTACAAGGCATACATCACAAGCCATAAGCCATATACAAGTTCATGGGACCTGAAGTGGGACACTCAAGGTCCTGGGTGGTCTGGATATTGACATCGGAAATCCAGCATCTATCATCTTTGAAGGTTGGCAGTCATGGCAATCAAGGAAGGTGCTTGGTGACTGGTCCCTTCCAACCTACCTTATTCTGTGATTTGGAGTTCAGGCATTCTTGGCCAAGGAATTTCAGTTTTTGATCACTAGAAAGAAAAATAGAATGTGAAAGGATACCTTAACCCCCCCGCCTTTTTTTTTTCCATGTGAAAAGGGCTTTTTTCATTTACATTTTCCATTGGATGAGGGCTAAATATTGTACAGAAAGGAGTACTAAATAAGTTATGAATAATGATGGGAGGTCCTAGCAAATTTCTGTAAAAAGACTTAAAGGAAAAAGAAAAGCAAGTGGTCAATAAATCAACTCTTTGTTGTACCTTTAAGGATAATTTGTTTGGGGTGTGGCAAGATCTCTTACAAGGCTGAAGGAACAGCAAATATGGAAACGCTGGACCCAGCATGTAACTTGACAAAAGCTCTAAAATATATCAGGTTTGTTCTGCCTTTTAAACTTACAGAAAAGATAAGTCTTGTAGAGAACTCCCTTTCAAATTTGGGTGTTATGCTTATAAAAAAATTTCTCACTTAGATTCCTTTGGGAAATTTCTGATTACAATCATTGATGTAAAAACCCTTGCTTTGTTTTTTGCCAGTCTCAAAGTGAAGAAAACATTGTAAAATGCTGGAATATACATATGAAAACAATGGCAATGTAGAAAAATCAAAAACTGTTTTGTTTTGGGTTTGTTTTTTTTTTTTCTGAAGTGCCATCTCAGTTATACCTAGACAGACAGAAATGTGAAGCTTTTCAAAACTATGCTGTTAAAGCAGTCCACACCTTCTTGCGTCTTACCACACTTCCCTGAAGAAATAAGCTAAGAATAGTAGAGTACTGCATAACATTTACATAGAAAGGTTTATGTGTGCTTACAAAGACAGTATTTGTTTTCTTCTGTGTACCCAAGATTTACAATGAAAAATGAGTAGGCACTGAATCACAAAGTTCAACTAGAATGTGTGACACAGGGTCAAATGACCATCTTTTTACAAATAGTCTAGATTATTTTATTATTGCAGCAGAGATTAACTGCTCAAGCACCAGAGCCAGCAGACAGAAATCTGACTTGCTTTCAGAAATTAGGTTAAAATGCATTCTTTAAAAGCAGTATTTCTGTCATAAGAGTCCTCTAATTTGTGTTGGGGTTTTTTGTTTGTTTGTTTGCTTCCTTATTTGTTTGTTTGCTTGTTTGTTTTTCCAGCTGTGATAGGCTAAAGCTATCAGTAAAGCAAAACTTGTAAGGAAAGATCTTATTTTTTTCAGATGGTTCCTAGAAATGCTGAAAGACAATCCTAACTAATTCCCATCTCAGAACTCAGGCAGCTGAAAAATTCCACACAAATTTTCACCTGGAAAAGGAAAATGTCAGAGATGCCGTGAACACAGATAATGGTATTGATTTTCCTGGAAAGACACTTGTCCACAAGAGAGATGGGCTATAATACTAAAAAAAAAATTAAAAAAATAAAAAAAAAAGAAAAGAGATAGGGTGTATTCAGGAAAACAAAAAAAAATTCACAGGAAAAAGAATATGGCAGTTATATTGGTATCTGACTTTTCCTTTTTTGAGGATACTAAAGAATTCCCTGTTTGTCACAGCCTTTTGCTGGATGCATACTGGGTTACTTGGCTTAAACCTCTTGATCCTAAATGTTGATTGAAAAAGCAAAGTAAAACAAAACCCCAAAGTTGATTCTGAACGGTATCCAGCTACTACCCCTAGAGTCTTTATTTGGTACTACTTCTAGACACAAACTATCCTGAGGTGTCCAGCCCAAATATTAGGCTAACTTCCCACATTTAAATATTTGTGATTACAATATACCTTCTGCAGATGTAAGACAGTTTAATCAAATAAATAACTGGAGGATGTCTATCCCGAGGATAGGAGTCCTATCAAAACATTCTTTACTCTTGGTATGACCAGATACAAATTAAACCTAAGAAGTATACAATTGCATGGAAAAAAAAAAAAAATTGCCTTACTTTGTTCAAAACTTTTTGAGTTTTTCTTCCTGTAGTGAATTGCTTATTTTTCATGAGGCTGAAATGTTAACCTGACCTTAACTTTCCTCACTTTAAGACTGGAAACTGCTGTGAGAGTTACAAAGTCACTCTCTGTGTCTGATGACCTTGACTCTGTTCTTTCCTCCGTCTTCCACTGTCCTCTGTCATGCCTAGTAAGCTTCTTATTAAATCAAACTCTGTTTCTTTTTTAACTTCCTGTCCTTTTTTATGTGGCCGTCTGGTCAGCTTTAAAGCCACTAGGAGATGAAAATCCCACATCAGTAGATCAAAAACTTAGTCACCTTGATGCAGGACACAAAAAAAGACACAAAACAAAACAAACCACCCCAAAACCAACCAACCAACCAAACACAAAAAACAGGAGCAGTCTGGTAAATTTTTCATCCCATTGTATTGTTAAGGAAAAAGTAGCAAATCATAATGCCTCATGCTCAATATTTATTTTCTCTATGTATTTCTGTTATCAATAACATTGTTAGTAAGTAGCATATTTGGCTGTGCCTCAAAAATGTGATATTATAATAAAAGAAGCAAAATAAAAGGGCATGTAGAAAAGCTTATTAAAACGTACATCAGGAGGTGTTTGAGGTTTTGTGGGTGGATAAATCCACCAACATTTCAGCCTCCTAATGTGTATCTTTTATTTTATTGCTAGAATAGAAGATTAGCACCTTACAGAGTGATCCATGAAAATTGAATCAATGTTTCTTTCTCTGAAAGATTTTTTTGAGTGAATTTTATTAAAATTTTAATTACATTAACAGAATGAAATATAAATATATTGTGAGCTTTAGATACCTTTGGGTTCATAAGAAGTGACGTAGTTTTACAGAGATCATTTTTGAGACTGGATAGGAGAGGAGCAATTCATTCCTTGAGATGGTGGATGAGCAAATGTTATTTAGAGAAATCTACTGAAGGAAAATCAGCTAAATATAACATTATATATATATTGTTTATAGTAAATATCTTTTCAAACAGTGAAAAATATATCCTTTGCCTACTTAAAGGTTTTTGAATAAAAGAACCATAAGAAAATTATAGAGTTCATGACAATAAAGAATGTGAACACTAAAGAATACAGAAATTATAATTAATAATTTAGGATAATATACTAAAGGCTAAACCTCCTATAAATTCATTTGAAAGTATACAGAAAAATAATGATGGGATTCATTACCCCTAACGTGGAAGGCTAAACATGATATACGTATATTAATCACTATAGACTCCCCTAATAGTTAGTAAAAAGAAATGACCACTTCCAGGAAGACATTCGTCTCATCCTAATATATGTGTCTATAGTCATGGAGATTAATTCCCTTAAAAATTTTTCAGTTCCTGTCATGGTTTTAGCTGGGCTGGTTGATTTTCTTCACTGTAGCTAGTACAGTGCTGTGTTTTAGACTTGGTATGAAAATAATGTTGGTAACACACTGGTGTTTTAGTTGTTCCTGGGTAGTGTTTACACTAGTCAAGGACTTTCTAGCTTCCCATGCTCTGCCAGGTGCACAAGAAGCCAGGAGGGGAGGGGATACAACCAGGAGAGCTGATTCGAATTGGCCAAAGGGTATTCCATATCATGTGACATCATGCCCAGTATATTAACTGAGGGGAGTTGGCCGGGGGAGGCAGCGATCACGGCTCGAGGACCGGCAGCGTTGGTCGGCAGGTGGTGAGCGGTTGCAGCACTTGTTGTTTAGTTTTGGTTTTTTTTTTCCTTTTTCCCCTCTTCTTCCAGTGTTTCATCTCTCTCTCGCTCATTATTTTCCTTTTCATTATATTAGTATTATTGCTGTTTTATTTTAATTATTAAACTGTTCTTATCTCAACCCATGAGTTTTCTTACTTTGGCCCTTCCGATTCTCTCCCCCATCCCACAGGGGTGGGGGGAGTGAGCGAGCGGCTGTGTGGTGGTTAGTTGCTGACCGGGGCTAAACCACAACAGTCCCTCATGGTGTCTTTAAAGGGATTCTAAGGTGACCACCCAATTTTTAGAAATCTAAAGACAGGTAGAGGCACAGATTAAAAAAAAAAAAAAGAAAGACAAAAAAACCCATGAAACAGTTTTTTAAGCATAGCTACATGAATTAGATCACCCAGTTCTCCCTTTCTTCAGTACAACACTAATTTTTCAGATGCTTTTAATAATTTTATTGTCACAGACATAAGCCTCTAAAAACAAGTTGGTTTATCTCTCCTGTTGCAGAGTCAAGATATCTATATATTAATCTTGCTTCACTTCTGAGATAAATTAAGAAAGCACAGATAAATCATTGGATTTTGAATCCAGCTACAAGAAAGAAACCTCTTTTGGTCAAAAAAATTCAATCAGTACACATAGCATTCTTGCCTGTATCTCAGATCTCATGCATATCTGGACCAAAAACTTGCATTCTAAGCCTTCCATTTTTCCCCCAAAAGGTGAGTACCTTGAAAAAAAAATCATAATTAAGAACAGGATCTTTATTTATACTTATATACTTTCAGTTATTTATATGTATGCATGTTGTGAGAATCAAGACGTCTGTGGACCTTTGCAGAAAGAATTGATTGAGGAGAAATAAGAGGTGGATAAAAAGCCCCCAGGTCTGTTTGATCTAGTAAATAAAACAGGTCATGCAGGGATATGTGTATGTTCTAGTTTCCTATTATGGTTCTTTGTAGAAACAAATGTCAGAATAGGGAACATCAGAAGGAATGACATCTGGAGTTCTGGTCTTGGAATCTGTGCCAGAATGAAAACCGATATAGCTTTGGACATGCTTCTTTGCTGAAACGGTAAAACTTCAGTAAGGAATAATTCATTAGATCATTCAAAAGTTTTATTTAGTGTTACTTGAGACGGGGAGGCCCCGAAGAGTCTATTAAGCTATAATTCTTACTAAGAAACTCTCACTGGATTGTTCCTCCTATAATTTACTTAGTTCTAAGTTGCTATGATGCCCCTTAAACTTGACAACTAGCTGACTACCAGTGTAATAAAATTACATCAATAATGTTAATGTTTCCTTGCTTTTCTTGATCAGTGTGCATCAATCCATTTTATCTTCGGTTTATACTAATATTCTAGTCTCTGAGACAAGGACTATCTTTACCTGTTACATTTATGTAGCATTTAGCAGGAGTGATTTATCATTTGAGACTAAGATTCCTTGACACTGCAGAAGTGTAAATTATTATAACTTCTCAATTCTTTATGAAACAATATAAAATCGCTGGCAAACTGTCTGCCCTTCAGTGCCTATGGGTATTGAACAGATTCATGTGAGGAAAGGCTCAGTCAAAGAATTCGAGTGATTTACTCAAACAATGCAAGATTAGGATGTAATTGCTGCCAGAATATTTGGCGAATGTGGCAAATTCCTGTTAGTTGTTCTAGAATAACTTGAACGGTCCCTGGGCTCCTGTTTTGATTTTTTTATGGTTAGAAAATGAAATTAATTCCTCCGTAAAAGGCTAGTATATATGAGTAAAACAATGTTAGAAAAATATTCTAGGTGACAAGACTTTTGGAGTAAATGAAGCTGATACCAACTTTGAAATATCTAAAATTACCTGATGAAATGAAAAACTAAAATTAGTAATTGTCATTGTTTCAGCTGGGATAGTTAATTTTCTTCACTGTAGCTGGTATAGTGCTGTGTTTTAGACTTGGTATGCAAATAATGTTGATAACACACTGGTGTTTTAGTTGTTCCTGGGTAGTGCTTATACTAGTCAAGGACTTTCTAGCTTCCCATGCTCTGCCAGGTGCACAAGAAGCCAGGAGGGGAGGGGGTACAACCCGGAGAGCTGATTCGAATTGGCCAAAGGGTATTCCATATCATGTGACGTCATGCCCAGTATATTAACTGGGGGAAATTGGCTGGGGGAGGCAGCAATCGCTGCTCAGGGACCGGCAGCGTCGGTCGGCGGGTGGTGAGCGGTTGCAGCACTTGTTGTTCAGTTTTGGTTTTTTCCTTTTTTTTTCCCCTCTTCTTCCAGTGTTTCATCTCTCTCTCGCTCATTATTTTCCTTTTCATTATATTAGTATTATTGCTGTTTTATTTTAATTATTAAACTGTTCTTATCTCAACCCACGAGTTTTCTTACTTTGGCCCTTCCGATTCTCTCCCCTCTGCCCCAAGGGTGGGGGGAGTGAGCGAGCGGCTGTGTGGTGCTTAGTTGCTGACTGGGGCTAAACCACAACAGTAATGCATATGAGCTTGTGAAATCAACTAGTGTTAAAAATATTTGGAATATAATCTAATAAATCTTAGAATAGATTACTTCAAAACCATAAAATGCTGAATGAATTTCCCTAAAGTGCTAGAATTAAAGGGCTTAATGTTAATAATTTACTTGGGCTAAGTTTTTTGCTCCCACTCCTCCAAATGGTCATTTTCAAAGGTAATAATAATAGATAACAACTAATAATAGAGAGACAACTACGGCCATGTTTTCCTTTAAGGGATGTTGTAAGCAGCTCGTCCTCTGCCTGCCTGGTGCTCCTGCCCAGACCTGGGACTTCCTGCTCACCAGAAGTTCCAGCATGGAGTTTGCTGAGGTTGACACATGTGCACCCTGCATACACCTGATGTTGGGGAGTTACAGACACTCATACCCCCCCAGCAGCCAGCACCAGGCACCCACGCTGTGTCTGCTGCCCTGCTCCAGCTGCTGGCATGGATACCCTCACTCCCCTTAGTCTGCTGACACCACTGGCCCAGGGCACCTGCACCCTCATCTGATGCTGGTCTCTGACTCCAAATTCACTCACCCTCCAGCACCAGCAGCCAGCACCTCTTCCCTACAGTACTCACACCTGCAAGGGACAGCAAGTGAGGACATGCAGGAAGAGCTACCACAGGATTTAAGGAGAAGACAAGCCAGGCTGGGGGTATGATGTACAGGGTTAGGTCAGACAAGCTTGCTGACTGGCCACGGTCTGCACACATCTGGACCCTCTTATACTCAACCTTGTCTGCCTGTTTTCCCTTTGCTCCGCCCCATCCCCTTCCCCTATATGCTCCCTCCTAAGTTTTGCATAGTCTCACTGACACTCCCCTCAAATATCCCAAATCCCCATGTTCTTGTTTCCTGCTTCTTATGTGTTACAAAGCCCAGGCTGTTCCTCTCCAAAGCTGCGCTTAGAGTTTCTCATGGAGTTTCTCAATGGCCCGTCAGTTGGTGGCTGGAGATTTTTCCTCCTTGGCACTGTCTCTGCTGTCCCTTGTCTATCAGCTTTGTGGCTATGTGTCTTCTTGCTTATCACTTTCCCCTTTACTTATTATCCCCTTTGCACTGAAGAGGTTCTTGATAGGGTCACCTCTGTGAAGCGGATGCTCTTACCTCCCACATATGTTTATAATTCCTTTTTTCAGATATATGATTTTATGGAATATTTTGAATTTGGAAAATAGGCAAATAAAACAATTAATAGATTTTGAAGCTTACTGTTTACTGTATATGGTTAACAAGCCACAGAAATGTAACTTTTTCTATTAGCCCCATCCAGATATCCAAGACATCTTTAATAGTCTAGAGTGTGCCAAATGTCACATAAGTTCAAGGTTAGCAAACTGCTCATTATGAATTATTGTGGAATGTAAAAAAATATCCAAAGACCATAAGTAAATAAATTTTATGTGATGAGAGAGAATGTTATGTCTCGAGTTTCCCCGTCTTTCCCAAAAAAGGTTTATTCTATTGACATAATTTCAAAAGTCTGAAAACTAAATTCCATCCTTTTCCTTTGCAAAATCTTACTCAAATACTTTTGAATTGTATCAAAGATGATAGCAGAATTTAATTGAGACATAGCTATTTTTCTGAACTTCTTAATAATCACTTCTTAAGGAGCTCCTTAAGAAACTCTCACAGATGAAAGTTCAGGATTTTGATTAAAATAGGGCTACTATAATAGTTCCGTGTATAATACTTCTTATAGTGACATTAGGATTTAGATGTGGCCTTTAGCCATTATGCAAATTAATATAAAATATGGTAATAAACATGTATTATAAAATGCTATAAATTTTATAAATACTTTGGTGATTTTCCAATCTTGCCATTCAAAAATTAATGTTCTTGTGGAACAGAAGAAATTAATTTTTATGCATTTAAATTAAAAGAATTAGGTAAAAAAATCTAGTTTATAGGAATCTCTTATGACACTTTGGAATGGAAAAATATTTCCCTTCATTTCCATCCCTTACATATACTGTAAAATTCTTACATATATAAAAGCATATAGCAATCATAATAACAGAAAATGCAGCAGATATATTTGTATCAGAGTTGTTTAGAAACATGACCAGACACGAAAACTACCTCTTTATGTCTAGAGTGACCTATAAACAAGAAAATACATTTTGCAGTCAAGATGATTTAACTTCATAATAATCCCTTTCTTTCCTCATGTGTGTTGAAAACATTGTCTTGGGAAGAACAAGGTATATGGGAAATAGATCTTAGACAATACAGTTATGGAAAATTTTCTCTTCTGAATAACTGATAACTGAAAGACCATATTAGGCTAATATTGTAGATGTGTCTTTGTTTCCAAGTTGCTGCCCTCTGAATTTAATTCAATTTCTTGGGAATATTTTGTATATTGAGCTGCCCAATCTTGTACATTCCATGTTTTGCCAGTAAAGTGAGAAACCCTCTTTTCTTTGCAGTGCTTCCTCATTTGCAACCCAAAGTTCCGTAGGCTTTTTTGACTGATGTCTTATACTCTGCTGTAGCTGCTTGAATATGTATGCTACAGTGTTTTTCACTATCGCTAGATAATTTTCTAGACTCTTTTGCTTTTCATGTATCTCTCATTTTTTTATCTCTCTTTTACTGTTTTGCATTTTCCTGGCTAACTCTCATTTTGTTATCTCCTGCATATACTCTTCCAATCTCCACAGGTAACCATATTGTTAGTGTAACCAGTTACCTCTGTTTTTGCAATTTGACCAAAATAATACTGAAACAGCACTGAAAACTGAAATGATTTTATTATTTTTAGTATTTCTTCCTCTTCATTAATCAACGTATTAAATAACACTATGCAAGCATTTAGCCTTGCAAAACAGCAATTAATGTCTTAATTTACTTTTTTAGTGAACCCTTATCTTGTGTATATAATAATTATAGTAAGTAATGTAATACAGTTGGAAAGTCTTAGGGGTTGCCAACTGTTATGGGGCTGGGGAGAAAGGTAGGTTCACCTGTCCCTGGCCAAATGTTGCATCTGCTGCAGTTCCATGTGCCCAGGTCCACCCAGCAGTGAGGGTGAGCACATAGTCTCAATGCGCACAGTCACATGCACACCCACATGCACTGCAATAGCACGGCCCACCACAAAGTTAACACAGGCAGACAACAGCACCTTTGCAGGCATCTACGTAAACAGAAACAACACAGATCTTCTAGTTCTGTTTCTCTTCTCCAGATGGTCGTGACTGAAGTCTACTCTAACACATACACACACGCACACACACGTGCACACATTTCTCCAGGAGCTGGTCTTTGACATGCAGTCTATCTAGTACCTGGCCCCAGGAACCTCTCCCAGTTGCTGGTACCTGGACCTTCAGGCCGTGGGTATTTTATGGTCCTACTCTAGCAGCCAGTGCTCAGACTTCCTCTCCTACTTGCTGGCTTGTCCATCTTGAGGTTCATGAGTGTTCACACACACTCAGAATAGAAAGGGCACCCACAAAAAAGAGAGGTAGGATTAGGATTTGATAAGAAAATGGGACAGATTGCACTGCTCAGATGCAGGGCTTTCACTCACGTGTACTGACTAGCACCTGTTTACAGGGATCTGGTCCCTTTTATCCCTCGTTTTTTCCACACTTGTTCCTCCCTGATCAACTTTTTTGCCTCTCTTTCCCTACCTTTGGTCCTTCCCCTAAACATCCCATAATAAGATTTGCTCAGTCCCGAAATGCACTTCCTTCCAGCATCCCATAGTAAGTCCTAAATCTCTTCAGGTGTTAACCCCCTTCAGTCTGACATGTTCTGGGGAGTTTTTTCGGTTGAGTCCTCTTGGTGGGTTACTTACAAAGAAATAATTGGTTCCCTTTGATGGTCTTAGGAGCAGCTAAGTCAGTGTGCCCTAATTTTCACTGAGAAAGATTTAACTAATAAAGTTATTAGGGTTCAGCCACCTATCATTGCTCCTCTGATGCTTTCTAGGTCTCTGTTTTTAATTTATTTAGTGTTTTGTCAGATACCTTAAACAAGGCATTTGATAGTTTCAGGAGGCCTCATGAAACACGTAAGTCTCCAGGATACTTTGAAAACGTTGGCCACTAATATGAAGTATCAGGTGGTATTTTGAAGCTTACATAAAATAAAACTGTTCCCCAGAGAATCATTTCAACATGAGCAGGGAAAGCAGAAGATAGTACCATGGGGTTGGACTTTTATTTTTCTATGCATGTGTTTGAATGACAGATAGCACAAAGCTGCTGTGTTACAGCTGGAGAAGTACTGTAATGGACCAATCATTATTTCAAGAATAAGCCTGTTGCTAATGGAGTTTTTGGCATGCAGCAATACATAATACCAAGTGTTTTGTTTATTTAACAGGGCCTACTAAACAAGTTTCAACAAACAGAAAGTGAGGCTTGTGATGTCTGAAAGCATGAATAAAACAACATACTTTTCCCCTCTTTCTGCCTTCAGGAAATATCCTAACAACATTTTAAAAGCTTGGGTTTACTTCAGCTTCTTCAGAGTGTGAGGCCTTGAACACTCTCAACAACGGCAGCAAGACTGAGGCAGAGCACAGAAATCGGTACACACACTTTTTTTGGGCCAATAACATGATAAATCATTTTAATCTTCCCCCATGCTTTTTTTCTTTTATTCTTGAATAAGCTTTCAGCCACATGCTAAAACTAATATTGATAGATTTCTAAAGCTTCTTTTGGTCTCTCTTAACTGTGCTGCCAACCTTCTTCTCTGTGGTGTTAAATTAACCCATCACATTTCTGCTTTAAGCTGCCAGTTGTGCTTCCAGGGTTGCAGACATAGTGCAGTGATATACTTGGGCTGATGATGGTCAGGACTTGAAAAATCAAAAACAGCAAGTTCAGAATTTGAAGACAAAACATAACTAAAACAAATATGTAAAGCAAAAAGGGGGGGAAGACAAAGAAAAAGCAAGACAAAATATTTAATTTTATTACCCATCTGACAAATCTTCCCCCTTTCAAGGGTTCACTAGCAGGAACATCCTTTCCATTGACTTATGGGAGCATGGATTTTTACAAAGATTTTCTTCAATTACAAGCATAGAGATTTACATATCCTAATCTGAAAGCTGAACTGTTTTCCCAAAGTCAGAAGTGACTCATGACTAAAATATGCACTGGTGGCACACCATTTTAAAAAGGGGAAAAAAAAGTTACCATTTGTAAACAATTCAAATTGTAACCATTAAAATATGAACAGCAAGTGTTAGCAATCTGATAGGAAACGTAGTTCTTGTTTTACTGTTGGTTTTCTCCACCAAGCTTGCCTGTACTTATATCCCAAACATACTCATCATTTACCAAAAGTTCTTATCACTTTAATGTGAAGGCTAGAGAATACTTTTGAAGTCAGTAGTGATGTATTTCTGTGCTTAAATCTGACATGCAAATGGTGTATGGGATGGAAAGGCTCAAAATCAGGAGCACCAGTAGTGTTCTCTATCCTTCAAGTTGCAGGGAATGATGAAGGAAGAAACAGGAAGAGCCAGCAAATCAATACCTGGCTCTGAGCCTGGTGTCACCAGCAGAATTTTGGGTTTTTTTGATCATGGGTCACTCTACATGATGCCAGGACCACTAGTGACAGATAGGGTGCACCTATCTCAAATGGGGAAAAAGATGTTTGTGCAGGAGTTAACATGGCTCACTGAAAGAACCTTAAACTAGATTTGAAGAGACAAAGGGATAGAACCAGGCTTGCTAGAGATAAGCCTGGGGGTGGCATGCCAATGTTTGAGGGATCAAATGCACATTGTGTTGCAATCATGGAAATATGGTGGGATGACTCGCACAACTGGAGTGCTGCAATAGATGGCTATAAATTCTTCAGAAGGGATAGGCAAGGAAGGAGAAGTGGTGGGGTAGCCCTGTATGTTAGGGAATGTTTTGACTTTCTAGAGCTTGTCAATGGTGATGAAAAGGTCGAGTGTTTATGGGTAAGAATCAGGGGAAAGGCCAACAAGGCAGATATCATGGTGGGAGTCTGTCATAGACCACCTAACCAGGATGAAGGGATGGATGAAATATTCTACAAGCAGCTGGAAGAAGTCTCACAATCACTAGCCCTTGTTCTTATGGGGGACTTCAACTTACCAGATGTCTGCTGGAAATACAGTACAGCAGAGAGGAAACAATCTAGGAGGTTCCTGGAGTGTGTGGAAGATATATTCCTGACAGAGCTGGCGAGCAAGCCAACAAGGTAAGGTGCCCCGCTGGACCTGTTGTTTGCGAACAGAGAAGGAGATGTGGGTGATGTAATGGTTAGAGGCCATCCTGGGCATGGTGATTATGAAATGATAGAGTTTTTGATTCTTGGAGAAGAAAGGAGGGGGTTAGCAGAACTGCTACCTTAGAATTCCAGAGAGCAGGCTTTATCCTGTTTAGGGGCCTGGTCAACAGAGTCCCTTGGGAGTCAGTCCTGAAGGGCAAAGGAGTCCAGGAAGGCTGGACATTCTTCAGGAAGGAAATCCTGAAGGTGCAAGAGCAGACCGTCCCCATGTGTTGAAAGACGAGCCTGCGGGGAAGAAGACTGGCCTGGCTGAACAGAGAACTTTGGCTGGAACTCAGGAAAAAAAAGAGTTTATGACCTTTGGAAGAAGGGGCAGGCAACTCAGCAGGACTACAAGGATGTTGTGAGGTTATGCATGGAGAAAATTAGAAGGGCCAAAGCCCAACTAGAACTTAATCTGGCTACTGCCATATAAGACATTATAAATGTTTCTATAAATACCTCAACAATAAAAGGAGTGCTAAGGAGAATATCCATCCTTTCTTGGATGTGGGGGGAAACACAGTGACAAAGGATGAGGAAAAGGTGAGGTACTTAATGTCTTCTTTGCCTCAGCTTTTAATATGAAGACTAGTTATTCTCACGTTACCCAGCCCCCTGAGCTGGAAGACAGGGACAGAGAACAGAATGAAGCCCCCATAATCCAAGAGGAAATGGCTGGTGACCTGCTACACCACTTAGACATATACAAGGCTGTGGGGCCTGATGGGATCCACCCAAGGGTACTGGGGGAGCTGGTGGAGGAGCTTGCCAAGCCACTCTCCATCATTTATCAGCTGTCCTGGCTAACCAGGGACGTCCCAGTTGACTGGTGGTTAGCAAATGTGACACGTTTCTGCAAGAAGGGCCAGAAGGGAGTTCCAGGGAGCTACAGGCCTGTCAGTTTGACCTCAGTGCCAGGGAAAGTTATGGAGCAGATCAACTTGAGTGCCATCACGCGGAGTGTGCAGGAAAACCAGGGGATCAGGCCCAGTCAGCACGGGCTTGATGGCAGGTCCTGACCATGAAAGGCAGGTCCAGCTTGACTAACCTGATCTTCTATGACAACATGACACCAAACTGGGCGGGAGTGTCGATCTCCTTTAGGGTAGGAAGGCTCTGCAGAGGGATCTGGACAGGCTGGCTCAATGGGCTGAGGCCAATTGTATGAAGTTTAACAAGGCCAAGTGCCGGCTCCTGCACTTTGGTCAAAACAACCCCATGCAACTACAGGCTTGGGGAAGAGAGGCTGGAAAGCTGCATGGCAGAAAAGGACCTGGAACTGTTGGTCGACAGCGAGCTGAACATGAGCCAGCAGTGTGCCCAGGTGGCCAAGGTAGTCAACAGCATCCTGGCTTGTATCAGGAATAGTGTGGCCAGCAGGAGTAGGGAAGTGATCATGCCCCTGTACTCGGCACTGGTGAGGCCACACCTTGAATACTGTGTTCAGTTTTGGGCCCCTCACTACAAGAAGGACATTGAGGTGCTAGAGCATGTCCAGAGAAGGGCAACAAAGCTGGTGAAGGGTCTGGAGAACAAGTCTTATGAGAGGCAGCTGAGGGAACTGTGGTTGTTCAGTCTGGAAGAAAGGAGACTGAGGGGAGACCTTATCATTCTCTACAACTACCTGAAAGGAGGTTGTAGTGAGGTGGTGTTGGTCCCTTCTTCCAAGTTACTAGTGATAGGACGAGAGGAAATGGCCTCAAGCTGCGTCAGGGGAGGTTGAGATTGGATATTAGGAAAAATTTCTTTACTGAAAGAGTGGTCAAACATTGGAACAGGCTGCCCAGGGAGGTGGTGGAGTCCCCATATCTGGAGGTGTTCAAAAAACATGTAGACGTGGCACTTCAGGGCACAGTTTAGGAGGCATGGTAGTGTTGGGTTGACAGTTGGACTTGATGATCCTAGAGGTCTTTTCCAACCTCTATGATTCTATGATTCCATGATTCTATATCTGTTTAGCCTGGAGGAAAGGAGGCTGAGGGGAGATCTTATCACTGTTTACAACTACTTGAAAGGAGGTTGTAGGGAGGTGGGTGTTGATCTCTTTTCCCAGTTAGCAAGTGATAAGACAAGAGCAAATGGCCTCAAGTTGCACCAGGGGAGGTTTAGATTGGATATTAGGAAAAGATTCTTCACTGAAAGCATTATCAAGCATTGGAACAGGCTGCCCAGGGAAGTGGTTGAGTCCCCATCCCTGGAGGTATTTAAAAGACCTGTAGATGTGGTGCTTAGGGACATGGTTTAGTGGTGGCCTTGGGCTTGCTAGGTTAGCGGTTGGACTTGATGACCTTAAAGGTCTTTTCCAACCTAAATGATGATATGATTCTATGAAAATATGCACATGATTGAATACTTTGGACTCAAGTATTTTGGTTGTTTTTTTCCTAAAGCGGTGGGAAGATACTGAAAAAAATACTGCCACTCCCTCACTATTGATGAAGACAAAATGACTATATAAATTGATATGTTAAGAAGAAGTGAAGAGTTGACAGTGTTTTGAGGCCTGGAATGGGCTCTAGCACAGTGATACCAGGATGCTCAATCATGATGAGTTGCTTTGAAAAATCCTGCTTAATAGTTCTTTTTCATTTTCTGGAGATTCATCTCTTTGCACAAATGTCATCAATAATAGGACATGACCTGCCCCCAAATGTTAGATTTCTCATTGCGGAAAACTCACCTAAACCATTGTTACGAAGAGATTTTGAAGAAGCCCTGGACATCACTCATCACAATTTCAATAACTTCTTATCCCCTTTCCCCTTTCCTTTCCCTCTATTTTGCCACTCGTCTACTTCCCTTTCTCTGCCCCAGTCTCCTCCCAAATAACCCACTAACAATTACTTTTCCCCCTTTGGTCTTAGTTTTGCTGCACCCATACCCTGATTTGGTAAGCCTGACACCATTACCTAGGCAGTCTCGGCCTTACATGGCTTTACTGCCAAGGTTAAACTGGTCCCTACTGGTTCTGCAAGGCTCTGCATCCCAAAAAGGAGCCCCACCATCCCCTCCAGTTATAGATTTCAACCTTCTTGCATGAGCCCCTCCTTTACCAGCAGTGCAATGTGGACATTCCTCACGGCACTGTCTGTAACTCTGCAGTCTGATACCATTATCGGCCATCGATCCTGCAGCTTCTCCTCTCTGCTCTCCTCTCCTCTCCTCTCCTCTCCTCTCCTCTCCTCTCCTCTCCTCTCCTCTCCTCTCCTCTCCTCTCCTCTCCTCTCCTCTCCTCTCCTCTCCTCTCCTCTCCTCTCCTGCCATTTTCCATGTCCAGTTCAGTTACTTTGCCTTAGAGCCCAGGCAGTGGCCTCATCATTCACTTGCAACTTTAACATATTATCTCTAAATACACTATTATGTAATATTTTTAAAGTATGAAATTAAAGAGAAATATGAAGTGCCCATAAGCAGCACTTCTAGCACTATTCCACTAAATAGGGAATAATATGCCAACACAGAAAGAGATTTAAAAACCCATTGATAAATTGGGTGTTAATGGATTGGCAGGAGCAGGAACACAGAACAAGTAACTGCAAAGGAAGGTCACGCAACATCCCCTAAACACATCTGTGGGGTAACCCAGGGCTTAACAGAGTGTTGCTGCACCCATACCCTAGTCCCAGAAGAATAAATAATGAGAAATGTAGCATCTACCTTTAAGATGTGTCCTAGAATAATTCTAATAATTATATCTGTCATTTGTACCAAGATAATGAATATAAAATATGATAAACATAATTATTAAACGGATGGTCAAATATCACACAGAAAAATGTTTCTATAAACTGACCTAAGAGAAGAGTATTTGAAGTGGCCAAGATTGTTGTGGGTGAGGATAGCATACTTGGTATGACATATTTGAATTGGCAAGCCTTTACTTATTTATTACCAGAAGTATTAAAGCAACAATGGATCCCTACAGTAAGAGGTAAGGTTTTCTTTTAGATTAGCAGCTGGTTAAGACAGAAAAAAAAAATAGTAATAAGTGATCTGGTACCAACAGTGGAAGGCAGGTACTTCAGGGATCACCTGAATGTTTGCAATGGAACTTACGCAGTTCAACATAGCCCTGCATTATCTGAAAAAGAAGGATAAAAATGAAACAACAGAGCAAATGTCACAAACTTGTTTAGGATAACCATATCGAGAGATGATTAGCAGATAAAATTCAGTATTAGGTAAGTACAAAATAAGGCACCTCTGACTATTCATACACAGTGACAGACTGTAAGTCAGCATTTACTACTTGGGAAAGAGATCCAGGAGCCATTGCAGACAGAGCAGTGACTACAACAGTAATGGGGTGGGGGGCAGGGAGGGGAAGTTGTAAGAGTGGAATAGAGAACAAAAAGAAAATATAATCATGCCTCTTGTCATTCATTGTGTATCCATGCTTTTAGCTTGGGTTGCTCTGTCCCAGGAGGATGTAGGGCAGAACTGATGGTCTTATAAAGGTAGATAAGAAATGAAGAGATGTTTGCTGCTTGGAAATGGGAGTTGGGGAAATATGGTAAATATTTCTAATACCATGAGTGCTCAAAGTTTATGGGAAATACTCATTTGCTAATTATAAAATACATGAAGTAGAAGGAAATAAATGAAGTAGAAGGAAATAAACTATCAGGCAGATTTTGTTTTTTTAACAAAGGTACTACTTCATCTAAGGCGTATCTAACTCATGACAATTGTTACTGGATACTGTGAAGGTGCAAAATAGAAAGAGGTTCTCAAAAGGAAAGTTAGCAGAAGGTTGGTTTAGGTCTCCAAAAGCTTCTAGCATTGTGGATGCTGACATTTATTAATCTGTCATTATGCTCAATATTAACATTAAATTTGTCTTTTCTGACTCCAACAAAGACAGTGAAATTGTCTATAAAAAAGCTTCCCCTTCCCTAAAAAAATATTTGATTACCAATATGCCATATATACACACACAGATTGATATGTTAGGGGATGCACTATTATGCACACAATCAAGAAGCATATCTAGTACTACTCCCAGATTGGAACTATATGTTAATTGTCGGACTGGAAGATATTTTATTAAATTTAAAAGAACTCTAACTTAATTAGTGAAGACAAGCACCAAAAAATACAACTGCAGTTGATAGAGTAAAGATATAATTAGAAATGTATCTTTACTACAAATTAGATATGAATACATTTAGGAGATTGGCATCAGTAGTACATTTGCCACCTTGCTCCTGGTTCAGAGATTAAAGTCCTGGCAGAAAAAAAGTTCAGCATGCAGTCAAATGTGTGATTACACTATCATTTTGTTCCCATACAGATGCATGACTGGCTGCAGCCATCTAGATTGCTAAAATATTGCCCTTGGCAAACAGAAGATAGGCTTTCTTCTCCATTCCAAGTCCAACCTTATTTGCAGCGGTATCTTAAATTAATAATGACATTTTTTTTGTCTCAGAAACCTGTAATGCAGACCTCACAGGCAGCTAAAAGAAATGTTCTCTCTAACTCATTAGCACTATCATAGAAAGACTAAAGACTGTTAAAAAAAAATTTACAGAAATATTCATGTCACCTGAAATTTCTTGCCCTGGCAGATCTATCCAGTCATGGGTTTATCAGAGGAAAATGAGAAAGATTGCCAATGTCATAAACAAAAAAATGCAGTGTATTAAATTTGTCACAGGAAGGGAGGATACTATAGATTTTTTTCTGGTTTAAATATCTAGTAGCCCTCACACCAGGAAGTGTGTGACCTAGTTATTTTCTATATGCTGGAAAATACCATTACTGTTATGCTACTTTTCTTCCTAAGTCTTGTCCACTGAAATCCTTTTCAAATCTTCAGAATCTTCCTGAATATCTTTATGTCTTCACTGAATTTCCTCAGGAGACCCAAACTCCATCCAGTCTTCATGAGCTATCTAGATTGTTGAACTCTTATTGCCTGTAATTCAAAAAATTAATTAGGAATGCAAGGTTTGGGGGGGACAATTAATAGACCTGATGTACCTGATGTACACCTGATGTACCTGGAAAAACAGGCTAGCTTTTTGGACTGCAAGAACCTCCTTAGGTCTTAGGGCCTCTATGTTCTCAAGCTAGATATATCTGTTTTTTTTCATTTTGTACATTATAATGTTTGGGAAGGAACTAAAATAGAACCTCTACTGTGCATTTTATTTCAATCAATGTATCATCTATAAACCTTCAAAAACCTCATCATTCAAAACTTAAACTGAAAAGTCCTTGAAAGAAAGCACCTTTGAAAGAATTGAAAGAAAGCACCTTTGAAATAATTGAAAGAAACTTTGAGATAAAAGTCTTCATAATCAAGCATTAACTGAGTATCAGTAATAAAAGAGCATTATCTTCAAATATCTTACATCCTCTGATTGTCAGCTAAATACAGGTTTCTGGGATAGTGATGTTCTTTAGAATAGAAATAATAAAGGTGTCAAAGATTTCCTTTCCCCTCTTCAATTACCCTAGAGAATTTACCCATTTTGCTTGGGAGTGATCCACTGCTTAATAACTTACCAGCCCCCTCCTCCAAAACGGTTGCAACTTATTTCACTCTAAAATGAAGTACATATCTTTAGTTTATGATTTTTGTAAATTCAGCCAAAATCTGAGTACAGAAAAATATCCAACATGTCTTATTATCAGATCCTTCCTTCAAAAGAAAAGACTGAGAGAGCATATCTTCATACTATAGTGGAAGATAGGCTTTGCTACATAATAAATTAGGAAGATCTTGAATCATAAGTGGTGAATGCTGCTTACATTTCAAGGTTGTGTCCATGCTTTATTAAAAACTGCTTTAGAAATACATAAAATACATAAAATGGAAAAAAAGGAAACATGCTGGGTGAATATTACCTAAACAGAACTAGAGTTAATAACTACTTAAATTGTAAAATGATTGTGAATTATAAAATGCAAGAACAACAAAAGAACACCTTTCCTTTTCCTCTCTGTAATGTTATCATAACAACTACTTATTGTTTAGATTAGCAAAAAGAGAATATCAGAAAAAGAACCCAGAATTATACAGGTACCTTAATGGTACATGTGGAGGCCCAGTAGAGGTAAATATAGGCAAACTTTATTGCTGGTCCAGAAGCTGGAGAGAATTGCTGAGAATTATGAACAGAACTAAACTCTTCCTTCTCCTCCTCTGTCTCTAATTGGTAATTTATGGCAGAACTTTCTATGAGAGGTTGCCTTCCTAACTTGCAGCTTTTGTGAATTTGATACTTGGGTATCTAATTCTCCATTGGCATTGTGTAACTGTTCAGCTGAGGAATCCACAATGCAGTAGGCCACAAAGATAGTTATTTAATCAGTATTGCAACACATATATCATTTTGAGGATTCAGGTGTAATAAGCTTGCTGCAAGTCACCAGGACATTTGTGGCAGAGGTGGAAGATTATTTCAGCTGTTAATAATTCACCAATTAGACCAAGGTGAAAAGAGTTTCTGTTCCATTTCATGCACAGAAAAATAAGAAAATAATGAATGGTATCATAGAATCATAGAATGGTTTGGGTTAGAAAGGACCTTCAAAGTTCATCTAGTTCCAACCCTGCTGCCATGGGCAGGGATATCTTTCACTACATCAGGTTCCTCAAAGCCCCATACAACCTGGCCTTGAACACTTCCAGGCATGGGGCATCCACAACTTCTCTGAGCAACCTGTTCCTGCATCTCACCACCTTCATCATAAAAAATTTCTTCCTTATATGCAATCTAAAAGTACCTTCTTTCTGTTTAAAACCATTGCCCCTTGTTCTGTCACTGCAGGCCCTGGTAAAAGGTCTCTCTCTATCTTTCTTATAAGCCCCTTTTAAGTACTGAAAAGCTGCAGCAAGGTCTCCCCAGAGCCTTCTCTTCTCTAGGCTGAACAACCCCAACTCTCTCAGCCTTTCTTCAGAGGAGAAGTGTTCCAGCCCTCTGATCATTTCTGTGGCCCTCCTCTGGACCTGCTCTAACAGGTCCATGCCTTTCTTGTTCTGAGAACCCCAGAGCTGGATGCAGTACTCCAGGTGGGGTCTCATGAGAGTGGAGTAGAGGAGGAGAATCACCTCCCTTGACCTGCTGGCCACGCTTCTTCTATGTTATGGTCCAATTTAAGAACAAAAGATCTTGATGGAAAGAAGACCAGTGAGAGTTAGACTGGGTAGCTTTCAGTTCAAAAGGGCTTAATGTTGATGTTACTGGCCTCACCATAGAGTGAAAGCTTATGTCATATAAAAAGAAACAGGATTGATTAGCAATCTCTAACAGGATTAAGATGTTAGATTAAATAAAATAAAAGCATAATGCAAACAATTGAATCTAATGTAGTCAAATTATATTTGCTATATCATTTTAGGATCTTTATTCAATATGAAAGAAGGAATCCTTTGCTTAATAAGTAAGTTGCACCACTAACTGAGAGCCAGCAATCAATTACAGGTCTAAAAGAATCATAAACAATTTAACAAAGTTTTGGATATTTTAATTGCTTGTGCTTCTCTTTTATAATCACTTTCAAACATAATTTCTCTTTTTCCAAGTGTCTGAGCATTGTGTACATTCTCCTGGGAAATCTGAAGCCAAATTAAATTTTCAATTATAAATACAAACATCTGTGTCAGAAACACTTAAATTATATGGTAATAAAAGACTTAGAATTTATTGTTCATGTCTTTTTGTGTCTAAAAAAAACCCCAGATATTCTTTACAAGCTTTCCCCCATCATATCCAGCAAATAACTTTGCATATTAATTGTTTCTTATAAGCTGAAAATAAAATAACAAGAAAAAGTGATATTTTCAAGTACAAGCATGACTGCCTGTAAATATTCCAAGCAAGATCATATACCAGCTATCTAGTTTCATTCCTCCTAGGGGACTTTATTTAACATCTATACCTAGTGTTAACAAACATTTGCATCATCAAAAAAGTTTGGTTTAGAAAAAAATTCAAAGGGCTTAGGCTTTAAACAGAATAGGCAAAACATCTTGTGCAGCATCAAGAAAATTTATGGAGAAAAGGAAATTAGAATGTTGTATTTTAGAAGACAAAATATGGAGAGGCAGTCAGAATAAAAGTTATTCAATGCCTGGCCTCGGTAACGGCAGGAAATCAGCATCTTTCCAGTTCTATTGTTTTACCTACAATTTTCCCGATTTTACCTACTATGTATATTATACCACGTATAATTTTTGGGAATGAGAATAGCATGGCAGAAAAGAGTGGCTAGGGGTGTAAAAACAAGAATTGCCTGGAGATGACAGTTATCCTATACCTTTATCTTTCATGGATAGTTCCAAGTTGCAAAGTAACATCATAAGGATGAAGAGGTTCCTTTAGCACAGCTTGTTGTGTTATTTGAGATTTAGCAAAAGAAATCATAGTCTGTTACTGACCTGCTAGAATTCAATAGATAACAACAAAAAAGGAGATCATGGAAATGAAAAAAATAATTACAACTTAAAGATCCAAAATTCTTACAGGTGTAGTTTCTTAAAAATGGACACTTTGTGGTCAGGTCTGCGT
The DNA here is from genome assembly GCA_031468815.1 of Morus bassanus. Classification (NCBI taxonomy): domain Eukaryota; kingdom Metazoa; phylum Chordata; class Aves; order Suliformes; family Sulidae; genus Morus; species Morus bassanus. Next base: position 80,343,397 of record CM062568.1, read on the forward strand.
CCAACTGCATTGCTGTACAAAGTAGATATCATACTTACTTACATCTTACATTACATTACATCTTACATTACACTTACAGTGAAGTAAGAAGTTTGAAATTTTGTATTCAGGTGCAAATAATCTATTTGTCTATGAATCATTGGAGTCTGTGTACCACACACCCCTACATACTGTAACAGAACCTGACCACTCTAGGTTTTTATTCTTCCTTAGATTAGGACTACAGGTGGATGAAATTTATGGTCTGAGGTTTATTCGTTAAGTAGTGTAGCATTACATTAACCAAATGATGACTTCCTGAAATAATCCTGAATATAATGAAAAGGCATGGAGGGAGAGGAAATCTGAAAAAGTAAAAATAAAAGATGACACATTTTACTTTTTTCAAATGTAATGGAGAGAATGGCATTCTGAAATTTACTTAAAACTAAAGGAAACCTAGCAAAACCATATAATTTTAAGAATTAAGAAACCCCTCTTTGCATGAAGTAATATATTTTGTTCAAAGTGAAGCAATTCCCAGATAGTTTCTTTCATTCTACAAATGGAAAAAATAAACAAGTTATTTAAACACTTGAGTTATAGCATTGCATCTGCACTGCAATCTGTCCAAGACTTGTTAATTTTTTTAAAAATGTAAGTCTAAAATACATCATTTGGGGTAGGTAACTTTCATTTTAAAAAATTACATCTAAAAATGTTTTTGCAGAGATGTAACCAAAAGACTTTTGTCAGGACTCTCAAACACTGGGCAGCACAATGTGGGCCCAAAAATGGTTCTGGCTGTCATAGACAGCTTCTACTTCTCAGCATCCCTGTGGCCTCCATACGGCATTTGAGGTCACTTGATAAACATGAAGCCAGAGCTCTACTTGTTCATATGATAAAGGTAATGAACATATACATTATGTATTGCTGCGAATCCCATTATGTGACTGTGAATTTCTAATTTAGCAGGAATATCTGCACTTAAGGTATATGATTTTGATGTGTTTTGCATTGCATTACAAGGACAAGTCATTAAGCTCTCATTTAGCCTGCCAGTTCACTGACTGTGCTGAGATACAGGTTCTGCCATAGTACATATTAAAATAATAGAATAGTATCACCACCAATACCATGACTTAATGCTGACTGAGAAGGCATCATTGGAACTGGCATAGAAAAATGCTTGTACAGATACTGGCATTAGCAGGCAGCTAGGAAAATTCTGGCTCAGAAACTTTGCAGGGTAGCTCTTATGTATAGAGAAAGTGTATTTAACCATATCTTACATTCAAATATGACAGACATAAATCCTTTTCCATTTTCTTTTTTTTCCAGAACAAGAGGAAACCTTTATTTAAATATAGATGAAACACAGTCACAGCTCCTGCTAAAACTTCTTAAGATCATGTGTGAGAAAATATTTATATACAGACATTACCATAGCATGCTGTTAACATAACATGCCTCAACTCCATCTCTCTTCTTATGAACTATGAAGGCCTATGTAGTCATGGAGGGTGAATTACTTTCAGATTCCTTTCTGAAAGTGCTTGCTAGTTGCCATGTTGAGTATGTAGGGTTATACAAGGTCCTGTGAGTCTGAAAGCTTATGCTCCAGATAGTTCTGTTGCTGTGATTATGGGCTTTAAGTCTGCATAATTAGCATGCTCTTGAATACAGTCTTGTGCTATGTTTATAAGACAGAAAGCTACAGCCATAATTGCCTTGTATTATCCCTGAGCAATATCTATACACCAAGTTCAGAGCCTTAGCCATGCCTGAATAATGGAAGATAATACTAAAATAATTAGCCCCCTGATCTTGCATTAAACAGCATATCCTGAAAGCAGCTCATGACTTGCTCCTTTCCTCACATGTATTTCAGTAACTAACAAATCAAACAATGTCATTGTGGAAAAATATTAGATATCATCTTTCTGCTCATGATACCTTTGTAAAGGTGGTAGGTGAATATGAGTAGCAGAGGAGAATGACATCTCTGCAGGGTAATTACCCTCCCCTTTGCTAAAGAAGTGCTCTGTTTTCAAGTCTACATCATTATTTCCTGCATTACCTACAGCAGTTGGAATGGTTTTACTCTTTCACTGTAGTCTTTTTTATTTGTTATTAGTTGCCAGGTCATATCAGAATGTTAAAAAGGATAATAATGACAAAAATATGTTAAAAAGAATAATTTAATTGTCAACACTCCTGTTAAGTTGTACTAATACTATGTCTATATAATAAGTACAAGTAAATAAAACAGTCCAGGGAGTTTCCTGCACTGCCAAGACTAGATGGCATGATCCATCTTGTGTCCATATGGCTAAGGTTTCTTCCCTCTCAGAGCAGGGTGTCAGGGCTCAAACTCCTTTCGAGAAAAGCCTGTGGCCTGTGCAATTTCTTGGGCGTTGACTTGTGCCCACACTGCAAAGCACTTGGAATAGTTTCTAGCTGAGTAAATGACAGGAGGTCTTTGTGGCTACTTACATCATGCTCCTAGCACACGATTCATGCCATATGTTACAGCGTAAGAAATGTTGGAAGAAAGCCTGAGGGCTGTGTTAGGTAGAGGGACTGAGACCTGGCATCATCTGGTTCTTGTTGTCTGCAGGAACAATTGCTTGGTTTTCTCAGAGATGGAGTTATCCCATTCCAGAAGGGATCCTAACAGTCATCTAGCATGAAAGCATTGTAGGCAATGGAGTGAAAGGACAAGAAAAATAAGGTCCAAGCTGACAATGTAGGAAAACCCACAAGTATAAGTAGTTGATGAAGTCATATGTAGGGCGAAAGCTGCTTCTTTTTTCATATTCTTATGTTTCTGTTCCAAAAGCGGTAAGCAAACTGGTGTTTAATGAATGGAAGCTCATAAATGGCCAACAAAATGCATCCAAATCCTTTCATGTTTGGGATTTATTCAACATTTAAGGATGATAAAACCACTGTGGGATTGAGATACAAAAGCTTCAAATGGACATCTCTATGACTGCAAACTATTGTTCAGATCTCATAACTAATGCTTTTCTCATCAGTATATGAAGACTGCTATCCAAGATGCTTTATTCATGGTCCGTTTTTATTCTTTTTAAAGACATTTAGAAAGAGAAAATTGCTCTCCACTTCATTTCATTTTTTTGCCTATTTGCTGCTAAATAATATTCAGAAACATGTGGAGGTTGGTTAGTCACCTTTGTAAAATGTGCAAGTATCTATTTACTCATGTTGTGCCAAAGTCACCAAGGCATCTCTTTTCTTTTTTGATCTACTGCCACTATTGATTATAAAATGTAATTTTATTACCAGCTTGAGAGATTTTTACCAAGTTGCTTTACTGCTTAATTTCTTCCTCCCCCAATGTTCTAATTTTGCTGTAGTTAACAGATTGACTTCAGTCTAAGTCTCATTTTGAATGTACTGTGATACAGGGGCAAGTCTTTCTGTGATATATATGCTCTCCTCTAGGCAGTGAACTGTGATCACAAAGCACCTCTGAAGTCAGGTTGCAACCAGACTCTTTCTGAGACACAGGCAGGCACTACAGCAGGTGATGACATTTGAACATTTTGCAGTGCTGAGACCAAAAAATGTCCTCCTCTGATCTCAGTAAGCATTATCACTAAACCTTTGAACAGGCAACCAGTAAGGCCTGAAAAACTGTGCATGGAGGATGTAGATCTCTCTTTCCTTCCCTGCTCTTCTACTGATTTAATATTACTAGAGACTTTCCTCTCTAGTGGAAGTTGCCACACAATATGAAAACAAAGAACTATGAACCCATTATGGGGCAGTATTGCTCTAAGCCATGAAACTGTTTATCACAGATGAACTCCTCACCTGGTCTCCTTCCAGCCACCTCCTCCAGGTCCACACTGACAGTTCACATTAAGCAGCTATCTTTCTTTTGACACCTTGCTGGAGAAGATACCCAGACCTTTTCTCTACTCTCTAGAGGCAGGAGAAAATCATGTGCAGGTAATACTGGGGCAATTTCCAGGAAGAACAGGAGGAGTGGAGGCATACAGAGTATGAAGATTTATTTCAGAAATACTTTATTTTTATAATTATTATTATTGTTATTATTATCATTATTATTATTATTATACAACTTTGGTTATTCATCAAGCAATGTGATTTGTCTTATTAACATTGGAGGAAATCCCAATCTCATTTTTATTGCACAATAAGTATAATCCTTGGAAAGACAGAATGTCTTTCACTTACTTTACTTCAAATATCTGTAACAGCTTTTAAGAGGGCAGTATCACAGGAAATGGATAAGGACACAGTTTGGGTATAGGCCTGTAAGGAGCCTCAAGTGAGCTAGTTATTTCTCTAATATGTCTCAGCTTCAATTTTTTTTTTTTTTAAGATGGGTAACATCAGCTTTTCCCTCAGCTATAGACATCTTTTCAAAATGACTTTTTATTTTCAATCTTTCCTTCTATATTACTATTCTTTCTATATTAAATAGGGAACTCTAATTAACAGCTAAATTACTTCTCAGCTAGTATACACTGTAATTCAAAGATACACTGAATTGCAAAATAAAAAAAAGAAACACAGAACCCCAAATAAAACTAAAAAAAAAAAAAAAAAAGAAAAAAAGGAAACTAAACCAAAACCAGCATACAGTTCACTAACGGCATTTTGTGTACAGATGAGTCAGATTCTACAACACACTTTTTGAGACAAGATGTGTAAAAGTGCTGAAAACCCTTATCACTGCAACTGGCTAAATTATTTTTAACAAATAACAAATCCACCAAAAATGGACTGCTGGGAAGGTCAAAATAGTATGTGATTCATTTAAACTAAGGGAGTTATTTCTGCCTTAATGAAACTGAGGAAAGAGCAAAAATTGCACTGGAAATATGTTTGATAAAGGAGATTGAATCTGTCCCTCTCTAAACATTTTTTTAATCCTTGACATTCTTATTAATCATAATAAAACATAGTTATGAAGAACATTGAATTATGATACTTCTGTCCATACAACTAAGTGCATTACCTGTCTAAGATTGCATTATTACTTAAGGCTCTAACCTTTCCAACAAAATACGGAAAAATGAATGCATGATACACTATGGAAATATATTGTTTCAGCCTCACTTAAAACAAAACAAAGAAAAACAAAACAAAAATTACCCACCCAGGCTAAGATTATTATATTGCATGATAATTCTTGCTCTCAATAGGATTGTTATAACTTGTTCTAACATGTAGGCTAAATCAATGGAGTATGAAGCCCTGAGACACAGCATATTCTTTCTTCATCTGAAAATGCTTGGAGAGAATAAAAACCTCCCAGTTATGGTAGAGCACCGCTTACAATGTAACACTTAGCAGTACATTTTGACCTGTAACAGATAACATGTGTGAGTATGTATGTAGTAAATGATGATGACTGAGTACATTTAGCTGTGGAACTACCTTCTCTAAGCAGAAATGAAAAGATAAAATGTGTTTGGTTACAAACCCTGCAGAATCAGGGGGATTGAATGGACACAAATGAAGAATAAATTGAACTCCACAGCTACAGTCTCACTGGGTGAAGAGTCTGTCCATGCAGCTATGTCTCTAATGACTTTTTAAACAGTTAAAAAAACTGATTCATATTCCAGAGTATTAAAAACAAGAATAACAGCAAAATCCTAAAAGCATAGCAAGGCAATACAGAGAAGAAAGGAAAATACAAAGTTAACACATTCTTACAAATAATTTAAAAACTATTAAACAATGAATAAATAAATAAAATATCTTTTTTTCAGTCATAGCGCTACATATGAAAACTGAATTTGAGGAGCAAATGAATGGGATAGGAATTAGGTTGAAAGGAGATTTTTATTCATACAAACTACCCAAGAACCTAGTCTAAGTGTTAATATTGATAATCTTCAATGAAGTTCCAGAAAAATGTCTTTGTCGCTTCCCTGACTTACATTTTATAACTTAAATAAACTTCTTTCTTTCTTTCTTTCTTCCCCCCCACCCCTGTCTTACATGAAAATCTTCACTTTGTCACTGCCTTCATATCTAAGGAGATTAATTGTCCATTGCTCTTCTGCAGTTGTGCTTATGTATACGCTTATGTAATGTGAATATATACACTTATATACACTTATGTAATATATACAATATATAAGTGTAAATATATACACTTTTGTAATATGAATTAGCAAAGTCACAACTGAAGTCCAATGATCATTTGTAAATGATGATACAAATAACAGGAGTCCAAGAAGAGATGTTCAGATTTCTCAGATTTCATCATGTCATTTCTGCTATTTAAAAAAACTAAGCAAAGAAGATCTCCGAAAAGCATGGGAGTTTCAAAAGCACTGAAGGGAATCTCAATACAACTTTACAGGATGCAAAGATGGATTACTGCTGAGATGTTTTGGCTGCACAGATATTTTTTTCATTTTCTGGAGATCCATCTTTTGCAGAAATGTCATCAATAACAAGCTGAGACCCACCCCCAAATGTTAGCTTGTGCATTGTAGAAAACTCACCTGAATCATTAGGAAGAGAATGAGAAGAAGCCACTGCTATCAGGCTGGATATGAACACCAACACAGGTCATATCAGGTGGTCCTTTCCCAGTCAGAGAAAGCACCCTCTCCCCTCTGGTCCTCCTGACTGGAAAAGTATGTTTGACATATATAGTATGGTCAGAGCAACAGATGAGTTTGTTGCTGTGACTTCCATTGCAAGGATCAAGAACAGGACTGCCCAGTGGGTATCTCAGGACATCATGCATCACTTAATTTGCATTATGTCTTAACCCCTTTCCCCTTTCCTTAACCCTCTATTTTGCCACTCGTCTACTTCCCTTTCTCTGCCCCAGTCTCCTCCCAAATAACCCACTAACAATTACTTTTCCCCCTTTGGTCTTAGTTTTGCTGCACCCATACCCTGATTTGGTAAGCCTGACACCATTACCTAGGCAGTCTCGGCCTTACATGGCTTTACTGCCAAGGTTAAACTGGTCCCTACTGGTTCTGCAAGGCTCTGCATCCCAAAAAGGAGCCCCACCATCCCCTCCAGTTATAGATTTCAACCTTCTTGCATGAGCCCCTCCTTTACCAGCAGTGCAATGTGGACATTCCTCACGGCACTGTCTGTAACTCTTCAAGTCTGATACCATTATCGGCCATCGATCCTGCAGCTTCTCCTCTCTGCTCTCCTCTGCTCTCCTCTCCTCTCCTCTCCTCTCCTCTCCTCTCCTCTCCTCTCCTCTCCTCTCCTCTCCTCTCCTCTCCTCTCCTCTCCTGCCATTTTCCCGTATCCTATGTCCCATTCAGTTACAGCTTAACTCAGGCCAGAGCCTAGTGACAACCTTGTCAGCAACTTGCAGCCCTAACATCCATTTTGACTTGCCACATGGTTTGACATCCCGCTTTCTGTAAATTATCAAAATTATCTCATACTTTTCTGTAAATTATCAAAAATTAGTATTGTTCAGTAGTATAGTTTAGTAATACATTTCATACTTTTGCAGGCATATTGATCCCAGTAGTGAGTTATATTATATTTAAATAAAAATATAGAAACTCTTTAAATTCCTAACATTGATTACAAAGAAGCTATTACTTCTTTACAGTTATGTAAGAGCTATGTATGAACTCTACATGCAGTAACATTGAGCCTGTAAGATACAAGCATTCTCGCCAGTGTAAGAAGAACCAGTCTATCAAGCTTAACTTAAGCAAAAAACTCATGACACTTTTATAAATTACAAACTCATTGTGATTTGTGATAAAAATTTGTTAAGGGGCTGAAGAGCACAAGAAGTCCTGAAAGACTGCAACTGTCTGGATGCCTACACTAGCTTAGGAATTGCTTAGTATTTGATTGACAGGTGGGGGGAAGAACATACAAGAGGAGAATCATGATCTGCTTGCTCTATGTTCCTCTGCCTAGACAATGGTTATTGACTGCTTTTAGAGATAGACCCCTAGGCTAGGGGAACTTTGGGTCCCCTTCTTGAGTTAATATTTTCAACATGAAGCCCACAGCCATTTGAGACACAACTAGTTATTAAGCAAAAACTTATTAAAAGCCAAACACCATAATCATGCAGTCATCCCCCATGGATGGCTATCCCCAGAGGCATTTTTTTCCTTCTTCAGCCATCTAATTCTGTGTGAAATTACCCACAAAAATGATATCCACCTCTCCTTCCCAGATGGCAGGTAGTCCTTTGTATTCCCCTAAGATTTGTCTCACCTCCGTTGCAAAAATTCCATTTTAATAAATGAAAAAATAAAAAATGAGGGTTATCAATTTAAATATGTAGTACCACTGAAATAATGATTACTCAGAAAAAAAATCACATTATCTGTTACACTAATACCCTCATATTATGGATAACTTTAATATCAAACATCTGCTTAACTAAATAAATTTATTCTTTTGAAATATTTATGTCTCTTCTTAGCTTATTAATAATGTTCATTCCTGTCCTTGAAATGCACCACACATTGCCAGTTAGCTTAGAAAATTTGTTGCTGCTCAGGTATGTGTAAACACAATAGCTGATTTCCCCACATGCCTGGCATCTCTTTGTTTATGTCTCTTTCATACACACAGGTACACACATATATATATATATATGTATACAGTCATGAATTCTAAATACTAGATATCGAGAAAAATGTTAGTTAAAATATTTTTCATATAATCTTAAATAATAATATTTATTTGATGTGTTTATAATGATGAATGATAAATTCAATCCATCAAAAATACATCATAGTAATAAACAGAAGGATTATTCTTTAATATGGAGAAATTGAAAAAACACAATGCAGAAAAATATATGGTATCACTATTATTAAATCTTTACATAACTTCTTTATACAGTGATTTGCACACAAAAAATGCCTGGTTATATTTGGAAGCAATGTGGAATGTACGGTAAATCATGCCCCCCTACAGCCAGTTAAACCACATTACACAGAGACAGACTGATACTGAGCACCCATCTGACCTACTTAAAACTCCTTTACTGTGATGCAAAGGACTAGAAATGTGTTTCAAGTATTCTGACTTGAAAACTAACACAGACCTGTTTATAGTCCTGTACCCTCTCTTTTTAGCTCATATATTTTCTTTGGTTGACCCTTAAAGCAGAGCTGCATTAATGGGTACATATTATTACATCAAATAGTACAAATGTAGATTTAACATATAAGAACCATTAAGGTGAAAGGTTAGGGGTAACATGTATTGCTAAGTGAATATGAATTTGACATTGTAGTGGAAAGCCACTAATTTTTTTGCAGCTGGGGACAATAAGAGCAAGATTGCACTTCTAAATGCTGGGAAATAGCACACAAAGGGAGCAGGCCTTCAGTTGAGACATGAGGTAATAGAATATGGGAGATTTTAAAGACAAATACTGATTTTCAAAATCTAAAATTATACACTTTGATATATTTTCTAGGGATAAACATTAAGAAAATTTCTTTCCTTCTAGGTTATGACTTCAGTATATGAGTATGCTTTGAAAATATAAATTAAAATTCTTCAATGAAGTGATTTTCCCATCCTCATTACTTTGAAGTGTCTATAAAAATGAGTAGAAATTTCACTAATTAACCCAAATCTAAACGGATTACTTTATTTTTTACTTTTTTTAATCTTAAGACTATTTACAATATGAAACATTGAAACTTTCACTTATGCCACAAGTTTCATTTTGGCAGTTCATCATAACACTGATATGTAAGGATCACAGTTTTTCCCTTTAAAATGGATATGATAGCTTTTGAAGAAAGGTTAAATCAATCTGAATAGTAACAAAAGTGATTTAGATTTAGATATCCAAAACAGAAACAGAGACATGCAGAAGCAGCTAGTAAAGCATTAGGGACTGATATCCTGGCTGGCACAAGAAGTTACATTTGTGAGACTTACAAAGATTGAATTTTTCTTTTGTAAATAAATGATATAAGACAAATGACTGTCTGTAACATACAGCCTGGAAAAGATGCATCCAGTTTGCCTGGCTCTCTTAAGGGCTGATCTTGCAGCTGCGATGAGCTGAGAGTAGCAGCACAAGCAACGTTTAAATTAACAGGAAGGGCATGGAAGGGGGCATAAGGACTACAGAAGAATCCATTTGCTGGAAATTACAAATTCTATCTACTCAAGCTGTTACTGGAACAAGCCATTCTTACAGATATCCACAGTCTTTAAAACATGTAATTTTATCAGTATTTACCATTCTTGTTTGCTTATTTGTTTTTAGCATGCTTTTTGTGATTTCCTTTTGGCAGAATGTGTGAATGTCATCTTTCATTTTGAATTTCTGGCCCCTGTAATCAGTATAATACATATGAATAACCAAAATTGCACTCTCATTCATTCTTACTTAGACTGTTCTGCTTTGTTTATATAAATGAATATTCATTGGGTCAGAGAAAGAGACTAACTTTATAGTTTACTTGTAATGGCACTCACCTTGAATATAAAAGACGCAGGTTCAAAGGTACTGTTTGAAATCAGACAGAGCAGGAAGAAAAACTTAGGTCTCCAATGTTCCAGGTAAGTCACATTTACACCCTTAACCCACCCTAGTGATGGGTTATGTTAGCTCTTGTTGCCCACCTCTTTCTATCCAAAATTGCAGTTTGAACTGGAAAATATTTCAGAGAAAAACTGTGTTGGAATTTGAACATATATTACATAGAATTCTAGGTTTTGATGTGATGCCCTAGGTTACTGAAAAAGACACACTAGAAAATTCCCCACCAGCATTTTAAATCTTATCTCATCCCTTCTTACAAGATCCTATTATGTTAAAAATGTGTGCTACCATCCTATAGAGTGTAGGCCACTCAACAAAAGTGGTACTCAACAAAAAGGAAAATAACATATGGAAAACCTTTTGGTATTTCATGTTGGTTAATTTTCTGCAAAGAAATAGGACCACCTGAAGAAACATTTGCATGGTAGTCCAGCTCATTCATTTACTTAGCTCTTAATGGTATATCTATGCTTTAGCCCTTAATGGTATATCTATGCTTTTGTCTGGGGCTCACCTGTCATGATTTTCTCCTAGTGTTTGTTCAAAACCACCCAGGAAACATCCCTTTGTCATGCATATCCAGTATATACTTCAGGAAATGGAAAACTTTGCTGAGATTATCTTTTATGGAAAGATTGTTTTACACTTGCATTTGAGAAGAGAAAAGATAAAGATCTATTTGCAGGGAAATTTTCTGGGTGTCATTGTGAGGATTCTTTAAATAAGGAAGGAGTTTGTTGTCACCCTTCTCACATTCCCCAACCATACTCACTCCCCTAGCTTCTGAGTGAAACACAGCAAGCCACACATTCATTTCTTGTAGATGCAATTTTCTTTTTTCCTTCTCTTGGTAATATTCTTCATTGTATACAATTTTATTTAAGCTGCGACAGTAAACTACTTTTATATCCCTCCTGTAAAGTTGTTTTAAATTAAATTTCTCTTGAGCTCTGTAGGCATTTTAATCTTGGGACTGTTTTTGTTTGTTTGTTTAATTAGGAAGAACAGAAAAACTGCTGAAGCATTATTCTATCAACTTCTGCTGAAAATTAGTAAAACAGGTTTGTTTTACAGAATCTGATTTGTTGATATTCAAGGCTCATGAGCAAGACCTCTAATATTTAAAATACTTGATATTCTTCTCTATTTTATTTTGAAATAGCATTTTCAGATTTACTTTGTAAGGATTTTAGTTTGTTGCGCATCAGTATTGAAGCTCAGAACATGAGCATGAAAATATCAGTCCTAGAAGAAGAAGGTTGTATAGTTCAACTCCCTTAGAAGTCTGCTTTTCCTACTCCTCTCAGAACTGATTTGTTCAAACATTTATGTGGTGATAGAATGATTATTTTAAGTGTAGAGGCAAACCCTACTCCTGGTTAGAAAAACATAGTTCCTAATACAGTTTATAAAAACTTTACTAGGATAAGAGAAAGGCAAAATCATCCTTCAAAAGCATGTGTTGCTTCAATCCCAAATACACACACAAGATCATTCTTGACAGCCTAGATTGCTAGAAGTGTTCAGATCTCAGAGCTTCTTTAGCCCTTCAGGAGAATTCTTAACTAGATCCAGTGCATATGTACATTATATGAAGATATACATTTAGGCAAATTATGAATGCCCATATATATAAATTATATAAATTTCTGCCCCTATGCCATTTTCTCCAATGTGACAGAATTAGTACTTATTCAATCTAGTTGATTGTATCCTATTTATTATTGATTTATTACATATTTTTTAATCACTGAAAATCAATAGTTCTTTGATGGTCTGTAGAGGCATATTTCAAATCTACAGTACGTTTTATATAGCATACAGTTTTCACAAAAAATATATCTGGTATGAAAAAATTTCCTACCCCTTGTGTCTTTCAGGAGTTCTTCAGTTTTATTCTCTCCTTACGTAGTTATCTAACCAATATTAAGATTCTTCCTTATAGCTTGTTTGTATAAGCAAATGTACATAAAATGAAGATTGTTTACCCCAATGGGTACTTAAGCCATCATCCACCTCAAAGCATCTTGCAAGATCAAGGATTTTAATTCCTGTTCTTGAGACTGAATCACTGAGACTTGCTCACCAAAGGTGAGTGCAATCTTCACAACAGCTTGAACACTTGTCCCAGCAAAAGTGAAATTATCACTGTTGAGGAAAATCCTCTTGATAAATCATTTTTTATGAATTGCTTTATTCCTCAAAGTACATTTCTTTTTTGATATGTTCATTAAAATGTTGATTCAGAGTTTTGCAACACTGTGTTTTCTTTTTGATAGTTTTAGTTTTTCATTTTGCTAGTCAAAAGAAGGTCTGCCTTCATCAATCAGTGACCTCACTTAATGGCCACAGGCAACATGTTGTCCCATGAGAAACAATTGCTTACAGGCAAGGGAATTTAAAACTGCTTAGCTCAAGCTTTAACATCAGTTAAAACTGAAGCCATCAAAAAGAAACAAGTGTGATGTTGACTGCAGCATGTTACCCTCTCAGTACTGTGCCCATTGGTAAACAGCAGCTGGGTGTTTAAATAAGATGCTTATTTTCTTCCAGTTTTCATTATATTAGAATACACTAAATGATACTAATTGACATACTATATATGTCAAGCTGTGCTTATATGGATATTAAAGTTCAGTGTAGAAAATGCTGAAAAAAATCCATTGATTTTGTACTCAACAAATATCTTTTCATAGCTAGTTGTAATAATAATACTTACTTACTAACTAAATAATAACTTACTAAACTCAAACCTTGAAAGAATGTTAAATGGCTGATGAATACACTGCTAGAATAAAACAGATCTCTGGTGGAGTAAAGCAGGAGTATCTGCAAATATACCTTTTCTGTAATACAAGGGTGAAAAATACTGACATTTAGAAAATGCATAAGATGATACTACAAGTGAGATTTACTTCAAATTCAAATGCTTAAATTTAGAAGTCTATATGGGAATACCTATATATGAGGTATGTGTTTAAGATCCTTTCATGGTCAGTGGAACCATTTTCTGGACTGCATCTAGCTATACAGACCTGGGAGAAGGTTTAATTTACTTGCTCACATCTAGACATTTAGTGCAGTTTGGGATGACTTTCATTGTCCTACTTGGGGTTCAGGTTCACTTACAGAAAGGTATAGGTTACCTTCCAGTCCCATGTCATATCCTCAGAGTGCTCTCGATATCTGTGTGCGGACAGGTATCTGAACCGAATATTCAATATCTGAGTTGAACCCTTGGCCTTGATTTACTTTAATGGGAGTTTGGACACTAGCTGGGGTAAAGCTACCACCTCTGTTGATAGCTAAATTTGGGATGTGAATCAGAGGCATTCATCAGCTATTACAAAGATTAAGAACAATGATATATATGATAAAACCAGAATGGAACCCACTTCCAGGCTGGCTTTAAATCCACTTACAGTCCTTACAGTAATTTTGTTGACTTTCTTTCCACAGTCACTAGTCCTCTTAGAGAAAGAGGTGTCCAACTCAGGTAGATTTGATCTGTCTTAGTAGGTTTTCAGGGATGTCTACTTTTCTCTCATCCAGTTTAGGAAGGTACAGCTCATAAACTGAACTGCACTTTTTTTTTAACAATTATATTTCAGGGTGACGGTACACATTAAGAGTCTAAAATAGGCCCGCTGTATTCTTTTTGTACATATATATATATACACACACACACAAGTGTCCTCATATGTTTCCTCATATATATGTGCATGTATATACAAATATATATAAATATATATGTAAAAGGTATAAAACATACCTTTGTTAACATGTCATAATTGCTTTTTCAGCATACTGGATTTAACAACACTCCTACCATGTGAAATTAGACAATAACAGAGTTAATATACACATATAAACCCAAACTGTCCTTTCATCACCTGACGATGCAGAATACTCTGGAAATATAGTGAATGGCCACTTATGGACAGACTATGGTGTCTTCTGTTGCTAATGCAAACTTTGTGAGCGCTTTTAAACAGGAGCAATCTGTGCAAGCCCCAAACTCAAACACTTAGCCTATTTTGTAGCGACAATACCATGTGTATTATATTTTTCATCTCTTTATCCCTTACATTGAGGATAATATTTAACACTATAAATTCTTCTATTCATTGTTAGTCCATGGGCTACCCAAAGGTCTCCCAGTTTCTGTTAGAATGTGGCAGAAATTTATGGCCCCAGTATGCTTCTTGTCTTAATTCTCAGCATTTCTCTGGGGTCCCCACAATCTGTCTCTTTCCCTGCTGCCTTAAATCACAACATTTCCTTGATATTCAAAAAAACAAAACCAGAACAAAACAGAACTTGGGAGGGATAACTGCCTTATTAGACTGATATATATACTCCCAAATGTTGTAAATGTTGGGTTGATATTAATTGCATTTGGAGAGGCTTGGAAACTTTTTTTGTTTGTTTTGTTGTTGCTGTTTTGTTGTTGGTTTGGGGGTTTTGCTTCTGTTTTTGCTCTGTGTATGTGAGCCAAAGGGCACTATCTCATTAATGACTTTCTTTCTCTGTGACCATAATTAAGGGTCACTAAGCCTATCCGGCAGTCCCTGAGCGACAACAGATTTCAAGACAATCTGAATGAATATGTTAATATCTGATTAGATAGACAACTTGACCTTCATACAGAGAAGTGGTTTCATGCTCTGCTATAGCAATGCTGATACTTTACTGCAATTTTCTTGTAGAAATACACAGCATTTCAGAGCTTGAACTCAATAATTAGAGGTGTTTGATCCCTAGAGATATATAACCCCACACACACCCCTCTAAAGATCATTCACCATTCAACATATTCAGAGTTTTATATACTTAAACAGTTGCAACAAACTGTGGCAAGTTTAGCCAATTACCATAAACTGTTTTAAAATTAAAATATAATCTCATCCTTGCTGATTTAAACAAAAATAAAAATAAAACCAAACCAGAATATTTTTCTAAATGATACTTTTTAAAAGTAAGTTCCTTTAAAAAGTTCCTTTTTAAAAGACGGATGATATGCAATGATTATCATTAGCAAGTTTTTCTGATAAATTTTCATATTTTCTTTCCTCAGAAAATGAAGAGGTTGCTGAGCTTGTCATAGCCAAAGTAAAGCATTGCTCTATCCCCTCAGTTTCTGCAAAATGTTGACATTGTCACTATTTTCACAAAAAAGAAAGACATGTTGTTTTCTCCTACTTTCTAAAATAGTAGAGGAGACTAAACAAAACAAAAACAGCAAAAGAAGTTTTACAATCTGTTCTCTATCAGCTACTGTGATCAAGGAGATGAATTCTACTGGAGGATCATGGATTATAAGTAGTCATTTTTAATCAAGAAAATAGATACCTCAGACTTTGACAGATAAGGCGCTTTATATTTTTATGTTAGTATTTTCTTAATATAAAATGGTTAGGTGCATACCATATTGATTTTTGAGTCCTGCTGTTGTAAAGATTTATGCACATGCTTCAAGCACTCCAAGTAGTCTCAATGACTTTGCTGGTATTACTCATATAATTAAATGCACAAGATCAACCTCCAGGATAGTACTTTGGATTGTTACAATCAGCTTTCGACACTGCAGTAACTTTTGAGCTCTGCTTATACCTAAGACTTGGTTCCCCTGCAGTTTTTCTTTTTCTCAAAATTTGCTGTACGTAGAACTTTTCTACTGCAAAGTTAACAATAAATAATCTGCTTTTACATTTTTGTATTTTAGTTCTATATTTTTATATTTCTTGGAATCTTCTTTATTCTTAGTGATACAAAGACAACACAAAGTCTAAGAAAGCAACAGCATACATGCATCCCACAGAGGCAGTCTTTGACCCTGAGGTTTTAAACTTTTGATGTAAGGCAAAGAAGTGATGGAATAAAACTAATTTATTCTGTTTTTTTTTCAAAGAGCCACCATATCACACATGGCCCAGTTCCAAATGCCCAGCAACATAATATAGCAACAAACATGTTTGCTGTTTATAATTAATTGAGAAGTTTATTTTCCCTTAGTAACAGGGAATACATATGTATACAGGTTCATATATTCATATATATATGTCATTATTTATTCAAAAGGAAACAGTATTGTGGTTACTGGATTTCAGCCATACAACTTGAACTGTTTCAGAAGATGAGCGTTAACAATTACTGAGGTATAGTAACATAAGTGCAACAGTAAAATAAATTTCTCACCCCTATCAGATTTAGGACAACAAACTGTTTATTCCTTTCCAAATAAGTCACTAAACTTATTATATTTAATGATTAAAGATTAAAAATTCTGACATTTTCTGAACATTATTCTGTATTGAAGTCACTGGTCACAATCAATGGACTTGTACTATTTATTTAAAGATGTAGATTTTGCAAAGATGAATAAATAAAATCACAGAAGAGCTTGACTCGTTGTAGTATCTACCTATATCTTAGATGCTCATTTGCATGGTTGCCAACTAACTGACCATGCCTTGAAATTTGCTTTCTAGAGGCTTATTGTGGCAAAGCAAGGAAGAAATATTAACCATCTTTGCCACATCAGTCAGCTTGGTCACACAAAACATTTCAGTTCAATATTTTATTCTCTTTAGTCAATCACAGTAGTTAGTCACGTCAAACACAGGGAAACACAAAGCAGATTCTGTGGAATTATGGAGGTATACTAGAAAGATTATAAAATAGACTATTCTATGAGTTTTCTATATTCTAATTATTTATTGAAATACGAGGCTATAATTAAGAAAGTGTTGTGAATACTTGATACAGCTATGTATCAGAACTCAAATTTGCAGTGGCTTTTTCACAGTTATAAGAGAGAGCAAGAGTACTTCAACAGACATTTTAAACCACTGGATAGCAACCGTTATGAAGCTGTTTCTGAAACATGTCATATTTCAATACAGTTCTGGAGTTACCGTGCTTATCCACAGGGAATGCATGAAAAAAACATTCATAAAAAAAGACTTTACTTTCTAAAGGAGAAGAAATTTCTTTGTTGTTTGCAACAAAATCTGATCTTAGATATGTTTGTATGATTCCTTTTAAACCAGTAGAAACATTGCCTGTGCTTGTAAGAGCCAACCTTGTGCCAGATTTGAGACTACAGATTTGGTTTTGCATTTGATAATGGTGGTACTGCCACAGCATCAGTTGTTGGCAATTGCACATTACCCCTATTAAACTGCCTTCAGAAATAACAAGAAACAGGCCTAATTGCACTACTATCAAAGTCAACATTAAATTGTTACCAACATAACTATGGGTAGGATTAAGTCCAAAAAAGGAAGAAGCTTTCCTGGCTTTTCCCCTTTTTCATATGTGTTTGTGTTTAATTTAGAAATAGTATTTTCTAAAATAGAGCCAAAAAAAGGACTTCTTTTCCTCCCAGATCAACATTAAAAAGGAGGTACTATAGGATATATATAGGTATATGTACCTATAGGTATAGGTATAAAGGATATATTCCTTTAGAGTGCAAGGAAAACACTCTCCATAGAAATAGTAATACAAAGAGGAACAAAAGACATGTCTTCTCTGGGTTTAATGATCCAGCTTTAACCAGCACAAAAGATAACAGGAGGGCAGATCACCTCATTAGCATAGTTCCAAATTTAAGGACTTTCTTTCACCAGTCAATTTATATTTTGGGAATACGCACAGCTCCATTTTCATTGTAAGAAACAAGTAAGAAATATGACTCACAAAGTTCTACTTCCAAAGTAAAGAATCATGGTATTATGTAAACTTAGAAGAAAAATTAAGAGGAAATCTTGTCCTCTCCTTCCTGACCAATAAGGTCCCATGAAATTCCCAGGCATCGCTGTCTTTAGAATAACTGGAAAGTTATTCTTCTGTCATCATGTTCTCCTTCTCCTTCTCCTTCTCCTTATCCTTATCCTTATCCTTCTTCTTCTTCTTTGTAATTTGAGTTTTCTCAAATTAAAAATTGATCTATGTTTTTTTGTCATAGCAGCAGTAGACATCAAGAATAAGTAGTTACTTCGTGAATATCCAAAAACTTTTATCATGTTTCCCTCCAAGCTTTTCTTCTTTAGGCTAAGTAATACCATTGCCATCAATTGTTCTTCATCTTTTCAAATGTTCTACAACTGACGTTCAGCCTGTTGTGCATTCAGCTGCATTTACAGGGAACAAAATGTGGAATTTTGCATATATTTCTACTGAATTGCCTCTTAATCTTTGTTTCCAGTCTTTTTCTTACATCTGTCAAGACCTCTTTGCATTGTAACCCTGTCCTCCAGCATTGCTACTGTCCTTCCTAGTCTGCCTTTACCTTGAAATTTAGTACATCAGAAAGCAAGTCAGAGATAAAGCTTGCAAAACGAGATCCAAGACAGACCCTTAAGTAGCATCCTTCAATACACCCTTTCAATTTTATAGTGAGTGATTAGCAACTCTCCTCTGTTCCCCTCACTTGCTTACAAGGCTTAACACAGAACAGATCTGAAATTCAAAATATGTGACAACTGTTTCTTCTCTCCCTAAAAGATTTGTTGCCTTGTTGTGAAAAGAAACTAAACCAACTTGGAGTAATTTGTTCTTGACAAACCATGTTGATATATATCTCCTTGCTATTGCTAA
The DNA here is from genome assembly GCA_031468815.1 of Morus bassanus. NCBI lineage: Eukaryota > Metazoa > Chordata > Aves > Suliformes > Sulidae > Morus > Morus bassanus. The sequence continues at coordinate 80,362,526 of CM062568.1, forward strand.
AATACTAAAAATTGTTTTCCCAGTTGTCTGAAAAAAAGTTTTTTATCTGAACTTTCTAGTGTAATGGGCTATGGTAGGTGTCCCCAAATCTTGTTACTCTGCAATTTTCTCATTGCTTTATTGTTTTACATTAATCACCACTAATGAAAAATACAAAGTAAAACATAGGCAAAATCTGTGCTCAACTCATGCACCATTTAGCACCATCTGATAACAATCTTATACACACTATTTACATTATTGTTTTCCTAATAACATGCGGTGCTTCTTAGGAAAAGCTCCTTAATTTCATGTTGTATAGCTTACTATATGAGGATGCAGAGATTTAAAAATACTTGCTTAACTGTTTGGAATGTATCACTGGTCATATATCATACTGTCATATCAAGGATGGGGATTCATCTCACCTAATTACAGAATTTTAAAAGCGTGGCAGCCAGGCTCCCTCTATAGGCACTGGAGAGAGAGAGGCACCTCTCAAGCGATTCCACTCTCAGATTTATGCCTCAATTGCTCATCTCCACTGACCAGAGAAATAATTTTTATATGGCATTTGGTGAAAAGGTCAGAGAAATTAATGTCAAGATGTAATGTGAAAGGTAGTACTTATCTCAGCTGACACAAGATCTAACTGTTGGTTGGAACTAGATATACCATTTAGGCATTCCTAGGTTTCAAGTTTCATTTTGAAGGAACTTGTAAGGCTTCATCAAGTTTCATTAAATTCATTAAAATATCCTTTAACATGATAAAAATGCAGATATTCTTGAAATAAAATGAAGATAATATTTTTTGACAATTCCTTAAGAAAATCAGATGTGGAGTAAATTTTTAAAATACTCAGAAAACAGAAAATCTCACTATTTTTTGTAACTGCATGTGTATTTTAGGTACCCTGTGCTGGAAATTTGCTCTTAGGTTTGCAATTCAGATTTTTTATGTCCATTCATGTGTTTGCGTTTGACAAGATCTGTCCCTACTCAAAAGAACTTTGACCTTGAAATGTCAATATTAGTAAACTGCAAGGACTTAAATATACATTTTTTATATACCACTGCTAAAAGATTTGTCTATGCTCCTTACAGGGCTTCACAGTTATTTCATTGCTTTGGAATGAAGGATTAAAATACCCTTCATCTTCTCCATGGCACCATTATTGTTCAGTAATAATCTGAGGCAGTTCTGAGGGAATCATGCAGAATACTCTTAATCATGACTTGTAATTGTCTCCAACATGCTGTCATATTGCATTCCAGAAACTAAACAAGAACAGAAAAATACTGTCCATAGTGTTGTTCATATGGGCCAAGAAATGGGATTTCCTTTTAAGAGTGTTGGTACAACACAGCTGTTTACTGTAGGTTGGTAGGGTTGCCAGGGTTGGAAATACAAGGAATTCTGTTAAAAAGAATACTGTAGGACCATGTTTTAAAATAACAGTATAGTGCATTTTGAATCTACTTCTGTAGAAATCTCTTTCGTAGAGAGGAATGTGGGAGTCTTGAAATGCCCACTAGTTTATTTCGAGATCGCCCTGTGGTGCTGTGCCAGGCTCCTCTGTCCCTGTTCCTTGATGCATTTAGTTTTGTAAATATTGAAGTATAATATTAATAAATTATATAAAGTAAGAAACAGAGGAGAAAATCTATTAAAAGTTTTATGCCACATGAAACTTACACATTAAATAGATAGAAGTATCACAGAGTTCTGCTTACAGTGATTTTTTAATGTTTTCCCACTAGAAGAAGTTCGAGAGAAATCTAACAATTAGTCCTGTATTTGAATCAAAGTTTTCTGGTAGCTTCAGATATCTGCTCTCCACTAGTTTTTGGAATATTTACCAGTCTGTAGCCTTCATGTTACTTAGAGAATACAAATAAAAATGTCACCCAAGTATCTGATAAGCGCAATAGATTTTTTTGAAACTTGTAATACAAAATGTTTAAACTACGTAGTCTTCAAAGTATACTTAGATATACTTTATTCAGTTTTACCAATTCTTTGTGAAAACTTGAGCCAAAATTCACAGGAAGGAAAACAATCCCTCTGGTAGGTGTTGTTGTGGGTAACTGCTTTGGACATTTTGGTTTATATGTGTCTATTAAGGACTTAATTCTCTTGCTGTGTAGTTGATTCCACCTGTGGGAAGCGGATATCAACTACTATCACTCTGACTAGGAAGTACTTTGCGCAATAGGCACACCAGTGGAAAGCAAACATATATTACTGGTATGAGGTCTGTTGAATTAAGTGAAACCACTCCTGGAGTAAGCAACTATTAGTTATGACTAAAGGTGTCAAAATGTAGTTCACTCTGACTTCGTGTTTCTTTCTGTGCAGGTTTACATTTACTTTGCTTTACCAGATCAGTGTATATCAGACTGAGAGTATAGGCAAGTCTGGACTACATTTTTACAATGGTGCTACCAAAGAAGACATAATCCATCACAGGAATGTGTTACCTGTTTTCCCTTCAAAGAATTACTCATAACCTTAAAGAGATCTTTGCCTTCATAAGAAGTGAAGAATCAGATATAGCTATTTATTTTGGTCCAACAAAAGATTAACTTTGCCTCTAAAATTATTTTCCTTATTTAATTTTTTTTAAAGGAATGGTAATTGAAGGAAATTAAAAAAAAGAAAAAAGTAGATTACTGATTTACTGATCTTAAATTCAAACTGATACCTTGGAGGATATGCAATATCTTGGAACTATCATATTCCAAAATTTGACTTGGAAAGTTGGTAGTTGAACAAAACTATGGATCTTCTGCTTACTAGAAAGGAAAAAATATTGTACTTTAGCTAGACAACTATTTTACCAGCAGTATAGTTACACAATTTACTACTCTGTATTTCATATCTATGACTTCTAAGTTATCTTTAAAAGCATCTAAAATTCAGCAGTCATAAGATTTATCTCCATGTGTGGTAATAAAACAAAAAGTTCACCTTCGGTACTGACTACTCTCCCTGTTTTTGTAGAGGCTATCTGAAGACAGTGCTTATATGAACATCTCTTTTCAAGGAAGAGTACTTTTAAAAGGGTGGAGTTGCCTATGATGTTGAGCACACAAAAACATGGAGTTCTAATACAAGGAAGAGCAAACAAAAAATACCAGCTAAACCAGAGCACAGCCAATGCTTACTTGTTTAAAAGCACTAACTTTTCTTTGTGAAAGAATGGTGAAACATATGAAACTCAAGAGATTTTAAAGTTTTAAGAAAAAATATATTACTTGAGAAGGAACATTTGATTATGTAAGTGAAGACCATATTACAGTTCCTATATGAAAAAAAGGTTAGGACACCATTGACATCTGGCTCCACAATTTTGTTGGATTTTTTTTTTCAGTAAAGAATTTTTCCCTTTCATATTTGAGAAGCAAGGAGATGGAAAGAGTCAGTTTATGATAAAGGCTGTAGGAGAAGGACAGTGAGCTATAATTCATTAGGAATATAAAAACCATTCAGGCTTGCAACAGGATGATTCTATAATCAAGAATAACTTCTGCCTGAATGTTCTCTCCTAAACAGCTCATACAGTGTGAAGGAGAGAGGCTTTTTTGCTGGTCATCTTTGCAGACTTTTAGGCAAAATGCTGAAGCAAAGCTCATTCCAACCATTTAACAGTGTCTAGGAGCTCATTCGCTCTGTCTTTCCAGCCCTCAGATGCCCCAATTACTTTTCAACAACATTATTCCTTACATTTTTCACTGCAGCATAGTACATCAATACCTGAAGGGAGGGTGCAAAGAGGACAGAGCGAAGCTCTTTTCATTAGTGCCCAGTGGCAAGACCAGAGGCAATGGGCACAGACTGAAACATAGGAGGTTCCATCTGAACATAAGAAAACACTTTTTTAGTGTGATGGTGACTGAGCACTGATGCAGGTTGCCCTGAGAAGTAGTGAACTTTCCCTCCTTGGAGATATTCAAAGCCATCCGGACAGTCCCTGGCACCCACCTCTAGGTGGCCCTGTTTGCACAGGGGGGTTGGACCAGATGACCTCCGGAGGTCCCTTCCAACCTCACCTAATCTGTGATTTTGCAGTTCTTTTAGGAAATCTTCTAATTTTTATACAAATGTATAATTTCAGAAGACAGCCCACTGCATTCGTTTGAGCATATTAAAATGACAGCTTCTGATTGTTTCTCATTTGTTTTTCCGGATCTGCCAGATTTGTGGACTGTAGGTTTAAGAACTATATCATGATCACAGACTAAAGTTTGATCTGGATTTAAGGACAAGAATGTAACTCTGCAGATAAAACTATTTAAGTTTCTACATACTGTAAGAATTAAAATTCAAGCTTTATTTTCTACATTCATTATTTCTTTTTAAACACTGACTATTGCCTCAGCTAGCACAGCTCTTTGATGCAGAATGATTTGCTATAGGCTAAGTGTAGTAATTTGCATCATACTTTCAAGCTCAAAATGCTTCTTTTTCATTATAATAAGGAATGGTTTAGTAATTTCAAAAATATATCCCAAACATTTATTTTGATGAACTTTTCACAAGATATATCTATTTAGGACAAGGAGAAATCAAAGGCTCAAAAAAAGATTTATTGGCTTTTCTCAGATAAAACACTCAAACTCTTTTACTTAATTTCATAAGACTTTCCTGTGAAATTTTATCCCAGTTTGCTCCTTTCCCTGTTCTGTAGTACTCTTTTGTGTTCCATCTAATGGCACAAGACAAGTCAGTTGGATTATAAAGATGAGATGTGAAATGGACCTCAAACAGAAAATCTTTCTTCATCTAGACTCTTTTCTAATGTAAAACTAAATAAATAAATATCATGTGTGTTCATAATACAAAACACTATTATTATAGCATTTATCTGTAATTTCATCAAAAAGATAGAAAATAGCCTGATCACATATAGGAAATGCAATATAATGCAGGGTCTTTTTTTTTCCTATATTTTATTTTTCCCACTTAGATTTTGCCTGTGGTAGGAAATCTATTTTGCCTGTGTTTTCTTCAGTGTATAAAATCAGGCTATATTTCTGGGTCACTAGCTCTCTTCTTTTTCTTCTATCTACCTTTCTTTTCCTTCTTATATCACCTTTCTTTGTCTGCCACTATCTAGTTTTTAAAACCATATGATTCCTTACCCTTCAAAATTAGCAGGGACATGCAAAACGCTAACAACATCCTATGTCATTACAGAAGAAAGCAAGCAAGCAAGAAAAGGGAAATATAACTATGGTATCACTTTCCTTCTTAAATTACTGTAAAAAAAATTGAATAAATATAAACACCTATAAAACTGAACATGGAAAATTTAACATCCCTGTTTTTTATTTCTTTCTGTATTGTTCTGTGGAGGAGAACAGGTCTGCAGTATTAGATCTACAGCTGTTTCCTCCTTTTGCTTCCCACAAGACTCTGCACTACATTTTGTCTCATCAGTTTAACATGGTAGCCAACTTCTCAATACTCAGCGCTTAGTTTTACTTGTTCTTAAACATTTTTCTAAGTGGTGCCTAGTGCTGATACACATTTTGGATCAACTAACTGTGACATCTCTGCTTATGACTGCAGGGCCAAAGTCGTGGCATGTATAAAGCCTGAGCAATTGTGCTTTGTGACTGAATGTAGGGAAGAGTTGAAAAGGTGAAATTCTATTTCCAAATTAGATTTAAAGTGTGAGTCAATAATACAGCAGTGCTTTCATCCGTTCAACCCTCTCTCCCCTACGAATCCCCTGTTGTTATTCTGGCATGTGAATTGTGCACAAAACCCACCCTTCATTGCATTACAGATCCCAAATTAAGTTCACATGACCTGAAGAAAAGCAAGTCAGCTCTTTGCACCAAGCAATGAAGTTCAAGAAACCCGTGTACAATCTAATTATCCAGGATGTACAGGGCAGCTCATCTGAATAAGGACATCTGTTGGGAGCTGGATTTTACTGACCAGGACTATTAGATTACCTCTCTGGACTGAAATCATTCTAACTAATAAAATGCCAATAATATCTAGGGACCTACTTATAATACCAGTAATCATTTGATTAGTTTACTCAGCTTTAGCATTGCACTTTTTTGCATTCAAATTATGTTTTAACCCATTACGTATTCTATATGATCCATTTTTTAACTTGCTAAATCATCTAGAGGACAGGTTGGACACTGGAAAAAAGTACAAAAATACAAATAATAACAAGTACATGTGCATGTATGGAACAACTTGCATAAAGGACAAAAACCATATTATCCCCAGCATCTCAGTTCTGATCTGAATATCAAAAATAAAGTTGACCTGATTTTCACAGAAGATTTTACAAGGAGTTGGCTATTTTTATAAGCCAGTAGGTCCAATAAGATATGCTACTTGTGCTATAAGCATAAATAAAACTGTTTTTCACACATCAATAAAGCAAAATAAAGCACAAAACCCACTTATTAACACTGTTCAGCAACAGGATTGGAAAATCTTTCATTAGAGCTTTTCCATGTTGCCAGTGTTCTCCACAGGCACCTCAAAAATTCATTCACGAGAAATGAACCCACTGCCACCTTAGTTTCCCAGCAACTGAGGTTTTTCAGCATGAGACCATGAGGTAGGAACTCTAGCCACTGAATGCTGACAGTACCAACAGAAGAGAGAATAAAGTTTTCTGCTTCGAAAAAAGAGTGCAAAGCCATCTTCTTGTGCAGGTGAATGGGATTTAAAAGCCATACAGACATATCTACTTAAGGACTGATCTAAAAGACAAATTATGTACAACAGACTAGGCAGGAAAGTAACTTATTAGTATACATTGTTTTGGCTTTTTCCCCATAATTTTAATTATTTTAAATAAATAATATGTTAACCTTTTTTAAAAGACCTGTAACCTAAAGAATATGAATTAACTGAACATTAGATGAATTGCAGTAATGAGAGCAATAGAAACTATTTAAAAATGGTTTCTAAATTCTCAGGAATCATATTTAATTACTACTGTTTTCTAATTGCAGTTAGCAAATTTGTGTACTCAGGCCTACACTATTAATTCATATGAATAATCTTTAGACTGTTTGCTTGACACACTGCCTGAATTTTCTTTGAGTGAAGAGTAGGTTAATTTAAAATCATTTGAGAATTCCTCAGCTAAGGTGGTTGTTCATATTTTAATGTCCATACATCTCTAATTTCCACTGACATCTTACAAGCAACAGTACACTTGACAGTGAGCCAACACAATAACCCTCTCGAGGGTTTCCAAGATATATTTTGCAGCCAGAAACTTTATATCAGTAATTCATACCTAGAAGAATTTACGTACCGTAAAAATGAATACAACTTTAGCTGAAATCAAATGTTAAGCCATCTGCAGAAGCGATGCATAATTTCAATGTTTCTGTCATTATTCCACAAAACAAAATATGTACTCAATGACAAATGTGCAAGCTTTGAAAAGATTTAAAAATAGCAATTTGGTTTTATTTTCTTTTCATAGTCTTTGAGAAGGAAAGGGTTGTCTCTGTTGACTAGAGAAAGGCAAATGTCACAGTCTTCTTCAAAAAAGGCCAAAAGGTCAACCCCAGGAACAACAGGATGGTCAGCCTCATTTCAATTCCTGGGAAAATCATGGAATGATTGCTCGTGGAGCACATTTCTGGGCACATGAAGTTAAGCAGGTGATTGGAAGTCACCAGTATGGATTTTCCAAGAGTAAATTGTTCTTAACCAACCTGGTTGTCTTCTATGATAAAATTACTAGATTTGTGGATACAGGGACCGTGGTGGGTGTTATTTGCATAGACTTTAGCAAGATTTTCATAGTCGTCCATGATATTGAAGTTGGGATGTTACAGTCTGCATGGCTAGACAACCAGATGGATCAAAGATGTTTGAATGGTGGGGCTCAGAAGGTAATGGGTCATACTTTACTTGGATGCCTGTGACAAGTGGACTACCACAGGGGTCTGCACCATGACCTTTCCTCTTTAACACCTCTGTCAATGATAAGCAGGAGGTGGCTTGCAGATGATGCCAAATTAGGGGTACCAGTCAATACACTCAAGGACAGGGTTCCAAACAGACTGAAGAAATGGGCCACCAGGAACATTACAAAATTCAGCAGGGACAAATGTCAAGTTCTCCAAACCCCAAGAAATTTTTCCTATTACAGGTTAAAAACAGCCCCTGCAACAACCCTGTCTGGGGATAGAGAGGTCATGAAGCAGCTCTGCAGGAAAGGCCCTGGGGTGGAGGTGGGCAGCAAGATGAGTGTGAGCCCATGGTGTGTGTGCTGGCAGAAAAGGCAACCAACAACCTTCTGGGCTGTATGAACAGTGGCATAGCCTGTAGATCAAGGGAATGGCTTGACTCCCTCTACGTGGCACTCGTCAGATGACATCCAGATACTGTATCCAGTTTTTCCCATTTTTTCCTGACAGGAAGGACATGGGCAAACTGGAGGGAGCTCAGGGGAGGCCCTCTGAGGTGGTGGGGGCTGGAGCACTTTCTCTGCAAGAAGAGATTGGGGGAGCTGGGTGGGGTCAGCCTGGAGAAGGGACAGCTTCAGTTCACCTAACAGACCCCACAGCTGACACTACGGTCATCAAGGAGATGGAGCCAGGCTCCTCACAGAAGTTCAGGGAGGGAGGGCAAGAAACAATGATTGTACATTGAGACAAGAGAGTTTAAGACTGGAGATAAGGAGTAAACTTTTCCGCATGAGGACGGTGTAGCAGGTTGCTCTGAAAGCTGTGTTATCTCTGTCCTTGGAGGATGCAAAGTCACAACTGGACCAAGCCATGAACAGCCTGGTCTTACCCCATAGCTGGCCCTGCTTTGGGCTGTGGGGTGGCCTAGAGATCTCCTGAGGTCCCTGCCAGCCTCATTTGTTCTTTGGGACCACAGAAAACAAAGATATGCATTGGAATTATTCTGTGATCCCATACTGTGAGATAAGGAAAAATGACACAGGGAACCACAGAGCCACTGGTGCTTAAAGACAGAATGAATAAGACTGGAAATAGGGTAAATGACATGCATAAATGGTTATTTTCATAGCATTAGAGAGAGAAAGAAATGAATACAGATAATTACATTTAGAATTTTGCAATATATATGAAGTACTCAGCAGTCACCCAAAGAAATGCTGCCTATATTCTAGTGTAAAATGTACTCTGTGACTGCAGAAAATTATCTTCCTTTCAATTTCAGTTCAAAGTTATGCATTATACTCCCATATGGAGATGTGCCCAGTGCTGAAGGCGTTGTAAGAGTATATGTTTTCTAAAAAATATTATTCTGTTCTATCTGGCACAGGTGCTGAACTTTAATTGGCTTTCCTCTGTCCTTTTTAGTTATCTAATTTTTGTAATTGAAATTTGAGCTACATGACTGTCTGAAGACCAGTGGACAACAACAGATTTGGCCCTTTAAAAAAACAGTAGTTTATTGCGTAAGAACTTGTGTGATTTTAACATGGAGGGGAAAATAGCTTGGCAGGATACCGAGATTGATTGATCCTGGAAAGATTTTGGGTTTTCTTGCGAACAGTTGGATTGGTAACACAGACAGATGGATTGTTACTGCAAAGAGTTGGTGTGTTGCTAGGGAGAGTTGGAACGGTATGCCGGACAGGTGTTAAATTTGTGAACTGGTGTTCGGAATAGATGTTGCATTATCTACATACACACACACACACACACACACACACATATATGTATGGACAATGAATATATATGTATATATATGTCCATTGCTAACTTAACACTCGGCGCTGTAATCACACCCACATTTTCTCTACATCCAGAATGTAAAGGCCACATTGCTAAAGGCACCTTTTGACAAAATCAGGACAGACAGAATTCAGAAGATGAAACTGTATTTGTAGACCAAGAACTGCACCAATTCCAGTATGTACTGAAACCCCACTCAACTCATTATTATGTCTTAATTATCATTTAAGGTAGTACAGCTCTTACGCTGCATGTGAATTGATTTCACTATAATAGAGCTCCACAACCAAGGCACAAAGACTGATTATTGTAGTCCATGTAGCACTTCAAAAGACAAATTTTGGCTGAGGGTGGTGATTGCTTTGTGATAATGAGAAATAAAAACAAATCTTAAACACCTTCTCCCCACAACTCCTCCTTTCTTTCTGGGCTCAACTTCACTCCTGGCCTCCCTACCTCCTCCCCTGAGCAGCGCGGCGGGACAGGGAATGGTAGTTGCGGTCAGTTCATCATACACTGTCTCTGCTGCTCCTTCCTCCTCACTCTCTTCCCTTGCTCCAGCATGGGTTCTCACCCATGGGAGACAGTCCTCCAAGAACTCCAATGTGGGTCCTTCCCATGGGCTGCAGTTCTTCATGAACTACTCCAGCGTGGGTGCTTTCCACTGGGTGCAGTCCTTCAGGAATGGACTGTTCCAGCATGAGGCCCCATGAGGTCACAAGTCCTACCAGCAAACCTGCTCCAGCGTGGGCTTCTCACAGAGTCACAGCCTCCTTTGGGCACATCCACTTGTTCCAGTGTGGGGCCCTCCACGGGCTGCAGACGGATATCTGTTCCACCATGGACCTCCATGGGGAGCAGGGGGACAGCCTGTGTCACCATGCTCTTCACCATGGGCTGCAGGGGAATCTCTGGTCCTGTGCCTGGATCACATCCTCCCACTCCTTCTTCACTGACCTTGATGTCTGCAGAGTTGTTCCTCTCACATATCCTCACACCCCTCTCCCAGCTGCTGTTGCACAGCAGTTTTTTCCCCCTTCTTAAATATGTTATCCCAGAGGTGCTACCACCGTCAATGATTGGCTCAGCCTTGGCCAGCAGCTGGTCTGTCTTAGAGCCAGCTGGCATTGGCTCTATTGGACATGGGGGAAGCTTCTAGCAGCTTCTCACAGAAGCCACCCCTGCATCCCCCCTGTTATGAAAACCTTGCCACTCAAACCCAATACACCAGTTTCTAATAATTTGCTAATTTAAAAAAAAAAAATCTGTTTAATAGCCACATTTAAAGTTTTTCTATCTTACCGTTACACTACCTAAAAAAAGAAAAATTCAGTAAGTCTATGTGTAACTAAACATCCCTCAGCACTGCAGCTAGGTTATGCCATTATATCTCTGGAGTTCAGTAACTATTCCCTCACAAATACGGAAATTGATTTCTGTGTATTAAAGGACATCATATGTTTAAATATTCCCATAATGAAAGGGTAAAATGGCCCACGTAATCATACGCTGTGACAGATGATGTACTTCTACAGAAAAAATAATGTCTCATTCTTCTAACAGTTTACAGCATATGTTGAATTTTCAGAGACTTTTCCTACCTTTTATTTAAAATCTTTCAGGGTTCTTTTGTATTCTGAATTTCAGATTGTAGTGTTAGATATCTCATTAAGCCACAAGAAGAGGTCAATCTAGAATATTTGTTAGATTATTATACTGTATTACCTTCACTGCCCCTGACTGACATTACAGAAAACCTATAAATTCACATGCTTCATTAAGTATAATGGATTCTAACTTTTTAGACTATCCTGTGCACTCAGCCTTAAAAATAGCAGCAAATGCATCATTTGTATCGAAAAAACTCCAACGTTCACATTTTCAGTGTTTGATTGTTCATATAAATCAATTTTTTTCTATGTAGTGATGAAATCATGAGAACAGAATAGCACCTGTTCATTGTAGAAAGAGACATGATAACATATGCATATATATACACCATGAAGTCATAGCAGTAGGAAATTGAAGTTAACTATTTTTTTCCCCTGAAAGTACCAGATCATTTCATATAAAGTATTTGAGTTAATGTTAATTTATGAAAGAAATCTATACTAAAATAAATTTTCCAGAGGCACCCAAAGGTTCTGAAGAACAAATTTCTGATTGATTTTTTATCCATTTCTTTTGTCTTAATTTTGGAAATTTCCATCAAATACAAGAAGGGTGTAGTTTTAAGCCATTTACACAGTTACTGTCTTTACTACTATTAGGAAAGTGCTGAGTAATTAGTCTCTGTATATGCAAGCTATGATGTACTGTTGCACTTTCCTACAGTCTGTACTGAAGTGGTATGGTAAGTTCTTTAGCCATTTTAACAAAATTTAATTAATATTAGAAGTATGTTCAGTGGCCATATCCATCTACTTGGCATGAAAACAAAAGTTCAAGGAAAAAGTTCATAGGACAAACCTGCTCCATGTGCCTTCTATAAGTACAATAAGTTTCAGCAGCTTTTATCAGCGTAGGAAAGAAGTAATAGAAAAAGTTTCATTAAAGATTTTATTTTAAAAAAAGTGAAAATACTGATGCCCAAATTATGTCATTTCTTGCAGCTGTTGAGGAAGGGATCTGCAGATTTTGGATTTGGACCAAAGGAAAAAAAAATCTTCTTCTAAGAACACATAAAAAAATTTGTTCCTTCTTATTTGGCTACCATTTAAAGAGAGTGAAAAAAGTCACTCTATAGAAGAAAATAGAAACAGATGGAAGAATACTCTCAGAAGACATTTACCCAGTTTCTAGTGGGTTCCCATCTGCCCTAAGTTCTTTTACCTTGATATAACAAACAGGGAACAGAACAGAAAATCAAAACCAAAAAGCCCTCACAAAGTTGAATTGAAAACTGCCATGAAATGAGTCAGTCATTTCTATTCATCTAACCAAAACCAAATTTGTTATTGTGAGTGCTTCCCCATCCGTGTTACACAGGCTGCAGTTCTTAAGATTGCAGTTCTTTTTAACTTTTTCATGGCCACGTATTTCTGTTCCACTTTTTCCTTTTTTACTAGGAGACATTTCAATAATTATGCCTATCAGGTTCAGTTTTCTTAGTGACTCAGAAAGGTCAAAGCCTTAGCTATGGACAAGAAGAAAAAATATGTGTTAGTACAAATACACTAGAATACCACAACAATCACATTTAATTTTGCTGCTTGTATTCTGTGTGATTATAAGAAGCTGGCACTTAACTGAGTTGCAGGATGAGCTACTGACAGATCTGAATATTCTGTTGTTGAAATAAGAGCTGCTGCTGAAAGTAGGTCATACAGGAATTAATATGGGTCTGGAAATATGCTATTTTTGAACAATAAACATAAAGTGATACTTCTGTCATGCTAGGACTGGTTCTGACTGCTGAAATATTGTTTCACTGACTGACCCTTTCTCATTTGTGTGCCAACATTTATGGTGATACTATACAGAAATACCATAAGAAAGAGCCTTTCCTGTAGTATGCTGATGACTAAGGGACTGGAGCATCTGGCATTTAAGGAGAGGCTGAGAGAGCTGGGACTGCTCAGCATGAAAAAGAGAAGGCTCAGGAGGATCTTACCCATGTGTATAAATACCCCATTGTGGGAGTAAGGAAGACAGAGCCAGGCTCTTCTCATTGGTGCTTAGAGACAGGGTGAGAGGCAATGGGCACAAACTGAAACACAAGAAATTCTGAGTGTAAGAAAACACTTTTCTAATATGGATGAACACTGAAACAGGTTGCCTAAAGATGTCGTGGAGCCTCCATCTTTGAGTGGACACAGCCCTGAGAAACCCACCCTATCTGACCCTGCTATGGGTACAGAGTTGGGCTAGAAGAACTCAAGATGCCCCCAGCCTCAGACATCCTGTGATCCTGTGTGTGATTCTGCATTCAAGGTATATGACAGAGAAGGGAAACTCACCCTAGCTGTAAGCCAAACTGAGATTTCAACCTCTTGTGCAGGATGGGCTTAAACAGTGATTTTGAGTAGGTTAAAAATAAGCCTGGAGCCCCTGCTAGGTCTTTTAGAAATTCAGAAGAATGCTTATAATTTAAAATTACATTGGTCATTAATTTTTAACAGAAAACAACTATTTAATTCTATTAGGCAATTAAAGGAAAAATTTATTTCCCAGACCTTAATGTGCTGAACAGAACAATGTTCTGCATACCCTCTTAATTGCAAACATTGGTTAAGAATATCATAGTATTTTATTTCAGTGGGTGCAAGAGATTAATACTCAGCATAGTATATAAAGTCTGAAGTATTCTGATCAGGAAAAAGACTGAAACTTGCAATATAGGCAGTGCATTTTCTAAGAGCTATGCGATTTCATGCCAAAAGTTTGGAGAGGATAGTAAAGAAATGGGGCATAGGAAGAGGAAAGGAACCCACATTCAAGAGCAGAAGGAAAGAAATACAGTGTCTCTACAGAACTACAGCAGAATGAAACCATATGTACAATTTATGACTCAACCATTACCCTATTTCTGGAGAGTAGTACTATGCCAACATTACAAAACTTTTATGCCAGCCAATGTACTACTATATAGCTACCCCATGAAGCATTAGACTAATAGTCTGTCTCATTTAGGATCATTCAGGATAGCACATTATTTTGTGAACAATAGTGTTATTAGCAACATGATAACATTATGTTCTCCTGGTAAAATATCTTTTCAAGAATGGAGGTATTGTTACCCTTTCAAGTGTATTCCTGTTACATTTTAAAATTTCTGCCTGAACCACTGTATGTAAAAACTACTTTTGATGACAGAAAACTTAAATTAACTGTTTCACATATAGTATTGGTTTTGTGTAAAAATAGCTATTTATAACCTCAACTGTGTTTCTAATGGCAGAACTATGTGGAGTTGGCTGCAAATGACATTACATTTTTCATTTTTCCTGACAGTATTTTAAAGGCTGCATTTCACATGAATCATCTGAATTTGTATTTGAGATATTTCATTTTCATCATAGCTTTTTACAGGAATAGATGACAATGTCACCAGTGTTAGTTGCTTCCTGGAAACAGTATTATTTAGCATTTCTGGTTTGACAGCCTTGGTTTTTACCTCAGCCAAATTAGTTATCACATTTAACAATTATTCCTATTACAAGTTATATTCAGATCAGGTATATATGATGAACTTGAAGAATGTCACCTGTAAAGGGACATGTTGTTATTAAACTCAAAATTTACATAGTGTAGCTGTACAGTACAGAAAAATGCATAACATCCAAGGAGCAATTTATACTGCTTAGAAGTACCAAACAGCTGCTTAGCTAAGAGCTTGACTCAAAGCCCTCTAAAACAAATGGAAAGATTTTCATTGATTTCCACCTCTTTTTGGATCAGGCCCAAAAATGCAGATTTTTAGCTGAGAGAGACCAAGCACTCATTAAAAAAGATATTATTTTATCAGGGAAAAGAAGATGGTCAATGGAAAAACTTTTGTCAATAAGGAAAAAGAAAGCACCACCCAAACAAAAACTTGTCACTGTTTCTTTTTAATCATACTTTACACTGCATGTAGCAAATAAAACAAGCTAATGCAATTATTTAATGCTGTAGTTTAAATGACTAATACAAAACTTGTCAGAAAACAATAATTTCACTTACAACATTCAGCAACCATGAATTTTTACAACATTTCAGGGAAAAAAAAAAAAAAAAAGATGACTGAAATAACACCACTTTGTAAAAGATAAATCTCCCTTTTATATTATTTTCCGTAACTTAATTCATTCATCATTAAAAAAATATATACTCTGTACTGGAACTGGAACTGAACAATTTTTATTTCTAAACTTAATGAGGGGAAAGAAAAGACTATGTGAATTATAGTTTCAATATTAACATTTTTTGTTTGTCCTTTTAATCACACACTCACATACACATACACATAACCTGACAAACACAAATTCTATCCTCAAAAGAAGCTATGAAAATTCTACTCTTGTTTATACTTAATCTTGCCTGCTTAGTAAATTACTGATAGCAAAAATAAACAATCAAAACCAAGAAGCTTATAGAATGGGGTTTTTTAAGAAAAAAAATTCTATGCACTAATATTCCTAACTACCATTCAGAATATGTCACTGCTCTCCAAGTTCTTATCTCTACTTGATCTTTGACTTGGCTGATCTGTAAATTTGTGCAAGTTCCTTGTGCTGTTATGGTTATGTCCAGAGTACAATCTTCTATATGGAGCTGTATGAAGTTTGAATGAATTGAATGCTAGCTTAGATAGCAAAAACATTCAACTCATGACATTCAACTCCTGCTAAGAACAAAGAAAATTTGAGTGTGGAGCTTCATGCTGCCATATAGCAGTCACTTAAAATGAACATGTTTCTCTCTGAGCAGCACCTAACTGCATGCATATTCTTTCTCTAAAATCTTACTTATGCTGTTATGGCAGACACCATTCATTAGAGTACAGAAAGGTGCAGAAAAGGGAGACATTCTTCCCTCCCTTCCCTTGGGTTATCCTTTCAATGAAGAAGAGACTGAAGAGAGAGCTCCATGATTGTGTGTCTCTACAAGCACAGCTGTTTGCAGAAAATCATCAGCTCGCACTCAACTGGTCAATAGCAAAAACATTATGCTTTATACTTGATATTCTTTAGTTTGCCTGCCCAATTTTTCAACCAGTCTGAACCATTTGTACTTCTCTTGAGAATTATATGGATTAAAATAGTAGTAAAAGATCAGACTTGTCAAAGTCAATTTTTTTCTTTTTTTCAGAGATAACCATGTTCCAAGAAAACTTACATGTAAAGAAGTTAGAATTTCTATTTTAAGCCAGAGATTCACTTCATCTTACTGTATCCCACTGGTCATGGTAGTAATTTGTGACAGTTCCTAGTTGGAATATGTCTGAACTCATTTCCAGACATAGTATTTTATTTGGTGAAAGATTCTGAAATATGTTTGTTTTGTCAGAAAGGAATTTATTTGAAATAAATCAACTTGCACATGATAATAAAGCTATTCCAAAGTATCATTCATTGTAATTCAAAAATTGCTTTCAGCAAGAAATAGCACATCATGACACAGCATTTTCAGAAAGATGTTTGGCTAGTTTCTGTATGTTAAGCAAGCTTATGTTTATCAGTATATTTAAAGAAGTATAAGAAAATCTGTAAGCTACTGATAAAAAGCAGTATGAAAATGCAACTGCTTGAGAAAAACACGGTAGTAACTGCTGCGTTATCCATGAACTTATGCAGTGAGTGGGCTTTCTTTTCTTGAACATGCAGTGTAGGACACTACCCTCTCCTCTACTGTACAAAGACTGCAATATGTAGACAAAATGTTGCTTAAAAAAATGATTGTAATTAAGCCATTGTATCTGTGACAGAAAACATGTCTGATAACTATGTTCGAATGAATTATTAAAAGTGCCTGCAACTGAGCCATTGAATCTGTCATAGGAAACATGGCCAACAACGAATTTGGAATGCATTATTAAACCATACTGTCTTACCAGTTTCAGTATTATCCCAAGTTTACTAACATGAGCAAGTGTGAAGTGGCAAGTTAGGAAGTAGGTTTGCAGTACATTAACTATTCATTGTGTTATTCCCCATACACAGGGTCTTTTTCTCAGTGTTATGAGTGGAACAGGGATAAACCACGCCATTTTTATCTTAGGATAACAGGTGTGGACTGGGGCAAGTCCTAGGCCAGTTTTAGGTTATTCCCTACTGTGTTTGTATAGCCATGCCATTAAAAAAAATAGGAAAATATATCAACAATGCAATCACACAAAACAAGGAAGCAAAGGCAGCAAAATTTTTAACTTACAAGTTGTTGGCTCACTGTGGGTCTGTGTGGGTATATTTACAAGACAGCTTAGTAGCATGTTTACGTGGACCACCTGGGCCATCAAGATTTTAAGCCATAACTTTTATTGTGATCTCCTGACATGGGACACATGCACCTTTTATTCTTCAAAGCCAGTACAACCATCCTTCTACAGCTGAGATTATTTGTCATTCAGAAAAAAAGAGGAAAAAAAAAGACCTCCCCACCAAAACCAGCCTTTCTGTCTTAAGAGTGTTTTCAAGGACAACAGTATCTATATGCTTAAGGTATTGAACTAGTTCTGGTGTGATATGAGGATATATGTGATTGTCAGTCTTACTGTCCAGTCACAATTAAATAGATGATATCAGCCTGCAGGTAGTTCAATAACTAATTTAACTTCCAACTTTATATCTCTAATGATGCATCAATCACATTGCATTTAACTGCAGGAGCTGCAAAGTTTTTCCACAGCCTAGTATGCATGCAATGCATTTAAAGATCCTTCTATTTTACTATAGACAGGCTAAGAAAGCTTAGGTTCCTTAAGGAAAAAGCAGCATGATCCACAAAGTTCAGATGCAAGCTTCTCCAACATCTGACAATGATTGGAGTGAAGGTTTTTGTCTGTCATTGGCTTGTTTTCTAGGCCATCATGGTGATCAGAGACAAAGCGCTTGAACAAACGAATTACTCTTGATTTATTTGATTTATTGAAAACATCACATTTTGTTCAAAAGTGTGATGTACATTAAAAAAGTAATTTATTCATAATGGTCTTAAACTGTTATGCAGCCCAAAAATCTTAATTATTCCTAGTGTTGAAAAAAAAACCCAACTTTTTTTAAATTACAAATTTTCTCTCTTGCTGTCAAAATCCCAATAATTTCAAACAATTGTAAATGTTTATATAAATGAAGATAAGAGAACAATATGTGTACAAATGAGGATGGGAAAATGCACTGTAAATCAAGTAAATAGACAACTTTCCTTTTAAAAAAGCTCGTGAAATAAGATGCTGCTTATTTCTTCCTCACTTGGAATGTACCACCAGCTTCATGAACAACACAGCAGCTTATTTTTACCACTTCTTTCATTTACACTCCCTCCTCTGTTATGAAGAGCACTGTTTAGAACACAATATAAAATATTTTCTTAATTAATACCTATTTTACTGGACAGATTCCTAGAAGCACACTGGAGAGACAGGGCTGTCAGTTTCAAAATGCCATATATAATTTAACAAGTGGGTAGTTGTTTGGGATACTGGCATCTAGCCAGTGAACATTGTGTGTATTTGCATTTGGCACAGGGGCAGGAGGTAATGAACAGCAGATTTCAAGACTATGAGAATAGTTTTTAATATTTAATGATTTGTAAATGTTCTAGAATTTATTTGTTATTGGTGGAGTGGGTTTAGTTTAGCTAGTGGGGTTCATGTCTTTTTATAGTTAGAGAATAAGTAAAAACCTTTATATTACTGTAGATAGTTAAGTTCATCAGAGTTGTGCATTTTTTACCCCAGAATGTTCATGTACATAAATTTATGGTATCTTTTCTCCCTTGATTTCAAGGCAGGATTCCCAAAGCTAGGAGGAAATACTGTCCTGGCAAATTGCATAAGGCAGAGAGTCTTTTTGCCTCACTTGTCAGTGACCTCTCACAAACACAAAGAGTCCATAATAGTTTTCTAAAAGAAATTGTATTTACAAAACCTCATATATTTCTTGGGTGTCACCTTTACATTTGTAAGTCCTATCTTAGGCTCTCAACTGAGGTTGCTTTTCATTTAGATTTATTTTGTTTACAAAAGTGATTAACAGGAACTAGAACACCTGGGTTAATAAAACTTTTTACCTTTTTACTTAGAGAAACTATTATAAAAATATGATTTTTTTGAGTCATGACATTCATATATTACAATAAAATCATACACAATGTGATATGAAAAAATTAATAGAAGCACAAGGGCTTCTATAGAAGCCTTTATAGAAGCCTATATAGACTTTATAGAAGTCCAAGGGCAAGCTGTATAAATCACTTGCCGTTTTGCCTCTCCTGTGAATTACAACCATCTTAATTCATATGAATAATATTTTATAGCCTATCACACAACTATATATATTTTGAATATACACACACAAGAATCAATGAAGAAAAGTTCATTTCTTGAAAGACAAATATAATCTATGACATCTTTGGGTTTTATCTCATATTTTTCAGCTTCAGTGGTGGTAAAAACAAATAGTTCAAGTTCAGAAAGAGATTTATGAAAAAAATTAAAGAGCACTTTTTGGGTGATTTTAACTACTTAAACCACCTAAAATTATTTACAGAATGTTTGCACACAAAGACTTTTTCCATTACACCCTGCAGTTCCTGAAGTGATTCTCAGACTGTCTGTACTTCTGCCTACTGTGCAGTGAGCAGATACCAAGACAAGCAGCAGAAAAATCAGCTCCTGCAGTTGTAGCTTGGAACATTGTGCATATCATTTAACCTGCTTCTCTGGCACGCTGCTTTGCAAAGAACTTTACACAGGCCTGCTAAATTCATTGCAGAAAGAATTATGATTTTTATATACATATATATTTTTTTTTTTGTATCACACCACTGGGGTTTTTATCTTGTTATACTGCATGTGCCAAATTACACTGCAGTAATTCCAGACTTATGCTGGTGAGTTCAATAGAAGCAATCCAGATTTACAATGGGATGACTGATTGGAATCTGTGTAATGACTCCTTTCCTGAAAAGATCTTAGTTTGAGGCAAGATTCGATATTAACTTCTATTTAGATGGAAACTGAGAAAATATTATAAACACTACCTTTAGCTCCTCCTGTATATAGACCAACCATACAATAGTTTCCTCCAGAAAATTATTTCTTACAAACAAAATTCTTGAACTATATTAATTCCCTCTGCCATTTTCTATTATTTATGTGAATTATCTCTCACTGATAGAGAGATCGGAGGGCTAAAATTTTATTTGACTAATTCTGTCTTGTATCCTTGAGCACACAAAAATACAAGATTTCTCATAGGGGATGGGTTTTGGTAACCCTCCCCCTATAAGTAACATTATGTATAAACACAGCAAAATTATTCTGTCTTCATGAACCTGAAAAACCTTTCAAGAACTTAAAACCATAGTTACTTTTGTCTAGGACAAGTAATTAATTACAAATTCATATTGATTTGTGTTACTTAATATTCATGGAAACTCTTTTAATGTTTTCTGTTCGTAAATTAAGACTGCTATTGATCTTAACAAAGACAACATGAATGCAATTAAACTTACATAGCTCTGGTTTGGGATGAAAATAAAGATATTTTAACTGGATATGCATTCATACCAAACCAAATTTTATGAAAATAGCAGCTTAAATAATATATAAGATTTACAGATATGCATATCTCAAAAATCTAGTCCTTTTGGCACAAGTGTTACTGAAATTAAAGAAAATATTTTTAACTGTGAAAAGAAAAACTGTGTCATCTGCATGAATTCCCAGTGTGTATTTATAAGCCAGTATCATCTCTGCCTTGGGTTAATGGAGAATTGTAGTAAATATATTTTTGTTACTGAGGAAAAGTGGAAAATTTATCTCACTGCCTTGAACACTTATACTTCCTTATGGTGTTCACTTAATTCTTCTTAATGGGGATTTAGACAACGTCTTTTACCAAACCATTGGCTCAAGTCTGAGCACACTCATTCTATTTGTCATGCTCCAAACTAAAGCAGTCCAGTAATGATAACAATGCATAAAGAGATGTTGCTATATAACTTTTACATGCAAATGAGAGACTGCATTGTATGAGCAATCCAAATAGCAAAACAAGTTATGGTTATGGACCTCTGAAGACACTTCCCAGATTGTGAATGATATATGTGAACAGGCACACAAAACATCTGCAAGAAATAAGTTTCTTACACTTAAAACCTGATGTGCACAAGGGAACTATCTAATCTGATTTCCTATTGTACAGTATCTCAGAAAGAGATGCTGAAGCTCAGTCAAACAAACCCACCATTTACCTGAAGGTGTACAAAATGGATGCTTGTGCCTCATCTAAATCAGTGCATTTATTCTATCAAAATAATGGCATTAAGTATGATTTTAAAGAACAGGCTGTTTCAGAAAGAATCTTCTGAGGGAAAGACTTCACCTTGAAAAACACATATACACATGCACACTACTTTACCAACAGCAATAGGGGAAGGAGGAGAGAGTTTTATGCTTCACTGAAACAGGGAGAAATATTTTGGTAGTTGTGACACAAAGAGGCATTTGAGCCATATAAATAAAGATGAATGACCAGAAGTCATCTTCAGTATGAAAGTGTCAAACTAAACCTGGGGTGGAAGATTAAAATCTTCCTGGGAGGATTCAAAAGCAATATGGGATATTTCTAGCTCTTCCAAGCAGTACCAAGTCTGAGGTGTAGCGTATGGAGAAAGAGGGGACAGGACCTCAGACAGGACCCCAAACTGGCCTGCATTAAGAAAGAATACAATAGTTCTTTTGGAAAATTAGGCAGGAGAGCTTTCTGATTTTAAAATTGAAGAAGAGTTCCACAATGATTAGCACTGCTACTGTAGGAGGGAGATACTGTATACATCCATCTCCTGTTTCACTTATGTATTCATTTGCTACAGAACCAAAGCATTCATGTGAAAAGGTTAAGTGTTCGCTTTATGTTTCTTTATCAGTGTCACAGTTTTAGCTGTTGTGTTGGTTTTGAATATTGTGAATAAATGCTTTTCTCCAAATTTCATCTAAACCTAACATAAGATGAGTCATTCCTCACTAGAAGAGTACCTTGCCAAATGTCCTTCTGCCCCTGCACAGTTGACAAAATAGCAAGAAAGTATAGAGAAAGGGTGAGGAATCCTTGAGCAAGTCACTAAGACCAACCTTCTGCTTAAAACATGGTCAACACTGAATTCAGACCAGTTTCTTAGATCTTTGCCAAGCTGGGTCATGAAAGCCTCCAAGGATGGTATTCACAGGGTCTCTGGACAACTTGTTCCAATGGTTAATTGAAATGCAATGCAGGAAAAGTAAAAAATCTGTTACACTATTTAAAATACACTATTTAAAATACACTATTTAAAATGTTAAGGACTAACATCATGTTCCAACTGGTATATAATTCCCAGGGTCATCCTCTGTGCCTTATTCTGTAATGTTTTCTAAGATTTGCATACTGTGTTAATAACTCACGTTAGTGGTTCAGAGAATTCTCAGATGCTCTTTTAAGATTCTTTAGCATACTTTATATGCACAAGTTAGTTTGTAAATGGGTAATTATAGCCACGACACATCTTCTTTACTACAGCATCATGTAGAATCTATACAAGCCTGTGTTTGATTCAGATGCAATATAGAAACATTTATCAAAAGTTTCTGAAATGTTTTCAGTATCTAGTGATGAATGTGACCCGTAATTTTTCTTATTCTTAATACATATTTAAAATTCTTAGCTTTAACTGTTTCCCCAAATGATTATGTACATTTTAAACAGATAATTTATAAATACATGAGGTTTTATACATCGTTTTATTAAATAATTTTTCATTTTAATTATTTCCAGTCAAGTATATTAGCACCAATTGTCCCTTAAAGCATATATACATGAGAGAGATTGTCTGTATATTTAAATATATATATGTATATATAAAATATATTCACAAACAAAAACAATATGTACATTTCATAAACTTATCTAGTGCCTCAACATCAAATTCTTGCAGATCTTCATTTCTGTTGACTGTGACCTTGCAAATCACTAGAGCTCGAGCAATTTTTTTTATGAAGGGAACGACTTTCATATTAACAAATGAATGGAGTGTTCAACAGCTCCATCATATAGCAGAGTGAGCAAATAAAGAATAAAGAGATACAGGTATGACATGGCAAGTCAAAGACTTACAGAAAAATTGTTTACTGGATCAGAAATTTTATTGTCTTTTAGGAAGGATTTTTGAGATCTGCAGAGGGAAGCCCCGATGCAAGTATAATTTTAAATACAGGGGAATCCAGTCAGAATTTTGGCAAATTCCTTTGTAACCTTAGTAGTATATCTTAATTTACATAAAATAGTGAGATATAATAATCTTATTTCAATATAAACAAAGCAAATGTTAAATTGATTTGCTACTTAGCACTCAAACTGTTCCTGCTAAATTTTGACCCCTTTGGGAGACCGAAGTTAATATCTTTCTCATACCTTCAATATTTGCTCATCTTATAATTTATTTAGCCTAACTAAAGTTCAGTTGGTCTAAGCTAAGTGATAGTTTTGTGATATGTTATGTAAAACTCATATTTTATAGCAGCCTATTAAAACAATTAGAATCAAATGACCAGTCTACATAAGTGTAAATGCATATGCATTTATCAACTACCATGATGTATTTACATCAACTATATGGATCAAGATCCTAATAAATTTGAACGAAGCAACTGCAAAATTTATATCAGTGGTTAACTCTCTGATGCCTGCCAAAACGTAGTTCACTACTGAATTGGCCTTGCTGAATGCAAGACTTGCTGTAAGAAATTATTCATTTTATACCTGTAAGGAAATATCATTCTACAAACAAAAAATGTCCTCAATAACTCATGTACAATAACATATACATAATTATTATACACAGAATGGACAGATTCTTTAGGAGCAGTTTGTCTTTAGATACAAACATTTCTCAGAGAAATTCAGCTCTAACTGTTTTAAAAGTTACATGTTTAATTTTTTTGTTTTCGTGATCCTAATAACCTGTGAAGTAACACTATCTTTAATGTAAATATGCTCTTTCCCCCTTCCTGGTATATCCCAATAGTATGTCAGCTGTAACTAGCCAATCTACTATCTGCAAGAAAAATTCTTCCATAATTCAGTTATATCAAATGTGACATATTTCTTTGAACCACCACACATCTCCAGCTTTTTCTTTATCATTGGCATAAGAAATTACTAAATATCTGCATATCTGGTTTTGTTTGGATTTTTCCAAGTGTGACGAGATGAAGATTTTGCATATTGAAGTTATGGAACTATGACTATCCTGGCCCAAATCTTCCTCTTTCTGATTAATTAAAGCCTTCCAATTTCTTTGCTAATCTGTCAGATAGGAAATTGCTGTCAGAGAGAAGACAAATCCATTAGAACAGTCAAATGTTCTGTAACGGATGCCCTGTGTTGGTTAAATTCAGGCTCTCATGCCTCTACCACTTGACCAAGGGTTCTGCTCTTTTTCTTTCTACGTTTATTTGTGAGAAAGTTCAAGAGGCATTATTCACCTTCAGCTCCCTGCACAGGTTCTTGAATTCCTCTGTGAAATGTGCAATGAGAATAATGTCCACGTTGCTGCTGTGTATCATCAGCAATATTCATTTATCTGTCAAACCCTGAAGTTCATTTCTGTGTTCAGAAGTGTCCTTCTCCTGGCTGATATTTTCCTGTTCCTTCCAAGGCACCTAAGGGTGTTTATTTTTTTTTTAAACACAGCTCAAGTGGCTTCGGATTGTTCTTCTGTTTGAAATTCTATTGGGTAGGTTAATTAGCTTCAATATCATAGACTTGTGCTTTTCATTTATATTCCTTTTGTGCCTGAGTATTCAAGCCCTCACCTTTGATTTAAAAGCAGGGAATAAGACAGTCTAAACTCAGCTGAGGCTTGCATGCATACTATTCTTTGTGTAAAAACTGCTTTTCATCGTTGGCCAAATCATCTTCTCAGGTTATGAGATTCACCTGATCTGAGTTAATCATTGGTTAAAAGTTATTTCCTATAGTACAGAAATTCCCCTTCCCACAGGTTCTTATAAGTTGGCTTTTCTACAAATATGTTTCTTAATATTGTATAATGATTCAATACTTCTAGATATTTAGGTATTTACAGTTTGAAAAAGCACTGTTCTTCATTGTGCAGTGAGTCCATACAGTTAATTTTCATTTCCATTTCCTGAAATTGTCTGTTGTCTTTCTTAACCAGATCAAAGAAGGCAGTTATTTCATACATCACTCTGAAGTTGTACTAAATTATAAAATGAAAATTAACATCCTATTGATCAATAATGGCAAAATAATACCCAATAGTTCTTCTCTGTAAATTACTAAAAAAAAATAATGTTGAATACACAATGTCTCTATTGCAGTGTTTTAATTCAGAGAATGTAAGTAAGATAAAATCGTGAAACCCTGAAGCAGTAAAAACCAGCAGTTTATATTCTATACCTTTGAAAAAGCATAAACAGTACTTAAGATTAGTTTAATTTAGAAATGCCAAACAAAACATATTGTATGTTTCTGTGTAAGGTAAGACATCATTTGATGGTGTGGGGAGAAACTTTATTTGAGGGGGTGTACTTATTTTTTGCTAAAAGGGGTCAACCTTAAAAACACGGTTAATCATCGTTGTACCTATAGACAGCGATGAACTCTAGATTAGATATTACCACTTACAAAAGAGAATTCAAAGCCACAGTTGCTTATCTCTCAAAATGTCAGCTCAGTTTTCCCCAGCAGTCAAAAAAACAACATAGCGTGAAAAATCGTTAGGAAAGAAACTGAGAATAAATCAGAAAAAAACTTTGTGATGTTAACAGTAGCAGGTGAGCCTACATCTTGAATATTATGCACAGCTCTGGCTACTCATCTCACAAAGAAAATCCTGTAACTAGAAAGGTACAGAGAAATCATTAAGGACGATGAAGCATTCTGTGCAAGTGAATTATTTTAAATTCAGTAGACTAGATATTCTAGAAATCAGATATCCTAAACGAAGAGCCCAAGAGCCAAAGAAGTCCACATATCCCAAGCATATGCAGAGAATGAACAGGAAATATTTACTCTCAAAACAGAACTGGGAAGACATGTTAAAAGGTAGCATCTCAAAACAGCAAAAAAGGAAATAAATTCTTTTTTTTTATACAGAGGATGACTGCATTATGCAATGGTTTGCTGAAGTACACCAAAGAAAACAAACATATCAGATATTGAAGGACATCATCTATTGCTGGACATCATGTTTAAGCATAATCGTCTAGATGCAGCCTCCATCTTAAAAGGCTTCAAACTGTTGATTCCCAGAAGCTGAGTAATACCAAAGGATTATTTTTTCCTTAACTAAACCATAAGCATCTCATACTGTTTACACTCAGAATCATCAAGCCAAATGGGGGGGTCTTATTCTCAGACCAATCAAGATACTTTTAAATATTCATGACATAATGTTTCATTATGTTAATTTGGCCTGAATTTCTACTTATTCCATTTGTCATGAGCTTGGGTAGCTCACACTAGTTGGAGTGCATGCAGCTTCTTTCCCTAGAAAAGAAACTCAGAATGAGATAACCTGAACTGGTGAGAAAAGTTCTTTAAAGCTCTGCTATCCTTTTTATTTCTTTTCTTAAGAAATTATAAAAGTATTTAACTCAGAAAAGAAAAACAAAATAAGAAGCAAGAATTTCTTTCTGAAGTAGGTGTGTCTGTATCTTCTAATGGAATAGCTTTGTTATATTCAGAAGTAGGTAACTCTCTTTCCAATGAGTATCTCTAAGCCTTGATATATCCTGCTGGTAGAAAGGTATAAGGTAATTTTTATAGGCAAAGCATTCAGACATTGCAACCAGCAGCTAATATACATGGAGCAATACAGCATCTTTAGACTCCAGAAATGGTTAAGATAGCCAAAGAAGAGCAACATTAGCATTGCATCCATGTTAAAATTAAGATGTTAAAATATGAACAGAAAAGGGAGATTGTGTATTCCAAAGTATTGGCAAAATATCAGATAACTACCTGGCAAGTCTCCTTAGAAGGCAGAAGGTGTATTTCTTTCTGTGAAAAAACATGTAACTCATAAAATTGATTACAAACATAATTTTATTTGGTTATTTTTCATTTACTTTCATATTTCAAGCAAGAAAACAAAACACTCACAAAAGGCTATTTTCCCTCAAGCGAATGTGTGGTCTTGGTGGATTTAGTTTCTTAATTTGGTAGCAACTGTACAAGATAAAGCATGATACTACAAACAATGACAAAGCTATCATTAAGCTTGCATTGGGCTGCTACAGACTGCCACAGCACCAGAAGCTTCATGAGAAACAGGAGCAAGCTGAGAATGTGACCTATATTCATACACAAAATAGGTGATCATTCATTTGAGAATACTTTGCTGACATAAATTTTGGACAGTCTTAAGTAGATCCACCCTTAAGAGCTGAAGAATATATGTGTCTAATCTCCAAGGTCTCTTCTAGAAATGATCTTGTGATCAAATGGCATGTTTGATCATATCTCAATGAAGAATCTAAATAAATCTTTAAAAGTTGTGATTTTGAAAGGATCACATAGTCATCTGTTTGCAGAGGATATCTGCATCCAGCCAGACTGTCTTCAACTACATTGTCTACAACTATGTCTACAGCTATAAGAGGAAGGAAAGGATAAGACTAGGTACTAAAATGTTTTCAGGAAAAAAAAAAAAAATGATTGTAGAAGAACAAATTTTGTATCAACTGCTTTTAAATATCCATGAAAAAGAAGTGTATAGAGGAGAAGTAATCTGTGCCCAGCCTTTTTCAAATAAAAACTTCACATTCCACACCTATGATATCTCCAATAGCATCAGGAAGTTTGGACAGTTTTTAAGGACTGTGTGATGAGGAAAATGCTGCCTATGTTTATACAGACAACTTCTCTGATGCATCCATAGCATGCAAAAGTACTCATAAATCACATTTGTAATTCTAGTGGTACAACTCATGAGGACACCCTTCCATGGGTTGGTCAGAGCAGTTGTAATGACTATAGTCCAGAGACCTGAAACTGTCATAATATATAACAGATAAGTCTTCTTTCCTTTTTTTCACAAGGCTAGAACAAGCTTGCTGCATGGCTGGATTAGATTCATCTGAATGATTTATTCTTTAGACAAACCTGAAAGGCTTGTCTCTTTAGTAGGGAAGGACAATTTTATCTGAGGGCTCAATTGTGGGAAGAATGTACTATCTTCCACTGAGCTTTGTCACACTGAAAAGTTAGAGTCACACTTGCAGGATACCATGGAAGAAGTCTGAGCTAGGAAGGATCAGAATCTGACAATTTCCTCAGGAAAGCATCATTAGGGCTAAAAAAGCAGACGAGGCACTTGAAACAGATGTACTTGGGAGTTAATATTCATCTGAGAAAAAACAAAAGTTGCCCTTGAAGCCCATAACTATACCCTATATATACATATTGGGAAAAGGGGAATGTCCATACCACTTTTTGAGCAGAACACTTCCTCAGATGCTTTGCTATAGCAACCATAAATTTAATAGAAGAGCTGGAAAGTGTTACTTCTCTGTGTTGGAGGGGAAGTTGCTCTGAAACAAGGTTAAACTATAGAAATCATCAAATCACTGTAGCTAAATGAAATTGGACAACACATCTTGTTTGGGTATCACTTAAAAAACAGGAATATATAATACAATTTATATTCATGGTGCCTATATATTTTCAAACAGCTAAACTCTAGGGAACTCACTGTGAAGCACTTCTGTGTGGAAGGAAATTGACTTAAAGAGGGGTGCAGAATGTAAAACAATTAAAAAGAATAATTGGTATGCTTATGATATTTGCATTTCCTATTGACCTTCATTTGCACAAACAGAAAACCTTCTTCAAAATGGTGAAGGGCTCCCTTCAACTTGCCTGTTTATAAAATTTAATTTAACCAAAAACCTTCAAGAGACAAGAAGCTGAAACAAAGTCTATTGCTGATTGGTTTAATGTGAGAAACCTGAAATTGATGTTGACATTTTTGGAACCTGGAGCAATCACTACACTGCATCTCTTAATTGGCTACCCAAGCCTCTCTCTTTCTCTCACACAGTGGTAAACTCATGCTTGCAGCTGTAGGCATCTCCTCGTGTAAATACTTATATAGACAAACCAATCAAGCAAACAAAAGACTCCCCATCCTGGATAATCCAGTTAGTCTTTTAGATAACTATGAGCTTCGCAAATATTCTTGGTAACCTTTTCCATTGTGTGAGAGCATGAAGTATGACATTATTAGCTTAATGTGCCAGCTTGGAAAATGTGTAAGGCATTATAGTACAGTCACAGTATTATCTACTAGATTGAGCCAGGTTTATTAACAGCGACAACCGTAACAACAATAAAAGGCATGCAAAACCAAATTCAGTTATCAGAACCTTATGGGAGGTTTGCAATCATACTAGATTTTTTTTTCTAAAAGATTTACTTTTAGAATTTTCCACGAAAATGACCTGGTACTTTTGTTGGTTTCACTCAATCTCTGTCAAAACCTAGAGAAGTTCAGTAAAATATTATTTTTTATATAGAGTGCCTTTGTCTGATGACAGCATCTACAGTCACTGTCAGACAACATTGGGAGCTGGATTAGAAATTTTGTGATGAGAATTTTTTTCTTAAATCTTGCAAATAAATTCATTCCTATCTGCAAATTCAAAGAAAAATCACCGACCCTTTGTTGTGGTTTAGCCCCGGTCAGCAACTAAGCACCACACAGCCGCTCGCTCACTCCCCCACCCTTGTGGGATGGGGGAGAGAATTGGAAGGGCCAAAGTAAGAAAACTCGTGGGTTGAGATAAGAACAGTTTAATAATTAGAATAAAACAGCAATAATACTAATATAATGAAAAGGAAAATAATGAGCGAGAGAGAGAGGAAACACTAGAAGGAGAGGGAAAGAAAAAAAACAAAACCAAAACTGAACAACAAGCGCTGCAACCGCTCAACCACCCGCCGACCGACGCTGCCGGTCCCCGAGCCACGATCGCTGCCTCCCCCAGCCAATTCCCCCCAGTTAATATACTGGGCATGACGTCACATGATATGGAATATCCCTTTGGCCAATTCGAATCAGCTCTCCTGGTTGTATCCCCTCCCCTCCCGGCTTCTTGTGCACCTGGCAGAGCATGGGAAGCTAGAAAGTCCTTGACTAGTGTAAACACTACCCAGCAACAACTAAAACACCAGGGTGTTATCAACATTATTTACATACCAAGTCTAAAACACAGCACTATGCTAGCTACAGTGAAGAAAATCAACTATCCCAGCTAAAACCATGACAGTATCCACCCCTTATTCCATACCATTTACGTCATGCTCAGGTCTCATACTGTCCAATATGACCTCAATAACCACCACCCGCCTCCCCATCCTTTGATGACATACGTAGATATCATTTATCATTCCCGTAGTCTATGGACCATCCCTGTAGAACATTTGTAGAGGGTCCACACATGTCCATTGAGTTCATTCAGTCCATAACTTTGGGCTCCATCTATCGTAACAGTCTTTCAAGGCCGGAGAGATGGTCTGCGTGGTGTTGGATTGTTGCATGCTGAAGCCAGTCTTTGTTCCACCACCGCTACACGTTGCTTGGTTCAATCAAAGTTCATTCTTCATTAATTTTGGAAATTCTTACTATGATACCATTGATACGGCATATAGCAACCATAGGAGTGATGACATACAATATCATATAGCAATTAACAGCATACCGTTCAGTTCATTGGCTATTTTCACCCAAAATCAAATCCCCTTGAGGCACACATCGAACTCCTCCATCCTCCCGCATTACCCACCAAGTGCACCCAGGTCCTCGAGCAAAAGCAATCCCACGAATGGGTTTGCCTTTGCCCGAGACAGGAATAACCCAGACGGTTTTCCCCAGCATATTTTTTACATGCACTACAGGGACTTTATCCCCTTCCACAGTACGTAAGAGTCCTGACTGGGCAGGCCCAGCTCGATTGGCAGATCCCCTAGTGTTGACTAACCAGGTGGCTTTTGCTAAATGTGTATCCCAGTGTTTGAATGTCCCACCCCGCATTGCTCTCAGTGTAGTCTTTAACAGTCCATTGTATCGTTCAATTTTCCCAGAGGCTGGTGCATGATAGGGGATGTGATACACCCACTCAATGCCATGCTCTTTGGCCCAGGTGTCTATAAGGTTATTCCGGAAATGAGTCCCGTTGTCTGACTCAATTCTTTCTGGGGTGCCATGTCGCCATAAAACTTGTTTTTCAAGGCCCAGGATAGTGTTCCGGGCGGTGGCATGGTGCACGGGATATGTTTCCAGCCATCCGGTGGTTGCTTCCACCATTGTAAGCACATGGCGTTTGCCTTGGCGGGTTTGTGGCAGTGTGATATAATCAATCTGCCAGGCCTCCCCATATTTATACTTCAGCCATCGCCCTCCATACCACAGAGGTTTTATCCGCTTGGCTTGCTTGATTGCAGCGCATGTTTCACATTCATGGATGACCTGTGCAATAGTGTCCATGGTCAAGTCCACCCCTCGGTCACGAGCCCATCTGTATGTTGCATCTCTTCCTTGATGGCCTGAGGTGTCATGGGCCCACCGAGCTATAAATAGTTCACCTTTATGTTGCCAGTCTAGATCTACTTGAGCCACTTCAGTCTTAGCAGCCTGATCCACCTGTTGGTTGTTCTGATGTTCTTCAGTGGCCCGACTCTTGGGGACATGAGCATCCACATGACGTACCTTCACAACCAGGTTCTCCATCCGGGCAGCAATATCTTGCCACAATGCAGCAGCCCAGATGGGTTTGCCTCTGCGCTGCCAGTTGTTCTGCTTCCACTGCTGTAACCACCCCCACAGGGCATTTGCCACCATCCATGAGTCAGTATAAAGATAGAGCACTGGCCATTTTCCTCGTTCAGCAATGTCTAAAGCCAGCTGGATGGCCTTTACTTCTGCAAACTGGCTTGATTCACCTTCTCCTTCAGCAGTTTCTGCGACTTGCCGTATAGGACTCCATACAGCAGCCTTCCATCTCCGATGCTTTCCCACCAGACGACAAGATCCATCAGTGAACAGGGCATATTGCTTCTCATTTTCTGGCAGTTTATTATACAGTGGGGCCTCTTCAGCACGTGTCACCTCCTCCTCTGGTGACATTCCAAAATCTTTGCCTTCTGGCCAGTCCATGATCACTTCCAAGATTCCTGGGCGACTGGGGTTTCCTATTCGAGCCCGTTGGCTGATCAGTGCGACCCACTTACTCCATGTAGCATCAGTTGCGTGATGTGTAGAGGGGACCCTCCCTTTGAACATCCAGCCCAGCACCGGCAGTCGAGGTGCCAGGAGGAGCTGTGCTTCAGTACCGATCACTTCTGAAGCAGCTCGAACCCCTTCATATGCTGCCAATATCTCTTTTTCAGTTGGAGTGTAGCGTGCTTCGGACCCTCTGTATCCCCGACTCCAGAACCCTAGGGGCCGACCTCGGGTCTCCCCTGGTGCTTTCTGCCAGAGGCTCCAGGTAGGGCCATTCTCCCCGGCTGCAGTGTAGAGCACGTTTTTTACATCTTGTCCTGCCCGGACTGGCCCAAGGGCTACTGCATGAACTATCTCCTGCTTTATCTGTTCAAAGGCCTGTCGTTGCTCAGGGCCCCATTTGAAATCATTCTTCTTCTGGGTCACTTGATAGAGAGGGCTTACAATCAGACTGTAATTTGGAATATGCATTCTCCAAAAACCCACAACGCCTAAAAAAGCTTGTGTTTCCTTTTTGCTAGTTGGTGGAGACATGGCTGTTATTTTGTTGATCACATCCATTGGGATCTGCCGACGTCCATCTTGCCATTTTATTCCCAAAAACTGAATCTCCTGTGCAGGTCCCTTCACTTTACTTTGTTTTATGGCAAAACCAGCCTTCAGAAGGATTTGGACTATTTTCTTCCCTTTCTCAAAAACATCTTCTGCTGTGTTGCCCCACACGATGACGTCATCAATGTACTGAAGGTGTTCCGGAGCTCCACCCTGTTCCAGTGCAGTATGGATCAGTCCATGGCAAATGGTAGGGCTGTGTTTCCACTCCTGGGGCAGTCGATTCCAGGTGTACTGGACGCCCCTCCAAGTGAAAGCAAACTGTGGCCTGCACTCTGCTGCCAAAAGGATTGAGAAGAATGCATTAGCGATATCAATTGTGGCATACCACTTGGCTGCCTTTGACTCCAGTTCGTATTGAAGTTCTAGCATGTCCGGCACGGCAGCACTCAGTGGCGGAGTGACTTCATTCAGGCCACGATAGACTACTGTTAGTCTCCACTCTCCATTAGACTTCCGCACTGGCCATATGGGACTGTTAAAGGGTGAACGGGTCTTACTGATCACTCCTTGGCTCTCCAGTCGCCGAATGAGCTCACGGATGGGAATCAGGGAGTCTCGGTTGGTGCGGTATTGCCGCCGGTGCACTGTTGTGGTGGCAATTGGCACCTGTTGTTCTTTGACCTTCAGCAACCCCACAACAGAAGGGTCCTTCAAAAGACTGGGCAAAGTAGACAGCTGTTTAATTCCCTCCGTCTCCAAGGCAGCTATACCGAAAGCCCACCTGTACCCTTTTGGGTCCTTGAAATACCCTCTCCTGAGGTCGTCTATGCCAAGGATGCACGGAGCCTCTGGGCCAGTCACAATGGGGTGCTTTTGCCACTCATTCCCAGTTAGGCTCACTTCAGCCTCCAATACAGTTAGCTCTTGGGATCCCCCTGTCACTCCAGCAATACAAATGGGTTCTGCCCCTACATAGTTTGATGGCATTAGGGTGCACTGTGCACCGGTGTCCACTAGAGCCTTATACTCCTGTGGATCAGATGTGCCAGGCCATCGGATCCACACAGTCCAGTAAACCCGGTTGTCCCTTTCCTCCACCTGGCTGGAGGCAGGGCCCCTCTAATTCCAATTGCAGAATTCGCAACCCACTTCTTGTGAATGGGAATCAGAAGTCTCTCTATTAAGATCACGGATAGAATCAGTGCTTCTACTCCTCTGTCTGGGGAACTGCCTACTGGAAACTGGAGCAGCAACTCTCCTGGAGGTCCCCCCTTGAGTGGTTGTTTTTCCTTGCAACTCACGTACCCGTGCCTCCAGGGTCGAGGTAGGTTTTCCATCCCACTTCCTCATGTCCTCTCCGTGGTCACGCAGGTAAAACCATAGGGTGCCCCGTGGTGTGTATCTTCTCTCTTGAGCAGAAGGACGCTTACTCCTAATGGCCGAGATACTGGTCCGTACAGGTAGGGAGTAGGACATATCTTCTTTGAATTGCTGGAACTCCCGGGACAACAATTTCTCCACAGCTGAGACGAGGGAGGAAGAGACATGTGCTTCATAATCCCGGAGTTTATCAATCACATCCCCTACCGTTGGTGCCTCTTCATCTTCCCAGGACATTACTGCCAGGGAGTTTACATGGGATGATGGTGCGCTGTGTACAAACTTCCGCCACATGGGTCGTGTGCACTGGGTTTCATCTGGATCTTTGGATGACTGTTCACTACCCAGGTCACCATAAATCACCTCAAGCACAGCTAATTCTCTCAAGTACTGGATACCTTTCTCCATGGTGGTCCATTTTCCAGGGCGATATAGAACATCTTCCTTGAAGGGATACCTTTCTTTCAGAGCAGACAGGAGTCGCCTCCAGAGGCTGAGGCCTTGTGTCCCTTTTCCAATTGCTTTGTCAATGCCCCCATCCCTAGAAAGGGATACCAGTTGTTTGGCTTCCTTACCCTCTAATTCCAGGCTACTGGCCCCGTTATCCCAGCATCGGAGCAACCAGGTGACAACATGCTCACCTACATGACGGCCAAAATCTTTTCGTATATCTCGCAGCTCACTTAAGGATAGGGATCGGGTAGTTTCCATCTCTTGTACGAGTTCTTCCTCTTCCTTCTCCTCTCCCCGTGATGGTCCTACTTCTCCATCATCCTTTTCTATACGAGTTGACTTTCTCTTTAAAGATTTCTTCTTTTGTATAGGGGCAACTGATACTGGCACGGGTTGATTCTCCGATTCAGCTTCAGTGTCCGTCATGGGTGTTTGAGTGGTCACAGTGCCTGTCATCGGGCTTGGAGCAGCCGCAGTGCCTGTTGTGGGGGTTTGAGTGGCCACAGTGCCTGTCGTCGGGCTTGGAGCTGCTGCAGCGCCTGTTGTGGGGGTTTGAGTGGCCACAGTGCCTGTCGTCGGGCTTGGAGCTGCTGCAGTGCCTGTTGTGGGGGTTTGAGGGGCCACAGTGCTTGTCGCTGGGCTTGGAGTATCCGCAGGGCCTGTCGTTTTCCCTTGGTGGTACTGAATACTGTTGAATAGGGCTCGGTAGGCATGGGCCAGGCCCCAACACATTGCAATGATTTGTATCTCTCTGGAATTGCTAGGGTGACAACATACTTCCTCCAAATATTCTACTAATTTTTCAGGATTCTGCACTTGTTCAGGGGTGAAGTCCCAAAACACTGGAGGTGCCCACTGTCTCAGGCATTTGCCCGTACTATCCCACATACCCTGCCACCCATAATTATCGAGCCTTGGAGCAGATCTCTGGATGATATTCTTGAATTGCTTATTAACCTTAGACAAAACCGAAACAATCTGCCATAGGAATATCAACAGCTGTATCTTAACTACCCAAGGATGTTCAAGATACTGAAAAGTTGTTGTAATGAAGGAGGAGACATTACAGAAGATGGTAGCTAAGGTGCCATTCTGTATTTCCTCCATAAAGAACCTCTCAGAAGAGGAGGTATAATTGCTAATTGTCTCCATGAGGTGGTACCCGAAGTACAGTAACGGCTTCCATGCAAGACCCAAATAACC
Source organism: Morus bassanus (assembly GCA_031468815.1). NCBI lineage: Eukaryota > Metazoa > Chordata > Aves > Suliformes > Sulidae > Morus > Morus bassanus. Next base: position 80,398,741 of record CM062568.1, read on the forward strand.
GATAAAACTCAAGGCCAGTGTTTTAATAACAAATCTCCTAGGCAAAACATCTCTAACCACTGCGGAGCACAGCAAACTACAAAACCCAATGCCAATCTTTAACATGTACTTCAAAATCAGCATGGTGTAGGCCTGACTAACTAATATCGAGAACAGATGAATCAATGCTGTGACCAGCAACTGTTATTATCTCAAACCCTTCGTGCCCCACGTTGGGCGCCAAAAAGGACTGTTGTGGTTTAGCCCCGGTCAGCAACTAAGCACCACACAGCCACTCGCTCACTCCCCCACCCTTGTGGGATGGGGGAGAGAATCGGAAGGGCCAAAGTAAGAAAACTCGTGGGTTGAGATAAGAACAGTTTAATAATTAGAATAAAACAGCAATAATACTAATATAATGAAAAGGAAAATAATGAGCGAGAGAGAGAGGAAACACTAGAAGGAGAGGGAAAGAAAAAAAAACAAAACCAAAACTGAACAACAAGCGCTGCAACCGCTCAACCACCCGCCGACCGACGCTGCCGGTCCCCGAGCCGCGATCGCTGCGCTCCCCCAGCCAATTCCCCCCAGTTAATATACTGGGCATGACGTCACATGATATGGAATACCCTTTGGCCAATTCGAATCAGCTCTCCTGGTTGTATCCCCTCCCCTCCCGGCTTCTTGTGCACCTGGCAGAGCATGGGAAGCTAGAAAGTCCTTGACTAGTGTAAACACTACCCCGCAACAACTAAAACACCAGGGTGTTATCAACATTATTTACATACCAAGTCTAAAACACAGCACTATGCTAGCTACAGTGAAGAAAATCAACTATCCCAGCTAAAACCATGACACCCTTGTAGTAGACTGTCAATATGGATGTAAAAAATGTCTCACAGGGAATGTGTAAATACCATAGAATCATAGAATTGTATAGGTTGGAAAAGACCTTTAAGATTATCGAGTCCAACAGTTAACCTAGCACTACCAAGTCCACCACTAAACCATGTCCCTAAGCATCACATCTACACATCTTTTAAATACCTCCAGGGATGGGGACTCAACCACCGCCCTGGGCAGCCTGTTCCAATCTTTGACAACCCTTTCAGCTGAGAAATTTTTCCTACTAACCAATCTCAACCTCCCCTGGTGCAATTTGAGGATGTTTCCTCTTGTCCTATCACTTGTTACTTGCGAGAAGAGACCAACACCCACCTCACTACAACCTCCTTTCAGGTAGTTGTAGAGAATGATAAGGTCTCCCCTCAGTCTCCTCTTTTCCAGACTAAACAACCACAGTTCCCTCAGCTGCCTCTCATAAGACTTGTTCTCCAGACTCTTCACCAGCTTTGTTGCCCTTCTCTGGACACACTCTAGCACCTCAATGTCCTTCTTGTAGTGAGGGGCCCAAAACTGAACACAGTATTCAAGATGCGACATCACCAGTGCTGAGTACAGGGGCATGATCACTTCCTTACACCTGCTGGCCACACTATTTCTGATACAAGCTAAGATGCTGTTGGCTACCTTGGCCACCTGGGAACACTACTGGCTCATATTCAGCTGGCTATGATTAGGTTTGGGAACTGTCCCTAGGAAGATGTTCAGTTCCAGAATTTTTCATCTTATTGTGTAGATCTGTGCTTCCCATCGAATAGAGAGGAAATCCCAACCAAACAAAAAAGACCAGTAGCTCCTTCCAATACAAGGCTTCTTTTCTGGAAAATGAAACTCTAAATAGCTTTGTGATAGCTGCACTAGTAGAAATACACAGATACTTAACTGAATGAATGTTTGTGTGAATGTCCACTTACATCAGGTATAAGTCGTTTGGAGAAATATTTTCAGTCTATTCTTAAAGCTTATTTTTTTCCAGAAGCAGAGGTATTGATTGTTGGAAATTATTACTTAAAAAAAATTAATCTGTGAAAGTGATTAAGTTTAGAAAGTTACACCAGGCAGTGGGGTCTAAAGAACTTTAAGTTGTCACAGTAACCATTTTTTTTGTTTATAATAGGAACTTTGGTCATAAAGCATCTGAGTTTTACTATTTTAAAATAAGCTTACTTAATGAATTAAGAAATGAACTTGCTGCACCTAGACTACAAAAGGCAAATTAATTTTTCTTTGTTTCCTTCTGTAGCTTTTCTTGGCAATACTTTCTTTTCAGAGCTCTTCAGAAATGTACATTGCTTTTCTACCTCTTAGAATTAGGATTTGGGGATTTTCAGCAGATCTGCTTCACTATTCAGATACCACAAAACTTATTCACGGTGTGGAAGAGACAACCCAGACTTTTTATTAAAAAAATTGCCAGTGAGCAAATAAAAATAGAATTTCAACAGCTTAAACTCTAGCTACATGATAGATCTAAAGAAATAACCATAAACAGAACTTCCACCTGTAGTGATATGTAGTAAGCTGCTTTGACTGTGTCTGCTGAAAACCTTAACAATCTGAAAGAAAACAGGAACACTGGCAAAACATGTAAAGTTTGCAGACATTGCTGGAGTGATAACAAAAAAAGGTAGGTTATTTCCTTTGGCTAAGACACATTCATGCATGTGTTTCAATACAGTTAAATATAAAGGCATAATCTGGGAACTAAAAACACACCTCTCACCTGTAGAAAGTGAAACTACGTTTCAGATATCAGCAGGAAAGACATGGTGATTTTGATAAGTGACATGAGGAGGGTGGGACCATAATAAAACAATGTAATTTAGTCTGTAATTAGATATTGAAATTACTGAAATGCACATGCTGCACGTGATGCAGACCACTGAGACAATTAAAAGAAGGCATTAAAAGAAGCTATGTAGAAAGCTTCACTGTGTGTGTAGGCAATTCACAATTTGCTAAACCTAGAGCCAGCTACTGAAATAGGAAATTTCCATTAGGAAATTGTAGTATTCCTGCATAAATGTGGTGTAGTAAAAAACCATTACAATCATCTTCAATATTTCACACCTCTCTATTGGGATGCAAACTCTGAATCAAGGTAGGCTACATTTCTAAAACTGTGGTTTTGATTCACCAGATGTGATAAGCTTGAAACAGGAATCACTTGGCAAGAGATTGTTGATAAACAAGAGTTCATGCTAAAGTAAAATAATATTCACCCTTATATTTTTTAATCTAATAATCCATGAAAGTATGAAGTAGTGATACAAATTATGTTGTTTAGCTAGTAAAGCAGAATTCAAGATAATCACTCCATAGCAAAGAGTTTATTTCTTCATTATATCTATTTAGATTGTTCTCCCACACTTCTTCTTTCATTGGCAAATTCAACCTCTTCTGTAGTCTCCCAGGAAAATCTTAGAAAGATATCATCCTACAAGCATGACTGAAAGGAAGCCTCCAGTGTTTTTAATCCTTTTGACATCTGTGACATCTGTTTCACACTCTTTTGTTAAGTAAGCTGTGAAAACTATTGACCTAAATGTGAGCTGTATACACTTGTTTTGGACCATGTTAACAAAACAGAGTTCAGTCACTCTGTCAAGAAATTTTTCTCTTCTTACACCAAAAAATGATTTCAGCTAAAGCACTTCATTTAGAACATATATAGATATACACAAAATAATTATATTTGTAGATATATATGTGGAAAAAACCAACAACACCCCTCCCCCTCAAGTATTCTGTTTTCTTCTGTTGTAGTCTAGAATTTTTGCCTAAGCCAGTGTCTCACAACTAGGTTGGAGGAATAATAAAATTAAGATGTTTACAAATTGTTTTAACTCCTGTAGCTTGGAAGTCAATTTTTACATTCTTAGATGCAAAGATTTATTTCTGATTAATGAAAATCACTTTTGATTTTCTAGATCATCCTCTACTTATGACTTAATGCAGTCTGTATTTTTCATAAAAATAACTGTTGCCCTTTCATATAGATGACGTGGAAGGGGAGATAAAACAGAAGAATCTTTCAGAGGTGAAAAGTGGAACAGGAAGAAAATAAGACATGCAAAAGCAGTTGGTGGGGAGGAACAATCATTACTGTGGTTTCTCATTCTGGAAGATATACATATAATAATGTCATATGGGAATGACTACTGTATGAACTTTTTGAAGCTACATGGAGTTGGAATGGGCTGCTGTTCTTAAAACAGAAACCCTTTTAAGAATGAAACCTTCAACACACCTAATGGCTTGTTCCTCCTTCACCCTAAGGTTTAAGCCATAGCTCTATCATTTATGTAGTTCAACTAAGCAGAGCAGAACTCATGAGAGAGATTCAAAGATCTTGACATTTTATTACATTACATTCTCAATTTCAAAACCAACCCAACTCTTCTCAAGCCAAAAGGTGTCTAGGATAAATTTTCCTGAGAATACTTGAGATATTAAAGAAATCCACAAATCTCTTGCATTCTTTTGAAAATAATTCCAATAGTGAAAACCAGTAATCCTCATACATGCTGTTTATTATGAATAGTCTGTCTCAATTTATATGTCTTTCCTTTAGGTGTGAGATTTTATGTATTTTATATTATACATTCCTTAGTAGTTTTCTCTTAGCCCATGTTCAAAAGCAAAACTGGTCAGCCTTTAATCCTCACAAATACCCCTCTGGTGAGTATATTATGTCAGGGACTATGCCATGATTATTCTGATAAATCTGTATTAAAAACACCTCTGTGGACTGAAACTTTCAATTGCAAACACAGGAGAAAATAAAATAATCTTTAGATACCAGACACTGAGTGGATTTCATTGTGATTTTTCATGGTGAGGTAACATAATAAGACCATCAATGTTTCACTAACACTGAAGAACTCTCAGACATGCTGCCAGAAACAGCATCTTTTCTAAAATACAAATGCAATTTTTTAAAAAAAGAATTAATATTACTCAGCTTAGTCTGATGCACTAACAGCAAAATATTTCTTCCTGATGATTTTTTAAAGTCATAATAACAAAACCCAATAAAAAATAATAACAAAGAAAGCTTCTAAAGAGTAAAATAACATTCGGCAAGCTCTTACCTTTCACTTTAAAGCTTTGTATTCACTAGTGCAATTGAGAAATCTGTCGATATTTTAAGGAGTTTGACATGGGGGAGAAGAGCAATATCAAAATCAAAGGCTGAGATTCTATTCTACTACAATTTCAGTTTCTCAATGCAAGCTATCCAAATCTGATGAGTTTTCAAATTTGGCCTGGAAATATTGTAGACAAAAGAGGTCCTTGTGACACAGGCAATGTTTTCAACCTTTTCATAAACTCAGAAAAGCATTTTTGGATCTTCTATGATATCTTCTGTCAAAAGCTTCTGTATTTTTTAAATATACTCTCCTAACTTGCCTGAATATTGGAAAGGGTGTCTTTAATTTTAAATGTAATAGGATGTTTGAATTATGTTTCTTTTAATTCGTATTTGTTTGGAAGTTGTTCTTGAAAGTGGAATCACAGAGGAAATATGAGATAAAGATGTCAACACAACATATTAAATTGATGGTTTTCTATATATACTCTGCTCTTGTAATTCTTGATTGTTTGCAAGAATAGGGTTTTTATGGTAAACTTTGCTGCAAGTGTATAACTCCTGACTTTGTTATTTAAGGCCATGGTAGACAAAAAAAGAATTAATTTAATATAGATTGCTAGTTCGTTTAGTAAAGTGACAGAACATGTAGCAAATTACATGACCTGTGTGAAACTCTTCTTTGAATTTTGTGGCACAATAATTTGCCTGTGTCAGTTTACTGACTGGCACTTTTTACAAAAATGACAAGTTGGAGTTTGCAGTTTTATCTTCATCTAAAAGTAAGAAACCATTTTCTCATCTTTATAGTTGTAAAAGACATTCTGAACAAATATGACTCAAGAATAACCAGAGAATGATGTCTGTCAGTTTTAACCTGAGACACTAAACCCTAGTTATTAAAATGTTATCTCTTCCCATACCTCAATAATTCTTTCATATGTATATTAATTTATTATAGCTTCTGCAGGTTCAAATGTAAATGTTTCAAACCTCAAATTCTCCTCATACAAACTAACTTTCTGTTCCTATACCATCCTCCTCACCTTTTAGCTAAGGAAAAGGTTTTATGAAAAAGGTGGGCTTGTTGACCAACTGGGTAGTGACATAAGAGGCCCTTGATGCTCCTCTGACTATGCACTGAAGCCATTCAAAGACATAAGGCATCAAAAGCTAACATTATAATAAAGAGTCAATAGTTTCTTGAATGTTTGGAGCCCTAAATCACTTCAGAATCAAACCACTGCCAATGCCAGCAGGTGGAAGGAGGTAGGAAAGATTATCCAAGAGTGCAAAGAGCCAGAGGGATTGAATCATTCAGCAATTATTTGCTTTTGGATCAGCACAGCTCTGTGGCAAATCACAATAGGCTGAAAAGTCCTAGTTGGAAAATTTGTACCCCTTCAGTGTGGATTAAAGAGAGGCAGGCTTCTACAGAATGATTCAGGTCTCAGGCAATCTCAATCACCTCTGAATGAACCTGTCTCTTTCCTTACTGAGTAAGACTACCAAATGCAGCTCCTGAATTTAGTGTCTAAGGTTGGGTGGAAGGAATTGAGACCTGCCCTCTACCTCTGGCTTTCAAAATGTTTTATTATCTGTGTTCTCTTTTTCCTCCATTATTTGTTTAGCATGCAGGAATCAGGGTTAATTTGAGATGGATTCACTGTTAAACCAAAGTAATTCTCCATGTCTTCACCAGAGAGAAAATCAGGGAAAATTTACTGCTTTTTCAAAATTGTCATTAAAGTCAAAACAATGTTCATGACTGCAGAAAATCTCACACTCACTATAGTGCTATAACCTCTTTCCTTTAACAAACAGTACAATCTAAATGAAGGGCTTCAAGTCATAATTATTGCACCTTGTTCAGCAATTAAAAGGGAATTGCAAAAGAGATACTATGGCATATGTCACAATTAAACATACATTTTACAATAGTATTTTTGCTCCTAATTCTTTCTTATAATGATGCTGATCAAAGCAATAGTAGGAAGTGAAAATTGTCTTTAAATAGAGGTGCCTAACCTTTAGCACAGACAACTTGCAGTTTCTTAAATCAAATCAAATCTTTATGTGACTAGAAAATTAATTAAAGCACTATGTTTTTATGCATATGAAACCTAGGAGCAGTGCTGTAGTGCATAATGAGACAATCTTAAGACTCTAGCTTATACACAGGCATCTTTCCCATCACAGATGTTTTATGCCTGTGGAGACATGTATTTTGACAACCATATTCTGCTCTAAAAGCTTTGAAAATAGAGCCAACAACAGACAAGCCAACAACAACAAGTGGCTCTGTGATAGGTTCATGATCACCGCAGATGAGAAAAAGTGAACGCATAATGGCAAAATTACACATCCTTTTCACATTGGAAAGTAACTGTTACATATGCACACTACATTTATTTGTTGGAAGATGTTTCTCTTGCGCTCTGTTTCAAGAACAGAGTGGTTATGTTTTGATCACCACTGTGGTTCCAGTTTGAGATTGTTACCCTAGTATCACAATGCTTCCACTGAGACCTGCGTTAACTTCTCTTGGAAATGCTCAGTATGCGCCTCGGGTTTTTTTCTATACATTGAACTCTGTCAGAGTTTCAGTCAAACCCGGAACCAAGTTCAGTTGAAATATCTACTATCTACATCCATATACTCACCTACGCAATTTCAGCAAACTGTCATGTTTCCTTTCTTTAAAGATATTCAGGGTTCTTTAGTAAAGTCTTTTAGCTTTAGTTGCTGCTGCACAATCTCAAGATCTTTTAAGAGTTTTCCTCTCAGCAAGGCACGTATCAATCATACAGCAAAATTGCATGCTTCTATGTCTTATCGACATCCAAATTAACCTTTATGTTCTATTGTACGTTGAAAGAATAAAAGGGGGTTCCTGTGCCTACAGGGTTCATACAATTAGGACTACCAAAAAGATTATCTCAGGTGAAGTTGAAAAATATGTCTTTTTGTATGATGGTGATGAAGAAGAGGAAGAATGTGGAACATTTATTTTATAACTCCAAAATAATATCAGAGGGCCAGGACCTCAGAAAACCTTTCTTTAAGCAACAAAGAAAAGAAAATTAATGTTTTGTTGCATGTGAACTGTCCCTGTGTGCCATTGTTTGCCTCTCACAGTGCCAGCAATATCATAAACTACAAGGTGTATTTTTTGTTTGATGTAGCACATTACTAGAGCCACTGAACCAAAACATCATGAGCCAAGCAATCTGCAGCAGACTTTACTTGTTATCAGATTCTTCAATTTCTTCCAATTACTGAAAAATCCCTTCCTAAATTTCTTTTAAAAAAATATGTTAACACAAATAAACTGTTACTTAGAACAAGTTTTAAATGTCTAATTTTCCAATTGCAGTCTTTCATAGCCCTTCGATCAAACTGCTGTGACAAAAATCACAAGTTGTCCCTACCTCTCCTCCATGTCACCACCATACCACCAACTAACTGCAAATACAATAGTCAATATATTTCATCTAGGAATAAATGAAAAGCCTGTAATTTTCAAGGTCTAGATTTTCTCTTTAGTAATGTTATGTAGTGGCAACAGTAAGATTTCTAGTAGAGATTCAGGAAAAAAAAAACCAACATTTTCCTTTCTTTTTGGATACAGTGTAAGAAACAGTTAATCACATATTTTCTTTTTTTGTTTGTTTGTTGTTAGTTTCAGAACAAAAGAAATAAAAACTGTTAAACACAATCCACGCTAGTCATACAGTTCATATAAGAGTAAGGAGGTAATAGAAGCTAATGGACTAACCCACCAACTCAAGACTCAAGACAAGACACCTTTATTTTTGATTTTGTCACAACATCCTTAAGTCATTTAACCACTGTATGATGTTTTTGCATTAAAAACTGGCATAATAATTATCATTTTACAGGATCATTATGCTTTCATACTGACAGTGAAGACCTAAATATTAATTACAGTTAAGGATAGCCCTCACATCAGTAGTATCCAACCTCACAATGATCCAGTCCTACATAGGGTATACTACACCATAGCTCAGAGGCAGTAGTACCAGTAATACAAGCCAGTGTGAAACTGTACCATCCATTTTGTGCATGTTTATGTTGATACAAGTTCTGCATAGGCATAAATATACCCAGAGCACAGTACTGAAATGCAGCTGATGGTGGAAATGAATGTGAATAGTATCACTAAAGCAAGCTACATCCAGCTTATGCAGATGCACACCACTAAATGCACAATATTCGGAGCAGAAAGTGAAGAATACCCTGTGTAACCTGAAACTGCCATTAATATTCATAACAGAATATAATGATACATAAAACTAAACTTTAATCAACACCACACACCTCTTTAGTGGTAAATGACCCTGCATGGAAAAAGTAAACCATCTCCTGAATTGAAAACAAAGCTTCCTTTTATCTTGTTCATTTTCAGACCCACTAATGATCACTAAATCCTAGGCAACTAATGGTGTGAAACAATTTAAGTGCTAATCAGACATCAGTAGAAGGAAAAGCTTAGTGACAACCTGCGGTGGTGATGTCTAATCTGTGTTCATTCGTGATCAAATTCTACCCTGACATTCCAGTATTGTCACTGAAAAAGTACAAAAATCTCGTGTGCAACATTAAAACATCATTTACATTGCTTTTAAGCCTTTGTGTTAGATGAAGTAAAGGGAAAAAAAGGAATAAAAGAAAAACCAGAAAACCTAAGAAGGCATAAGAGGAAGTTAGGAACTGGAATGTGTCCCTGTAGATTTTACAACTGGGCTATGAAAATCCTTTAACTGGAAAGCAGATTTTCATCTGAGTAATGTCAATCTGAGTTGTGGGTGTCAGATTTTCAAATAATGGTCAACCACAATAATGTATTTTGTGGAAACTTATCAGTTTCACAAACTTCTGAGCAAATCCTTCTTACATGGCATGTATCAAGTACCTGTGATATTCCTGCTAACTTGCACCATGTGCTCAACGGGAAGTTTTCACACTTAAAGCTGAGAGAAGCAGAGTGGACACACCAAACACACGTACAGTGATTCTGTTTCAGGGCAAATTGTAGTAAATAAAATAGCCCTCAAGGTTTTTATAATATGTTGGAGGCCTTTGTAACTCCAAATGGAAAAATAAAATACATTAGAAATACTTCTGTAAGAGGAAAAAATAATGAAACAATTAAGTATTCTTATTTTTCATTCCAGATGAGACATAGTAGTAAAAACTTTGGTTAAATATTAGAATTTTGAGTTTTTCTAGCTCTTCAGCAGAAGTTTTCTAATTTACAAAAACTTTAATATCTGCAATCATTTGTATATGTATTTAATTGTATCTTTTACCTGAATTGACAGATTCTCCACCAGAAAGCAAAATTAGAAAAAGGTCACTCTTTAAAAAAAAATATATTCTGTTTATAATATGCAAAGATCAAGGCTGTGCTACTGGAGAGAGAAAGCTATTACGGCAGTTACATCTCAGAAAAGAGTTTGTAGTTGTCACTGGCAGTTCTTTGAAATCATCAGCTTAATATATAGCAGTAACCCAATAATTAACAAATCTCCAGTATTAACAGAAATGGGACTGAGAACAAGACATAGGTTTATACAAAATTTTGGTTCACCAATATCTCTCCTGCTCTCTGATATGTAGAGCTCTGGTCTTCACCTCTCAGGAAAGACACGGTGGAATTACAGAAAGTACAGAAAAGAGCAACTAAAATGAATAAGGGGATAAAGAATTTACCTTTTAAGAAGGGAATAAAAAAGTTGTGAATCTCTGTAGAGAGAGAAGGGTGAGAGAGGGTATGACTGAGGCTTACAAAACCAAAAAGTCAGTGAGTAAAGTTAATGCAGAACTGCTGTTCATCAAATATCACAGCACTAGAAGTAGAGAATGTGCATTGAACCTAGCTGGAAATCTACCTAAAATAGAGTTTTTTGTTAAAAAAGTACATTTTTAATACAGCGTGTGTTAAACTTTTGTAATTTACTGTTACAGCAGATTGTGGAGGCAGGAAGAGAAGGTTCAAAAGGTGTGAAATTTCTGAATTGGATATCTGTAAATAGACAGTAAAGTGAGAAAGTAGAAATGTATTGTCTATTCTATCTACACTATTGATAGTAAGCCCAGGGTAGTTCAAAAAATGGCTGGAAAATTTTGGTGTTCCTAAAAAGGTCCTTCTAAATGACATTGTTGCAGATAGACTATCAGCCTAGGTAGACTGTTATTTTGACCTAGCAGGACACTATAGTTCTTATCACAGAATTTTCTATGCAGATGAAACACAGGGAAATCTTTCCTTGAACTACAGAAATGGAAGAGCATGCATTTCTAAAACCAGTTCTAGTAACTTTAATTACATCCTCTAGTAGCTTTAATTACATCCTTTTGAAAGTTTTTTCATGGAATCATAGAATATACTGAGTTGGAAGGGACCCACGAGGATCATCGAGTCCAACTCCTGACTCCACACAGGGCGACCTAAAAGTTAAACCATATATCTAAGAATGTTGTCCAAACTCTTCTTGAACAGACAGGTTTGGAGCCATGACCTCTTCCCTGGGGAGCTTGTTTCAGTGCTTGACCACCCTCACAGTGATGAACCTTTTCCTAATATCCAATCTGAACTTACCCCGACACAGCTTTAAGCTATTCCCCCATGTCCTGTCACAAGACATCAGAGAGAAGCTATCAGCATCTCTGTCTCTGCTCCCCTTCCTAAGGAAGCTGTAGACAGCAATGAAGTCTCTTCTGTAGTATCCTAGTATCCTCAGCTGCTCCTCACAAGTCTTCATGCCCTCTAGTCCTTTCACTATCTTTGTTGCCCTCTTTTGGATACATTCTAACATTTTCATATCCTTCTTATACTGCGGAGCCCAAAACTGCAGACAGTATTTGAGGTGAGTCTGCACCAATTCTGGGTATAGCAGGACAACCACTTCTTTCAATCAATAATCTATACAGTGCTTAATGCACCCAGGGTATGGTTGGCCTTTTTGGCCACCAGGGCACATTGTTGACTCATATTGAACTCACCATCAACCTAAACCCCCAGAGCCCTTTCTGCAGGGCTGCACTCTAGCCTCTTGTCCTCCACTCTATATGTACATTCAGGTTTACACCCTCCCAGGTGAAGAATCATTTGTCCTTGTTAAATTTCATATGGTTGGTGATTGCCTAGATCTCTCAGTTATTAAGACCTCTCTGTCAGGCCTCTCTACCCTCAAGGGAATCAATGGCTTATCCTAATTTAGTATCATAAGAAAAATTACTTAGTCTGCACGCAAATTCTGTGTCCATAAAAACATTGAAGAGAACTGTTCCTAAAATTGAGCCCTTGGGAACACCACTAGCAACTGGCCACCAGCCAGAGGTTACCCCATTTACTACAACTCTTTCAACTCGACTCGTCAGCCAATTGTTCATGATTGTATTGTGTACATATCTATCTGTATGCTGGATATTTTGTCCAGAAAGATATTATGACAGGCAGTATCAAAAGCTTTGCCAAAGTCCAAAAACCCCACATCTGCTGCCTTCGCTTCGTACACAAGGTAGGTAACCTTGTAATAAAAGAATATTAAGTTAGTAAAGCATGACTTTCCCTTCACAAATCCATGTTGGCTTTGACCAATGACTGCATTGTTTTTCAAGTGTTTTTCAATAACTCATAGAATAATCTTCTCTGTCATTTCACCAGGCACTGAAGTGAGACTGGTATTGTTGGTATTAATGAAACTATTTCAGAGCTTCACATAACACAAGGCACTCTAGTACTTACAGTATACTTCCCAGATCCTGAAGGGGAAAAAAAAGACACCCCCCAAAAAAAAATCCCAGCGCTCAACCCGCTAAAGTTATAGAAAAGAAAAATCAAACAAAAAGCAATAAAATACAACTGAATTGAGGAATATCTTTACAGCAGTGAGATACCTTCTGCCTGGTGATTGTCTTTTGGGCTTTCAAGAGGCTATACTGTTCGAGCAAGGTTATCTAATAACATTCAGTCTAGCTGTGATGAAGCAGAAAATTCAAAGAAAAAGCAAACTAAAAATAAAATAACAAAACATAGGGTTCAAACAATTTAAAGGAGAAAATGGAAAAAGATTTAGAGATTCACCTACAGATTTTTGTAGTCACCTGTGTTTCAATGTTTTCATAATATTTCCTGCTCTACTACTAATTTTGTAGCATCTATTAATAAGATTTCTTCTTTTGGTACTTAAGATATAGTATTTAATAGTCTTAAACAACAAACTATGTGTGTTTCTTATATTTCTAATGGAAAGCTTATCAAATTTCAAAGAAGTTATAAATTTCAGATAAATCATCCTTTTTTTCCTTGTTTAAAAAACAATATAGCATGGAACTTCCACTGGATCTGACAGATTTTATTTTTCTTTTTTGTTAAAGAACTGATTTCCAAAAGGGATGTAAGCAGCATTCAGTCTGGTGTTTTATTTGGCAATCTCTTGCACCAGCAACAGAAATGTCATTACTGCTCCAGCTGCAAATGAACATCAAAGAGTTAATATAAGATTATTAGTTTTCAGCTGAATCAATGAACTGATTCAGCTCACCATAGAGCTGATTTCTAGAAAACAGAAGGTAGTAGCTCATTATTAGATCCTGAAACCCCATCTGTTAACAAACTATGAAAGGGACAAGCAGGGTACCAGACATGAAATTAAGGACATGGATGGGAGATAGAAAGGTAGGCAAGCAAAGGTCAGTGTATTGACAAACAAATCTTGGGTACAAAATTTCAGTCATGCAATAAATAACAACCATAATTCTCTGCAAAGAAAATATTATGCTGCTTTTGATTGTCACAGTACACAGGTTAGACACTATCAGACTATTCATAATAGTATATTACCTGAATCTGTTACTAAGGCAAGTAACCTAACCTTCACCACTGGGTAACTTTAGCTACAAGCTAGACAAATATTTGTCAAGAATTATAAAAGTATAGTTAATCTTGCTTTGGGGAAGAAGAGTGAATCAAGTAACCTTTTGAAGCCCACTCTACTCTTATGATTGCAGTACTTTATGCTTTTCAAAATACACCTTTTCTGAAAAACTTTTTTTTTTTTTGTTTACCATCTGCAGGCACTGTAAAAGGTAAAGAAAGCTGGTGGTTTTGTACATGAAGGAGAGACAGATTTTGAGACATTCTTTATTGGACATCCAGTTATAAAATGTTGTTTGTCTTATGGCTTCAGTGAGAATTGCATGTTGGTCAATACATTTTAGGACATCATTAACTTGAATAAGTATTGGATATTCATCTAAAAAGAAGGACTTATACAGTCTTGAATGCAAAGGAGTTCAAAGCAGTTCCTTGTTTCTGAAAGGAAACAAAATTACATTTTATTTTTTACTCAGAATGAATTAGTGAAATAATATTACAATGGATATTATACAACCCAGAGCACCCAAAAAAGTATGTCTTCTATAGACTGACTGAAATGTTATTTTACCATAATGCTTCTGTGCTTCTATGTGGCTGTTACTGTTTGGTTATTGCCAATGGTATTACATTTCAGCACAGGAGAATGCACCTGGGAATAACTCAAAATTATGCAATTTGTACAAAAAATACAGTATTTATTTAATTTTTGAAAAGACTGCTAGTGACAATAGCAATTTCCTCATTTTAATTACAGTGGCCTTCCTCAAATATTTATGTAACCTTTCAAAAATTGGAAACTTGGTAAGCATAATAGTTGTTTATGTGATACTTTTTGTACTTTCCTCAGGGAATGAACAACACTTGCTTTTCCGGACAGATCTGTTTAATGAAGATTTACTTTAAGTGAATTTCACTAGAAGTTGGAAATAGCAACTTTCTAACAAACACCTGTTTGTCAAATTACTTCTGTAAAATATTCGTCTTTTGTTGAAGTTTTTTGCAACCTGACCTCAGGAACAGCTTGTAAAGCTGAACAAAGACAAACTGAAACTCCCATAAGTGACTTTCTGATGTCATGAACAAAGAGAACCTGATAGCAAAAGGCTCTACTTTTTCTCAGTTTCAGTTCTTTCTTGGTATTTTCTATGGAAATAAATCCTATTATCTGTCTCTTTTTTCAGCCCTTGATTCAGAACACTAACTGCTGAGCAAAGCAAACACACACATTTTATCAACGGTTTTTGTTGCTGCTTTTAATTCTACTGGAGGATAAAAGCTCTTTATTATTATTCTGGAATCACTATTGCAAATGCTATTCAATCTGCCCATCCACTCATACTGTTAGCTTCACTTCTGTTCTGCTTCAAAGGTTCACAGAAGAAAAAGAACTGAAGAATTGTGCTTCCCCACAACACTCTAAGTAGTAGTCTTCAGATCACAGAGAAAAGGAAAAAAAAACAAACCAAACCAAACCAAAAAAACAAAATACTACACAAAATCAGATGGGCCTGGCACAATTTCTTATTACTCAGCTTCATATTCTCAAAGCAAGCCAAATCCCATAACCAAATATGCTTCAGAACAAAGGCTCTGGCAGCCACTGTTAAATTTTTCAGACTGTGATGTGTGATCAGGAGAGTAACAAATACTTCTCAACACTCCCCAAGTATCTTTGGAGAGGTACATTACTAGAAAGTTGGGAATCGCTCTTGGTACATCAAGCCAAAACACTGGTTGCACATGGAAGGAAATAGAATACAGCAAAGCTCCAAACACCGTGACATGTATGACCAACTGTAGCCCCAGCATGGCCAGGCACTAAGGCAGTCTAATTGGAAATGACGTACGTACTGATAACCATGCAAGAGAAATGAACAAAGTCTAATTCCTCAGCTGCCATTCATAGCAGCAGATAATCAAAAGCAACCTCTCTGCAAAGTATTCAAAATGTTGCTTCTGTGCTCCGTGACAAACACTTAGATGTGACAGTCATGCAAGGTGCCAGCGGAGAGCATGTGAAAAGTGAACATTAATTCTGATTTACAGAGTCATGTTCCAGATGGTGACCCTTTTGCTTCATTTTGTTTTGTAAAGCAGAACAGAACTACAGCCCTTGGATGGCTAAAGAAGGATATTCCCAGACATCTGGTAAAGCAAATAAAGTACAGATTCCATGACTGGATGGAAGAAAAGAGAACTGCATCCACTTGCCCACCATTAACACATCTGATATGGTCACTGATCGCAAAACTATGTAACTTTTGCATAACCAATGGCTATGTTATCACTAGCTATTAAAGAGTATAAATGAGAATAAGCCAGTGTTGGCTAAATCAAGCAGGAATACTTATAATAATATTCTGGGGCTTATAGTTTTCAATATAACTCTCAACAAAATAATGACTACTTATATGTATAGATAAAATAAACTTCAGTTTGAAGCTCAAGCTCACCAGAATCAATATCTTGCAGGCAAATTTCCTGTTCAAGAAAATTATTATTTCTGTTACTTCACCTAAGATATGAATAATTCCTTGAGTTTTTTTAAATGGAGAAACACATGATCTGAAGATAGAACACTAGATCATTTTCTAAGACAGGATTCCTGATACATGCAAAAAGCTGCACCAAATAATTTATTTCACAGTTTTTGTCATGTGTTTTCACAGAATCGCTGAATCACAGAATGGTAGGGGTTGGAAGGGACCTTTGGAGATCATCTCATCCAACCCCTATGCTTGAGCAGGTATACCTACAGCAGGGTGCACAGGACCGTGTCCAAGTGGGTTTTTAATATTTCCAGAGGAGGAGACTCTACAACCTCTCTGGGCAGCCTGTTCAACTGCTCTGTCACCCTCAAAGGAAAGAAGTTTTTCCTCATATTCAGGTGAAACTTCCTGTGTTCCAATTTGTGCCCATTGCCCCTTGTCCTGTCATTGGGCAACACTGAAGAGTCTGGTTCCATTCTATTGACACCCACCCTTTAGAGATTTATAAGCATTGAGAAGATGCCCCCTCAGTCTTCTGTTCTCCAGGCTAAACAAATCCAGCGCTCTCAGCCTTTCCTCATAAGAGAGATGCTCCAGTCCCCTGATCATCTTTGTAGCTCTCCACTGGAGTCTCTCCAGTAGTTCCCTGTCTTTATTGAACTGGGGAGCCCAGAACTGGACACAGTACTCCAGATGTGGCCTCACTAGGGTGGAGTAGAGGGGGAGGATAACCACCCTTGACCTGCTGGCCACACTCCTTTTTATGCACCCCAGGATACCATTGGCCTTTTTGGCCGCAAGGGCACAGTGCTGGCTCATGGTCAACCTGCTGTCCACCAGCACTCCCAGGTCCTTCTCAACAGAGCTGCTTTCCAGCAGGTCAACCCCCAGCCTGTACTGGTGTAGGGGGTTGTTTCTCCCAAGGTGCAGGACCTTACACTTGCTTTTGTTGAATTTCATGAGGTTCCCCTTGGCCCAGTTCTCCAGCCTGCCTAGGCCTCACTGAAAGGCATCCCAGCCTTCTGGTGTATCAGCCACTCCTCCCAGTTTGGTATCATCAACAAATTTGCTGGGGGTACACTCTGTCCCTTCGTCCAGGTCATTGATGAATATGTTGAACAGGACTGGACCCAGCACAGACCCCTGGGGAACATGGCTAGTTACAGGCCTCCAACCAGACTCTGCCCCATTGATCATGACCCTCTGAGCTCTGCTGTTCAGACAGTTCTGAATCCACCTCACCATCCAATCACTAACCCACACTTCCTAATCTTACCTATGAGGATGTTATGGGAGACAGTGTCAAAAGCCTTGCTGAAGGCGAGGTAAACAACACCCAATGTTCTCCCTTCATCTACCCAGCCAGTCATACCATCACAGAAGGCTATCAGGTTGGTCAAGCATGATCTCCCCTTGGTGAATCCATGGCGACTACTTCTGATAACCTTCTTTTCCTCTACATGGCTGGAGATGACCTCCAGAATGAACTGTTCCATTACCTTCCCAGGGATGGAGGTGAGGCTGAGAGGCCTATAGTTCCCCGGGTCCTCCTTCTCGCCCTT
Organism: Morus bassanus; assembly: GCA_031468815.1. Classification (NCBI taxonomy): domain Eukaryota; kingdom Metazoa; phylum Chordata; class Aves; order Suliformes; family Sulidae; genus Morus; species Morus bassanus. The sequence continues at coordinate 80,416,675 of CM062568.1, forward strand.
TGTGAAGACTGGAGTGACATTGGCTACCTTCCAGTCCTTGGGCACCTCTCCTGTCCTCCATGACCTTTCAAAGATGATGGAGAGTGGCTTAGCAACAGGATCTGCCAGCTCCCTCAGCACTCAGGGGTGCATCCCATTGCGGCCCATGGATTTATGAGGCTCCACTTTGCCTAGGTGATCTCTAACCCAATCCTCATCAACCAAGGGGAAGTCTTCCTTTCTCCAGATTGTCTCTCTCACCTCTGGGGACTGGGATGCCTGAGGGCCAGCCTTAGCAGTAAAGACAGAAGCAAAGAGGACATTCAGTAACTCTGCCTTCTCTGCATCCTGCATCACCAGGGCACCCACCTCGGTCAGCAGTGGGCCTAGAGCTTCCCCAGTCTTTCTTTTACTGTGATTTGTTTTGTTAGGTTTTATTCTTTTAATAACTAATATGATTTTCTGAAGAGTTAACATGTTTACAAATAAAGCAGATAATTTATGTTCAGACAAATTTTGTTTGCTAAAATCATGTTGTTGAGTATGATAATTAAAATGTAATGCACATGAATTCTTTCTGAAAGGCTTTTTGCTTTACTATATGTATTTTTATGTAAGAACTACATTTTTGATCAAATAGTAGATGACAGATTACTTCCAGTCATTTGTCATAAAAGGGAAAACATTGGGTAATATAGCCAGCACTTTCTGTGCAGAAAGTCAAAATTTTAGTACAGTGTAAGGAATACATAAGTAAAAGTCACTGAAAATACCTCTTATTCTTCTCTTCTGATAGACTTACAAATGCTAATAAGAGACACATAGCGTAAAAGAAAACACTTTGTAATACACAGAACACCTTAAACTTCTTTTCAACATGAGCCCAGTGAGCAAAAAATATTAGCATGACAATACCACAACTTTTCCAAATATTCAAAGGTGTTCTCTGATTGCAAGTGTCTTTCTGAAAGAAATAAAAAAGTAGTGTACAAGTTTTATTACACAGACTTCAAGACCAAGTAGGGAATTATAGATAGTCTGTTCTGTTGTATCATGTGAAAAATTATCTGGGCAATTATCAAAAAGCAAATAATTATTTTCATTTTACTGTGGCTATTGTGAAGATAGAACAATGTCTCCCAAAGTTAATATTAGCCCTGATAACTACAAACAAGGAAACAGTGTCAAAGTTCAAAACATTTGATTTTACTACATTTTCATATACTTTAATATTTTTCCAAATATTCATAATGCAATTTCGTTACTGCCTTGAAAAGTTGTTAGACAGTTCACCTTTCAGTTACAAAATAATGAGAAGTTATCAAAATATTTTGATATTTTAATGGCTTTGAGCATAAGTGGCTGCAGACCTGTAACAAACAGAAAACAGATTCTGAAATTTCTTCTCATAAAGCTGAGTTTTCTTAGGCTGATTTTATATCTTATTCAATACCAGGTATTTTGTCTATCATAGCTATATGGGATAAAAAATCATCCTCAGAAAATAAGGCTTGGGAATAGAAGGCAATCTTACATTCAGTCATTTTTTCTAATCTCTTAATATTCTCAAAATATATTTCACAGTTTTTTTCTTGTAGTCCAATGGTGAAGCAATTTCTATATAGAATTTATAAATTCAAAGATTCATTAAGTTCTGTATATGCATTACATAAATATGAGCTATAGACTTTTGTGATCATACATACATGGGTTTGCCTCAAAGAAGGTTGGTTTTGGAAGATGAAATTTCATTCCATAAAACACAGGTCCAGATATAGTCATTCAGAAAACTGCAAGAGGAAGAAGTACTTGCAGTGTTTCACTCACTTGTTCCTAGTTCCTTGTCTCACTCTTTCTGGATGCTGAACACCATATATTGTCTGAAGAATGCTGGATAGTTTCCCTTTCAGTTTTGGTGGATATTTAACTTTCCTAAACCCTAATCTTAAAGGAAGGCAGTTTCTCTGTTCAGTTCTACTGTACAGTTCTAAGACATTTTTCTCACAGTCAACTGGGCTTCTCCAGTCCTGTCAGTAGCTCTTTAAAGCACAGGTCCTTTCCTGTTTAAAGAAATTTTCATCCAATTTCAGCCTACCTTGAAGTATTGAAATTATTCTAGAAAGTGCACATTTGATAAAACTTTTCAAACCTTTTCCAATCATGTTTTACTGAACTTGCAGTGAAAGTGTACTTGGAAGAAAACATACTAGTCCCCAAATATGGCAAGCATTTGCTACTTTAAATAGATTTTACATTCCATGTATTTTCTTCTCTGTTTAATATTTCGTTACCAGGCTGCTGAGCCCTAAAAGTGAGGCCTGGAGCATTATGACATTTCAGAAAGCAAAGTCTGAAGTCTGAAGTCACATTATTGATTTTTATTTTAGGTATGAAATCAGTATAGATCAGAACAACTTAAAAAAAAAAACCAGCACGGATTTATTTGTTTAGCTTTTTTTTTTTACAAGTTTTAGTGGCTAAAACTGCCTTGTTATTGTAATATACCCATGCCCCCAGTGCCCATGAATATATGTCCTTCACCTTTTTTTGAAATAGTCCTAATCTATTCACAAAACCTCTCTGCCTGAAAATAACCATTTGTATGAGAATTACAGCATGAAAGTCCATTATTAGATATATGAATCAATTTGCCCAACTTAAAAAAATAAACAATGTAGTTTTGAGTACCTCACCAGTTCCTGAGTCCATCTATTACTTTCTTTTTACATATCCTGTTTTTCTCTACACCTACACAGTTAAGAGAATAAACACAACAGTATAATTACAGTGATCATAAAAGTTTAAAAGTACTGTAAATTCAATATTTAAAATATTATCCTGAAAATGAAATTATGGACTAGAGGTGAAAATTGCTCTATTATTTGCAGTATTTTTACATATTATCTGTAAGCCAGAAGGGACTTCCATATTGCTTACTAGTCATATTGATGACAGAAAATATAGAAAATGGCAATGAGAATCATATACCTCTTAGTCTTCTTCCTGAGAGAATACCTTGCACTTTTTTGGCACACAATGCTATATTACAAACACCTATAATCCCCCTGCTGCCCTATGACACCTGAGATCAAGTCATTCTAAAGGGCCTAGCTGTCTACAGAACATTATCTGAATAATTTTTAACTTGTGGGAGATTTTCTAGAGTATTCGGACAAGCAAAGAGCTTCTACCCTACCTGCCTCAGGACTAGGTTCACCCAGCCTCATCTGGAGGACAGTATCTCCAAAACAGAGTCTTCTAATACCATAGGAAAGCATCAGCTGAAAACTCAGCATTTCACTGCCTAATCCAAAAGCCCTAGATATGTTCAGTATCCAGCCCCAGTCTTCTTGCAGCTTTCAGTGTGTATCAAAAGACATGCAGTTTACAGGGACCATAACAAAAGTCATGTTATCTGGGAGCAAACATACTATCAGACAAGCAAGATTCATGAAAAAAAATCTATCAGTGCTTAATAAGCACAATCATGCTTCTTCTACCCATAAAATCCATACAAATTGGATTTTGAGATGCTGGGAGAATATACTAGTGGATCTACCACTGTGTATCAGCCCTTTCTTCTATACATTGCCTAGATATCAGTAGTTTGTGCTGGCAGTGAAAGAATTATAGTCTAGTTGGACCTTCGGTATGTCTCAGTGAAACCATTCCCACAAGAGGATGAAAGCTGTGAAGACTTAAAATTTGTTTGTAATGATCCTGTAGGACTTTACAAAGACAAGGAGAAAATGCTTGAATATCCTAGGGGTAGCAGGAAGGAAGCTAGTGGTAAATGGAACAAGTCACAGTGTGGAGCATTTCAGCACTGTCTTTACCAACTAGGACATTATCTCTTAAAGGTTTGAAAAATACAGTCTATGAAAAAAAATCACTACTAAAGTTGAAGTTCTCTTGTAAGTCATTCTAGAAAAGCATTTGCTCTGAGTGACTTCATGTAACTGGCTGTGCCTGAAGAAGGACTGTGCAGGATAAAACTGACAGAAACAGAGCAGTACATTGTGCTTTCAGCCTTATAAATTTGGGAGAAACAGAACCCCACAAACACGATACATTTCAGTTGGTCAGCATATCACCATGACCTGTTCATAATATGCTCCTTTTATAACCACTTTGCAGTCAGATTTGGCAGTAGGCTGAAATCATATATAACTCTGCAGTAGGTTCTACTTCATCTGTGTTTTAAGAACTGAGATTTGTATTTTATAGGAAATTAGTTTTGTCTTTAATGTTCAGTTTAGTTTCTTGCAAATGAGTCTAAAAACTCAACCATAACACACCGTAGATGGACTGCACCAGTGGTACACAGGCTATATATGTAAATATATCACATGTTGTACTGAACAAGGCCAAGGGATAAAGGTTGTGAACCTTATTAAGAGCTGCAAACTTTCTCACGGAGTTTGAAGTACTGTAGACTGACAATAAATATTTTTTTCCTTCTTGCTAGATTGAAACAAGAGAGTTTACAGTAGAAGGCAGTGATTGACACACTATCCAAAAGCTCCACTGAAGATCTTCTAATGGGAAATGATTGCAATGTTGTGCCATTTGCACTCCAAGAAACAATTATTATTATTATCTTCTTGTCTGTACATTCTTTCATTTTTTTAACGGCTTCAATACACCTATTAGGTGTAGGGATAAAAATTATCCTTGGCAGGTTTCCTTAAGTTTGTTAACCACATCCAGCAGGAAAAAAAAATTCTTCAAACTTTGATTATTTCTTGTGCAAACTTAAAATATAAATACTCAATCACAAACAGAAAGCAAACAGAAAAACAGAAAGGTAAAATATCATGGGGTATTCATTTTACCTATATTTCCTACGAGAAGAGCACAGTATGTGTTCTTAACTAAACTAGATAAAATTAGGATAACTGTCACAGTTACTGAATCAAATAGGTACACACATCATTAAATCAATAGAGAGTGTAGTACCAACAACAAGTTAGAGAAATAATATATGAACAGGTAGAAAGTCAAATCAAGACTATAAAAATGAATCAATATTCAGGCAGAGACTTGTAACAATTAAGGGTTTTCAGAAGGACTCTCTCAGCTAGACATTTCTCCAGAAAGGAAAGTAACTGTGCTATGAGAAAGTTTGCTTAGTAGCAGTTTACATGTTTCAGAGCCTGAATGCAATGTACTGGTGTTCTTGCTTCTTATTCTGAAAAGTATACAGCAAATGGATGCCAAATGGAACTAAGTTCATTTAAAACAGATGAAGGATGCTTTCAAAAGTAACATGTTCTTTTCATAGAGCATAGCATGACCATTTGTGTCCAGGTATGAAGACATTTCCACATAGAATAGAAAAAAAAAATTACAGTAGTCTGAGACTCTGTAAGGAAACTTTCTGTTCTTGGCTGTTAAAGAATTGCTTTGAATACTGTGATGATATTAGTTCCTCAGCTGACTTCTCATGAGCCAGTCTCTTAAATGACTGTAATTACAGGACTGTCAATTTTTAGACAGGAAGGGTCTCCAACCACAATATCACTTGAGTTACAAAGTCAAATATTAATTTTGACCATAAATTTAAGTCTAGTCAAAGGATTTTATATTTTCCTAAAGTATCGTTAGTAACTCTTAAACCTAATTCTGTAATTCCTGATTACAGAAATACAAAGGAAATTAAAAACAAGCAACAAAAAACCTTCAAAATCAAGAATTTGCTTGAACACAAATATGAATGTGGGGCTGATCTTTGATCCATCAGAGACTAAGGATTTTACCACTTCATATTAATTATGTCAATTGGGAGGAAGAACAATATTTTTAGTTATTGAACTTGGAACTAATTATGATATAGCTGAGAGCATATGGTTACAACATTAAGAGTAAACAGAAGTACAGCAAATGCTGATCTGTCGAGATATAGAGCTTAATTTTGTCTGTTTGTACTTATGAAAAGAAAAATATTAGATAAAAACTATATTTATCACTTAACACTTGTTATTTGCCAAAGTTTTATTGAATTGTATCTTTTTAAGATATGGAGATCTTACATTAGAACATCTATGTTCCTTAAATAGAAATCTGAAATGATAAAACTGCTTGCAGACACAAATTCTTTCATGTAGATTCCCTGTTTCCCTTGCTCTAATGTTAATGAATTGGGCTATTTTTCCAAAACATATTTATACTTCAGGCGACTGTTAGGCTCTTTAACTCTGTCCCTGCTCTACAAATATGTTTTAACTACCATTTGCCTCCTGATATATGCTTATAGGAATCATATTTTTCATTGTTAGTCAATATATTTCTGCATTCATTCTAAGAAATCAATCCCAAGAGAGCTGAAGAGCATTATCCCCCTCACTTCACTGGTGGACCCAAACTGGTAGGTTTTTGTCATTAACATAACTAGATTTCACAACAGACTGGGAATAAAGAATACCACCCTCATACCTGACACCATAGCAGTCAGAGCACTTTGTTTTGGCTTTGATATTAGATATCTGACTTCCAACATCTGAAAGATCCTGTTTTGGGTTGGTGTACCTCCAAATTTTAAATTTGATAAAAAAAATGAAGAAGAAATAAATCAGAGTTATTGAAAGTTAGGATTTCTCATATCTAACAACAAAAAAAAAAGCTTGTGAATACTTACCACATCAAGGTTTATGTGTAATAAACATCAGCTTCCTTCAGGTTTTTCCTTTTCTATCCTGTTTTCCTTCTATCTCATTTCAAAACAGGTTAAAGGTTATCTTCTGTCCACGAGGAAATGACCTGTCACTTGAATTTCTATACAGACTTTCAATGCAGTGATACATAATTTATAGGTCTCACAAGTATCAACTGAAAAATGATTTTATATAACACTTCTTTATCTCTTAATCAAATCTAGTTTATCCTGACAAACTTTTAAAATTAGTTTTGATTTTTGTTAACTCAGGGAGACTAAGTCCCTTTCAGTAAAACTCAAGGATAAAAAAAACCCAAAAAGGTATTTGGATTTATCTTGTTGTTAAAGAAAGAAAGGTTAAATTATTAATGTCTTACACACAACTAATTAGAATGCCCTCTAAACAGAAAAGGCAAGGCAAGGCAAAGAGAAAAGGAAGAGGAAGAGGAAGAGGAAGAGGAAGAGGAAGAGGAAGAGGAAGAGGAAGAGGAAGAGGCAAGGCAAGGCGGAAAGGAAAGGAAAGGAAAGGAAAGGAAAGGAAAGGAAAGGAAAGGAAAGGAAAGGAAAGGAAAGGAAAGGAAAGGAAAGGAAAGGAAAGGAAAGGAAAGGAAAGGAAAGGAAAGGAAAGGAAAGGAAAGGAAAGGAAAGGAAAGGAAAGGAAAGGAAAGGAAAGGAAAGGAATTATAGCATTTTCTCATGTTTTGCCAAAATGCTGTCACTTAGTCTTACTTGCATTTTCCCATTTACAGATTGCTGATACTTAGGATATTGGCTTTCATGAGAAACATACAGGAGCTATTCCTTGATAGCAGAAAGACAACATATGGGAAGGTAAAACAATTTTGCTTTTTGTCAGCCAGAACTTTGGTTATCTGGTTCCTCTAACACTAGTCTTGTCTTGTGTTTACTTATTCATCTAATACATGAGAGGATTGAAGATCCTTCTCTGCCTGAGGGATTTAAACCTTTCTCATCTAAACTAGAACTGGCAGTACATAAATATAATGTGTATTAACATAAAAAATGCATAGTAAATAAAATTATCCTTGCAAAAATAGTTTTGAAATTACACAGACATTGTTCCAATTCTTTATCAACATACTATGTAAAATGTACGAGGGACAAGTTTTCTCAAAAATACCTCACTTTTAAACATATTTTTGTTATACTCATTCTGATTTGTAATTTCTTTTCTTCTATTTTACAGGAACTATTTCAAAGCTATTTGCATAAACTGTGTGGTACTTTCATGAGTTTGATGTAACAGGCTCCAAGTATATGTATTTTATTATAAGGGAAGCAAGAATACTAAGTGTCTTTATTACTGTTGAAATAAAATTAGGAAAAAAAATCCTCTATTTATTCACCACCATTTTTGGGAAAGTCAGATAAAAGATATTAAGGAATCTAAGTTTTTTTTTCCTGAATGCAAACAAAAATATCTGTCAGTTATCATATGTTCTCATTCTCACTTAGATCAAAGAATAAATATCACAGGTATAAAAATACCATGCTCATCCAGCTGCTTGTGCTGGGCAGGTGCTTTTCTCTCTCAAATAGAGGTCCCTATATTATACATGCTGAAGTAGAACAGATAGGTTGGAAAGAGCCTCTAGAAAGATAATTATCCTTTTATGTCATGTTTAACTGCTAAATTTAGCTACTTCTCTTAGAAATTGCATTCCTATCTCCATCATTCTGCACTGTGTTGGCATGGGTCTTTCACAGAGCTTTTAATTAATGTTTTATCATTGAACATTAACCATAAGCACATATCCATTGCAAAGAAACCCATCTAGAATAAATTTGTCCCCGCATCCACTTGGAGATGTAGCTATTTAAATTGGATGCAACCTATATACAAAGAAGATAATTTTTTGCATTAGTAGAAAAATAGTTCCATATTATCACTATTGTCTGAAGCAAGGAAGAAACAATTCAAAAAAACCCCTCACTTTACTTTCAGAATTCATCTTCCTGAAAAATTTTCACCTTTTCAAACTACCAAGTATCTTATTTCTCTAAATGTTTTTGTTAAGGCTCCTTAGATTCCCCAAGCAATATTTCATTGCTTTATATTTCCACGGTCAGAATTATTCATTAGCTTCCTCATATTCAAAAGAAACTCCTTATCTCCATGGTACATCTTGAAGTGTTGAATTATTAAATATAAATGTGATATCAAATATTGGGCAGAACTCAAATCAACCTATTCCTGAAGAATGTATTTTTATTTATATACTTTTTCTTTGCCCCTGTTAATCATGTTTTTATATAGATTATATATACATGTGTGTATGTGTATATATATGTATATAATGGCACAGTTTCAGAAGAAGGAAATAATTCCCAATTCCCTCATCCAAATTAGCATAGGAAGCAAGATATTGACTTTTAATCTACTAAGCCTGAACAGGAACTTCACCTGGGGTCTCCTGTTTCAGGGACAGCAGCAAGAACACCTCTCTGTCTACCACAGCACAAATATCCAATCTTTGAAAAAATACTGTCAGTGAAGTCTACATGAGAGAAAGGATTGCAGATTGTGTATTTCAAGTAAATAAAAGAAATTTTTCACAAACATCAGCCAAATATAGAGGAAATGAAGAGTGGTAAGATTACAGAACTTGCCCTTACCAGTTATCTAGCCCACTGGCTACTTATAAACAACCATTTTTCAGCTTGCTGGCTTTTTTGGAACCCATTCAACAGGTCCTTCTTCATTGGTACTGAACAGAGAGGGTAGACAACTAGTGAAGGTATTAGTCTCCTTTCCACATAGGCTAGCAAAGCCCAGGACAAGAAGAAAGAAGGTGGTGGAGAGACTTCCTCCTAATGACTTCACTTGTATATATAGATATTCAATAACCTGTGTAAAAAATATTTCTATATTATGCATAGGAAAAATAGAGCTAGAGATACTCGCATTTTTCAAATTCCTATTTATTTTTCATTAGCTAATTTAGGACGCAGAAGCTACAGCTTCTGTTCTTGTGACTCTGCTAAGACACCTTTCCTCCTCCTTTAAATGGCCTGATTTACCCTAAACATAACCCTATGGTGCCTCAGGTCACTACATACAGTCTTGTGACGAACAACTTTTCTGTATTTAGAAACATGGTATACTTTTAAGGCGTATGATCCCATGACCTTTCATATCTAGAATACGTGACTGTGGAGATTCACTTCAAATCTCAAGAAATTCTGAGATGTCAGATTTTTCTTTACTAAATGGAGAATTTGTAGAATTTGTTTTTATTTTGGAGCTTTGTATAACTTCTTTAAATATTCTGCATTTGAGCTTATTATAATTAAAGTTCCAAACTGTGTGCACAAGTAAAATAGCCCCTAAGTATTTTCAAATGTGATATTGCACACGTAAATGAAGTAATTGGCAGCAGTCTCATGCAAAAGTGAACCATGGTATAGTTATGATGTAAAAATGTTGCTATTCATGTGGATTGACCTAAATATCTCATAGATTTTTTTTCATGCCTGAGGAATAAACAATATAGTATATTATCGCCTATCTAAAAAGAATAAAAGTTACACATGACCTCTGTGTGTGCATGTCTTCTCATTCTCTCTGTATAATCAAATATAAGTATTAGTGACACCATCTTGTTATATTGGTAACTTAAAACACTAGGCATCCTCTGATTTTTCAGAGACATGAAAATTAATTTTTACCATGGAAAACCGTAAGATCTATTCAGCTTTAAAAACTGTTCTCTGTTTCCAGTTTCCTATTTTTCATTTTGCATTATGGATTGTGATACCCCCTAAGGAGCTACAGCATGGTTGCTGACAAGACCTTACCTACTGGGTCTACCTCCCTACACAATTCTGCAGAGCCATCTGAGAGAAAAATGTATTTGTAGCCCTTGTAAATTAAGGAGCTGAGAGGATTCAGACACCTAGACAAGAATAAAGAAAAATATTTTTATTTCCCAAATCCAAATCCCACTTCTTCTCCTGCAAAAGAAAAATCATAATGAGTGCTATAAAAAATACCAATTTTGCTATCCTAAGAGATCTTTACTTAATATATATGGTACAAGAATATATTTCCCTATTCAGTTCCCAGAAGTTCATCAGTATAAATCAGAGGTTTCCAAACTGTTGTCCACAAAGACATCGTAAACTATCTGCTTCAAAGAAAGATATTAAATTGCATTTCTAGTATTAATTAAAAAGATACATAGTTGGCCAGGAGGAACTTTTGAATATTGATTGCTTACTGTTTATTTAAGTCTGGTAACCACTTCTGTTGACGACAAAATAGTGTCTATCTTGCTTTACACATATATATTGCACTGTTTCCCCCACCCCATACCCTTTTTTTAATTTGGAATTTTTCCATACTTTTTATCTAAGCGCTCAGCGTTGTAGCTCATATTTACAGCTAGCAGTGTATCAGTGCTCTCTAGTTTTACCCATCTAGGGACCTATATATGTTCATTCACTCTCTGTCGCAATCTCTTTCTTTCCTGATAATTTTCATGTTATTTCCATCATAGCAAAACAGAATTTCAGATCCAATATTAGATTCTTTAGCCTATTTTCTAGGTAGAAAAATCAGTGGGGTTTCTGACTGCTATGGTTTCTCACAGATCAGTTACTTCGATGACATAAAATGATAACTTTTCTCCATCATTCAATTTAAATATAATTTAATCAAATAGTTTCTTATTTTTTAATCATAATTGTAACATTGTTAATTTTTAAACTGAGTCACACAGTTATACAAGTCCAGAAAGTCTCTTTGGAAAGTCTCCTTGCTTTAGCTGGGGTAACAGGTGCTATCAGGACAAAATTGTTGTATATTTTCCTTAAAGATCTTTTCCCATCTTACTTGACCACGTGTAAACTGGAATAGATTTATTTTTTGTTCCCCAAGAAACATCAGGGAATGAAGAAATATCATAAAATTCTTACATATTTCCTTGTTCAGTATATTCAGGAATTTTATAGAAGGCCATTGTCAACCTCACATTAGTTGCTATGTAAAATTATATTGCCCTTGACAATGGCTGCAGCATATTAAACTTTATTTCTGCAGAAACATATGTTAATATAACATAACAGATTGGTGATAGTTTTACTGATTTCACAAAGAAGGTGTTGTCTCAAATTAGTTTCATGATTTTTAATCCTACAGCTGTTGAACCACTACATCAAACATCATACATCATATAAACATCTTTGATCCACACTGTGTTTCTGTTGAAAGAGCCAGAGCTTACACAGTACAAAATTTTTGTTCTCTTTATGTTTTTTGTTCTCTTTATGTCAACTGTAGGACAGACAATACCTGATTTAGCATAAAAATAAAGTCATGAACAAACAATATTTGATCTTATATAAAGCCTGACAGTACAATGATAACCCACCACAAATTTCTGAAAAGATTTGAAGATTAGGATTTTGAAGGGTTTTGAGAGTGCATTTATATCAAATCAGCATTTTGTATCATGTTGCTATGACACTTTTGATACAGTACTGGAAACTCTAAAAAAGATTTATTGTAAGACTGAATCATGACCCTCCTGCTCATGAAGTTAAGCTCATATTTATTTTCAGATTCAAATTATTTTATATATTATTTTTATAAACATCTATGAATAACTTTACTAAACAGCTAATAAGCAGCTAAAAAGGTTCTTCTGTTTGCTTTGTGGGAACAAGGAGTCAAAATGGTGAGGGTCCAGCATAAGGGGAGGGGAGAATGAGGATAGAAAACTTACTCCTTTAAAAAATCTTCCTTTTCCTTACAAATAAACCAAATCTTACTACTATTGAAAGCCACCTGTGGAGAAGTAATAATTTTAGATTTACCAAAAAATCTTCCCAATGTGAAAAGAGAAAAAAATATAATTTTATTGATTTTTTATAGAGTAGAGCAGTTTCATACAGTTGGTTATTGCTACGTAATAGGCAGGGCAGGTGAGGTGGAGGAGTTGCACTGTGTGTAAGAGAGATATTTGACTGTACAGCCCTTGCATTTAGGGATGATGTGGTTGAGAGCCTCTAGGTGAGGATTAGGGGGATGGAAAACAAAACAGATGTTGTAGCAGGTGTCCACTACCAATCGTCCAGAAAGGATGATAGCACTGATGGGTTATTCTATAGGCAATTCAGAGATATCTCTGGATCAGTAGCCCTTGTCCTTATGGGAGATACCATACTGCTGTGACAAGCAAGTCTGGGAAATTCTTGAAGTTTATAGGAGATAAATTCTTGTCACAAGCACTCAGTGAGTCAACTAGGAAAGATGCCCTCCTAGATTTGTTATTTGTGAATAGAGAAGGACTCGTGGGAGATGTGATGGTAGCTGGCTGTCTTGACCATAGTGAACATGAAATGGATGAGTTTAAAATTTTTGTTGTAATGAGAAGAAAGGTCAGCGGAGTTGCTACCTTGGATTTCAAGAGAGCAAACTTTAAGCTACTCAGGGAGCTACTTAGAAGTGTGCCCTGGGAATCTGCCTTTGAGGACTTAGGAGTCAATGAGTGCTGGTCAGTTTTTAAGAACCTCCTTTTGAAAGCAAAGGAGCAGGCAATCCCATGATGTTGAAACTTAAGTATGTGGGTCAGAAGACAAATTTGGCTGAATGGAGAAATCTTCATGGAGCTCAAGAGGAAAAAGAAATTGTATGATCTTTGAAAGCAAGGTCAGGCTTTGCAGGAAGATTATAGAGCTGTGTGTTGCATATGCAGGGAGAAGACATGTATGGCCAAAGCTGAACTAGAGTTAAAACTGGCTAGTGTTGGGGCAGACACTGTTTTAAAGTATGTAAATAGCAAAAAGAGGTATGAGGAAAACACTGGACCAATGCTCAATGAAAAAGGTCACCTGACAAATAAGATTGAAGAAAAAAGGTGGAGGCATTCAGTGGTATTTTTTGCCTCAGTCTTTAATAATGCTGACAGACCTTGGGCTGTGAGGTTCTCTGAGTTTGAGGACCACGACTGCAGGAACAATTACCGTCCTTCTGTGGATGCTGAAATTGTAAGTGACTGGTTGTATCAGCTCAATGTTCACAAGCCCATAAGGCCTGATGGGATTCATCCCAGAGTTCTGAAGAAGCTAGTGGATGTTACAGCAGGACCCCTCTCAATCATCTACCAAAGGTCTTGGGAGTCTGGGGAGATCCTTGCTGACTGGAAGCTAGACAATATTATTCCAATTTACAAGAAGGGCACGAGGAAAGACCCAGGGAACTACAGACCTGTTAGTCTAATCTCAGTTCCTGGAAAAATTATGGAGAAGATCATACTGGGTGTTTTGAAAGGCATTTAAAGAATAATGTCAGGCACAGTCAACATAGGTTCACAAAAGGAAAGTCCTGTTTAACTAATTTGATATCCTTCTATGATAAGGTCATCCACCTGGTGGATGAGGGGAAGGCAGTAGATGTAGTTTTCTGGATTTTAGTAAGGCTTTTGATACTGTCCCTCACAGCATCCTTCTGGACAAGTTTTCCAACTGTGCTCTGGGTGAAGAACTGGCTGAACAGCGGGGCTCAAAGGGTTGTACTGAATGGGGCCACATCTGGCTGGTGACCGGTCACCGGTGGTGTTCCTCAGGGTTCAGTCCTAGGGCCAGTTCTGTTCAATATATTTATCAATTATCTGGATGCAGGACTTGAATGCACCACTAGCAAGTTTGCTGCTAATACCAAACTGTTGACCCTCTCGAAGGACAGGAGGCCTTGCAGAGGGGTCTAGACAGATTGGAACATTGACAATCGTAAATGGGATTAAATTTAACAAGACCAAATAGTGCCAGATTTTGCACCTGAGGCTGAGTAACGCTGGACACAAGTATAAATTGGGAGAGGAGTGGCTGAAGAGCAGCCCTGCAGAAAGGGATCTGGGGGTGGTGGCCAAGAGCAGGCTCAATGTGAGTCAGCAGTGTGCCCTGGCAGCCAAGAGGGCAAACCTCGTCCTGGGGTGCATCAAACACAGCATAACCAGCTGGTCAAAAGAGGTGGTTATCTTGCTGTTTTTAGTGTGGATGCGGTCTTACCTGGAGTACTGTGTGCAAAGGGTGTTAAGCTACTTGAATGCATCCACATGAGGGCAACAAAGCTGGTGAAAGGGCTGGAAGGAATGTCCTCTGAGGGGAGGCTGAGGACTTTGGTCTTGTCTAGTTTGGAGAAAAGGGGGCTGAGGTGTAACCTCATTGCTCTCTACAGCTTCCTGAGGAGGAAAAGTGGAGGGGGAGGTGCTGATCTCTTCTCCCTGGGATCCAGTGACAGGGAATGATTCAAAGCTGCTCCAGGGGTGGTTTAGACTGGACATTAGGAAGCATTTTTTTCCCAGGAGGATGGTCAAGCACTGGAACAGGCTTCCTAGAGAGGTTGTCGATGCCCCAAGCCTCTCAGTGTTTAAGAGGCATTTTGACAGTGCACTTAATAACAGACTAATTTTTGGTCAGCCCTGAATTGGTCAGGCAGCTGGACTAGATGATCATTTTAGGTCCCTTCCAACTGAACTATTCTATTCTATTCTATTCTATTCTATTCTATTCTATTCTATTCTATTCTATTCCACTCCAAACCCATGAGGAAAATCTAAATTTCTGCCTTCAAGATTAAAGACATAAACTACATCTGAAGAAATACTAAACCTACTTCTTATTTTCTAACCTAGAAGAAATTCTCTTCAGAATTCTGCAACTCTTAATTACCCAGTCACTCATATAAAAATGACCACTGCTGTGCTAAACCTGTTGAGACCTTAAAACCCAGCTAAGATCATCTCACAGTAACATTAAATGAGATTAATAATGATTATCATACATTTGTTTTTTATAATAGATTAGACTGAAAACATTTATTACATGCCTATCACAGAAAAGCCACAATGGGTGTATATATCTCTATTTATCTTAAATATTGCTACTGAGACATTCTATTGCAGATATTTCACGCAATATGAGAGTATTTTTCTCTCTAGTTGTACCATTGTATTTTAAAAGGCTAGGGATTATTTTTTTTTTAAGCTGATATGGGCAAGCAAAACTTCCTAAGGAGTTTTGTGGGGAAAAAGAGATTTAATCATTTAGATTTATTTAGAAATTTAGATATTCTTTAAGCCCTTATCAACAAATGTATATAAAGCAGTCATGATTTCTGCCTCAAATAAACTTAAAGATAAATGTGCCTTATGACATCTCCACATAGTGTTACAGCTGCTAAAATGAGCATGAAGCATTCATGCAGCATGGTTCTTTCTTCAGTATAATTTTTGGCTGTTCTTAAAAATGTAGTCCCACAGTCACAGCCTGGCTCCTACTTATGGGGAGACACAAGAATGAATTAGTAGTACTGCTTTTGGGAAACAAACATAACTTTAGTGTTGACATCCTATTTATCCCCTGTTGAGAAATAAAGTATCTGAATGTATTTTGTGTATTGAAATGATGAATTATAACTGTTAAACAAAAATGTAATGCGTTTGTTACAGCCACCGAGTAGACAAATTACCATTATGCTGTGCAAGTAATACTTTACAAACCCATTCGTCACACAGGAGAGGTGTTATATGCAATCTGATTCACGCTGCTTAATGTATGAAGTGAACCCTTGATTTTCTTCAGCAAATATAAAACAATAACAACTAGCTTACATTCCAGAACCAGTGACAAATATTTTTTCTTAAAAAAGCTAACAGACTAATATTCAGCACCTCTTGTTCATTTGCAAGAAAAATCTAGGATTATGTTGCATTTTAATTGGTGCTAAGTATACTGAAAACTTCTACATATCACACAAATCACAGCAATTACCACATTACAGTTACCAATTCAATAGAACCCACTAAACTTGAAATAAATTCAGCATGATAGATCTTTTGCTGATGTAAATCAGCAAAGATTTGGTCAATGTAAGTACAGCTACAGTGACTTATAACTGGTTTAAGTGACAGTACTTCTGTCCATGTCAGTACAATTTAAACTCCAATTTACAGCAGTTGATGACAAGGCTATAGGTATGATTTCCACTACACAGGGCATTTATTATGATCTTAAGATGAAGTAGGATAAGAATTTCAACAAGCGCAAGATAAAAATTAACTTCCAGGTTCAGGAAAGGAATCTAGAAAGATCCTTTCAACAACACACTCATGCTGGAGATGCCTAAATCACCAGCAACTTCCTTGGCGTGAGTATCAACTTCTAAGTCAAGTGCTGTCCCCCGGCAGCAGAACTCCCTGCTGCCTATACAGGCACTGATTTCTACTTTGAACTCTCCTGGTATTTAGAAAGAAGGACTAAATACAGACATCTATACTATGGACTTATACATCTGTCATGGTTTTAGTTGATTTTCTTAGTTTTCTTAGTCTTTAGTTGATTTTCTTCACTGTAGCTAGCATAGTGCTGTGTTTTAGACTTGGTATGTAAATAATGTTGATAACACCCTGGTGTTTTAGTTGTTGCTGGGTAGTGTTTACACTAGTCAAGGACTTTCTAGCTTCCCATGCTCTGCCAGGTGCACAAGAAGCCGGGAGGGGAGGGGATGCAACCAGGAGAGCTGATTCGAATTGGCCAAAGGGTATTCCATATCATGTGACGTCATGCCCAGTATATTAACTGGGGGAATTGGCTGGGGGAGGCAGCGATCGCGGCTCGGGGACCGGCAGCGTCAGTCGGCGGGTGGTGAGCGGTTGCAGCACTTGTTGTTCAGTTTTGGTTTTGTTTTTTTTTCTTTCCCTCTCCTTCTAGTGTTTCATCTCTCTCTCACTCATTATTTTCCTTTTCATTATATTAGTATTATTGCTGTTTTATTCTAATTATTAAACTGTTCTTATCTCAACCCACGAGTTTTCTTACTTTGGCCCTTCCGATTCTCTCCCCCATCCCACAGGGGTGGGGGAAGTGAGCGAGCGGCTGTGTGGTGCTTAGTTGCTGACCGGGGCTAAACCACAACAGTCCTTTTTGGCGCCCAACGCGGGGCATGAAGGGTTTGAGATAATAACAGTTGCTGGTCACAGCATTGATTCATCTGTTCTCGATAGTAGTAGTCAGACCTACACCATGCTGATTTTGAAGTACATGTTAAAGATTGGCATTGGGTTTTGTAGTTTGCTGTGCTCTGCAGTGGTTAGAGATGTTTTGCCTAGGAGATTTGTTATTAAAACACTGGCCTTGAGTTTTATCGGTTATTTGGGTCTTGCATGGAAGCCGTTACTGTACTTCGGGTACCACCTCATGGAGACAATTAGCAATTATACCTCCTCTTCTGAGAGGTTCTTTATGGAGGAAATACAGAATGGCACCTTAGCTACCATCTTCTGTAATGTCTCCTCCTTCATTACAACAACTTTTCAGTATCTTGAACATCCTTGGGTAGTTAAGATACAGCTGTTGATATTCCTATGGCAGATTGTTTCGGTTTTGTCTAAGGTTAATAAACAATTCAAGAATATCATCCAGCGATCTGCCCCCAGGCTCGATAATTATGGGTGGCAGGGTATGTGGGAGAGTATGGGTAAATGCCTGAAACGGTGGGCACCCCCAGTGTTTTGGGACTTCACCCCTGAACAAGTGCAGAATCCTGAAAAATTAGTAGACTATTTGGAGGAAGTATGCTGTCACCCTAGCAATTCCAGAGAGATACAAATCACTGCAATGTGTTGGGGCCTGGCCCATGCCTACCGAGCCCTATTCAACAGTATTCAGTACCACCAAGGGAAAATGACAGGCCCTGCGGATACTCCAAGCCCAGCGACAAGCACTGTGGCCCCTCAAACCCCCACAACAGGCGCTGCAGCAGCTCCAAGCCCGACGACAAGCACTGTGGCCACTCAAACCCCCACAACAGGCGCTGCGGCGGCTCCAAGCCCGACACAGGCACTGTGACCGCTCAAACACCCATGACGGACACTGAAGCTGAATCAGAGAATCAACCCGTGCCAGTATCAGTTGCCCCTATACGAAAGAAGAAATCTTCGAAGAGAATGTCAACTCATTTAGAAAAGGATGATGGAGAAGCAGTGCCGTTACTAAGAGAGGAGAAGGAAGAGGAAGAACTTGTACAAGAGACGGAAACTACCTGATCCTTATCCTTAAGTGAGCTGCGAGATATACGAAAATATTTCGGCCGTCATGTAGGTGAGCATGTTGTCACCTGGCTGCTCCGATGCTGGGATAACGGGGCCAGTAGCCTGGAATTAGAGGGTAAGGAAGCCAAACAACTGGGATCCCTTTCTAGGGACGGGGGCATTGACAAAGCAATTGGAAAAGGGACACAAGGCCTCAGCCTCTGGAGGCGACTCCTGTCTGTTGTGAAAGAAAGGTATCCCTTCAAGGAAGATGTTCTATATCGCCCTGGAAAATGGACCACTATGGAGAAAGGTATCCAGTACCTGAGAGAATTAGCTGTGCTTGAGGTGATTTATGGTGACCTGGGTAGTGAACAGTCATCCAAAGATCCAGATGAAGCGCAGTGCACACGACCCATGTGGCGGAAGTTTGTACAGAGCGCACCATCATCCCATGTAAACTCCCTGGCAGTAATGTCCTGGAAAGATGAAAAGGCACCAACGGTAGAGGATGTGATTGATAAACTCCGGGATTATGAAGCACATGTCTCTTCCTCCCTCGTCTCAGCTGTGGAGAAATTGTCCCAGGAGTTCCAGCAATTCAAAGAAGATATGTCCTACTCCCTACCTGTACGGACCAGTATCTCGGCCATTAGGAGTAGGCGTCCTTCTGCTCAAGAGAGAAGATACACACCACGGGGCACCCTACGGTTTTACCTGTGTGACCATGGAGAGGACATGAGGAAGTGGGATGGAAAACCTACCTCGACCCTGGAGGCACGGGTACGTGAGTTGCAAGGAAAAACAACCACTCAAGGGGGGACCTCCAGGAGAGTTGCTGCTCCAGTTTCCAGTAGGCAGTTCCCCAGACAGAGGAGTAGAAGCACTGATTCTATCCGTGATCTTAATAGAGAGACTTCTGATTCCCATTCACAAGAAGTGGGTTGCGAATTCTGCAATTGGAATTAGAGGGGCCCTGCCTCCAGCCAGGTGGAGGAAAGGGACAACCGGGTTTACTGGACTGTGTGGATCCGATGGCCTGGCACATCTGATCCACAGGAGTATAAGGCTCTAGTGGACACCGGTGCACAGTGCACCCTAATGCCATCAAGCTGTGTAGGGGCAGAACCCATCTGTATTGCTGGAGTGACAGGGGGATCCCAAGAGCTAACTGTTTTGGAGGCTGAAGTGAGCCTAACTGGGAATGAGTGGCAAAAGCACCCCATTGTGACTGGCCCAGAGGCTCCGTGCATCCTTGGCATAGACGACCTCAGGAGAGGGTATTTCAAGGACCCAAAAGGGTACAGGTGGGCTTTCGGTATAGCTGCCTTGGAGACGGAGGGAATTAAACAGCTGTCTACTTTGCCCAGTCTTTTGAAGGAGCCTTCTGTTGTGGGGTTGCTGAAGGTCAGAGAACAACAGGTGCCAATTGCCACCACAACAGTGCACCGGCGGCAATACCGCACCAACCGAGACTCCCTGATTCCCATCCATGAGCTCATTCGGCGACTGGAGAGCCAAGGAGTGATCAGTAAGACCCGTTCACCCTTTAACAGTCCCATATGGCCAGTGCGGAAGTCTAATGGGGAGTGGAGACTAACAGTGGACTATCGTGGCCTGAACGAAGTCACTCCGCCACTGAGTGCTGCTGTGCCGGACATGCTAGAACTTCAATACGAACTGGAGTCAAAGGCAGCCAAGTGGTATGCCACAATTGATATCGCTAATGCATTCTTCTCAATCCCGTTGGCAGCAGAGTGCAGGCCACAGTTTGCTTTCACTTGGAGGGGCGTCCAGTACACCTGGAATCGACTGCCCCAGGAGTGGAAACACAGCCCTACCATTTGTCATGGACTGATCCAGACTGCACTGGAACAGGGTGGAGCTCTGGAACACCTTCAATATATTGATGACATCGTTGTGTGGGTTAACAGAGACGAAGATATTTTTGAGAAAGGGAAGAAAATATTCCAAACCCTTCTGAAGGCTGGTTTTGCCATAAAACAAAGTAAAGTGAAGGGACCTGCACAGGAGATTCAGTTTTTGGGAATAAAATGGCAAGATGGACGTTGTCAGATCCCAATGGATGTGATCAACAAAATAACAGCCATGTCTCCACCAACTAGCAAAAAGGAAACACAAGCTTTTTTAGGCGTTGTGGGTTTTTGGAGAATGCATATTCCAAATTACAGTCTGATTGTAAGCCCTCTCTATCAAGTGACCCAGAAGAAGAATGATTTCAAATGGGGCCCTGAGCAACGACAGGCCTTTGAACAGATAAAGCAGGAGATAGTTCATGCAGTAGCCCTTGGGCCAGTCCGAGCAGGACAAGACGTAAAAAGCGTGCTCTACACTGCAGCCGGGGAGAATGGCCCTACCTGGAGCCTGTGGCAGAAAGCACCAGGGGAGACCCGAGGTCGGCCCCTCGGGTTCTGGAGTCGGGGATACGGAGGGTCCGAAGCGCGCTACACTCCAACTGAAAAAGAGATATTGGCAGCATATGAAGGGATTCGAGCTGCTTCAGAAGTGGTTGGTACTGAAGCACAGCTCCTCCTGGCACCTCGACTGCCGGTGCTGGGCTGGATGTTCAAAGGGAGGGTCCCCTCTACACATCACGCAACTGATGCTACATGGAGTAAGTGGGTCGCACTGATCAGCCAACGGGCTCGAATAGGAAACCCCAGTCGCCCAGGAATCTTGGAAGTGATCATGGACTGGCCAGAAGGCAAAGATTTTGGAATGTCACCAGAGGAGGAGGTGACACGTGCTGAAGAGGCCCCACTGTATAATAAACGGCCAGAAAATGAGAAGCAATATGCCCTGTTCACTGATGGATCTTGTCGTCTGGTGGGAAAGCATTGGAGATGGAAGGCTGCTGTATGGAGTCCTATATGACAAGTCGCAGAAACTGCTGAAGGGGAAGGTGAATCAAGTCAGTTTGCAGAAGTAAAAGCCATCCAGCTGGCTTTAGACATTGCTGAACGAGAAAAATGGCCAGTGCTCTGTCTTTATACTGACTCATGGATGGTGGCAAATGCCCTGTGGGGGTGGTTACAGCAGTGGAAGCAGAACAACTGGCAGCGCAGAGGCAAACCCATCTGGACTGCTGCATTGTGGCAAGGTATTGCTGCCTGGGTAGAGAACCTGGTTGTGAAGGTACGTCATGTGGATGCTCATGTCCCCAAGAGTCGGGCCACTGAAGAACATCAGAACAACCAACAGGTAGATCAGGCTGCTAAGATTGAAGTGTCTCAAGTAGATCTAGACTGGCAACATAAGGGTGAACTATTTATAGCTCAGTGGGCCCACGACACCTCAGGCCATCAAGGAAGAGATGCAACATACAGATGGGCTCGCGACCGAGGGGTGGACTTGACCATGGACGCTATTGCACAGGTCATCCATGAATGTGAAACATGCGCTGCAATCAAGCAAGCCAAGCGGGTAAAAACTCTGTGGTATGGAGGATGATGGTTGAAGTATAAATATGGGGAGGCCTGGCAGATTGATTATATCACACTGCCACAAACCCGCCAAGGCAAACGCCATGTGCTTACAATGGTGGAAGCAACCACCGGATGGCTGGAAACATATCCCGTGCACCATGCCATTGCCCGGAACACTATCCTGGGCCTTGAAAAACAAGTTTTATGGCGACATGGCACCCCAGAAAGAATTGAGTCAGACAACGGGACTCATTTCCGAAACAACCTCATAGACACCTGGGCCAAAGAGCATGGCATTGAGTGGGTGTATCACATCCCCTATCATGCACCAGCCTCTGGGAAAATTGAACGATACAATGGACTGTTAAAGACTACACTGAGAGCAATGCGGGGTGGGACATTCAAACACTGGGATACACATTTAGCAAAAGCCACCTGGTTAGTCAACACTAGGGGATCTGCCAATCGAGCTGGGCCTGCCCAGTCAGGACTCTTACGTACTGTGGAAGGGGGTAAAGTCCCTGTAGTGCATGTAAAAAATATGCTGGGGAAAACCGTCTGGGTTATTCCTGTCTCAGGCAAAGGCAAACCCATTCGTGGGATTGCTTTTGCTCGAGGACCTGGGTGCACTTGGTGGGTAATGCGGGAGGATGGAGGAGTTCGATGTGTGCCTCAAGGGGATTTGATTTTGGGTGAAAATAGCCAATGAACTGAACGGTATGCTGTTAATTGCTATATGATATTGTATGTCATCACTCCTATGGTTGCTATATGCCGTATCAATGGTATCATAGTAAGAATTTCCAAAATTAATGAAGAATGAACTTTGATTAAACCAAGCAACATGTAGCGGTGGTGGGACAAAGACTGGCTTCAGCATGCAACAATCCAACACCACGCAGACCATCTCTCCGGCCTTGAAGGACTATTACGATAGATGGAGCCCAAAGTTATGGACTGAATGAACTCAGTGGACATGTGTGGACCCTCTACAGATGTTCTACAGGGATGGTCCATAGACTACGGGAATGATAAATGATATCTACGTATGTCATCAAAGGATGGGGAGGCGGGTGGTGGTTATTGAGGTCATATTGGATAGTATGAGACCTGAGCATGACGTAAATGGTATGGAATAAGGGGTGGATACTGTCATGGTTTTAGCTGGGATAGTTGATTTTCTTCACTGTAGCTAGCATAGTGCTGTGTTTTAGACTTGGTATGTAAATAATGTTGATAACACCCTGGTGTTTTAGTTGTTGCTGGGTAGTGTTTACACTAGTCAAGGACTTTCTAGCTTCCCATGCTCTGCCAGGTGCACAAGAAGCCGGGAGGGGAGGGGATGCAACCAGGAGAGCTGATTCAAATTGGCCAGAGGGTATTCCATATCATGTGACGTCATGCCCAGTATATTAACTGGGGGAAATTGGCTGGGGGAGGCAGCGATCGCGGCTCGGGGACCGGCAGCGTCAGTCGGCGGGTGGTGAGCGGTTGCAGCACTTGTTGTTCAGTTTTGGTTTTGTTTTTTTTTCTTTCCCTCTCCTTCTAGTGTTTCATCTCTCTCTCACTCATTATTTTCCTTTTCATTATATTAGTATTATTGCTGTTTTATTCTAATTATTAAACTGTTCTTATCTCAACCCACGAGTTTTCTTACTTTGGCCCTTCCGATTCTCTCCCCCATCCCACAGGGGTGGGGGAAGTGAGCGAGCGGCTGTGTGGTGCTTAGTTGCTGACCGGGGCTAAACCACAACAACATCAGATTTATTTTTCTAGATTCTTTAATATCAATAGAGAAATATTGGGATCTAGAGCGAAACAGCAGATTAATCTCACTGTCTTACTAGCTGTGCTGGTTTTGACTGGCACAGGGTTAATTTTCTTCACTGTAGCTGGTATAGTGCTGTGTTTTGGATTTGGCATGAGAATAGAGCTGATGGCACATTGATGTTTTAGTTGTTGTTAAGTAGAGGTTAAGTGTCCCTATAGTAGTGCCTATGCTAGTCAAAGACTCTTTCAGCTGCCCATGCTCTGCCAGGGGCACAAGAAGCAAGGGGGGGAGGGGGCACAGCCAAGGCAGCTGATCCAAACTGACAAAAGGGCTATTCCATACCATATGATGTCATGCTCAGTATATAAAGCTGGAGGAAGAAGAAGGAAGGGGGGGACGTTCGGAGTGATGGTGTTTGTCTTCCCAAGTAACCGTTACGCGTGATGGAGCCCTGCTTTCCTGGAGATGGCTGAACACCTGCCTGCCCATGGGAAGTAGTGGATGAATTCCTTGTTTTGTTTTTCTTGAGCGCGCAGCTTTTACGCCTCCTTTGCATTATATTATTACTGTTGTTATTATTATTACTATTACTGTTTTGTTTTACTTATTAAACTGTCTTTATCTCAACCCACAAGTTTTCTCACTTTTACCCTTCTGATTCTCTTCCCCATCCCACCAGCGGGGTGTAAGCGAGTGGCTGTATGGTGCTTAGTTGCTGGCTGGAGCTAAACCACGACACTAGCCCACATTCTATGTCCCTAGATATCCCAGAACAGGAGGCTAGCTCTGCACACAGTGGATGTAAATAGAAAACTTTATATGTGTTCAGCATGGTATAAAGGATTTTTATAATAGATAAGTAGATAGCATATTCATCTGTATTTGTTTTCCTTTCCAGCTTCAGGATACAAAGCATCACCTATTTCCTTCCTTCCAGCTGGGCTGCCAATACCACAAGCATTATGGAATCAGAAGAGAAGGTGTAGTTTGACACTACAAGGCTGAATACAGTTGCCATGTCTATAGATGTTGAGTGCCATCTGAAAAGCTGCAGGATATCCCAAACCTCTGCATGTGGCAGATATGACAAAGGAACAATAGATTAGCAGCCTACCAGGACCCCTGGAGAATGAAAAATGACAGTAGATGCCAATGTCTGTGTAGATATAGTTGTCCTGAAGTGACTATAACTAGGACTCTCAAGAAGACATTTCTAGATTTGGATTATTCTTACACCATGTGACTTAAATTTAAGATTTGTGTTCTGGCTTTTGCATTTGGAACTTGTAAATCCAAGCAAGCTTCTAGTTGATATTTGTTGAAATAGAGCCTTTTGTTTTAATCTCAAGGATGACCCTTTTTATGATACCACACCAACAATGCTACTTCTTTTTTACCGTAAAAATCTGCTAGAACCACTTATGAATAGTGATTATCTTCCATTGATTTAGGTCAGAAAGGAAGTAAAAGAAGACTAACCACCATGTCAGTGGCCTTAAGTGAGAACAACAAAAAATGTACATAGATTACAGCCCTTGAGCAAATACAGTAGCAGAAACAAATAACATTGTAAATACAAGATACCTATTTTAAAAAATCATGCCTGCCCCTGAGTCCCATTGACATGAATGAAAGCTTTGGCATTGAGCTCCAGAGAGGCATAATCCTTGTGTTATTAGCAAGTCATCTAAATCAATGTCTTTTGGAGACTGCTAAGCCATGGTCCAGGAGCCATGCAGGAATTCAGTAGATTTTATGCTACAAGAAATACAAAAGAGACTTTATGTGTACATGTATATATGTATTCATATATATCCTTGTCCTCCCAATTTAGCTGCAACCTCAGTTCTGTTGAGACTTAGAAAGAAGAGTAAAATATGGTTATCTCGATCTCAAATTTTCACACCAAGCCTACTTGCCTAAGCATATCTTTACAGTCAATATACAGAAACTGGTATCTAGACTAGCACTGAGTAGATATTTTAACAGATAAACCTTATCTAAGGATTCTAGTTATGTCTTTGGAGAGCCCAGTGCAGCAGGCTTACTCTGTGATAAGTGAGAGAGAGAGTAATAAAAGTGATCAGAAACCCCCAAATTTTAAGAAAATTGTAATTTAGAAGTCCTGTCTATATAACAACATTGAACAGGTCAAGGTAATAACCACACAGAAGACACAAAGAATTACCTATGCATAAAGAAAAGTCATTCTGTCTTCACAATTCCATAGGAGATTTCCTGTGAATGTGTGAACAAGGTAGAGAACATGTATGTTCAAACAGGGAGGAAAAGAAATGTCACTGTAAATAGTTTGGGATGCAAAGAGTTCAGAACAGGAACTGAAAAATCACTTTTGCAGGTCATTATATAAAATTATCATGAATCAGGATGCTGGCATTCTGGAGCATACCATGAATTTACAAATTCCCCAACCCCACCAACCCCCGCCCACATTTTTACAATGGTTCCCAACAATTTTGTGTTCTCATCAGCTGATTTCTGGCATCCTTAATGGATGTAAAACCACAGGAAAACATAGAAAAATATATGACGGGAGCTATGTAGCAGAGTCAAAATCTTTGGTGATCCTGTTCTTCTTCCTGTAGCAGATGATGGCAAAAAGAAATTAATATCTTTTTGGTAGTTTTGTGGTTTGATACTTTAAGTGTAAGTTTCATCTTTTACCTTAAGTTTCCTTTCTGACTTTATAAAAACACTAACTTTTTCAAGTGTTTCAATTGTTCTTCATTTGTTTCTGTAAAATGAAGACAGTCCCATGTACTGGTCTTGTTCCTCACAGATTACTTAAACATAAACTTCAGGAAGGCATTCAGTGCTCTGTAAGACAGGCAAATTCATTCAGTTCTAGGAATGCATTGAAACAATCTTTTATATGCTTTTCTTCTCCCAAATGAATTTCTTTCTGTAAACAGGGTTAACTCCTAATTTTGGCACTTTTTTATATATCAGTATATATTGGTGGCCTGACAAACTCCCCTTTCATCTCCCATCACTCATTTGTCATTAAAAAGATTTTTTTTTTTTAAAAAAAAGCTACATACTTTGGGATAAATTTTTCTAAGTTCTAAGTTTTCCAGAGTTCTCTCTCTGATCCAGGACAGGTAGTTTTACCCTGTGCAAAACTGAACAAGTGTATAAGGACTAATGCATGTCATTTTGGCCTTTAACCTGTTCTTCTTGCTCATTTAAAAAAGAAATATTCTTTGGCAGCAGATGCACCACAAATAACTTGATCTTTAGTAGGACCTCAATTTATTAACTTTTTAACACTGATACAGACACAAAAAAAGTCATAAATAATATTACCTTACATTGTCATTAGTTCTTATTTTGGTTTCTATAAAGCAACTTGAAAAATATATCAAGACTGTAAGAGGAGTTTACCCAGTCAACAGCTGTCTTGGGTTCCTGTTCTCTTTTTAGCATCACTGTGGAGGTCCAAATTGAAATCCCAACACCAATGAGCCAGAACAGTTGCCTTGAATTCTCAACCCTTTTTTCACAGCAGATGCCTTCAAGGCCGACCTTCTCTCTTCAGTTCTGACTGAAATAAAAAATTGTCTATCTTCAGTAATACCAAAGCTGATACAACATTATTTTATTTTTAATAAAAAATACAATGCCCGTTGCCCCGAAAAAATAGAAATTTCAAAGTATGAAGTCAATATAAAGTTAAAAGAGTGGTTAAATCTGTATTGTGCTATATGCATTCAAACCTTTCTGACTTATACTGATAGCATAATGCAGCACAAAATCTGTCTTTTCAGTGTATTAATGAAGAATGGGGAGGCTTAAATATCATGGAAAACATGGTCTCTATACCACTCTATTAACCTGAGGTGCTAGATTCTGAATCCTCCTAAAACCTCTGTATCAACACTTTAGAAATTATCTAAGCATTAGATCCTGCTCGGAGTACAGTTCAGTTTGTTCCTATCATAAAGTTGAAGGGTGATTCAGCTATACTATTTTTTCTAAATCATCTAATATAAATAACTACAAAAATTCAGTTACAATAACTACATATAACAAACCTGGGTGCCTTTAAACTGCAGTCTACAGAAACAATTAATGTGTATTGTCAAGAGTAAAAATCCTGACTCTAAAAACCACATAGTTAAAGAAAAAACCTCATCAAGGTAAAATAGAATTATACATAAATTCCACCTTCTTTACATTAATGATTACGGAGCAGCAGATTCACATACTAATGGAAAAACAAGCCTGCAGGTGAGGCAAATGGATCCTTACCATCTGACATTTTTAGGGACTATGGAACTGATAATCTCAAAATATAAAAAGAATAACAATTATACCATGCATTTTTAAAGACAGGCAGATAGCAGTTTTCTGGTTACTAAGATCACTGGTTCATAAGATTTATTTACCGAACATCCTTTATATACTTACCATCACTTAAATGCTTATAGTTTCTACTTGGGAAAAGGTACTATATTAGAATCATAGAAAGCTTTGTTCAGCTTCCATGGAACTGTAAAAAGGAAGATTTTTTGCACGAGAGTCAATGTAAATAAAGTAAATCCTAGGGATATTTGTTAGCTCCAAGTTGTAGTAGAGTTAGTACACAAAGTGTGAGAAGAATAACTAATAAGGATAGTTCCTCCCAGGCAGAAAGGAATGGTAAGGTACAGAACAGAACGGCAAAAGTAAAGGCATAGCTGCTATAGAGGTGAATTAGACTGACAAATTAAGGATTAGTCAAGAAGCTTGGACCCATTTCCTACTTTAATAGAGTTGTGCATAATGTAATCCCTTCATAAATACAACAAAGTCCCTTTTAGAACCAGCTTTAGGCTAGTTGTAAACTACTTAATAGTATTTGCGGAAAGCAATCATGTTCTTCCCCAAGCTTTCTTTTACCAAGCCAAAAAGGCAACATTTTTTTAGGTTGTCTTGTAATATAGGCTCTATATGTCCTAGTAACCTCCTTTGAATCTAGTAATGTTTAACCACTTTTATAAAAATGAATGACCAGATCTGTAAATAATATTCCAGAAAATGTCTTATTCTTGCCTAGTGACATAGTACTAATATTCTGATAACCAAAAAAAGAAAGGTAATTTTCTAACTGCTAAGTTTTCCGTAAGAATGCATGAAAAATTTTCAGTGAATTCCCAGATGTTGGTGTGGAATAATCCAAATATTTCTACTGATCTTCATATGCAACAGATTAAAGATATAAACATAGTGGAACCAAACAACAGTTAAAACTTAATTGAAAACATGAATAACGTTAAAGATAAATAACATGAAGTAACATGAGTAACAGGAAAACATGTTTTCAAATGTAGTGTTTTTCTGTAATACATACACTCTAAAAGAAAGTTTACAGGATTATTCTGACTGGAGATCCTGAACATCTTTCCATCAATCCTTTCTTCATGTTTCACTCTCAGTCAGCTTTAAATGAAGTCAAAGAAGGAAAAAGAAGTGCTATTTAATTTTTACCTGCAAAAGTAAAGAATGTCACAGATTTTCAAGAACATTGCTGAGTAATCAAAAAAACCCCTCACTTTTATAAAGCTCAATCTTAGCAAAACTCCTGCCAATGTGAGTAAAAAGTAATAGAAATTAAACAATTTGTTTATTCTGCTTGCAACCATTTAATGTGCATGTTTATATCTTAAGGCAGGCATTTATATCCAAGACAGGTATATTATGGAAAACATTTGGAGGAAGTGTGATCTGGGAGAGTTCTCATTTGGTGCTGGATGCCAGGTTAACATCACAGAGGAATGAAATAGGGGCTGCACTACTACTACTGTGTGCCCTGACAACAAACACCTGAGTCACCTTCACTCAAACAACCACCATGTTTTCTGCTAGTCAACAATTTTCTAATGCTATATCCTTTGAAAATTATTTTTCATGTCAAAGTCATACAACTTCACTGATGTCTTCTTTTCCAATCTTTTCTCTAGCAATAAATACCAGATTTTCTTTTTAATTTCATCTTTCACTGGATGAAAATTAGCCCCTTTCCTAAATGCCAAAATGTTCTAAGTTTTTTGCTTGTTAAAAGTTGAGAACACAACCTTGGGGAAAAAAAAAAAAAAAAAAGTCCTAAAGTTTTTTTGTCTCTTTGTTTTTTCCCTAATGACAAGAACATGTGTTTCCCACCTTCTGACTGATTTTCCTAGCTCCCTTTCACAGAACAGTCTTGGAACCAATTCCAACAACCCTAAAGCAATTGCCTATCTTTCCCACTTGCTGCAGCATTTTTTGACTTGAGCAACAGTTCTCAAACCTTTTAGTCTATAAGTGCTTTCTCTGTAGTATTTACTCTTTAATACATAAAAAAACCTAATCATTTTTTGCAAACAGCAATAGTATAACATACAGGATATTGTAATTATTTTTTTGACCTATGTGGGTTTTCTGAAGGGTAGTGAAGGGACATTTGGAGAGAGTGTATCGCTTACATCATAAGGTAGTTCAGTCAGGAACAGAACTGCAATGTAAATTTAAAACCAAAACACTAGTACTAACAGTGCTGACTTGTCAAGTAAACAATATTAGCACAGACTGCGAATAAACAGTAAATGTTTAACTCCTGTAAAGTCTGAAAGTCATAAGAAAGACACTAAGAAGTTAGAAAAGTGAAATTAAACCATTTAAATGCCATTATAGAAATTTTTATAAGAGGCTTTTTAGGCATACTTTGAGGAATTTGAGAATAAAACATACAATAACAGTTCACGGGCATCAAAAATGGTATTCTTAGATTCACCTTCCAGGACACTTTAATACCTTTACCTCTCACAGTACTCACCAAATCTTTCTTCTAGGTACTATCCCAACCTGTTTCTCTGCTCAAAATGTGTTGCAGTTTGTGATTGATCCCTGTCCCCAGATGGTTCTGCCCCAACCAGCCTCAGGTCATCTCTGGCCTGAATCCTCCTCCCCCCTTTCTTGGTGCACTATCCAGCTGACTCCCTGGTAGGTCTCTCCACAGAGATAATTAGTGCATTTTTTCCTGACTCTACAGGGAGTGACTTTATGCTTTACTTCTGCTCTTCATCCATTTCAGGCTATGTCCTCCAGTGCACTCAGCCAGAGAGCTCCTCTACCCAGGACTAAGCAGCAGGGCAGGAGCCTCTCCAAACATGCTGGACTCCCTGCAGCCATACCCTCCAACAAAGCGGTACCTCCACTGTTAACAAACCTTTGTTGCCCATTAGTACTGAACTACCATTTTTTAAATAAAAAATTAATTGTTATGGACTAAGTGTCCAAAAGTCAGGAAGCTCCAGTGTTGCTGTGCCAGTTCTCACTTACATTAGACTCAGACTTCCCACAGTTATATTAATTTAATTGCCTTACACAGACAGAAGAACAGTTGTGAAATATTCTCTACTAACGTAGGTTAAGTAGTTTACTGGGATGAGATTGTGATCTCTTTTCTTCTTTCATTTGGAAAAAATAGACAAGAAAATCCCAGAAGAAGGAATCTCACCCAAAATGGTTATAATCCAGTGGCTGGAGAGAATTGGCATACAATATACAGGATCTTGTCTCTCTGGCTGGGGATTAGGCTCTTTCTAAATTACTTCTTGAGAGAGAAGGCTGGCAGAAAAGAGATTGTATCTGTCCTTATAACCATAGTCTGCATTTGCTCACCAAAGCTAGAATCCAAGCCTGTGTCTCTATTTTCTCAGGTGAAGGCTTTAACTACGAGGCAATTTCCCACTCCAAAGTAATTCTGCCTCTCTTGTCTGTCTTGGATCTGAGAAAGCTTCCTGATTAAGATGTTCTCAAACCAATATAATTATGCAGCTGTTCAGATACATTTGTACCTATATTTTGTAATGACAAAATGAAAACCAAGATATTCTTCAAAAAATATTCTGACAGCTTTCTGCTAACCAATAAATAGAAACTCTATGGTAGTGTCTAAATAAGCATATGAGCTCCACCAAATACTAAATAATAAATGAGTTCTCATCCTGCCCTATTTTAAATACAGATAATGTTACCTTTCGCAGAAGCATATAGTCTCTCCACCTTTCCCAGCTGTGTAATATAGGAGCATTTTTAGCATTCATTAATAACTTTAGTGGATCATATACAAGGAAAATTATAAGGTTTATCATAAAATATGAGAGAAAAAATATATAACTCTGTAGCAGTGTTAATGTTGGTCTGATAACCATAATTGTTCATCGAACTTTCAATTATTAAAATCTTAAGTTCCATTGACTTTTCTATTTTTGTTTTACTGTTAAATAAGGAATTTGCATAATGAAGCACAAATTCAATTAATTCCTGAACTTGCCAATGAGCAAGGCTTTTATTTTTTTTTGTATTTGTTTCCTCAAACAAAAAAATATCTCTAAGCAACACAAATTTATCTTTTTAATAGGCCTGTTACTTTTTTTATTACCTTAAGGCTACTCAGGTGTCTGCATCTTTTTAAGTCTAGGAAAAACTGGCTACCTGAACTGAAATAAGCATGTGTTTAATTAGTTTATTTTGACAACTGAAACCTTTCAGATGGTGATGGAAATGGACAGGTACCTCCTGTACTAACCCTTTGACCAGAAATTACACGCATTTAAATTGTCAAATAGATGAAGTCCCACAGTGATGAAGAACAACAGCCATAATTTCTTTACAACATAATTGTGTTGGCATTACACATAAAAGCAGAAGCCCTCACTACATTTGATCAACATTGTATTCCTATTTTGACTAATATATTGCAGTAAATTAATTTTTTTAATTCATAGACATGTAAAAAGAATTTAGTAGTATTTTAACATATGATCTTAAGTTACAATACATTGAAGTGTTTTCTACATTAAACATCTAACATATACTTTATGAATCAAGATATAATTTCAGTGTTCTAACCAGTAGAATTGTAACATCTAGCACAAGTAGATATAGAAAAGATGTTAGCTATAACTGAATATTTTGATGGTGCTACATAACTCTGAACAACATTCAGCCTTAATACAATCTTGTATCTTTTCTTTTTATATTATTTTAAATACATGCGAGTCATATCTTTAAATACATGACTCATCCATGTGGCTAGTTCTCAGAAGTAGGCCATAATCATGTAAAAGATATAGGGCCATATCATGAACTGACCAAAACAGAGAAGACAAACAGCTTAAATGGAAGGCAATCACTATATTTAATCCTTATTTTTTTTTTACTGTATTATATTTTTATTTCACCTTTTTCTCTTTCCATTAACAGTCTATAAAATAAATACCTGGTATTCTAACAGCAGTATTGATTTTTTTAATGCCTAACCTGAATAACCTTAACAATAATATTCATTTAATTATAAGCTTAATAAAAAAGTTTCTTTATTTAATTATCTAGTTAGTCTGTGCAAAAAAAACTTTCTGAAAAATGATAGGCCAGCTGAAGTTGGGTGATGTGTCTTATTCATATTAGACAAAATCTTACTGTGCAAGTTGTCACATTCCTATCTAGTGAAACAACTTGTAGTACTATGTGTGGGATTAGATATATTGTTCCTACCACTTCTGGAAGACCCAGTGGGATATTTGCAGAAAATTAAGTACCTCTGAATTGGAACTAAAACAGGTAACAGTTAGCTCTCAGAATTCAGCATCTTGCCCAGAGTTTCAGTGGCACACTTAGGTGTACATGAAGTCTGTGACGTTGAAACTTCTTCTGAAGTTATACTTATGAGTCACTTCAGCTGGAAAGTTGGGAGTGAAAGAAAACATGTGCATGAGTAGGAGAGTACATCCTCAAATACGCCTGGAGGAAACAATAATTATTCCTCATTTTGCACAGTGTTGAGAGCATTCACCCTTTCCTGGACTAAGTGGAAGCCCACATCACCTTCCTTCCTTCCTTGCCCTCCTGAGAGGTGTGTTTGGTGAGACAGACAATGTGAGTTTAAAACTTGTCAGCTATTCCTGCTCAAAGGGCTTTGTTCAAAATGAATAGGGAGGGTCAAACAACATTTCAGCTGTTGCCTAGGTGTGCCAGGCCGAGAGCACAGCTAATGGAGGCAGTAGCCTGGGCAGAAGGGCACACAGGGGTGGGGCCAGAAGCTCTGCTGAGGGCAGTGCACACAGGCTCTGCAGTGATGATGACACACCACAGGCACGGTCCCTGTCACCAGCCCTGCAGCAACTACCCCTGGCATGGCTGAACCTCAAGCCAGAGTGAGCTCCTGAGGGAGGATGCAGCTCTGCAGCTCCAGGCTGTGGGGTGTCTGGTGCCTCTTGCCAAGGCAGAGGGTTTCCTCGTCCACAGGAGGTATGTACTGGGGGAGCCTCTGTGTCACCAAGGAAAGAGGTGTGGGCAGAGGTCAGGAGGCTGTATGATGCCAGGGATAACAAAAAGGAGAATGACCCAAGCTTTTCTCAGATCCTGAGGGTTCAAGAGCCTGAGTACCATGGCTGTACCAAAGGAGGGGCAGGCAAATTCTGTGCCTGTTGGGTTGGGAAATGAGAGTAAAGGCTAGAAGTTCATGACTTCTGGCACCAGGAAGACAGCTCCTGTTCCACCTGCAGATCTGCAGCTGCTGAATAGGTTCAGTGCCCTGGCAAGGAGCTGTGAGCTGTGAGCTGTGTCCAATGAAGAATCAAAGTCAACTGAGACTGAGCTCTACAGCAGCACCAAGAGGAAGCAGCAAGTGGCAGCAGAGGGCAACTGCCTGTTGTGGAGGTTTTCTTCTTCCTTTCAGCAAGGGGGTAGTACTTGAAGAGAAGTGCATGTATCCTGCAAGCCAACAACTGGTAGCTTCAGCTGGTGTCAGCAACAGTGATTTGACTATTATGAAAATTGGACCCTCTTTGAGGATCAAAGTCTGTTTGGAAAAGATTGGATCCATCTGAACAAGTAGGGCGAAACCATCTTTGTCAACAGGCTAGCCAAAGTGTTGCAGAGAGCTTTAGCCTAGGAACAATGTGGGAGGGAGATAATGATCCACAATCCAGAGGGAATGGTAGAACAAGTGGGCCAGTAAATGCAGTCTGATGTGGACAGGAGACACCTCGTAATCAGCAGAACAGGGCAGAAGGGACCCACCCTAAGGGTGTGCACACAAATAAGGAAGTGCCAGCATTACTGGGAAAGCTCTCATACCTCTTCTGGGAAATCATCGTGACTGGGTACCTTTCTTAAGTGCTGTAGTGTGCTTAATTTAAGTGCACTAATGCCTACAGCATGGGGAACCAACAGGAAGAATTAGAGGCACGTGCATGGTTGCAGGGCTACAGCCTCATTGGCATAAAGGAGACTTGGAAGGACAGTTCACATGACAAGTGCTGGCATGGGTAGATACAGACTGTTTGGGAAGGATGGACCAGGACAACAAGGAGGGGAAACTGTTTTTTCTGTGAGGAAGCAACAAGGATGCATGGTGCTTTGCTGAGGGAAGGGTAGTGAGCCAGCTGAGAGCTTGTTGATCAGTGTAGTGGGCAGACCAAGATGGGTTACATGCGCTGCATGTTTGCTACCAGACCTTTTAATCAGGAAGAAGTAGATGAAGACTTCTTCATACAACTGGAAGAAGCTTCAAGTTCACAGGCCCTGGTCCTCATGGGGGACTTGAAATACCCCAACACCACAGGACTCAGGAAATTCAGGAGTTTTCTGAGCCTTAATGAGACCACATCTGGAGTGATGTGTCCAGCTCTGGGCTTCCTGGCACAAGAGAAACATGGACACACTGGAGCAAGTCCAGCAAATGGTCACAAAGGTCATTAAGGGACTGGAGTATCTGACATAGGAGGAGAGGCTGAGAGAGGTGAAGCTGTTCTGCCTGGAGAAGAGAAAGCTCAGGGGGATCTTAACCACACTGATATTTATATATATAAATACTCCTTTGGTATAAATATCCAAAGCAGGGAGCAAAAAAGACAGAGCCAGGCTCTTTTCAGTGGTGCCCAGACGATGGGTGCAAACTTAAACACAGGAAATTCTGTCTAAGCATAAAATCTTTTTTTTTACTCTGAGGGTGATCACATGAGTGTGACTGAACTGGGTAGTGCAGAGGGATTGTGAAGCCTCCATCATTAGAGATATGCAAAACCCTACTGGACGCAATCCTGGGCAACCTGCTCTAGCTGACTCTGCTTTGAACATATGACTGGGCTAGATGATCTCTAGAAGTGCCTTCCAGCCTCAGCCATCCTGTGATTCTGCCAATCTGATGCAGCTTACTGAGGGGTCAGATGTTCCTATCCACAAGAAACACGAGAAAGAAATGTCACTCTGTAGCCAGGAATGAAGGACACCTTCCCCATGGTAGTATGCTTTTGGATCATTCAGCTATGTCATGAAACCTCAGATTAAAATATAAAACCAGGGTCACTGGGGCATACAAATAGCTAACTGAGAATGGTAGACTATTGCAGAAGTTTATGGGTGTGCATATTTCCCAGAACACTCTGGAGAACATCAGCTATGAAAGAGACATAGACATGAGAGGTTCAATGCAGGCAACACAAAAATTTTAAGTTGCAGAAGTGAGGAGATGATGATGATAGAAATTTGTCTTAGACATGATTAGTTTGAGGACAAAAAAGGCAGCAGAAGGACAGATAGTATGAGCTGAAAGGAGGGGAGAAGAGATGAGGAAGAGTTACCATTCTTGGAGATGTTTAGTAACTAAAGGTGTAATAACAACTGAGCTTACCATAAGAGCTTCCTACCACTGAACAGCAGAGAAGATAAGGTGGCAAAACACAAGTATGAAGGTGGCAAACTGTTACTGAATAGGAATGAAGTAAGTAGTGTAGGATGTCAATGGGCATCAGAAGGGGGGATTAGTCAATAATATCAACAGAGAGGATCAAGAAAATAGTAGTAGAGAACAGAGATCTGAGGTAACATGGAAAAAGAAGTACGAACATTTCAACAGTTTCGTGGAGCAGAGATCATAGAAACAGGTAGAAAAGAGAGATAGTAGTGGTCCATGAATGATGGCTTATTCTAAAATCTTGTTAAACACAGACATATTATTATTTTCTAGGATAGTATTTTACTTACCAGAGAGTAGTGTTCAAGCTGGATAAGCTATTCACATTTAGAATGATGGCTTTATCTATGTCTGTTCACATTTCATAACTAGTGTACCAATATTAGCTGACATTGTGTACAGATGCATGGAAAGATGGACTAACTACACTTACCAATAATGCTGACAACCATTTTCTGAACATTAGATTATCACTGCTATCAGTTTCAAGAAAATATGCACTAAATAAATATGGTTTTAAATTAAATACTGCAAGAATTAAAAAATGGCCACCAAGTTTACCTAAAATAAATGTAAACTTTTTGCTAGGAAATCTTGATGGGATTCCATTTTCATTCACTACTTCTCTGTGTACACACAGAAGCATTTTATTTTCTCAGTGGGTAAACTAACTAAAATCACAGAATAATACCAATTCCTGAGCACAGAACTGTGATATCTTACTAGGAAAAAAAAAAAAATATTGACACGCATTGCTTTAAACAGAGGATGACAAAAAGAAATGAGAAAGCTGAGCACACACAGGTCTTCTGATCTGCAGATACCATAGAGATGTATCCTTATAATTTCTTTTTCTCCCTTATCTTGACAACAATCTTATGGCACAAATACCAAAAAGGACGATGTATAAGATCATCCCATTCAGATAGGCAGTATGGATAATCAATTTACAATTAAAGAAATAAAAATGATAATTACTAGTGGGTCTTTTAGGGGAAGCATTTGGATTATCCACAGACAATTCTCTTCTACAGTTCATTCATCACCTGTACAAATCTCCAGAAATTTTATGTGATAAATTATGAATGTGCTTGGACCCTGTGTTATATATACATGTGCGGTGGGTTGACCCTGGCTGGATGCCAGATGCCCACCAAAGCTGCTCTATCACTCTCCCTCCTCAACTGGACAATATAACGAGAGGCTTGTGGGTTGAGATAAGGACAGGGAGAGATCATTCACCAACTACTGGCATGGGCAAAACAGACTCAACTTGGGTAAATTAGTTTAATTTATTAACAGTCAAGTCAAAGTAAGATAATGGGAAATAAAGCCAAATCTTAAAACACCTTCTCTCCACCCCTCCCTTCTTCCTGGGTTTAACTTTACTCCTGATTTTCTCTACCTCCTCCCCCAAAGCGGTGCATGGGGACAAGGAATGGGGGTTGTGGTCAGTTCATCACATGTGGTTTCTGCCACTCCTTCCTCTGCAGGGAGAGGACTCCTCACACTCTTCCCCTGCTCCAGCGTGGTGTCCCTCCCACAGGAGACAGTCCTCCATGAACTTCTCCAACGTGACTCCTTTCCATGGGCTGCAGTTCTTCACAAACTGCTCCAGCGTGGGTGCCTTCCATGGGGTGCAGCTGTTCAGGAACAGACTGCTCCAGCATGGGTCCCCCACTGGGTCACAAGTCCTGCCAGAAAACCTCTCCAGCATGGGCTCCTCTCTCCATGGGTCCACAGGTCCTGCCAGGAGCCTGCTCCAGCACAGGCTTCCCATGGGGTCACAGCCTCCTTCAGGCATCCAACTGCTCTGGCGTGGGGTCCTCCATGGGCTGCAGGTGGATATCTGCTCCACCGTTAACCTCCATGGGCTGCAGGGGGACAGCCTGCCTCACCATGGTCTTCACTATGGGCTGCAGGGGAATCTCTGCTCCAGCACCTGGAGCACCTCCTCCCCCTCCTTCTTCACTGACCTTGGTGTCTGCAGAGTTGTTCCTCTCACATATTCTCACTCCTCTCTCCAGCTGCAATTGTGCAGGGTTTTTTTTTTTTTTTGTTCCTCCTTCTTAAAGTTGTTATCCCAGAGCTGCTACCACCATCACTGATTGGCTTGGTCTTGGCCAGCAGCAGGTCTGTCTTGGAGCTGGCTGGCACTGGCTCTATCAGACATGGGGGAAGCTTCTAGCAGCTTCTCACAGGACCCAACCCTGTAGCCCCCCAGCTACCAACACCTTGCCACGCAAACATAGTACAAGGTGATACAGATCTTTCAGTTATTTTGTAATAGAAGTGTTCTAAATCTGAAAATATTTTGAAAATAAAAGAGTCAACAGAGGAGGTTTTGTTTATCTAGAAGGTTATTTTATTTCATATTTATTAAAATGAGGTTTTTACCTTTTATTTCAAAATTACAATTAGAACGCTAAGAATTAGAGCTGTTAGTATTAATTCTCAGGAGTGTGATACTCAGGCTCTGTGGGAGGCAGTACAGAAAGTAGTCTCTCAAGTGGATTAATAGATGACAGAGAAAGCAACAGCATATACAAACACAGACCAGCAGAGAGGTTTGGAAAGAGTTAGGGTAAATATGTGTACTCTGTGAAATTAGGGGATAGCACTTAAACACCAATTTACCTGATAGCAGTTTGCATGTCTGCAAATTCTTCATGGTGGAGGCTATAATCAAGGTCCTAAATTCATCAGGCTTAATTTTACATTTCTGAAGTGGCAAAGAGGGCACTTTTAAGAAGACATTATCACTTGAAAAGCTTTTTTCCGCCCTTATTGCTGTTAACCATTGTTTCTTACCGAGACACTATGGCCTATTTAATCAGCGTAGAATTTACCTTGAGTCCATAACAAGACCATTTGCTTCCTATTTTGCTCTACTCTGAGCACTCAGATGGGACCTAAATGTCCATAGACCTTGTACTTGCCCTTTGAAAAGGATGAATTCACTGTCATTGAAAAATAAAGATGCCCATTAGACAACCCTGTAGTATTAGAAGATATTCTTCCTGAAATCATTACACAGGGGTGAGCTGTTTGTATAGCCTCAGCAGAAGATTTTTTCTAGCATTGATCCACTACAGGTTACTGTGAAACTGTTTATGTCAGTGTAGCTTTAGGTGCTCCCATAGCCTTAGAAAGTGTCATGTCCTAAAATACACAGGGATATTAGCAAATGTAATTCTCTAGTCCTACATTTTGTTCTGTCTAGGTGGACCTTTGTAACTGCACAGATTTCCACAGACATTAGTAGTACTCTGCAAGTAATAAGGAATCAAAGGATTGGTAGATAAAATTATTTGGAAATTTAAGTACTTCAAAGACATAACATTTTATTCTTGGATACATAATAGAAAAGCAGAGGGTATAGAGGCTCCATCTGACCCCATTCATGTTTATCATTACTAATACTGGAGTCCTTTGACTTTTATTCCAGAGAACAAAAACCTTTTCCTTTGTTGCTTTCTATATCTCATACTATTTGAAGTGCCATAAGGGAGATCAAATGAAACTAACCCAGAACTGAAATGTAAATAGAATGTAACAGACCAAATCTATTTCACTGTAATCCAGTAGGACAGGAAATGAAGGTAAGAATAATAGAGGGAATTTATAAATTTATATTATATAAGTATTCATATTTATATATAGATTTTATAAATGTCAAATGTGTTTACCCCAATCTAAATACAGCTAGAACTTCAGCATACCTATCTAGGAGAAAAGATCACCCCACACTGACCACATACAGCTTGAGTATAAGATGTATATCTCCAGTAGATCCAGCATCTCTTGCATAATATCTCTTCCAGGATCACTATTTTAGTGTTGATTCTAAGATATAGAGACAACTGAAATGTCCTATGCCAGCCTGTGAAAATGACTTAGAAACCTCCAGATATCAAACAAGGGACTAGGTATAACCCCAGGATGACAGCATTTGTTATCAAAGGATAGAGGTAGGCATTACTCATTGTATGGGGTAACACTACAGCAGGGAGGGTGGATGGAATCTTAAGCAACTCATTTAGCATTGATTATAGAAAAAGAACATAGCATGGGCTCAGACGTGGATGCCTACATTATAGATATCTGAGTTTGGCTGATAAAATCACAAACCACATACTTTGCTATAACAAGATCAAGATAAGTGGTTTTCTCCCTCTGCTGGGCACTGGTGAGGCTACACCAGTAGACTGCGTTCAGTTTTGAGCTCTCCTTTTCAAGAAAGGCATTGATAAATTGGAGATTGCCCAGAGGAAGTTACTAGGGTGTTCACAGTCTAGCTGGCATCACCTAGGAGGGGAGGCTGAGAAGGTTGGGTTTGTTTAGTCTGGCAAAGAAGAGGCTAAACTGTGGTCTAGCAGAGGCCTCTGGTTATCTGAAAGGCAGTTGCAAAGTTAGAGAGCTAAACGTTTCTGGTTAGTGCAAGGGGCGCTCATAGAAAGAGCAACAGCTACAGATTGCATCTTGGGAGGGTCAGGTGAACATCAGGAAAGAAAATTCACTCTGCGTTGTGCAACACTGGAATGGCTTGCTCGGAGGGGCTATGAAACCTCCCTCCTTGGAAGCCTTCAAGATTAGATTAGACCAAGCCACATTGAATGAACCAATCTATTCTTGGCAATAGTCCTGCTACAATCAGAGCACTGGGGTAGTGATGTCCAGAGATTCCCTCCAGCCAATATTTCCACAGTTCTGTGATTTTTAGAACAGTACATATTGATGTTGGATAAGCTGAAATAAAATTTATTGATTTATATTTTGTGTTCAGTCTTAATGGTGAAATCCTGGCCTCACAGGAGGTCAGTGGGAATTTGTCCCTGATTGTTGTGGGAATGAGATACAATGTTATTTTTTACTGAGGAAGAGCAGAACCATGCTTTAACTTATGCTATGGAAAAGACAAACTCAGAGAAAAACTGGAAATCTTAATAATGACCATCTTTCCTTACTCAGTCATACTTTGATAAATGTCAGAGACAGGTGCTATACAATCTAAGAAATAAATCAAGTTAGTAGATTTGTTTGACAGAAGTATTGAGTCAGCAGCTAATCACTATTCAAATATTCCATTTTATGAATCTAATAGTTGATCTGCTTTTGCTTACTGTGTGTGTTGTTGGAGTGAATTTTCCAACTAAATAAAACACAGATACATAAGTCTATGTTCTGCTCTCTGTTCTAACACAATTAAAAATAACTAAGACTTTAAATCCCAGCTTAAAAAAAATCCCTTAACTTTATGCATATTAACAGTGTTATTCATTTAGTACCTGGAAAGTGCATATTTAACTTCCACCTAAAAGTACAGAAAGAATCATCCCCTGAAAAATATCTAAATATAGATTACTTCATTACCTGTAAATCAGTCTCAGAAAGGAGGCAGCATGTGAAATGCTAAATGAGAACTGATCAGTTAAGTGCTGTGCCTCTTGCAATCAGAAGGAATAACAATTACAACACCAACTGCTAATCCTAAGAAATCAAAACACAGTTAGGCAGCCACTAAATTCTATTATAAAGTGTAATTACTATTATTAGACTTCTTTCAGAAAATGAAGGGATGGAAATATTATGCAAGTACCTAACCTTTTTTAGTAGCTATGGCATTGTTCTTTACTGTGCTACTAAATATATTCATCTTTAAAAAGAAAAAAACCTCTAAGTTCTGAAAACACGAGATGGTTCTTCTCTGTAATGTTTAATCAGAAATGTTTAGATATTCTAATTTTTTTCATGAAGTGGATTAGATTGAAAATCAAGATATGTTAAGCTGGCAGAATGTGTAATGCTCTGTAATTAGCACAATCTAGAGCTAAATGTATTACACTGCTGATGTATGTATTTCTCATGTGGTTTTTTTTCCAAATACCTAACATATTCTGTCACTTCAGTTCAAAGAAAAAAAATCATGGCCATGACATATATACAAACTTATATCTTCAGGGTTGTATATATGTATTGGAGACATAATTTTACTAATTAAATTGGAATCACATTGACAGGTTGTTTTTTTTTTAATCCATATAGGAAATTAAATAGGTCTAAAGATAAATGAGTGGATGCTACAGCTATAAATCCTGCCCTGGGACTCAAGCATACCTCTTTTCCTGTCTAAGGGGTATTGATCCCTGTGATTCCCTGCATATTGCAAGTTTTATTTTCTAGCCATTTATCTATGCAGTGAGTTATCTGTCCACTTATGCTCTTCTTGTGAGTTAGCCCCAGTAGGCAGCTAAGCACCACACAGCCACTCGAGCACTCTTCTCCACCCCCAGTGGGATGGGGGAAGAACCATAGAATCACAGAATCATTAAGGTTGGAAAAGACCTTTAAGATCATCAAGTCCAACGATCAACCCAACAGCACCATGCCTTCTAAACCATGTCCCAAAGTGCCACATCCACACATTTTTTTAACACCTCCAGGAATGGGGACTCAACCACCGCCCTGGGCAGCCTGTTCCAATGTTTGACAACCCTTTCAGCTGAGAAATTTTCCCTAACGTCCAGTCTAAACCTCCCCTGACACAACTTGAGGCCATTTCCTCTCGTCCTATCGCTAGTTACTTGGGAGAAGAGACCAACACCCACCTCACTACAACCTCCTTTCAGGTAGTTGTAGAGAGCGATAAGGTCTCCCCCTCAGCCTCCCCTTCTCCAGGCTAAACAACCCCAGGTCCCTCAGCCGCTCCTCAGAACACTTGTGCTCCAGACCCTTCACCAGCTTTGTTGCCCTTCTCTGGACAGGCTCCAGCACCTCAATGTCCTTCTTGTAGTGAGGGGCCCAAATTGAACACAGTTTTCAAGGTGTGGCCTCACCAGTGACGAGTACAGGGGCACGATCACCGCCCTAGTCCTGCTGGCCACACTATTCCTGATACAAGCCAGGATGCTGTTGGTCTTCTTGGCCACCTGGGCACACTGCTGGCTCATGTTCAGCCGGCTGTCCACCAGCACCCCCAGGTCCTTCTCCGCCGGGCAGCTTTCCAGCCACTCTTCCCCAAGCCTGTAGCATTGCATGGGGTTGTTGTGACCAAAGCGCAGGACTTGGCATTTGGTCTTGTTAAATCTCATACAATTGGTCTCGGCCCCTCGATCCAGCCTGTCCAGATCCCTCTGCAGATCCTTCCTACCCTCAAGCAGATCAACACTCCACCTAATTTAGTGTCATCTGCAAGCTTACTGAGGGTGCACTCAATTCCTTCATCCAGATCATTGATAAAGATATTAAAAAGAACTGGCCCCCTGGGGAACACCTCTCATGACCGGCTGTCAACTGGATTTAGCTCTGTTCACCACAACTCTCTGGGCTCAGCCATTCAGCCAGTTTTTTACCCAGTGAAAAGTGCACCTGGCTAAGCCATGAGCTGCCAGCTTCTCTAGGAGAATCCTGTGGGAGACAGTGTCAAAGACCTTGCTAAAGTCCAGGTAGACAACATCCACAGCCTTTCCCTCATCCACTAGGCGGGTCACCTGGTCATAGAAGGAGATCAGGTTGGTCAGGCAGGACCTGCCTCTCATGAAGCCATGCTGGCTGGGCCTGATCCCCTGGTTGTCCTGCACTTGCCCGGTGAGCTCACTCAAGATATATCACTCCATAATCTTCCCTGGTACCGAGGTCAGGCTGACAGGCCTGTAGTTTCCCAGATCCTCCTTCCGGCCCTTCTTGTAGATGGGCGTCACATTGGCCAATCTCTATTCATCTGGGACCTCCCCTGTTAACCAGGACTGCTGATAAATGATGGAGAGTGGCTTGGCAATCTCCTCCACCAGCTCCCTCAGTACTCTCGGGTGGATCCCATCTGGCCCCATAGACTTGTGTGTGTCCAGGTGATGCAGCAGGTCATAAACTCCTTTCTCCTGGATTATGGGGGGTTTATTCCACTCTCCGCCTCTGTCTTCCAGCTGAGGGGGCTGAATACCCCAAGGGTAACTGGTCTGACAGTTAAAGACTGAGGCAAAGAAGCCATTAAGTACCTCAGTCTTTTCCTCATCCTTGGTGGCAATGTTCCCCCCTGCATCCAGTAGAGGATGGAGATTCTCCTTAGTTGTCTTTTTGTTGTTAATGTATTTGTAAAAACATTTTTTGCTATTTCTTATAACAGTGGCCAGACTGAGTTCTAGCTGGGCTTTTGCTCTTCTAATTTTCT
Source organism: Morus bassanus (assembly GCA_031468815.1). Classification (NCBI taxonomy): domain Eukaryota; kingdom Metazoa; phylum Chordata; class Aves; order Suliformes; family Sulidae; genus Morus; species Morus bassanus. Next base: position 80,461,488 of record CM062568.1, read on the forward strand.
CTCTGCATGACCTAATGAGATCCCTGTACTTGAGTTGCCTGCCCCTTTTTCCAAATGTTGTATACTCTCCTTTTTTTCCTGAGTCCCAGCCAAAGCTCCCTGTTCAGCCAGGCCAATCGTCTTCCCCACTGGTTTGTCTTATGGCATTTGGGGACAGCCTGCTCCTGGGCCTTTAAGACTTCCTTCTTGAAGAATGCCCAGCCTTCCTGGACCCCACTGACCTTCAGGACCATCTCCCAAAAGAAGAAAGGAAGAGTAAAAGTAAGAAAACATGTGGGTTGAGATAAAAATTGTTTAATAAGTGAAGAAGTGGAGGAAGAGAGAAAGAAAACAAAACAAGTGATGCAAAGGCAATCAGTCACCAACTCCCACAGGCAGATTGATACCCAGCCAGTTCCCGAATAAAAGATGGCTAATCTCCCTAAAACCTCCTCTTTTCCCTTTTTGTTGCTGAGCATGATGTTATATGGTAGGGAATACCTCTTTGGCTAGTTCAAGTCATCTGCCTGGTTGTGTGCCCTCCCAACCTCTTGTGCACAAGCCCCCACCCCCCATCTATTCACTGGGGGGGCAGAGTGAGAATCAGAAAAGGCATTGACACTGTGCAAGCACTGCTCAGTGACAGCCAAAATGAGTGTGTTATCAGCATTGGTTTTGGTCACCAATCTAAAACACAGGCCCATACAAACTGATATGAAGAAAATTAATTCCATCCCAGCCAGAGCCAGTACACCTCTCCACACAGACAGCTGAAATGCTGCTAAAAAAATAAAAAATTTACATATATTTTAACTTCTGCATTAACTGTAATAGTAATTTCTTTGAGAAATCCTACATGCTAAGGAAAAGAAATCCAGTCCCTCTATTTTCTCCTAAATTCTTGTTGAGTATTTCTAGCCAAATAACTTCCTAAGATATTTCCAAATTTCATCCAAAAAATTGTTTCTAATAAGTTCCTCACTGGGAAGTGAATCTATATTGGTTGGTTATTGATCCCTTTTCTGAGCTGCATGTTCCACTGAATTAGATTTGTCTTGAGAGTGTAAGCTTAGTAGGGGTGGAAACGAGATTCAGTTGTTTTCCTGAAACATTGTTATACTGACAGATTTTCCTTGGGCCTAATTTGTGATGACAACCTCCTAGAATCAATCTTACCCATCTTCCTGAGCTAAGGGCTGCCATTTATTGCTTTATTCCATGCATTTGTTGATGAGCTTTATTCATTAAAAATTTCTGTAAGTAATTATCAGCCTGTCAGCTGCCTGAGGACAGCCTGGTTCTAGCAGCAGTGGCATGCTCTCCCAGCTGGCAGCTCTGCCTGGAGTTGTCAGGGTGCTATTCTTCTCTGACCAAAAGTGATCAGTCACTTTTTTTTGCCTTTACACCTGGCTGTGAGTTCATTACATGGGTCCACAAGATGAAAGCTTTACCCCTAGCCTAGATTTGATCTTATCCCTTCTGCACCCAGACCTGTGCACTTCGGGCATGCTGTTCCTCAGCCCTGCTGGCTGTTTGCTGCCCGCCTGGAAGCAGTACCCGCTGTGTGCAGGTCTAAGTTGCTGTGTCTGGTCTTCAGTGTTCAGGGCATTCTTGAAGATCATGGACCTGAATCTCCTTTGTTTTGCTCCTCAGCAAGTCAAGTACACTTACAAGTGCCAGGTGGAGGTAAATTTTTTGGCTAGATTTCACCACTATAAGATTCTTTAAAAAGTATTAAGTATTGGAGAAAAAGATATGTTATGTCTAAGTGATCTAGAAATCTGAATGACACCTTTTAGAAGGTTTTGTGGACCAGTCTGTGGTTTGAAAGAAATGTTAGTTTTGCCTTCAGGTCAACTGGTCCAAGTCCCAGAAGAGCAAGGCCTTGGACCGTCAGTCTTAGATCATCGATCTACAACAAAGGATGCCTGTGACAGTTCCAGTGCAAGGAGTTCCCACCCTCCTGTCAGCCCTTGGCTCCTTGTTGCCAGTCACAGAGCACAACTTCTTAGTCATTCTGACACCAGTATTTGTGGGATGAAGTAACTGTTCTTTGTAAAAAAAAAAAAACAACAAAACCTTTTTGAAAGAGAGGTAGAAGTGGAAAACCTCTTTTTAAAATGTATCAGCCCCTGCCTGTCTCAAGTTGAACTCAGAAGCAGTTGCTTTGGCACAACTGGGAGGTGTCACACAACAGCGTGGGAGTGAGAAGCCAAGCGGTAGGCACTGTGACAAAGTGTTGCCACTGAACGCTTCAAATTGTGGAACTATGGTTCCCGTTCATCACCTGTAGCTCCTTGAAAGCAAATGTGTTTGGGCTCTGGAATTTCCCCAAGAGCTTTAAGCTATTTAAATGATGTATCTTATGGAGGTTTTTAGTGAAGGGTGGCTAAAGATTTAAAGTCCCTTAAATCACAGATGCTTAGCCTACAAAGTTTACTTGCTCTGCCCAGACCATCTATGGAGAATCAAGTTCCTTAAACCATAGCAAGAGTTTTTGGAGATTATGATCCCTGTGGTCTGCAGCAATGGATTTTTCAGACTTTCTAAAGAGCAGCTGCTAAGATTTAGGAGATTTTGAGCTTCGCTGTGTCTTTTGAATTTTCTGAAGGGGTTGCTTCTATGCTAGTCATTTGAAGGTTTTGTAAACTTTGCTGAACATCACTGTAAATCTTCTTAGCTCTTCATGAGAAAAAGAAACATTTGTTTCCATCTGTATTATCAGTGAAATTTTAAAAGTATCCAGGAATTGAAGGTATGTATGCTGACTTTCAAAGAGTATGACTTCAATACCCCTTGAAAAGATGTAGACCACATGGCCATAGATATGTTTGTGCAGTTGATAATTTGTGGTATGTACCTATATAAAATACCAGAAATAGCATTCTGTATTGGGCAAACAAATATGAAGCTAACAAAAATTTTTAATTTTAATTAGTTAGTTACAACAAAGGCACTAGGCCTAAAAACTCCAAGATTTTTAGAATGTGATTCATCTCATCTAATCTAGCTTATTTTTTACTAAGGGGGCATCTTTATTATGCAAATATCTGAAACCAGATTCTGGATCTCTACAGAAGTATACCTCTTAAAGGAAATCCATAATTTATCTTCACTGTCACAACAGGGGAATAAATGCCCATGTGAACCTCCAGAGTAAAATCCTATTCACCTAACTTAAGTCTTCTGTAAAAAGTTCCTCTGTAGTTTACAACTTAGGCCATTCCTTTGGTTCCCTTTTAAGCAAAATTAATTTATGCTCTGCCTAGATGTAAATTTGTAGAAGTTTAAGAGCAAGTAGAGCTAGAGTATGTGGCAGGTACTACAGAAATAAATAGTATCTTGATTTCTACAATTTTAAGATAAACATAGGGAATGCTGTTACTCTTAGTTTAACTTATCTTGTTTTTTTAAGATAAGGTAGAATTAATTTCTTTCTGGTATTCCCATGTTTGTCTTCAGGGAGAGCAAGACAGTGAGCTTAATTATTTAAACAGATAAAACTAAGAGTCATAGTCAATTCCAACCAGAATTTCCAACAGAAATTTCAGCTTGGTTGGCTGAAAGGAAGCAATATCTGGACAATGTGACTACTGGTAACAATTTCTAAATAGGTCCGTTGTGAGATGGAAACTATAGTCTACACAAAATAAGAAAAAGAGTTTGTATGGAATGAATCAGAAATGTTTTCTGTACAGTAGTGAGTTTAGTACTTCAATGATGACTGAATAATGTCTTGGTTAGTTTATTAATAACCAATAATGTATACAGTAAATACAAGCTTAAAGCTTCTGTAAGCTCTCCTTCAGTATTCTCAAGCATGTAAGAGATCATATTTGTATATTAAGAGTAAGAGGGCGCTGCAAAGTATCTCACCTGCAGCAATAACTCATCTTCTTGTGAAACATATCCCTTTGATTAACTACCTCACTGTTCAAAAGAGGAAGAGTAAAGAATCCACAGGTTAAATGACATGATGCTCATGCTATCCATCTAGATAGATTACCTTAACAAACTTAGAAAGTTTGGTTCAACTCCCTAAGCAGAAGAATCTAATGATACTTGCAATACAATGTTGTATCCAGGATATTAGTATAGCAGAAGTAACACAGGATCTATGGGAGACCAGTAAAAACAGGGTCAGACAGGATACATTAGGTGACTTCAAATATTACTAAAAACCTATGTTTAGGAGGTCAAATTGAGTAGTAGGTAATTGTTTTAGTGTTATCTGATAGCTCTCTAGATTACATTATCTGTTTTAACTATATCTGCATTGATACAGAGCTTAGACACTTGGCTTATCTGTTGACACCTTCCTATACACACCTAAATTAGGGTATCTGTTCTCAAGTTGAATCTTATCCCTATGATGTAGACATCTGAAAAAGTGTTTCTGTAGCCTAAACCTGTGTGCTTGTCATTGATACCAAAGACTTCAGGATAGGACTGATCCCAGGTAGAATATGCTAATGAGTCAAACACAATACTAGACAACTGTGTATACATAATTGTGTCTCTTTCCTCCCTAATAAGCATCTGAACTCAGGTGAGATGGAACACGTGCACAGATTCATAGTAACATTATTATTTTAACTACTTGAGGTTATATTTTTCTTTAGTATGAAAATTAAGTATGAATTTGGTTTTGGTATAAATACAGGGTATGTTCTTCCACAGAAATAGACATGATTTTATATATTTTGTATTACTTTAATCTAAATGCAAGACTGCTTTTTTTCTTTTTCTGAGAAACAGTTTTCCCAGGGCTTGACTGTAATCTTTTATTCTTTTGCTTTTGAGCTGGTGTTTGTTTCAAACACCGTTATTCTAATTTCTGTTAAAAAAGACCTGTACAACTAATAGCGTTTTATGGACCTAGGGTTAATAAGCCAAACAGCAAGGAAACATTAATATAATCTTTGTTTAAGCTAATAGCACTACACTTTTTTATCACAAGTCAGAAAACAAGTTTGCTTCACATAACCAACGAACAGTACCACTCAAATAATTAAAAGTTCTTTCACTACAAAACATTAAAACACCTTTGTGTTTAACAGTGAACTAATTTCTTAGATACATGGTGCTAAAACCAGTTCAAAAAGGTTTTACTATAAAGCTACTATCTGATTCAGAGAAAGTATGGTTATTGCTGTGCTGAAAGCAGGAGCTAAATGTCCTTTCACAGTTATACTCACATGCCTTATATTTGTATCATATACCTCATTCAACATATACAATTTTGTCACTTTCACTTTGAAAATAACACATTTTGTAGTTACATAAATTTATGTAGAAATGTTTAGCTCAAGTATTTACAAAAGCACAGAATTGGAGCCACCTCTAGGAATGAAACAAGAATCAAAAGGTGAAGAGGTGTTGGAAAACAGACTATGAACAGAGTGGCAGCTTGGGACTCAATGTCTGAAAGATCAGAGTACCTTAACTTGAAATATTCCCTGCAAGGATGAAGTAGGAGACTGGCATATTTACATATATGGGAAAATGCATCTGATTTAGATATTTGAACTTCTTATTTATTTGTGTTATATATATGTATTACAAGTGCATTTGATCAAGAGTCATTCTCATCAGTATTTTGATGAAAAAGTAATGTCCTATGTTGAAAATATGTGCTTTTTCCTGCATTTTTTCAGCTTTAATAAAACCTTCACATTTTCTGATGAACTTTGATTTTTTTTATTTTAGCTTATTATTTTATTGACATTAATAATTTTCTCTTTTTTTGAAAAAAAAATTTTTATCCATGTGTCTCTCAGGAAGTACAAATCACAAGCTCAAAGTAAGACTTTAAAACAGAGCATATAATTTGTATTATAAGAACTTTCAGAACCAAAGAACTGAGAAACTTAAGTTTCCTGATAAAGTTATCAAAGTGAAAAGTCAAGAAAGAGATTTGTGAGCCTTAGTCCTGTTTTGAAACACAAGAGCGTATTTTTATTGTTTAGCTGAAAAATAGGAATACACCACAAAAAAATTGAAATGTATTTTTGAAATAAACACAGTAGACAACTTTAATGTTTGAGTTAGAGAGAGATGGTGACAAGAATGAAAAAATATTACCTTACAGCTGTTAGTTAAATGAAGATGATATTAGACAATATATTCATAATAGTTTAAACAATTTCTTACTGAAGAGTGATTACACACATATGAATGTGTATTATACATTATGTTACATTTGCAGTACAGTAGATCTAGTTAACTAAGCAATAATTTCGAGTAACTGGATTCTTTGCAGTCTCAGAGTTCCAAAATCAGGAAAATATAGTGTAAAATAAAAACCTTAAATAATGAGGAAACAACGATACTTTGTGTTGTTTATTAAATTTAAAAGATCAATCCATGCAAAGACTCAGAATTATTTAATGACATTTTATAAATATCACAATAGTGAAACATCTCTGTGCAAAGAACTCAAAAAAGGCATTTTTTTAATCCATTCCACTAAGCCATGACATTTGTCACTGTCATTGTGACAGCTGGGGATTAAGATCCCATAAGAAAGGCAAGGCTATTTCTCAATATTCTGTGTCAGAACTACACTGTGTCAGAACTGTTTCTCAGTTAGTTGCAGTAAGTGTACATGTGTTTGCTGCAATAAGTGTGCATGGTCACAGTAAATAAAGAAGAAAGGAGAGGGTAGTTGTAATCAAAATACTTTGTAGATGAATAAACCTTGCTGCTTCAAGTAAGCAGAAATGCCGGCTCCATGAGTGTTGTATTTTAAACGATGTATGGTAATTCTGCATTCTTCATCCAAACTTACAAGAATTAAGTCTATTATAGCAAAAAATGCAATAAGCACTGCCTCTGCTATGAGTTATTTTTAAACTGCAACAAGGTGAAGGCAGTAGCGCATGAAGCAGACAAGTAGAAGAGCTTAGGAAAGACTGCACATGCAAGTGCAATCTGCACTAATATGCTCTGAAGTCTGAAATGAGACTGGGACCATGATGGCTTGGAGGTACCTTAAGAACATGTCATGTTGCAGTAGAAAGGGCATTGATGTATGGCACATGCTCACTCGTGATTGTTGTTTCTACTGTTTTGGTCTTCATGTTGTATTTGTGCATTTTTGACTGAAGTCAATAACCTGTTTCCAAGAATCAGAAATTAAAAGGCAAGTATCAAGATATGTATGGAAATTTATACAGACAAAGAGACGTAATTAATAAAATTATTGTATGGCACTCAACAATGAAGAAGAGAATGATCTGCTCTTCCTTCTTCTCTCCTTCACATACAAGGCATTTAAGTGCATTATAGGAGATTATCAGGCTCTAGTCATATCATTTCTATGTCATTCGCTGATACTTCAGGGCTCTTATATTTGTATGACGTCTCCTTTATCTACACAAGGCATTAGATACACATTATAAAAACTAACAAGCCTATCTAATTTTAATCCTAATTGAATAAATAATGCTGAAATTGAGGTGAAAAAAGACAGACAAACTATTAAGGTTTTGCCAGTTTGATCCCAGTAGGAAAAAAAAATATCTCTTAACTCAAATAGACAGCCAGTCACACCACCAGTATCTTCAGGTCATGGCCCTACAACATGATGGGGGATCACAAACTAGCAAGAAGCTGTGCCTCTCCTCATCCTCCAGCCCTGAATAGTGAAATGACTATGAAATGGAAGCCAAAATTGCACAATGACCATACTGCTTTGATTGGTCAGTGTGAAACGGACATCTTGAGGAGGAACAGGAGGGTCTATTCTGAAACATTTCTCTTTTTCCCAGCTCCTTCCTAGTCCATCCTTTGTAATCCACACCGCTGATCAAAGTGGTTTTCCTTGTAATGAGACACTGATTTTATTTTGCAGAAATAAATTAGATTTGGAAAACGTTAGTCAAAGGTCCTGACATGATATTTTTCTGTGTGTCTAATCTATTTTAGTCAGAAATGGAAGCTCAGATTAATAAGGTCATTCATATTTGCAGGTTTAGGTTTTAAACGTACCTGTAACTGGTGAATGGAAAGCTGTAAAATGTCTAGTTGCATAAGTAGTCAAAACTACAATGGACTAATTATTTTAGCCCATGTCTGCACTACTGTAGCTGTGCTGAAGTCAGTGGAATTTTTACCTGCACAGGGAGGAGTAGTGCAGTTATAAAACAAGCTAAGATATTTATCCAGAATGTTCACACCTTTTTCATAGCTGTCAGGCTTTTATTGCTCAGTTAAGCCAAAATACTAGCCAAATACTAACAGCCAAATATATTTTTTGTGCTATTTTTGTTTTTTTGTCAGCAAGTAAAATAGGAAATAAGGATGAAATTGAACTTATAAAAGATTCCATTAATCTCTAATTTTCTTTTTCATTAAAGTTCAATTTAATTCCAGATCATGAGGGGAAAATATGTTTTTGCATGTTTCATCTGAACAGGACTCTGCAGGACTCTGTACAGGACTGGGAGAAATAAGTCAAGGGAGTTTACTGTTAACTTAAGCTTTCCTTAATCAGAACTCACTTCAAAACTGAGAAAATTAGAAAATCAAATTTGTTCAACTGTGTGTATAGCTCCTATTTTTCAATATATAATTTTAACTTCTGAGATTTTTCTAGAGTCACAGAATATTCAGGTTAAAAGGATTTTTAATGGGTTGTTTTTTTAGTGAATTCTTCTGAATTGCTAGGGGACTGATTTCTCTGATGGGGTGTCTTGTCTTGCCATAAGCAACTCCAAAGACAGTGATTTCAGAGCCTTTGTATTTCTTGTTCTGTTTTTGAAGTGCCTTATACTTATAAAGCTTTTCCTTGACATATTGAGAAACAAGTTACCTTTGTTACCGACTCATGTCTAGCTGATTACTTCTCTTATTCTGTTAAAAAATTGGAAGGGTTAAAATAGAGATTTGTGCATTTAATTCTCAATTAAGTAATTTGTGTTCATATGCTGTACTTATTTTCTGCAACATTTTCTTTTTTCTGTCATTTAGAACACAATCTGGTAACCACTGTAAACCCCTGACAATAATTTTTGACTCGTTCTCTAATAAGATCTAGATTTTATGCAGCAGCTACTAAAATTCCTGAAAAAGAAAGATACTGGTTTCAAGAAAGGTGTTTTGCTCCTTTAGAGTGGCACCACCTTAGTCAAAAGGTCTGACAGAAAACTATTGAGCTCTGGATTTTCTCTTTATTGTTCTGACACATTTTTTCAAAGCCAGAATTTTGGCCATGGAAAGTTAGCCTCTGTATGTAAATCTTATACTGCATATGTTAAGATATTTCAGCTTTCAGTGTATTTCATCTGAATAACTTGAATTGAGTATTCTCCTATTTACAGAAACGTTTTTTATTTCTAAATATAAACATATTTTCCTCCACTTTTGTTTGCAATGAAAATTGCACAGTGTGCCATTGGTGATGTACACTTGTTGACCAATAATTAATAATTAGCAAATGTGTTAATATTAATTTTAGAGGCCAAACAAATTTAGCCCCCTTGCACAAAGTACATTTTACTAGCTCGCAGAGGTAGCAAAATAGTAAAGGGTGAACCATGGATGTACCAGGTGTCATTTCTCATTAGTCATTATGAATTATCTGAAAGGCATGAATTTTAAGGCTCTTCTGATCTGGAGAAGTCATGCAATAAATTATATAATAAAAATATACTATTTTTTTATACTTATCTAACAAAAAGGAAGCCCTAGTTCCAGTTCTGAAGACTGTAGAGCATTTTTTTAAGAGGGTGGATTTATGACCAATTGCAATTCTTGCAAATATGCTTATCACTTTTCACTTGAACTCTGCTCAGTAGTTTACTTCCAGTGGAAACAGATCATAACAAGCTAGTATGATGCATTTTTTCCCACTTATACTCTTTTTCTTTTTCTTTTTCCTTCTCAACACTGACTGTTGTTCCCAGAAAAAATGTTTCTTCCCATGTATGTCACAACTCTGAATTGCTGGATTAGCCGCATTTTAATGTTTAGCTGAAAATTTCAGGATTGGTAAATTTGCAAAGCATCTGTTTGGAAACAGGCACCTAGCAATCACATTAGAGATCTGAAAATCCTCCCCATCACCATGGGACTTTCTTTTTTAGTTCTATTGGTGTGTATTAGGTTCATGTGACAAGGTTTTGGTAGTGGGGGGAGGGCTGCAGAATTGACTTCTGTGAGAAAAGATCAGAAGCTCCCTCATGTTGGACAAAGCCAGTTTCAGCCAGCTCCAAAATGGATCTGCCCAAAGCTGAGCCCATCAGCAACTCTGGTGGTGCCTCTGCAATAACATATTGAAGAAAAGGTGAAAAATGCTGTGCAGCAACTGGGAGAGAGGAGTAAGAATATATGAGAGAAACAACCCTGCAGAAAAACAGGTCAGTGAAGAAGAAAAGGGAGGAGGTGCTCCAGGCACTGGAGCAGAGAGTCCCCTGCAGCCCATGGAGAACACCACAGTGGAGCAGATATCCACACTACAGACTTTGGAGGACACCAGAGCAGGTGGATGTGCTTTGCAGTCCATGGAGAGCCAATGCAGAGCATGGGCCTATGGACAGTAGTCCACGCAGGAGGTTTTCTGGCAGGACCTGTAACCCTGTGGGGTACCCACACAAGAGCAAGTCTGCTCCTGAAGGATTGTACCAAGATGAAAAGACCCATGATGAAGCCATCCTTGAATAACTGCAGCCCATGGGAAGGATCCATGTTGGAGCAGTTCATGAAGGACTCTCTTCCATGGGAGGAGCCCCAAGCTGGAGGAGGGGAAGAGTGTAAGGAGGAAGGAGCATCAGAGACAAAGTGTTATGAACTGACTGCAACCCCCACTCCCCAAGCCCCCTGTGCCATCCTTGCAGGGAGGAGGTAGAACAATCAGGAATGAAGCTGAGCCTGGAAGAAGGAGAGGGGGTGGGGAGGGAGAGGTATTTTTAGTTTTGTTTTTGTTTCTCACTATCCTACTCTATTTTTACTTACCAATAAATTAAATTAATTTCCCTAAAGATGAGTGTGTTTTGCATGAGATAGTAATTGGTGAGCGATCTCTTGTCCTTATCTCAACCCATGAGCTTTTCATCTTATTTTATTCCCCTGTCCAGCTGAGGAGGTGGAGTGAGAGAGCAGCTTGGTGGGTACCTGGTGGCCAGCCAAAGTCAGCCCACCATATCATAGCATGGTATATATAGTATGGCATTATGGGAAACATACTTTGACATTTTAGATATGGCTGGAGTGGAGGGGTTCAAATTGCTTTTTATTATGACTCTTTCTTTGTTCTAAGCAATAGTGAGATCAGAGAGATTCAAATTTTTGATATGAACAAATTAAGGCTTACCCTCTACTTTCATTAGCTTTTCCAGCTGCATTTAGGTAGGTGAAAATCAGTATCTTTCCTAGTCTTTCTATAAGTAGTGAGTTCATTATGTGCTAACTTAGAAAGGGTGACAGCTTTACGAAACCTGTCTCTCCTTCTGCTCTGCCTTCCTTCTTTCATTCTCCTTCAGGTTCATGAGCTATGAATTGTTTCACTTGATCTCATCGTAAGAGGGTCATTTTGCAGATCACGGGTGGCTGGCTGTTCAAGAGCCCTTTGCCTGGAGCTCCATGACGGGTTTATGGGATATGAGTAAATGAGCTCAGAGTGAATGATGACTGGCAGGGCTTTTCTTGGGCACTTCAGAGGCTTTGCAGTAGCTGGTGGGACTAGACACATTGTTATGTGCAACAAGGAAGCCTCTGGGGGTCTCTGGAGCTTCCTTTAGGGCCTGCAGTGTTAAGGCAATCCAACCTGCGGTACTTCAAGTGGGCAGCTTTCAGGAGCAGCTCCATAGCAGTGAAATTGCCTGTGAATATATCCAATACATTTCACTGCTTTCTAAGTGCCAGAGAGGGGGAAGCTTTACCATGAATATAATAGGTTGTTATGGTTTTCTAATGATTACAAATGGAAATCTGTGCAATAAAATGGTGTTTTGCAGTATGCAGATTTCAGGACAAATCACTAAGTGTAACCTATAGGAAGGCCCAGATTACAAAGCTTAGGAATCAGTGCTTACATTTTCGGTGGGCAGCATGGCAAAAGCTTAAGATCCTGAAAACACAACTCCATACTCTTAAGTGCATTTACAGTTGTTAAATGTTTAAAACAGAAAATGACTAACTAAAACAAGAATAGAAATGTGACATCATCCAGATAAGACTTACAGTGAAGGCACTAGAACTAAGTGTTGGGGAAGATAGACACTAAATTCAGTGAAGTTAATACAATTCTATTTCATGTATAAAAAGTAAAATACTCAAAGCAAATACTACTTGCACTGTGTGAGGCATAGTGTTACCATCCTTCTTTGAGGGATTAGAATCTTGAAAGCCTACTCTGAATTTTATAGCTTACATCCATTTTCAAATTATAAATGTATAAGTGCGATCTCTTTTGAGTCAGGGACAATACAATACTCAGTGTGTTATGTATTAATACAATACTTAGTGCCAGTAGTACTTCAGAAGTACAAAACAATACCGTCCAGAACTTCATATGCTTATGCAATCCAGGCACCTTTGACAATGCACATAACACTCCCTAGAAATGTAGACCAGAAAATTAGTGTGTACTTGAGTGGATGCGAAGAAGTTCAATTATAGCTGTGCACTGGTTTTTCCCAGGTCAGTTATCAAAAAGTACACAGTCTTGAAAATTATATGTGTTTTATAAAATACAGTTGTCAGAAGCATCACAAGAATCATATAACTTTAATATGCAAATTTTAAATGGAAACTCTTGTCTCCAAGACATGGGGGAAGGGTCAACATATTTGAAAAACTCTCAAAAAATTGTTACTATTTTTAATCTGAAAAAGCATTCAAAGTTTCAAATACTTCCAGCTAATGGAAAAGTTTGAGCTCCACAGAGCTTGTGGGCTGCTGTTCCCTGTGACATGTATGTTACTGATGTCCATAGGACATCTCCATCTGCCAGAGATCTTGGCCTCCTTCTGTGGGAGAGGTAAAGGCCAGCATTCCTCCTTAGTGCTAGCAAGCAGAAGTAAAAGCTGACAGACTGAAGCTGATGAACTTACTAATTCAGTCTTTAAATGTGGGCTTTTATGAAGACACAGTTTCTTGCAGAACAAATAAAATCTCTTCAGTGAAGGGTGATCATTATTTCTCTTTCACTTCAGAGAAAGACTTCGGTAACTCAAAAACACCACAAAAAGCAGTAATAATCACCCTTCACAGATGAGATATCCTGTAGATATAAAATGCACAGTTGTCACCTCTCTGAGTCTTCAGTTGTGGAGCTGACAAAGAAAGAGTAAGACTAAGATCTCCCTTCCATGTAGACACATCCTAATTCTTTAAAATCTTCCCCTCCACCCCCCTCTTATAGCCTTTAAAGTGCAGATCTACATGCAGCTGCAGGAGGAGATGACACTTGTAGGGAAAAGTGAGAGATTGTCTCAGCAGAATCTCCTGTGGACCAACAGAGCTTCTTGAAATGTCTGACTGAAGGTCCTTTTTACTGTGCAAGGTCTGCTTTGTCTGCCTTTGATTTTTGTGGCAAGCAGTCATGCTACATGGGTGGCGGAGTATCTCAATGTTAAGGACACCTCCTCCTTTTGTTGGGATGAAAAAATTTTTGTAACAAAGGGGCAGCCTGACATCAAAATTCAAATTCTTTTGACAACCAGCATAGGCAGCAGGCATAGATAAATGGAGGTGACACCCACAGTGTTTTAGAGCAATTTCATGGATTCTTTTAGTTGTACCCAAGAACCAGTTTCCCAGTCTGGGGGCTTGCATGTGGTAACTCCCTGGCATTCTTCAGAGGAAAAGGAGGTAACATATTAACCTGACATATGAACTTTCTAGCTGCTGCAAAGACTCTTCTGCTCTGCACGGAGGCGAATTGGAGCCTTACCTTTTCTGAATGTAAATAAGTAAATAAATAAATTTTAAAAACCTAATTTCTTAAAAATTAACTAGTATGTCGCAGCATTACATAAGACATAAAATTGGAAATAGCTACTGATATGCCACAGTATGATCAATAATTTAAATTGTCTTTTATATAAATAACAAAGAAATAAACTTACTTGCTACTTATTTTAAATTAATTACTCTTATTTTTTTCCTAAAACTGATTTCTGTTTGTCTTGAAAAAGTGTGACAGAAATGAAAAGAAAGTAACCACAAAAAATATAGCTGTCTTCAGTTTTGTTGTTTTATCTTCTAATCATTTTTCCATGTCAATGAAAATAGCCTAAATGGATTTCCCCCCTTCCACACCAAAGCCAAGAGTATTGGTGGCTGTGAAAATTTTGTTCCTTCCAGTAATGAACTACTCTGGGGAAGGAAGAAGCCTCCAGTTATATTATTGGAAAGCTAAATAAGCTGCCATCTATGGAAGATATAAAGTTTTCATGACTATAGCTCCATCTTTTACAATATGTATAAAATGAGACCTGAGGATGTTTCTGTAAGACAAGAAGCAAGCCAACGGCTCTTGAAGAAGGATGGTTACTAGAGCAACCTATTAAACATTCCTTTATACTATCAACTAAGCATATAACTTGCACTGCTGCTGATAATAGTTTTTACTTATAACCCAGAGTTTATTTATATGGAAATCTTGTAGCATGTTCTGGAATCTTGAAAAATGTGCAGCTTCACAACAGCTACCAAAAGCTAAAGAAGGGCATGGCTGTGATCCTGGAACCTGAACTAAGAAATCTTGTCTTAATGGGAGTTTAAGATTTTAGCCCCTTTAAATCATGAAAAGATCAGAAAAATGGAGGGAGAGAACATACACTTCTTTGAAATAAAAATAATACCCCTTTATTAGTTTGGAGGTTGGGTTCCTCAATGCTCATATGATACTTGAATAGACTGGAACTTTATGTTTTAAAATGCTTCCTCATTCTCAGCTAAAATACAGTCTTAAAAAGTACCTCAAGTATTCACATCTTGTCCAGCTTCTGGACACAGAAGAACTGACAAGACACATAGCACTGAGGGTACTATGAACACTGCTTTGTGGGTCTTCCTCACTGAAACAGGACTGGGTTAACTGATTTGGGGAATAATCAGGTCTAACTGTACTATGCTACTGTGAGTCTTATATTCCCAGTACAACATGAACCAGTACAGTTCAAGAGCTCTAACAACCCAAGTTTATAGTCATGTTTGTTCTAATATCATATAGCCACCAACTAACTGGTGAAGAAAAGTGTGTATCAGGTCTCAAACTCCAGTAAGCTATAATTTAGGTAAGAAGAGCAGATAATATAATAGTCAGACAGGACAGTAGGTAGAATCTGCCACTTCTGATAGAGCCATCATAAAAGGTCACACTAATTGTTCTAGCCCCGTTTTTTTCATATCTGACCTATGTGTTTTCCTTTTGGAAAGAGCTCTTGTTGTGCTTGTCCTGCATCTACTTTTGTATTCAGTGTGGACAAGTCCTCTCTTTGTTTTGCCAGTTGTTTTTGGCCTCAGTCGGAGACAGCTTTTAAGTTAAATGGCCATCTGGCAACTTCACTCCTCTTCAAACTCCACTGAAAGGAAACTCATTTAGCAGGTGCACGCTAAGCCATTGGCAAGTTATTGACAAATGAAAAAAAAAGGTCAGCCTAGACTGACATGAGCACCCTTCTGAGCAAAAGCATTACATGCCTTATGAAAAAGAAGACTGACAGTCAGAAGACACAGTCTCAGGAGCCAGACACATATTTCTAGGTGTGCTATTTCATTTTTTTAAACTACAAAGATCAGTATGTCAGAAATAGAAACCAAAGACAAAGGTGCACTAGTACTGGGGTTTCCATTTGTACTTTTGTACTCTGCTACATAAAGCATTTGTTTAAAAAAAAAAAGAGAATGGACAATAATCTAAATGAGGCATCTTCAATTACACTGCATTTCTAAGTTAATCACTTCCAGGTATGTAAACTACCAGTAAGACCTGAAACAGGCCATGTGAGTTTGATAGACAAAACTTTTTCTAGAATGGTTAAGGTAGGGAGAAGACAAAACCTACAGTAATGGGGGTTTTTTTAGATAACAACTAGTATAAGAAAGAATAGCTTTAATGATGCATATAGTAGGCTCTGATCATAGAAAGTATAGTTTTAGGTGAAATGATTATGTCATTATGCACACTGTTTTCAGTGAGTGAGTCAAACTTTAATAATAATTAGGCAGGGCTTCAGGCTCTGACTTTTGGAGAATGTTGCATCAGATCCTGTGGGCTGTTTTTAAATTCTTAGGCACTAGGACTGTGATTCAGATACTCAGCTATTTGCTTCACCTAATGAAGAAAATCAGATCTTCTTGTAATAGGGATGTGATGACACTGAGGAAACAAAAAATTATTGTCATGCTTTTCTAGGATACTAGAGAGACATCTAATATCAAAATCCTGCCTGATATTGCTCTGAAGTCCATGTCTAGAAGTATTTTGAAATTTCTGAGTTGAATGAGAACATTTGGAGCTATGATTCATTCCTAAACCCTGAGTGCTTAGAGTTATGCACAAATGTCTCCAGATGAGCTAAAGAGAACAGAATATTATATAAAATTTCATTTAGGGTATAATTTAAAAATATTCACACTGCACAGATACAGTCTGAGACCTTACACTGGCAAGAGTATGATCAGTCATGGGAATATGTATGTCTTGGACTCCAAAGGATCAAAGCATAAAAGCAACTTAAATTATTTGAATATTTTTCTGTTTAGAGATAAATGTCATAAGCCCAGCAATAACTTCTCCTAGATGTAAGCAAACACAGTTTTTGAATAGGAAAAGGATGGTATCATAAAGAAGACATTTATACCTTTCAGACATCAGCTCAATATGAGGCTAGAATGAGCAATGGATAGTGGTAGGTAAAGGTGATAAGAGTCCTTGTGGACATTGCTTCCACAGACGGGGACTGAATGACATGCTCTCTGAAAGGCAATGCACATCTAAATGAGTCAGGACTTGTTCTAAACCAAAGTAGTCCTAAGGTAAGAATCTTGTATTTCTATGTCCCTACTATTAATATCTTGACACCTTCACTACTAAATTGAAAGGCATAAGACAGCACGTAAGCATGGTAGCATGTAAACACACCCAGCATTCATGAGACCTGTGACCAAGTGCTATGCATGTGGTTCTCACTAGGCTGCAGTAACGAGGGTTTTCCCTAAGCAGTAAGAACATGAGCTTCTCTGCTCCTTTTCGGACCAAGGATGATCTTCTGGAACCTACACATTTAGCAATGTAGTAGTCTTGTATGTGTGTGGTATGCAAACTCAGAAACAAAATAAAAGACAAATGAAATATCTTTAGGAATGCAACATGATTTTTTAAAAATATTTGAAGTGGGCCTTTGCAAAAGAGCAGAATTAGAAATGGAAAGCTTTAAAAATGCAATAACTAATATCAATTTAAATAGACATCTAGAGTGCAGACATCCACACCTGAGCTAAACAACCTGGGTTTTCTTTAAAGACAATGGATAAAATGTTTTTTGGGGGGCTTTTCTTAGAGAAACGATATCTAAAAATTCCTCTGCAAGTTTCTGCAAATACATGTAACTGTTAAGGTTTTCTTAATTCTGAAACTAAAATCTGAAAAGTTCTGAGTGGCCATGAGTCAATGAAGACTACCTTAATCTCTATCCATACTGGTATTCTAGAGATAACTAGAACTACTGTTTGGAGAAAACACCGTTATGGACTCCCTGGGACTGAATCATTTGTTACCACTTTGCTTTTTCCAGAGTTTCTTCTCAGATATGTAGTATCTCATGCGCTTCTGTTTGGGTTTTGTCACATATCAGGATAATTGATTCAGTGACATTGCCAGGATCTTATATGGATAATCCTCACACTTTTAATATTTTAAAAGTAGCTGTTATTTTTTTTATTCACCTCTATAGTCCTTTATTAGACATATATATATTTTCTTAAAATAAGATTATGATATTTCATTACCAGTTGTTCATAGTAAAATAACTGTATTAATTTGTATTTAATGCTTTTCATATTGTAAACAATTCTTTAATAAAACTCTTGTTCTGAACTGTTAAGGACTTATACCGCTTCCAAGTTAAGCACATTTTAAAATACGTTATTTTGCCTATTTGTACCTAGTTGATTTATGTTTGTTTGGTTTTGGTTTTTTACATATGTTAATCACTGAAATCAATAAAAATTAACAAACTTATGTGATGTATGACTTCCTTTGAAATATTGTTCAGTCAGAAATACATCAGGAAATAATGGTCTAATGGAAAAACTAAGCATTGAGTCCTGATGCAGTTTCTTGAATGCAATACTTCTGATGGACCTTGTGCATTTCCATGAGGCTCAGAGTGTGGCTACAATGAGAAAGCTGCCTTCAGTGTACTGTAGACAGAGCTTTCAGTAATCAGTCTTGGGCATTGGTAGCAGTACAGCTACACTCTTCAGAGTTTACAGTGGGCTACAAAAGCCACTGAGAATGAGACTAAATTAGCTTAAGTCAACCTTGATGTTGCAGGAATTATACATTGTTTGTAATGTTCATAAAAGGTCATACTGTTCAGAAAAGAAAAGCATGTAAGGTATTACATGCTAGATTATACAGAAACTAATTTAGTGAAAAACAGTTGGTAGACTTATGATGCTGATAAGATCATGTTACAGGGAAAGATGTGACAGCATCTAAATTCTGTGTATGAAGTACTGTCAATACAGAGAGAGAAATGTTAAAATTTAAATGTCCACATTTGGTTACATACAAATATATGTGATTAACTTAAAAACAGGTACATAAATGGTATGTGAAAACAAAGCAACCATAGGTGAAATGATCAAATATTTTGGGAAGTCTTTCAATAATATTTCAAATTATGTTGAAGTATTAGTTTCTTGTCTTAGCTTCATTCTTTTTAAAGATTTACTAAAGCTGAGGTGATGAAATGTTCACAGGACTGTGAGCAACCACAAAAAAAAAAAAAAAAAATTGAAAACAAGCTCCCCAATGTCTCAAATCTTCTGTACTCATGTAGTTTGTGGTCATGACACTGCTAAAATCCTATCCTGTGTATAATATCATGACTTTGAAACAGAACTGTTTCTATTTGCTGTAAAGGAAGAAATGCCCTGAGAAAAAAACCCTATATACTAAGTTTAATTTTGCTAGAAATATGAATTTTATCCCAGTACTTATTTTCTCTGCAGCTGATACTTGATTCTCAGGGCTTCATTGGTTTTGTTTCATTACTGTTTGTCTTGGTTCATAGGAGTCGTCCTTAAGAGAAAAAGACTGCATTGTGTGAGACAATATACAAACAGAAAGCACTAAACCTCAACTAGACCTAGACCTGTGTTTACAACAGAACTTCAGGACAACCAAATATATGGGAAAGTTTCATCGCCTCGCTTTTAGAGTGTTAACTGTCCAAACACTTGAGTGAGTAAACTTTTTATCTTAATCCCTGTCATGGTTTTAGCTGGGATAGTTGATTTTTCTTCACTGTAGCTAGCATAGTGCTGTGTTTTAGACTTGGTATGTAAATAATGTTGATAACACCCTGGTGTTTTAGTTGTTGCTGGGTAGTGTTTACACTAGTCAAGGACTTTCTAGCTTCCCATGCTCTGCCAGGTGCACAAGAAGCCGGGAGGGGAGGGGATACAACCAGGAGAGCTGATTCGAATTGGCCAAAGGGTATTCCATATCATGTGACGTCATGCCCAGTATATCAACTGGGGGAAATTGGCTGGGGGAGGCAGCGATCGCGGCTCGGGGACCGGCAGCGTCGGTCGGCGGGTGGTTGAGCGGTTGCAGCGCTTGTTGTTCAGTTTTGGTTTTGGTTTTTTTCTTTCCCTCTCCTTCTAGTGTTTCCTCTCTCTCTCGCTCATTATTTTCCTTTTCATTATATTACTATTATTGCTGTTTTATTCTAATTATTAAACTGTTCTTATCTCAACCCACGAGTTTTCTTACTTTGGCCCTTCCGATTCTCTCCCCCATCCCACAAGGGTGGGGGAAGTGAGCGAGTGGCTGTGTGGTGCTTAGTTGCTGATCGGGGCTAAACCACAACAGTCCTTTTTGGCGCCCAACGCGGGGCATGAAGGGTTTGAGATAATAACAGTTGCTGGTCACAGCATTGATTCATCTGTTCTCGATAGTAGTAGTCAGACCTACACCATGCTGATTTTGAAGTACATGTTAAAGATTGGCATTGGGTTTTGTAGTTTGCTGTGCTCTGCAGTGGTTAGAGATGTTTTGCCTAGGAGATTTGTTATTAAAACACTGGCCTTGAGTTTTATTGGTTATTTGGGTCTTGCATGGAAGCCGTTACTGTACTTCGGGTACCACCTCATGGAGACAATTAGCAATTATACCTCCTCTTCTGAGAGGTTCTTTATGCAGGAAATACAGAATGGCACCTTAGCTACCGTCTTCTGTAATGTCTCCTCCTTCATTACAACAACTTTTCAGTATCTTGAACATCCTTGGGTGGTTAAGATATATCTGTTGATATTCCTATGGCAGATTGTTTCGGTTTTGTCTAAGGTTAATAAGCAATTCAAGAATATCATCCAGAGATCTGCCCCCAGGCTCGATAATTATGGGTGGCAGGGTATGTGGGAGAGTATGGGCAAATGCCTGAGATGGTGGGCACCCCCAGTGTTTTGGGACTTTACCCCTGAACAAGTGCAGAATCCTGAAAAATTAGTAGAATATTTGGAGGAAGTATGTTGTCACCCTAGCAATTCCAGAGAGATACAAATCATTGCAATGTGTTGGGGCCTGGCCCATGCCTACCGAGCCCTATTTAACAGTATTCAGTACCACCAAGGGAAAACGACAGGCCCTGCGGATACTCCAAGCCCAACGACAAGCACTGTGGCCACTCAAACCCCCACAACAGGCACTGCAGCAGCTCCAAGCCCGACGACAGGCACTGTGGCCACTCAAACCCCCACAACAGGCGCTGCAGCAGCTCCAAGCCCGACAACAGGCACTGTGGCCACTCAAACCCCCACAACAGGCACTGCGGCTGCTCCAAGCCTCACAACAGGCACTGTGACCACTCAAACACCCATGACGGACACTGAAGCTGAATCGGAGAATCAACCCGTGCCAGTATCAGTTGCCCCTATACAAAAGAAGAAATCTTTAAAGAGAAAGTCAACTCGTATAGAAAAGGATGATGGAGAATCAGCGCCGTTACTAAGAGAGGAGAAGGAAGAGGAAGAACTTGTACAAGAGACGGAAACTACCCGATCCCTATCCTTAAGTGAGCTACGAGATATACGAAAAGATTTTGGCCGTCATGTAGGTGAGCATGTTGTCACCTGGCTGCTCCGATGCTGGGATAACGGGGCCAGTAGCCTGGAATTAGAGGGTAAGGAAGCCAAACAACTGGGATCCCTTTCTAGGGACGGGGGCATTGACAAAGCAATTGGAAAAGGGACACAAGGCCTCAGCCTCTGGAGGCGACTCCTGTCTGCTGTGAAAGAAAGGTATCCCTTCAAGGAAGATGTTATATATCGCCCTGGAAAATGGACCACTATGGAGAAAGGTATCCAGTACCTGAGAGAATTAGCTGTGCTTGAGGTGATTTATGGTGACCTGGGTAGTGAACAGTCATCCAAAGATCCAGATGAAGCACAGTGCACACGACCCATGTGGCGGAAGTTTGTACGGAGCGCACCATCATCCCATGTAAACTCCCTGGCAGTAATGTCCTGGAAAGATGAAGAGGCACCAACGGTAGAGGATGTGATTGATAAACTCCGGGATTATGAAGCACATGTCTCTTCCTCCCTCGTCTCAGCTGTGGAGAAATTGTCCCGGGAGTTCCAGCAATTCAAAGAAGATATGTCCTACTCCCTACCTGTACGGACCAGTATCTCGGCCATTAGGAGTAAGCGTCCTTCTGCTCAAGAGAGAAGATACACACCACGGGGCACCCTATGGTTTTACCTGCGTGACCATGGAGAGGACATGAAGAAGTGGGATGGAAAACCTACGTCGACCCTGGAGGCACGGGTACATGAGTTGCAAGGAAAAACAATCACTCAAGGGGGGACCTCCAGGAGAGTTGCTGCTCCAGTTTCCAGTAGGCAGTTCCCCAGACAGAGGAGTAGAAGCGCTGATTCTATCTGTGATCTTAATAGGGAGACTTCTGATTCCCATTCACAAGAAGTGGGTTGCGAATTCTGCAATTGGAATTAGAGGGGCCCTGCCTCCAGCCAGGTGGAGGAAAGGGACAACCGGGTTTACTGGACTGTGTGGATCCGATGGCCTGGCACATCTGATCCACAGGAGTATAAGGCTCTAGTGGACACCGGTGCACAGTGCACCCTAATGCCATCAAGCTGTGTAGGGGCAGAACCCATCTGTATTGCTGGAGTGACAGGGGGATCCCAAGAGCTAACTGTTTTGGAGGCTGAAGTGAGCCTAACTGGGAATGAGTGGCAAAAGCACCCCATTGTGACTGGCCCAGAGGCTCCGTGCATCCTTGGCATAGACGACCTCAGGAGAGGGTATTTCAAGGACCCAAAAGGGTACAGGTGGGCTTTTGGTAGAGCTGCCTTGGAGACAGAGGGAATTAAACAGCTGTCTACTTTGCCCGGTCTTTCGAAGGACCCTTCTGTTGTGGGGTTGCTGAAGGTCAAAGAACAACAGGTGCCAATTGCCACCACAACAGTGCACCGGCGGCAATACCGCACCAACCGAGACTCCCTGATTCCCATCTGTGAGCTCATTCGGCGACTGGAGACCAAAGGAGTGATCAGTAAGACCCGTTCACCCTTTAACAGTCCCATATGGCCAGTGCGGATGTCTAATGGAGAGTGGAGACTAACAGTAGACTATCGTGGCCTGAATGAAGTCACTCCGCCACTGAGTGCTGCCGTGCTGGACATGTTAGAACTTCAATACGAACTGGAGTCAAAGGCAGCCAAGTGGTATGCCACAATTGATATCGCTAATGCATTCTTCTCAATCCTTTTGGCAGCAGAGTGCAGGCCACAGTTTGCTTTCACTTGGAGGGGCGTCCAGTACACCTGGAATCGACTGCCCCAGGGGTGGAAACACAGCCCTACCATTTGCCATGGACTGATCCATACTGCACTGGAACAGGGTGGAGCTCTGGAACACCTTCAGTACATTGATGACATCATCGTGTGGGGCAACACAGCAGAAGATGTTTTTGAGAAAGGGAAGAAAATAGTCCAAATCCTTCTGAAGGCTGGTTTTGCCATAAAACAAAGTAAAGTGAAGGGACCTGCACAGGAGATTCAGTTTTTGGGAATAAAATGGCAAGATGGACGTCATCAGATCCCAATGGAGGTGATCAACAAAATAACAGCCATGTCTCCACCAACTAGCAAAAAGGAAACACAAGCTTTTTTAGGCGTTGTGGGTTTTTGGAGAATGCATATTCCAAATTACAGTCTGATTGTAAGCCCTCTCTATCAAGTGACCCAGAAGAAGAATGATTTCAAATGGGGCCCTGAGCAACGACAGGCCTTTGAACAGATAAAGCAGGAGATAGTTCATGCAGTAGCCCTTGGGCCAGTCCGAGCAGGACAAGACGTAAAAAGCGTGCTCTACATTGCAGCCAGGGAGAATGGCCCTACGTGGAGCCTCTGGCAGAAAGCACCAGGGGAGACCCGAGGTCGGCCCCTCGGGTTCTGGAGTCGGGGATACGGAGGGTCCGAAGCGTGATACACTCCAACTGAAAAAGAGATATTGGCAGTATATGAAGGGGTTCGAGCTGCTTCAGAAGTGGTTGGTACTGAAGCACAGCTCCTCCTGGCACCTCGACTGCCGGTGCTGGGCTGGATGTTCAAAGGGAGGGTGCCCTCTACACATCACGCAACTGATGCTACGTGGAGTAAGTGGGTTGCAATGATCACCCAACGGGCTCGAATAGGAAATCCCAGCCGCCCAGGAATCTTGGAAGTGATCATGGACTGGCCAGAAGGCAAAGATTTTGGAATGTCACCAGAGGAGGAGGTGACACGTGCTGAAGAGGCCCCACTGTATAATAAACGGCCAGAAAATGAGAAGCAATATGCCCTGTTCACTGATGGGTCTTGTCGTCTGGTGGGAAAGCATCGGAGATGGAAGGCTGCTGTATGGAGTCCTATACGGCAAGTCGCAGAAACTGCTGAAGGGGAAGGTGAATCAAGTCAGTTTGCAGAAGTAAAGGCCATCCAGCTGGCTTTAGACATTGCTGAACGAGAAAAATGGCCAGTGCTCTATCTTTATACTGACTCATGGATGGTGGCAAATGCCCTGTGGGGGTGGTTACAGCAATGGAAGCAGAACAACTGGCAGCGCAGAGGCAAACCCATCTGGGCTGCTGCATTGTGGCAAGATATTGCTGCCCGGGTGGAGAACCTGGTTGTGAAGGTACGTCATGTGGATGCTCATGTCCCCAAGAGTCGGGCCACTGAAGAACATCAGAATAACCAACAGGTGGATCAGGCTGCTAAGATTGAAGTGTCTCAAGTAGATCTAGACTGGCAACATAAAGGTGACCTATTTATAGCTCGGTGGGCCCACGACACCTCAGGCCATCAAGGAAGAGATGCAACATACAGATGGGCTCGCGACCGAGGGGTGGACTTGACCATGGACACTATTGCACAGGTCATCCATGAATGTGAAACATGCGCTGCAATCAAGCAAGCCAAGCAGGTAAAACCTCTGTGGTATGGAGGATGATGGCTGAAGTATAAATATGGGGAGGCCTGGCAGATTGATTATATCACACTGCCACAAACCCGCCAAGGCAAACGCCATGTGCTTACAATGGTGGAAGCAACCACCGGATGGCTGGAAACATATCCCGTGCACCATGCCACCGCCCGGAACACTATCCTGGGCCTTGAAAAACAAGTCTTATGGCGACATGGCACCCCAGAAAGAATTGAGTCAGACAACGGGACTCATTTCCGAAACAACCTCATAGACACCTGGGCCAAAGAGCATGGCATTGAGTGGGTGTATCACATCCCCTATCATGCACCAGCCTCTGGGAAAATTGAACGATACAATGGACTGTTAAAGACTACACTGAGAGCAATGGGGGGTGGGACATTCAAACACTGGGATACACATTTAGCAAAAGCCACCTGGTTAGTCAACACTAGGGGATCTGCCAATCGAGCTGGGCCTGCCCAGTCCGGACTCTTACGTACTCTGGAAGGGGATAAAGTCCCTGTAGTGCATGTAAAAAATATGCTGGGGAAAACCGTCTGGGTTATTCCTGTCTCAGGCAAAGGCAAACCCATTCGTGGGATTGCTTTTGCTCGAGGACCTGGGTGCACTTGGTGGGTAATGCGGGAGGATGGAGGAGTTCGATGTGTGCCTCAAGGGGATTTGATTTTGGGTGAAAATAGCCAATGAACTGAACGGTATGCTGTTAATTGCTATATGATATTGTATGTCATCACTCCTATGGTTGCTATATGCTGTATCAATGGTATCATAGTAAGAATTTCCAAAATTAATGAAGAATGAACTTTGATTGAACCAAGCAACGTGTAGCGGTGGTGGAACAAAGACTGGCTTCAGCATGCAACAATCCAACACCACGCAGACCATCTCTCCGGCCTTGAAAGACTGTTACGATAGATGGAGCCCAAAGTTATGGACTGAATGAACTCAATGGACATGTGTGGACCCTCTACAGATGTTCTACAGGGATGGTCCATAGACTACGGGAATGATAAATGATATCTACGTATGTCATCAAAGGATGGGGAGGCGGGTGGTGGTTACTGAGGTCATATTGGATAGTATGAGACCTGAGCATGACGTAAATGGTATGGAATAAGGGGTGGATACTGTCATGGTTTTAGCTGGGATAGTTGATTTTTCTTCACTGTAGCTAGCATAGTGCTGTGTTTTAGACTTGGTATGTAAATAATGTTGATAACACCCTGGTGTTTTAGTTGTTGCTGGGTAGTGTTTACACTAGTCAAGGACTTTCTAGCTTCCCATGCTCTGCCAGGTGCACAAGAAGCCGGGAGGGGAGGGGATACAACCAGGAGAGCTGATTCGAATTGGCCAAAGGGTATTCCATATCATGTGACGTCATGCCCAGTATATTAACTGGGGGAAATTGGCTGGGGGAGGCAGCGATCGCGGCTCGGGGACCGGCAGCGTCGGTCGGCGGGTGGTGAGCGGTTGCAGCACTTGTTGTTTAGTTTTGGTTTTGTTTTTTTTTCTTTCCCTCTCCTTCTAGTGTTTCCTCTCTCTCTCGCTCATTATTTTCCTTTTCATTATATTACTATTATTGCTGTTTTATTCTAATTATTAAACTGTTCTTATCTCAACCCACGAGTTTTCTTACTTTGGCCCTTCCGATTCTCTCCCCCATCCCACAAGGGTGGGGGAGTGAGCGAGCGGCTGTGTGGTGCTTAGTTGCTGACCGGGGCTAAACCACAACAATCCCCCAAGATCACTTTGATAACATGAGGGGTGTAACCAGTTGAGGAGAATGATAGAACTTTAGCTGTACCATTTCCAAGTATGATTTAATACACTTGACGCTGGGAAATGAATCCAAATAGCTTAAATATATTACTGTATTTTTCTAATGGGTAGAGTTTATATTGGTCGCATACTATCTCTGACAAAGATTGGGCTAAGACATATCTGAATCTTTTTTTATTACCAAAACCAGTGATTATTTGTATGAATATACAATCCATGTGCTAAAAATGCAGCTTTGGGAAACTTAAAGATCATGTTTGGTCTGCAAATAATTTTTGACTCAGAACAAAAATGAAAATAATTTGTAAAACATTATATTGTTCAGTTCAATAGTTGGTCAAGCAGTGTGACTCATTTCTCCATGTTTGATCATCAAGGACAATTACATCTATATCCCTAAAAAAACTTCAAAGGTATGAAAGTGAGGGAAATAGGAAACTCATTCAGAAATGAAGAGAATACTTAGAAACATGGGGAATTACACTAAACACTGAACCCCCAGCTCTGCTGTTTGAACTATGCCTTAAATTGTAGGGAGGAGAGATTTAGCAACTCAAGGAACATGTGCTTGTGAAGTTGCAATTAAAATATCATTATTAGCTTTCCATGTAGCTTTTTATTTCCAATCTTCTAACCAATAGTCTATCTTTATATTTTGCTTCTGAGGAATCTTTTCTTAGTTTTACTGTAGGGCTTCTCTGTTGAGAGGGACAGGTTGAGTCAAGGTGAGACTGACAAACCCATGTTGTGTTGTCTGTATGGAAGTAGAAAATCCAAGGAAAGTAGTGTGTGCCAGCATCCTGGATTGACTTGCACATGTGCCTAGTGAATTAAAGGAGATGAAAACTATTTCCTGCTAAGCTGCCAAGAAGCAACTTGGGAGCTTAAATTGCCCCTACTGTGCTGCCTTCTGGGAAGGCATTTCCTGTGGCAGGTATAAACCATTGCTTGTTTCTCTCCAAGCAGCAGGTGGCTGAGAGATATTTCTGGATCTGGATGTACCTCAGATGATTAGCTCACTCTCTCCTTCTCTCTGGTCTTCTTCATTCTGGTTCAGTTCTGTTCTACTTGCTGAACTCATCTTACCTATTCCTTCACTCACCGAAAGATTATATGCTTGCTACAGGGGATGTTTATATTGGTGGGGTTGAAAAATATATGATTTACTTGGCACATATAGCACAAAAGCACTTTCATAAAGCCTGACAAGATAAGCTGTTTTTTTGCATCTGTAGCCTGTTGCTCATAAGAGCAGGGATGGACAGAGGTCATTTTGAAACATCTGGATTTGGCACATCAACACATGGCAGTGCATAATAAAGGCATTTCTATAGTCTCCAGTTCTTTACATCTACTTCCATATGCTCTCCTAATTTGACACTATGTTAAAACAGAGTTCTCCAGAAAATGAAACATTAGGACTTTCATTATCCTTTTTTGGGGAAGTAAAAATCATTGATATGTGTGTGAGACTACACACACAGTGATCAGTGAGACCATGTGACCTGCTATTTGTCAGAATTTATAAATTGGTTGAGAGAGAAAAATCTGAGTGTATAGAAGTGGTCTTTACAAGGAATTGTTGCAGGCAATTATGATATTGTACACATTTCTCAATACCATTATACCATATTATTTCTCCATATCAACTCCATTTAGAGCTTGTTAAAATTCTGCTTCAGTGACCTGTTATTAATATATTCAGCTTTTGTAAAAAGACTAGGATAACTTGCATGTTTTCTAGCAAGGCATACCTGAGGCAGTTATAAACTAGTCCCTCAATTTGCATTTAAAATTAATACAATTCATTAGTATTTACACCTGTATTTATGAACGCAGAAGTATATCAGACACACTAATATGTATCAAGCAGTTACAATGGACTTAAATGTCTATTAATATTTCAATTTTTATTGGTAATTAATATAGCTATTTAACTATGTTGTAATTTATTGTAAACTGGTAACAAATTGCATCTTTATTTTTAAAAAAGTATTTTGCCTTAAACACATTCATAGTGAGATCAATAGAACTGAAAAAATTTGTTTACATGGGACCAAAAAACAAAGTTCTGTACTTTATATTTACCCATTCACTGATATTGTTTATAAAAATTTATTGCTCATTTTTTGTAATTCCAGTTTTATGGTATTGTTTTGTAATTAAGAGAAAAAACAGTAATTTTATAATCACTTATTGGGGATTCCTAAACTGTTATTATCCAAGATCTTTATATTACATAAACCTCTTCCTAGTAGGAAGATAATGTTATATAAATATTCAAGGAGCTCAGATCTTAAAAACACATTGTGACTGACATTTATATTCCTTTTTTCACAGGTTAAGTTATTTCACTCTACATTTTTGTCCATTCAGTTCTTAGCCAGACAAAAGCATGAAAATAATAGAAGATTTAAAAAAAAAAAATTATAAGAATACGTTTGGGAAATGATGTGTTGTTGGGAAAGGATAAAGTAATTGAGTATAACTGTAGTTGCATCTTTTTCTCATATAGACATTTTATGGCTAATTATACATGTAGGAGGCTGGTACACAAATTGGTGGTACACAAATTGGTACAGAAATGTTTGAACAAGAACAAATGATGTGGAGAAACTTGTTGATAGAATAATGTTAAAATAATGATGTTGAAATGGAAGGATTGTGTGGGGCAGTCAAAATATAATTGGAATTTATTACTGATTACTGTGAAAATCAGTTTACTTAGAAATGGGTTGTATGATACGAAAAAGATTAACATAGGAATATTGGTGCCCAGAAATGAGGACTATGGTTGTATCAAGCCAAACCAAACCCAAGCTAACAAGATCTGCATGTGGTGTTTATCATAAAGAAGAAAAATTTGGAAAACTTGGAAAAAAATATAGCTCTGTTTAGGCCACATTAGTTGAATTCATAAATGGACAACTAGAACAAGATATTTGTAGGGGAGGCAGTAGGAACTAATGGAAGTAAAGCTGTGGTGATGGGGAAAATCTGCAAGTCCTCAAAGCTAAACCCTGAAACTATAAACATGGGTTCTCTCAGAGGGAAATCTTGATGAGAAAATAGAATTTCCTGAAGACTCCCAAAAAAGGAGCAGAAAATTATCAAAATATACGTAGAACAGAGAGATAAGAGTGAAGAAGGATGCACAAAAGCCTAGGATAATCATAATGAGCTTTGTCTTCTAAAAAGTTGATAAAAGGTAGTCATATTTTCTATTTCAGCATTTCTATGCTACAGTGATATAAACAGTTTAAGAGACTAAAGAGCCAAGAGACGAAAACAAAATATTCTTCCAACTTCACAGTTTAATGAAATCTGATACTGAAAGACACTCAGCACAGAAATTAAAAACATATGTAAATAAACTTACTTGCTCTAAGGAACATTGTCATCAAGTTACATGCTCACAGAGATCAGAGAACAGTGCAGATGAGTCGTAGTTTCTGTATTCTACAAACATTAGACTTAGGAAAAAGTGTTGATGGCGTGGATTGCCTACAGCAATCCCATATATATAGTATATCACTTCCTTACCCAAAATATGGGATAGGTGAATCTTAGTTTCTTCAGAAATGAAAGAAAGCAACCTATTTCTGGAATTCTACCATATTCAGATTGCACATTGCATGAATGTTATCTTGCCACTAAGTGTTCAATTTCAGGCTGAGCTACTTGGATGAAATCTCTGATGCATTTGCATGGATTTACTCTTTTGTTGATGCTCCAGCACTGTAAAATTTAGCACCATGCTCTTACTGTCATATGTGTCTTTCTTTTTGATAGTGGGAATTAAGTTTTATTAAGTTTTATAGTAGGTTCACATAATGGTATCCATAAAGGGAAAAATTTAGAAGCATTGGTGACTCTTCAAGCAATATTCTTTATTTTAAAATTACTTTGACACCACTGTTGGAGTACTTCATAAAAGCAAAGTGACTAATGACTCACGTAAAGTAGGAGTAAAGAATGCTGGAAGAGAAGACCATTTAAAGACATGAGTAAAAATGTTATCTGCATTTTTTGCTGCAGATACATAATCTATTTGAACCCAAAGGTTTTGGAATGGACCTTTTGACACTGGTATTCCAGGGAACTCAGACAAATGCCAAATAAAAATAAAATAATATGTTTATTTTATGCTGGTGTTATTTATGCATTTCAGTTTAATGGAATAATTTCAATTACTCCAATAAATAGTATTTCATAACAAAACCCATTGTACAATAAATCCAGCCTTCATAAGACCTTGGGCTACACTTATCTTTACACATTTACTTGATACATTAAAAATATTGAATAGTCCCCTTCTCCAGGTCATTGCATTTCTTTATCTTTTCTGTGAGTAAGATTCAGCTCATCCCAACTCATCCATTTAGAGGTCACATGTGAGCTAAGTCTCTAAAGTTCTTTCACAGTTTGTACAAATCTAGTCATTGTGGTCAAAAAGTTATTCAGTTCACCCTGAAGTAGACAGTGAATAGCAGATTGGTTGCATTGCTCTTTAGCCAGTTTTCCTGAGCAGACCTGTGGTGCAGAATGGCAAGGAGGCATTTAAAAAATGTCATGGTATTTAGTTCAATTAGTTTATAGTCAACACTTGATTGCTTCTTGCCCAGAAACTCTGTTTTTGATTGTTTGCCCCTTATGCATAGCAAGCCAACCACTGTAGATATTGTGAATTTGCACAATTCAGCACTCTTTCATGGTTGGTTGTTGCACCTGCCTCCTTTCTACTGTGCAGCAGGGCTGGAGGTTTAGGCATTTTGTTGAAGAGAAAGCTAAAATGCTGCAAGTCACTTGACTTCAAAATAATCTTTAATTGCCCCAAGATTCTGTCTTTGGAGAGTTTCTACTTGTTGTGAGAGAAGTTGCTGAGGATCTAAAAATGCTTTTGGACTAACTGGCTGCTTTCTTTCTGATACACAAGAAGGTGTTAGTGATGGTATTTTTTAAGCCCTGGATGGTCACCTTCTTCTTCTTATGCTTGCTACAGTGAAACCTTGTTAGCAGGATAGCCCTTTATTTCAGTTCCTTGAGCAAAATGCCCTTAGACTGATCCACAAACACTCTTTCAACCAGATTCTCCAATAGGGTCATTTTACAGTCTAGTGTAATGGTCAGAGCATCCATTGAGAATGTGGGAGATCAAAGTTTTTATTCTGCCTGAGGAAATTCAGATTCCTCCTATTTTGTGGTGGGTCAGCTAATCAGTAGGCTACAGGGGTTTTGGGGATGTTTAATATCAGAAGCAATCAATATTGCTCCAGCTGAAACTTCACAGAGAAGAATACAAGACTCATTCAGAGGTAGGAAACACAAGGATTAATAGTCTTTTGTTGTCTGATTTACTAAGTATTCACATGGAAAGGGGAATAAAGATTTACTGGTTGATTCTAGGATTGTTCATGTATTTCATTTGTGCAAACTACCTGACAAAAATGCATAAGAAAGTAAAGAAGCAGTGTCAAGCACTCAGAATGTTTGCATCTGTAAGGAGCACTCCTAAGGGTAGATGACTTATACTACATAACCTTCCACTTGCCTTATGTTTTGTTCATCTATTGATCCAGATGTGTAATGGATTTTTAGAAAAGTAGTACTTCACATTTCTTCACATTGAAGAAGAGGTGGGGGGCTTTTTCCCTCTGCCAGTATTAAAATTTTTAGGCTAGGCTGACTTTCAGAGAGATCTTTTCTCTTTCTAAGCATCCAGAAGTCTTTAAAGATAAAAATAGCATGAAAGACTATTAGTTATTTTTAGTGTTACTGACTTTCTGTCACCTTCTGATAATGAGAGGAGAACCCTAAGTCCACCACATCTACATAGCTAGAACTAATCAAACAGGAAACATAATGTATCACGGTAATTCCGTAGCTTTATTTGAGCGTGATGGATTGGATTTATTGCAGTAATCAGCACAAGAGTGTTTTCACCTTAAATTACTTCCATCATGACTAGACATTCCTTTTATGTTGTGAAAGACTTGTTTCAATGAAGAAACAGTTCTTGTCTTAGGCAACATTGTGCTTTAGTTTGTGCTAACGAGTTAGGGAGTTATTATCATTAATTTACTTACTTACACATGAGGCAGAATGTTGATCTGAACAACTTTCAGAATAGGACAAAGCCTGTTGGCCCAGGCAAGTCCCTGCGTCTCAGTACTTATCTCCTGGAGAAATATACTGGGAAATAGAATGAGTCAAGGAAGCAAAGCAAACAAACAAAAAAAAAAACCACCACATTTTTGGTGCAAAATCTAGTCTTGGCAAAATAAAAAAAAAAAAAAGACATTTTGGAAAAATTCTACTAAAACACAAGACTGATTTGAGATAGAGCCTGGGGTAGGGGAGCTGGCATCTTGCCCTGGGAGATGTAGTTGTGATGTCTCCACTACGTGAGGGCTAGAGACTTCAGTTCCATTGAGCATCTGGATGTTCCTAGGTATGACATGGCTTAAAATATTTCTTTCAGACCTTCCTTTATGACACTTGCTGAGTTCAGTTCTCCAGAGAGTCTTCTAGTTAAAGAAAACATATGGAGTTTCAAAGTATTTTTTTTTTTGGGGGGCGAATATCTTGTATAAAGACTTTCTTTGCATTTGAAATCAAAGATTTAAGTCATGTTTTAGGTGTTTCTGTTGTAGTTTGCTTGGTTTTTTTTCCTTCCACGTTTTAGGTTTCCATTTTCATTACAGTCAGAAATGAAAGTTTTTTAAAAATGTTAGAAATTTCCACATTGGGAAATTTTGACCACCTCTCTGGGGAAGCACAGAGATATCTTTGCAGATTGAATTGGCAGAGATACCAAAACAATGAATCAGTGGATTCTCCTTTAGACACTTATTCATTGTCTCCAAGTAAAATCACAAAGGAAAAGCCAGAGTTTCTCCATTTGCAGAGAATGTATGAAGATCATGAGATCTGAAATGCATTTTTAAATACTTCTGTGCATTTAAATATATATTAGGATCAGAAAAGTCTTAATTGAAAAAAAAAAACAAACAGAAAAATCTGTAATACTTAGGTAGAAGAGGAAAAATTAAAAGCAGAAAGAACAAGTAATAGAGTAAAATTCTCAAGGCAATAGAGGAACTAGTTACAAGGCACATTTTAATAGTTTTGAGCTAACCCTATAGACAGAAGAGAGATAGATAAATATAAATTTCAGATAGAAAACACAGACAAGAAACCATTTAGGAATTTTCAGCTTACTTGTTGCTAGCTCTGCTTTGACCAGCAGCACATGGAAAAGTAGCATTAAAATAGGCAAACTAATTGTGCTTTACAAAAGATACTGCAAAATCACAGAGATGCGTTGTCACTCTCCTGCAAATTATTTATCTTGAGTTTCCCTTAACATCTGTTTCCCTTTGTTATTTCTTCATCCTTTTAGATCTGCTAACAGAAATTTATGACAACTAAGATTGATTAGGATCACAGCTTTTATTAATAAATGCCATAGAACTGAATGAAACATTTATGAACATTTATTATGAACAACATACATCTTATTCTGTATTCAAAAGATTATTTTTAATTCCTTCTATTTTTTAAGGTCAATTGTTATATTTTTCTTCCTGGTCAATCAATATGTAAAGGACAACACAATCTTCCTAGTTTCTGACTCCTACACATATAGCAATTATGCATGCACTTAATTTCATTTTTATTCCTGGACTCCTTTATACAACACTTGCCTCTCAGGTTTTCTTACATTTTCTCAACTTTCCTAGTTCTTTTTCTTTTTTTTCCTTTTTTTTTTCTTCTCCTTTGACCTTCAGAGTGAAGACTTACTATTATTAATCCTGTGTCCTTCTAAATATTCTAAACCCTTTATTTTCTATGGGCACTAACAACTGTTGCATGACTCCCAGATACGATTTCTCGTTCATGCTTTGCATTTCAAGATAACAGTTCTGGAAAATATGGCACAGATGGGTTTTGCTGTCTTAGTTCTTTGCATGTCTAGTATTCTCTACAGTTTATTTTCAACAGTTTTGTTCATACATAATTTCAAATATGATTTTTTTTCTCTTGAATTTTCTTCTGAACTCTTTATTAGTTTCTAATTACACTTCAGCATTTGTACATTCCTTCTTGATAAATATCTATGAAGAATCATTGGTTGTACAGGTAAAAATGTTGGAAATATTCCACTGAACTTTTTTAATAGAAACTGTGGACA
The DNA here is from genome assembly GCA_031468815.1 of Morus bassanus. Lineage (NCBI taxonomy): Eukaryota > Metazoa > Chordata > Aves > Suliformes > Sulidae > Morus > Morus bassanus. The sequence goes on from CM062568.1 coordinate 80,496,137, forward strand.
AAATTCACCTTCAGAGAAAGACTTCATTTAAGTGACTGTCTTAATAGAAAAAGAAAATTTAAGAGGAAAAAGTAAAGATTTTCTAAAATATTCTATTCTAACTTTTTAAAGTAAAAGTTTCATTCAACAATTTGTAATAGCTTCCTTCTGAGGATGACATTAAGTTGTATTAAGAAAAGATGAATAATAAATAATTCAAACTTGAAATTTTTCAACTACCTTGATCAATTTTTCTAGTTTGGGGTGTATTTATGAAAACCTGAGATACCAATTTCCTGACCCATTTCAGGTTGAAAAAAAAAATTCATAATCTAAAGAATTTTCATAGAGCAGGAAGCCTTTTTCTTTGCAGAAATAGGTCAAAATAGGCAGCTATGGCCAAAAGTCTAATATCACAGCTGAAAACAGTGCACAACTTTGGCACCTCAGAGTACAGTGGGGTCTGCCAAGAAGCGAAAATATGTTAGATTTCTAATGGCATCTGCCTCTGACTTGGTGAGATAAGAAGCAGTCTGTGGCAGTAGCAGATGTAAGGAGCCCAAGAGGACAGTGTAGTCTATGGGGCTGAGAGGAAGGAAGCCCTGGAGGCTGGAAGGAGATCTTGAGCAGGGGAGGAAAGAGCACTGGTGTGGGAACTAGAGGTGCCCAGCTTGCCAAAACATCTTGCTGCAGTTCAGGCTTTCATTAGCAGACAGAATAGTACAACAATGGACAACTAGAAATAAACAGCAGAATACAAGAAACATAAAAAAGAAAATATGGCTTTATGCAATGGCCATTAAAATCAGAAGGCAATTACCTACCACTTTTAGGGCATTGTGAATTAGATCTATTATATATATATAACATATTTAGTTTAATATTATTAAGTAGTATAAAAAAGTGTAAGATGATTTTTAAATGTATTTTCAGTCAACATTTTAATAGCATAGAATTAAGATTCAGGATTGCACGTACTTTTTTACTAGAGTGGTGTCATTTTTCGTGTGACTTTTACTAATACAAATCTTTGCATATGATCTAATGTTGTCCCATAAAGACTAAGACAAAATAAAAGGAATAACAAAAGAAAAAAGCTGTAGACATAGAACTGTCTCAAGAGAATTCTCAGGCTACCAGAGAAAGGCATAAACTTGTAGATAATGTATAGCTAAATCATATTTTTCAGAGTCCTTCAAAGGATTGAGCAGAACTTTAGCATGACAAGGAAGTTATCTTTTGCCTCTGGAAACAGTGATGCATAATGCACCTTCTGCTCAAAAGGCTGATCATTAGCACACAACATCATAAATGCAACTTACTGCTTTCACACAGCCAGCTGACTTAAGCACTTTAAGCAAACACAATATTGAGAGGGTAGAGAAAGGGAAGATTGTGTATTGCATAGAAGTGCAGGGGTGGTACCATCATGAAATCAGTGGAGGGGGTTGTGATTATGGAAGTATTTTCAACATCATTACTGAAGGACTGTGCCCTGGGAGAAGAGAGACCAAAGACAGTGTGAACTAAACACAGCTGTGGTATTTGCTTTACATGAGTAGTAAAGGAACTGCAATGAAAATGGAGCTAGTTCTTTATGCCCCTTTATATGTTATATCTCTGCACAAGACTGTTGAGGAAAGTACTGGTGTTGATTGTTTTTTGCAACAAGACTGATTTTTTTTTTTTTTTTATTATTATTATTTAACATTAGCTTCGTGGTACTCATTAAAGCCAAAGAGTTAATTATTACATGAGCCTTATTAACACAAAATCATGCCACCTGTTATGCCTGCTTTCCAAGGCAATTGTTCCAGCAAACACTGCATATTCATTTATTCATTTCACCTTTTCAGATTGTATTAAAAGGGTTGTAATCTGTATATACAGAGTACTAGCTTTTAAGAGAAATAAAAGAGAGAATGAAAGATACCCAGCACTACAGATGTCTGGACATATGCTAAACTCTTGCATGGAACTGCTTGGAAAGAGAAGAAGAATTTGGATCATGTGTAAATACTATAACCCAAACCTGAAAAGGCTTAAGGCTTTGCTGAGACAATTTTGAGGATAGCCTCTGATAAATTGAAAAGATTTATGATGATGCAGGATTATATGTCAGAAGGCAGAAAAAAAGAAACTTTGTGGAAGAAAAAGTAGGTGTTCTATACCAGCTATCATAGAAAGAAATACAATACTGTGCAGTCTCAATCAAATGAATCAGTAGATCATAGGTTTAGGCTGATTGATCCTGTGGATATAACTGTGTTGGCAATGATTTACCTCCTTAGAAAATAATGATCAGGTTTGTCAGACTCCATAGAAACACTGGAAATTTTTGGGAAGATCACAGAAAATAGACTTTTCCACCTGTCTGAAAAGAATTAAATCACAGAGAAAAATATGTAGGAATAAAATGGGTTTTATTTAATGAGGTGAACTGTGTGACAATTATGTGCAAGGGTGTTTGTATGTCTTCTCAAACTTTTTCTAAAAAATTAGGAGTACATCAGCTCACCAAAGGTCAAACTTCAGTAGTCTGTAGCTTTAACTTGAAGGTCCCCAGCTGAGTTTCTGGATGATGGGCAATATGGCAACCATAATAGAAGTGGGGCTTTTGAGGGATTGCTGTTAACCTCAAAATCCCACAGGGAATGTTCTTTGAACCAGAAAAGTTTTCAATTCCCCAATGTCTTTGGGTCATTATCTGTATGTTGAGCACAATCTTCATATGATGACTGCAGGTGCACAATAACAAATGAAGATACAATCTCTCAGCTGTGCAGACTTTTTGTGTTAGCTTGAATGGCAACAGGTCTTACTTTTAACTTAGTGAGAAGGAAACACTGTGTTCCAAATTTGTTAGTCAAGATATGGTCACCAAAAAAATTCCTGCTAAAAAGATGCTATGTAAAGAACTGATCCTACCCAGAAATTACATTTACAGAGAATATTTCTATCTGAAGGTAATAACAATCAGTATTACTACTAAACAATAGTCCCTTTATTAACTGATGTCTCTTGAGGTGCAATGAAGTGATGGATGGGGATCAGTAAAAGTGCAGCTTTCTAGTGCAGTTTAAAATATATCTTCCAATCTCCTCCTGTAAGCATTTCACTGGCTAAAGTTTTATACCAAGAAGCAAATTTATAAGCTATATTCAATATATTGACTGAAAGATGCTAAGATGAAGTAATTTACTTTTCAGTTTATCAGACTACTTTTCATCTTCCACTACTCTCATTTACATTTTCCTTTCAGATTTCTTGGTAGTTTTCTACTTAATTTAATAGATTTTATCAATGTGTTATAATACATAATGTTTGTATGACAAGTGTACTTTTACTGCAGCTGAACAAAAAATATGAAAAAATGCAATATGTATTTTCAGATATTAGAGGAAAAACTAGTAGAGTAAATAGAGCAAAACCACAATTTCAATGTGGGTTTGAGAGGGGTGGGGTGGGGGTTGTTTTCAACATTGGGGAAAGAGTGGGAACAAAAACTGAGAAAAGGAAGAAAAAAAGATTTATTTTGAAAACCAGAGAACTGTGATGAGCCAACAGTCTGCACAAAACTTGCTTTGCCAGAATCTCTATTAGTGCTAAAAAAGGATTCACACCACTATTATCCCTGAAAACTCACATCATTTTGCAGTAGAGACAAAGAAATTTTGACAAGAGTCATATCAATTAATGGAAGACAGATGACAATTCAAAACTCTTTAGAAGCTTTTATTCACACTGAAAATGAACACTGAGAAAGGGGAAGAAAAAAGACATTTACATCATAGGATAAAGCCAGGGGAGAAAACCAAATAATTTAGACCTTGGGATAAAATCTTATGAAAAAATAAAAAAGAACTCTAGAAAAAAACATTCACAGGAAAATACATTAACTTTGTTTCTCTAGTGAGGATGCTACACACTCTGTGTTGTTTTAATGAAGAGGTTGCTAAGGAATTTTTAGCAAGACGATGAGAAGGTAACGTATAAAGGAAAATCACAGAAACAGACAAATATAGCTAGTTTGTAGTATCCACATTGCTAGCCTTTGAAGGAATATATTTAAAAAAAAAAAAAAATAAAATAAAAAGAAACTGTCACTGTGGCCAGACATCCAGAGATAAATATATGAAGTCAGTTCATTAAGGTTTGCATTCAAAATTATGAAATTGGCAAGAATTCTGCAAAGGACAATATTCTCAGATAAGAAATATAAGATAAATATATGTCAAAGCAGCTGCCCCATGCTTCAGACCTGAACCTCTGAATATAATTTCTCTGGAAATCCTCATGAAATATTTCTGGAAGGATGTTTTTTATTCCAATGAGTTTCTGAAATAATTTTTAATGAGTCTTGCGTATTACTAAGGTCTTGCATGTGCATCTAATCATGTCACTATATTACAATTAACCTTCTGCAGAACAGAAAGCCAAGAAACTAAAGATGCAAAAAAAAAAGTAACCCTTAATTGCATTCTCCAAGGTATATTTTCAACACTCTTCATTCTTTAGTGAAGATTCTCAGGAACTGGGCATCCTAATCTCTCATGCTTCTCTGTGAATAGGAATACTCTGTCTAATGCTTTCCCCTAGAATTTTCCTTGCAGATTTGAAATTTGCCTTACCAATATCCTAGCAACGCTGTGCAGCTTAGTGTGGAAGCATTGTGTTATCTCTTTGGCATCTTGTCCTGGAGCAATGGGCATTATGATAGTCGATAAAATATGGCAAAATATGGTAGAAGAGACATATTTCAAATCATATCCCAGAAACAGAATGCCTGTAACTTACCAGTCACTGCAAACTGCAAATGTCAATACCCATCAGATATAGCCATACAGAGCCATGTCTCACAGGTAGCAAAGGAAACTGTCACGAGCTGCGGTTTAGCTTGAGTACAGAAAATAGAGTGCGCATTTTGACTGGAATGTCTTCTGAAGACTGGGAGGCAAATTAAAGCTCAGTATGTAACTATACTGAAAATATTTTTTACACAAGCTACAAGTCCTTATCTGCACTTTTCACAAATATATAAAGTGAGTAAAAAAAATTGTTTCACTCTTAGTTTCTGAAAAACCTGGTAGCACTGAGTTTGAGATGAATGACCTAGCTTTTTAGGATTGAGGAATGTCGTGATGAGTATCCAAAAGATTTTACTCTAATAACACAGTATGTATGCATTACTGTCAGTGAAAAGCTCAAACTGACTTGATGGTGAGTCTAAGGGCAATCTTTAGGTTTAGATTTATTAATTCCTACTTTTTAGGTTCAAGCTAGCTCTTATGAACACATCATTGGTCATCTAAATATTTAATAATTATGTTGGATTGTAGAAATAGCTAGAACTTTTCAAAACACTCATAGCATATAAAATCAGTATAGCTTTGTTCCATTAAACCTTATTAGAAAGGTTATGAATTATATTAATAAATATAAAGTCAGCATTCTTAAGCAATATCTCACCAGAACAACTCTAAATGTCTGGTTAATTTTGTCTGTTATATCTCTGCTTCTAAAATATTAATTGGGAAAAATATATACATATCAAGCCCTTCTAAAACCGAAGAGTACTGTGATTCATGTTTTGACCCATAGATTCCTTCCCATTTTGTTAGTGTCTTCATTCAAGAAAGATAATCTATAACAGATTGAACACACTTTTTAGAAAAGTTTGTTTTGTTTGATTTAACTCTTGTGATGAAAGAGGAAAGGACAAAAGTAAATGATCTGCTAAGAGAGGAAGTAGTGCCTCAAATGTAAAACACTAAGGAGTGCCTTAAAGATTTATAAATCAATTCTGATATGAAGAAAGATTTTTTTTTTCTCATGCCAAGAATGTCATGAAAAGAACTGAAGAACTGAAACTCCCAAAGCATGATATGAATACTTAAAGAAATAAAAATATGTACATAACACAACAAAACTAAGATAATATACATTTTCATGTAGTGGAGTGAAATCTATTAGGCTGTAGATACCAAGTATTATTCATTTAAAAATGGTCTGCATAAAAAAGTATATAAGGAGAAAAAAACCCTATATGAATTATAGAACTGATAACAAGAAAGCTCCCGAAAGACGCTGAGGTGACAGTGTAACTGGATTTGGGACCAGATTCTTCTCTTCTTTTGACTTCCACTTCTTTATGGTAAAATAATATGAGTCCAAACTCCATTACTTCGTTTGTGCTAGGGACAGCCTAAAATGACATGCTCCTAGGAAAGAGCTCCAGGATATTTTGGAAACCACTGAGTGTAAGAAGTGAAAATAACAGCTGAGCTGCACTTATATTTGCCTTTGTTGCTCCTTTAATTACAGTCCCTACTTACTTAAAGTGAAAATGTAGTCTGAAGTACAATACCATTTTATTGATCTCCGGTGTATTTTACATATCGCTTCATAGCATAAAACATTTCAGTATACGGTAATAGCTTTTCTTAAGGAGTGCATTGCACATTTCACAGAAGTTATGAATTCAATCAGAACAGAAGCAAAAAGGGAGCAAAAAAAATAATTATGAAAAAATACACCAAAACTGCTATGCCACCGGTATAGAAAATTATTTTGAACTTTTAACTTTAAGGTTAAGCATGCCTAAATCTCAGTAATCTGCACCGCCAATAATAATTTTTGGTGATCCTATGTGGAAATAGACCATTACATTTATTAGAGAGACTTACTGAAACTTCATTACTCTGTGATACAGCTTTTTATTATCCCTTATCCCTATTGATTGTTTTGAAGCTGAAATGTTAACACATACTATATTTTCCCAGTTGCTTTATTCAGTGATAATAAAATCAAGTGGTTTTGACATTACAGCCTCCTGTGTTATGATCAGTCATCTTGCTGCAAAATAAAGTACTTGGAGACTGTGGAGGAAGAGGAGATTACAGAGGAATTTTCTATCTAGTTAAAATTGTTAGTATTATTAAGAAGAAAACTATTGACAAGCATGCTAAAATGAGAGACATGAACTCCTTCACTTAGGTGGTTAGGGTGTTGAATTTTGTCTGCATTAGAAAAATAAATATTTCCAGAAGGTTAACTGTTCCCTAGCATTGAGATCCGTTGGCATGCAGTGGCCTGCATCTGCATGGTTAAATTCTCTTAACTCCCAAAAAAAGGGTACTTGTATGCAGATTGCATATTGAGGATTAACCCTTGTCTCTGCTAATTCCTACAATGAGTCCAGAAGATGCCTGCCAGAATACCTTCTGGTCCATCACAAAAACCTTGCCAGGGACCATTTTAACAATGTAAGAACATGGGTGGTTGAGTTTCAGTGTCCAGGAACATTCCCTGACATTATCCAATTTACTAGTATAGAGTAGCCAAGAAGTATGACTGAAGGACAAGCCCTGCTCTCTTACGTGTAGCTGTGGGAAACTTGACTTTAATAGGACATATAAAGGTTTCCTTTGTGCAAAGGTGAATGGTTTGTACGTTGTCCCTCAAAAACAGTTACGTCAATACAGGAGGAGAGGCCAGGGCCATGTCTCATCCTGTTTAGTGCAATATAATGAAACTCTCAGGTCAAGTTATGGAGAAATATTCTTGCCTTATCATAGAAAAGAGCAAAGGAAATCAGTAGGACCTTTACTGTTTACATGTTCTGTCAAAGTTAATAGAAGAAGCAGCTAAGTTTCTGGGTGTAGCTCATCTGGTTAAATGTAAACATCTACATCTGAATAGTTAAGTTATTCTCCCTTTTTAGCTAGCAGAAAGAAATAATTGTTTATAGGCTGTGGTTTGTATCATCCTCAGATAGGCATCTAAAATAGGTTGGATGAAACGTATTCTAAAATTGTCAACATATGTCCCATTGACTATAAAGGTAGCTTAGGTGGCTGGTTCAGTAGATAATCAAGTTAGGTAACCTGAATTCCTACCTTTCCTCCATGCTAGTACTTTGCCTGAGCTTTCATGCAACAACAGCCTACATTCCTTCTATGTGTGCCTTTTTTAACTATCAAAGTAGGACAGGAAGTTGGGGCTTTTTCTTTTGCTTTTCCACCTTGCAGTATTAATGTAAAGAACACCTAAATTCAGGGTTGCGATAGGAAGCTGTGAAAATAGGACTCCTCATCATAGCCTGCTTAAACAAAGCAAGAAAATTAAAAATTATCTGACAGATTTCATTAAAGTTTACGACTGCTTAAATTTTGCTTTACTGTATTTTTCCTCATCATTTTTATCAGGAACATGTATCATACCCATCTTATTTTCCTGTCAAATGGCTTGTAGTTTCATTCACAAGTATCGCAACACACAAATAGAATGATTAAAATGCAGCAATGAAGATACAAAAACATAGGAAAAGTATAATCTAAAAAGTAGAAAGAAATAAAGGCAAGAATTGAAGCCTTATTCAGCTTATTGTATAAGCATTAGATAATAGAATATACCAATATGCTACCATTGGCATTATTGGTTTTGTTCACTTTCTCTGTACTACCTCTTAGTCTTACAACACATAGTTTCAGTTGTTCAGCTTTTAGAAAGAGGGACCAAAGAACACTTACAGATTTAGAATCCTGTAACATTTTTTTTATCTGATGTTTTTTCTGGGTTTTTTGTTTGTTGTTTTTTCCCCCCTGATCTTTTATCTGATGATTTTGATGTTTTGTCTGACAGTTTAAGCTAGAAACTCCCAAAGAACAAAAAATTGGAACTGCAGAGGTTCATGCATGCTATAGAAGTTTCATTGGTACAGAGCTAGGAAATGACCTTTGATATTAAGAAGTGTCTGTTTTCCTTAGTTTTGCTGTTTGCCTCTTACTATTCATTAGTATGTGCTTCCTTAAGTAGTTCTGATCAGTTCTAATCAGCTTTAACATCAGTAGCAAAAGTTAGGACTTATCTTTGAGAACATAATGTTAAAAAAAACCAATCACATAAACACAATACAATGTATAGGAAGTGGGAAGCAATCATCAGCCAGAAGCTTCAGATAAACATCAGAGAAATGATGGTATTGCTCTGAAAGCACTTGACTCGGGTAACCTGGACTCAACATTAAATTCCCTAGCAGTCTCTTGGATTGTCTTAGGAGACCATTTAATGTTGCTAACTATGTGTACACTGCCTATTTTCAACAGTCTTAGATACATGCCCAGGGACCAGTTTCCTGGTTTTCCATGTTATTTTTGCCTTGGAACACATCTGAGCCATAACTGGAGGATCCAGGAAACACCTGTTAGAGTATGTGCTCCAGAAACCACGCAACAGTTGTGAATAGTCTTTTCATAAGATGCCTTAGATACTTAAAGTATCCCCAGAATGATGCACAACAGAGTTTGTACCATGCCATCATATTATGTTAATACACACAGGCAGAAGAGTAAACTCTGTATCATTTACAGAGCATGCCTGTATGATGCCTGTGCAGCAAGATAATCCGCTTCATACTGTGAAGGAATCATATGTCATGTAACCAAAATCCCATGAGCATAATGATTAATAGAGCCAGAGCTTTCCTTATTTGTACAGACTAATAAGCAGAGAGCTGTTTGTCTGCCATAACAGGACCCCTTCTGCCATGGTGGCTTTGAGAGATAGGGTGTCTCACTTTCTCTGCAAACCTTATTGTGTTGCTGGTGTTGTGTTGACACATAGGCTACCCAATGATGCAGATTTTCCTAGCCAGGAGTTATGTCAGAATATCACAATTTCATTACACTTTAAAGGGTAATGCAGTGCCAAACTTATATGTATTTCTGAAATCCTTGGTAGCTGTTATTTTGAGTGTGTAACTGTAGGCGGTGTGCAGCACAGACACACAATGGAGAAAAGTCTAACCATCTTTAGCTGGATACGTATATTGCCTCTGTTGCACAGGTTATGATGCTACTGCCTTCTTGCACAACTGCCCCATGCTTCCTATCTTCTGCATGCCCTGTCCCTCCACAAGCTGAAATACTAAGGAAAGCCTCATGATCACATAGCCTTTTTTTCCATAGGAGACTTTGAACTTTCACCCCATGCTGACACAGAAATTTCTAGAGTGTGCTGGGTACAATTTTTAAATGCTTTCTGGAAAGGCCAATGATGGGAAGTGCATTGGAGGATGTGCTATGCACAAACCAATAAGAAAGAACTGATCGGCTTATGGCAGCCTTGGCTGAAGTGTCCATGAGATGGGAAAATTTAAGAGCCTGAGGAAAATGAGGAAGACCAGTAACAGACCAAAGATCTCAGATTTCAGCAGAACAAACTTTGACTTGTTCAAGGAACTGGCAGAAAGTCCTGTCCTGAGTCCCATTTCAGAAAGCAGCTAGAGCAGGGATTCTCCCCAGGAAAGGTAAGTTAGGAGCCATGGGTGACCCAGCACTGGCCAGGCAGCAACAGTGACTGCAGCAACAGGGCACAGTCTGAACAGGGAGAGCAGAACAGGGGTAATGATAACAACAGGGTCATTCAATGATCCTGTGATCATCAGAGAAGTTGAGGTAGTGAATCAGGTCCAAGGTCATGCTGGGAAAGCAAAATGACAGTTCAAGAACAGCTGGACACAGCTGCATACAGGTTTACTTACAGCATAATTCCATGTCAGTGCAGGCTGGGGACTGGCTAGCTAAGGAGCTCTGCAAAAAAGACTCTGCTGACTGAATCAGCAGTACATCTTGCAGAGATGAAGCCTAATTGAGTGCTCAACTGCATTATTAGGATTACAGCCAGGAGCTGGAGGAAATGATTTTTCTTTCCTACTTATCACTTGTGAGGCTTCATCTTGAATGTGCCACTTATGGGCTCCCTGATGCAAGAGAGATATTGATAAACTGGAGAGAGTTGGTGGAGAGGTTAGCCTTGAGGAAAAAAAAGGCCAAAGAGGGATCTAATTGCTCTTTTCCAGTATCTAATGGGTGATTACAAAGAAGACAGAGCTGAGCTATTTTCAGATAGGAAAAAAAAACAAAAGAGGCAGTAGTGACAAGTTGCAAAAACGGAAATTTTCCCTGCTGGCAGTGGGGGACATCACCAGAAAAGCTGTTGAACACTGGAACAGGTTGCCCCAAGAAGTTGTGGAATCTCCGTCCTTAGAGATATTTAAAACTGACTGAATATGGCTCTGAGCAACCTGATTTACTAACTGACTTCCAGAGGTCCCTTCTAATCTAAATAGTTGCATCATCTTGGAGCATGGCAAAGGGCTAGGGGGCAGATTGATGCAACCCACATGGAACTGTCTCAAATCCAAACCAAGTTTTAGCAAATTTATGGGTATACATAAGAAAGCTAGTCTGGACACATCGTACACATGCTGTGGATAACACACAACACTTCATACACGCGTCAATTCCTTGCCCAGGCCTGCCCATGTGCCAGCTCAGTTCCCGCATCTCTATCACAGTCCTGCCCAGTGACATGCAGCTTGGCTTACATACAAAATCCACCATCCAAAAAGACTGAAAACAGTGTTATCATCCTCTTTATGGTTCCTGGGATGTGTCCTTTTTTCAGGGAAGTGGCCAAATCAGGAGAAGATCTGGCATTATCTGCATGTTAACAGTATCTCTTTTGCCACTGTATAACCATTAATGAAAGTCAGGTGTTGGGCCAGCTGGAAAATTTTGTTGGCTCCCTCAGGGAAGTTCTGGCAGAATAATGCTATTTAGACAGGTGTCCACTGCCTGCCTCATCTTCTTTTCATCTGTGTGGAAGATATCTGCAAAATACTCAAATAGCAGTCTTGCCAACCTTACCTGGACGTTCTGAGGAAAGCAAAACTTTGTTGAAATTTCTAAAAATAAGCTAAGGGAAAATACACCCAAAAACACATTTTGCCCTGTGGTTAGCTTAGTTTAGCTATATCTGTGCACTACGGTGACTATTTACTTTATGCACCATAGTCACGCCTGAAAAAATGAAGCTTATCAGTTTTCCATAAGCCATCACCAACACCTACTCCAGCAAGGACCCTGAGAAATCAGAAACTCAAGCACTAAAAATACCTTCTGAACATGCTTGGAGGCCAGCTATAGTTTGTGAGGCCAAAGTAAAGATTTTGGTGTACTGACTTTTGGGGCCTAAGAGAAGTAGAATAGAACTTCATTTTCTTTTTGGAAAGGGATTGTCTTGTACAGACACACAGCTGGTATTTACCCTCCCTTCTATTTTATTCCTGCTGCCTTTTCCTATATAAAGACATTTAGAAGTCTTCCAGAAGAATCTTTCTTTAAGATAAGTATTGTTAAGACCTCTGTCCTGAATAGTTAGCATTGTTGTCCAAAGGTTCCTGAACTATGTCTGCTGCCTATTTTAAAAGATGTGTAGGGCAAAATCCAGACATTCACTCTGATGGGAAGAATGTCTGAAGATCATTTGTGGGAGTTTGCTCAGAAAAAAAGATGTATTCAGCTGGGAAAACTGCTTGAGTTGGAAGGAATATAAGTGGGAAGAAAAAAATCTGTATGCAGTGGAAACTAAATTGGAGAGATCACTCTAAATCCAGCAACAAAGGCAGGAGGAAGCCTCATTTGGTCATCTGTGCCTTCAGCCATAATTAATTCTGGTTGTTTTAAGGAAAAAACCTTGAAATCCTTCTTTTCTCCTGCCTCATACTTATTCCTTTAATGCTTTTTTTCACCACAGAAAAGACATAGATGTTTGAAATTAAATTATCCCATAATGCAACTCTAAACCGTGCACTGGAAGAAATTCCTTCTGACTCCACCGCAGTGAACAACTTGTGCCAGAGGCATGCTATCTAATTACCATACACTTTCTTCACTAGTATTGTGGGGAGGGAAAAGGTAGTGTGAGATCAACTGAAATATGAAACAACAAAATGAATTAAACTGCACACTGCAAAAGGAGGAAAAATGAGATGGGAGTTGTTTTTTGTTAAATGTTTACTGTTCACGCACTGCCTGAGGCTTAAATTCTTGACTGTTAGAGGATTTTACAGTTTTATGGATACCATGATAGGATTTTAAAATATTGTGGTATGAATTGCAATTCTTGCTGAAAGTGCACATTCCCTGCTTCTCAGATACAATATCTGATTTGGTGGTTTATTCTGCATTTCTGGGAAAATCATCCTTCAACCTTTCTTAGCTCTAAACACAACCATAACTAGACCGATTCAACCCAAAAAATAAATGTTACCAGAAACTCTTCGTATTCCTTCTCACTTTTTAAGATCTATCCTTCTTTCTTCTTCTACATAATTAAGTTGGCAAAATCCTCTGCAAAGCCTCTGGTTTCCAATAAAGGAATAATTGTAGCAGGAGATTCAGAAAAAATTCTGTCCCTAGTCATGTTTTGGTAATTACATTCTCAAGCTCTGTCTTCTATTAGTTATGAATCTATTTAGAAAGCAGCCTGCTAATCAATAGTTCAGTTACAAAAAAAAAAAAAAAAAAACCCAAACCAAACCAAACCAAACCAAAACAAACCTGAAGTATCTTTATATAGATGAAAACATGTGGCAAAATTTCCATTCAGCCTTGAAAATAATTTTTTCTGTAGTATGGATATAAGTCTTTATATCCCTTTGGAAGGTTAATACAAAGACATGTCATTAGCAGAAGAGTAAAACTTTTCTTCCCTCCATCTTCCTGTCTCATATTTCATACATGTAAACTGAAAGATTACCACATATTAACTGGTACACATATTATGCAAGCAAGCAAATGTAACTAAGCATAAGTCTTTTGCAGCTTTGTACCTAAGTAGGGGATTGCTTGCACAGTCTAATTTACATTTAATATTCTTTGACGGGTCAGATACCTGATTTTTTTCCCACAGTAGTGGAATGTGCAAGTCTTGGCACACCATTTCCATGATATTCAGTATTTAATTTTGTTGCTAATACAAGCAATTTTCATAAGAATGCCAGTATGTCTTATCTACCTGGCTAATTTAAAATTCCCTGAAAAATTTTAAATTCACACTAAACTTAAGGCACTGTTTCTCTTTGTGCAGGTAATTTTCCAAGCTTCCTCAAGATCCTGGCCAGAAGTCAGAATTTCAAGCATGTTACCTCACCCATGCAGCAAATGGCAGTGATGAGAGTACACCCCCTCCATGAGGGGTAAGCTTAAGATTCACTTACAAATTGTGTGGACTAGACAATCTTTGGCAGGACAAGCTTTTTTTTAACAAACTCAGAAAGAACTTTGGAGTTTCATTTTAATGGCAGAGTAACTCTATGCAATTAATTTGCAATTATATGACCTAACAATCCTTTCCAACGTGACATGCTTAATAAAAAGAAGTATTAGAAAGAGAAGGGTGTAGCCAGAAAAAAAGTAAGCTACCATTTTTACATAAAATATAAATTGTAAGTGACGCAGAGCATGAAGTTTTGTTCTGAGGGGTTCCCTTGAGGCTTAATCTATGTAACTCCAAACACCCACTATAGTTTCATTTGAAAAGCTGAAACGATTGAAGTAAATCCATGCCTGCAAAGAAATAAAAAGAAAAATCACAGGGTTGTAATCAGAAGTAGAATAAATAGATAAACCAGGTCTGTCCCTGTATATCTTCTAATTAATCTCATTTACACTACATTATTTATAGGTAGAAAGGCTGGGACATTTTATGGGCTCAGCACAGCACCAGACTGGAAAATCTGTCAGCCCAAGTGTTGTCAGCCTCCCAAAGCAGTAGTATAACGGAAAAGGTGATTTTTATTTCTCAGTCTGAAGTCCTTTTTCCTGACAGTGAGGATGTAGTTGGTCTGCATAGAATATTTGCCACCGGGTTAAAGGTTGTTTCAGAGGAGGAAGCAAACCCATTCTATACAAGGGAGGTAGGGCTGAATGACCATATGATGAGGTGTGGCAGTATATGCTCCATAGGCTGACAGAAAAGACAAACTGAAGCTTCATTGGTCCTCTCTATTTCATTCCCTCTCTCCCAGTAGAGGTGAATTTAGTACATTTATAAGAATAGATCTGTATTTTTTATTTGAGATTCATCAGTCCTGCTTTTTCAGAAATGTTTAGACTCCTACAGAGTGCACTGCTAGAGGGAATGTTAGCTTTAGGAAGGACAATGGTCTGCTGCAGTTATAGTGGTTCTTGGAGATAATTACTTTCATGGGTTCTCCCTTCTATCCAACTTCCTTGTTGTTTTAGAACATTCTGAATCATTCTTTTATGGATGAAGGCTATATATGTAGGCCAAATGGCTATTATTATCTAAAAGCAAAATACTAACTCTCTTTTCCTCTCTCTCTCTCTGAAAATGAAATTAGAGTTAATATGCTCACTGACTGCTGTATTATAATTGCTTCCTAACCATTATACAGTTTCTTGAACAAAGCAATCTGGAAAAGTTAAAATGCTTCCCTTCAATGCTGATAAACATCTACCAAAATATTTTAGAAATATTTTTAGCAATCTAATAAGAAGCACATTTCTGCAGTATATTTACACTTAATAGGAGAAGCTGTTATCTATATTCCACTTGGTTTTAAGATAGAAAAAATGTTTTCAGAAGCTTTTAAATGACATGTAAGTGGCACAGAGTACATAACTGCAGAGAAAAAAATGAAATGTCTTGCAAAATAATGCTACAGCAATATTGTTGATGAGATATTAAATAACAATATTTGCATTGTTTACCTGAAACAAATCTTTAATTATTAAATAAAAATCTTCTATGGAAAGCCAGAAATGTTAATTTTATATTCAATAATTAAATGTTTCCAATTTTATTTCAGAGCAAGATAATTCTGGTCTGGTAGTAAGATAAGGCTAGAAAATGTTATATGCTCCCAACTGCACTCCTTATTTTGATGTTAATATCCAAAATGTTGTGGAATACTCATACAAAATAGTCATTCTTTTAATGAGACCTTTCATATCAGTGAGCAAACTAGGATCCATCAGGGATTTGTTTTCCTTTTATTTACTTCATTAGCAGCACTACAAATGTTGCATATAAAGCCAGCTGGAAAAGCAGAACACTTTTGTATGCATACCTTCTTTTTAATGAAGCCACAGGACAATATTAAATTAGCTATGGAATCTGGTACTTTTTATTGTAGTAGTTGATAGCATGACACCTTCTCTGTGTTAAGCTACAGGAAGTGAATACATGACTGTCTTCCATTTGACCACATTTCAATACCCTACAAATGTGTTATGAAAGATTTAACTTATATAAATTATAAAAAACTTTTCATATGGAATTCCATAACACTAATTCCAGTCTTGAAAAAAACTTCAAATGGAATTGTAATTTATACTATTGAGAGAACAGAAAAGGAAAAAAAGAAATGTTCCCTAATTCAATAATAAAAGGATGTGGTAAAACATCTTTTTTTTTTTTTTGTGTAAAATTCCTATTTATTTCAGTAAGGACTTCTACCTAATAACTGATTGATAGTAGGAAATTTACATGTCATTGTCTCTACATTAATTTATGCAAAAATGACCCACACATTCCTAGGTTTCACATCCATAAGGTGAGGAAAAGAACAGCAATTTATTATAGCATCTATCAAATAAGTCAAAAACTCCTACTTGTTAACAAGCTGTAGTACAAACAGAAAAGTTATGTGCAATTCTTCAGAAGAACTGAAGAAGATAGAGAGTTCATCTATGCAACATGGGAAGAGGTAGGGAAAGGTTATGTATGAAGCTATTACAAATAAAGTAGCTAAGATTACAACCACATGCCCCTTTCTTCAAAGCTACTTACCCCAGAGTGGAGGGAAAGAAGAGGACAGAAGAGGGGAATGAGAAGACATGCTGCAGTCTCTCACATCTGGTAAGAAGCCAACATAAAAAATCAGTGAGCAGGACTGTTCAGGAACTGCTCCAAGTAACAATCTACCACTCTGCTTGTCTCTATGTACTCCCAAAAATTTCTAACCTGAAATCTTACAATTGTCTGTAAGTCTTCTTCGGAACACAAGTCCTTGTGTTTCCCACACTGGCATTAGTCAATGCTGGCCAGTCTAGGTCCCACATCACAGAAAAATTCCCAGGCTTTGGAAAAAGATGGAATTGCACAGCAACCAAAGGGATGGAGCAGGACAATTGTCTCAAAACCTCATAAAATGATTCAGCTTAACTCCAACCTTCCTGCTAACACATCTATGCAGGAGAAAGATGCTGTGATGTGATTGGTGATGCTGAGCTCTTGTAAATGCCAGCAACTGTTCCATTTAGTCAGACTGCAGGTCAATGAACTTGAGTATTGTGGGTTTTTGGTTCAGGCCAGAAATGTTACTGAAAATGTAAGGCAGTAACTATTCCATTTTTCTGCCTTATCTATCTTTCTATCTCTCACAGAACATATCCAGATTGCCTCTGTGATGCTGCCAAGAAAGTAATGTGTCCCTACAGGGTTCACTCAAAATTAACAGTCCAGCAGGAGTTCCTCTCCTAGAATAGATCATAAGTCTATGTCTTGGCATAGCCAGAAATGTCATCCTAGCCAAGAAGTTAGGGCCAGCACTGGGACTTATCCCCAACAAGCTACTGCAGCTTTCTGTCCTTCCTTTGGCATACAGGGCACAGCTTTCTCTAAAAATGATGTTAACTGTCTTCAGAGATGCTGCAAGACTGCTCCAAACTGCTGGAGGCAATGCCACTGATTTTCAGGATGACAAAGGCCTGTTCTCTAATGGACCAGATCCATTGGCATATGCCTCTGAATGAGTTAGGACATGACTGACTTTGGAGGGAAAGGAAGTGTTCTTTTGTGGAAAGAAGAAAATGAGCTGATAAGAGAGGTTTGGGTGCCTCATGCCTGTAAGTAATGTAGATCAAGTTGTGTATGTCATGTGTATGTCATCTATAGAGGCCCATCTTGTTTTCTGAGATATACTGGGATGAGCATGTGTATTGTTCTTACCATCCAAATATCTAGGGTATTCTTAATGAGAAGCCAACAGCTTCAGATTTAGATAAGACCCAGTTAGGGCTGTGTAGCCCTGATGAAACTCAGGAACTTGATGCTAATGTCTGCAGTACTTCCCACGAGTTGCAGTTTCTTCAGGGCACATTCATCTGTGCCAGTGTGGAGTTGTCCATGGGCTGTAGCATGGGTGTCTGCTCTGGTGCAGTCTTCTTCATGGGCTGCAGAAGAATCTCTGCTTCAGCCCCTGGAGCACTTCCTCCCTTCTTCTCTGTCTTTGGTGTTTGCAGGGTTGTTTCACATTTTTTTCCCTCACTTCTTACTACTGTGTGGCATTTTGCTCTTTCTTAAATATATTTTTACAGAGTTACCACCACCCTGGGCCCATTGGAGCCAGCTGGAAGCTGCTGTGTCCTGCACAGGGCAGCCTCTGGCCTCTACTCACAGAGGCTACCCTGCAGCCCCCTGCTACAAACACCTGGACACCTACACCTAATACAAATTATATTGCATCAATCCTTATTTGTTCAAACTTTATTATGTGATATGCTAATGTTTTGCAACATTTCCATGAAAAGCTGTCTTTGACTACCCACCTTGCTCTTGTCTGATGGAGTTTTGTTTGAGAGACTAGCCAAATGTGTTTGGCACTGCTCTTTTCAGATTTTTGCTGGAAACTTATTGCTGCTTTGTGGACTCAACTCTAGAAATGCTGGGGGAGGGGGGTACTTACGGTTCCACCAAAACTTAAAATAAAAACAGCTACATAAGTGGCAAAAGTATACTGTAGGTATCACAAAGTGATAAGTGAATTCCAAGAGAATTGGACTGTCTTTACTACTTGTGTGGTGCATGTGTGGTAATACTGATATATATCACTATCTGCTAACTGAACATAACTGCCTTGTGAATGCTGATGCTACGCACAGTCCCAGAGTCTGAGGGGGCTGTCAAGACTGATTTCAGCCAAGCACTAGGATGTCTGAAACATTATACTAGATAGGAATTACGTGCTGCTACATGAAGAGCAGTGAATCATAAGCTACTACTAAAAGCAATACCCTCAACCCACAATTAATAAGCAACCTATGGACTGAAATATAGTTGCTTAAAACATTCAGTGAAAAAACATCTCAGACAATTTGTACAAACTGAAATATTTGTGTTTTGAATAGGAGAGAGACTAAGTTTGCTGTGGAAATGACCTAAAACAAATAACTCAGTCTACTTTCTACTAGTATATACTCTAAATGATAGTTGGTCTGTAGATTTAGAGGGCTCAATCAGCCATCTACAGATTAAGTTTTTAGTAACGTAACTTTTGCCTGAGAGTGTAGGGTGCTGGAAAAATCTGATATGCTGCTGTAAGTTATCTTGTAATGTTAAGTGATCTCTACAAAAAGGCAGGAGTTAGGAAAGCCAAAGCTTAGCTGTAGTTGAAAACAGTAAGAGATGTGAAAGGTAAAAAGAAAGGATTCTTTAAAATATTGGCAGCCAAGAGAAGGCTTAAGAAACTGCAAGTCCATGGGTCAGTGGGACAGGGGAGGTCATGAAAAGAGGTATGGAAAAGGCAGAGGTTCTCAATGCTTGCTTAGCCTTAGTTTTCATTGGTAAGGCAAAAGCTTAACTGCAGGCCTAGTGGCAGTCTGCAGGAGCAAGCATTACCCAGAGCAATGGAGAGTGGAGTGAGGGAGCACTTTGGACTGTTGGGCATAAACAAGTCCATGGGATCAAATGGGTGCATCCAAGGGTGCTGAGGAATGCAGCCAATGTTACTGTGAGGCCACTTTCTATCATCTGAAAGATCATAGGATTGCGGGAGGTTCCTGAAAATGAGAAAAAGGCAAAACTCAAACCCATCTTCAAGAAGGGCAGGAAGGGGTGTCTAGGGAGAAAGAGACTGGTCAGCTTTACCTCAGTACCTGAGAAGATAATGGAGCAACTAATGCTGCAAGTAATTACCAGCCTCATGAAAGGCAAGGAGGTGACTGGAATCAGCCGACAAGGCTTTACCAGAAGGAGGTAGTGCTTGACAAAACTGATTACCTTTTGCAGTTAGATGACTGGCCCTGTGGACAAAAAGAGAGCTCTGTGTGTTGTTTACTTTGGCTTTAGTAAGGCCTTTGATATGGTCGCCCATAGTATTGTAATAGCCAAACCGTTGAGATATGAACTGGATAAGTCAGCTAAAAGGTGGACTGAAAATTAGCTGGATCTTCAGGAGCAAAGGACTGTGACCAGCCGTGTGAAATCCCACTGGTGGATGGTTAACAGTAATGTCCCTCAGGGATGAATACTGGTGTAACTATTTTCTGATGTATTTATTTACAACCTTGATTACGGGGACAGTGAGACTATAATACCACATTGAGGGAGAGAAGGGCTGTTATGTTTCTATGATTTGGAAACAAGTAAGGAAAATCAAGGAGCAGCAGGAGTCTAATGGCTGAAAGAGGAATCAGATGCTGAGATGAGCACCTGGGGAGAAATTTGAATTGCAGAAAGATACTAGATTCAAGAACTGTGAAAAAACAAAAAAAAAGAAGAGCAGTGGAACAGATAATTGTTTGCTCTACCTTAATTCTAACTTAATTGTTCATTCCACCTTTAATTTTGCATTTCCTACTTTTTCAATGTTTGATTCAATAACCTTAAAAGATACTTTCTTTGTTTGTACAGTCTGACATACACAGGTTCTGTTACTATTGTATGTATTAGAAAATACTTATCTTTTAGCATGAAATTAAAGGCAAGGAAAGTGTCGTTACCAAAGTGCTCATTTTCTAGATGGAAAAAAAGCTGTAATTTGGAGATTTTCATCGTTTACTTTTTCACCAAAAGATGTCCTAAAGATACAACAGAAAAATAAAAAGCAAAGCTAAACTATAGGAAAGGTGTATAAAAGACAATGAAACCAGTTTAGTAGGTGGGAAAAAGAAACCTGTGTTCACTCACATATGATATAAATTAAGTCAGTAATACTATGTGTCTTGAAGTAGTCTGTGAATGTCACTGTCTTGCAAAGGCATCTATTGGCAGGTGTTTTTCCATAGTTTGTGTCAATCCACTAGATTTTGCTGACAATAAGCCATTCTTTGAGGATTCTGCTTGAATTCAACATTTAACAGAAAAGATTTTCCAAAAATGGCTTGAATCAAAACCAAAGAAGACAGCTGGTGGATAAACAGGTCAATTTTTCTCATTAAGGTACAGAAAAACAGCCTGCTGCATACAGCCTGCCCTTCTCACCTACTGCAGCGAAGGCAGAACAGTCTTATCAGGTAAGGTCATTCTGCATGGCAGCTCTGCAATTTCTGTCTCACCCTTCATTAATCTGCAGAAGTAACCAGTCGGAATCCAACAGCTCTTCATCACTTCAGTATCAAGCGGCATCAAAACAGGTTGTCAGGAGCCTCATTTCCTTCTACCCTGTGTGAATAAGTAGGAATAGTAAAAATGCAACAAAGTAAAACAAAAAACAGACAGTGGAGATTTTACTGGGGGAAGGGAAGTCTTATGTTTTTTATTTTCTTTCTTTCTTATTCTGATTGTTGGTAATATGATCCACATTTGTACTCTGTCTAGGAAAAAAATGGAAAACTGTAAAATAATTTCAGGATTTTTTTGCTGCCCAAAGACCTCCTTTATAGACCTATCGTAAACAGCTTTCTGCTCAGAATTCAATATAAATTGAATGTCTCTGGCTACTGAAGAAAATAAATACCTCTTTTTCTAAGAACAATATGGTAAAATGTGGACATTTAGAACACAATCATCATAATATATTCTCACCTGACGAGCTTCTGTACCTTAAAATTTCCATTAACTAATAGTTTAAACTAGCCTTTTGGCACAAGATATTCCATAGTGATCCATATTCCTGGTCTGTTACAGCATACACTATGATAATCATTCTTCACACTATAATTTCATACTAGTAAAGACACAGCATTATTGTGGATTTCCCTATTTTTAGTGTAGCAACTCTGAAGAAATAGAAGCAAGATAATAAGAACCTGCAACAGTATTTGGGCATAAATTGTTGCCTGGCATCAGGGAAGACAAAGTCACTAAGAATATGCTGCTAAATTCCCAAATCATTCCCTCCTTGTAGCAGTGCACTGTGCTCTGTGTGTTTCTTCCATCCATGATGTTTACTTCAGCAGCCCGATGCTCCCCAGTGATAGCGCATGAATAAAAGAGCAAGCAGTAAACTGTCAATCTATCACAACTCTGCTAATGGAAACTCCATGTGGTGTTTTATTCCTCTTTTTTTCCTTAATGATTCTTAACAATGTTTCAGAGTGGTTGCCAAAAGCTGTTCAAAAATCTGTTATCCCCAAGTATTACGTAGCTTACCATACACCACAGAACTCCAGTGGAGACTGTATAAGCAAAGCACAATTTGGCATCCTGTCTACATAATTCTTTAAGAGGTCACAATGCAATTTTATACAGCATCAATTTAAGTTTTAACTTAAAATGTTTTTTAGTGATAAATAATGCAAACAACATGTAAACTAACAGGCAGGCAATAAATGTGAAAATAAATGTGAAAGAAGAAACTACATAACATGTATTTTTGGACCAAAATTGGGAAAAACACAGTCAATAGCATAAATAACGTAGGAGGGTCATTAGGCAGAATGTGGATTAGAAAGATGTTCGCATTAAAAAGTATAAGTCATTAGAGAAAGTACGTTAATACTACCAACACAAGGCCAAAACTATTTATTAAACTCTGACCTATTTGATGTTCTCTCTTGCACTGAAAGTCTTCTGTGAACAAGGGAAAAAGAAGGAAAAATGAGAAAAGAAAGAATTACCTGAATGAAGCAAGTTAGAAAACAAAAAGAGACCAGGATCTAGAAGTAAAATTCATTATGGTTAAAAGTCTTTACCACAGCTCCAGTCCACAGCTGTGTTTCCTGCTTTAGTAGCCGTAAAGCATGTGACAAGCAAAGCTTTTATGATTTACCATTGATCCAGTAAAAAGCCAGAGCAGAGAAAAGAAGATTCAAAATGGATACTTAACAGAAAATTTCTCTTAAAAAAATCCCATCACTATTATGGTCATTTTTTTCATGATCTTACCATAAATAAGGCTGTAGGATACCTTGTAAGAACCCATATGATGCAGGTTTACATATGCTTTCAAATTTATTTCTCAGTGCGAAAGACATGACATGCTATTGATTTTCTGATCACATACCTAACTGTCCAAATAGTTTAGGAAAAGAATAAGGGTTATCTTATCAGTGCAAAATTTAACTGGACTATTTAAAGCAATAGAGATTTTCTTTTATATATGGTTTCGTCCGTGGCATTCAAGAATTGTGCCTTGATTTGATGGGAGTTTCTGGACCTCTTGCAATAAAAAACAGCAGAAACAGTGATTGTTGGCCCCACAGCAATTTATTATTAGTTAAACAACTTTCCCTAAAAACTGATGTTGGCACGATGCCTTCATCTTACCATCAGTGCATGACAATCATAACTTCTTTTATGCTTTTTTTGTTGTTCATTCTTTCATTAATTCAGTCTGTCAGGGAGTCAGTTATTTTATTTAATTGAGAAATCAATTAAAATTGGTTTAACTGACTTGAGATCTGTAAGTTTGAGCCAGCGTTCTTGCTTTGCTTTCATGGTGTGGTGCTATTTTTCATCATTTTCATCAAAATCTTATTTTTTTCATTAATTACAGAATTTTCATTAGTGGCCTGTCATTTAAAGCTTGGCATATAACCCCTAGTTTATGAAAAGAAACACACAAACACACACAAAAATTCTTAGCTAAATGACCCTAATGTGAATCTGATCTAACCAACTTAAGTATCTTTTTAAAACATTAATAGTCATAATTTTAAAAGAGCAGTGACAGAAACTAGCAGGGCCTGTAAAATTTGCCCATAAACCAGATGCATGTGTGTTCTCAGGCTTCCTGAACCTAGCTTTGCTACATGGGAGAGTCTGCCTATAGTCCCACACCACAAGCTTTAACAGTAGAGAAAAAAGGGAGCAAAGGAACAGGGAGGAAGTGCTTATGCCAGTTCATTGCACACCTAATGTACCGCAAAAACAGGAGATAGAAAATGTTACCTCTTCTGTGATTACTTAAATGCCAGTGGGTCTTTCAGGTTGTAGGTATTCCAGATCTTCCTCTGTGGAGCACAGCAGGCCCACCTCATCCTCACACTATCTGGATGCTACTTTCTTCAAACTATCATAACTTACTGAAATGGAAGATGAGGGCTGTAGTTATGGGAATCTTTATGCCTCTGAATCAGCACAGCTCTACTGATCTCATCATATTTAAATGTCATTGCATTTGAGGCTCTGATTGTCAAGGGGATACTTCAGGAAACTTGTTTTGCCTGTTTACCAGCTGTTCCCTTCTCTTCTACTCATGGTCTTTGGGAGGTTATATTACAGTCACAGGTCCATATACATCCTGCTCCAAGCAAGGATGTTTCCCAAAACTTTCTTTCTTAGTAATCCATGCAGAATTTGTATTCTTAAGAATAGAGGGGATTTTTTTTTCCTTTGATTTAAGGTTCCCATGAACCTGACTCGTGCTTAATGAATGAAAAAGGAACTGGTTCCAAATTTTTAAACAGAGCCTCAAGATACGTCTTTGTTTTCCCCCTCTCTAAACTTCACCCAATACTTATGGTGAGTGGGTCAGTATGTCTTTAAAAAAAAAAATAACATATTGTTAATACTTTTTGTGATTCTCTTTGAGGAAAGCAAAATTTTCTCCTCTGATTTTCTTTTTCTCTTCCTCTTTATTGTGTGTCACATTGGAATGATGCTCTTTGTTTTTCACTGAGATATACCTTTAAATGGGT
This sequence comes from Morus bassanus, assembly GCA_031468815.1. Taxonomy (NCBI): domain Eukaryota; kingdom Metazoa; phylum Chordata; class Aves; order Suliformes; family Sulidae; genus Morus; species Morus bassanus. The sequence goes on from CM062568.1 coordinate 80,520,790, forward strand.
TCCATAGAACAGTAAAAAGACATATTTCTAAAACAGATATAACCATTCAAGTTCTACAACCTGGTTGTAAAAGTGTCTCATATATGATCTCAATGAGGAAAACTTCTAGTCCTTTAGAAATACACGCAAACAATAAGTCCTTATAGCAATGCCTTGGCAGAAAAAAAAAAAAAAAAAAAAGAATACTTGAGCTGTCTTATACAACATCTTCCAATAAAACTCTGTCTCTAAAAGACTGTTGTGGCATAGAAATCCTATGCTACTGGCACATTATAATGAGATGAAGTGAGATGACAGTAGGAATGTGAACAACACAGCTTTAGAGGATTGTCTGGATGACAAGAGAACCATTTCAAACAGTTTTGTGGAGGGTGCTATATTTTTCATCTTTCACTGTTACATTTCAGGTAGGGGCTCCCCCAACAGGGATTGAGTGGCAACAAGGATAAGGGACATTGACTGTCAAATCAACTATCTCCATCTGTCTCTGTCTGTCTCTGTCTCTGTCTTACTCCTAAGAATAGAATAATCCCATCTTTTCATAATACAGTGACATTGCTCAGATCTTTCATTATGCCAGGATTAAGAAGAAAACCTGGGGGTGGAGCTGTGAAGGAAGAGCAACCTCAGTTTGATTCTTAGCATTCCACCACCTTCCCTCTTTGTACTTTCTCGTCTGACTCAGGAGGCAAATCTACTCCACCTTGTGCTTTTTCAGATTTAAAGGTTATTAACAACTGCAAGATTAACCTGCTCAGACCTTATTTTCATTAGCTTAGATAGGTTGGCAGGATTAAGCTAGCTGGAAGGAGCATGATGTGATTTAGTGCTATTTGATGCTTCTGCCTTAGTAAATGTCAGAAGTAGGGAACAAAGTATTAATAACCATTTGCATCCAGTATGCTAACAGCAGATCTCCAAGAGAATGCACTCTAAAATAAAGCTCCAAGGTAGCAATCCCCCTCCTTACTTTTAAATCACCCAAAAATACATGCAAACAAGCCCATTCAAGATACATCTGACAAATACAGGGTTAAATAAAAACACTAGTATCTATTTAAAAGCAGAGAAGCAGTTTGCTGGAGCAGTTATTTCATGTTAATCACTTTGTATTTACTGCAGCTTGAGAAAGACACATTTGTTATGCAGACAGTGTTCATTGTCGTAGCTTGATCATTAATGCACTGCTGCCAGCAACAAAATGAATTAGCTCTCTGAATACTAAACTGGGAAACCAACGTTGAACCAGAGAGTGGCACAATGACACTTACAGGAATAAAATATACTACCCAGCTATGAGAGGGTGCATTTGTGGCCTCTGCTAACTACCATCTATTTTTAAGATTAGTATTAGTAGGAAACCTCTCTGGAATGGTTGAATACTGTAGGACAAACAATAGTGATCATTTATGTTCCCATGGGAGTTTATACTCTTTCTGGAATACAAATCTTTCATGGATTATTTCCCATGCTTGACCACAGCCATTTTTTTCCTATCAACAATTTATCATTTATCCTTTACATGCATGCTTTGAATTTCTGCAATTCCTAGCATACTGTAGATCCATAGCAGCACTGTGGAAAGTACATGAATACAAAACACCGAGGAATCAAAGCCCTACTGTGTCTATGAATAGATGTCACAGACATGTGCAAAAGCAGGGTAACAAAGCAAATGCCACCTGTCACTCTGAATGTTTTTATACTGCTTTTGATGTCCCTGTGTCACAAGAATAACAACATTAATCTCAGAATGGTAGGTTGTTACTATTAGCTATAACCTGCTCTGCACAGGTCAGTAAACTAGAAAGGGCTGATTGTATGTTTAAAATAAAAGGGGGGAGGGGGGACAGGGAGGGAGGGAGAAAAATAAAGAGAGAAAATAAAATAAAAAAAAAAAAAAAAAAAAAACAGGAGGAAAAATAACTCAATCAGCCAAGTTTTCTGGAGGATTTACACTCCATCCAGATCTGTTTTAGTAGGAGCTCAGGGTTTGCCCTGTAATAAGATGTGTTAAGGTCGGAGTAGAAGGCAGCAGCTTTCTTTGTATCACCTAAAAACTCTGGGCTTGATTCTCTGAGATATTGCGAGCATGACACTCCCAGACATTCAAAAGGGAGGAAAGGGCACCCAAAGGCAATAGGAACCTATAAAAAACTTGTTGTATGTTTTAGGAATAGTATCATGTGCATAAAGTGGTCATAAATTGAAGCTGTAGGAAGAAAATCCTGAACTAACTTGTACAGAAGAAATCCAGATTTTAGTTGAATTATTTATGTTCTTCTAGAAAGGAAAACAAATAAGCGGCAAAATATTTCCAACTCCTATGGGAGTTCTTTCCATCCCAATTAGAAATAAAAGATGCTTTAAAATTTATATGCAAAACCAAAAATATCAGAAAACACATCATAGCCCAAACACCTGATGCAGAGAAATAGTTAAAAACTATTGTATAGTTGATGTTGATGACTGATTATTTTTGTGGATTAGTATGCTTTAAAGATAATATTTTATAACGTGAATTATAACTGAATCTCTTGTTCTTTTTTTTTTTTTTTTGTGCATGTTCTCTTTAATAAATACAGACCTTCAGGTTTAGAAAGGAATACATTCAAGATTAACGTTCAAGAATGAAAACAAGCTGTGCGAATGGGGAATTGTCATCACCATTACGCTGCTTTCTGACATCAAAGACTATTGTCTAAAATAATAATAGTGTTCATTTACTAGTGAAGTAACACTTTGCAGTTAATTAAATGTTTGTACAGTACTATCGAATTATTAAGTATATACCATAAATGCTAGAGTTGCATGAATTGTCTTTTCCTGCCCTTTTTGAAACATGTTACAAGAGCAACATCAAGCTCCACAGAATGTCCTCCATGTAATTAATGTTCATTTCATTTGTCACAGTACTCCATATCAGCTGGTTAGCAGTAGATTGTGTGACTTGAAATAACACAGGATAATATAAAAAATGATACTTTATCTAACTTAAAACTACTGGTTATTTCTGTAAGCACAATGTAGTTATCAAGTGTTGAATTTGCCCCAGATACAGTGACAAACACTGTGATTAAGAAAAAAAAGAGGGGAAAAAAAGGAGACTTTTCATAACCTATTCACTTGGGTGCAAAATATGTGCTGAAAAATTCTCAAAGATGAAGCAACCTGGTTCATTGTAATACAATTGTTATATATATATAGCAATTGTTATACATTGTCATATATCTACAACACTGTGAAGGTTACACAAGGATTTATCTTAAACATCTGTTAACAAAAAGGATCTATGAAATTGTATCCCCACCTTGGGAAACCATGCAGTGTATTTTCCATTTCTAAAAGGATTTATAGCATAACAAGTTAATTGTTCATACACACTGCTAATGATTAAAAAATAAGAATTTTCCTCACTGAATAATTAGTTTGTGTCATTCCAGAATGATGGTTGTGCTTTTTCTTAAGGGCTCTGAAATTTACTGAACCATGTCATCATTTGTCTTGTAGTTGTTTTAGTTATATTTGGTTAGGCGCCTTGAGACCCACAGGCACTGAAGTCACAATGGTTATCACTACTATTAAAAAAAGGACTTCATATTTAGTTATATTATCTTTCTCCTGACAGACTGAGGGTTTGAAAGGAAAGAATAAGTACTGTCAATACTCCTTATTTGTATCTTAAATCACAAATTAAATATTACACTGTTTATAAATGCATATATCACTGACAGAAAAGAAAAATAATGCTGGAGGCTATGCCAATGTAATTTTTTGGGGAAGAATATCCCTGTATAGTAGGGAACAGGTTTCATTGCCTTAAGAAAAAATAAGCCCACATCTTAACACTACCCAAAGCTGTGTGAAATAACAGAAAATAGGTATAAAAGTCTATTGAGCCAATATCCAGTACAAGAATGATATCTTACAAATCTTGTCCCCTGTAATAGTGGAGCTTCCACTGATGTTCATGAGATACTCCTTTGGGTTGTTTTGCCTAATCTTAAAAGTAAGTCTCAAAAAATACTTTATAAATAATTGTGGGGTTTTTTTACCCAAAAGTGATCATATCTGCAGCTTTAGAAATAAATTCTTCTGTCTCCAAATTTTTCAAAACATTTTTTGAAAAAACATTGGCATTGGCAAGTTCCTCCTATTATTCTTCACATTTGCTAAAAACAAAAATTCAGTAGTCTACATTGGTAGTTATGGGTTGTTTGGAGTTTTATCCCTCTTCTTCCTCAGTTATTGGTTCTTGGCTTTCATTCATTCTAGAAGTTTTAGTCTTGGAATGAGACAGAATAGTCTACTGAGTAAGGCAGTTAGGGTCATACTCCTTACTCTTTCATTTATCTTTTCCTAATACATCTTCTTGTTTGCCTTTCTTGCATATTTAGGTCTTTGTTTTTCCAATTGTTACTGTAGGTCTCCACAGTATTAATCTGTATAGGACTTTGATCTTTGTCTTTAAATGTTCTAACATATAATTACACAATTTTGACATTTTTCATAGCTTTTAATAATTCTGCTATCTTTTTTATATACTGACATGAAAAAAATCCTGATCCTTATTTTTGCTGACATAAATACACAGTAAAAGTGTTTCCTTTAGGCTTCCTGTCCACATACAAATCTCTACCATTCCTCCTCTCTCCACCCTCCTTGTACCCCACTTCTTGTGTAGCAGAACTTCTCTCTTCTTGTCCACTATAGTCTTCTGTTTGGGGGATTTGTAGATTGTTCTATCTTTGCTTCATTAGGTACTCCTAACATGGTCTTTCAGTCTGTCTCCAATCTTATAAGTTTTATTAGTTTATCTCATTGTCCCATTAACATTGCTCTTAATTTTGCAACATTTCCTTTCATGAAATCTAGCTCACTTGTATTGCTGCATGAAAGGAATTAACTCCCTCACTGGGGGAAAAAAAAAAGGAAAAAATATCAAATCAAAGCAACCTCCCAAACAACCAAAAATTAAATGGGGGAGACTGGAATAAACTAACCAGCAAATTCCAGCTGTCCTAGAAATAACAGAGGACTATTTCCATAAGTGGTTACTTCACAACTGTTATTAAATCCTACACTCACAACAATCACAAGGTCTGATAAAATTTTTATTTTATTATATGTGTAAGATCTGAGAAAGACATCTGCACTTCAGCAAACACCTCTCTTCTACATCCCATTTTCAAAAGTCTGTCTGAAGCAGCTGCTGTTAAATGCTAAAGGTACTTGCATGTTGGCAATGCATTATTTACCCTATCTGCTGTTGTATCTCACTGTTTATCTATCTCCAGGCACCGTAATACAAGAGGTGCTTGACTGGGAAGAGATTTAGGGAGAAAATAGAGAGAGAGATTCGAATTAGTGGAAACATGGAGAAAAAGTTCCCACTGAAACAGTTAAGAAGGGTTAATTGAATATTCCCACGATTTTTCATCACAGATTATGTGTCTGCTACTAACCATTCCACCCATTCCCTTTTCAAGCTGCAGAAATGTGCTGATGAGCAATTCCTGATGCAGCTTCAAGCATTCAGTTGTAGAGGAATTCCTTTCAATAATGCGTACTTTCAGAGCAGAGAATCAAAATATTGTTCTGCATTAAGAGACAGAAATGAACTTTTTATAAATTAGTCAAATACATAAATGCATGTGTATGTGCTTTTGTGTGATCATTTTTCTGCAACATGAAAGCAGAACAGAAAAATTATGAGAAGAAAAATCGAAGAAAGAAAATTCCTTGAATGAATATAACAAATGTAAAATTAATTCTATGACCTACAGCACTGTACACCAGCTGTCTTACTCATTATAATATGACCTAGATCTTAAGGGTTATATTTACAATGTAACAATTAGGGCATCATATTGGCAGCAGAATCTGTACAACAAAATGGTTGGTGTCCAGGACTTGACATACACACTGTATGCATTTCTACGGTTTCACTTTAGACTGTCTCTAGGCTAGTCCTGTAGAGTTTGTACACATTAGCAGTTGGTGGGGTTAAGGTACATGCTTGGAGCAGATATCTTGATTTAGCTTAATCTGAAAGGGAGTCATTTGTCATTCCCCAGGAGCTTGCTGTGGTGCAAGGTGAAGTGTCATGAAGGAGAGCAACAGAGAGCTTCCCTGGATGAAAACGCTAATGCAGAAATACCCAGATAGAACAGTTTTCTGTTTGATACCTGTAGCAGGCACTGTTAACTACCAGGACACTTTCATCAACATCCTTTTGCATTTTTTCTCTTACCTAGTAGGATGCCCATTTTCAGGCATCTGGAACAAATTATTCAAAAATGTGACTCACCTTTCTTATTTTTACTGTCTACAACACAGTGACATTAATCACTCTCTGGAATGGCCCAGTAGTCCCCAAGTCTACCAATGAAATCACTGATTGCAGGCTCAGATGTAGCTACTTACACAGTAAGTATTCAATATTACAGGAGGTGAAACCCATGAAAATTGAGGTTTAACAAGGCCAAGTGCCGGGTGTTGCACTTGGGTCACAACAACCCCATGCAATGCTACAGGCTTGGGGAAGAGTGGCTGGAAAGCTGCCCGGCGGAGAAGGACCTGGGGGTGCTGGTGGACAGCCGGCTGAACATGAGCCAGCAGTGTGCCCAGGTGGCCAAGAAGACCAACAGCATCCTGGCTTGTATCAGGAATAGTGTGGCCAGCAGGACTAGGGCGGTGATCGTGCCCCTGTACTCGTCACTGGTGAGGCCACACCTTGAAAACTGTGTTCAATTTGGGCCCCTCACTACAAGAAGGACATTGAGGTGCTGGAGCCTGTCCAGAGAAGGGCAACAAAGCTGGTGAAGGGTCTGGAGCACAAGTGTTCTGAGGAGCAGCTGAGGGAACTGGGGTTGTTTAGTCCAGAGAAAAGGAGGCTGAGGGGGAGACCTTATCGCTTTCTACAATACCTGAAAGGAGGTTGTAGTGAGGTGGGTGTTGGTCTCTTCTCCCAAGTCACTAGTGTTAGGGTGCGAGGAAATGGCTTAAAGCTGTACCAGGGGAGGTTTAGATTGGATATTAGGAAAGATTTCTTTACTGAAAGAGTGGTCAGGCACTGGAACAGGCTGCCCAGGGAGGTGGTGGAGTCACCATCCCTGGAGGAATTCAAAAAAACACGTAGACGTGGCACTTTGCGACATGGTTTAGGAGACATGGTAGTGTTGGGTTGATCATTGGACTTGATGATCCTAGAGGTCTTTTCCAACCTAAATAATTCTATGATTCTATGATTCTAAAATCTGATCATCACGTCCTCATTTACAGATTGGACCAAAGTTTCTAGATAGCTAACCAAATCTGCATTTCATGCTAGGAATGCGTTGTGCTTTCACTAACAACTGTTATTGTTACAGAATGCTAATTTGAGCTTGTACTGTTTGTATCTAGCAGTCTTCTGCTACTGAACTTCACAGAGGAGATGTTATCTTCCCCAACTAATAAAATTGTCAGATGTAGTAGTCCTCAACAACTGCACAAGTATTTGTACACTTTATTCTTCTAGTTTGTTTTCCTTTGATATCTTTAACAGTGAGTTCACACCTTTCGTTTATTTATTGCCTCAGTATTACCAGTACTTACCTCTTCTGCCACCAGTGCTGTTAAAAAATATAAATGACTTTACCTTAATTGAAAGTTAAAGTGCTTTTCTTCTTTTGACACATAAAACTTTAGGAGAAGGGGAATTATGATTTCAAATAAAAAGCATCTGGTATGGTCAGTTTACCTTTGGGGCTTGACATGGTTTTAGCTGGGATAGTTAATTTTCTTCAGTGTAGCTGGTATAGTGCTGCGTTTTGGACTTAGTATGAAAATAATGTTGATAACACACTAATATTTTAGTTGTTGCTAGGTAATGCTTACCATAGTCAAGGACTTTTCCAGCTTCTCATGCTCTGCCAGGTGCACAAGAAGCCAGGAGGGGAGGGGGCACATGCAAGAGAGCTGATCTGAATTGGCCAAAGGGATAGTCCATATCATGTGATGTCATGCCCCGTATATTAACTGGCGGGAGTTGGCCAGGGGAAGCCGCGATTGCGGTTCGGGGACTAGCAGTGTCGGTCAGTGGGTGGTGAGCAGTTGCAGCACTTGTGGTTTTTTTTTTCCCCTCTTTTCCCCAGGTTTCAGTCCTCTCTCTCATTATATTCTTTTTTATTATATTAACATTATCATTATTGTTATTATTATCATAATCATTATTGTTATCATTACCATTAATACCATTACTGTTTTATTTTAATTATTAAACTGTTCATATCTCAACCCACGAGCTTTCTTGCTTTTGGTCTTCTGATTCTCTCCCCCATCCCAAAGGGGTGGGGGGAGTGAGCAAGCAGCTGTGTGGTGCTGAGTTGCTGACTGGGGCTAAACCACTTAATAGATGTGTTACAATGACTTGGTCACATTTTTAAAGAGGGAGAATGCATATTTGCACTGCAAATGCAACCACACCCTCATTGGCACATGTAAATGTTATAATCAAGTACCACTTGTTCATAAAAGTATCCCAGTTTCTTTGAGCAATGTGAATGGTTTCACATATTTATATTATTTAAGTGATGCTCTGAGCCATGTTCCAGAGGAAAATCTACACATGAAAAACAATAACAGAACAAAAATTTTCTTCTTTTTTTTTTTATATTTTTAGCTTAGCCAGTCATCTTCAGCACTAAACTTCATAAATCCATATAACTGAGTGTTCCTTTTTCCTCTTTTGTAAAGACATTTTAATCTGGCCTCTGTCACCCATTCTCACTTAGGAGCACACCTTCACACAAGTATTTATGTTGCACTCATCACTGCCACAGCTCCAGGATTTTTAGGGAATTTATTCTCATATCACCCTCTGAGGTAGGATAGTCAATGGAAACACCAAGAAAGAGAAAAGATGATGGCATTTATCTCATACACCTTTATTCATATAGGAAGTTAAGCACTCAGTTTCAGTTAGCAATTTAGGCTGCATTCATGGCCAGGAAAACTGAGAGGCACTGCTAGACAGTGGTTCAGCCCTTCAGTGTAGGCTGCTATGGTGGAGTGTGGATACCACCTCCTCAAATCATCTCAGCATTGACTTTGGAGGGAGTGGGATTGGAAGGAATCTCAGGTGGCACTGGGTAATGGTGTGTGAGAAACTGAACTGAACCCTGGAGGGCTTGAAGAAGGTATTTAATATCTAAGCATGAAGATGTCTACTGTTGTTTTGAAGGCCTTTGGGTAACTTCTCCAGCCTTAAGCTACCCTCCAGAAGGACAAGGATATCCCCTGTCATGTCTGCCAGACCTCTGTGAATGTCTCGGATATCTCTGGAAGTATCACAAATAGCATAAGATGCCTATGTTTGGACTACTGAATGGTTCCCTAGAATTAGGTGTGCTGAATTAGTGAATTTCTTGAAATGAGAAAGGCAGTCTAGGTAGGATGAAGGAATTGAAATCAGGTACCCACATCCTCACTTGGTATCTAATCACTGAACTGTATTTCTGTACCTGATGTTCACTTATAACATTCAAAACACCTATATTACTATCTCTAGGAGTAAACTGGTCACTTAATACTAATCTCTCAGGAATCTTTGATTTCTTGAATAATCTCCTACAACAGAATAATTTCCTAGCTCTTGCCTTTTTGTTCTGTTGTATTATCACTCTGTGATGTAATAGTTTTATCTAGAGAAAATAAAGAACAAACAGAATGGGTCTTTGCTCTATACATTCCCTTTTTTTGCTCACCGTAACTGACCTGCAGACTCTGGTTTTGAGTCTAGGGCTTAAACGTAAATAAATTAAATTAAATTAGTTCTATAACTTAAAAGATAATGTGCTGAAATAAGTGCACCAACATGAAAATTACGTGACAGTGAATTTGAAAAGAACGAAGTTTTGTCCATTTTACCTTTTGACCTTTTTCTTAAGAGTAAAATGACTAATCCCTTGGAGGAGATCAAAGATTATATTTCTAATTATTATTTTATCTAATAGTTATAGAATCATAATGTGTAGTTAAGATGGTACACAAAGAAATTCAAAAGGCATATTTCTTGGTAGAGGACTATATAATAATCATAGATGTGGTAGAAGAAACAGACATAGGCTGGAAATTGGAGCAAAGAAGTGTTAGGGTTGTAGCAATACAATTCTGTGGTGATTTGATGGTGTGATGATAGATAAAAATACACAGATCAGAAGGGACATAAAGAGTGACCAATACAAACCCTGTTATGGGAGATGGGAAGTGAGTGGATTCTTCCAGATAATAAATTAAAAAGCTATTAATTGTTTTTTTTTAATAATTTGTAACCAAAATCATCAGTTTCTTTTTGATGAATGCTATTGATAATAGTAACAGCCATAGCCTAGGAGAAGCTGAAATCATAACACAAATAAATTACTTTCATCCTTTGGTCCCACTGTAGCTAGTTATATGTTGCTGCTCTCACCTATCAGCTACTGAAAAAATCTTCCCATATGATATTCAACTGCATAAGTAGAAATCTCACAGTATATTCAAAAGGTTTTTCTGTTCCTCAGATGTAAATCTTTGTATTTCATTGACTTTAATGCATATTTTGTATACTTATCCATAAAATAGAGGTATAATGTCATGAGACATGTCTACATTTAAATTTGAGATTCTATTTTAAATTTGAATTATCTAACAATTTTGTGGAAGAAAAAATATAAAACAAATTAAAATGGAAATACTGACACAAGCAAAATGAACAAAAATATTTTCCATCAAAGTGAAAAAATGTAAAGTTCTGAAAAAAAAAAATTTCTTTTCCAGTAAGTTCCTTCTAATAGGTTCTTGAAAACTTTTTTAAAACCATATAGAAATTTTATAAAATACTTTTATAAATACCATATAGATATGGTTTTTACAAATGTTTTCTCACATTTTGATGAGTAAGATTGTCATCCAAGAGCTATATTTTATAACATCCTTTCTCAGACCAAGTGTTATACTGACAAAATCTCCTCTGCACTAGAAGAGGAAGAGTAATTCTTAAATATTAATACCAAATCTAGATTTTATCCATGATGAATTGGTTACAATTTGAACAAAGAGTTTATTTACTACATGTATGTCTTTTCTACAGAGGACAATCTGTCTACACTAACATTACCTATCGTCCAAAACAAGTGCCAACAGCATATGAAGTTCATTAACTGCAAAGATTCACTTTACACTTCAGCAGAACTTTTTCTGTAAAACACTTGTCTCTTAGACGAGAACTAAAGGAGATAATTAAAATTTCTGGCAGAATCTAAGGTTGTTTTTTGTTGATTTTGTTGGGCAGAGACCAATTTCAAAAGATGCTTAAATTGGATAATAAGTTATATCTTGGAGCTTTCTGGTCCTCTGTGTTCAGTTGTTTTTATTTGGTCTGTCTCTGTACTACAGAACAAGTAGAATTAACACGAAATATTTATCAAATATTTAAAAGTCACCCTTTAAAAAAAGACAGACTTTTGTGCTAAGGAACTAAGCTGTAGTGCTTAGTATTCAACTCTTAAAATCTATTATCGCAAAATTTGTATTTTAGGACTGATGATGATTCCATGGACACACCATATAGTACCAGAAATTGTCTTTAGGAAAATTTTTAGTTTTATGACTTAATTCTAAGTATCTTAACTGTAGTTCAGTACTACACAGTGCAGAGAGAAAGAAAAAAAAAGAAATCTTGTGTCAGATATCCTTGTAGTTACCATTAGTTCTACTTTCAGCCACCATTTCACAGGAACCGGTCTGTGTAGGTGGAGAATGTCCAAAAAAAGAACACTGTACCAGATTAATAAATGATTTTATTAGATAGAACTGCTTGATGAATACATGGTGAAACAGCTGTTATCTTGGTGACAGGAGCTGTCTGAATTCCACTAACTCTATGCAGTAAATTTCAGGACAGAATGAGGCAGTGTAACAAGAGAAATTAAGCATTCAGAAGAACTATCTGAACTATTTAAATTTGTCATAAAATATAGTAACTATTAATATTCCAGTAGCAAAGGAGAGAATCATATGTTATTTTGACCAGTTTCTGGCCGTGCTTCTCATGCAACTGTAAAGTGTGAAAGATGTAGAACTTCTCTCTAAGCTCCACACTTTATATGACAATTGGGCAAAATATTTTGGCCTAGTATTTATGAAGCAGAATCCTGTGGGTTTCTACATGCTCCTAGGAACAGTTGGTAGACAACTGTGTGCCCACACATCCTTTATGATTTTAAACACACTTAAAGGCTACAAAGGCATAGAAGGCATCAACACTAATTTTGCACTGCATATCCTTGGTTTACTTTCTTGGTATTCTTCCAATGAGTCACAAGCAAAAAATATAACTAGAACAGGATAGAGAATTATGGCTAGGGCACAATTTGGGAAGAGGCCATTTGCACTCATCAGGTAAAGTTGCATAGGTAAAGTGCAAAAATTGAGGGCATAAGATTAAAAGCTTTCTGAATATTTAAAAGTTTCCCATCTAGGTGGCAATGAGGTTCTGCCCTCAGTTAATTCAGGGAGAGTAGATGGATTGAGGTACAAACCCTGAAGAATAGTTTTTAGGCAGATAGATTGACCTTAGCTCTCATGGAGATAGCAACCTTTATACAAAGGTATAAATACATGAGTTTATTTGCACTTGTTCTTCTGCTTTAACTCCTCTCTCTGTGTGATGTGTTCCTTTGAGAAAATATTTTGTAAAGCAATTTAGATGGTCTCCATGGCCAATGTTACCAGGCAGCAGAGTGAAATTTCCTATGGGTAGCTGGGTAGTAGAGGTAAATGCTTTTTGAAAACTAATAGAACACAACTATGATCAGTTTCTTATCATCACAGTAAGGCTGCAGGGGTCCACCAAGCCAGACATGAAGAAAGCAAAGTATACACTGTTCTCTTAGGTGTGGTGAAATTACAATCTTCAATTAGAAGGGACTGGAATGAAGTCAGATGTGTTTGTTTCCTGTTTCATCAAAACCTTCACAGTTTTGTGCTAGTATCCAAACCTATAAGGAAGATGGTTCTACAATATCATGCTGCAAAATGGCAATGAGTGAAGGCTTCAGTGTGTGAAATGTCAGCACAAGCTAAGTAGAAAGAGTGTATGAACTGAAATTCCTGAGAGGAAAAATGTAGCAAATGTTCAAATAAATCCCTATAAACTTTGAAAGACTATATAAGATTTTGATTATGTTAAGAAATAATTATTTCAGTTTTGTGACCAACTGCTGTAACACTGTTTATTGGCTGATTGTTTTTTTTTTGACACACAGCCTCAATAAAAATTTTATTGTCATTCTCGTACACTGTGATGTTTTATGAAATATAAAGAATTTAGGTGTCCATTACTACAGGATTTAAAACTTGAAAAAACTGAAAGTGTTTGTGGCCAACCATACTCCTGTCCTAACTGACCTACATGTGTTGCGTATCATAAAAAAAAGCCCACATTGCCCACATATTTAGAGCCCAAATAAAAAAAAATGCCCTATAAAAATAGGTAGAAAAGCATAAACTTTCCACAGCCCTTTAAAATTGCTCAAAAGGATTATTAAATTTCAATTTTTTGTTCATAATTTCTTTTTCTTTATTTGTATATGTAAATAAATAATAATATCATCAAACATGTATGTCTGAAAAATGATTAGCATTTGACTCAAGACACAAAGATATTAATATGCTGGGAAACACGCATACAGTCTAGAGAGCTTGTGTTTTTCCCAGTAAAAATGGACACAAACAGAAAATGAATGCAACAAGAAATGGTGGATTTTGGAGATTAATTGCTTGATAAATACACAGCCTAAGAATCATGTTCCTCTGATCACCTCCATTTCTTCCTGTTAGGACGTTCCACAACATCCATTCAGGCACATGCTTAATTTCCCAGATGCTCACAGCATAAGTGTTGCTGAACATATCTTACCTCGACAAAAAGCTGGAAAAGGGGTTGGGATGCAGATGGACACTCCCGAGTGTAAAATCTCAGATATCAAGACAATATTAGTAAGCTGTAATCATGAATAAAAATTTGAGAAGAAACTAAAAGAAATGCTAAAAGTTGGGTTGTGATTCTAACATGCCTCTCAGAATATTTACCACACGTTGATGGAGATTGAGTGAAGTGACTGAAGGCTAGAGAAAGGCAGCGATTGCACCCACCTCCAGAAAGAGTCATCGGTCCACCCAGGAATCACTCAGTCCCTGGGAAAATCACGGAGCAAGTACTCTTGGAGCACATTTATGGGCACGTGGAGCAGTCATCATGGATTTTTTGAGGGTAAATCATTCTGACTAACTTCTGTGATAAAACGACTGGATTTTTGGACACAGGGGTATCAGTGGTTGTCCACTATATCTTTAATTTAGCAAGGCTTTTGGCATTGTCTCCTAGAGCATTCTCATGTCCAACTTAGGTCATTGTGTTCTGGATGGGTGGGCACTCAGACAGGTAATATTCTGAACAGATAGTTGGACCCAGAGAACCACGGTCCTGTGCAAATGCTGTACCAGACACCTCTCTGTCCTGGGACCTGTCTTGTCTAAAATCTTTAATCAGTGATGTTGAGCCAGTGGTGAAGAACGCACTCATCACATAGTGAGGGCGACACTAAACTGCAGGGTGGGAAGGGGATGCATTGGCTGATATGTTAGAGGGCACAGAGCTGCCATCCAAAGGAACCCAAAAAGGCTGGAGGAATTGGCCAACAGGAACCCCATGAAGTTTAAGAAGGGCAAATGTCAATTTTTGCCCCAGGGAGGGAAGAGGTCGTGCAAAAACACTGGTTGGGGACAAGGGGGGCTGGGGAGTAGTTCTGCAGGACCACCTTTGGGGTGGTGGTGGACAGTGAGTTGAACATGAACCCATGGTGTGCCATGGCAGCAAAAGTGTCCAACTTTCCTGAGCTGTACGAACAGCTTGTAGATTGAAGGAAATGATTATCCCCTTATATGTGGCACTCATCAGACCACATCTAGATGCTGCATCCAGTTGTGGGCCCCAACACAGGAAAGACATGGACGTACTGGAGGGAGCTCAGTGGAGGACCCCTTAGATGTTGAGCTGGAACACTTGCCCCGTGAGTAGAAGCTGGAGGAGCAGGGTTGGTTCAAACTAGAGAAGGGGTGGCTTTAAAGGCACCTAACAGCCCCTCTGTGCTTATGAAGGGTCATTGAGGAGCCAGAGTCAGGCTCCTCACAGCGCTGCAGGGGAGGTTGTTGAGACATAACAGGCACAAGTTGCAGCAAAAATGGTTCAGACTTGGAATAAGGAGTAAATTTTCCTCATGAGGACAGTGAGGCAGTGGAGCAGGTTACCCCAAGTTTTTGTGCTTTTTCTGTCCTTGGAGAAGGCACTGACTGGATCAAGTTGCAAACAGCCTGATCTGATCCCAGAGCTAGTCCTGACTTGGTGGGGGGTGCACTAGAGACCTCCTGAGCTCCCTTCCTTCTTGAGTTATCCTGTGATTTCTATGATCATTCAGACACTGAAGACCGTGGAACATGTTCACTGATGTTTTGGCTCTGGATAGCAGAGATAATCTTGCATATGTCAGAAATCCTATTACAGATGCTAAAGTTGTCACTCATCAATTCCAAAGTTATGTAAAAAATCTAAGCAGCATCGAAGTGGAGAGGATCCAGCCTGTCCTTAGAAAAGAAAACTATGCCAGATACTTTTAAAGGTGTTAAAAGATTCTGCTTTCCAAGGAGATTTAATAACTACACACTTTCAATGAATGAAATATACATATAAGAAAATATATAAAAATATATAAAACCAATAATCTGTTAGGGAAAGTTTTGAATAAGATTGTTTTATTCAAAATAAAACCCCTGTACAGACTCTGTAATAGATTGTGCTCCTTAAAGTCTATCTCTTTTAGCTTTTGTTTCCTTTTCTGTCCTCCTGTCTTCCTAGTCTATCCTATTCTGTTATCTCATTTGCCATACTTCTCCCTTCTCCCTCTCCTCTTTCCATTGTTTCTCTGCATACATACTTGTTGCTACAAGTTATTGACAATCTTGCACTATAATTTTGTACAACTCAATAATGATATAATTTAACTTATATCAGTGATTGTTTGCTATGTAATGATCATTATGTTTTGTTTTGTTTTGTTTTTTAAATTGCAGAAAACAGACAGCATGTACGTACTTAACAGCTACTTGTTAACCCCAGGGTATTAGAGAAAATGAATGCTTAATGGTCACAGATTTTGCAAGTCATTACTTGGTTTCTATTTGATTTTCATTAGTAAGATTTTAAGGGCCTGTCCACAAGCAATGAAAATGTATTACTACATGAATAATTTTCATGCATGGCAATGTCTTAAGAACTATTCAGCATTGTAAATGTGTTCTTAGTGGAATTATAAAACTTACAAAGAGCACCATTAGTGAGATATTTTTACATAAATTCATATTGTTCAGTTATTTTATTGCAGAAGGTAAAAATAGGTATTCTAGCAGAAAATCCAAGGAGCAAAAAATTGATAAAAATCTTGTACAACACTTCCTCTCAGCTATGTGGGGTATGAGGGGACTGCTCTTCATAGGAGCTACTGTGTAATAGCACTGACGATCTCAGCCAAAGTCTTGCAACATAGGTGGAAACGGGAACCTGTAGAAATTTGTCATTTGAAGATTCAAACAGAGATTATCTTTTGGGTTTTATATATTGAAGATAACAATTTTGATGCGCAGGTAGATCCAGGCGACATTCCTAGTCTGAAAATGGATTATTACAAGTGCCCTTGACAAAAACATAACTTTGAAATATATATTCAGAGGAAATCTTCTATTTACAGAAATGTATTTTACTTTCTCTTATTTTTCCAGCCTATACTGCTAAAATTCAGGAAAAATCATCCACGTAAAATCCTATAATCCAACATTTCTTCCAAAAAGAATTTTAGATAAATATTTCAATATGTTACCTTTCCAAAAAGAAAATCAGACAGACACTAATTTTCCCTGTGAGTGAAAGGATGCTAGATTTCAAATTAGTTATCAATGAAGTTGTCTATATTTTTGCATTTTTAAAATGTAGCACACATCATATTCTGTTGCTCACTGAACTCATGTTTCAGAAATACTTGTAACAGAAGTGAGAGAACCACATATAAGAAAAAAGAAATACTCTTAAACCTTCATTTATTATGACTCATATCCACCTGACTCTTCAAAACTGGTTTAGAGAGAAGTTACAGGTTATGTGTGGGCCTTGCAATTACAGTGTAATAAATAACCAATCAACTCTGAAGAAAAATGCTGTCTGTAAAAAAATTAAGGGGAGACAATTCTGACTGTTGTGTTTAGTTTTGGTCAAATGTCCCAGTTAACTATCTGAATTTATGAGACTTTTTCAAGAATTTTGAAACATTGCTGTCCCAGTTAAAAATTGGAAAGAGATGTCAGAAATATTTTCTAAAAGATGTTCTTAACTGAGATAGTCAACCTGTGCTATCTGACAAAAGATAAAACAGAATTGATGAGGACAGATTGTTTTCTCATCCAGACTTACAATTTAAGCTCAATGCCACATTCTTCTGCTGGCTTTCACTTGGACTCCTAAATAAACAAATTTAACTGTTGTTTAATGTGACTTAAAAATACATGTCTTTCTTTCAATATCCCAAATGAGGCCTTAGAAGAACTGTAAGGGTAATCTTTAATTTTAGAAGAAATGCCAAACCTACATCACACTGATTCAATACAGCATGCTGTCTCTAAAAGAGAATATAAGCTGCAGGTTCAGAATATAGCATATAAGCCCATGCAACCCTGGTTTTTACTCTACGTTTGTCCTATTTTTAACTCTGTGTAATATGTAGTTGATCTATGTTTGATCCTGTTATGAAATAAGAGCTTGCTTGGATCAGGTGGAACCAGATGAAATTCACTTTAGAGTGAGGCAGGTGTACTATGGCTCATCCAACAAGTGACACACATGCCCATGACAGAAGAGTAGGACAAGAACAATCCACACAAACCCAATCTTCTTCCCCTCCAGGACCAGGACAAGCCTAATCACCTGACTTGCCCACAGGGAAGCTCACTTCATCACATAGCTATGAAGACAAAACATCTGTAGCAATTAGATGGTTATGGATATGACTAAATGTCACGGTTTTAGCTGGGATAGTTAATTTTCTTCACTGTAGCTAGTATAGTGCTGTGTTTTAGACTTAGTATGAAAATAATGTTGATCACACACTAATGTTTTAGTTGTTGCTAGGCAGTGCTTACACTAGTCAAGGACTTTTACAGCTTCCCATGCTCTGCCAGGTGCACAAGAAGCCGGGAGGGGAGGGGATACAACCAGGAGAGCTGATCTGAATTGGCCAGAGGGTATTCCATATCATGTGACGTCATGCCCAGTATATTAACCGGGGGGAATTGGCCGGGGGAAGCAGTGATCACAGCTCGGGGACCAGCAGCGTCGGTCGGCGGGTGATGAGTGGTTGCAGCACTTGTTGTTTAGATTTGGGTTTTTTTCCCTCTTCTTCCAAGGTTTCATCTCTCTCTCGCTCATTATTTTTCTTTACATTATATTATTATTATTATTATTATTGCTGTTTTATTTTAATTATTAAACTGTTCTTATCTCAACCCACGAGTTTTCTTACTTTGGCCCTTCCGATTCTCTCCCCCATCCCACAGGGGTGGGGGAAGTGAGCGAGTGGCTGTGTGGTGCTTAGTTGCTGATCGGGGCTAAACCACAACAGTCCTTTTTGGCGCCCAACGCGGGGCATGAAGGGTTTGAGATAATAACAGTTGCTGGTCACAGCATTGATTCATCTGTTCTTGATAGTAGTAGTCAGACCTACACCATGCTGATTTTGAAGTACATGTTAAAGATTGGCATTGGGTTTTGTAGTTTGCTGTGCTCTGCAGTGGTTAGAGATGTTTTGCCTAGGAGATTTGTTATTAAAACACTGGCCTTGAGTTTTATTGGTTATTTGGGTCTTGCATGGAAGCCGTTACTGTACTTCGGCTACCACCTCATGGAGACAATTAGCAATTATACCTCCTCCTCCTCTGAGAGGTTTTTTATGGAGGAAATACAGAATGGCACCTTAGCTACCGTCTTCTGTAATGTCTCCTCCTTCATTACAACAACTTTTCAGTATCTTGAACATCCTTGGGTAGTTAAGAAACATCTGTTGATATTCCTATGGCAGATTGTTTTGGTTTTGTCTAAGGTTAATAAGCAATTCAAGAATATCATCCAGCGATCTGCCCCGAGGCTCGATAATTACGGGTGGCAGGGTATGTGGGAGAGTATGGGCAAATGCCTGAGATGGTGGGCACCCCCAGTGTTTTGGGACTTTACCCCTGAACAAGTGCAGAATCCTGAAAAATTAGTAGAATATTTGGAGGAAGTATGCTGTCACCCTAGCAATTCCAGAGAGATACAAATCACTGCAATGTGTTGGGGCCTGGCCCATGCCTACCAAGCCCTGTTCAACAGTATTCAGTACCCCCAAGGGGAAGAGAAGGCCTCTGGATCTAAGAAGACAAAGAAAGGGAAAACAACAAGCACTGTGGCCCCTCAAACCCCCACAACAGGCTCTGCGGCTGCTCCAAGCCTCACAACAGGCACTGTGACCACTCAAACACCCACGACAGACACTGCAGCTGAATCAGAGAATCAACCCGTGCCAGTATCAGTTGCCTCTATACACAAGAAGAAATCTTCGAAGAGAAAGTCAACTCGTTTAGAAAGGGATGATGGAGAAGTAGTGCCGTTACTAAGAGAGGAGAAGGAAGAGGAAGAACTTGTACAAGAGACGGAAACTACCCGATCCCTATCCTTAAGTGAGCTGCAAGATATACGAAAATATTTTGGCCGTCGTGTAGGTGAGCATGTTGTCACCTGGCTGCTCCGATGCTGGGATAACGGGGCCAGTAGCCTGGAATTAGAGGGTAAGGAAGCCAAACAACTGGGATCCCTTTCTAGGGACGGGGGCATTGACAAAGCAATTGGAAAAGGGACACAAGGCCTCAGCCTCTGGAGGCGACTCCTGTCTGCTGTGAAAGAAAGGTATCCCTTCAAGGAAGATGTTATATATCGCCCTGGAAAATGGACCACTATGGAGAAAGGTATCCAGTACCTGAGAGAATTAGCTGTGCTTGAGGTGATTTATGGTGACCTGGGTAGTGAACAGTCATCCAAAGATCCAGATGAAGCGCAGTGCACACGACCCATGTGGTGGAAGTTTGTACACAGCGCACCATCATCCCATGTAAACTCCCTGGCAGTAATGTCCTGGAAAGATGAAGAGGCACCAATGGTGGGGAATGTGATTGATAAACTCCGGGATTACGAAGGACATGTGGAGAAACTCGTCTTGGCTGTGGAGAAACTGTCCTGGGTGTTTCAGCAACTTGAAGAGGATATGTCCTACTCCCTACCTGTACGGACCAGTATCTCGGCCATTAGGAGTAAGCGTCCTTCTGCTCAAGAGAGAAGATACACACCACAGGCCACCCTATGGTTTTACCTGCGTGACCATGGAGAGGACATGAAGAAGTGGGATGGAAAACCTACCTCGACCCTGGAGGCACGGGTACGTGAGTTGCAAGGAAAAACAACCACTCAAGGGGGGACCTCCAGGAGAGTTGCTGCTCCAGTTTCCAGTAGGCAGTTCCCCAGACAGAGGAGTAGAAGCACTGATTCTATCTGTGATCTTAATAGGGAGACTTCTGATTCCCATTCACAAGAAGTGGGTTGGGAAATCTGCAGTTGGAATTAGAGGAGCCCTGCCTCCAGCCAGGTGGAGGAAAGGGACAACCGGGTTTACTGGACTGCGTGGATCCAATGGCTTGGCACATCTGACCCACAGGAGTATAAGGCTCTAGTGGACACCGGTGCACAGTGCACCCTAATGCCATCAAGCTGTGTAGGGGCAGAACCCATCTGTATTGCTGGAGTGACAGGGGGATCCCAAGAGCTAACTGTTTTGGAGGCTGAAGTGAGCCTAACTGGGAATGAGTGGCAAAAGCACCCCATTGTGACTGGCCCAGAGGCTCCGTGCATCCTTGGCATAGACGACCTCAGGAGAGGGTATTTCAAGGACCCAAAAGGGTACAGGTGGGCTTTTGGTAGAGCTGCCTTGGAGACAGAGGGAATTAAACAGCTGTCTACTTTGCCTGGTCTTTCGAAGGACCCTTCTGTTGTGGGATTGCTGAAAGTCAAAGAACAACAGGTGCCAATTGCCACCACAACAGTGCACCGGCAGCAATATCGCACCAACCGAGACTCCCTGATTACCATCCATGAGCTCATTCGGTGACTGGAGAGCCAAGGAGTGATCAGTAAGACCCGTTCACCCTTTAACAGTCCCATATGGCCAGTGCGGATGTCTAATGGAAAGTGGAGACTAACAGTAGACTATCATGGCCTGAACGAAGTCACTCCACCACTGAGTGCTGCTGTGCCGGACATGCTAGAACTTCAACATGAACTGGAGTCAAAGGCAGTCAAGTGGTATGCCAGAACTGATATCACTAATGCATTCTTCTCAATCCCGTTGGCAGCAGAGTGCAGGCCACAGTTTGCTTTCACTTGGAGGGGCATCCAGTACACCTGGAATCGACTGCCCCAGGGGTGGAAACACAGCCCTACCATTTGCCATGGACTGATCCATACTGCACTGGAACAGGGTGGAGCTCTGGAACACCTTCAGTACATTGATGATATCATCATTGTGTGGGGCAACACAGCAGAAGATGTTTTTGAGAAAGGGAAGAAAATAGTCCAAATCCTTCTGAAGGCTGGTTTTGCCATAAAACAAAGTAAAGTGAAGGGACCTGCACAGGAGATTCAGTTTTTGGGAATAAAATGGCAAGATGGACGTCATCAGATCCAAATGGATGTGATCAACAAAATAACAGCCATGTCTCCACCAACTAGCAAAAAGGAAACACAAGCTTTTTTAGGCGTTGTGGGTTTTTGGAGAATGCATATTCCAAATTACAGTCTGATTGTAAGCCCTCTCTATCAAGTGACCCGGAAGAAGAATGATTTCAAATGGGGCCCTGAGCAACGACAGGCCTTTGAACAGATAAAGCAGGAGATAGTTCATGCAGTAGCCCTTGGGCCAGTCCGAGCAGGACAAGACGTAAAAAACGTGCTCTACACTGCAGCCGGGGAGAATGGCCCTACGTGGAGCCTGTGGCAGAAAGCACCAGGGGAGACCCGAGGTCGGCCCCTCAGGTTCTGGAGTCGGGGATACGGAGGGTCCGAAGCGTGATACACTCCAACTGAAAAAGAGATATTGGCAGTATATGAAGGGGTTCGAGCTGCTTCAGAAGTGATCGGTACTGAAGCACAGCTCCTCCTGGCACCTCAACTGCCGGTGCTGGGCTGGATGTTCAAAGGGAGGGTCTCCTCTACACATCATGTAACTGATGCTACATGGAGTAAATGGGCCGCACTGATCAGCCAACGGGCTCGAATAGGAAACCCCAGTCGCCCAGGAATCTTGGAAGTGATCATGGACTGGCCAGAAGGCAAAGACTTTGGAATGTCACCAGAGGAGGAGGTGACACGTGCTGAAGAGGCCCCACTGTATAATAAACTGCCAGAAAGTGAGAAGCAATATGCCCTGTTCACTGATGGGTCTTGTCGTCTGGTGGGAAAGCATCGGAGATGGAAGGCTGCTGTATGGAGTCCTATATGGCAAGTCGCAGAAACTGCTGAAGGGGAAGGTGAATCAAGTCAGTTTGCAGAAGTAAAGGCCATCCAGCCGGCTTTAGACATTGCTGAACGAGAAAAATGGCCAGTGCTCTATCTTTATACTGACTCATGGATGGTGGCAAATGCCCTGTGGGGGTGGTTACAGCAATGGAAGCAGAACAACTGGCAGCGCAGAGGCAAACCCATCTGGGCTGCTGCATTGTGGCAAGATATTGCTGCCCGGGTAGAGAACCTGGTTGTGAAGGTACGTCATGTGGATGCTCATGTCCCCAAGAGTCGGGCCACTGAAGAACATCAGAACAACCAACAGGTAGATCAGGCTGCTAAGATTGAAGTGTCTCAAGTAGATCTAGACTGGCAACATAAGGGTGAACTATTTATAGCTCGGTGGGCCCACGACACCTCAGGCCATCAAGGAAGAGATGCAACATACAGATGGGCTCGCGACCGAGGGGTGGACTTGACCATGGACACTATTGCACAGGTCATCCATGAATGTGAAACATGCGCTGCAATCAAGCAAGCCAAGCGGGTAAAAACTCTGTGGTATGGAGGACGATGGTTGAAGTATAAATATGGGGAGGCCTGGCAGGTTGATTATATCACACTGCCACAAACCCGCCAAGGCAAACGCCATGTGCTTACAATGGTGGAAGCAACCACCAGATGGCTGGAAACATATCCCGTGCCCCATGCCACCGCCCGGAACACTATCCTGGGCCTTGAAAAACAAGTCTCATGGCGACATGGCACCCCAGAAAGAATTGAGTCAGACAATGGGACTCATCTCCGAAATAACCTCATAGACACCTGGGCCAAAGAGCATGGCATTGAGTGGGTGTATCACATCCCCTATCATGCACCAGCCTCTGGGAAAATTGAACGATACAATGGACTGTTAAAGACTACACTGAGAGCAATGGGGGGTGGGACATTCAAACACTGGGATACACATTTAGCAAAAGCCACCTGGTTAGTCAACACTAGGGGATCTGCCAATCGAGCTGGGCCTGCCCAGTCAGAACTCTTACGTACTGTGGAAGGGGGTAAAGTCCCTGTAGTGCATGTAAAAAATATGCTGAGGAAAACCGTCTGGTGCCGGCGCGGAAGAAGCAGCACACTCAATATGAGTGATAAAGCGACTTCATTTATTATCCTTCGGTTACACAATTTATAGCATTCTTAATTAGCTCATACATATTGCAAAAGCTAAGCTCCTCATTGGTTAACAGCCTAAAGGTCATGTTCCGTTAGTCTAACCAGGGGGACCAGGGGAGCCTGGAGGACCAGCAGGACCTTGGCTCCCGTGAGAACTATGCACACCAGCAGGGCCAATAGGTCCAGGGAGACCACTGTTTCAGTGACTCCCCTGCATACTTTCTTATCGCGAGTCCCTGCTTTCACATTCTTTCTCATAAGCAATGGTAACTTATCCTTGTCTCTAATTAGCTCCTAGACTAGCTGTTTTCGGTACTTTCTGAGATCCTGATGAGTAATCATTTCTATGTCAGTATGCCTTTGTTCAGCTAGCCATTCTCCCACAATTCCCCCGTTTTTATTTTGTGCTACCCAAATATTGTGCGTAGCTTGTAAAATGAGGCACTTAATACAAGACATAAGCAGACTAAGCAAAACAAGCCCTATTATGACAATGATTAATACCATTAATAAGCTTTGCACTATCCCCTTAAGCCATCCCCCCAAACCTAGCCAGTTGGTTAGGCCTTCCTCATGCAGTGCTATGGTAAAGAAACAGTCTTTCAAGTCTACGATGAGCAGATGCCAGCCTTCAGGTATCATAGCGGGATTAGGCAAACCTGGCTGTAGTGCCCCCATATCATGCATTTGCTTTCACAACCGGCAACAAGTATTCCTTCACTTAACCTTATTCACATAAGACAGTCTATCACTGGCCTATTTATTACATGCAGCAGCTCCATCCTTTGGTGAGGCTTTTTTTTTTTTTTTTTTTTTTTTTTTTTTTTTTTTTTTTTTTGAGATAAAGACAGTTTAATAGGCAAAGCAAAAGCCGCGTGCACAAGCAAAGCAAAAGAAGGAATTAATTCACTGCTTCCCGTGGGCAGGCAGGTGTTCAGCCATCCCCAGGAAAGCAGGGCTCCATCACGCGTAACGGTTACTTGGGAAGACAAACGCCATCACTCCAAATGTCCCCCCCCAGCTTCTTGTGCACCCAGCAGAGCATGGGAAGCTGAAAAAGTCCTTGACTACTGTAAGCACTACTTAGCAACAATGAAAACATCTCCACGTTATCAGCACTGTTTTCAGCGTAAATCCAAAACATAGCCCCACACTAGCTACTATGAAGAAAAAAAATTAACTCTATCCCAGCTGAAACCAGGACAGCATCCACCCCTTATTCCATACCATTCACATCATGATCAGGTCCCACACTGTCCAATACAAACTCATTAATCACTACCCCCCTTCCCGTCCTTTGATATAATACACAGATATCATTTATCATTCCCTTAGTCTACGGACCACCCCTGTAAAATATCTTTAAAATGTACACAAATGTCCACAAAATGTCCACTGAGTTCATTTAGGCCATGACTTGCGGCTCCATCTGTTGTGGGGGTCACTCAGGACAGGAGAGGTGGTGTGTTTATGGCTCGACTAAGCGTTACCCACACATTTTCCCTAAGATCAAAACACAGTGAGGGTACCGCTGGGGCATCAATTCCAATGGTGCCAAGTACAACAAGGGCTATCGGCCACATCTTGTAAATCACTAGTTGCTAGGACCGCGTTTTCACACAACTATTGCTAATCACAAACAATTACTTGCTCAATGCATTTGACTATAAGCTAACAGTCCTTATGGCACACTAGGAGTGCCTACGGTTAAGACTTCTGTTCGCAGCTTTTTCACTGCGGCCAAAGAGAGGCTCTCAGCTAGTGGCTGCAGATGGTCGTCTGTTGCTATCGCTGGTGCTTCCCTCCACGGCAGGCTTGAAAACACTTCTTGCCGAAAGCCGGGATCGAACCAGGGACCTTTAGATCTTCAGTCTAACGCTCTCCCAACTGAGCTATTTCGGCCGCCCAAGAGGCCGGCGGCGGCTCAGGGCGTGCGGGAGCCCGGGGACGGCGACGAGGAAGGAGGGGAGGAGGAGGAGGAGGAGGAGGAGAGCGAGCAGCAGTGGTGGAAGAACCGGACCGTGAACGGTAACCGGCTCCTCTCCTACGGCAGCGGCAGGGACAAGTACTCTGACTCGGAGGAGGAGGAAGAAGAGGCGGCGGGGGCGAGGGCCAAGCAGCAGGTACCGAAGGAGGAGCCTGCAGTCCACCGGCCCAGACGGAGCCTCAGCAAGTCTCCTGCTCCATTCATAACAAGCAAATGCGCTGCAGCCGGCGCTGGCGTGATGGAGACGGGCCAAGAAGGGGCTGGCGGAGGCCGCGGTGCTGGTGTAGTCGTAACGAATGACAGGACGGCGGCGGCGGCAACTCGCTGTTCCGCTTTATGCATGGTCAAAAAGGAATTATTCCTATGGCTGTGCAGTGGAGCAGCAGTAGCGCCCGGCCCCGAACCTATTGCCCCGCATGTATCTGCGATCGGGTCAATACTTGTCGCTTCAGGTGCTGCCTGCTCCGCCAGCGGAGACTCCTGTCTCTCGCTCTCCAATGTGGAGTTTAAACGAGACAGGTCCCAAGCCTCCCTAGAACTTTGCGGGATAACAATACTCCGCACAGAAGGGGGCAGGGGGCAGTCTGGAGCCGTTGGGGCCGTTGGCTGCACAGAGGTACCCCCAGTGGGGGCTGTGCTGCTCAACCTTTCAGCGGCGGCGGCGGCAACACGCTGCTCTGCCTTATGCATGGTCAGAGTATTCGTTACCGCTCGCCACGGCTTCATTAATTTCTTTGCTGCCTTTTCCTCCTTAATAACAGCATCAAACAATTTATCTCCTAGCTTTCTCCATTCCTCTTCTTCAAACACCGTGTTGGGGTCGGTAAAAACCCCCTTAAGTTCTCCATAGGCTAAGAGATCATTTAGTTCCTTCTTTAAGTCTATATCTTTAATGCCCCGCTTTTCTTAAAAGCATCTGAGCAAATTACACGCCGCTTGTTTGTTCATACCTCATTTAAGAGCTGTATTGCAGCCTTTACAAACTTCGGCGGCGCGTGGCAGGCGGGACAGCCTCTATAGGTGCTCCCGGGCGCGGGGAAAAACTCCCTTCCGCCTCCTGCGCTGCTTACAGGACCGCTCCAAATCTCCGTCGACCGTGGCTCTCGGACTCCGCTATCGGGTCGCCGAGGTCTATTCCCGGACTCCGCTATCGGGTCGCCGGGGCCTTCCTCCGGACTCTGCTATCAGGTCGCCGGGGTCCCTGTTCCCGGGCGCGAATTTGTCGTGCCATTTCGTCAAGACGGAGGGAAGAAGCAGTCGCTCAATATGAGTGATCAGCAAGCTTCATTTACTGTCCTTCAAATCATCCAGGTCCTTTAACGGACCTACCCCTCGCTTTTCTAAAAAGCGGCATAATAATTTTTGAGCTACCTCCAATTCCATGACGTCTTCTTCTTGTGGCAGTCTTTCCTGGGTAGTCTCGTCTGCTGTGGGCGAGAGTCGTGTCCCCGAGTAGATCTGCGTTTGCCGGATCCTTCCCCGTCGTACACTGCCGATACGAGCCCCCCTGTGCAGGCGCCGGTATTATGCTCCTGGACTCCGTCTCAGGTCCCTGTTCCCGAACTCTGATCCTCCGGACTCTGCTATCAGGTCGCCGGGGTCCCTGTTCGCGAACTCTGATCCTCCGGACTCTGCTATCAGGTCGCCGGAGTCCCTGTTCGGGCGCCAAATGCCGGCGCGGAAGAAGCAGCACACTCAATATGAGTGATAAAGCGACTTCATTTATTATCCTTCGGTTACACAATTTATAGCATTCTTAATTAGCTCATACATATTGCAAAAGCTAAGCTCCTCATTGGTTAACAGCCTAAAGGTCATGTTCCGTTAGTCTAACCAGGGGGACCAGGGGAGCCTGGAGGACCAGCAGGACCTTGGCTCCCGTGAGAACTATGCACACCAGCAGGGCCAATAGGTCCAGGGAGACCACTGTTTCAGTGACTCCCCTGCATACTTTCTTATCGCGAGTCCCTGCTTTCACATTCTTTCTCATAAGCAATGGTAACTTATCCTTGTCTCTAATTAGCTCCTAGACTAGCTGTTTTCGGTACTTTCTGAGATCCTGATGAGTAATCATTTCTATGTCAGTATGCCTTTGTTCAGCTAGCCATTCTCCCACAGTCTGGGTTATTCCTGTCTCGGGCAAAGGCAAACCCATTCGTGGGATTGCTTTTGCTCGAGGACCTGGGTGCACTTGGTGGGTGATGCGGGAGGATGGAGGAGTTCGATGTGTGCCTCAAGGGGATTTGATTTTGGGTGAAAATAGCCAATGAACTGAACGGTATGCTGTTAATTGCTATATGATATTGTATGTCATCACTCCTATGGTTGCTATATGCTGTATCAATGGTATCATAGTAAGAATTTCCAAAATTAATGAAGAAAGAACTTTGATTGAACCAAGCAAAGTGTAGCGGTGGTGGAACAAAGACTGGCTTCAGCATGCCACAATGCAACACCACACAGACCATCTCTCCGGCCTTGAAAGACTGTTACGATAGATGGAGCCCAAAGTTATGGACTAAATGAACTCAATGGACATGTGTGGACCCTCTACAGATGTTCTACAGGGATGGTCCATAGACTACGGGAATGATAAATGATATCTGCGTATGTCATCAAAGGATGGGGAGGCGGGTGGTGGTTATTGAGGTCATATTGGATAGTATGAGACCTGAGCATGACGTAAATGGTATGGAATAAGGGGTGGATACTGTCACGGTTTTAGCTGGGATAGTTAATTTTCTTCACTGTAGCTAGTATAGTACTGTGTTTTAGACTTAATATGAAAATAATGTTGATAACACACTAATGTTTTAGTTGTTGCTAGGCAGTGCTTACACTAGTCAAGGACTTTCTAGCTTCCCATGCTCTGCCAGGTGCACAAGAAGCCGGGAGGGGAGGGGATACAACCAGGAGAGCTGATCCGAGTTGGCCAAAGGGTATTCCATATCATGTGACATCATGCCCAGTATATTAACTGGGGGGAATTGGCTGGGGGAAGCCGCGATCGCGGCTCGGGGACCGGCAGCGTCGGTCGGCGGGTGATGAGTGGTTGCAGCGCTTGTTGTTCAGTTTTGGTTTTTTTTCTCTTCTTCCAAGGTTTCATCTCTCTCTCGCTCATTATTTTTCTTTGCATTATATTATTATTATTATTGCTGTTTTATTTTAATTATTAAACTGTTCTTATCTCAACCCACGAGTTTTCTTACTTTGGCCCTTCCGATTCTCTCCCCCATCCCACAGGGGTGGGGGAAGTGAGCGAGCGGCTGTGTGGTGCTTAGTTGCTGACCTGGGCTAAACCACAACACTAAATATAGCTACAAATATATGTATATGTTCATAGAATAAACTACTGCATGCTGACTATATGATTCTGTCATTTGGGCTCATTTTCCCTCATGATCCAGTACTGTAAACTCATACATAACAAGAAGAAGGTACAAGAAATTTTCTTATAGCAATGGTTCATTATCTCCAATTAATAAAGTCTGATGGTCTCTTGTAATATTATGACACATCTCTGTAATGCCACCTTCAGGCTTCAGTTACCTACACAATGAATAATATTCCCACTGCACATCTCTTTGGTTTATGTCTTCCTATAGCAGAACAGGTTGAAAACATTGAATCTGAATACTTAATTATACTCACTAACATAAGGAACGTAAGTGCCAATTAAACTCAAATTGTCACATATTTTTACTCTTAAATGATGCCTTTGTTTTTTGAGGTTTTTTGATTCAAATACGTTCAAAATTTTTTATTTTTTTCAAGGGATTTTCATCACTTTTTATGGCGTCTTTCTTTTCTTCCCTGAACAGATGGAAGATGCAGTCCCTTTTCTGAAGAGTTTGTCCTTCTATATGTGGCATAAAAAGCATGACCGGAATTGTCTAAGACATTCCAGTCTCTGTTCCCTTATTCTTTTACATCGTATTGGCTAGGCCATACAAAAGTAACCCAGCATTCAAAAACACAAAAATCATATCATATTTCAGGAAAATATGAGGAATATTCCAGTTGATTTAATTCAAGTAATTCCTTTTATACATTTATATCAAGTGAAGAGAAGAAAAAGAAACACTCAGCAATGAAAAGACAAGAATTAGAAAAAAAAGAAACACAGTCTTCATTTTAGATGCTGCATTTTATTCAACTGCTGTGAGTTGAGAATGGCTACAGGTTTGTTAATAAAATGAGGTGAAGGAATGGAGCTTAGATACTGTCTTGCAAATGAAGTACTGGTTATGCTCCATAGTCCCATTTTCCCATTATTTAATTTATGTTCGCCATAGGACTCTTTCATTGCTGATTTCTTTGCTGATTTTCTTTCTATAACTGTTGTTTAGCAGCACATTTTTACAAATATAACACCAAGTCACAAGTTTGCTTTCTGCACATCTTTGACTTACAAATTCCTTACTATATGATGATTAAAGGATAAAAACTATGTTCTCATGCCAATGGTTCTAGTTTAAGCTGTCCAGATTGTATTCTTATTGTCACCGAACATACTATAAAAATATTTAAAATGCTTCTGATACTCTATTTTATTCACAGAAATGACTGAGAAGTGTTAAATCCATTGGGCAATTAGAGATTGGTCTGTGTCAGCCATAACTCCTTGTCATCTTCATACATAATCTGCTCAGGAAATCAATGCAATACAAGCTGATTTCTAGCTATTGATCTAAACCACTTCACATGTAACAAAAAACTGATTCTGACAAATGATATTGTAAAAGGAAGAGGATGTGTAAATTGCTGTCATTTGACAGCTAGCATCTATATTATTCCCCTACTCACAGAACAGAGCAGGTCATTTCTCAGTGTTTAAAAGACTAAATGCTGTTTGAATGCTTGTGGATATTAAGCAAACTGATGTGCATTGATGTACATAACCTTATTGCTTATGTCATTGACCCTATAAGCAACAGAGATCTATGTGATTCCTGTCCTGTAGTTCATGGGCAGTCTTTTAGATTCAAAGCTTATCCTGTTGCCAATGCTGAGTTCTTTCTCTCAAAAAGTTATAGGAAGGCTGAAGCAACTGAAATTGTCAGCTCTGTGATTTCCAGTATCCTGTCAAAAGGCAGATACTTTCCACCAAATTAAGCTTTGAGGATTTTACAAATGAATGCACAATGATTACAGACAGAAAAAAAAATATTGATAGTGGCTAATTATGACAGATTTCAATTTCCAAGTTGCATTACTTTTAATCTATTGTAACCTGAAGATGGCAAGACATTCATTTCTTCCTCTCTCATGTGTTTCTCACTGATGGTAAGCAATTACTGTAAACTGGCAGATAAAGTATCATTTAAGACATTCCAGATTTCATTAACTGTCACCAAAATGAAAGGGAAAAGGAGAGTCTAGTTTATAGCTGGTAGACTTTGGGTCTACCTAGTGTATGCCTCAAAAATGCTGACTTCTGAATACATGAGGTTTTGGGGCATTCTGCCAAATAGTATTACCTGGAGTACAATAAACACTTCAGCAGCTGTCACTGGATATCAAAGTCTACTCCAAAGCCAGAGTATTCCTGAAGTAACCCCTCCTTCTTCCCTAGCTTACAGGTCTTTTTATTTCAGACTCGAGTATTTACACTAACCTAAATGTTACTTCTATAAATAATCTTACTGATTTTGCATATAAATATAAGTGTGTACTTCCCTTCCCCTTATGCAGTACATCTGTGGATGTCCCTGACAGCAGGATAATTCACTAGCTGGGATTCAGGGCATATGACTCTAAAGAGACATTTCCAGAGCTATGCTCTACCTCTAAAGACTCTCATCATCAATGAGAAGAGAAGCCTAACAATCTCAGGAGTCCAGGTGCTGTACCCTGATGAAAATCAAATAAATTTAAGTGAAAAAGATGAATAACTACCTTTAAAAGTACCATAAACTAAAACATTAACATTTCAACAGGAAGTAGTTAGAAAGACACTGTACATGCATTCATGTTCTTTTAGAAAGGCACTGTGCGTGCATTCATATTCTTCAACTATTGTTATGTGACATCAATTTCCAGAAAATTGGGAAAATGGTAAATGGGAAATCTAGGAATGGAGAAGAATATATGCTTGGCCAAATATACACTGAAGCTATCTTAAACCACACTTGAAACAACATGTGAAAGACTCCATGTTTGAAAGAAAGCGAATGTGTATCTGAGAAAAAAAATACCCTGATTTCATCCACAGTTAGAAAGGTTATCTGAGAAAATAAACAGTCCACATATGAAGAGGTTATGTGAAAGTGGGTGGGCTACAATATAAGCAGTTTATCTAAGAAAACATACACTGCTGAATAGACCACTTTAAAGATAATGAATAGCTCAGGTAGAACCAGCTCTGAACTAAGTATGTGAGTGTAACAAATCCCACTGAATTTTGCATGTGCCCCTTTCCTTCTTTTTTGAGATCCTGTAGTATACCATGACATGTAGACCCATAATGGACCTGCAGGTTAAATGCAGACTTAGTCTCCTGGTTCTGCTGTGAATCTAGGACTCTGAGCCTGAAATCTCTAGCGCTGGTGGCTTCAGGAAAACCTGTGTCACTGATTTAATCTCAGGGTAAAGCAAAGGACTTCTGTACTATGATCTGACAGGAAGGGTGAAGGAAACTGTTCTCTGTGTCTCCATGATACCCATTTTTCTTGCTCCAGAGTCATCCTTCCTTTAGTCATGTTGCTTCTTTCACAATTGCTTATTCTACTTTTACAGCAAGATGCAAAATACTGAACCTCAGTTTCTTGACCACCTAGTAAGGTAATATCCAGAGATATGCTGGGTAGTAAAGTATCACCAAGAAATAGTTTAATTTTTAAAAACCCTAATTTATCAGTCTCTATGTCTGCAGTTTGGTGATTCCCAGAAAAAAAAAAAAAAAATTCTTTGGTAGTAAATAGCACAAACAGCATTAAAAATATGAGAAGAAAAAGAAAAGGCAGGTTTTTTTAAGAAAGTGTCTTTGTGCCTCTGCATTGTCCTTGCAAAACTGTTGTCTTAATCTACTTTTCCAGTCACAATTGTTTTAGCCCTTAACAGGACTTCCCTCATTTCTTCTACTTTAACTTAATTTTCCCTTAATAGTTGAAGGACGCTCAGACAACGTTACATTAATTTCAGTGGACATTGAGTTTTATCTAATTCAGCAAGCCAGCCTTTGTTAATTAGGCCTCACAGGACGAGTGATTGTAAAGAACATCTCTAACTGTCACTGATCAATACCTGCAACAGAAGCAGTTCTAGCAGTCAATTACTTGTGCTTCTGAGAAGCAAGAAGGGTCCTATTCTTGTTTACTCCCTAAACTTTTTTAAAATCACAAGGCCCCTCAGCCTACCTTCCTATCGGGTTCAACCAGATGCATACAAATTTTATTTCTTCCTTTTAACGCTGCAGCAGGTGCATTTGCAGCAAAGTCCTCTGCATCCCAGCAGTGCTGTTTAGCAACATCTTATGCTTCCAAAGCTGTGAACTTGACTGATGGGGAAGTCAATGTTCCAACAATGCTAGCAGAGAATCAGTGTTTAAGCCTAGAGACACGGGCTCTGTTTGATTAGGTCACAGAAGAATAAGTATATGGAAATTAATTTAATGTAATGCTACCCTACAATCCTGCAGAGATAAGGAGGGAGCAGGAAGAAAAACAGATCACAGCCATTAGCATTTGCTGGTCATTTATTTCAGTGAGGATATATAAATATATATGCATTTGTATAGAACTTCGGGCACTTCCAATGATTGAATATATTCCCTTCCACCTTCTAGAACCTGTTTTTCAATAAGCTCCTGGTTTTTTCTGGGGGGATTATGAAGCTGTCATTCTTGTCATTTCCAAAATCATCACCAAGTTGTTATAATATGTGATAAACAGCTAATCACTCTACAAGAGCTGGATCAGAAAATGTTTTCTCTGTTCATAGGAAAGTCCAGAGAATTTAGAAATTTTCTCATTGCATATCATGCACTTTCAAAATCCACTGGTGACAGACAGAAGTGCAAGAGTGTAAAGAGACTGACTCTTCAATTCTACACTGAAAGGTCAATGTTTAAAAGTGGAATTAGCAGTGAAGAGACATTTTCTTTTTTCCCTACATGAGTCCCCTTTGTAGCCTCCTCTAAACAGTTGTTTTTAAGGGCATACAGAAAAACATTTTTTGTTAAGTTGTTGGTGAGAGATTATATGTTCTGTTGCAATACTAAATGGAGTTATTAGGAGAAAGGCTGAACATTCAGTGGAAGATAAACACACCTAAGTTTGGATGTTTACACATGAGCAAGCCAAAGTGTCTAGCAAAGTCAAAGGATACCTAAGCAATACACTTAACTGAGTTTAGAGCACAATTCAGCCATTAGACACTCAATTCAGTTGCCCCTGCATAGCAAGCTAGGGTCTGAATGCAGAAATCTGAGATGCCTAAGGTATCCTGTCAACCCTCCTGCTGACGCCACAGAAGAGCATGTCTTCTGCCAGTTTTGTGTCACATCTGGACAACTTGTGCAGATGTTCCGGATACTGTAGGGCATAGATCTAGATACACTTTTCTGGGCAAGAGCATTGAACTGAACATGTTTGCTTGAGAGTAAGGTGAAATATCCTCTCATATCCATTGACTTTATTTGTTAGTGATAGGATCTGTTTGACATTTATATCATCATTTGAAATTCTCTAGGCAGTCTAAGACATCTGCACAAAAATATAAGATATCTGGCTACAAGACTTACAGACATCATGCACCCTTTTGAGCAGCAACTGTTGGCCAGGCGGGACACCTGCAACATAGAAAAAGATTGAATCTTTTCCTAGGTCTCTTGATTGTAATAGGAGCATAGATGCCTAATTTACATGTGACACCTGAATTTAGCTATCTTAGCATTGACCTGAATTCCTCTCAAAGTAAAACAGGAAAGTATGCAGTTATGTGCATTACAGTAGTGTCTATAGTCTCCATCTACTGGAGTATGTGACATTATCATGGTTTCATGCTGATCCTCCCAGGACTGGTTGATCAGGTTGAGGCTATTCAGGCTCTGTATCATATAATAGCCAAAGCTCTGTTGTAGCACTGATATCTATATGTCATACTAACAGCAGTTAAAGTAGTAGTAGAAATTATAAATCTAAAAGGGATTGAAGCTGTAGATACTCTGGAACATGTTGGTGCTGACAACAGAATGAGAACTCAAACCTGAGAAGTGAAGAACATCAGAGAAAGGTCAAATTCAAAACTATTGAACAACCTGAAAATTGTTGATACATATAATAGCTAATATAGAAATGAAAGAGGTGACAGGTAATAATTATAAGAAAGAATTTTAAATGGAAGAGCTATACCTTTGACTGCTGTACATTAGCATGACAATTTTTCAAGAAAAGGTCAGGCCAACTGTCCACCAAAATCTAATTGTTTATGCAATTTAGGAATTTTGGGGGCTTAAATTTATGAAATTGCTAATGCATAAAAACTCCTATCTACAGGTTTGTGCATACAATTTAAATCTCATCAATACACAAATTCAGATACAGAACTCCACATTTCACTAAGGCATGGATGTTATGATGGACTACTGGTATTTTTTATACATCTGCCTCCTTAATTTTATCCAAAAGACACTTATTTTAAGCTGCTTACTCTCACCACATCCCTAGTTTCTTAAATTTTTGTATCTTACATGTTAAATGTAAGCTATATTTAAGTTTCAGCATGTAGCTCTTCTAAATTATTTTTTCTCATTTTTTCATAATTAACTTTCACCTTGCTTGTTGTTGGTTTGCTGCTCTCTCATTCATGTCTCTTTAGCCTTTTTTCCCAGTCTGATGTCACCCTTCCCCTACCACTGGAATGATCATCTATCTCTGGTATGTCCCTCAAGCCCATTTTCTTCGAGAATCCTCTCAGCCATTTTCTCCTTAATAATGATCAACCTCTTCTATCTGCACAATTTTTCCTTACATATCATCTTTGTTATGCCTTTCACGCTAACCTACGTGTGTCATGGAACAGCTGGTGACATCACTGTATTAGGCCTCAGACATTAAAAAAAAAAAAAGAATGCTGGAGACTGTTATTGAATGTCTCAGTAGTTCCAGTAGTTCTAATAAAAGCATTTTCTGTAAGAAGAAAAAGAAGCTGTTCAGAGTATGTATAGTTGTAAGATAAGACTCTCATTCAAAAATATGGTTTTCCAGAAGAAAAGTTATGTTCCTGTTTTATCTATGTCTAACTTCAGAGAAGGATATTTTTTGTCTCTTCCATAATGGTTGCATATCACAAACACCTATGGTGGATTAAAGAAATGTTTTCCATATTTTATAGGTGTTAACAATTCCATTTACTCCTGCAAGTTAACACAAACCCATCCTCTCAAAGCTTAAAACAAAAAGACAGTTCTCAAAACACTTTTCAAAGCAATTAAATACTATATTCAAAGGTACCTGCAAAGAACTCTAAGCACACAACTATTTTCTTATATCCTGTATTAAATTTATCAAATCCAAGTTGATCTTAAATTGCTGTGTAGTATTATGATTGCAAACAGAGCTATTACACTATTTACAATACTTACCGAGACAGAATACACAATCTTGAGTGCCTGAGAGATTTAAAAAATTCTTTGCCAAGTCACTGCTGGCATAAAAAGCTAGTCTAAAAAAAAAAAAAAAGAAGAAAAGAAAAAAAGAAGACTGCTATTTATTATGGTAATGAGCAGAGGTTTTGACAATAATGTCAAATGTTTCACATCTGAAAAAAAATAAAAGTTTCAGTAATTCCTCTTTTAAAACAAATCGAATTGTACAGCACTGTTGTTATGCAAATTAGCTCTATTAAAAACACCATTTACAAGCTTCAGGGGTTTGCAACTCCAACACAAAATCTTAATATATTAAAGAAGTGAAAAATATTGTATTATGTGCCTTTATGTCTTAAAAGTTCACAGTGTGTTAAAGGTAAAAAATATATTCAAAGAGATTGCAATTTGAAACAATATAGCCTTTTTTCATTTTTAAGAACATTATGGCCAGGATATGAAGAAAATAAATTGCAAAACAGAAATAATTTATAGTGGTTATGCAAATTTGATTTCTTGGCATTCAGTTTCATGTATGAGATAATACACACATTACGACTGAAGAAACATGGACAATTATGAATGATTTAGGGCTTAGGAATATTGTTTGCATCTCTCCACACTTAATACAAGCTTAATTGTAAGGCATCTGCTTCAAATCAAAAGGCAAAATCCTTAAAGATAGATTTTAAATATATAAATATATAAATATATAAATATATAAATATATATATAACACAGTAACGGAGATTTGATATTGTTTGCAAGTAAGACTTTGGCAGTATAAATATGTGTCATGGTTTTAGCTGGGATAGTTGATTTTCTTCACTGTAGCTAGCATAGTGCTGTGTTTTAGACTTGGTATGTAAATAATGTTGATAACACCCTGGTGTTTTAGTTGTTGCTGGGTAGTGTTTACACTAGTCAAGGACTTTCTAGCTTCCCATGCTCTGCCAGGTGCACAAGAAGCCGGGAGGGGAGGGGATGCAACCAGGAGAGCTGATTCGAATTGGCCAGAGGGTATTCCATATCATGTGACGTCATGCCCAGTATATTAACTGGGGGAATTGGCTGGGGGAGGCAGCGATCGCGGCTCGGGGACCGGCAGCGTCGGTCGGCGGGTGGTGAGCGGTTGCAGCACTTGTTGTTCAGTTTTGGTTTTGTTTTTTTTTTCTTTCCCTCTCCTTCTAGTGTTTCATCTCTCTCTCACTCATTATTTTCCTTTTCATTATATTAGTATTATTGCTGTTTTATTCTAATTATTAAACTGTTCTTATCTCAACCCACGAGTTTTCTTACTTTGGCCCTTCCGATTCTCTCCCCCATCCCACAAGGGTGGGGGAGTGAGCGAGTGGCTGTGTGGTGCTTAGTTGCTGACCGGGGCTAAACCACAACAGTCCTTTTTGGCGCCCAACGCGGGGCATGAAGGGTTTGAGATAATAACAGTTGCTGGTCACAGCATTGATTCATCTGTTCTCGATAGTAGTAGTCAGACCTACACCATGCTGATTTTGAAGTACATGTTAAAGATTGGCATTGGGTTTTGTAGTTTGCTGTGCTCTGCAGTGGTTAGAGATGTTTTGCCTAGGAGATTTGTTATTAAAACACTGGCCTTGAGTTTTATTGGTTATTTGGGTCTTGCATGGAAGCCGTTACTGTACTTCGGCTACCACCTCATGGAGACAATTAGCAATTATACCTCCTCTTCTGAGAGGTTCTTTATGGAGGAAATACAGAATGGCACCTTAGCTACCATCTTCTGTAATGTCTCCTTCTTCATTACAACAACTTTTCAGTATCTTGAACATCCTTGGGTAGTTAAGATACATCTGTTGATATTCCTATGGCAGATTGTTTCGGTTTTGTCTAAGGTTAATAAGCAATTCAAGAATATCATCCAGAGATCTGCCCCGAGGCTCGATAATTATGGGTGGCAGGGTATGTGGGAGAGTATGGGCAAATGCCTGAGACGGTGGGCACCCCCAGTGTTTTGGGACTTTACCCCTGAACAAGTGCAGAATCCTGAAAAATTAGTAGAATATTTGGAGGAAGTATGCTGTCACCCTAGCAATTCCAGAGAGATACAAATCACTGCAATGTGTTGGGGCCTGGCCCATGCCTACCGAGCCCTATTCAACAGTATTCAGTACCCCCAAGGGAAAATGACAGGCCCTGCGGCTACTCCAAGCCCAGCGACAAGCACTGTGGCCCCTCAAACCCCCACAACAGGCGCTGCAGCATCTCCAAGCCCAACGACAAGCACTGTGACCGCTCAAACACCCATGACGGACACTGAAGCTGAATCAGAGAATCAACCCGTGCCAGTATCAGTTGCCTCTATACACAAGAAGAAATCTTCGAAGAGAATGTCAACTCATTTAGAAAAGGATGATGGAGAAGCAGTGCCGTTACTAAGAGAGGAGGAGGAAGAGGAAGAACTTGTACAAGAGACGGAAACTACCCGATCCCTATCCTTAAGTGAGCTACGAGATATACGAAAAGATTTTGGCCGTCATGTAGGTGAGCATGTTGTCACCTGGCTGCTCCGATGCTGGGATAACGGGGCCAGTAGCCTGGAATTAGAGGGTAAGGAAGCCAAACAACTGGGATCCCTTTCTAGGGACGGGGGCATTGACAAAGCAATTGGAAAAGGGACACAAGGCCTCAGCCTCTGGAGGCGACTCCTGTCTGCTGTGAAAGAAAGGTATCCCTTCAAGGAAGATGTTCTATATCGCCCTGGAAAATGGACCACTATGGAGAAAGGTATCCAGTACCTGAGAGAATTAGCTGTGCTTGAGGTGATTTATGGTGACCTGGGTAGTGAACAGTCATCCAAAGATCCAGATGAAGCGCAGTGCACACGACCCATGTGGCGGAAGTTTGTACACAGCGCACCATCATCCCATGTAAACTCCCTGGCAGTAATGTCCTGGAAAGATGAAGAGGCACCAATGGTGGGGAATGTGATTGATAAACTCCGGGATTATGAAGCACATGTCTCTTCCTCCCTCATCTCAGCTGTGGAGAAATTGTCCCGGGAGTTCCAGCAATTCAAAGAAGATATGTCCTACTCCCTACCTGTACGGACCAGTATCTCGGCCATTAGGAGTAAGCGTCCTTCTGCTCAAGAGAGAAGATACACACCACAGGCCACCCTATGGTTTTACCTGCGTGACCATGGAGAGGACATGAAGAAGTGGGATGGAAAACCTACCTCGACCCTGGAGGCACGGGTACGTGAGTTGCAAGGAAAAACAACCACTCAAGGGGGGACCTCCAGGAGAGTTGCTGCTCCAGTTTCCAGTAGGCAGTTCCCCAGACAGAGGAGTAGAAGCGCTGATTCTATCCGTGATCTTAATAGGGAGACTTCTGATTCCCATTCACAAGAAGTGGGTTGCGAATTCTGCAATTGGAATCAGAGGGGCCCTGCCTCCAGCCAGGTGGAGGAAAGGGACAACCGGGTTTACTGGACTGTGTGGATCCGATGGCCTGGCACATCTGACCCACAGGAGTATAAGGCTCTAGTGGACACCGGTGCACAGTGCACCCTAATGCCATCAAACTATGTAGAGGCAGAACCCATTTGTATTGCTGGAGTGACAGGGGGATCCCAAGAGCTAACTGTTTTGGAGGCTGAAGTGAGCCTAACTGGGAATGAGTGGCAAAAGCACCCCATTGTGACTGGCCCAGAGGCTCCGTGCATTCTTGGCATAGACGACCTCAGGAGAGGGTATTTCAAGGACCCAAAAGGGTACAGGTGGGCTTTTGGTAGAGCTGCCTTGGAGACAGAGGGAATTAAACAGCTGTCTACTTTGCCTGGTCTTTCGAAGGACCCTTCTGTTGTGGGATTGCTGAAGGTCAAAGAACAACAGGTGCCAATTGCCACCACAACAGTGCACCGGCAGCAATATCGCACCAACCGAGACTCCCTGATTACCATCCATGAGCTCATTTGTCGACTGGAGAGCCAAGGTGTGATCAGTAAGACCCGTTCACCCTTTAACAGTCCCATATGGCCAGTGCGGATGTCTAATGGAAAGTGGAGACTAACAGTAGACTATCATGGCCTGAACGAAGTCACTCCGCCACTGAGTGCTGCTGTGCCGGACATGCTAGAACTTCAACATGAACTGGAGTCAAATGCAGTCAAGTGGTATGCCAGAACTGATATCACTAATGCATTCTTCTCAATCCTTTTGGCAGCAGAGTGCAGGCCACAGTTTGCTTTCACTTGGAGGGGCATCCAGTACACCTGGAATCGACTGCCCCAGGGGTGGAAACACAGCCCTACCATTTGCCATGGACTGATCCATACTGCACTGGAACAGGGTGGAGCTCCGGAACACCTTCAGTACATTGATGATATCATCATTGTGTGGGGCAACACAGCAGAAGATGTTTTTGAGAAAGGGAAGAAAATAGTCCAAATCCTTCTGAAGGCTGGTTTTGCCATAAAACAAAGTAAAGTGAAGGGACCTGCACAGGAGATTCAGTTTTTGGGAATAAAATGGCAAGATGGACGTCATCAGATCCAAATGGATGTGATCAACAAAATAACAGCCATGTCTCCACCAACTAGCAAAAAGGAAACACAAGCTTTTTTAGGCGTTGTGGGTTTTTGGAGAATGCATATTCCAAATTACAGTCTGATTGTAAGCCCTCTCTATCAAGTGACCCGGAAGAAGAATGATTTCAAATGGGGCCCTGAGCAACGACAGGCCTTTGAACAGATAAAGCAGGAGATAGTTCATGCAGTAGCCCTTGGGCCAGTCCGAGCAGGACAAGACGTAAAAAACGTGCTCTACACTGCAGCCGGGGAGAATGGCCCTACGTGGAGCCTGTGGCAGAAAGCACCAGGGGAGACCCGAGGTCGGCCCCTCAGGTTCTGGAGTCGGGGATACGGAGGGTCCGAAGCGTGATACACTCCAACTGAAAAAGAGATATTGGCAGTATATGAAGGGGTTCGAGCTGCTTCAGAAGTGATCGGTACTGAAGCACAGCTCCTCCTGGCACCTCAACTGCCGGTGCTGGGCTGGATGTTCAAAGGGAGGGTCCCCTCTACACATCACACAACTGATGCTACATGGAGTAAGTGGGTCGCACTGATCAGCCAACGGGCTCGAATAGGAAACCCCAGTCGCCCAGGAATCTTGGAAGTAATCATGGACTGGCCAGAAGGCAAAGATTTTGGAATATCGCCAGAGGAGGAGGTGACACGTGCTGAAGAGGCCCCACTGTATAATAAACTGCCAGAAAGTGAGAAGCAATATGCCCTGTTCACTGATGGGTCTTGTCGTCTGGTGGGAAAGCATCGGAGATGGAAGGCTGCTGTATGGAGTCCTATACGGCAAGTCGCAGAAATTGCTGAAGGAGAAGGTGAATCAAGTCAGTTTGCAGAAGTAAAGGCCATCCAGCTGGCTTTAGACATTGCTGAACGAGAAAAATGGCCAGTGCTCTATCTTTATACTGACTCATGGATGGTGGCAAATGCCCTGTGGGGGTGGTTACAACAGTGGAAGCAGAACAACTGGCAGCGCAGAGGCAAACCCATCTGGGCTGCTGCATTGTGGCAAGATATTGCTACCCGGGTGGAGAACCTGGTTGTGAAGGTACGTCATGTGGATGCTCATGTCCCCAAGAGTCGGGCCACTGAAGAACATCAGAACAACCAACAGGTAGATCAGGCTGCTAAGATTGAAGTGTCTCAAGTAGATCTAGACTGGCAACATAAGGGTGAACTATTTATAGCTCGGTGGGCCCACGACACCTCAGGCCATCAAGGAAGAGATGCAACATACAGATGGGCTCGCGACCGAGGGGTGGACTTGACCATGGACACTATTGCACAGGTCATCCATGAATGTGAAACATGCGCTGCAATCAAGCAAGCCAAGCGGGTAAAAACTCTGTGGTATGGAGGACGATGGTTGAAGTATAAATATGGGGAGGCCTGGCAGATTGATTATATCACACTGCCACAAACCCGCCAAGGCAAACGCCATGTGCTTACAATGGTGGAAGCAACCACCAGATGGCTGGAAACATATCCCGTGCCCCATGCCACCGCCCGGAACACTATCCTGGGCCTTGAAAAACAAGTCTTATGGCGACATGGCACCCCAGAAAGAATTGAGTCAGACAACGGGACTCACTTCCGAAATAACCTTATAGACACCTGGGCCAAAGAGCATGGCATTGAGTGGGTGTATCACATCCCCTATCATGCACCAGCCTCTGGGAAAATTGAACGATACAATGGACTGTTAAAGACTACACTGAGAGCAATGGGGGGTGGGACATTCAAACACTGGGATACACATTTAGCAAAAGCCACCTGGTTAGTCAACACTAGGGGATCTGCCAATCGAGCTGGGCCTGCCCAGTCAGAACTCTTACGTACTG
Organism: Morus bassanus; assembly: GCA_031468815.1. Lineage (NCBI taxonomy): Eukaryota > Metazoa > Chordata > Aves > Suliformes > Sulidae > Morus > Morus bassanus. The sequence goes on from CM062568.1 coordinate 80,563,651, forward strand.
TGGAAGGGGGTAAAGTCCCTGTAGTACATGTAAAAAATATGCTGGGGAAAACCGTCTGGGTTATTCCTGTCTCGGGCAAAGGCAAACCCATTCGTGGGATTGCTTTTGCTCGAGGACCTGGGTGCACTTGGTGGGTAATGCGGGAGGATGGAGGAGTTCGATGTGTGCCTCAAGGGGATTTGATTTTGGGTGAAAATAGCCAATGAACTGAACGGTATGCTGTTAATTGCTATATGATATTGTATGTCATCACTCCTATGGTTGCTATATGCTGTATCAATGGTATCATAGTAAGAATTTCCAAAATTAATGAAGAAAGAACTTTGATTGAACCAAGCAAAGTGTAGCGGTGGTGGGACAAAGACTGGCTTCAGCATGCCACAATCCAACACCACGCAGACCATCTCTCCGGCCTTGAAGGACTATTACGGTAGATGGAGCCCAAAGTTATGGACTGAATGAACTCAGTGGACATGTGTGGACCCTCTACAGATGTTCTACAGGGATGGTCCATAGACTACGGGAATGATAAATGATATCTACGTATGTCATCAAAGGATGGGGAGGCGGGTGGTGGTTATTGAGGTCATATTGGATAGTATGAGACCTGAGCATGACGTAAATGATATGGAATAAGGGTGGATACTGTCATGGTTTTAGCTGGGATAGTTAATTTTCTTCACTGTAGCTAGCATAGTGCTGTGTTTTAGACTTGGTATGTAAATAATGTTGATAACACCCTGGTGTTTTAGTTGTTGCTGGGTAGTGTTTACACTAGTCAAGGACTTTCTAGCTTCCCATGCTCTGCCAGGTGCACAAGAAGCCGGGAGGGGAGGGGATGCAACCAGGAGAGCTGATTCGAATTGGCCAGAGGGTATTCCATATCATGTGACGTCATGCCCAGTATATTAACTGGGGGAATTGGCTGGGGGAGGCAGCGATCGCGGCTCGGGGACCGGCAGCGTCGGTCGGCGGGTGGTGAGCGGTTGCAGCACTTGTTGTTCAGTTTTGGTTTTGTTTTTTTTTTCTTTCCCTCTCCTTCTAGTGTTTCATCTCTCTCTCACTCATTATTTTCCTTTTCATTATATTAGTATTATTGCTGTTTTATTTTAATTATTAAACTGTTCTTATCTCAACCCACGAGTTTTCTTACTTTGGCCCTTCCGATTCTCTCCCCCATCCCACAAGGATGGGGGAGTGAGCGAGCGGCTGTGTGGTGCTTAGTTGCTGACCAGGGCTAAACCACAACAATATGATAGAGTAATAATTACTTTAATCACATCTCAGGGATTATCTGAGCATTGTGTCAGGAGCCAGAACATCATAGATTTTAAAATTTCTAAATAAAATGTGCCATGCAGAGACTACTCATCCCAGCACCCCAGTCCTCTATCCAAGATATTTCTCTAAAAGGAGTCTGACTTTTTAAATGCATGAATAGTACAGATAAAGTTTCAGCAGTATGACCCAGAACCTGTGTACTACTCTTGGCCTTTAGGCTACACTTAGTTACCTTGGATTCCAAGAACTACTTATTATGAAAAATTTCATAAGGCAATAAAAGGCTTTTACAAATGACTACATCAGAGCAAAGCAGAAAATCACAAAAAAGGTTTATACCAAGTACATCTAAAAAACATGAACATTGTAATAAAACATAAAAAAAGAAAATTCAATGAACACAAAAATCTGCCATGATTGTTTCCTTGTCTTTGATAGTAGTGTTTGAAGGTTCAAAGAGCAAATAATCATTCAACAGAATGGCCTGTGTGGAAACCACTTTGTATGACAAATCAGACAGAGAGTCAGTAAGGGTGCTGGCAAGAGTGGAAACATGACAGAGATTCAGTTCTGATCAAAATAGATCTTGTTTGGTAGAAAATGGGCCTTGTTTTCAGGAGTGGAGTGGGGAATAATGTGTAATACTGAAGTTATGAAAAACTCAAGGATTTGTGGTTTTTTTCATGAGGAGAAAACTGCATTTGTATGTCATAGTTGCTAAACATCTACCTTGAGTTTATACTCTCCCATAAAAAAGCTTGTGCAAAATAATATGAGACTGCATACCAGCAACTAAGCTCAAAGTATTACCCTGACAATTTCATGAATTATTTCATATTTTCCAAAAACTTCAAAAAATAAGCCACCAAAGAATAAAAGTTAGAAGCTGCTCCACCAGAACAAGAGATTTAAAAAAGCTCAGAGAAGTGAGTTGCCATCTAATTCTTGAACAAGACTGTTTGTATTTTTTTTGCACATATAAGGCTTTAAAAAAAAGCACAAGGAAATTCCAACCCTCCCTAAAAGGTTTATGATGCATTCCTAGAACTGCAACTATTATTAACATTTTGATAGTAAGTCTGTAAAGGAAAACATTGGAAAGATTAATTATGACATTAAATCGGTATCCAGTTATGCACCATCACTTTTTCTGTCACTTAAAATGAGTGAAAAACAGCAACTGTCATTCTCATACTTCAAGAAAAAGAAAGACCTTAATACATTTTGGTAAAAATACAAGTATTTTACCGCTATGTATAATGCAACTTCTTTATGTGATGATGCTATCTTTCATGGAATCACATATAAAGAGAGAAGAAAATTAGCATTAAAGGTCTGAGTAGCTGATGAATTGTGTTAAGTTGGATAAGATTTAGCAATACTGTTTACATAAAGAAAACATACTGTTTACTTTTGAGAACTCAACTAGCAGCATTCGCCCTCTGATAAAGAATGTCATCTGTAGAGCTGTTACTAAAGGATCATAGGATCATATATTCTCATTGGTAACTATGAAGACAGATTGCATTAAAAGCATCTTATTGCCATTGTTTCTTTACTGCATTACTTTCTTCTCTGAGGTCATAGCAACTTCTTACTCCATCTGCTACTGTTTATATTGGATTCATACTACTGAATGTTTAATTTGAAAACAAAAGCATTACAAATAAGTACTAATTCTAATTGAATAACTGAAATGTCTTCTTTCTTTCTATAAGTTTATGTAGAAATAACATATAAGAGAATATTTTCCATTAGAATATCTTCAAGTAAGATTTCTGTTTAAATGTTATTCATGATTCTACATTATCCAACAAACTTCTTGTGAATAAAGATTATTTTCTATACTTGCATAGCTTTTATCAGCTCAGAAGTTATAAGAAAACTAATTGTACAATTTTATTCTCAGTGATGCTATTTTTTATCTTCTTTTTGTTTTAAACCATTTTGGAAGCTGTTAATCTTCAGTGGAAAATTTGACACTCAACTAGACAAACTGTTGTCCTTCAATAATATTTAAGAAGCTTTACAGCGCAACAAGCACCTACTGTGGAGCAGCAAGATTATTTTGAACTGTTCTTGAAACTCAGCAGTTCCAAATGCACACACTGAGCAAATTCTAAATAAGGCTGACAGAGTGGAGAAAGGCCAGCAAAGATTATCAGTCTGATGACCTTGTTTACAGTTTGCTTTCATCCCAAAATGTCTGTGATACGTGGAGTTAGTAACACAATATAATATTTTGCCCTTATGCAGCAGTTTTCATCTGAGGTGTCAAAGAAATTTAGCAATATACAATTCATCTCTGTAACATTGCTTCAGTAAATCTTGTTCCAACCAATTACTTAAGGTAAACTGAGGCACACAAGAATATCTACTTTGCAGACACAAGGAATGGAAAACAATGCATGAAGAAGATCTAGGATGTATCCCCACCTCTAAATTCGTTATCAGCTATATCTGAACTATTCCTATGAGATATTTATCTATTCCATTTTATTATGTATGTACAAGTCTCCTGCAGGATATGCTACAACATCCCTGGGCAAGCTAATTTATTGATTAACTAGAGTTTTGATTAGGATGTTTCACTTAAATGTGAAAACTAAATACCTCTTGGAGTGATTGATTTTAACAGAAACCTCTATCTTCTTTGAACATGGAAAATAAGTAATTCCTCCCATTTTAACAGCTCTTTCATTCATTTAAAACCTATTAGGTCTCCTTTTGTCTTTTGTTTCCTAAGATTCCATTGATCATTCTTTTTCTTTTCCTGAAGACATTTTCAAATTGTTGGCCTTCAGCATACTTCAGGTATTCAGTCCATTCTTGATATAGGATAAATTTTGCAATAATATTTGTATTTGTATATGTATGTATCAGCTGAATATTTGTTTCCTCACAACAGCATGATATTGTTAATTCTGCAAAATACTATAACTACTAGATTGTTTCCTACTGGGAAGACCTGGGCAACATCTCAACAATAACCACCCTAAGTAGTTACCCAGTTTTATACCCTTTTAAAAGTTTCATTTAAAATATGTTTCTGTAAATTCCATATCTTACATCATGTATGAGAAACACTGTCAGAATCCCAATAAACTCAAAATATAAAGTACATCTTTCTTCTTATTTTCCTGAAAACCCTCCTGTGTTTTTTGTAGGAGAAAATTAAGTTTGAGGTTGTTTTATGTTACTCGGGTTCTTGTTAGCTGTCCTTTATATCTTTTCTAGAATAGCACTAGGTTTATCCTTCAGTATTCCTCCTTTTCTCTTTGAATTCTCCCTGATAACTGTAATATTTTATTTAGTTCTCTTAGTACCCAAGGGTGAATTAATCACATTAAGATGATTTGAGATTTTTAAACTTAACAGAGCATTTTCTTACCAACTTTTTTTTGTATGCATAGTTCAGACCCCTCACTATTTTAGCTATCTGATCACAGTTGAGAATAGTCTCAAGAAAAGTAAAAACTCATTCAATATTTCAGCCATTCAGCATAATCTTCAATAGCTTTGCTTCTTCACTGTGTAATGAACTATCGCTTTTCCTGTTGTTTTTTTATTTCTTCTAATACACTAAGAATGCCCTTTCAGTTCTCTTGTGATGTCCTTGGCTTGAGGTACCTCATTTTGTGCCTTTCTGATTTTGCTAATATTTTGCAACTGTTCAATTAGTAATTCTTAGCCTTTCATTATGTCTATTTAGCAACTCTATTCCTTTAGTAATTTAGGCTACTATCTAATTTCTGCGTACCTATTTTTTTTTTGTTTAAGGTCATGCAAGATCCTACATTTTACTCCATCTAAACACATTACATTCCTATCATTCTTCTTCACAGCAATTTTTTGTCTTTGTTCCCTAATATTGTTTTGTTAAGGAATCACCAGTTCTCTAAAACATCTTATTTCTTAGAATTCCTTCCTATGGGACCTTGCTTCCCAGAGATCCTTTGAGTCTACAGAAGTCTGTTATCAATTGTCATTAGTTTGCTTTTGCTTTCTTTCCTTTATAAGGATGAGAAATTCTTTTATTTCAAAATGATTCTCATCCAAGTTACTCCTACTTTCAAATTTCCAATATTTCTCCCTAGTGATTTCAGTTAAGCCTATAAAAACCTTATTTTTATCCTCCATTTCTCCTTTCAGTGTATAAAAAGATCATTCATGCATTTTGAACCCCAAAGTCTGGTTATATCTACATACATGGAAATACTCCCAGAAATGTCTAAGATGCATTTGTTCAGCTGAATAGATCTTCAGGCTCCACTCAGCATGACTCACTTGTGTAAATGGAAGAACTGGTGCTTCTCTTTAAGATATACTCATGTAATCTACCAGGTCTTTAGTCAGCTGTCTTGTTATTTCTGCCGTTTCTGGACAGGTGTCTCAGACACCCTTGGTCACTACTTCAAATGGCAAGAGGTGTATATTTATAAGGGACTGAATTAGTATACCACTACATTGACTAGTTCTTCAGTAACAGTGGGATTGCAGGCATCTAGCTCAAATAATACTTAATCATGGATAACTACATTATAAATGCCTAAGTGTATGAGCCTCATCCATTGCTGTCCAATGCACAATTCAGCTGCAGAAGAATAAGTAATCAATCTAGTATTAATTCTGATGCTTTGCCTGCTGACCTTCAGCTGCTGCCTCAGAAGGGCATGGTAGTTCCTAAGTCATGTTTACCAGTCCAATGCTGCTATCTCACATATAGCAGGGTGCCTTCAATGGCACTAGATACAGATAGTTTGGGAAATTCATTTATTCTTAAAATTAAGTGGGATAAATCTGTCCATTATTCTTCATCACCACCAACTAAGCTCCAATATTGATTATGTATTAAGGATTCTACTTCATCCTACAACCGTTCCTCACCCTTTTGTATTGGTAAATAAAGAACTGATGTTGGCAGTAAATTTTCTGACTCTCCCTTCTCTTCCTCATCTACATAGTCAATATTACTATTTCTCTTGGCTTTTAGGTCTTTGTCCAGATTTGTGTTGGGTTTATTCTAGTATTTCCTTATCTGATACAATTTGTTGTTATTCCTCATTGGGTTCATCTATATTTCTGAATGGTGCAGCACAAAGAGGGAATGACAAGTGTTAGATTGGTGTTAATAGTGTTAGATGCATTATGGTTCTAACATCATGTATAATAATTGTATATTTACTAGCAGAAAAATCTACAAGAGTTGCCAGTGCTAGATACATACCATGTCTATAAAGTGCAAAGGGACAACTGTACAGACAGCTAATGCAAAACAGATTTCCATGTAGCCTCACAGATTACCTTGCCATTACTACCAGCATCAGATGATCTGTGATTGCTGATGTTGCTATAGACTTCTAAATTAACTATCTATGTAGTGCTCCAGAATTTCCTTTATACTGATGATGTGATCATATTTCCCAATGCTTCTCAGACTGGCTTCTTGCTCTGGTTGCTCTTTTTCAGAGAATCTATCACCAAGGACTGGGTATGCCAGATTTTTTTAATCCACTCTTCCAGGGACTTGCTGGCATGAAAATATGGGCTGTAGTCCTTACAAATCATAGAATGGTTTGGGTTGGAATGGACCTTTAAAGGTCATCTAGTCCAACCCCCCTGCAATATAAGCAGGGACATCTTCAACTAGATCAGGTTGCTCTGAGCCCTGTCCAACCCAACCTGGAATGTTTCCAGGGATGGAGCCTCCACAGCCTCTCTGAGCAATCTGTTCCAGTATTTCACCACGCTCATTGTAAAAAAAATTTTTGCCTTGTATCTAGTCTAAATCTACCCTCCCTTAGTTTAAAACCATTACCCCTTGTCCTGTCACAACAGGCCTTTCTAAAGAGATTACCCCTATCTTTCCTATAGTCCCCCTTTAAGTACTGAAAGGCTGCAGTAAGGTGTCCCAGCAGTCTTCTCTTCTCCAGGCTGAACAACCCAAACTCTCTCAGCCTGTTCTCATAGGAGAGCTGCTCCAGCCCACAGATTATTTTTGTGGCCCTCCTCTGGACCCGCTCCATCAGGTCCATGTCCTACTTGTGCTAAGGGCTCCAGAACTGGATGCAGCACTGCAGGTGGGGCCTCACCAGAGCAGAGTAGATGGGCAGAATCACTCCCCTTGACCTGCTGGCCACGCAACTTTTGATGCAGCCCAGGATACGGTTGGCTTTCTGGGCTGCAAGCGCACATTGTTGGCTCATGTCCAGCTTTTCGTACACCAGTACCCCCAAGTCCTTCTCCACAGGGCTGCTCTCAATCCCTTCATCCCCCAGCCTAAATGCAGACAGAATCCAGGCTAAGGCAGCAAGGCTTGGGTGTAACCCTCACAAATGTATTTAGAAGACTAGACAGGAGACAAGGTCCTGGTGTTACCACGCACATTTAAATCTCCTGCTATGAATTCTGTTCACAGTTCCTCTCCTTAGGTTTCTGCTAATTGATTCTCTGTTGGTTTTAGACCTTCTTGTCTGGATCAGATCTCTTCTGTCATGGAGGACAATGCCTTCTGCAGAAAGCATTTCAGTGTAGCACAAGGAGATTCAAACTTGTTAGCAATGTGCCATCTTAGAGACTGGGAACAGTCTGGATGTAGGAGCAAAGAGGATCATAGATTAATCTACCATGAGAAGCAAAGCAGAAGTTGTAGCTGCATTGGTGTAGGCATTATTGAAGAGAAAATAAGTGCCTTTTTCTATTTTGGTGGCATATTCAAAAACAAAAATGCTCCTCCTTAGATGTTAGCAATTAATTAAAGCATAATGCATTTTAGGCAAGTGATACACAAGGGATATATATTTTTCTCCAATTTAATTTAATCAGTTTATCAAAAAGCTGCAGTTCTATTTTCCAATAAGGGAAGAGTGTTCTTCCCTGTTGATTAACTTTTTTTTGTGGCAGATTGTTTATTGCTTCTGTTGAAAACAAAAAGTCATACTTGGGTGTTAATATAATCTTCACTAAGTTCTTTCACTTTGAAGTAATCAAGTGGGTTGTTGGGGTTTTTTGTAGACAGCTGCTCAGAAAATTATTCTCAGAACATACTTAAATTTCCAGTTTCCCATCCTCCTTATATTTCAAGTAACTATATATGGATAGATGATATAATATACAGGCCTATGGTTAAAATACCTTTCTGTTAATGAAAGCAGAAAAGGTGTGCAAATGTAAATATTATGAGTTCAATTCCCTTCCACAATTGTGTTGAGAAATTTTAATCTGATTGAGGGGAAAAATAGGCCTATAAAGTTTGAAAGAGTGAAGTAGTATTTCCTACATAACTGCTAATATTCATAAATGTATCAGGACCATAAGAATATAGATTGGAATTTTTTGCCAGTAACCACTTCTGTCCTGACTTATACATGAAAAATAGCTCAGAGAACAAAGTGAAAATAGCACTTTTTTTTTTTCCTTAAACCACTCTATTGCAAACACAAAGAGTACAATATAACTCAAATTTTTCTCTCACTTATATTTAACCAGTCTCGCTGAATCTCATTGGTGTTTATGATGGCTTTTTGGACACCAGCAGAAAATAGGGAATGTGAGGGTGAAAAACATGACAGTAAGTGAAGTAGCATTTGTGAAGATATAAGGCCAGATTTCTAAAAAACTATCATATGTGGCCATTTCTCTATACGCAACAAGCGACTATGAGTCATACTTGGGTCATGAAGCTTTTCTACAAATGTCCTCATCTCCAGTGACACCTCCCATCTCTCATGACAAGTAGAAGTCTGAAAGAAATGAGGATACTGGTTTCATGCTTCCAAATGAAAACTGTGTGGAGAAAGAAACAAACACAAGCAAAATGGTGAAGTTTACTTTTTAACTTACCCATACCTTTGACTTTAGTGACAGTCAAAATCCAGGGGCTATATCTAGACTAATTCTATGTCTACCACTAAAGGAACATAGTTTCATGTAAACAAGTCCACAGTCCTTGATTTCAGAGCCAGGAATTAATATTGGTTCTTTTGATTTTACACAATAGATGTAACTTAAGGAATGTTTCATGGTTGTAGATCTGGGTGGGCACTCCATTTGTATTCTGGCTCTGTATCTAATTAAAACACACAGCAACCTCTTTTCTGGACCATCTATTCTATACTGTTCAACACCATGGCAGAGAATAATGGAACATTTTAAAGTACAAACAACTTATTTTTGCTCTGTTTTTGACAGTTGTTCTGTTTGTCCATAATATATTAATTAATTTCTTATTTGTAGATTTTTCAAATTCTGTTGTAATTTTTTACAACACATGTTTTCCTTCGTTGACATAAAGGATTTTTTTTTTGGTTCTGAATATAGGAGTTTTTATTTCAGCAATGGAGAGCCACAGCTGTCTGAATACCTTACAAAACAAAATAAAACAAAAAAACAAAACAACTTTTGGTGATCCCCAGTTTCCATTTTACTAAAAGTGACACCTTACTTTTTATTTCCCTGTCTCAGAAAGAAAGATAATTAATTTGGCATGAGCTTACTGTGTCTCCATTTCCAGTTGGCACATTGCCAAAGGATATTAATTCATTAAGTCTACACTCATTAGAATAATTGTTTTTGTATTTAAAAAAAATGGCTCTATTGATCAACTTTGATCACAAACTTATCTTTTACCCCCAAACTTCAGTAGTTCTGTATTTCATACGTCAGACTTCCTGACTTTCTAAGATCAATACTTTGCCAGCACTCGACGTCGCTGAACTATACATTACTTTACCATGGATATATAATCGTTGTAGCCCACAAAATCAGCAATAATTTTTGGTTCTATATGATCACTAGAACTGTTTTAAGATTATTTTCTTTAACAATTTCACATTCATCATTGCTTCAGCAAGTTAGAAAAGTTTTATTTTTAAAGTTCCACTAGTTGTCCCGAAGATTTTATTTAGGATTTCCTACTCAGTCTCTTCCTAATCTGTGCCTTATAGAATGGTTTGGGTTGGAAGGGACCTTCAAAGATCATCTAGTCCAACCCCTCTGCTGTGGGCAAAGGCATCTTTCACTAGATCAGGTTGCTCAAAGCCCCATCCAGCCTGACTTTGAACATTTCCCATGGGGCTTCCACAACTTCTCTGGACAACCTGTTCTAGTGTCTCACCACCCTAATTCTAAAAAATTTCTTCCTTCTGTCCAAACTAAATCTGCCCTCTCTCAGTTTAAAACCGTTGCCCCTTGTCCTGTCACTACAGGCCTCAGTATCTCTCTGTCTTTCTTGTAAGCCTCCTTGATATATTGAAAGGTCACAATAAGGTGTCCCTGGAGCCTTCTCTTCTCCAGGCTGAAAACCCTCAGTTCTCTCAGCCTCTCTTCAGAAGAGAGGTATTCTAGCACACTGATCAATTTCATGACCCTCCACTGGACCTGCTCTAACAGGTCCATGTTTTTCGTGTGCTGGGGACCCCAGAGCTGAATGCAGTACTCCAGGTGGGGTCTCACAAGAGTGGAGTAGAGGGGCAGATTCACCTCCCTCGACCTGCTGGCAATGTTTTTTTTTATGCAGCCCAGGATACAACTGGCTTTCTGGGTTGCAAGCACACATTGCCAGCTCATGTCCAATGTACTAGAAGTAGTCAGCATTTTTGTTGATCAGAAGTTTTATTAAAAGGTTTTCCAGATGGAAAAATGTTCCGTAAAGATTTGATTTTCATGAACATTTTCTGAATGTCTATGAAAGTAAACATTACTATTTTACTATATTTATTGCTAATTTGTTTTGAGGAAAAAAAAAGTAAAAATAATTACCTGATACAATAATATTCCATAGCTTTTTCTTTTAGCTGAATTGATCACTATTCTCCCATATCACAGAAATCAGTAAAAGCAAAGACTTCTTTTTACCTCAAAACATTAGATTATCAGAGAATGAATCTATGGGAAGCATACATTTCTTTGCCAAAGTACTAATCTTCCGCATGTTGTTTTGAAGATATTAATGCAGAAGGGTCCTTTTCTGGCTTTACCCCACATTTCACTTAGCTTTTGTCCCATTTTTCTTTCTGAAACACATTGTTAATGTATTTCATTTCCAGCATGCCACTCGGCAAAGATTTCACATGCACACCATATGACAGATGTCCTTAATGATGCATGATCTTTCCAGACTCATTTCATTAAAGTTTTAATAGCAGATCTTTGTAACCTTAAATTATCCTTATATGACCATCACACACTTAAACACTTACAAGAATACATATTCAGACACTTAAACATTTCCCAATGCTCAACTTCTTTTACTATTAGACTTACATGTGTCTGTATGTTTCTCCTCCTTGAAATTAGGCTTAAGCAAACAGGTCAACATATGTAGTCTCTAGAAATCACCAGGAAATATAACTAAAGCAGCAACTCCAGTAATAATATTTGTTCACAAGTTCTAAGAATGTTAAACTTAAACACTGTTAATAAATTAACATCAAACTTTTTTTTCCTGCACATAGTTCTTTCTTGCAATCCATAACTGGCATGTATCCCTACTACAAAGTATGGTTTCCAAAGTTTCTCATCGGACTCTGTCAGTTATGCCTGGTAGTTACAGCTCAGGTAAGAGATCCTAAGGTTATTTGAAGTCATTGTCTTAATGTGTATGCTGACAAAGAAAAGTAGCAAAATGTTGTGCATCCTCAGAAAGAGACAACAAAAGAGAGAGCCTCACTTTACCACTATAAAAAAAGCTTGTTGGACTGGTTTATTGGGTGCTGTGTGCAGGTTTGGTCTATGCATCTCAACAGGGATGAAATGGAGTAGAGTGGAGTTATAGAAGGTAAAGAGGAGAGCAGCAAACAAGGGGATGGAGGTACCACTTTACGAGACAGAAAAAATATCTGATATTCTTAAATTTGGAGAGAAGGCGGCTGAGGGATCAAGACTTCTGAAAACATGAAGGTGGTAGACAGGAAGAATGAAGAATCATAATTTATCAAAACACACAGTACCAGAACTTATTGCACTGACTGAAACTTGTGAGAGACAGTTGAGAACAAATATGAGAAAGCATTTTTTTCTTCCCAGCAGGTAGTGAACTTCCAGAATTAATTACCACAGGAGGTTGTGGAGATATCAGCAGGTTTATTAACAACAAGTCCATGAACAGATGATAAAGGGACTAGGCACAGTCATTCCTTTCAGAATCCCTGTTCTAACAGTTGTAGATGCTGAGGGTGTTAAAAGGAGATGGACCAAGGAAAGTGGCCAGACTTACATGCTCTCCTGAATTAGCATCTCCTTCTGCTACTTTCTAATCCATGGGACACTTCTTGTGTTCACATACATAAAGGCACAACACTGAACTTAAAACTCGGTATATAGCAAAAGTGTCTAGGAAACAATATTTTTCTTTTTGTTTTTGGGTTTTTTTTTCCTGAATGACTGCTCACTGATGAATGGAAAACTGAAAGAAACTAAGAGAAGACACAGCAACTGTCCAGAAATGTGAAATATAATTGAAGGAGTTTTAAATGAATTTTGATATATAAGCAATGAATATTAGCTAAAAGGAGGACAGTCGTAAGATAACCTGAAACAATGAGTGTAACTCAGTCACTTAAGAGTTGGCATCTAGTGCCGTTCTAGATGCACTAGACTATCTAGGATACTTCTACTGGGCTGGCAGATACAGCCCAGTAAATAACTGTGCTATCCTAGAATGAAAACTAAAGACCATAAGGAATTAATGGCCTGCAGGTATTTAAAATCTACAAGAGTCATGTGTTTCGGTACATCAGTCGGTTCTCTTTCATCTTTAATGGAACATTACCAATAAATCTACAGTGCAAAAACTTGGAATATATGACACTCTCTGTAAAGATTATATATGTGAGTGATGTATTTTTAAGGAAAAAGAATGCAAAGAAATATGGAAGCCTTAGTGACCATAATAGGCAGTAACTGTGGTGGTGCTTGTAAAGCCACTTACTCCAAAATCATACATGACTACAAATTCCTTCAAAGTGCTTTTTCGTAACACCTTGAAGTCATCTGGTAATCTGTTTTACTCTACACATGGTAATAAGGAATACTTTCTGAAAAGTTGAGGAAAGTTTTGTAATTTCTATATGTATTTTTGTTGTGTTTAATATTATTTTGTCTGTTTGTGTCAAGACATTAAGTCTAGCATAAACTGGCCCAGCATGGAGGTAAAGGAAATACAAACACAGGAAATGCAGCAAGAACTATAGGGAAAATATCAGCAGTAGAAAGGCCAACCAAGCTTTCTAACTTCCTGGTTTTGAACAAACCAGGAAGTTCATTCAGAAAATTTTGAAGTCAAATTTAGCAGAAGAGAAGCACCAACTACTGATTGAAAAACAATCCAGTTTGGAAGACTTTAACTATCTCATACATGTTGAAAAAGTACTATCACAGGACTGAAAATATCAAGTGAGTTCTTGGAACACGTTGGGGATGACTTTTTATTGGAAAAATTACGAGAATCAGCTCACAAATTTTTTAGAGTTAATTCTGCATAACAATTTAAAACTTGAAGGCAGAGAGAAAAGTAAGCAAAAGGGATCAAAACCTATAAACTTCACAGTTCTGAAGAAAGTAAAGAAAAAGCATTTCTTGTACTTGCAGAAAGTGGACTTAAACAAGCCTGAGAACTTCTTTGTGAAGAAAGTAATCTAAAGGAAAAAGGGTAGAAAAAGTGATATTTCTAAAAAAGACATTATTAAAAGCTTGAGGTAAACTATCCACATACAAAGGAAAGGTATGATTAGGAGGTCAGAAACCAATGTAGTTAAATGAAAAATTCTTTAATAATCTGAAAAGCAAAAGGCAATCATAGAAAATGTGAAAAGAGTAACATAACGAAATGCTCTAGTAAAGAAAAATAAGAACACATAAGGTGCAAATTCAGAAAACCTAAGGAGTTAAAACTAGCAGAGAATATTAATACAAATAAAATGTTCTCTAAGCACAGTACAAGTTAAAAAGAAATTAAAGGAAATTCTGAGGCATTCCTTTATGAGGTGAGTTACTGAATGAGACAGAAAACATTTAAATACTCAAAGCTTTTTCAACTTTAGCTCTAACAAAAAGAATATCATGAGCCAATATTCAAGAAATTACAAGTAAAAGCAAGGGCATAAGAGAAGTGAACACAGCTAATGGTAGCAAGACGTGTCTAATCCTGGCAATGTGTCAATGAAATTTTATTTGCTGCCTTGAAAGGAAGAAATCCACTTAACATAATCTCATAATTTCCCAGACAGTCAAAAGACATCTTGTTCATTTAAGTTATGTTCCTCCTTTCTCCCCAACAGTCTATGGAACTTACATTGGGGATTTTTGATGCCATTAAGTCCTCTTATGTCACATGTCTGTCTCTTTCACTGAGAACAGACAACTAATGAGAATTACTTCATCATCACCCACTTGGAGCCTCAGTTGCTATCAGAACACTTTTTTGAAAAATAACAAGGGGCTTGGAAAACTGAGACAGAAATTAGTGGTCTCCGGTACTTGACTAAGGCTGTAAAAATATAACAGTATGAACTTATAGTTGTGGTCATCAGGATATGACATGCTGCAAGTAAAAATCTTCCTCCTGAAGCAGAGGGATTCATGAGCAAGAAAAACCTTCTAATCTTGGGATTATGACACTTCAGAGCATACCACAGAGCATGCTTTGGTGACTAAAATTAAATGTCTGGGGAACTTCCAGGCTAGGAGTCCTGTGCTGGATTGAGTATTTTGGTAACGAATACACTTCATGACTGCAAATGTTCTATAAAAAAAATTTTGATTTTAGAATTAACAAAATTGGAACAATTATCTGAAATCTGTGCCTGGAGGCAGGGTTCAAGGAGGAAAGACAGCAGCAGTGTATGAGATCAAGTCATAAATTAATTGAAAGTTCAAGGGACCTGACAGACCACACCCAAGGCAGAGATGGCCAATGTCCTCACAAGACCACTCTCCATTATCTCTGAAAAATTATGAAGATTGGAAGACATTTCTTACAAATAGAACAAAGCAAATGTTCACAGTCTGCTTCAAAAGAGGCCAGAAGGTCAATCTGCGCAACTACAGGCCAGCCAGTCCCACTTTCATCCCTGAAAAAATCATTGTACATGAGTGAGTATCCTTAAAGCCCAGGAAGCAGAAGAAGGTGACTGGGAGCAGACAACAGGGATTTACCAAAGGTATATTGTACCTGACCAACTTGATTGCCTTCTATGATAAAATGACTGGATATGTAGATGAGGAGATAGGAGTACATGTCCAATACCTTGACTTCAGCGATGTTTTTTATATTCTCTCCCATAACATTCCTGTGGACAAATTAGGATATTACAATGGTTGAGTGAACAATTAGATGAGCGAAAATATATTTTGATGGTTGGACCCAGATGATAATGGGTTGTACTCTACTAAGACGCTTCTAATAAAAGTTGTACCACAAGAGTCTATCCCAGGTCCTCTTATGTTTAAAGCCTTCATCAGCAAACTAGAGGATGTAATGGAGATCATGCTCATTAGGTTTGCAGACAACATCAAACTGAGGTGATCAGTTGATATGCTTGAGGGCAGGGTTGCCCTTCAGATAACCCAGAGAGGCTGGAGGAATGGAGCAGCTCTGTGGAAAAGATTCTGGAGTGGTGATAGGAACATCTATCACGGTGTGCCCAGGTGTCATGGTTTAGGTCCAGTCAGCAACTAAGCACCACACAGATGTCCCGTTGCTCACTCCCCCATGGTGGGATGAGGGAGGGAATCAGAAGAGTAAAAGTGAGAAAACTAGTGGGTTGAGATAAAGACAGTTTAATAGGTATAGCAAAAGCCGCGCATGCAAGCAAAGCAAAACAAGGAATTCAATCACTACTCCCCATCAGCAGGCAGGTATTCAGTCATCTCCAGGAAAGCAGGGCTCCATCAAGCATAACAGTTACTTGGGAAGACAAACGCCATCACTCCAAATGTCCCCCCCTTCCTTCTTCTTTCCCCAGCTTTATATGTTGAGCATGACGTCATATGGTGTGGAATATCCCTTTGGTCAGTTGGGGTCAGCTGTCCTGACTGTGTCCCCTCCCAGCTTCCTGTGCACCCAGCAGAGCATGGGAAGCTAAAAAAGTCCTTGACTAGTGTAAGCACTACTCAGCAACAACTAAAACATCTACACATTATCAGCACTGTTTTCAGCATAAATCCAAAACGTAGCCCCACACTAGCTATTATGAAAAAATTAACTCTATCCTAGCTGAAACCAGGACACTGGGCAGCTCCAGGCACAGTCCATACATAAAACAAGGGAAGGGATTCTCTCCCTCATTAGATCACATCTATTACAAATGCTATAAGAATTATATATTAACAAAGAGATGTATGGATGGAAAAATCCTGTAAAGTCAGGAATCTGATTATCATGTTCATAACAGAAAAATATAGTTGTGGGCACTTGTCACAGCATATCTTTCAGATTAAGTATAGATAATTTCACCCCAGTTTCTCAAGGACTGAGAAGAATAATTTGCAATAGAATTTACTTCAAAATTAAGAATAATATTTGCTGCTGTAAATAATAAGACACATGATTCATAAACATTTACTGAGATGATATAGAAATATATTTTATTACAGAGCCTTAACAAAGAAAGGGTCTTTAATAGGTCATGTAGTCTATTCTCCCACTAACAAACAGATGAATTAAACTTAAAGTATTCCTGACAGATACTTGTCTAAGCTGTTCTTGAAATTTTTCTCTTCCACAGCTTCCTCTACACCATTTACTCTAATGTTGCATTACAATGTTTTCCTTTAGGTGAACCTAGGTGTCCTTTGCTTTAATTTAACACTACCACTTATTTTCCTATCTCAAATCCTACAAGACGGTTTTGAGCTAACAGTGTAACAAACCTTTTAAAAAAGCTTCACACTTCTAGGAAGCAACAGAAAAGCAGATGGGAAAGAAACCCATTTCTGTATTCATAACACTCTAAAAAGTAAAGACTTCATACAGAATGTAATGTACAGTTTTGGTTACCTACATTAATGAACTTAAATTGAAATGGGTTCAGAGAAATGCCAAAATAATTACCGTAATGGAAAACCAAGCTTATGAAAAGAGGTTAAAGGTCTTGACTTGTTTATATGAGGAGTCGTTCAATTTTGTTAAGCTAAACATTCGGGGCTTTGGAAGAAGTGAGAAAGAACTGATTAAATTGAAAGATAATGCTAGTGCAAAGCAAATAGCTATAAATTGATTATGAATATATTTCCAGACAGAATAAGAAAAAATATTTACAATCAAGGAGTAAATTTTCAGATAAGCCTATATGCAGGACTGTGGGGACAATTAATTTAATTGTTTTCAGATAGTATTTGGTAAAATATTATCTGGGCTGCATCAAAAGAAATGTGTCCAGCAGGTCGAGGGAGGTGATTCTGCCCCTCTACTCGGCTCTGGTGAGACCCCACCTGGAGTGCTGCGTCCAACTCTGGAGTCCTCTGCACAGGAAAGACATGAACCTGGTGGAGTGGGTCCACAGCAGGGCCTGGATCAAAAATGATCAGGGGATGGAGCACCTCTCCTACGAGTAAAGGCTGAGGGAGTTGGGGTTGTTCAGCCTGGAGAAGAGAAGGCTCTGGGGAGACCTTATTGCAGCCTTTCAGTACTTCAGGGGGGCTTATAAGAAAGATGGGGACAGACTTTTTATCAGGGCCTGCTGCAATAGGACAAGGGGTAGTGGTTTTAAACTAAAAGAGGGTACATTTAGACTAGATATAAAGAAGAAATTTTTTACAATGATGGTGGTGAAACACTGGTGTTACAGTGGTGTAACAGTTGTTACTGTTATAATTAATATTAAATTTTTGTTTAATATATAATTATTATTAACATATAATAACATATATCATATAATATGTTTTGATTGTTGAATCAAAGAAATCAAAAAGAAGTTATATTTATGCATGAACGTAAATACAATAATAATATATATTGCATACACATATAAAAAACATGATTAACATATAATATTAAAATGTTATAATTAATATTAAATAATTTTAAAAAATATTGTTGCACCCACAATGGTGGAACAGGTTGCCCAAAGAGGTGGTGGATGCCCCATCCCTGGAAACATTCAAGGTCAGGTCAGAGGGGCTTTGAGCAACCTGACCTAGCTGAAGATGTCTTTGCTTATTGCAGTAGCGGTTGGACTGGATGACCTTTAAAGGTCCCTCCCAACCCAAACTATTCTATAATTGTATGATTCTATGAAAATTTATGGAGGAGATTCTGATGATCCTAGAATTATAAAGTTCAGATAAGCATCTTCTGATATCAAACCTGAATGCAGCCAAAAGAAATATTTTGATTTTAATGATTGTATATATTTTGTCTCCATCATTTTGTATGACTTCCTTGTTTCAACAATTCCAATAGTTACCATAGGAAACAGAAGAAGGTTTTTTGCAGATTCATTTCTGGGGTACTTTTTGCCTTAATAGTCAAGTGTAAGGATGCATTGTTACTGACAGTGCACTGATTCTCCAGAGGTTCTCCATTTGCATGCAACTTCTCTTGCTTATAATTAACCAACCCCAAATATGAAGTCAAATCAAGAAAGACCCTTCCCTCAAGAACAACTACAAGGTTATTTAGAGGGTTCTTGAGATCTTATTTATTTGATGTTGATAATTGGTTTGGTTTGGTATCTTGCTTACCTGAATAATATATGATATTATCACAGGATCATTTACATATTTATATAAATTAATTTCCTGTTGATGCAGAGGCATAGGACATCAACAGTGGACTTGATCCCTCCTGTTCTATACAATGTATTTGATGTTGTTGTTGCTTGCAATATATTTCTTAAATTTCTTATGGGCTGGAGGAAAATGTTTATCACTTTGTGATTTGTAGGATTTGTTTTATGTTCCTTCTGTCCTAATATTTTTTTCTTTCATAATTTCCTGTGATTATGAGGATTTAGATGAGTGAAAGTAGGGGGAAAAAAGGATGACATTTTAATTCCCACATGCTAATGTTTTCAAATCTCAATTTGACATAATCTCAGATTCTCAAAAAACTGGTTCACCTAGACCAATTTATTCACTTTCAAAAAAACTTTCGTTTCACTGCTGGCTCAACATGGGTGTGTGACATTCTTCAATCGTTGAAATTGCCTGATCTAAGGAAATAAAATGGGTTGTTAATGTATAATGATTTCATTCTCAATATCTGAATTGTAGTGATTAATCAGCAGAAAAAATATAAATCTGTTTGTCTGACCCAAGGGCTAGAAACTAACAAAAAGAACTAAACTTCTAGCATTATATTTACAATAACTGTAGTATCACTTAGCTAGTCTATTTTTTTTAATGCATATTTTTTAGCAACACCCAGTTGCTAATGATAGGGAATCCTGTGAGACATGTTACCAAACAAACAAAAAAAAAAAGTCATATTTTTGTCAGAGATTGAAAAATTCATATTTGAAGTCTCTGTTTTGGAGATATACCTGTCTAGTGAGATTTACTATACTGGATGGGGTTAGGTTTGTTTGTTTGCTTGTTTTTAAGAACTCCAGTTGAGAACAAAACTGGAATATTCTTTCAAATGTCATATAAAGTTTGTATTTAATATTCAAGTCCTTAGAAATTAATATTTTTGATTTTATATGCAAATCTTTGCACTGATCTATTTTTTTACATTACTCATTTAGAAATGTGAACACCTAGTTAGCTAATTTTAAAGGCAGCAATTTTAAAATCTAGGCAGAAAACAGAAAAGCGTCAGTTCTACTATTTGAATAGAAAACAGGTCACAACATAATGTCACGTGTAAGCCTATACTATCTCAAAATATGCCGCTAGAAATTGATACTTTATCACAGTAATCTGTCTTCACCAAGACCTACAAATAACATCACGTAGAGCTGAACCTTCATTGATGATCTGATCAAGTGGCTAGTACTTACCAGTTCTTTCAATTGCCTTTGGTTGGCTGTGAATGAGGCTGAAATTTCCCAGGATATTATTTTTAAATCAGGAAGAAACTGTGTCTCATGCCCTGTGAATTAAGATATTGAAAATTCCATTGTTTAATTGAAAAGAAGATGAAATTTTGAGATCTAGTATTAGTGTCTGCTTCCTTTGTATTTGGTAACAGACACCATTAAATGTTAATGTTATTGGCCTTTTTTATTAATGAATGCTGGAATGGAATAACAGTAGCAAGTGCAGTAGTTACCACCATCTAATACTCTTCAGTAACTCTAAAATGATAAAACTATACCTGTTCTTGCTGGAAAGCTGAGAAATTGTAAACTGTAAAAATTACAATTAATTTCAAAACTATAATGAACCATTTTAGAAATTTCAATAAATAAATCATTTAAAAAAAAAAATCAAAATATTACTTTGAGAAAGTCATTTAAAACTTCACTGCTACACATTTGGATTTATTCTGTAGCCTTCAATATCATCTTTTCTATCTTACTATTAGAAATCTCCACACAGTCCTCATCACTCCCATCGCATTCCTTATTTGTTCAGAATCAGAAAGAAATATTCGATTACATCATTGCAGATATTCATGTATATTTCCATTGTTTGGGGTTTTTTTTAAGTGATTAGTACTGCATTTATTTCTTTTTTATTCATTATGTAGGATGCCTAGAGGTACAGGTAATTCTACAGGACTTTTTGTCCTATAAATGATTGCAAGGAAATAGATTTAAAACCTGAAAAAATAGTTTCATAGCTATCATAACATTATCCAAGGAGCCTTATAGTCCCTACACACTTCCTACCCACAGTTCACAAGGAATAGGTAGTACATGTAAGGAATAAAATATTTTAATTACACCAGCCTCCACATCCTCTTTTCATCCAGAAATGAGAGCATTTGAGCTTGGGGAGGGGAGTGTCCCTTGTGCATATGAAAGACAGGAACCTGATTTTTTTGACTTTTTTTTTTTTAAATTGTTCTTTAAAAAAAATCATTTTTGCCTCATAACAAAACAGTTATGTTCAGTAGACAAGATCTGTGATCTTGAGATATGTCCATTAGTATTACATTTTCCAAAGCATTAACTCATAGCAGTCACCAAGGAGCCCTCATATTGGTAGAGGGGTTCAGGGAATAGGAGTGTGAGAGCAGAGTGAAAACGGAAAAAAAAAAAAAAAATGAAAATTTTCTTCAGAAAGTCACAGGAGCAAAAAAGGAAGAGACTGCACATAGCAGATCTTCCTATCCAGAAATATTAGTACTAAAATGCTTATTTTATTCTGCTGCAAAATAAACCTGTCCCCTAATGAAGGACCATTTGGTTCTGCATGACTCAGAGAAAACTCATTTTTATCACAGGTTAATTTTTGCAATTGCCTGAAATTTAGATTAATCAGAGGTTTATGCCAATAAAATACATTACCAGAGCATAACTGAGAACAGTGAGATTATAGGCAAATGACAATAAAACCAAATAAAAATGAATTAATCTCATAATTGTAAAGAGAGAACACTTTTCATATATTAACTTATTAATAAGATATCCTTTAATATGAGGGGAAATGTAATAGTTGATGACCTCTTGGACACAGACGATTGAATCATAAAAGGAGAAAAAGATAAATAACACTACTTTCAAGGTGCCAGTGAGAATTATCTTCCAAGGTTAACTTAACCAGCCAATGGATCTATAGCAGTTATATAAGAATAAGCAAGCACCTAATATAAAAGACCACTTATCTGAAAGTAATAGACCACTCTCAGAACGGTAGGTTCAGAGGACAGATTACTAGGCATTATAAAAAATTAATTTTTAATCATTAATCTTTCCATCAAGGCAAGTTGTGGATTTTTTATTTACAGGGAGCAAGAAAAGCATATCTACCTTTGAATACAACTATTTTTAGGGTATTACAGGAATTTATCTAAAGCAAACAAGTTACAAAATACCTCATTTTAACAGAAATAAAAGTCATCAAAAATAAGCCAGCTATCAAAAGCATGACTTGGGTTTATAGAATCATGACAGCACTTCTCCCACGAAAGCTTGTAGGTCTTTCAGGTTATAGTAAGGTGCCAGATGTTAAAATTTATCCAGGAATCTCTGGAGTCAAAAAAAGCAATTATACTTTATCCTTCATCTCTCCTGTTTCAGAATCTCATTACCAGAGTTTACAGAAATGTTTGTGCTGTAAATATTACAGGTGTTACTTTAGGAAAAAGTTTTGATTGCAAAAAAATTTTTTCAGCGATGTAAAATTGTTTTCATACGTACAAACACAGGCATAAATTGTATACGGAGCAGAAAACAAAATTAACATTTTACTTATATCTCTGACTTGTTTGCTGATATTAGCTTTAGTGTTTACTACAGTTTTAATGTTCTTCCATTACAAATCTCCCCAAAGCCTCTGTCTCACAGACATTTATGTCTGTGCCTAACTTCTTTGAATAACATCATTCCTTTAGCAAAATTGGGATGATAAAATCAGGTACCAATGAACAGATTAAATTCTTGCACATTCGTGTTTGAATTCAGTTTCTCCTAAACCTGGCCAATTATTCAAAGATGTAGTATGGTCTGTAGGCCAGAGAACTAAACATGGTGACCCTCCAGAAGCAATGTGACTTCTGAGAATGGCTTATGAGATTACCTATTTGCATCATGCCTCCGAAGAGCCCTTAATTTAAGAGTAGCAAAGAGAAACTTGATAAATTCCAATTTTGGTCATGACAAATTAGTATGTTAGAAATCCATTTTATGTCTTCAAAATGGATCTTTTTGGATCTACGCTATCATGTTAAGAGACTATACTCATAACTCACTATTACTCTTCTGCCCACTCTATTTCATATTATCCTAAGAAAACACCTGAATCTATGTATTTCTTTCAGATTTCATCTAAAACTATAATTCAAACCACATTTAATTACATAGGCAAGAATATTTGAATAAGCTAGAGGCCTGGTGAGCAAGCTGAAGACCTAAGATTTTCTAAGAGAATTAGTCTGGCCCTGACAGTCATAAAGACCCAGATTACACCAACCTCCAGTCCCCTTCCACCCTTTCCTGTGCTGCCATATTATTGCAGCTTCATGACTTTAGCTTCATAGCTCCATATTCAAAATGCCTTTTCCAAAGGCTGCTGAGTGCTGCTCAAGTATAAACTTCCAGTGCTGGTCTGAAAGCATTAACTATTCAAAAGTGGTTAAGTGGTCCAAAAGTGTTAACTTTTTGGTGGGGGTTATATCTATGCTAAAATCACCTCACCTTCAACCAGCATAGAGTCCAGAACATGTGCTGTAATGGGTTTGTGAATTTATGGTCATATGAGATGTGGTTAAAGTTTGTGCATCTAGATTGCCACACAACGAACTGGTAAATAACTGGTAAATAAATAATCATGAAGCAATGAGAATGACAGCATATCTGAGAAAGGTATGTTCTAAATAACCATGTAAAGAACAAGTGATTGCACTCTCCGAGTAACAATGCATGTATGGTAATTCCACTGAATCCTCACTTGGATAAAGACCAATAGATTTTAGTGGTAAGGAGGGTGTTTTTGTTTCACCACATGGTTAGGTGGAAAAGGACAAGCTTATACTTCATTACTTTACTAGAAAACAATACTACCTAAACACACATTTTATATGTAACTGTTTCTGCAGCAGTTGCTAAATTCTTTGACTTGTTTTGCACTAGAAGAACTAATATATAAAAAAATTAATCTTTTTTTACTTGCATAATTAGCTACATTTTGGATCTTGTGGTTTATTAGGAGGAAACACTAGTAGTACATGCAGCTATTTCACTGATGCAATTCTGCTTGAGATGGATGGTTTTCTGACTACTGTAGGAATCAAAGAAAAGGTTTTCTGTGAAGGATCTACAT
This sequence comes from Morus bassanus, assembly GCA_031468815.1. Taxonomy (NCBI): domain Eukaryota; kingdom Metazoa; phylum Chordata; class Aves; order Suliformes; family Sulidae; genus Morus; species Morus bassanus. The sequence goes on from CM062568.1 coordinate 80,587,801, forward strand.
CCTCTTTCAGTTCATTTTTCAGTTGGTAGGTAATTTGACAAACCCCTCCAGACAACAGAGATCTACTAGATCATCTAAAACATCATGGGTGAGATTAGCTTCTTATCAAGACAGTTGAAGAGCAGCACAATATAAATGCCTAAGCCGATAGCGAAAGGTGTCTATATGCAGTCATTATGTCTAAGCCAGTGGAGATCTAATTAGAAGAATATGGAAAGATATTATGTTGTCCAGAAGTGAATATCTATATTTTATCAAATGAATGGTTTTCTAGGTACTAGTTATAATTTGACTACAGGCTGAGCTTAGTGGGTTTCACATAGGTAGGTAGTGCCACTCAGGATGTATATAGGTATTTGAGATACTTAAACAGGACTGGCAGACATAAAATATGTGGGAAACCTGTGTTCTTCTGAAAGCTGTTATGAGGTCAAGGTGGGACAGCTCACATCATCTAAACTGGCACTGAAGACCACCAGAGATGTCCATTGACTGTGATGAGAGATAAAGACACTAGAATGATGTGTAGAAATCTATACTGCAGACACATGAAATGAGGTGACTGCATCTGGATCTAACTCTGACCCAAAATGTAACTTTACCCTAGGGCGTTTTCTGAAAACCCATACTTCTACTCACATTATTATTCGTGGTTCTGAAATGGGCTTGTTTGGGAAGCTGACACAGCTTTTTATCTTGCTTTCTTTACCCCCCTTTCTTTTTACTGGGATAGTTGGGAGTAGCACTGCATGGTCGCAAGTGGGATGAGAAGACAGGATCATGGAAGCTGTGATGATCCAATAAATCAGTACAGCTGAGCTGATTCAATGTCTTGCTGTACTTAAAAGAGGGCTGTTAGACTAACCCAGACATCTTACAGAATTGCATCAAATCTGTTCCAGAGACATACAGCTTCTCTCAGATCCACTTTCTGTCTTTCCTCATCTTTGGCTTTGGACTCCTCACTCCCAGGGCTTCATTTGGCCTCATCAGCAGACAGGAGGTTTCCAATGTTTTCGCTATCAATGAACAAAAAAATGGTTTAATAAGTGTATGCCCATCTATGCATCCCTTTGTCCCACTGTGGAAAACTAATATATTTTTCCTCTTGTAGTATACAGTTCATGTGTCCTTTCCTCAAACTCCTCCTCTTAGTTAAACACACTTATGGTCCAATAGCCACCTTAATTTGAATTTAATTTGAAAATTGTTACAGACATGATAGAAGGTCTATGTGAGCAATAAATTAATAGTGTTATGCAAAACCTGATTTTTAAGCTATTTGATGAAGGAAGGTTGTTTAGTTTAAGCATGGTTTTGCACTGCATCCCTCCAAAATATTTTTTTTTCACATTCCTTATTTCTCCATTCCACTAAATACAAGTCTCATTATATCTTAGTATTCTTTTAGTATTCTATTTAAAGAAGAAACAGATATTTAGCTAAACAATCAAAATGAAATTTTGAAGTTCATAAGTATCTTAATAAAAGTTTTTCTACTTTTCTTGAGTTATTTTTATCTGTAAATATTTATCAAATTTTATCAAAGCTCAGTAATATATTTTGTATTCCAAATTCTGCTCTCCAATATACATAGGACTCAAAAATTTAACATATCTTATAGAAACTGCTGCATTAATTTCTATTAGCACTTATGGTACTGTTTTACATGAGCTAAAAATCATGGCCCCATTTTCTAATATCTAAACCTTTTGCCATCCCTATGGTAAAATAATAATACACTTTTGTACAGGAATCTGGGAAATCTTCTGGAAGATGAATTTATTTCCTAAGAGATAAAGAGTTAACTAGAACCATGTCACTGAGAAAGAGCATGGTTCTCAGAATTAAGGCAGTTCAGGTAACATGTTCCTGAATACTCCCCTTGAATGACAATTTTTTAAAGTTCTACTATTCCAGAGCTGACAGTTGGTAAATCTGAGAGCTAGCAAGAAGCAAAAGAACAGAGATTATATTAGAAGTCCTAGATCAGCTAAGATCAGCAAAAGAGGTGAAAGACTTTATGGACAGGTGAGATACTTTATATACAACTAGAACTCGAGAGTGCTAAATTCAGAACTCTTAAATAAACCATCTACTTGCATTGAGGAAAGTGTAACAATGCTATACTCCTCTCTCTCAACCTTTTTCTTTAAACTGGAAGAATTAGAATGTGTCTTACAAAGTGTTTGTTCAATGTCTATAGCAACACCACCTTTGGCTTTCTTTGGGATTGTAGGCATTATTGACATACAAATAATAATGCAACTGGAATATTAGTATAGAATTTTGACTATCAGATATTTAATTTTTACATATACTCTTTTCTCTGATGAAAAATTAATGTACTTGCTTTCAGAGTATCAATGTTTCTATTAAATTTTATACCCAAATTTTTCAAAGACACAAAAGTGGAGGAAAAGTCTAGGTCACAGGAACTGTTGTTTATAAAACAATATTTTAGCATTTGTTTCACACTTGTTAGCCATCATCTCCTCACTAATTCTCTGCACATGCCCACTGTTCCTCCAAGATACTTATGGCACATTGAAGAAAAGGTCACAGCAGGAAAATCTGAGGTGTATGATGAGATGTTACATTCGAAACCTGGCTTCACAATGAACTATGGGGGTTTTTTATGGTAGTACAAGGACAATTAATTTTTTAGTTAACAACTTCACAGTTATAGCTGAGAAACCTTCTTATTAGATTCCTTTTTCAGGTGCTTATAACTTTGTGAAATAAAAGATCTTTGGCCTAAACCTGTCCTCAATTGTTCTTTTTCAGTTCTTTGATTTTCTTGATAATAATTTACTATTAACAGTACACTGAACTGTTAGTAAGTTACATATTCTCCCAGTGCTTTTTATTTCCCTTTCACATTTTTCCTAAATGACTGCAGTTATACGTTTTGGGCAGCACTGAGCATCACACATTAAAATGTAATAAGTACTGGTAAGCTTACCACTGTGTCTCTCAGCTAACCTACCAACTTACCCTACCTTATAATTGCTACTTTTATGTATGCTTATTACCACTCATTAGTTACTAGGAGTCCTGTTACTTACTACCTGTTAGTCACTGGTTTAGCAACCAGTTGCTCAAACATAAGCTCTTAGATCCATCTTAGACGTCCAATAATATCCTGCCTGGCCTCTACTTGCTGCTCCAGGACATAGGTTTTCTATAGATCCTATGTCACATTAGCTACACAGATGTCTCAAATACCCTACCCTCAAAGAGCACTAACTGCCTACATATGGTCTTCTGACTCATGTACTCCATATCTAGTCAGCCAAGTAACTTTCAGACTGAACAAGCCCAACTCTCCCAGCTTCTCAGCCTTTCCTCATGAGGCAAGTGCTCCAACACTCCACTGCCTTGGTGGCCATCCTCTGAGCTCACTCCATTTTGTAGATATCTTTACTGTACTGGGGAGACCAAAACTGGGCACGTTATTCCACATATTGTCTCTGCTTAGTAGAGGAGAATAATCACTTCCCTCAATATACAGGTGACGTTCCTTTTAATACGACCCATGGTGCTGTTACCCTTCACTGCTGAAAGGATGCACTGCTCACTCAAGTTCAGTTTGTTGTTCACTAGGACACCCAGGCACTTTTCAGCAAACCTGCTCCCAAGTTAGTCAGTCCCCAGCCCAGCTACTGTAAAAGTTTAGTCCATCCCAGGTGCAGAACTGATCTTTGTTGAATTTAAAATATTTCTGTTGGCCCATTCATCCAGCTTGATGAGTTCCGTTTGAATGGTGGCCCTGCCCTCAAGTGTATCGCCTGTGTCTCCTAATATAGTGCTACCTCCAAACTTGATGAGGGTGTCTACATTTTATATCTCACAAGGTCCTTCATAAGGATATTAAACAGCATAGGTCCAAGTACCTCTGAGGAGCTTCTCTTGTAAGTGACCTTCAGGTAGAGGATGAACCATTAATCACTCCACTTGAACCACAACAATCTAATCAGTTTTTCACCTATTTAGTAGTCCACCTAGTTAGACCATAACAACCCAGCTTAGATACAAAGAAGCTTTTATAGATCATGCTAATGTCAAGGTAGATGATACTGACTGCTTTCCCCTCATACACAATCACCTTAGAGTTCGGTTTAGAGTCTATCTCAAACCGAAACTCACTCATTGTGTTCTTCACGCTATAGGCATGTGTGTAACAAGTTGTGCCTTTACAGAAGAGCAATGACAGCCAGTTTGAAAATAAGGCACTGTTTCACAGTGGTTATTATTAATATTGTTATAATTTGTCCTTTTCAAAATTGATCAATCCATCTATTTATACATCTGAGCTTTGAATCAGACTTCAGAACATACATACATACATACTCAAAACTAACCTTCATAATGCAAATTGTCTAACCCTAGAGGTTCAAAACTGAATTTTAAGCAGTGGGCCAAATTAATCTTTAACATAATTTCACTGATGTCAGTATGCATAACATCAACTATTAATTTGACCTAATTTATTAGGAAGACTTTGGGCAGATTGTAAATGCTACTGAGTTTGCACTTTGTATAAACATGCATTATGTATGGTTATGAAGATGAGTGACTTTTATTTGTGGCCAAAGCCACTTGGTTAAAATCTAAATATTTGTCCTTAAAAAAAAAAAAAAAAAAAAGGAGAAGTATTTAATTCATCATGATTCCATATTAGCAGAGCATTTAAAAATACAGTTCAAGCTGAAGACATGCTTAAACATTTGACTCTGTTGGGGCCAATGATTGTTTGGAGTTTGCACTGTCTAATGTTTTTAAAAAAATTTACTCTCAGATCCACAAGTAAAGAACTTATGCTAATCTGAAAAGGTGAAATTCAACAAAACGCAAAGTGTATTAATGTATCTTCTCATAAATATGGGTAAATATTAATTATTCCACCTGGGAGCTACTTGCAATTTTATTCATGAAAGGATGCTATAAGAGTAGTCTTCTAGGAAAAAAAAAAAAAGAGGAAGAAAATGTAACATTCTGGTTGCATAACTCTGAGTGAATATATGAGCAAGCTTAAGTAACAAATAAATGCTGAAATGTCTCAAAGAGTACTACAACAATGACATTCAATTTTAGCTTCTCTCCAGAGATATTGACATGGCTTTAGGCAAAAACCTGAAGTATCAGATGGATAGATAACAAGTATTTTCTGCGGTACCACTGTAATCTCTTTTCTCTTTTTCTTCACTGATGCATGAGACTATAGCTTCCACTTCCTTCTCTTTCATTAGCCAAAACAGATTACTGCACTGATCCTGTACCACTAAAGACTTTTGTGCCTCAATTAAGACTAACCTTGAGTTTCACTAAGTTGAGTCCTGTATCTGAAAGTCTGAAATTTCTCTAAATTCAGGATTATTTAGTAATTTATTTTTTTTAGGTCAGTCTTCCTATCCTCAGAACCCTTAACTGTTATGACAGTAGATGATTGTGGGCTTTGTAAATTTTGTATATTCAAGGATAAAAAAGCTGCCATTGTTATGAGAAAATATGATAAACTGGCTGCCTCTTTTGCAATTAACTGATAAATTTATACATTGAAGCTTAGGATTTTTGTCTGCTACCACATGAAGTCCTTGATCTGCAAAGTCCTATATATTCTTCATAGCACTTTCTAGCTATTTGGGCTGTCTAGATTACATGGCATTTTTCTGGATTTCCTAACATTTGCCACAAGTTCATAACTCATTTACCCTCCTACACTCATTTTTCTTTCTGAGAATATCTAGGATCCACAGGATTCACAGAAGACGTAATAAATTGCCAGTCTTATTTTAGATATGAAACTATACAGAACAATTTTCAGAGACCGTATTTCTTAAATCACAGTTGTCAGCCGTTCCAGGAGAAGCACTTCTGCATTCACAGTGGACATTAGTCAGTGGCTCAGCTGAATTTACAGGATTTAATGCAGATGAACGTCACAGCTCGTCATCTCCCATATCACAAAGTTCACACTGTATGTCATAAATGCTGAGAAGAACTATTAGCCTCCCTGATGATAAAAACAACTTTGAAAGTTGAAGGGTTGGAGTTGGTTTTCATTTCTTACTGATGAGGTGTTCTGTGTTCTAATTGAAAAAAAGTAGATATTTTCTTCTGATTTTCAGGGAGACAATATTAAGTTACCACTGTCGTATCTTTTCAAGTCACAACTCTCACATTCTCAAATTTAAACTGATGTTCACACTGCTTGTAAGACTGGACACACACAAGGGAGAAAGCAGTTTTAAGGAAGCAGCAGGTGCAATACATGATACTCTTGTGTCTCTGTTTCTCTGGACAGGAAAGGTTTTCAACATTCCCACACTGGTAAAACAGAAAGTTGCAGAAAGAGATTAATTTTCTTTGTTCAATATTTATTATTCTTTCAACCATCTTGAAATAGAAACTGTAAACACTTTGAATAATGGCCTGAAAGATTGTCTAGTTTTGTTGCTGCTTCAAAACATATCATGGTGTCTTTAGCTATGACATTTTGTAGCTCCTTCTAGGAGATGCTCTTTCATGACTCAAAACAAATAACTGCTCCAAGAGGAAAAATACATTTGACTATTAATTAACCCAGTCTGCCTGTCTGTTAGATTGATGCACTGTTATTTCAATTTCATGTTAAAATCAGTAAAAGGGCAGTATATATGCATAGTGATAACCTTGGACTTTAAACAGAAATGTAAACTTAGAGCATCTTTACACTGTTATGAGCAGGCCAGAACTAATTACTCAGTCCCTAACTTGTCTTGCATTTAAACTGTCAGACTGGTTCTCCTAATTCTGCTTTCAAAGCCCACTACTCCCTCTGGGACAGTGGTGTGCCAGTATAATGCGAGAACTCCTCGTACTTTTAAGGTAGATTCACCTAAGGCTACTATATTTCAGCTCCCTCCTGCCTGGGACCTCTAGTCTCAGGCTGCTTTTCTTTCAATGTTTCTCCAGTTTCTTGCTTCTTGGTGGTAAAAATATCATGTCATTCCTGATTTGTCACTTCACAAGCTGTGTAATAGCTACTAAAGTACTGAAAAACCCAAAAGTCTCCACAGAGTTAGAAGATAGAAAATACTTGAAAATTAGCAATAATGTCCACATTTCCCTAGGCAAAGACAGCAAAAATTAACATTTTTCTGAATGATAGGATAGGCTTTCTAACAAATTTTTCCCTTTCCACCACTACCTCTGAACACAGCTGGTTGCACACCTAAACCTTTGAATTCAGTTTAGCAATCTGATATCACAGCAATTAGTTCAAAAGCAGCAGTTGGCAAATGCCAGTTCCTCAGCAGCAACAAAATAACATTTATTGGTTACTACTACACAGTTAGCAATGTTCACAGGGATTTTACAATGTCTGTCATCTTTCTCTTGTCCTGTAGGGAGTCAGCACTAAAAGAAAACTTTGACATGGAATATCAGTAGGTGTATTTTTATTTTGTATTATGTCTTAGAAGAGGAAATCAAGGTATTGCTACATCAATGATGTCTGATAAGTTTTCAGTTCTGAACTAGCTTAGATCTATTTTTCCACATAATATTTCGTTAAGTCTGAGTCCTATATCCTGACAGAAAAAATTAAAAACTGGTTACTCTCTTTTGGTTAAGTAGTTTAGTGTAATTACAATTGCTAGTATTTAAAAGAGGCGATGACAGACAACCTAATTTGAACAGAGGGTTTCTACCCTTTATCCTGATTTCAGTGAAAACATTAAGATTAAAACCTTACAGGCCTGATGAAACCTGATGTGATTGATTTTTAAAAAATGCTGCTTATTTTTACCTTTCCAAAATTTAAAAAATTTACATAGTTTATTCTCTTTTTATATACACAACGTAAAATATCAAGCACAAGACCTGTCAAAACCAAAGCATTCAATGGAAACAAATGTCTACAACTAGTTGCACCCACTCTTTGAAGAAGGAAGATATTGGATAGAACTCTTCAGAAGTAAATAGAAGAAAACTTACCACATCACAGTAATGCAAGGCAAAACTTTATCATTAACAAAATATAGGTCATGCATCAGGGTCTTAGTAATTTCATGGTTTTTTCCATGCTGTTGAATATTCAAGTATGATGTGTTTTGTTTGTTTGTTTTGGTGGGTTTTTTTAAGCTGAAATAAATAAAGAGGTATTTATAGCCATCTGACTGTATTTCAGATGCTGGCATTGCTGTAGAATTTTGACACCCATTTCTGTATTTACACATAGATCAGATTCAGTGCAATTCTCAGTCCCATTTGTAACAATCTTTCATGTCATAACTGTACTACTTTGTGTTCTTGGAAACAGCCTCTTGAGGAGAAATTATAAATTATATGCATGTGATTGCGATGCTCATGTTTGTCTCAGCACACATACCAAAATGTTGATTCCTATTTTAAGGCAGACCATACCAAAATTCCCAGTCACAGAGAATGTACTGTGATCTTGCTAAGTTGTTCTTCTGATTATCTTCATTGTTAAAGGGGAGAATAGAATGATCCTGTTTTGAAACTGCCTGGCTTTAATATAGCATACCTTGGTTTTTGTTCCAGTTTCATAGATTAAAAGCTCCTGCCACCACCTCCATCCATTTTTCTGTCTAAAGATATCAAAATTCTGAACTTTTGACTACAGGATCTTGTCTCTTCTGAACACAGGCAATCTTTGCCTAGAGCAAATGATATTCCCACACTGAATTACTTAATTCAGTCCAAGGACTGCAGCATTCTTTAGGCTTAAAAGTTTTTGGTCGCCATAGCAGGCAACACGCAATCATGCTTTTAGAATTCAAGTCTCAAGCATGTGTCACTTCCCATTGCTTCTTTAATTGATGTGCTACCATAAATTAAGATGTCTACATGATATCTCACGGGTAACCTTTCTTTAATGTCACACCTGTATTGTGTTTTCTTATGCAAAGTATATAACTTTTGCTTGACAGATTGTCTTACTGATTAACAGTACTGAATCTGTAAATTTCATGGTCACTCTCAAGCCTTGTAGTTATAAACCTAGACTATAATTACTAATGTGCCTAGAAAAAGCAGCTTATTCTGGCTAAAACAATTTATTCTGATGAGAAGATATAGTCTTACACATAAACTGCCAAAATCTTTCCCTACAGAAATGAAAATGTTGAAGAAGAAAAAAGCACTTTTTGTCTTCATAAGCATGCCATAACAGTGGTCACTGGATACACATTTATGGGCTTAAACTTAAAATGCATGTTAATATGCAATGCTATTGAACATGCAATGTTGCATGACTTCTTTGTTGTTGAAATGAGGAAAAGATGTCACTGTTGCAAAGAAAAGAGAAAAAAGGGACAGCAACAACAGATGAACACCACACTGCTGGAATAAAAGATGGAAATTTAGACTCTACTAGCCTTTTTATTTCAATGCCATTTAAATTGACGTTACACATTTTTTAAAGTATACATTAGGGACAACAGCATTTTTAAAACTAATTCAGATTTTTTAGTAAAGAAGGGGGGTAAAACTATACAAAAGTTAAATAGTATTTTATTAATATTTCTTTCTTTTATTTCCAGTCTTGAGGGTGTACTCAGAGTTTACAATTCATAACAAGTTTTCCATTTTTACAGTAGATCTGCATGGACACTAAGAAAACAACAGCTTTCAACATATGTTAAATTAGATTAGTAGCTCTTCATTGTTCTAAAAGAATGGCTTGAAAGTCAGTCTTAGACATCAGTGACAGTTCACAGAAGAGAGTGTAGAGTACTCCACAAGCTCCAGAGAACAGACACTGGAAAAATTACAAACTCAGGCAACTTGACACGGATGTTGAGCAAAATCACAGGAAGGATAATATGGTCTACACGTCTCTCTGGAATCAAACATGAGAAGCATTATTAATGTCAACTGCATGACATTATGGAGAAACAATCTTGCCAAACATACTTGGCATTCTTATTTAAGAAGATTACACATTTGATTGACAATGGTATTGATCATTCAAGGCTTGTTATCTTTCATATGTGTGAGGCATTTTGTTTGAGAATAAGTTAGATATATTATTAAAGACAAGGTCAGACTAGATTATCAGAAAAGTGCTAAAAAATAGTTTTACAGCCTTGAAAGAAAGTATGTCAATTCAATATCACTGCTGCCAGTGTATTTATTTTTTTTCTCCTTTTTTTCACCTTTTTATTTGGTCGATAAAAACCACAACATTCCTACAAATCTTGCTCTGCTCAGGCCTATTCTTAAACCATCGCTGTCTATACTCAATATTGTTTTTCCTTATATTCTTGCAACAATAAACTTACTGCTTTCAGTTCTTCATAGATTTATAAAAAATAAATAAGTGATACAGAAGTTTCAGTATGAAGTTTCAACAGCATAATTTCTAACTGTACGATACTAGAAATTTGCCTAAAAATTCTTTTATCCTATAGATCCTTTATTTGGTTCTATTTCATTACTAAATGTTGCACTGTAGCGGCTGTCATACAATATACTGATTACTTCAAAAATAAATGTAGATTATGCACAACATAGAGAAAGTTTTGGGGGAAGTAGAACACAAATTTTTATTTCAGGAATACTTATTTCTCATTTTAGGAAATGCAGCAATTTTTCAGTCTGTGTGTGATAAATATTGTATTTCTTGAGTCTATAAAGGAAAAAATATCAATGAAAAAGAAAAAAATGCCAAGACCGATTTCAGCATGGGAACTCAACTCCTGAATGAGTTTAATCTAAGAAAGGACGACCTTTAGTAGTTTGGAATAACTGTGATCTAGTATTTTAGCTACTTTATCTCTGCAAAGTATACACATAAAGAACCTGGTAATCTACTCATTCTGAACTCTTAGTATGTACTAGATACTATTACATAGCACCTATGAAGCTAAAATTGGCAGCAGCAACTAGTATTTTTGTGCACAACATTCCAGAAAGTCACAATATTAGCATTGGTTTTGGAAGCAGCTTCCTCCTGAAATAGATAGAACATGCATTATAATGACTTACTAAACTGATTTTCCTGAGAAAACCATTACTTAAGGTTTCTGTTCCTGCAGGAATTTTACTTTTAATAAAACCAGGTGTTATTTATCTGACCTTATAGTATCTGACCTCATAGTATCTACGAAGCTAAAATTGGCAGCAGCAACTAGTGTCTCCAGTATAGTGTATATCTTGTTCATTACATATTGTACACAATTTCTGAAAACAATTTTGAGAGTTTATAAATAATATTGGTTGTCATAAGATTCAGTGCAGCAGAACACCACACAGTACTGTTTAAAAAGCCTAATAGTGGTAAAAAAGAGATTATATATATCCCATTTTCTTAAATCCTATGTCATACATGAAAAGCTGAGGACAGTACAGGCAGAATGAGAAAATAAGCTCCCTGTAGTAAATCCTAGAAAAAAACTTGGATTGTAAGCTAACATCTGTAGGGTCCCAGAGATCCATGACAGCACTCTCTGGTATTACTGAACCACTTTCTGGGTGCTAGCCCTAATATTAACAGGAGGTGTTGGGAATGGAAGACCTTGTGCCGAAGTATTTCAGCTTGTATAATGTACCTAAACTGTTAAAATAGTTTTGAAAATAAATTGGATACATATTCTTGTATGCCTATTCAATGATAAAAAGACCTACTGAAAGACAGTTATGTGTCCATTATCTGGATGAGATTATAACTGGAAATGGATCTATGACAAAACATTAGACTCAAATATTCAACCTCAGGGCTGACCAGAAGATGAATTGGTACAAGTTCTACATTTTGTTTCTAACCTCTCCTCATACAAAAACATGCTGAGACAAATCAAAATCTTTTATAAAAATCTCTGATCTAAAAACATGCCTAGTTTCTCTTTGGGATTCAAGATCACAGTTGTATGTCTTGGATACACCTCCAATTGCAGGTTTAAATGTTTAAAAAGAATACTTTTGCATCATCTTAAGCTTTTACAGGAACCTTTAACCCTGATTATGTAAAGCTTCTAGTTTTTTGTCTTTCTGGTAAAGAAAAATATGTATTAGAATATTAGCCATTGTTATATTCCAACTCCTAATGCACTGTAGCATGCTGCATTGCAGAAACTGTGAAGACTGCCATTTTGCATTAATCCATAACACTTTCTAATAGGGTAACATGAAAAGTGTTCCACTTGCTGGAGTCTCACATCAGAGTCACCCTGGATATCTGATGCTGCACAACTTCAGAAGTAGACCAGATTGGAAAAACCCACTGCTTATACTTAGCAACCAGCTCAGAAAGTATATATATTTTAACATTGTATAGAACAAAAGCTCTTTGAAGTCAAGGTTGTTAAAATACATAAAAATGGTATGAAAATATGTATGGCAGATTATACAATAGAATTGAACAAGTTTTGAATATTTTCTTCTAGGTGGAGTTGATATATCCTAGCTAAAAAAATTCTCTTTATTTAATATAGCCACCAGTAAGTAAAATAATTAAGGCTTCAGTAACACAATCAGTTTGTTACTATTTAACAATAAAATTCCTAAAGTCTTAGCAGTAAATCCATGAATGCTGACTGAGGTTTAGTATTGCAACTTTTAGATGCTCTCCAGTAGTGGAATCTTGAACTCGAATTTAGCTAGCCATGTTATAAACCGAATTAAAATTCACAGTGAAAGAGCTGGGAAACTTGAGGTTCATGTACTCACGGACACATCAGGTATAACATGCTAATTCTGCCTCTGCTGTCCAGCCTGGCTGCCCAGCCTGGCTGCCCATAAGTCAGCTCCAGCTCAGAAAGCATTGACAGGATATGATTGGGGTCACAATTACCAAAGCTAACTACCAACTGCTCCTCAACATACTGGAAGCTACAGCATGATGGTGGTACAACTCTTTGACCAGAGTCAGTTTGTATATCAGAGCAAAGGTGAAGCACAGATCTGTCTACACCAGCTGGTCAACAAACAACCTAAGGATAGGATCCATTCTGTGAAGCCTACCTAACTGACTGGATGCTGCCTTCAGCAGAAAATGCCAAGAGCTTGTCTTACCCTTACAAGGAAATATAGGCCATAATTCCAAATTTATCACAAATATTTCTGCTGAACAGTATCACTTTGATAACTATATAGCTTAGTTTTCAATTAACTTGATGGAAATTGTATTAATCCTGCCTAAATGATTAATAATGTCATATTTCCTTTTTGTATATTTGCCGTGGTTTAACCCCAGCTAGCAAATAAGCACTACACAGCCACTCACTCACTCCCCCCTCATTGGGATTGGGAGAAAGAATTGGAAGGGTAAAAGTGAGAAAACTTGTAGGTTGAGATAAGAGCAGTTTAATAATTGAAATAAAATATTATAGTAATAGTAATAGTAATAGCAATAGCAATAGCAATAGCAATAGCAATAGTAATGAAAAGGAAAACAACAAAAGAGAGAGTAAGGAGCAAAACCCACGAACAACAAGTGATGCAACAGCTCCCCACCCTCTAACCAATGCCCAGCCAGTCCCCCAGCAGCAGTCACTGGCCCCTGGCCAACTCCCCCCAGTTAATATACTGAGCATGATGACATATGGTATGGAATACGCCTTTGGCCAGTTCGGGTCAGCTGTCCTGCCTATAATCCCTCCCAGCTTCTTGCGCACCTCCTCACTGGCAGAGTATGGGAAGCTCAAGGAGAAGTCCTTGACTTAGTGTAAGCACTGCTTAGAAACTAAAACATCAGTGTGTTATCACATTATTCTCATGCTAAATCCAAAACACAGCACTATTACCAGCTACTAGGGGGAAAACTAACTCTATCCCAGCTGAAACCAGGACATTGTTATAGTTCATAAGATTTATAAAAAGTACATTTAAGTAATCTTTTCTGTCAGTAATGAATTGGGGAAAGACTCAGGGACACCACCCAAGAGAATCAGCAGTTCTACCTGAGACATTAGGCATTACTTTTTATTCAGCCTGCTAGTTCTCGCATTCATCACCCTGTAGCACTGTCAACCATTAAAATTTGCATTTCTAATGTTAGCTAAAGGAGCAAACGGAAGCAAAACAGGGAGTACAAAAGACTAGATTCAAAATTTATTCCATTGTGGCAGGGCTATCATTTTGTATGAAGGACTGTTATTTTATCTTGCTAACATTTTAGGCAATATGAATTTCTTGAATTACATGCATGGGTGCTGCATTAACACTAGACAGAGTTCTCAGGGTGGGACCTATAACATACCATCTGTGGAATAGCAAAGGAAGAAATTACACCGTGATTAGTAGATTCTAAGCAAACATTTTAAAAGCATGACAGCTTCCTTTGGTTTACTTTGATGAAATAGAGAAGATTAGGTTTCTGCTCTCCAGAAAGAATTTCCTTGATTTGGGGGTGTTTCTCAAAAAAAAAAAAAAAAAAGGAAAACTAAGGTGGTGGAAGAACTTAGAGAACACTAAAGTTCAAACCTCTATCATTTTAAGAGTCTCAGGGGTTTGTGGGAAAGTTTAATAGGGTTTTTTCCTAATTGCATTAAGAACTTTTCATGATTGCATACAGAAGCTATCCAGTGTTCCAAAGAATCCTCTTTTTTGTGAAGCACAACAGTTATAAAGCAAAGGCAAATGAATGGCAACATTAATATTCTTGACATGCTCCAATATTGTGATGATGAATGCCACAAAGGAGACTATAAATAAAAAACATAATGAAGCAATAACGTAAATGGAGGTCATGGGTTTCTTTCCCCCTCCTTCACTGTTATTAGTGAAGCACTTAAGCATGTCCTTCGCTTTAGGTATGTGAATAGTCCCATCAAACTGAATAGTACTATTCACATGTTTAAAATTAAACATTTCCATAAGTGCTTTGCAGACTTAAAGGCTTCAAGTGAAATGGTTTACCAAAACTGAACTCATCTTGGTTTTAAGAACAAGAGCAATGACACAAAAATAACTTTCCCAGCCCTATGTTATCAGCCACTCTGAGCTGCCATCTAGAAAAGCACTGATGACAGGTGGAATAATCAGTCAGAAGTCACACCAGAAGTCTATTACTATAATCACAGAATGTTTTTTCTTCTTATCCTCTAGAAGCTCACTGACTACAGAAAGATTTCTTCTCAAGGAAAATTGCTGAGAAGGAGGAGCTGTAGATCTGCAGACTTTCTACTTTAGAATGGTGGTGGGTAGTTATCACTTTGTGTAGGGCAAGGTCTGAAATGCTGTGGTTCAGGAAGCAGTCACAGACACAGATTCCTGCTTTTTGGTGCCTCACTGACAATTCTCTAGACACCTCAGAATCAACACCTACTTTAAGAGCTTCTTGTCATGGTAGACTTCCATCATTATGGTATTATTTATTGGATCAAGATGTGTAGATACCTGCTTGGGGATTATAGATGTATTGTTTATCTGAGTAACTGAGCATCTCATTTAAACATGGGGGGCTAAGGAAATTAGAGCCTAATGAGCAAAGATGGAGAGAACTGCCAAATTCCTCCCCTGTGTATCACTTCTGATATCAATCTTTCTCTGAATTGTTTCAGTTCTTGAAAAGCTGACTGAAATAAGAACTTCTCTTGTTTCTGGTGATAGTTCAGAAACTTGTTTTCCAATCCAACACATCAAAGATGGTTTTAGTTTTGACAGAATCTAAATGCCTGTATATTGTACACATCCTCTGTACAAATCCTTAAATAGTGTTAATCCTACAACACAATTATCATGTTTGAGCACTGATACAAATATTTATGAGTTTAAAAAATAATATAGTACTATTAAACTATTAAGAAACCCAATGAAAGACTACTATCACCCATTGTTTTCACTGTTGCAATACACTGAATGTTCAGAAGAGCATAAAGCGTTCCTCCTTAAAGAATGACAGGCCTACTTGTGCTTATTCTGTTGCACCACTCTAGGTAAAACAGGCTTTTGGAAAACAGCCAGATGAGCTTTGCAGATTTGATCAGTCGTGTTAGTTAACTGTAATAACATGAAGATGTTGATCGTCAGACCTTTAAAAGGTGATGAGTTACATAGCTCTTAGGCCTGCAGCTGCTGTTCACAGCCTGACTCAGTAATTACTAGAAAATTCTATAAATATAATTCAGCACAAAAGATATTCTTAATATGAGCATTTTAAAAAGCTAACCTGAATTGATTTATTTAAGAAAGTCATATCACGCAAAACTATACATGTGGAAAGAAATAATTTGGACCAAATCTGGCTTCTGTTGACCAAATCAGAAGACTGTAACTCTGGAGGAAAAAAGAAGGTGGCTTGTGTTGCAGATTTTATCTCATTTTTAAGGGTTTTTTCATGGGAGACTGTCATATTGCAAGTCAGAATGCAGCTCTTTAACTTTTCATGCTTATCTTATCCTAAACAATTTTAGGTTGAAAACTCTTCCTCCTCTTATTATATAAAAGCATCTTATTCAATATGGCTTGATATCCCATGACTCACATCCCACCCTAGGATCTATTTATATATAGAACACACTTCAGTTTCAGATTTTATGATGGGACCACTATATCATGGGCTCCAAGAAAATGGCAATGTTCACACATTGAAGGAACAGCTGGCAGCTGCTGTTTTTAAGTTGGTGATGTATGAACTTCCCCTCTTCAGAATATGTCTGTGAATTAGTTCAGTTTCAAACTACACTGAAGGCCAACAAAGATATTAAAGAGGAGCATATTCACTAGGACTCACTTAAGCCAGCAAAGTCCATTGGGGTATCTGACTTGAACCAGCTGAGGCACCAGACTCTAATTTTTGAGATTCGTGTTGTAGTAATTCTGGAAGCGTAAGCTTTGTAAACTAGAGTGAATAATTACTATATCACATATATTTTATTCAAAGACAATACGTTAAGAAAATGATGTTACTTTTGATCATATTCTCAAGAAAATGTTATGTGTTATTTAATTAGTACTTTACAATTACAGTTCAGCAATATTATGGGAGCTTAAATTTCTTGGTGTGACTTTCCAACGGGGTAGGAAGAATAAAGGAAAATACATGATTTTTCTTATTTTCTTTCTACTACTTTATGGACTTTAGAGACCAGTAACTAAAAAGAACTTCTGAAACATCAACTTTTCTGAGCAGCTTGAATAAAAATATTGTTTATTATACTAAATCAAAAAACTGCCTGCAGTTTAAAAATGAAAGACAATTCCAAACAATTAAGTATGCACTTCAGAAAAGAAGACATCATCCAGACTAACAACACCTTTCTACGTCTTCTGCTTCACTAACTGGTATTCTATCATACTTACTTTCTGCTGTTTCATTTAATGCTTTTTATACAAGGTAATAGTTATGGGAGAAAAACAAACAAACAAACAAACAAACAAAACCCAAACAAAAAACCACAAACAACAAACCAAAACCAGTAATAAGAAGAGAATAATATAGCCAAGTGATCAGTTAGTGTAATGACACCTTAAAGAAAATTAGTGAGAACACAGCTATGAACTAGTACAGTTGCACTACAACATGGTCTGTTGCTACAGAGTACTATTAGTCTTCAACTATTCTACTGTCACATGTATAAGTAATCAGGCAAATTATATGAGTTTAAAAGACTTGCTAGTTAACCTACAGAAAACAATAAAAATTACAAAAAGAGTATTTGAAAGGAAGAGCCATGGCCACAATACAGTTATCTTATCACTTATCTCTGCTATTCTTTTATTCTCATCTTCACCTAAAATCATGCCCCAAATTGTCAAGTATCAACAAGTGGTAGAATTTAAAAAAAAATGTGTGAAGTAAAATCTAATGGGTCAGAAAATATAGTATTACAAGGAAAAAACCCTAAATAATAGAATATGAATACATATACAGGTTTTCCAGAGTATTTCTTTCCACTTCTGACTTTCCCTTTTTTTCTGCATTTGACTTCTGAAATGTTTTGAATTGCTTTTTCTTTGCTATTCTCACAATGTGTCTTGGATACATGCTAAACTGAAAGAAAATATAAATTTTATTAAATCTGTGATTTCACTGTCTTGTTAAGATGTAATTCTAAAATTTCATTTTAAATTGGCATTCATTCATTAAATGTAGTTTACATATATTGGGAGTAAGTTAAGAGAAAATTAAAATCTAACTGGCAATATTTTCACTTAAATGTACTATTCACAATTATGTGACAAAGTTCACTAAAGCTAAAAAACATGTCAGCCTGCCAGGCCCTAAAAATGTCCCTGAGGCTATACTTCACTGAGATTTAATAAAAGTATTAAAAAAAATGAGGAAAGTTATATTTTAAATGTTTTTCCTTCCTTTTAGTTTGAATTTCAACCTGTGCTTCACACTGGAAATTAATAGAAAGGAAAGCACAGTCTCTTGATTATCATCAATATGTCAGTCATTTAATCTGGTAATGAGTTCTCTCTTTTAAAATTCCCATTTTTAAGGTGTTGACATTGATGTCTGACGTTCTTCAGACAGTTTTAATGAGGAAGAATTCAACATACTATGAGATACTAAGGTTTCAACTTTTCCTTTTCAGGAATTCATACTGCCTGAAATGAAAGTGAAAATATATTTTCCCACAACCTCTCCCATCCTCAAATTTGGCCACAGATGTATAGATGAATGATGGCAGATTTTCTTTTCTGAGCACAAGTAGAAAAGGTGGAAATACTTAAATAAGTTGTTATACTTGCAACATAATCAGTCAGACAATTATAAATGTCTGCAGTATATAGTGATAAAAATAACCACCATAGGTTTCTGGAGAAATCATAAAAAATCTGGTTTGCTTCTTTTGATCAAATAACTAACCCAGCTGCAAACAGGGAAATACCAGATGTGATCAACATACCTTGACTTTAGGAACAGCTAACTTACAGGATATTTTTCATAATCATTCTAAGATGTATGGTCTGACTAAAGCCACCATAAATTAAATGCACAACTGCTTGAATATATTGCACTCACTGGTTTGCTATCTAAGTGGACAGGTAACTGAACTGGGCTTTCCAAAGAGTCAGAATAATTCAATATTTTCAGTAATGACTTTGATGATGGAGAGCTGAATATAGTTACAAAATGTTACCACAGTAAATGGTTAATAAATCACAAGCTGTATTTGAAGGCACTACTGTGATTGATTCTACTGGAAAAAAATTACAAATCTCACATAAAAGAAACAAAAGGCAGTTATGTCATTTGATACATTGCTAATGGAGCCTTGAAATATTGCATCTAGTTTTGAGCATCACTTTTCAAGACTTTGGACAAGCTAGGTAATGTCTGCATTACATTAGTAACTAGTACATAGCTAACAAAACATAGCTAAGAAAAGAAGATGAAAAAACTAGGCTTGTTAAGTTTAAATATGCAAACATTAAAGACCAGGGACAGGATAATAGTTTTCCACTAACTAAATTATATATGGAGACTGAACTGTAAAAGATTTTTTCCATGTTCATGGAGGTTGGACCAGAGAAAAACTATCTTTTTTTTTTTTTTTCCTTTTAAGAAAAATTCAGAATACATATTAGAAAAATATAAGGCTTTTTAAACTGTTCCAGATATTAATGAGAAAGGTTATACCTTCATAAAAGGTTATGAAAAAGAGGTTAGATAAGTATCTTCCAGAAAGGTCTAACTGTACTTGATACTAGTTCAGTGCACAGTCATGGTTAAACTATCTGTAATTGTCTCTTTTCCAGCTGTGATTTTCCTGACACTGTAACCCAACAATTATCTAAATTATCAGAAAAATGTTCATTAAAGAAGAGAGATACTAAACAGTATCCACAGACCCCCAAGGTTCATAACATTATAATCTGGGATGCTAATGATGCCTGTCAAAATTGGCCAGTTTTTAACATCATATTACCTATTTTCATTTTCTTTTAATTTTGCTCAACTGAAATTGATGGCATTTTCAATGTTCAGGATGATGTTTTAACAGATCAGCTAAAATGGTTCTGTCTTTTAGATAAAGGCTGGGGGATTTTCTCCATTCTGAAAATATTATCCTGAACTTCTTTTTT
Organism: Morus bassanus; assembly: GCA_031468815.1. Lineage (NCBI taxonomy): Eukaryota > Metazoa > Chordata > Aves > Suliformes > Sulidae > Morus > Morus bassanus. The sequence continues at coordinate 80,607,790 of CM062568.1, forward strand.
TTTAACTGTCTGCAGAAGTTTAGAAGTGCCCCCTACTCTGAAAAGGAAGTTTAGGTAATGGACACTGCTATGATCTTTTTTCAGTTACAGCTCATTGCTATTTGACAGTCCTGGCCTCTACATTGAGAAGAGGGAAATTGTTTTTCCTGTGCCTTGAATATCTTTCTCTTACACCTTCTTTTCTTCTTGACACACACTCACCATTTTCCCGTCTTCTCCCAGGCAGTACAGTGAAAGAAGCCATCACCAAAATAAAAGGTAGACAGAAGCGGGGCCACACTTGGAATATGCTTGGAGACAGTGTCCTTCATAACAGCTGAGAACAGCAGCTGAGAGGAGGCCATGGCAGAAAAAGCTTACTAGTCCAGTTCTGGGCTCCCCAGTACAAGAGATACATGTACATACTGGAGAGAGCCCAGCAAAGGGCCACAGATCTGATTAAGGGACTGGAGCATCTCTCTCATAAGAAAAAGTTGAGATAGCTGGGACTGTTTGGCCTGAAGAAGAGAAGGCTCAGGGGAGATCTTATCAGTGTCTATAAATACCTGAAGGGAGGGTGTAAAGGAGATGAAGCCAGGTTCTTCAGTGGTGCCCAGTGACAGGACCAGAGGCAATGGGCACAAAGTGAAACACAGGAGGCTCTGTCTGAGCACCAGAAAACACTCTTTTACTCTGAGGGTGACCAAGCACTGGCATAGGTTGCCCAGGGAGGTTGTGGAATCTCTATCCTTGGAGATATCAAAAAGCCGTCTGGACATGGTCCTGGGCAACCAGCTGTAGGTAGCCCTGCTTGAGCAAAGGAGTGGGACCAGATGACTTCCAGAGGTCTCTTCCAACCTCAACCATCCTGTGAGTCTGTGATACTGTGACAGGGAACAAAGCCCAGGTGGGCCCTGGCTGCCACCACCTGCCTCACTGCTGGGAGCCTCCCACCCCCTCTCAACCCTTGAGAGGAAGAGGAAAAAAGGAAATGAGCATGCTTCAAATGTGACTCTTGTGGATTTCATCTGAATTCAATTACAATTAGTTTTGTTTTGTTGTTTTGGTTTTGTCACTTGTTATAAGGGAAATATACAGCTTCTGCAAAAACAGTCTTTTCAAGTATCACAGTATATTTTCTCAGGTTATAATTGCATGTAGACATCGAGTAAGAATGGGGGAGGCAGAATATGGAAAAATCACTCAAATTAGCTAACAACAACACCCTGTTGGTCTTAATTGCTTGTTCAAATGAATCCCCATGTTATGTACTCTTGTCACAATTCATATATCTGTCCTTAATATTTTAAAGGATTAAATAAACTTAATCAAAATTATTCCCATATTCTTTACCACCAATTTCTGAGAGACCAAAAGCAGATCAGATGAAAATATTCAGAAAGAGATTGCTTTTCCAAAATTCCCAAATCACTTCGGCAGACAAAATATTTCTTGGACTTTTGGAACAAGAGACTAACACAGATTCAGAATTCATTTCCATAATTTGTGCTACAAGACATATTTCCACTTATTTCCACTAAATTTTATCAAGTGGCTGATCCCATGCACACAATTTGTCTTTCATTTCAGATATTGAATTGCGCTGTTTATTTTCCTTTTCAGAATCTCTCTTTCTAAAAAAAAAATGTATCAAGCAACTTGTTGACCTCAAAATGACAAGAGGTTTAAAGCTGAAGAAAAGTAGTGACAAACATTGATAGCATTAAGCTAAAAGGCTAAAGCTAAAATATTTTACTGTGTTAGGAAGTCTCAAAGGAATATGTGTAAAGTCTCAAAATCAATATGAATCTCACATATTTCAACACTTCAAAAGTTTCTATGCAGCTACTGTATAAAATTCAGTTTCATCTTAGAGACAGTTGATAGTAAGTGTGGACTAAATGTAGTGGCTTGAAAATCATCTGTACCGAGCCAAAAAGTCTATTTATACTATGCTTAATCTCTTCCCAGATTCAGGGGAGTATCAATCCTTATCACAAAAAAAATAATAAAACTGAACTCAAATAATATTTTGGAATTCCACTACTCAATGCAAATATTTTTGTTTTCTATAGTACATTTGTTATAATACAATAAAACAACAAGCTAAAGAAATATTAAAGTTACTAAACAGTTAAAAAATATGTATGTTAGTTTTCCAGGTAAAACATGGAAACATTCTTTGAGATTAAGAGTTAAAATGACAAAAACAAGTTTTCTCCTATAAAGTAATTAAAATGTTATCTTTTCACTTATGACTGTTTAAGGGTTAAAACTGATTGTTGAAATAAACCTTGTTTTCTATGCTGCAGTATTTATTAATTCTTTATTTTATTTATACCCGCTGTTCAACGTAATTTAGACTAAGACATAAGATGTGTGAAGATCTGATCTGTGTCTCAATACCTTAGTAGTTGTATTCAGTTAGCTAGAGAAACCTTTAAATCAAGCAATGTGGTTTAATGTCAAGCCTTTAACATATACCTAGTTTCTTCACTGCCAAGAAACATTTCTGTGTCAGATGAGTTTGCCTGATCTTTTTTTTTTTATCTCAGCAGCAATCAGAGAAAAAGAATCTTTGTCAATCAAACATAATAAGACTGGAAAAAAAGAAGGAATGAGTTGATAAGAAATTAAACTAACAAAAAGGAAACTTTTTGTACTGAGGTAACACAAGCTGAGTTTTAAAAGTGGAATTCAAGATGCGGTAACAACTGAAGCAGTCAGAAGGTGTGGAACCTGTAATAAGGTCATGGAATTCGTGCAAATATGTAAAGAAAGTGACTGGAATGAGTGGACATTAAAATACTTTGTTAAAATGTTTTCCAAATGCAAAAGTGTTGGTTTGGTTTTTTTCTTTTTCTTTTATAGCCCTGATGGAGATCTCATGTCCCTCTTTTCACCTCATCCCCATTTGGAGCAAGGACATTAGGAAGCACTCAGCCATCACCCATCCCTTAATCCAGTGCTCATACTGGTAGAAATAGACCTCCAAATCCTAACTTTTATTTTGTTTCCCTTAAAACTGCTAAGGGGTTCCTTCTTTTGTCTAAGAAGTAGACTTGATAATTAAAGTCTGCTGAGTTGATACCAACAGAGATAGATTTAACAAACATAATTCTAGTGATTATCAGTTTGCCTTGAAGTCCCTAGCATTTGATCTCAGTCTCACAAAATAAACATATCTTTTGCTAACAGCTATTTATGAAACTGAAGCTGCCACACCTAATTCTCTGACAGATACATGATAACAGAATTTCAATGAAAAGCTTTTCATACACTGACATGGCTGAGCTTTGGAGCCATTTGGATCTAAACTCAAATGTTGTGACTAAGAATGGAGGTAATTGATCACAGACATTCAAAAACCCCAGCTTCACCCAGCTGCTCTGCCTCCTGTTTCCTGCATTATTGATTGAATGATATTCTTTCTTCTTTCTGCCAGCTATGGTTTATGTTTAGACTTTAATCACATTTTAACAGTTGTTACATACATACCTTCTGACTCACTATCTTAATTTACTTTCTTTTCGGGAGGAGTATTTAATAAATCTAGTTTCCTATTTTGACATTAATACTGTTTCACAGATCTTATACAGAGTTGTTTTTAAGTACCTGTTATTGTTATAATGATATATCTTTATCTCTCCAGCTTTTTCTTTTAAATTGTCTTTAGAAATTTAGAAAGAGAACTTAGTGATACTCCTCATGATGTATGTTTCCTCTCAGTATAAGGATATTAATGCCTAATCATTGAATTGGTTGGAACTCAGGCTTTTTCTATACTTGTAAACTAAATATGGACAGATCGCAGCCCCAAATACTGTCAAGTGGGTATCTGTATTATTAATTTTTTAGTACCATTTGCAGGACATTTTTGGCGTGGACTACCTAGCAACCTCTCAGGAAGTGCTTGGACATGGACAGTGCTTAAACTAATTGGGCTGTGTGGGTCAGGAACCATATTAACCCACTTTATTGATTGGTATACAGGTTGCTTATAAATCTATGAGGTGTTAGAGAGAGGAAGATTTGCCAGAGAGGTGGTTTTTTGGACCTATTTTCACTTCCTGGTGCAAAGTCTCCAGAGGTCTACTGGGCATCCAAAACAGGAGACTGTGTTTCAAAAACAACTTCATCAGTACCAAGTAGAAGGGAATAAACCCTTTTTCTCATTAGGATTACTGTGAGTTTCCAGATTAAATGCTTCCCAAATCCATAGAACATAGACATTCATGAACACTTTAATTAGTCCTTGCAAAGATGCTGGAAAGAGCTGTGAAATCAGTATTGCAATTTGATACACCATTAATCCTAAATAATATCTCTGATGACAGTCTTATAGAATATTTATAGAAATTCAGTCGTAATTCAGAAGTGGTCCAACAGATAAAAGGATCTGTCTTAAATCCATTTAAAGTCTGTGGAAAATCATACCTAAATCATAGGATTGTATGACAATTCAGGTTGAAACGACTTCAGGAGGTTATTTAGTCCCAAATTCTGCTCAGAGTAAGGTCAGCTTGAAGTCATACCAGGTTACTTTGGTAACTTAAATGAAAATTATGTTGGACTTGTTTTTCAGTTTGGTACCCCTCCTTTTCCAGAAACCTTTCAAGTGAGATTGAAGCAAGAAAATAATTTTCCATTTTCTCATAGCATTATTAGTGCTTTTTAAAAATAAGTCATTCTGAATACTTTAACTTGATATTGCTACTATTTTAACCTAAAGTAAAAGCAAAATAGTATCTGTAATACAAAAACATATTTGACCTGCAAGGTGCATTTCTCCATAACGCTGGGTTTTCTAAAAACAGTTTAATTTATTTCTCATCAGTCTCAGTCATTTACTAAAGAGTGTTAGAAGTAATACACAATATTCTTGTGAATACTTATTTTAAGGATCAGTTTTCTATCAGCTAGTTGCTTGTTTATACATTACCTGAGGTATGCTTTTATGGTCACTTGAAAAAAAGTTTTAAGTAAGGACATTGACAAGAAAAAAGATCTAGAGGAGGAGAAAATCTCCACCTGCTGGGGTACTTGGTGCTCGTACTTCAATAAGTGAGGGACAGGGAACAATGTACAGTGCAAGACTAATTGTGAATATCCCCTCAGCTACATGAAATACTGCCAGAATCCTCTGAGAGACATGTGAATCCATCCTCTAAATGTAATGTGTGTTGCTGTCAAGGACAGCTGGAGATGATATATTATATGCAAATACGTATTTGTAGTTGTAATGCAAAAAAAAAAAAAAAAAAAACAAAAAAAAACCCACACACATCAAGAAACTGATTCATAGAGGAACTTTTGATGGTACATGAAAAGTTCTAGCTTTGTTAATATTATCTCATGGTATTGTTATTTTAGTTATGTGAAGCATAAAGTATGGTTTATATACACTTTTTGGATTCTTGCATTTCTATTTGCATTGACCACAAGATAGTAATGAATTATATGAATAGTAATTTGATAGCAGATAAGATGCTACCTTCATATCTTCAGGTACAGTAAAAATTTTCTTGCCATGGGTGATATTGTCATAGAAATGAATTACTATTACAAAAAAAAAAAAAAAAGAAAAGGAAATTCTTTTAAAGTGAGTTTATTCAAAGCAGAAAAAGATTTCCCAAAGAGGAAGATTCACTGTAGAAGAGTTGTGTCCCAGATCATATCACAGTGAGGCATACACACTCATCATTACAGTACATGCATCCGACCCTTTTACAGAACTACAGATACGAATGGATTAAAGTGAAATGTATCATTTCAAAACAAATATTTTATTAATTTGTTAATCTGGTCTGCTCTATAGGTGACAAAGAATAACATGAGTTTCTGAGTCAAAGCCTTTTATTTAATCTACCAATAGATAATAAATGGTGTCCCATTTTAGAGAAATCATGTGGACTTGTCAATCCTTTGTGTAAAAATCTTAGTCCTGTTCTGGGTAGATTCAGGCAATATCTAATATAGCTACAAAGTCAAACCAGGACACTGGGATTTTCAGCCCCGTGCTTAGAATCAGCTGCACTCTGTGATGGGTTCTCTGGCTGGAAGATACTCAAAAAAGCTGTGTAGAAGCAAAAACCAAAGACAAAATTCATTTTGGAGTAAACCCTTGATGCTAACATTTAGGAAAAGTTTTTTCAAACCCTTGAAAAAAAAATTTAGGGAAAGATGTTCCTTTAATCTTCCACTGGCCTTAGCCAAAAACAAAGGTTCTTGTGCAGACTGGAAGTAAAAGCAGTTTAACACAAAACATCATTTATACATTTTTTGAGCTTTCTGTGGGCAGTAGAAGCCTATTCAGCAGTCTTGATATATCACAGATGCTGTATATTCAGCAAATGAAGAAGATAAGATTCAGGAACAACAAAATAATAAATCTTTGATATTATTTCAATCCCAAAGGATCATGAGGATCTTGACAGAACTTACAAACATTATTTAAATCTATTAATATCCTTTAATGCAGTAGTATACAATTCAATACTCAATAATATTTAATTAAATTGTTAGTGTCATAGGAAGGAAAACAGTGCTAAAGTACTGGTTTTACAGCTTGGTAAACTGAGGCAAAAAAAGTTTAAGAGATTTGCCCCAAATCACACAACAATAAATTACTAACAGGGGTAAAAAATAAAGTAATTTCTTTGGGATATACACAGCTGTATTATTCAGAGAACTTTCCTTCACTTACACTTAAGGTAGCTTCCCGTGATATCTTGTGAATGATGAAGGTACAGTTATGCTGAGGACTTACAAATGCCTTAATGTATCTTAATGATTCTTATGTCCTAGAGTCCAGGTCCTACAAAACAGTCAGTACCTCATAAAAGATTTCTGCTTGCTAGAGCCCATACATCTATCCTTCTACAAATGTCAGAATAATTATACATAGCAATGTATTTATGTAGACTATGGGAGAAATGAGCATGGCCCTGTAGGATCTCTTAAGGAATTAATTCTGGAGCCTTAGACTCCTGAAAATTACCTCTACTTGGACTTCAGGCCTAGCTGTGTGTAAGGGTCTTCTTTTCATTTTTTAGATTCTGGGATTCCCATTCACTAAGGCTTCTGATGGGACTTGTCCTGAAACTTAGTTAAAGCTGCCTGAGCTGTGAGATGTCCCAGTTGTAGCTTCCCGGCTACGTATTTTGTGCAATTCATCACAGATACAGTAGAACACAGCAGAGAATAAACATTCCTGAGTTTATTGTAAAAACAAACCAAACAAAAAAAAAAAAAACTGTGTGGCTCCCCTGCTGGCTAAGGCACAGGAGATCTTAGGAGATTGTCTCCTTTTCCTGCTACAGAATTCACACCAGATGCTGTGCACTCAGCTGTGGGCACATTCAAAGTATGGATGAGGACTTTATTTTTCTCTGTGATACAAATGACATAAGAGGTACACAGAAAACTTACCTAGAAATAAGAGAGTTGTCTTGCAACTGACCTTGTATGAACTTCTGCAGTAAAAACCAAGGTCAAGGCAGCATGGACAATGTGGTTCGGACTTGAGAGTACGGGAAGACATGAGAGGAGCACTGTGAACTGACTTTAATCAGTATGGTTCTGGTCATCATCCAGTGTGCAGGGAAAAGACTTGAATGCAATCCCTGATTTTCCTGCCAAGGAAGCCAGCTGGCTCACTCAAAAGTAGAATCTGAATGTCAGCTGACGTATCAGAATATGGGTGACTGGGGCTTGGGTCTGAAGGAAAACTGGAACCCACATTAGTGTAAACATGTAGCAGCTGTGCAATCAGCTGTAGCAGGTTAAATTCACCATAAAATTCACAATTGTGTAAGTTTCTGCAGTTGAATAATTTTGATTGTGAATTTCTTCTCCTTCCTTTCCATACTGAAAGAAGAAAAGATCTGAAGATTACCTGAAAATGAAAACTCCCAAAGCCATTGCCTAAACTGAAAGATAAGCCTCACTGGGTAGAAAATGCAAATAATTTGGCTATGACTAGAGCTTTCAAAAAAAATTGCAGAGTTTTTCTTTGAAAAGAAAAAAGCTAAAAGAACAATATTGATATAAAATTAGTGAGACTGAGCTCCTGAAAAAACAGTGGTGTTCAAAATACTGTTGGAATAAATGTTTAACTGTAATCAATGAGAGAAAAACGGCTTATGTTTCTACAGTTTGGAGCAGGCTCTAACTAATTGAGTAGATTAGAAATTATGTCATTTTGCTTTAGAAACTAGGCAGAAATTTGGGGATAGTGTGTAAAAACAGACTCCTCTCTTTGGCTACTTAACCTAAAACCTAGTTAAAAACAATCATTCCTGAAGCATTTCAAACCCATGCACAAACATTCATAAATTGCAGACAGAGTGAAAATAACACAGAACAGCTTTCTTGTGCTCTAAGGTTCAACAGGATTTTTGGGAAGTTGACAGGGAATTAACCTATCAGAGACCAAAAGAATATTGATAGGACCTCATCAGAAAAAGATTTTCCTGTCCTCTCTCTCCTCACAAGCACTGTTACATAGCAACTTTCATCCCTAGGAGTACCATTTTCCTCAGAACTTAGGTCTTACATTCACAAGTTTCACCAGCCTTAAAGGTGGGAAATGAGTTGATGTGTTGTATGGGAAACCTTATTCATAGCTTAATATACTATTTGTTTTAAAAAATGGACTAGACAATGTAATGAAAACTGCATTACTGAGACCAATCATCTCTTGGCAGGGGTATGGCATGGAGATATTGCAGTAGTACTGAATGACTATTTTACATAGCTGAAATTTTGCAAATGTGAAGAATGAATTTATAAAAAGAAATGCTGGGGGAAAACACACATACTACTTTAATATAAATTAATATTGTTGACAGCTCACTTGGAATCGTTAACAAAGAGTTTTCCCAATGAATGTGGTGTACTCTAGGAAGACATCAGTTCAGATGGGAAAGAAAGAAATACAAAAGGATTGCAATGGGATGCTCTAGCAAGGCAATTCCATAAACTTTGTGAGCTGCAAGCCAAATCAGATGAATTAACATCATCCAGTACTAGTAGCTCTTAGCGCCTAGCTCTAAATTTGTCATTGGTGAAATAAACTGTTTGAATCCTGATCTTCCTCCTCTGTGTTTTCTTTTTTCTTTCTGATACTAATGCTTAATCCTCCACCTCTAATAAAAGGATCTCTCTACAAACAAAGCACAAGCTCTGACTAAGCCTAGTATTACTGCCACTGACAGTGGCTCATCTCCAAAATTGGATCCAGAGAAGAAAAGAGTAATATCAGTCTTTAAAACTCAAAGGAATATGATTGTATTACAGCAGAGAAGGGTAAGTGCTTGATTGACTATTCTCTGACATCATTACCAGCTGTTGCAAAGAAGAGCGTTGTCTATGCTCTAGGCCCTGACACAGGGCCTAGGATGTTGGTTTCTGGTCATAATCCTGCCCTGAGGTGATCAAAATGCTTTTAAAAACTGTTTTCCACTATTTTTTCCTGCTATGCTTTTTACCTTATCACTTCTTTGTTGAGCAGGATATAGTGATCTCATTGCAATAGGAAAAAATATGTTAATAATATATAACCAAATTAGTGAGTTGCTAGTTTAGCAACTTAGGGCAAAAAAAAATTAAAAAATCAACTCTCCTAGGTTAGTATTATCCTCATGTTCTCATATACAAAACTCAACAGTATTTCTAATGAAAATGAAATTCATATGATGTTTGCTAGTGTTAACACGACTGTAATACACTTTATTTTGTTCTCTCATACTTCAGCTGCTAGATTTTTAAACCTGCATCAAAGCTAACAGTAAGATCTTGTAAAATACCTAGGGAGGCTCTTTCTGTTCCAAGATTATAGGATTTCCCTAATCTTTATAAGAAATATCTGGTGCTGGCTGCATTTGTAAATGATACACTGTGTTAGATAGTATTTAATTCTTAATAAATATGGCAATTACTGTGTGTTTCTTCCCTGCAGAGCGACTAGGGCTGCTCAGGTAAGTAGCAATTCACTGTTGAAGCCATGGCACCTTATAAAATAATTTAACACTGTTGAAAAATAGTACCATCCATCACTAAATGGATTAATAGTAGCTGTTTCCAAGTTTCCTTTTCATCCACGGTATTAGAAAATAGTACCTTTAGACATTCTTATTTTCATCTGCTAGGAGAAGTGTGTTTACTGCCAGCTGACATTACAGTAGCTATTGTACATTTGCCAAACTCAACCTTCATCTCTTCTTCAGTGGCTATTCCAGAATGTTGTCATATATCTCACAGTTAAAGGAAGAAGATCTAATCCATGACACTGAGAATTAATGTGAAGCACGTGTGCGAAAGTTCAGTACAAGTACGTTACCCATAAAGAACAACAGGAGAAAGTATTTTAGAAGTAGTTGGTGTGTCAATCTATAATAACTGAAGAGCCAGAAGGAGCAGTAGCACTGGGAATCTCAGATTCTTGCAAATGCTTCCAAATGTCATCTGCAGAGGTTGATGATGGACAATAACAACTCCCGCCTTTTAGCACAGGGTTCAGTAGACTTTTTGAGTTCACTGGCATGATGCAGTTGCATTAATGTATGTACATTACACCTTTAGTATGACACTCCAGCACTATACAACTTGCTTCCACTTACATTGCTTCCAAAGCACCATAATTTAAAAGGATGTAGCTTCTGGACACAGATAGTGTACTGTTTAAAAGTGTAGGTTCTGTTTCTGTCACTGGAATATAGCATGTTAAAGGACATGTTACTCCTTCTCTGCAACTGCACTTCCCATCTTAAAATATACAGAAAGACAATGGCTTCCTCTGTAAACAAGCAAACAACGGCAAAGTGTAATGTAAGTATTGGCTTATTTTGAGAAAGTGTCTAGAATTGTGTCCACAACATAAGAACATCCAAAACAAATAAAAACCCTGCTCTAATAGGGAGCTGTGAGGATTGCATGGTCTGGTTCAAAGACTTTGACCTTTTTCTTGTTGTAGCTGTAAAGTCCAAGAAGATATTTTGCCTCCAAAATCCCTACAGTCTCACTGCCTGCCATTAGCTAGAGAACAACGTTCTTTGTCCCTAGAGAAGACCCTGCCTGCAGTGTTATATATTGCATAGCACAGAGCACGTTGTTGGCAATGAATGATTATAATAAAGGCATTTGACTTCTGAATGTGGCAGCTAAATGTGTAAAAGACTGACTCTACTGGGAAAAGAAGAATAGGCAATTTCCAAAATGTTCTGCTCCTGATGCGTGTTAAGCTGCCTGGCTGTATAGGTTGAGTGGTCTGCGGCACCCACACAGCCTTGTGCCAGAAGGCACTGATGAATCAAAGTTTGGGAGCAAGCTTCAGGGGAAAAGAATGAAATGTTTTCAGAAGTATTCCAGATGACTATGGATCTACATGACAAGTCCTTTTGAAAGTCACACCAGTCAGCAGAAAATCCCCCACAAACCTCTTACTGCTGGAGATATAGATACATGTACATGTATACATATTCACACTCTAAGCATTGTTGCTCATTTTCTTCGCATCGAGAAACACATTTTTCTTAGTGTTATGCATATAAATGGATTGAGACATAGCTATGTTAGAGATGAAGTTTTGATTTGAAAACTGACAGCTGTGCTCTTCTGGGACAACACAAATTCTGGAGTGAAGAGAAAAGATCATGAAGTTAAGGACAAAAAAAGGAAACACTTATGAAAAAAAACTACCAAAAATGGAGGACAGATTGCAGTCTGATTCACTTTACATTGTCAGGGTTTAACCTCAGCCAGCAACTAAGCACCACACAGCTTCTTGCCCACTCCCCCTCGGTGGATGAGGGAGAGAATCAGAAGAGTAAAAGTGAGGAAACTTGTGGGTTGAGACAAAGTCAGTTTAATAGGTAAAACAAAAGCTAAGTGCACAAGCAAAGCAAAACAAGGAATTCAATCACTACTTCCCATTAGCAGGTGTTCAGCCATCTCCAGGAAAGCAGGGCTCCGTCATGCATAACGGTTACTTGGGAAGACAAATGCCATAACTCTGAACGTCCCCCCCTTCCTTCTTCTTCCCCGGCTTTATATGCTGAGCGTGACGTCATATGGTATGGAATATCCCTTTGGCCAGTTTGGGTCAGCTGTCCTGGCTGTGCCCCCTCCCAACTCCTTGTGCACCCCCAGCCCACTCGCTGGTGGGGTGCGGTGAGAAGGAGAAAAGGCCTTGGCTCTGTGTAAGCACTGCTCAGCAGTAACGGGAACATCCCTGTATTATCAACATTGTTTTCAGCACAAATCCAAAACATAGTCCCATACAAGCTACTATGGAAAAAAATTAACTCTATGCCAGTCAAAACCAGCACAATATCCCCCTTTCTAAGGAAATTCTAGCCATAGGCAGAACAGTGTTTGTAACTAATACCTCACCTTTCCTCTTAGAGTTACCTGCAAGACAAATTTTCAAGTGACGTCTAAAAAATAAACAATGAAAAAAAAAAGGTAATTAGAGGTGAAATCGTTGACACTGAAACATCTAAAAGCTGGTCTCTGAGTGTAAGTTAGTGTGTCTTGATTTCCTTGATAATTTGTAGGGAGAATTAGATAATGAGAATGACTCGTCTGTGTAGCTAGTTATTTTTTGAATTGTTAATAGAGTCTGAGGGACCAACTAAGACTTACCCATCTCAGTTGGGGCAGCCAGACTAGGCAAGATGAATCCCACCAGGCATCTTTAAATTCATGTGAAGAACAAGACCTCAATAACTGAGGTCGACAAAAAAGCAGAAAGCTATGAAAAACATGAATGAGAGACAAAGCTGAAGGCATAAACCTGAAATGAGAGAAATAGTAGGAGAAGCAAACAAACAAGAAATCAGTGAATTTAAAGAAAGTTATCTGGAACATGGCAAATTTAGCCTAAATGTGTTTTTAGTTAAATTTCTCACTGTTGAGGTAAGGCTTATAGCAGTTTCTCTCTGTGGTATTGGAGTTTTTTACATTTGAGATATGATTTGTTATGTGTTAACCCAATTCTTGTGTCAGGTGCAAAATGAGATGAAGTTTTGCTTTTTTCTGTGTGTAAACTGCCCTACTTTTTCTGAGATTGGCAGAGCTATTCCAACTTAATTCTGCTGAGGATCTCTCTACAGCCCTAAAATAGGAGGAAGGACCGCAGGTGGAAAAAACAAATGTGTGTAAGGAAAAAAAAAGACAACATTCAAATGCAAGAGTAAGCATAACAAAAATCTATTCATAACCAAACCACCATAGGAAAGGGATGTTAGTGATGTATTTTAAAGAAATTATCCTATCAACACAAAAGGGAATCAGTTAAGAGATATGGAAAGACAACCATTTACATGGAAATTTAAATTTTATTTTTATTTTACACGTTGTTATATTTTCATGGAAGGACTACTTTTCAAAGGTTAAATCAAAATTGAAAAATTCTTACCGACTCTGAAGAAACTGCACGTGGTACAGTGATGCACATGAAGGTGCACAATGGAAAGCAGAACAGTGCTTGGGAGAAAACTGGACTAGCCCAGAAAGCTGTCTACCTTTGTTGGAGGAGTAGAAGCAAGAGCATTTAGCAGGCACACATTTGTGACTGTTTATGTAAATGTTTAAAAGTGAAGCATAATCCAAGAGTGGATATGCCCTACTAAATCCCTTATTAACTCTCCCAGGTATAGCAACCTTAATGTTTCATGTGAGCAGATACCTCTTTAGATTCATGCAGAGAAACAGGCTCTCCTGTGTCCCATCATCTATCATAATCCATGTCTATCTGATGATAAATTGCTCTCACCAAAAGGGCCTCTATTGTTGATTAAACGTGTGATGTGCATATTTCAGCAGTTTGTAGTACTTAAAGGCTGAATTTTTGTATGTTTTCTGCTTTCTCCTCTCTCTGTCTTTAGACATACTGAACATTGAAGTGATATTTTTTACCTTAATTTTGAATCCTCAAAGATACTGTGCCAGCTTCTCTAGTCAGTTACATTATAGTATCAAATTGAGGTTGCTGCAACAGTGACACCGAGGACAGAAAACTTGTAAAGAGTAGAAAGCTATCTTTCAAAAGTCAAAAGGTCCCATGATTTATAGCAGTGTAAGATATGCCTTTATGGAAACTAACTTTGCTTTTCAGGTGCATTTTTCTAACAAGATGAGGCTAAAAAGCATAAAGGTGAAATTGAGTTAAAAATGAATTCTTTATGCAAATGCCACATTTTACTTTCAAATTCCTAAGTACAATTATCCATCATGTTCCAGAAAAATGGTGATAACTAAAAAAAGCAGATAATGGATAAGTACTGTAGCAGACCAATTATAGTGAATGCTAAAAATTACTTCTTTACAAACTCATTCTCAGCCCCTTCTGTTCTTTTGATTTATGTGTCATATGACTTTTTAATCTCTGGATTTTATCCTTTTTTGAGATACCCCACTAAGCAGCTTACATTTAAGGGAGAGTGGGAAATAGAATTGGCTTTATTTCTCTACAAGGCAGATTGTATCTTCCCCAAAGACTTTTTTATGGTAGTTCTTTGCAAAAGATATTGCTTGTGCTCTGTGGATACCTGCAGTGTTTGTCCAAATTAGTCTTGATGTTATACAAGAAGTTTCTCATTAAAGGTATAGGCAATAACTGTTTGCTTTTTCCTCCAAAGATTATACCAGTAACACAGCATACCAAAACTATCTAGCAAAATTGTGATGTTTCTGTGAAAAAAGAAGATAGATGAAGGAAAGATTTTGGCTGAAGGGATGAATAGTAGTGCTCAAAACTTCATGGAACAAACAAATACCTTAACCTATTTTAGCACAGAACTTACAGAACCATATCAGGTTATCACTGTGTACCAAGATCCAACGCTGAGGCCAAAAGGCTGTGCTACAATCAAGTTTAGAAGAGCTGACCATACAAAACACAGCTCCATGTATTTTTGCAAGTATCTCTTTCCACAGTGTTTGTAAGAACATCTTACAAAGTTCTAAAGAATTTTTCTTTTTTATATATATTCATTTTTTTAAAAAATTAGAATTAGCACTTACTGCATAGACATTTCATCTGATTCCTGTTAAAAAGCAAGAAAAAACATTCCAAGTCAATTAACAGGAGGTGGATTATGTCATGTGCATTTTGTCAAGTTATCATCTCATAGAACCTAAGAGATAATGGGGAAAAGCGTTTTAATTCAGATACTTTATTTAGCATTAGTAAGGAAATCCTTGCATGTCTGTGCTTTATGACTACCTGTAACACTTCCTAAGGGTATAACATTAAAAAAAGGTTGCAGAAAAGAAGGCAAGCTTCACATTAAGGCTCTCTGGGTCTTTCATCAACACCTTGCAATTGTAGACAGATACTAAATTCTCAAGATTTCGTTCCTACAACACTTTCTGCCTGCTACATCAGCACTTATTACTGAAGCAGTCATAACAACTTGTTTAATGAATTCATGAAACCACCAGATCTATTACATAAGGATTCACCAAAAGCAAAGAGGTTTCAGATGGAAACAAAATTAAAAAGCAATCATTGTTTTCTGTGACAATGTCTGTTTTCTCTGTGGTCATCAGCAATGGCTGCTATATGGGAGCTCTACATAATAAAAAAAAAAAAAAAAGAAAAAGCAAAAAAAACCCCTACCAACCCCCCAACTATAATTAGAACAAGGATTATTTTATTGAGCAGATAATTTTTTAATGGCCTTTTCATTCATGAATGGAGTTATAACCCAAAAATATCAAAACATTTCCATTAAGAAAAGTAAAAACATTAAATTTTAGTGATTTTAGTTATGGTGAGACCTGAAAGAACTGCAGTTTGCACCAGTCAAAAGTTAAGATTAATATTTGCTAGCAAATCTGAACTCTTAAAAAAAAAAAACAAACCAAACCAAAGCAAAAAAAAACAACCTTCTCACTACGTCTTGACAAAGTGGGTTTAATTTGTGACTAAATGGTGATGAAGAACACTGGTTCATTAACATTCTAGTGGGAACTTTCTAATTATCCACAGGAGAGAATATTAACTAGGTCAAATCCAAATCACACAAGTTGCATGATATCACTACAGCATTCAACCTCTCCATCATAATACCTTCTGTCCAGTTCTTGGAATGATTCTGTTCTTTCCCTTTGCCACTTCTCATGAAATATCATGCAGGTACAGGCAGCATCTGATTTTTTAAAAAAATAGTGCAATTTCTGCTATAGTCTTTGTAGTGTTTTTAAATGGAAAATTTTAAATCCAGAGAAGAAACAAAAACAATCCAGGACAGGAAAGTTGTAGCTAGTTGTAGAGAGAAAACATACCACATTGTCATTTGGTGCAATATTCTGCATACACAGTGCGGTACTTATTCATATTTCCAGTGTTGAAAAGATTTATCCTGACTGCTAAAGCTCCTCCTTCATGTTACACAGGAGGTCATTATATACTGAAAAAATGCAGTGCAAAGAAACCCATTTGCTTTGTGGCTAAAATATTTTTAATACTGTACAACTGTGCCATGAGAGCAGGTATATCAGTAATTATATTATAGCTAGTTTTTTTACCTTCTTAGGCATTACTTTGATCAGTTGTAACTGTTATTTTGTATTTAAATAGTTTAGGGAAAACAACAACAAAAAACTTCTACAACTATATTTTAACATTGCAGAGAAGTCTGTATTACATTATCTGAAAACTGGTTTTCAATACAGATACTTGGTATTTCTTATTCTTCTTGCTTTCTCTCCATTTTATTTCTGAAAGTATGCAAGTAGTGAGAAAGAAAGAAGGAAAACTTAAAATCAATAAACCCGAAATGAATACATGACTCTCTTGTTTTTCTGTTTCTTAGTGAGATAAGATTTCAGAATTAAGAACACTTATATCACTTAGTTGTTTAATTAAATGTCTTCTACCAGCTCTGACACTTATATAGTCTTGTATCCTACTTTCCAGAAATAGAAATAGGACAGGTCCTTTGGTCAAAAAGCTCAAAATCAGCCAAATATCAAATGTGCAGCAGCTGTTCTGCCTGCACTAGATTCCACTAACTAGGAAGACTTAAGTATTAGACTGCAATGATGTTGGGGGGAGTCAGAAATAATCACTGCCATTTGACTTGGTTAGAGATTCCATTAAAATTCTCTCACTGGGAATCACACCTACCTACCACACACAACGCCAAGGTTTTGAGACCTACACCTGAGTCAATCCAAACATGCATGAAGAGTGGCTCTGTGAAGCCATAGCAGCTCTGCTGAGTCAAAAGGACTCCCTGGAAGAGCCACTAGGGCTCTATTAAACAAGAAGCTAACACAGGAAGAGATGTGATGAAAATGTAGGTGAATTAATTTTTTTCCCCTTTTTTTAGTTTTGCTTTTTCCCCCTGACATTTGGTTTCAGAAGGTTTTCAAGTAGTACCATCTTTTCTATACAATATTCAAGAAGTATGAAGGAAAGGAGGGACAAAACACCAAAGAAGTAGCTTTTGACCTTTTCCCAGCATTTTAATGCTGCTGCAAATAAAAAAGGTGAACTCATTCCAGACAGAAAGAAAACTGCTTCATCTCTCATACAAAAGCAGTATTGTTTTTCAATGAATCAGCTGGAAACTAAACTGAAATTATTCTTTTTTCAGATAAATAACAGAAGCCCTCTAGTAAAGAGGTATGGTGGGGAGATGGATCATCTTTGTCAATCACTGTCTGAATAGTGGCCATTGAGTAAAACTATCTTGGTTGCTAATGGTTGATAAGTCAATTCCATGATCCTCACTGAAGACAAATAGAAAAAGAGATAAGTCGCTTCTGACCCCACCCCTTTTATCTAAACTCATGACAAGAAAGCTGAGTTTTAAAGGTGATGTAAATTTTAAAGGTCTGCTTGTTTGTCCTCCTGTGGGATGCAGTAAAAAAGGAGGGGAAGAGAGAAAAACATGCAAAAATCTAAACAAAGGGAGCTGCCTTTCTCAAATTGTAGTTGAAGTGGTGTTGTGTCTTTGAGCATTGATTGGCATTAATCTGTACAAGTGTTTTTATTCTATGTTAAACTATCATCCCGTTTGCAATGTGGATTATGCTCTGTTACTATCAGAAAGTCTTGGAATTGCCCCTGTGTAATACTATGAAAGACTCCTACACACTTTCACTTGGCCTGTCCCGCCTGAAGTGAGGAAACTGTTCATAACACTGGGATTTATGGAGAGTTTTCAAGTTGTTTATATGGCATCAGTTCTGTTTTTTCTTCTTTTTTTGTAAGTCAGGTTGGTCTAGACTAATACTAATTTACAATCTGAGTCTGAAAACAGAGGTTTATTTTCTTAAATAATCTGAACTCTCTTTCCAGTTGAACAGTGGTGCTCAACCTGAAACCCCAATGTCTTTTTCTACAAACAGCTACAAACATTTATAGAAACTAACTTTTCAAAGTAATATAGAAACATACAGTACTTAGCCTTTATATTATGGGATACATACTTCACACAATGGAGCATGATAGAGAGCTCCCCTGCAAGATGCTTACCAATTCAGATCATCCACCCAGTGCTACACAGAGACTAGTCATCTGGATCCTTCCAGCCAAACAGCAGCCTTACCCCACCACTGTGCCTGAGCTAGAGCTGTCTGCCCTTCAGGGCTGATGGGGAAGGCCCCCACCCACTTTCCCTTCTTAGGGGTATAATCTGCTGCCTAAGTAGGACAAGCATTAATATGCTGCTCTGAGAGCTGATAAGAAAGTCTTCTCAATTAGCACTTATCACTGCTTTAGATGGCAACGCAGGGGGGAGGGAAAGATTATACGTTTTGGAGGCCACAACTCATGGTTTTGAGGATAACAGTGCTAAACATGTAACAAAAAGTTAGCTATGAGTAAAAGCCCAGCAAAAATGCGTGGTTGTGTTCACTGCTATATAACACTTTGAATATTTATTAGTAAGTTTAAACAGGCCTAAAACTTGCATGGCTATATAATCTTAATTCTTTATAACAAATAGAAACAGTTACTACAGACAGTTAGACTTTAAGGTGCTCAGGTACTCCTATAGCACACAGCCCTGACATCAAATGGGCATTTATCAAACTGCAGCCTCACTCTATAGCAGATTCTTAATTATCATGTTAAATTTTTGCTTCTTTCAACTAGGTTCAACCTGTGTTTATGTTACAAGGAGAGTGCTGTGTCCCTGCGGGCACCCCCAGCCCTGCCTGTCCCTGCCGAGCCCCCCCCGGTGCTCCCCGCACCGTGACCAGGGCCCAGGACCCGCCACCAGCCCCCCGGGGCCGTCAGCCCCTGCCCCAGCGACGCCGCAGCGGGGCCGGGCTCCGGCTCCCCACAGCCCTGCCCTGCCCGGCCATGGGCCCCGCCGAGCCGGGCCCACCCGCGGGCCCACGTCCCGGCCCGTCCCCGTCCCCGTCCCCGTCCCCAGGGAGGTGCCCGGTGCCGGGGCTGGGGCTGCCCCGGTGCCCCCCGGCTGCCCTGCGCCCGGCCAGGCTGGGACGGGCCCCGGCTGCCAGGCCCTGCCCTGGCCCGCCATGGGGAGCTCCTGTCACTCCTGGCCCCAAGGGAACCACCAGCCCCAGGGGGCCCTGGCAGTGAGGCGTGGTTATTCTGGGCATGTCCAATACAGGAGAGAAATCAACAGAAACTAATAGGACACTTCAGGTCTCCTTCATGTATGATCCAAAGAGGAAGACAGATAGTTTTCTTACATTTGTAAGTAATCTTCCCAACTGATTAGATGGGGAAATTTTCTCAATATTTTTAAAAAGAACTGTAACCTCCAGAAAATCCTCCATCCCTCCAGAGAACCACACGCCAAAGAAAAGAACAAATGTAGGCCTCCTTAGTTTTTAATTCTGTCCCAAGAAGATCCCAGAAATTTACTCTTTGATTTTAGCTGACATCTTTTTCTGCGATCAGTCCTTTGTTTTTATTTAAGTACACAGATGGTTTGGATCATGCAATTTTTTTACAGAATCCGGTGGGACTCTGTACTGGAGAAAGGATGTACAGCATCTATCACATTGAAAGACCAGGACTTCATATATAAACCAAGCCTCCCACCCTGAAACAACCAAAAAATCAATAGCCAATGAAAGAGTTGATAGTAGACGACTTTTCCAGTTCAGTCTTTTTTTTGCTTTTAACATCATAAATTGTTCATTCTTTGAAACAGAGGAATCTGAATGCGTTGCTTCATAGACACAGTGAGTACTACACATACAGGAAGTCCCTTAATATTTCTAGCATTCCTAATGAGCAGAATCTTCTGCATTAACCTTTCCCCATCATTGGCTTGAAAAGCTATCTAAACTAGGCCAAGGCAAGAAGTATAGAACTTGGCAGTCTTCAAATCTCTGGTGAACTATTTCAGGGAGTGCTAATTACAAAGCAATAGTGAGAGCAGGAGCTGCTTATCACTGCTGAAGCACAAGTCAGCATTTGTAAATGGTTCACTCTGACAGCTGTCTGCTATCTACACTCCAAAGATCTCCCTTTTAATGTGCTAAAGCCTATCCAATAGGAAATCTCTTTCCCTTTCCCCACATTAACTGTTAAATGCATGCAGTCCTCTTTGCTTTGTCTGCACAGCTAGTTAAAATAGCAGTCTATAAACTTATCATAGTTACATGCATACTTAACTATTTCACCAACATGCACAGGAAATACAAAACCAGATGTTCCTACAGGCACCTAGGAATAGTCTACCCCTACAGCATCATTAACCATATCATTGGACTGGTTCATATTTCTCTTTCATTTCTTTCTGTGTCCAGATTTTTATGTCTCTCACATATATTGTTGATTCATGTTAAAAGACAAATATAAAAATCTTTATTTTATAATTTTTTTTCTCCCAAGAAGGAAAAGTTCTTTAAATTTTTAAAGCTAGCTGAAAAAGTTAGCAGTGGAGTCAAAGTTGAATCAAGCTTACTTAAAAGGACAACTAATTACTGAAGATTTTACAGTTAATGGCGATAACATGAAAAGCATTGTTCTAGAGGAGTTGCAAGAGGAAAAGACATGCTAATCTTTAAGCAGTATCACTTAATGACTAAGTGGTGTTTGATATTCATTAAATGGGGAGGTAGCTCATAATCTTTAACTGATGAATGATTAAACTAACAGTGAAGTGTTAGATTAAATTTGCGATGATTGGGAAAACTTTTAACCAGAGGCAAGCCAAATCACTAGAAAGTAAATTGAATGATCTCAGGGGAAAATAAATTGCTTTAATGGTCATTATATAAGGGATTTCATTAATCTTTTTGTTCTTGGTTTTGTTTTGAATACACACCTTATTTTTTCTGACAAAGTCTAATATACTAAATAAGAGATCATCCTGCTACCTGTAAAATATTATGAAAAGGAAGCAGGAATTTCAAGTTTATTCCATTATTGCTTTTGTTGCTACTAGACAGAAATGAACAATCTCTGTCATCCTGAGAATCATTGGTCACTGTAGATACAAAGACAAACTTTGTGTGTTTCCTTTATAGATGTCCCAAGCTACCTGGCAAACATAAGGAGTTCTTTATAAGAAGGAATGACTGCAGAGTTTTGATTGTCATGGTTATTACATTCTCAGTACAACTTTCTCCTGGGAAATGGAAGAGGTCCTTGGTTGTATCTGCCAAACTTCAATATATGTTTATGGCATGCAGCACAACATAATTCATAATGTTAAAGAAGAAAAAACAGAGGAGAAGGGGAGATAGTGTGCAAGATGACAGAATGAAAAAGAAGTTTGAAGGTATACATCCTTCAAAAGTGGGAAGAGAAAGGAACTAAAAATAAAATCGTGATTTCAGAAATTCCTGATGTTGACCTAACTCTATTTCCATCAAATGCTTTGTTGGCAGTCTCAATGGGAAAAGAAGTAAACCAGTACTGAGCACGTATAGAGTGGCACAAAGAAAACAGTCAACAGGGGACAATTGTTCTCTGTCTTTTCTAATCAAAGATCCATAAATATCAAATTAAACCATTTTATTTCAGGTTTAAAACAAGAAAAAGTATGATTTCTTCACACAATAAATAATTAAGTTGTATTTTTACTACAGGATGTTGTGGAAGCAAAATTTTTATGACTGGACAAACTCACAGCAGAAAATCCATCAGGACTATTAAACACAAAACCAATACCTCTCACTTCAAGAACTCACTCTCACCCCTGTTACAAATTGCTGAAGGCTGGCAGAATATCTCAGTAAAATATTATTGCCTGATTGCCCCCATCTTATATGACTCACTACACTATTCTCCCAGTATTTAGTATGGCCATTGTTGGAGACAGGAATTTCAGACTGATTTATGCAACTGTCATCTGTTTCTGAAAATAAATAAATATGTGTACCTGAAGTTGATGCCTTTCTCAGATGACAAAGTGTTTCATTAAAAGTGATTGGACATTTAGGAAGGAATGTATCTTAGAAATTTACTTTGTTGTTTTAGTGTGTTTGGGCAACTCAAACCACTTAATCATTGTAACTCAAATTACTTCCAATCATACTCTCACAGATCGCAAACTGAGAATCAAAGGCAATTTGGGTTCTCACAGTCAGAAATATGAAGGAACTGCTACTTTATGTGCCCATAATATTACAAGCTGCTTGAAGAATTAGGAAAAAAGAAAAAGAAACGTGACCTTATTCCATTCACTTCAAGATAATCTATTCTGGGATGCAATAGGTTTCTCTGGCCTGGAAAACTGAACTTTCCATTATGTTTTAAGGGTACCCATCACTCAGAAAGTAGTTCTATTCCAGACATGTAGTAATAATGTAATTAAAATGACTAGTGTCCTTGTAATACACATCAAGTCATTCACATGTTTTCACTTTATGATCCACATTTTTATCTGATGTAAGCTGGTAAGAAGAATAGAATTACATTGTCAATACCATTACTGAAAAAGTCTTTCAGCTTGCAACAAGGAGAACAGCTTAGATGTGCTCTTGTCAGGAGATGGATGTAAAAGAGGCCTGGTGAACTCACAGAGGAAGATGTATTAAAGAAAGTACATGCTCTGAGAAGTTATACCATGATGATGTAATGACAGATTAAGAACTAATTTCAGATTTCAATGAAGTTCTGCAATCGTTAAAAGAGTAAAATTTCAGCTGGTCTGAATTTTTTGGAGAATCAGATGTTTTTAATTTAAAACATTTCAACACAATAATATCAAACATGAAAACCTTCTGAAGGAGTACAGGCAGAATTAATTCCAAGGTTTTCCTGGTTTCATGCCAGCTCATGTGCCACACCACCAAGAACCAGACCTAGTCAATTCTACTAAATAGAAGAGGACTGATCCATGACCCTGAAATCAAGTAGCAAGAACTGATTCCCATCCGCACTCATTAAAGCTAGTCTTGTGTAAAGCAAATTGCCCATGTGTGTACTGAAAAGCACTCTGCCTTGAATCTCCCCTGGGTCCTTTGTGCTCTATTTGACAAATTTAGTAATTTTTCTGGAAATGTGGGACATGAGGCTTTATAGGTTGCTTGAGCATACAACACTGTTGAGAGAGAGCTGGTGGACTGTCTAAGGGAGAAAAAGCCAAGATTGGTGGTGTTTTGTCAGTACTGCTTTTTGAAATCTGTGTCAAGGCCGAGAGTGCAGCACCCGGCTCTGCCACCCTTCCCTCCCCTCAGACTCTGGATGCCTGTGCTCAGGCCAGCTCTGCTGCAGTCTGGCTGGGTAACCTGGGATCAGACTGCTGGGATAGAGATAGGGCAGAAAGCCCTTGGAGACACCTCATCAGGGCCTGCCCATAACCCTTGGCTCAGGAGGTCCATTTGAGATCAGGTCCCATGCCATTGGTGCTTGCGTTAACTATTTTGTACATATGCTTGTACCTTGCCAAACCTTCTCTGACTCAGGAGATCGACATCCTTTAGCCTCAGACCTGCCTTGTCACTACAGATTTGTCCAGCAATCACTCGATGGTGGCTGGCCCTATTTGTCATTGCTCTACTTTTCTTGCATGTGTACTGTGGGAATAGGGTCTTGTTGCAGACACTGCATTTGCCTTGCTGTCACCCTCTATTCCCCATTCCATTTCCCTTGCAAAGCAGCTGGCTTTCACTGCTACCTGACCATAGGTCCCCAGAGTGCAGCCCCACAGGACCACATCTAGGAATTGCATTAGCAAGACCTAGTCAGAGCAAGTGTCAAAAGAAACCGGAAACAAACTAACAGCTGAGCTGTGTGGGTAATCAGTGCATGAGTGCTCAAACTTATTCCTTTTTCTATAGGACCACCTGGTCTGTGATTCTGCCTTGCTTCACAGTGCAGAGCCCTTCAAATGCTGCACAGCTGGGAGCCTGGCAGCTGGAAACCCTTCACTGTGCTGGCTCCAGCCTCCATTTTGATGTTGACAGCAGATAGCCTAGAAATGGTGAGCCTGTGCCTCACACATACATGGGGTAAGTGTCTCTCCAGAGCATGCCTCCAGCCCTCTGGAGCAGAGACCTAGCCTGAAAGTGGCAGCTCATGTCCAGAGCATATTTTCTGAGGAAATCAGATCACAGAAACAAAGGAGGACAACATGGGGTAAAATCTCATCTTAACATGAGGTTAGAATGAAGCTGATCCTGGCTATTTGTGGCATTTTCAAGGTATCAGTTCCTGGTACCAGTTCCAGCAAAGAATGTAGAAGCAGTGAGAGCACAGATATGAATTAGGGTTATTCAGGCTTCTATTTTTAGTCACTAAGGTGATAATCTTAACGTGATAATTCACTAAGGTGAATCCTGTGGGCCTGGACTGAAAGGGTTTGAGGCTTTCTGGGTGATCTGTGGCTCCAAAAGTATTCAGCTCCTTTGCTTTGCTGGTGCTGACATTGAGCAAGAAGCCTGAAGGGCCCTGAATGGACTGAAAACAGGTCTGAGAGCTTCCCACTGAGTGCTTCCTCATACAGAATGCTTGTATAGAGCAAAATGCTGGATGAATGCCATTGATCAGTAAATCCTACCATCATATCTGATTACTAATAGGTAAAATTGGGTTTCACTGTACAGTGCTGTAGATGAACTTGGAATAAATGCATAACATAGCATGATAATTTGTTTCTTAAATAAAAGGTAATTAATTCTTTGAATAAATTATTTGGAAAACATTATTCTAACATTTCTAGGTAAAGTTATAGAGATTTTTCAGCAAACTAGTTTTTTCTTTTTGGCTAATAGGCATTTTTTACTCAGAAAAGAATAATTTTCATTTGAAAACCAAAAAGAAAAGAAGAAGTGAAGATGCATACAAAGAGTTTAACAGCTTCCGGGTCTCAAATTAAAATATAATTTAAAGTTGAAATCCAAAATCTGTTTTTGTTTCCCAAAAAACATAGCAAAGAGAAAACACTGGGAGTTGGACTCGATGATCCTTATGGGTCCCTTCCAACTCAAGATTTTCTATGATTCTATAATTCTGTAATTTCATAACACAACTTTGAGGATATTTGCATTACACAGTGTTTAGTTTATAGAATGTATAGAAATAATATTTTATTGCTGTTTTTGAATGTGGTTGATTTTGCAATCCAGACATTACTAATTGTCTTAACTATAACCTTTCTTAATTAACCTGTAACACTTTAATAAGAGTAATCTAATTTAAAAATTACATTTTTAAACAGTTGATGAAAGGCCCACTGTTATTCAAAGTAACAATATAAAAGCCACATTTTCCTAATTCCAGCTACAGTTAAGAAGGAAATGTCTAATAATGTCTAAAGTCTAATAATATCTAAAGTAAAAAGTCACTGTGGACATTACCTGAAGACTATTGAAGTACACTTCTACACCTGACTAAACTAAGGTACCGTTAATATAAGGACCCATGAAATACTAAGAACAACATCCAAAATTAAGATTTTTAGCTCATCAGACAATGCAAGATTTTGGCAAAAGCCTTGATGTTATAAGGATAGTGTGTGTTTTCTGAGCAGAGAGAGTTTTTAATATGATAGTTCACATCTATATTGCATTGTGGAGTTTAGTGAGTTGGACAACATAGACAGTCACTAAGAATGCATAAAAACGCTACTGAGAGACCAATGCACTGAACTGACATGACACAATTTTACAAATAGCATGTGTCAGAAGTGAGAAATGGCTGATTTTTTTCTGCTGCAATATTTTCCATTGGAAAATGTCAGTTCAGCAGAGTCAACTCATTCCACAATAATATCCATTTCATTGACACTTCTATTGAAGAACTGTACAAATTATTCAATCATTTTGACTTCTGTATTAATATAATGCAATTGTGTCAACAAAATCAAAACAAAACATTTCAGCCTTACCAAAACAACCTATTTTAAATATACTTAAGTGGAAACTTTTTATAAAGCCAAACTAAATGTTTTCAATTTTCTAGAATGCTATTTTTGAATTCCATATTTTTAATTCCTTTTTGTTCAGAAAATGCAACTGTCAAATATTAGAAGTGTTGGAGTTTAAGAACCTATTGTTCCATGTTCTGATGAACTATGCCTAGAGAAGAAAAAATTATGACTGCAAGAAACCAGTAGCAGGGCCACAATTGTTTAAAATGATTAATGCTTCTGAGTGTTTGATCTGGCTTTGAAAGTGCCAGTTTCTCAGAAAGTGATGGGCCATATACAACAGGATTTCTCTTTAACATGTGGTTTGTAAACTTCTCCAGGCTCCCCACAACTGATACAGACAAAATATTTTCTCTCTTAGTTAAGAGATAAAGTTAAATAAGGAAGTAAAGTTAAGTTTATCTCTTAGTTAAGATGTAAAATAATTTACCTCTCAGACTTCAAGTAAGAAGCATATAAAAATGCAGTACAGGGAACTTCTGTATTACTATTCATTCTGGTAATTAAACACAGTTGCAAGATCCATTAACTGTTTTTCATCCCTATTGATTTCTGGTTCACCTTCCTTTTTATTCCTCTTCAGTGGAGTTGTAGACAATTTCAGAAGTTTGTCCATAAATTGCATCACATTTATAAGTTTATTTTTCTCAATTGTCTTTCACGGAAACCTTTGGAACGGCCTATACAAACTCTATATTTTAAAGCACTGGATACTAAGTCAATATTCACTGAAGGAAACAGTAATGTACTCCATAAACATCTTTTTACAGATTTTGCTTTCATGTAAAAATAAATTTTCACACCCTTTGCCTGTGAAAATAGCCTTCATTCCCTAAATCAATAGATTTCTGTCTTGTTCACTCTGCAGTCAAGAGAGACTGAGCAATATAACACCTCCAGAGGTGTGGATGGCTTTCATCTGAATAGGATTTTAACTTCAAAGTCAGTATTTGACTCTTTAAATGCTTAGGGCTCAATTTCCGGTTTGTAACAAACTGCAGAGAGTCTGTGACCAAAATCACAGTTTAGTTTCCAGTTATTCCTGTTTCAGCAGGAGTAAGCCTGAGACTGCTTGCTTCCCAATGTACCTGCAAGGAACTACAGTCTCACCACCTAGATAAGCACCCCAGGGAGCAGCTTTCTGCACAGCTTGTGCTGCAACTATAGTAAGGCTAGTCTGGCAGGGAGAGAACGAGTTCCTCCAGCTTCTTTGCTGTATAGGTCTGTCAAGGGAATTACAGTCTTGTCCCAGGGTTCACAAGGTAATTTAACAAATAGATTCCAGGTGGCCAAACTTGTATTTTTACACACAGCATCTGACACATACATGGGATGTTATGCAATCTTACTTAGGACAAGTAATAACATGTCTTTTTTTGTTTTACACAGGTGAGTGAAAACCAAATCAAACTGCATGGAAATCAATTTTGCCCTCATTCTCTGCAGTTCTTAAGTCCCAGCCATAATTATAACCATTTCTACAGTTTAAAGACTCGCTGATTTCTCATGGAAAATATTGACAGATGTTCAATACTGGGAAACAATCTGCTCCCTCATGAATTAGAACGACAAACAGCCTCCACTGTACCCTGATGAAAACAATGATTAAAACAGTTTTGCTTATGTTTCACACTTATGATAAAAATCTTTTGTATAGATTTTCTTGTAAAAGAAGAGAGGCTATATTGACAAACATGTGAGTACCTAACATTATTGGAAGACATTGCTGAAAGCACTTAAGATTTTTAAAGTAAAAACATTTGAGACAAAATTAAAAGTAGTATTAAAATTGTAAGGGAAATTTCTGAGAAGACTGTAAAATCAAATAAAGCTGAGATTGTCTCTTGGATTCCAAGTGATACAGATAAGTATCTGAAGTGTGATGCAACACCTCCAAACTTAGCATATGCTTATGCTATATGAGTGCTTAGGCCCCATTTTTCCCCCATTTACCAGGACTATTCACATGTTGTGGATCTTAATTTCTTTAGGCACCACAAATTAACCTAAAGTTCCTTGAACCAGTGATGCAGGCAGACTCAGGGTAGTGCCCCTGCTCTGAGAAGAAAGGCATTTACCTCCATATTGCTGTGCCGATAAGTCAGTTTTGCTGAAGCCTGTGAGAGATCCTGAGAGTTTAGACGCAGTTAGGCATTTCCCACACAGGGTGTGGAAAATTTGAGCATGAGGTTTATGTTCAGCCTGAAGAGCATGCAGTCCTAAAGGACCACCAGACTGTGGGCTATCCTTGGCAAAAATGACAAGAGTGACTTTTTGGTTGTAACCAAGGTGGTAGGTAGGGAATTAACTAGAACAAGTAGAATACTGTGTGCTGTGTGACCATAGAAACATAACTGAATCTATATTGTTTTAAAGTAATGATTAACTTAGTGGTATAGTGAAGAATGAAGAATGTTCTGTTAGAACTTTGAGACAATAAGGAATTGTGTCTAGTAATTTAAGTGTCATGCACCAGTGATGCTGCTCAGAAGCCCATGTACCTTCCCATTGTGATTTGGAGATCACGTAATCAGTTAGGTTAGTTAGTGGTCTTAGAGGAGATGACCAATGATTATTTTTAAAGGTGATGTCATATTTAAAAGAATCCAATCATGTTGAAAGGTAGTGAATATTAATGAAGGAAGGAATATTTGGTATTCTATGATAATAATGTGGTGTGATCATGACTTAGCAGAAAATATGTATAAAAACTGGCAAATTTTAACGCAAAGGTGAACACGCTTGAGGAGGAGCTATCCCCCGTGTTCCCGGTGCCGTGAATAAAGAATGCCTGCCTTTTAACACTACATTAGTGTTACGAGGTTTATTCCCGATTTCGGTGACATGGTCACAACAGGCATTTCTGTAAATACAAATTTTGCCATGTACTATTTTTTTCACATTTTACACAGCAAAAGCAGTATAAGTAATATAAAGAAAACATAGAGTAGGACTACAACATTTTTTTTAAAATATGTAACTTAAATAAAAGTGAATATTCCTGATACCATTTTTCTTATGGCTTCTGAAAAACGACTCTTAAACGTCACTAGCAGTCTTAGGAAGTCCTCAAAAGGATAACACATACTAAACAAATTCATTAGTTTGATTAGGCAGGGTTAGCAGCCATTTCATGCAGACTTCCATATCACAGAGGATGTAGAGAGCAGGAGAACAAGGTTGTAAGAATACAGCTGAAAACTCATGGAATATAAGCTTAAATTACATCAAGAATTTGATGCTCAAAAATTCTGTGCCTGTGATTTGATCACTGTGCTGGAAATAGCACTATTCCAGTTAGAAATTTGAACAGGTTGAGAATTTTAGATATAAAAATTCATATAAGATATAAAAATTCATATAAAGTAGTGTCCCATAATAATAAGAGAACTCGTCTTCACAGAAAATTACACTTTCAACTAAATGGAAGTTATTTTTGTTCCAAGAATTTCATAGCATAGTTTTGAAAAACTAAGTTCTGCTACTTTGGTTCGTTGACCTTGGCCAACTGCCAGACACCCACCCAGCAACTCTCTCACTCCCCCTTTTCATCAGGACAGGGAGAAAATAAGATGAAAAAGCTCATGTATTGAGTCAAAAACAGGGAGATCCTGTACCAGTAACTGTCACAGATAAAACAGTAGATGTGGGGAAAATTAATTTAATTTCTTGACAGTTAAAATAGATATGGATGGTGAGATATAAAGAAAAAAACAGTAAAACACTTTCCCTCCACCCCTTCTTCCTGGGCTTAACTTCACTCCTTCATTCTCAACTCTTCAACCTCAGCCCATCCTGAACAATGCAAGGAGGATGGGAAATGAGGGTTATGGTCAGTTTACAACAGTTCCTCTCTGTCGCTCCTTCTTCCTCAAACTTTCCCCCTGCCTCTGCATTGAGCTCTTCTCCACAGGCTGCAGCTCCTACCAGGAGCCTGCTCCAGTGTTGGCCCTCCACTGGCTGCAGCTTCCTTCAGGGAATACCCATCTGCTGCAGCATGATATCCTCCAGGGGCTGCAGTGTGGTTACCTGCTTTGCCATGGTCCTCCATGGGCTGCAGGGGGACAACCTGCTTCACTTTGGCCTCCCCATGGGCTGCAGGAAAATCTCAGCTCTGGTGTCTAGAACACCGTTTCCCCCTCCTTCTTCACTGACCTTGTATATGTAGGATTGTTTCTCACATGTTTTTCTCTTCATTCTTTTCTCTCACAGGCTGCTGTGCAACATTTTTGCCCTTTCTTAAAGATGTTTTTCCAGATGTACCACCAGCATCACTGATGAAACCGGCTGGAGTGTCTGGCATAGAGCAGCCCCTGGCCTTTTCTCACAGAAGTCAGCCCTGCAGTGCCTCCTCTGCTACCAACACCTGTACATCTACACTCAATACAGTTATAAAAAAATCTGATGCCTCGTTTCTGAAAAATAGAAAATAGTTTTCAATTAATATTTTCATTTCTTCTTCAGTAAAAACTTCCCAGAAAGGAATGAGGTGTTTTTATATCACACTGAAACTCTCTTCCTTCCTTGCATTTTAATGCTTACAAGATTGCCTGTTTTATATTTCCATTTGCCAAAAAAAAAAAAAAAAAAAAAAAAAAAAAAAAAAAATTCCTGACTGTGATTAAAATAACTATAAAATTATGGCTTAAAAAGCCCTATGCATTCTATTCTGTATTCTGCAAATGTTCCTAATTAGCTCACTGGCTGAAGTGATAAGAGTCATTAACAAAATACAGGGGGTTTTGGTGTTTTGTTTTCCTAACTAGAGGTCAAAAATCCCTGGAACAGTATCAAACAGAAATAGATGTAGGACGTGCCTATAAGGCACAAGAAACATACAGCTCATAGCCATTGGAACATGTGGATATCAAAAATGTATATAAATTTAAAAAAATGCATTTGTAGAAGAAAGAGCTATTAGAGGCTGTTAGAAACAAGGATTCCACTCTGGGTTTATCAGCAGATAACATAATTCTAATAGCATATAACTCCTTTTTAATAAGTACAAGAATGATTAATAGTTAAGACTGAACAGAAAATGAAGAGTACCTGCTGGTCTGTTTATTTCTGTGACACTAATAGCTCCAAAAGTGCCCCATCTTTGTAAGACTTAACTCAGATATAGACTGTTTTGCCATTTGTGCAATTAATAAAATTAATTTCAGCAGAGAATGACCCCCAAAATAACTCTGTTCTTATAAATGGGAAGGAGGAAAAGCTATACATAAGGAACAGAAAAACAGGGACTTATGGAGGAAGAGTTTAAAAATTACAAATGTGTAAGAATACGCCTTTCTATCTCCCCCTGTGCCCAATGATGCATTTCAGACTGATTTTAGAGGTGAAGAGCTGCAGTAGTTGACCTTGAACACCTAAAGAAAAGTTGTATCAGTTTTTCATTCAACCATGTGTCAGACAGGATCGGATCGTAATTCGAGACAAGGTGAGGAACTTGTTTTGGCTACAGTATATGCAGAGAGTCAGTTATTTGGGAAAAGATGGTAGCATTTGTTCTGTATTTTTAGTGTGTCTGGAACAGTGCACAGAGGACCTGTAGAGGAACTACAGCCTCTTCAGTAATAATGCAGCTAATTAATAGCAATCCATTATGTCATTTATGCTATATAAAACTTAACTTTTGTTTCAGGAGCCAGATGCACTGCTCAATAATCACACAGAGCAAAAGGGTTTTACACTTTTAAACCTCAATGCCTAAGTTCTAGATGATCAACATTGTATGACTTCAACATCTGTGCACTCCAACTGGTTCCAAATGCCTTTTTTAAAAAGTTGTGGGTTTTTAAATGCATTTATTTGATTGCAGTTGTAGAGGCATTTTAAGCAGCAACGTTACACTGCTATTTTTAGTCTCACTTTAGATTAAAACTAACCTCCTTGTTCATTCAAGCAAATCTACACCACTAGATTGATTATAAATTGGATTGGTGACAGTAGCTACAGTTTCACTGGCAATGCTGAAGAACTAGAAAGGTACAGAGGGCAAGATTTGGAAAGAGAACTTGGATGAATATTTGTCTTGTTAGGTGTCACTGGCAATTACAAAATCCAACTTATTTGTCACCTACAATCCTAAATTTCTGTTCGTGCAGTGAATGATTGAACAGATTTTATGCTTAGTTTTCAGCTAAGTTTGAGACTGATTTGCAATACAACCATTCTTATTATTTCACTTACCTATGTACTCTGACTCAGTAGCCATGCTCAGAGCTTCTGACTCTGCATAAATAATGCCAAGAAACTACTGTTCAATAAGTAATTAGGGTTTGTATATTAAATATGGAAGATCAGATTAAATTCCTTTCTTTAATCTTTGATCTGGAGTATGAATTTGTACTTCAGTTTCTCACGTCCTCCTTCCTTGTAGGTAAGGCAGCACAGGCAGCAACTTATTTATTCTTACTCTAGTCTGCTTTATGCATGCTAAAACACTTGCTTTGCCAGAAAATAACAATGACTCTGTGGACAGATGATTAGCACAGTCACCAGGTCTCCAGATCCTCGTTAACATCCTCCTCACTGCAGAGAAGTTTAACAAGAGAGACTTTGCCACACCATAATATACCTCAAAGAGACATATAGAGTCAACTCATGCATAAAAGCATGTTTCACATGGTTGAAATGAAGATTAAAATTAATAGAATATGGGAAACCAAATTTTTAATTAGGAGACATGTCTGGCAAGACTATCCAGTGTCCAAAGTGGGAATACTGTTATGCAGCCAGAAAGACTTCTCTCTAAAAGTTAGATGTCAAGTTATTGGATTAATCAGTTAGACTCTGTCCATTATATTTCCTAGTAGTTAGCCTAGATGACTCCCTAGTGAGCATGTGGATTTACCTGAGCCTAATATCTAGGTGTCTGCCTCCTCCTGTGATCGTAAAGCATGTATCCCTATACATTTATGGACCTTGTACCTATATCCTTATACATATATCACCAGGTGTCTGAGGGCACTACGAGGCCATATTGTGCCTGCCCAGCCCCACCTGCTCCCCACCCCACTGCCCATGGGCCCAGGAGCCCTGTTTTTGCTCACCCCAGGGTCATCAGTCCCTGCCCCAGCCACGTGGCTGAAGGGCCAGTCTCCAGCCCTCTCTCTGGCCCTGCCTCCTAGAAGCACCTTGGCTCTTCTCTGCAGGTAGCTCATCTCCTGGGTAGACCCTCAGATGCCCATCTCCTTTTGCCCCTCACTGGTGCCCCTGGCTGGCCTCTGGCCCTGGCTTATTGCTTGTCATGCCTGGGGTTGTCGATGACCCTGTTACTAGCACATGGTGCTGCCCAACATGTGCAGGCCGTGTGGGTCTGCTCCCCTTGGAGAGGGCACAGCCTGTGATGGGGCCACCCTTGGCCCCCAGCTCCCTGTCCCTCAGGGAGCTGCTGGCCCTCGCTGCACTCTTACATGTATATCCTATGAGCTTAATTAATAGTTGTATATTTCACTAGGTACATTACCATGATATTGTGACACTTAGTAATCTTAGAATAAATTCCTGTTGGAAATATAGATCCAGCTGCTTGCTGAACAATAAGTCCACCAAAGTACCTCAGGGAGGGCAAAAGAAACCCAAGTGAACCCAGGCCTGGGGAGAGACAATAGCTGGAAGCAGATGTTTGATCTCCAAATGAGATTCTTGATTAGGGGAACAATTCATCTGTATAGAGTGTGTCAACAAACCCTCACTCGGACAAAAAATGAGACAGAAAACTCCTTAGTCTTGAACTGACAGAGAAAACCTTGGTATCCAATGGGAATTGATTGCATATTTCTGAAACATATTTCTAAAAAGGCGGAAAGTTATAGGCTTCTTTCCAGAGTATACAGAAATGTCTGTTATATTCCCTCAATTCTTAGGTTTCTAAGTGTGAAACCAAGTGTTTTAAAGATATCACTGACTTAACCCACAATTGTCTCTTTTCTGCCCTTTTTGACTGAAAAGTGCACTTAGGCACAAAAGTTGTGCAAACAGTCATCTTGAGCTGCATTTGGGATGACTAGCCAGCTAACCATGTCCTGGGTTTCAGGGGGTATGAGCACTGTGCTAACATCAAGAACCACAGTGAGGTTCCTTGTCTTCAGATAGCTGTTCCTGAAGCTTAGCAGTCAACTGTGAAAATATCCCATTTCTCTCCCAGGTGTTGATAGTCATTGATAGCTACTTCACACAACCTTTTCCTCTCGTCTCCTCTTTCTCTTCACTTTTATGTGTGGCATTAGAAGGAGTCATTCAGCATACTAAATTGGTTTGACCATTTTGATCTCCTAAGTATACACCTCATGAAAGGTGCATCCTTTACAGTAAAGGCAGCAGAACCGGCTGTTAAACAAGCAGCCAATTCCTCTGTAAAATATTTGGTTGTCCCCTGAGTAAATTGATTAAATCAAGTTATTCACTGAATAAGGCAACAATCTCACAAAATCTGCAGCAATCTCTCTCAAGTCACTAGAAGTGTCAAAAAGCACCAAGTTAGAAAATATATGCCCTGTGGGCTAAAATCTCAGACATACTCAAGTATGTCTATTTAAATATCAAGTTTCTGCTACAATCCCTGTAGTCAGTGCCACCTACTTCTGCTTAAAGTCATGTTTCTACTGCCAGACTTATGCAAAGTCAGTGCCGCCTTCAGTTCAGTAAGCTGCTCAGAGCTCAGCTCAACCTCAAGCTTAGACAATCCTTCAAATCACTCTTGCCAGTGGCATGAATCAATAGCAGGTATCAAATACACCTAAAGATAGAACCTTCCTAAAGCACTGCCAAATATCTCATTGTGTTACCCCAGAACAGTTATATATTTAAAACACAATAATTATTCACTTTAACTGTGAAAACAAGGGAGGATTCCTGCCTAACTGGAGCTAAACAAATGACAGACCTGTTCTTTCCCTGAAGTTCAACCCTGGCTTGCCTAAGGCAGTTGCCTTCTGAAAAATCTTGGCTAAGGCACATACATTTTGGCAACAGGCCACCTAGGAATTGGGCACTGCAAAGCCAAAATGCCTTCAAAGACCTGGACCTACAGTATTATTTCCCTTAGATTTCTGGTTTTCTTCAGATGTGTTTCAGTGGATTTCTGAGCTTCATCTGGGAACACAGGAAATTACCATGTCCATTGAAGTTTCTGATGCCTGAGACCTTTGTTATAATATGCTCCAAAATGTGGATCAGAAATATGCTCTGTGACCTCCATTGGTCATAAATTGCACTCTGCATGACAAATGGAATAGCTACTTATTAGAAATTATTTAGAAGTCTCTTATCATTCTGTTTGGTTTTGCAATTAAAGTAGGTCTACAGATCTTTTGGTTCAAAGGTACTCCCTCCCCCTTTACTCAAACATAAAGCTTGTATATTCTGATGCTAAAACATACTGCAGGCTATTGGGGCACTCCAATTAGGTGAAGAGAACAAAGTGGCCCTTTTTCACATTTATTGCTATTTGTTTGAAGCTCTCCTGGCATTTTACAGGCAATAGAGAAAACAATAAACCTTATTTTTTAACAGATCTGCAGTTTTAGGGGCTTTGTTTGTTTAAAAGAAAGGTTTGTCCTTTGTAAAAGAAATTATAATCATACATCTGTTTTATTCTGTTCTGACTATCAGTTCCAAGAGACACAATTAAGAATCCAGATGTGGCAGAAACTTGCAAGTTACTAAAATTTTTCTTTTCATTTAAACCTTGCATTTTAATACATCACTCCTTGATGAAACTCAGGAACTGCTGGTCAATCAATAGATACATCGTATCAAGCAGGAAACATTTTAGGAAATGTTATACACTAATAAAGTCATGGGATGTGTAAGTTTCCAGAAAAGATTTGGATCAGAAAAAAGTGCTGTTCTCCAAGCAAGTCTTAAAATAGTCTTAACTTACCAAATGTCCTCCATGAATCCTGGATATTTTAAACTCCTTTAGGAATCTAGGTTTTTTCAACTGGGAACTGGTAGAAAGTAGAAAGCTCTCAATTTACTAAATACCTGATAATTGTATCTCATTTGATTAAGCACCATTGTTTCATGGCTTTGTATCATATTTTCAGTGTATAATATGGTCAATGAATTCCTCTTTTAAAATTATTTTCAACACTGGCAACAAATTGAAAAACAGTTTGCCTCAAAACTGGATGAAAATATATTGGTTTAAAGAGACAGACAATATCAGAAGGGGGAGTGGAGAGTGACAAAGTTGACCAGGCACACTTTGGTTGCTAATGCTGTGTTTAATAACACTCTTAGCTATTAAATTCTGGCAACCAAAGAGTCCACCTGTAAGTCAGTTGTAATCTTTAACATGAACAAATATAAACAGGACAAGTTCAAAAGTAGATCAGTACTATTTACCTGGAGCTGGCAGAAAATGGCATCAATAAATCTTATACTTCAGTTGACTTAACATGATGCCTTTGTGTCGAAATGAAATGAGTTTTGTAAGCTACTTGGATTTTAAGGTATTTAGACTTAAGCTGTGTTTCACTGGTTTTGTTTTGTCTTCAGAAAAAGTTTTACTGTGTGTTAGTGTCTCCATAAGAATTAAGTCAGGCAGAAAGTACAAACCTGTGACTTTGAAACAGCAGCAGTCTCTCCTGAAAATGACAGGACCTGGGGACATAAAAGTCTCTAAAGACACACAGTCTTTTTCAAGCATTGCACAGAATTTTTTAATGATTGTTCACTGCAGTTATATACTTGATATGATGATTCAAAAGAATGATTTGGTGAATGGAAGAGTAGACTCACTAAATAGACTAATAATGTCAGAAAATCGTAAGTTCTAAGGCAGAACATCTAAAATTGACTTGAAAGTTATTTGGCAAGCTTTCTAGTAGCATACACTCAAATAGGATATTAAAGAAATTAAAATGGGGTAATTCATAAAATATATTGAGAGATTAAAAAAAAAAAATCACAGAATGGTTGGGATTCTTGACATTCTGAAATCAATGTAAACTATTCCAACACAAGAACTGTCCCAAACCTTTCAAACTCAGGGTGTATTGTGGGTATTCCCGGAGCATCCAGTGAGATTTTACCTTCTTAATAAATTAAAACATTATTAAAGCTGCACTAATTATCTGTATGCTTTCACTTGCACATGATTATACTCTTTAAAGCAAAATAGCAAAAAGGACACTTTGCTGTGTCAGGATAATAAAATCTTCATTACACTCAAGTCTAGCCCAATTTTTCTTTTTCTTTTTTTTTTTTTCTTTTTTTAATGGGGAAAGCTATTGCAATCTTTGCTAATGTTAATAGGCAGCGAAGAGACTTAAAATAAGCATGTACCCCAAGGATATGCATTAAAGAACAAGCTCATGCATTTTTTTTTTTACCCTGGAGGAGGTGTTAGGTTTGTGGGTCACTGATTCAGCAAGACTAAGATAGAAACAGGTGACCTGAACACTGACTCTTGTAATAGCTAGAGAGAGAGGTTAAAGGGGAGCTGATTAACCTTTACATCACTAACTACTATATACAAATTGCTTTAAAAAACCTCTGCTTCCTGAAGCTGATGGCATTCAGTACCTTTCCCGTACCAGGACATTCTCCTTCCCTGAAAAGCAGGAATTTTGGTCTCTAGCAACATCTCAGACCTATTTCTCCCCCCCCCCCCCCCCCCGCCCAAAGACTGGTTTAACAGGCTAACAAGAGGGCGCAACTGCCACATTGCTGCCAAGAATATTAATTGACTATTTATGGTTGAAGTGAGCACTGGGGCCTTCATGTCCTGGCCATGCTTCCCACAGCTCTTTTCTGTTTCTGGGGCAAGAGCAGGGTTTTACTCACAAGTGTTTCCATGATTTCTACAGATTCCAGTGAGGATAAAGTTAAAGGCATTTCTTTTTGCTCCCTTTTAAGTTAAGTTTCCTTTCCACTTGGGAAATTGACACTTCTTCCCTTGTTCATTAACTTCCTCAGGTTTCTGAAAAGATGATGGTGAAAACATAACCACAAACTCTTCTGTCATCTCCTTATGATCTCATGTGATATGTGAGAAAGTATGTGGATGCTCTTGTGAGATATTCCTTCTTTAATAACTCTGATTAGGGGGCAGACGGGCAACAAATAAAATTGAAATCTACCTACAGCGGTTTTAGGTTCCTGGAGCCTCTAACTCAAGATACATAATGGTCTGGACAACACTTTTAGAGTAAAATGGGCTATTTACTCATTGATCTCCATTTTTTCAGAGGAGAAAAATAGCTGGAAAATGAGTGACGGAAAATCTTGCTGGTTTTTCTGATCTTGACATCATAATATCAGGGGTGTTAACTTACCTCTTCCACAGTAGAAAACAGTGGTTGGGGTAGCATTTTGGAAGTCCTCACCTCAGAAGTTTGAAGAACTCTGAAGAACCACTAGAACTGAGACTCAGAAGCCCCTTGAGTATAGTCATCAGCAAATTATTTGCTGACAGAGCTTATACTGGAAGACTGGTTGTAAAAACAGAACAAAACAAAACATAACAAAAAAAACCAAAACAACATTCTGCTGGTTATGAGGAATTCAAGCAACAGGTTTGGATGACTAGAAGATAAAAGGGTAAAAAATGAAATATTGAAATAGTTCATTCTGGTAGTTCCAAAACATTGTTTTTCATTCATGTAGAAGTGAAATTACTTTGATGAACAGAATTATCCTTAGGAAAACTAATTAAGCAATCTAGTTTCATCTTCTCCACTTACCTAATTCAAAAGACGTCCTTTGACAAATTTTTCTCACTGTCTCAAGGATTTCTTTTAATATTAGTCTATAAACAATTTTATATGAAGTAAATCTGTTTCAACATAAGCTATGCAAACAACTCTGTGTCTCTTACAGCCCAATTGGTAGTTGCTGTAAGGAAGAAGAAGGCTTCAGCAATGAGACAGAAATGTAGGCTTTGTACTGGGTCTCCAATATCCCATCCTAATAGGATAACCACTTGGTTGGAAGTGGAAAGAGAGATCAGCTCTGTATTTCTGGTGCGGCATGGCATCTATATCAATTAAAACTTAACCATGTGGGAGTAAACTTTTGCTATTGCCAGAAATGCCCAGGGGAAAAAAATGTGCCATAAATCATTGGCTTTTAAATGAGTTGATGATCAAGAAACAAAGTTTGGAGTGAACCTCAACTGGCCTTTTTTTTCTCTTTCATTCTAGGTCTTCCTGAAAATTTTTACCACAAACCTAACTTATATCACCAGTAGTCATCATTTTCCAGAGGGAAAAAGTTTCCATTATTTTCCTGTATAAAATTAACATATATAAAATATGATATTTTTAGGTCAGTTTTACTTAAATATTGATAAAGCTTCAACTTGTTTTACCACAGGAAACTTCAAAGTACTGGGCTTCACGTTTGGACTAGAAAGTGGTGAATCTTATGGTCTTTCTCAGTTTTTCCAAGCAGTGAATTCCATTATTTTATTCTAATTTCCAAAAATATGACAACTCACCTCCTTTCTCATGGAGTTAGGTGGTTAAATTCTGAAGGTCAGAGAAACCCTGGCCCTGGTCAGAGACTTGAAAAACACTAGATGAAACATTAAATGTGATTCAGTGTTCTTTCTATAAGGAGCTAGTCCCAAGAGCAGAACAGTGGGTGTAGGTACTTACTGTGTTCAGGCTTCAGTAAGCTTCAACATGATAATTAATTCATGAGATAAGGAAGGTATACATGATTAAGGTCATTTCATCACCAAACAAAAAGTGAGAAGAAGTCTCTCAGCCCTGGTGTTTGTGTATAGGTTGCTATTTATAAGTCCGGGTTCAGAGGGGTGTCTAGAAACTAACGGCTGTTTTGATGATTTGTGCGACATGTCTTCAAATGAAGAAGCAAATATGATGGAAAGCTCCCTAGAGGTTTTCTTCTGCCTGCAGGCATAACCTCTTTCTTACTTGGATTTAGTTTCAATTAACTCCTCGTCAGCTATGTGCTGAGCTCAGCCAGGCACCAGACCAGTCAGCAGCCTTGATAAGTTGTGACAAATAAACAGATTTGAATATAATAATAAAGAATGTACCAGAGCACATCATATCCTAGCCTTTCTTTCATGTTTGGTTGCTAACCATGGGTATGCTGATTCAGCATTATTCTGCATTTTTGCATGGCTATTTATGCTCCCACACAGTGTCTGCAAAAATGTACCTTCTCTAATCTAATCATATTTTGCATCCCTTTTTCAGTGGCAGTGAATGGATCTCTAGACATTTGTTTTATATGTTTTTATGGTCTTCTTTCTACCTTTCCTTAGGTTTGCTAAGCACCATCTAAATCAGTGTATCCCCACGACATGTAAATCACTTAAAACCTGTACAGTTAGCAAGTATATCTATATTTATTATTGTAAAAAGGTTTGACCCATGTGACTAATTTAAATGCAGCCATAAAAAAATGTTTATCTAGAACAAGGTAACTCTTAGAATGTATTTGAAAACTGCCTGGAGCTGACCTGACAAAAAGACCATCTTTAAATGTTACCTCTAGCCATGATCTGATATTAAAATACATTTTCTATGCTATTGCTTGAAAGCCAGCTTCCATTTTACTTTCATGGGGTTGTTTGGTATGTCAGAAACTGGGATAAAAGACAGTGGCTAGGTCAAAGCTATCCGACAAAAAAAAAAAAAATCAGCATCTCATTCGAGGAGAGCATGATGATGAGACAAACTTCTTAAAAACAACCCCAAAACTCTAATCAGGAGGGTGCCTTAGGGTACTTTGGTGATCCAGACTTACTCTAACTGCTTAATGGAGTAGGGACCTAGACAACTATTCATAGTATAGGAAAGAGATCTATCTCAGATATTACTTCAGAGGTCCTTTTATGTACCTATAATGTTCCTACAGGCAATGTCCATTGATAAACTTTGTGTGAATCTGTCAGAAGTCTGGGAGAAATCATTACAGAATTCCTCAGTACATGTAGGCTTGTTTTTCTTTCACTGGTTAACAGCTGGGAAGGTCCTCAGGAACCTAAGTGGTATCCAGTTCCTGCTTATATATCAAATAGGATATAGGGATATTACTGAGCTAGTTGCAGAGGCCTATCATACAGAAGATAGTCTTTCCCAGGAAAATCAAAATGGAGATAGGAATGACATCTCTCCATCCAACAACACCTTATTTCAGTAAGTAGTCTAAGATGCCACTTCCTCCCAAATGATAAG
Organism: Morus bassanus; assembly: GCA_031468815.1. Lineage (NCBI taxonomy): Eukaryota > Metazoa > Chordata > Aves > Suliformes > Sulidae > Morus > Morus bassanus. The sequence continues at coordinate 80,649,260 of CM062568.1, forward strand.
TTCCTTTCACTATACTCATTGTACAAGTTAATATTGACCTAGTATTGTAATAATGCTAATAACTTCCAGCTGTGTTTGTTACTGCTGGAAAGGGTTTTTTTTTCCTCCCTTTTAGGTATTACAGAAGAATGCAAAAGAGTACAGACTGAGTTTTTTACTGGCTTTTGTCTAACATAGACTGAGGACGTTGCAAGATGAAATGTGGTCTAAGAAAAACTTAAAACAAACACTGAATGCTACGGCTTGTCTTTGAGAATTCACGCAGACCAGGTGACACCTCAGATGCCTGCAGAAGGTACCTTGAGGAGGATCCCCACTGATACCCTATTAAAAGGTCATTTTCTAAGCAATGTGTAGCAATTCAATGTACTTCTATGATAAGGGGAAGGAAAGAAGCCATAAAGCTTCAAGTTGATCTTTTTCTTTTTTTTGCTGTTGTTTACAATTATAATTAAAAGTGGTAAATATCAGTAGCCAAGTGGCAGAGCAGAATCTAGCTACTGCAGGACTATGGATTTACTTCCTTTTCTAGGTCTGGTAGTGCTCAGTATTTTCATTAATAACCAGGATAGTGGAATAAAATGATTAGAAAATGTTAAAATGGCATTGGTCAGGAAGGGGACTCAGGATCTTTGGAAGACAGCCTCAGAGTTCAAAATAATCTCTGCAGTTTGCCATGATCATCAGTTGTAAAGTCCTGATACTAATGATAATACCAAATGGACAATACTTACTAGGTAGACAAGCAAAGGAGAGCAAGATTACACTAAGAGGTAGCTAATGAGCATTAGTGGCAGTGGAAGGGCTTCTGCTGGTCATTATACATTGACTTCACAATGGCACTTAGGAAAAATTTAGAGTCAAAATGACACCATTAAAATTACTAAAAAATTTAGAAAATATGAATGTGAAGACAAGAGATTTGCCTCTGATTAGAAAAGACTGCGACTGAATTTTCCAATATAAAAGGTTGCTATTAATGAGCATGATAAATTGTTCTTTATGTCCCCTGAGTGCAGTACATTAAGTATTCAGCTTAATTTACAGCAAAGAAAATTTGGATAAATCAGGAAAACACACTTCTAACTATAAGAACTTAAAAGTCAGAACAGGCTGTTTAATAGGCTGCAGAAACAGTATCATTTCAAGCTTTAAAAGAAGTCATACAAGCTTCTGTCTGGGACAGCCTGGCTGTACTTGAATTGTCTCAAAACAAGGAGCTAAATGATCTTTTGAGGTGAGGGTTGATTTTTCTTTTTTTTCCCATTTCTATGCTTTTCCTGTTTAGGAAGGTTTGTTCTTAACAGATAAAATTTACTTTTCTGTTCAATGTGAGCTTAACATGAGCCCATGATGATTTCTCAGGTTTGAAACATCACCTCCAGTTTATCAAGCAATCTGGGAGCTATTAGACTTACAGAAAATTCCCCCTGTCTTGCTTAGCTATTCTTGACACAGCAGTAATAATGAAACCAATATGTTAAGCCAGGTTTCTACTAGATCAGCTACTGGTAATCACTAATAGCTAGAAAGATTCTAAATAAAAATATTAAAATAAAACATACATATGATAAAGATAAATTGTAGAAATGGAGACAAAAATTACTAGTTACTAGTATACTAGAAGCATTAAAGTGAATCTTAATGTAAAGATAATGTTAGATTGAGTGAAAAAGCTTTAGAAAACTATTTAAAAACCTTGCGAAAACTACAGAACAAAAGATGTCAGCCTTTGAAACATTACCTGAGGAGGAATTATATAGCCAGAACATCATGTAGCCAGAAGGATATCAATAAAACCGGAAGGACATATCCAAGAAGGAAACAAAGAAGCTTTAGAACTGCATGCAATTCTTACTTAAACCATGGGTTATGCTGAAGCTCTCAGAGACACAGGAATAACATGCAGATAGAGGAGAAACTATGAGTTTTCCATAATGAAGGACCAAAACAATCCACCTTCAGCAAACAAACAGAGATTCTTACAAACGCAAGGGTCCAGTAGAAGATAATGACTTAGAAAAATCTCCCAAGATAAAGCAGAAGAGCAGAGCTTCATGGTCACAGACAAAAAGCATGTCATATCCACCTGCAAATCTTGGAAATAGTTCATTAATGCATTGCTTAGATTGAACTGGATAGGAATTGAGCAATAAAACTTCCCTATATCAGCTTAGTCATATAATAAGAGAACTCAGCAGATCTTGCTAGCTCAGAAGAAGAGTTGTTATTATTTTGTCCAAGAAAATGTTGGTGCTGCCTCTTTTTAAGTTTCTATGAATCAAAGAAAAAAAAATCTTGATTAGCTACTTTACTAATCCTTATGAAATATTTTCTATTAAGATGATAATGTTATTTTAGCCAGATTCCAATATATTTATAATACAAGGGCAATGAAAAAGTTTGCAGTCTATTCTTCTGATATATATAAAGCTGACTTATTCCAGAAGAACTATACTACAGTTCATGTTAGTTGTATTAATTGCATAAAACTAGGCTGCTGGATGAGAAGATAGGTGGAATTACTGTCAGAAGGTAAAAGCTGAAAGAAATAATCATAAATTCAGGGAAAACAATAAAAATTTATAAAATCTCAGTAAGAAATGGCTCTCAGGAGAATGCCACAGTGGTGAGGTTAGAATCTCACATCTCATATTTCTAGCTCAGTTCCTTCAGATAGGAATGAGCATTCAGGAAAGGAAGTCTAGTCAATGTAATGAAAGAAAGAGACAATATTCAGATGATATTGCTAAGTATGAGGCTTATGGAAGTCAGCATTACAATAACTGAAAGGTAAAAAAATGAAAAGAAAATAGATATTGTCTCAAACCTGAGCAGATCAGTAGGATACCACAAATGTATGGAAGAATGTTAGTGTCTTCCATGGATATATGAACTATGATATTTTCCCCAAACTATCCAAACCAGAGACAATAAATGAAACTATTCAGCTATACATTGCATAAACTGAAGTCAGTGTCAATTCTCCTTTCTCCTCTTACAAAAGACTACTAAAAACTCATGTGGAATATTGTATTCAATTTCATTTTCTTGCATTAAAAATTATGGAGATATGCTGCAGTTAAAGCATCCCAATTGATCTGGATATCCTAAGAGCTTACTTGTTCTGAGTGTTCAGAGGAGCTGTAGGGTGGAATTCTGTGAGACTGAGAAATGTGCTATAGGGTAAAAAATAAGTTTTTTCATTATGTCAGGAACAGAAAACTCTGTACTTGGGAAGTGAGGATGTCAATAAATTTGGCAGAATGCTTACATAATGTGGAACACCACTGAGAACACCAGCATTCAGAGAAGTTAGTGAAACAATACTAAAAATAGACATGCTCAAATATTTTGAGTTCAAGAGAAACCTGAACGTAGACAATATAGGCTGACAGGTATTGTTATTGCTATGATAATTTGTGAGTACTTTAAATGTTTTACCCTATCACATTGGCAAGTATAGCTGTAAGGAAGTAGATAGTCCTGTACAAAAATCCACTCCTGAATAAACATTTTCTTTTAAATCACAGTATTGGAACATGGAATAAGAATTTTTTAAGTGTTTTAATTTCTACCAGTGCATACTGCTGAAATGCTCAAATTTCATATTTTGCAATAAAAATGCATGAAAACAAAAGCAACTGAACTGATTTACTTAACTACATTTTCTTGAAAAATAGCCTCTGTGACATTTTCTTCTCAGACAGAAAACTGCTTGTTTAAGTTTCTGTCCTATCATAGATCCAACATTCTTTTTATTGTGCGACAACTATTTCATTTTAAGGAACTGTGCCTATGTTTTAATAGCCATCATTCTTTTATTGTTTTGGAAAAAAACCCCTATCTACAGAGCCTAAATTTTCAGTTCTGCAGAAAAAACAGTTAGGACAAATGTAATAAAGAAACAAGATCCTCTGAGACAACTACTGTAAACTGCAGGAGAGAAGGAAACTAAGAAAAAAATTGTACAGCTGCTTTTGGGTGTCCAAACTGAGAAAAAAAATTGAGTATATTTTTACACCAGAAAAGTACTCAGCACTCTCTGGAACATTAAATGTTTTCAGCTGAGCAGCAAGAAATCCTAATTACTTTTGAATTTTGAAAAAATTATTTTCTGCAGAAAAACTTGCACTTTTCCCCATCACATTTAAATGAGTCTTATAAAAATGCACATGGACATCTACAAAGGTGCACAGCATTTCATCTATACAAGCTAAGTTCATCAACTTAGCTTGATATCAGAAGAGTATCATCAAATTACACCAGCTCAGGCCTAGGCAATAATTTAAACCTATTTAAACAAACAAAAATCTTGTATTTTTTTTTCTACTTAAAATACTTGTGATTTTATTTATTATACTTAAAAGACTTGTGGTTTTTATTTATTCTACCTAGTACTAGGATTAGATCACCACTGTTGCTCCCCTCACAAGCTATTTTAGTATAAACTGGAAATATGTAATAGGAAATCAATCCCATTGTTGCTTTCTCATATAGGTGTATCCTGTGAATAAAAATTATAATCTTTCCATATTCTCAATCTTTTAATTTTATCATTTAACATCACTGAAATTCAATATGTAAATGAGAGGTTTTAGCTGCAGGAGAAAAGATGAAGGCAGCCAGACATGGACTTAAAGCTTGAGGGAGAGAACCGGAAACATTGCACTTCATCTTTCTGTAGGGCTTTCCATGTTCAAAGTGCTGTATGAGCATTCATTAACAAAAAATGTCTCCTTTCATCCTCTCATGCTAATTACTGAGAGAAGCAGCAAAATGTTAGTAGCGGTAATGTGCATATACACTGCACAATATAGTACTCTACCATGTATTAATTAGCATGAGAGTAGGAAAGAAAACTTTTATTGGAAATATTCCAGGAATGCAAAAGCAGCAGGAAGGGTGTTCAAAAGTACTTGAAGGTAACAAGATAGAAAAGCTGAATATAATAAGCAAATATGAAGAAAATAGCTGGCTGCAATGTTTTGGGATTTTTTTTAATTGTCATAGTGAAAGGTGAAGTATTTTTTTAATGATGAATCCCCATTCATTCTCATTCAACTTGTTGCCTGTATTCACAGAAAAGAGTAACTGTCTGTTGACTGAACCTCAATTAAATATTATTAGCAAGTCATCCTCCATTATAGCCCTGTTTGTTCTCCATAGTGAACTTGTAAATTGCAGAAGTTGAGCACCATGCTTTTCTCAGATACTGTACAGGGTGAAGACTCTGATCTCTCAGACATTTCTTGGAATTTCTCTCTTCCCCTAGGCAGTCTCTAACTGGAATTGTAATGTGATTTTCCACTGGTTTGTTTTATTTTAGAAGTCTGTGGCAACATTTCTTTTTTGTTTTAAGCAATTTTCCCACAAATTTTCTTTTTCAATAAGAAATGCAAAACTTCACAACACTTTTTAGAATAACATCTGTTCATTTCCATGGAGAAAATCTTATTTTTAGAAAATCTTATTATTATTTTATCTGTTATATTCTCATTCCACTAGTAACTAACAAGTGAGGAAAATTGAACTATCTTCTGGCAAAAGGGAGGGAACTAAGAGTTATTTTTTTCCCTATATGTATATAAAGCTAAAGTTATATAGTTGTTTAAAATTCTTCCAGATAAGTTGTATTTAAATACTTTGAAATAAACAAATAAAACCAGGAAATTATGACTGTTCAAAGATAGTAGTCTATACTACCAAATATTTTGCTTCAAAACAAGCATTTTGATCAAATAAAAATATCAATTCCTGTACATCAGTCTTACGTCCTTCAAAGCCACACGTGGAAGATGCAGTTAAATTTTTCATCAACAAGAATATTTAGTTCAGTAGGATATGGGTTTTCTCCCACCACCTTTTTTAAGGTTTGAAATCTTTATGGTATGGGATACTACTTAAAAATGTAATTCACATCTGGATTCTTTAGTTTTTAGGGACATGAGGGAAGACAGACTATCGTAGCAAAAGTCAGAGTTGATCGAGAGAAGAATGCAGCCATGTGGAAAATCTTATTACCACATGTGATTTAAAAACATAGATGAGGACTTAACAAAATGGAGTAATAATGTGATGTTTATTCATCCAGAGATGCAAGGGTATGCCTGAACATTGCAGTCTGATTCAATGGACTAATATACTGTACTGTAGGTATTAGCTATGCACATTCCTTCTTATTGATTTGTCCGGGGGTTCTTCCCTGACAAAAAAACCTCTTTAATTTTTTTTTTTTTTTTGTAAAGGTCCATTTCAGCCTCCTTCATATGTTTGCTAGCAAAAGGGTTAATTGCTGCCAATTGCTGTGATATGTTTTTCCATAAATACTTCATAATCTGCCTTTTATAGGCTGTCCTAACATTAAAAATACACAGTATATTTTGGACAACCAAAGAGGTAACAAGCACAGTTAGTTCTCTGTAAAGCCCCAATATATATCTATGATATTACATAAACAATTGGTAAAAAGCAGATATCACTAATAAATTGTGTAGATCAGTATCTCTATGCATTTAAAATAACTGAATTTAGGATGAAGGTCTCTGTGTTCTGCCATGTGTCTCCAGGGTATGGAGATAACTGTGGTCATTTTCTAGGATATTTTTTCCCTGCTAATTATCTGTCTTTCCCAACAGAATCAAAAAATCATCTCCATTGTAGAAAAATACCATATTGCATAGCAGAACAATACAATTAATTTAGATAATATTCAGATTTTAAGTTTAATTCATCACACAAATGTTACACATTTTGCCTTCACTAATTAAAAAAAAAAGTTTCAGTAGGGATACTTGTAGACTTGCAGGTATAAAATATTGAATTATATTTGAATACAGAAGAAAAATCCAAATAACAAAAAAAAACCACCCCATGTCACTTTGCAAGTCATTATTTTCCATATAAGTAATTGAGATTCTGAATAATTTGTGAATATATTTTATTCTCAGAGATTAAAAACTAATTATAACCTTCTAAAATCTCAGGTTTGTAATTCTCAGTTTTCTGTCGGCAAAGTGTAAGGGTATACTGCACTGAGCTCTCCTACTACTGTAACAGAGTCATATATTGCATGCAAGTGAAATTATTTATTTACAACATTTCAGTCACTTTGTGAACTTTAGAGCTTCGAAGACAGCAGAAGAAACAAATAAATGACAATATTTAGAGGACAGTCTTCTTCATTTACATCATATATCCCATACTTGCTCATATCTTATCGATGCTGTTAGTATGATAAAACTCCAAATCATTTTCTTACCTGAAAGTGGACATTAAAATGTCAACTGTAAATCAGGTGAAACACTGAAGATTTCTTCCTTGTTCATATGTTCAAATAAGAGAATTGTACAATGTAGCTCTGTTGTGGAGGTGTTGTTGGTAAGGGTTTTTTTTCCTCTTTTGGTACTCTAAGATCATTATTTCTAAGCAATGAAATAATAAAATAGATAGATATATTTTATTCTCTGGCATCTTCAGAGAGGTTTATTTAAAAATATAAGTACACTGTGAGAATATAGATATTGTTTTAAGAAGACTCAAGAGACACATTTAGAATCTCATGTAATCATCAGTCTTACTGCCCAAAGTATTAAAAACGGGACATTTTTATCTTTTGAAGGTGATTTTACTTTCATTGTTTCCACATTGATTTTCTTGGACTACAACACTTACTCGATATGGATAATTCTGCAAAATACAACAGTTTAAAATACATGCAAGGCATAGATAACAGATACAACAGATGCCATCTAAAACACGCATCACCCATAAGAAATTGTCAGACAGGGTATCTATTGGAAACTAATATCATAAAAGTCCACACAATTTTTATCACAAAGCCATTGAGACCTTGCATGTATCATCCTTGGGATCCCAGTATCTGGAATAAAGCCAGTGGAAAAACCCACAGACACGGAAATCATTAGTGTATTTTCCATTACTGGAGACTTTAGCTAGCAGTGACTTTGCTCCAGTTCTGTGCTGTGCATTGTGCCAAGGTTTCTTTGCTCTATTTATTAAGCTGGCAACACAGGCAATGTTAACTCTGGCATTGAAATTCTGTTTGCAGTCAAAATTGGTTGTTCCGGTCAGAAAAGCCAAGCTGAGAAAGTGGCAGCATACTGATCATCTCTCAATAACTTTCCATCCAAACTTCTTTTCAGAATGTGAGGGAGGAAGGGGACTTTTCAGCATACAGCCAGTGAATGAATTGTCAAATCTGAAAACCAAGCTTTCATTCAACTGAGTCTTATAATCTCCTTTTAACCTGGAGGTCTGGTGGATCCAGTGTGCTGAGGTAACTAAGAAGCAGTGGCAATGGAAAACTGCCTGTGGTGGGGAGGAGGGATGTTCAAAAGAACAAGGAGGCCAAGATCCTGGCAGCAAAACTTTTCGTGTTGCTATCATGTTTCTATGTCCTGTTACACCATATGCAACTATTCAGAGAACTAAGGCATTGGTCAGAATCCACTCAAGCTGTCCTAGGCAGGAGCAGTAGTTTATTTAGATTTGTAGAAAACATGTAAATAAAGATATTTGGATGTCATCTAGCCTGTTCCCTGGCCCAAAGACAGGGTCCACTGAGAGGATTCTGCATTTGTCTGCTAACATGTGAAGCTGATGGTAGCAATACTGAGCTGCAGTCAGCATCTACTCTGATGAGAACTGAGACATAAAAGGCTAACTAAAAAAAAAAAAAAAACATTTCTGCTGTTCCTGTATTTTGCTCTTTCTTGAGAAGTACAGTCCCTCACTGTATTGGTGAAACTCACTGTCACCATAGTTCATTGTTAGTTAGATCTATACTAGTAAATTAAATCTGGCTAAGGCATGGTCTGAAGTACAGGCATGAGAGGAGCCCTCCTATCCAGAGGTTAGCTTGCTTTTGGGCATGGCTGTAGCTTGTGCTAAATAAAACCTGCTTGAACACTGTTCAAGACATAGCACAAGCCAGAGACATTTCCCAATGTCCAAACAGCAGACCCTGTGGAAAGATGAGAATTTAGATGCACAGATGTAAACTGTTTTGCGCCAGGGCCACAGAACAGGATGTGGCCAATTTTTTTTTTTTTAATATTAATGCAGTTACATTCACTAGGAAAGTGAGCCACAAATCTAATTTTCCATCAACTTTTCTCATTTTTGATGGTCTGGGATTGATCATGTCTTTCTTTTGGCTCAGATTTCCATACTTCCTGTTGCAGAAGCAGGGGTACATCCTTGTCCACCTGCAAATGCATATTTCTAGCATCACAGAATTCAGCAGTCAAGGATTTTCAGTACTCAAACCAGATGAAAAGGAGGTTCACAGCAGGACCTGAGGCTGGGTCCATGTTTTTGGAATTTTATCCCAAATAACTGAATCTCAGGACTCTCCTTTATGCTACCCAGCAAGCATTTACTGGTTGACTCTGTCTTCATGGCATTTTGTTTAAAAGGTGATGCTGCATTCATATCCCAAATCCTTTAGTGCACTCTGAAATATGTCAAATCAGTCATGTTTCCACATTCACAGCATTTCACAAACAACCGAGGGCAGCTTGACTGCATGAATTACATGCCAAAAAGACACAGTATAGTCACCATAATGTGACCATAACAGCACTCCCAAGGTTGCTTGTGACAACCGGATGCAAATATAGGGAGGTGCTTATTTCTTTTTCAGGAGAAAAGTTTATGCATTACAATAAGGAGATTGTGCATTACGTAAATCTGTGCAATAACTAAATTTTGAAACCATTACTAACCATTTCTAGTCTGTTCCAAGCAGTACCATATCATGCTTGGAAAATTCCTTGAAGTCTGCCAAAGGCCCTCTGGATACCTCATAATGTTGACCTCTTCCTGCTGAATAATCACATAAGCCACCCCATCATCAATATGTAATTATATAACATTCCTGTGGCAACTACAGCAACTGCTTGCATGGAAAATGAGTATTAGGAGAGTAATATATTTTTAACCATCTTCTAATAAAATTTTGCTGCTGAAAATCTCAGAGGAATGGTACCACTGTGAGATGGTGCAGCTCCTTGTGGCACAAGGACTGCTCTTTGAAATTGAGGACTGCTATGTTAAGTGGCCACTGGGATCCTAATTAACATTTTCAGTTAGTACTGCTCTCCTAATTTGAGAGCCAAATGAGATTTGTATTCCAAGGCATTGCTTCTAAAACAATAAATCAAACTGAAATATTCCTTGGCCATCTTCCAATGAGCTGCTAAATGCTAGTTGCCTCCAAAAAGTAGAAATCAGCACCACTACCAATGCAGAAAAAAAAATTACAAAGCATATGCTGTGATCTGTGAGTATATTGTCTCTACCTATCTACATTTTCCGTTCTCTCTTACTGTCAGAGCCATTTTCAAATGGTCTGAAGCACTGCCGAAAAACAAGAGACAGATTAAGATCCCCTGTAATCATAATCTAAAAAAAAATTACTATTTTTCAGTGATTTCAAGACCTTAGTCCTCACACAAAACCCTATAACAGCAACCAGCTAGATTCTCTAGGTGCTGATTTGGCAGTATTATACCAATTTGCACCAACTGACATCTAGTGCATTACGTTTTGCAAACTGTAGATGCAAAGTTTGGGTGCATGCTAGCCCTGGTGTTGAGTAGGCAAATATGTGTTCCATATAACAAACTGTTGCCTGCTTGTATTTTTTTTTTTTATTATCTAGTAGCTGGGCAGGTCAGAAACTCAAGCATCTACTCTGTTATTTAGGAAGAGCTTTTGAATTTCCTAGAGTCCCTAGAGGATTTTGGGTCTTCTAAACTAATCAAGGATTTATGAGACATAAATACTATATTTTGTCTGTGATAGATGAATTTTTCTCCCCGTTAATGATCCTCTGGCCAGCCTAAGATCTGAGGAATGTTGTTGGATGAAAAATAGGTATTGTAATACATTGCCTGAGGAGTGTTATACCGGACAGAGAAATGAGGGAGGACCTTTTCCACGGGTGGTCATACAACTGTAAAATAGACATGTGTTTAGATATTGTGATTGTTGAAGCTTATTTTTTTTGAATATTATTTGGATTTTAATGAATACTAAAAACATTTTGTGTTCAATAACTTTGTTAACTGCACAAAATTCCACATTGTGCCGAACATCTAAGGAAAAGATGAAGAGTTTAAATTAATATAAAAAAGCTCCACTGACATGGATGAAGTCACAGTGGTTTATATCAACTAACAACCTATCACAAAAATGAGATGTGGCTAATGGTTGTGAAGCGCACTTCTTTTTGTAAATTGTGGAAGACGAAAATGTGATATTTTTAGAAGCAATATTGCAAGAGATGACTTATGCATACATGATATTAATGGGATAAGACATTAAGCTCTGAATGATTGCTTTTCCCTGCTTGCATACCAATGCATTATTTTATATTTAACTGATATTTCAGATGGGTATCTGTTCTTTTGCTTCCTTTATTTATGTAAGATGTTTTCTCCTTTTTCTCTTTTACACGTTTTGTTTGCTTGCCTTGATATATTTAGGGTCTGCACATTTATTCTGAGAATAGGTTTTGTTTGCCAGGATGCGTCATGCCCACCCTCTTTCTCTCATCCATACAAACACACAAGCAGAACTGAAGTGTCCCTTATGTCTTCAGAGCAGGAAGACATTCTCTTTTTAGCATTTAATTTATTTCAGCCAGTAGATACCTTATCACAGGTGTACAGTGAAGAGGAGCTACTTTGACTCCTTTACAGGTGGGTTTGGTTTTGGTTTGTTTTCTTTTCAATCCCAATGGAGATAATCTTTACTACAGTCATACTGTTTTTATGACCTGTGGGCTAATGTAAAAGCTGTTGGGTTCCTTGCTGTTTAGTAAAATATGTACTTATTTACTGTTAACGTAATTTTTCCCTGCTTCTCAGATTGAGATGTTAATATTCAGTGCATGACCATACATTGTTTTATAGACAGTGTATTATATGTCTCCACTGAGAATTTTATCTTTCATGATTTTTGTAATAACAGTGAAGTTTTTAGTACTATTGTGCATTTGTTTTGTATGCAAGTAATATTTCATTCAGTTGTATGCAGAATATTTCATTTCATGCATCTCTCTGTATTTCTCTTGAACTGAAATATATGCAGGACTGCTATCAGTTATCATAACTGTAATACCTCTTGCACTTAGGACAGTGATACTTTTGCTTCCTTGACATGTACATGCATGTGATGCATACATGTTACAGACAGGAAAGTGGCAATTCCTAAAGGAAATATATTGGAAATACATCTTGTTTTATAAGCATGTGTAGCTATCAGCATTTTTGCTTTTCTTTTTAGAGATAAATTTATGGCTAAAACTCCATGTTAAAACTCTGGCTATTGACTACAATTAGAAAGTAGTTTTCTTTGGGTAATTAAATCAGCGTAACCACGGTAAGCGTAACTTAGTTTTTTTTTTTTTTATTCCAGTCCTGGTCACAATATGTAAGATAACCTTTTTGTTCCACTTTCAACTCCCACACTTCACTCAACTTTTCTTCTTAAATTGGATTAGAATCTCTTGAGTAGAAGCAATTACCTTGATTCCTTAAATTCTCTATCAAAGAAAGGTCTCTGAAACAGAGTGGAGGGAACCATCTTCAGGTTTATCTGCCCTTTGTTGTGAAATCTGCCAATCATTTTCCAGAGAGGATGTGAAAATAGGAGGAGATGAGGAAGGAAACAAAAAACATGTCAGAAAAAATACATATACTTTTTTTTTTGTATTTTACTTTTTTAACTTCATAGTCATAAGACCAAAACTAATAATTAATTTTAAATTTGTGTAATTTGAAATCTTTTAGTCCTTTCAATTTCTCTGCAGTGCTCTTTGTGAGGTAGACTCACAAATATATTAACCTCAGCTACTGTAAATCATAACAGCGCCATAGTGGATGTATGAAGTCTGTAAACAATTATATTTTTGAACCTTCAGAGTCACAGGGTTATACCGAGATCACAGGCATACACAGAAATGTAGCTTGCAGCCGTCTTATCATCTCCAGATTTGTCCACTGGTTCTAACTGAACTTGAGAGACTAAGCTTGCATGAATTGCATACGGAAGGATCAAGAGAGAGAGATGTAGAAGGGAAAGCAAAACATATAATGCATATACATCAGTTCAATGCACAAAAGTGATCTGATGAATACTTTATAAGGCTAATTTATAAGTGTGCCCTGACTCCCTCAGTGTGCACTGTTTAAATTCAAAGTTTGTACATCCTGTATGGCATACTCAGATCATATTAACACGCAGAGTGGTTTGTCTCATTCCCAGCAACAGAATGTGCTTCTTGTACATATTTTGCAGAGTAAAATGAGTTCCAATGCTAAGATCCACAAAAAGGATATTGCTGTGAACTTCCAAAGTGTGTTGGCTCATTTTCTTCAATTCTTCTCATCACTTAAAAATTGAATACATATGAGAATTTTTGTCAGCTTATTTACAATGTTACTGTTAATCGCTTGATGAAAATGTTGAAGATCTCACTCACAGCTAATGTAGGCTAAGACAGAGCAGTTCATTTACAAGGACTACATCAGTGGATGCATTATAATTTACACTTCCATTGCCTTCTTGAATCATTGTTCCTGCAAAGTAAAGAGAAAGATGGAGATGAGTTGCTTTCTCTAAGATACAGGGACGACGTCTGTCTTTATGGAAGAGTGATACTTCCAAAAGCGTACCTTAAAAATACCTCCCTTAGGAATGGCATGTTCTAACCTCAGAGGAAGCTGTACCACCTCATCCTTACAGGTAGAAAACCTTTAGCAGGCATGAGATTCTTAAGTGAATCAGTTGCATTAATTTTCAGGTCAAAAAGAATCAACTATGTATTGAGATTTCTTGTCTTCTTAAGCGATGGCTAGCTGATTCATAAATACTATCTTCACAAATGCATGAAATGTACAAAGTTAAGGATACAAAATATTATGGGCGGGTCTATGGAGCTGCACATTTGTCCGTTGTCAATTGTTTTTTCATTCTTTTGCTTACAGAAAAAAAATGTATGCAAAAAAGGGTATATTATCAACACATACATGTATATAATGTACACATATATATATATATATAGACTCATAGAATCATTTAGGTTGGAAAAGACCTTGAAGATCATCAAGTCCAACCATAAACCTAACACTGCCAACTCCACCACTAAACCATGTCCCCAGGCACCACATCTACATATCTTTTAAATACCTCCAGGGATGGGAACTCCACCACTTCCCTGGGCAGCCTGTTCCAATGCTTGACAACCCTTTCAGTGAAGAAATATTTCCTAATAACCAATCTAAACCTCCCCTGGTGCAATTTGAGGCCATTTCCTCTTGTCCTATCACTTGCTAATTAGGAAAAGAGACCAATACCCACCTTGCTACAATCTCCTTTCAGGTAGCTGTAGACAGTGATAAGGTGTCCCCTCAGCCTCCTTTTCTCCAGGCTAAACAACCCCAGTTCCCTCAGCCGCTCCTCAGAAGACTTGTTCTCCAGACCCTCCACCAGCTTCGTTGCCATTCTCTGGACATGCTCCAGCAACTCAATGTCCTTCTTGTACTGAGGGGCCCAAACCTGAACACAGTTTTCAAGGTGTGGCCTCACCAGTGACAAGTACAGGGGCACGATCACTGCCCTAGTCCTGCTGGCCACACTATTCCTGGTACAAGCCAGGATGCCGTTGGCCTTAGCCACCTGGACACACTGCTGGCTCATGTTCAGCTGGCTGTCAACCAGCACCCCCAGGTCCTTCTGCACCAGGCAGCTTTCCAGCCACTCTTCCCCAAGCCTGTAGCATTGCATGGGGTTGTTGTGACCCAAGTGCAGAACCCAGCACTGAGCCTTGTTGAATCTCATACAATTGGCCTCGGCCCCTTGATCTAGCCTGTCCAGATCCCTCTGCAGAGCCTTCCTACTCTCAAGCAGATTGATGCTCCCACCCAGCTTGGTGTTGTCTGCAAACTTACTGAGGGTGCACTCGATCCCTTCATCCAGGTCATTGATAAAGATATTAAACAGAACTGGCCCCAACACTGAGTCCTGGGGAACAGCACTTGTGACCGGCTGCCAACTGGATTTAGCTCCATTCAGCACCACTCTTTAGGCTCGGCCATCCAGCCAGTTTTTTACCCAGCGAAGACTACACCTGTCCAAGCCATGAGCAGCCAGTTTCTTCAAGAGAATGCTGTGGGAAATGGTGTCAAAGGCTTTACTAAAGTCCAGGTAAACAACATCCCCAGCCTTTTCCTCATCCACTAAGCGGGTAATATTGTCATAGAAGGAGATCAGGTTAGCCAAGTAGGACCTGCCTTTCATGAAGCTATGCTGGCTGGGCCTGATCCCCTGGTTTGCCTATACGTGTCATGTGATGGAACTCAAGATGATCTGCTCCATAACATTCCCTGGCATCGAGGTCAGACTGACAGGCCTGTAGTTCCCTGAGTCCTGCTTCTGGCCCTTCTTCTGGATGGGCATCACATTTTCTAACCTCCAGTCAACTGGGACCTCCCTGGTTAGCCAGAACTGCTGATAAATGATTGAAAGCAGCTTGGTGAGAACTTCTACCACCTCCCTCAGTACCCTTGGGTGGATCCCATCTGGCTCCATAGACTTGTGTGTGGCTAAGTGGTGTAGCAGGTCACTAACCATTTCCTTTTGTGCTATGGGGATTTCATTCTGTTCTCTGTCCCTGTCTTCCAGTTCAGGGGGCTGGATAACATGAGAACAACTGGTCTTACTATTAAAGACTGAGGCAAAGAAGACATTAAGTACCTCAGCCTTTTCCTCATCCTTTGTCACTCTGTTTCCCCCCACATCCAATAAAGGATGGAGATTCTGCTTAGCCCTCCTTTTGCTGTTAATGTATTTATAGAAACATTCGTATTGTCTTTTACTGCAGTAGCCAGATTAAGTTCTAGTTGGGCTTTGACCCTTCTAATTTTCTCCGTGCATAGCCTCACAACATCCTTGTAGTTCCCCTGAGTTGCCTGCCCCTTCTTCCAAAGGTCATAAACTCTTTTTTTCCCCTGAGTACATACATAGTATTTCTTATGTTGAATTATGAACTATTTAAAATAAGAGTATATTAACCTGATTAATTTGAATATGACATGGTGAATTTGATAATGGTTAGAAATAGTAGTCTTCATCAAACTTTTAAATACTATTACAGATGAGCTAGACAAAATATTTTCCCCTTTCCTTCAACTCTGGTATGACCATCTAATGCATTTTTTTTTAATTATAAGTACTTTAATAGAAATAAAGAGAAGGTTTGGGAGACTTTTTTTAAGCAAAATAAGAAAATCATCCCTTGAATCCTTGCCTCCCCCTGGTCACACTTTTTTGTTTTTGTTAGTATCCTATTAAAAGCAACTGCAAAATGGTTAATATTTTCATAGAACTTTTATGTCAGTGTTTGCATGAGATCACTATGGGGACAACCTTTTCATTTACCTTACTATTTCTTTCTCCAAACTGAAAAAATGATGGTTTGTCTTTTCTTGAAGGAGACAAAGTTAATCGCTATATTGCCACCACTGTTCTCAGCATTCTTGTAAGCAGGGGCATTTCTGAAATTCTTATTTGGACAAAAAAAAAAAAAAAAACAAAAACAAACCCACAAAACCCAAACCCATGAAAGCTCTTTGTCAAGGCATTTCCTGAGATACTATGTTTTACATACTATACCTTTCTACCTCAAGAGATTTAAAGCTGAATCTAATTTGGAAACGTAAGATTGTATTTTATAGGGAAAGTTTCACAATACAGCTGTGTGTCTCTAAAAACCCATAAAGAATGATGGTTGTCCAGAAGGCTATACTATTCTTTTTAAAAATTGCTGAATTGCTTTTGAGTTTAATTCATATATCTGGTACTAAAAAAGCATGAAAGATTACGTCTGGCTGTTTTTTGTTGGTAAAAACACTTCGCTTAGCAGACTGGACATGATGTAAAAGGATGTTTCAACTCAATGTTTCAATGGCATGAAAGGCTGGGAACATTTTTCAGCAAGGACTAAACAGCTCCTGAAACCCATTTTCATAGATTATGAGACAACATAAAATTATTATTTTCTTTGCATCTGACCTACTCCTTGACAGACAATGAAATATTTCCCTGAACTAGGTCTTGCACGAATTAAGCACAAATTTAAAAAAAAAAAAAACCAAACCTAAAAACTTTCTAGTTCTGATTTCAGCGTTTTGAGAAATAGTGAATTCAAAACATCAATTGACAAGTTGTCCTAGCAACAACATCCTGTTCCAAATGTGCCTAATTTCTAATCTTAATTTATCTATCCTCAAATTTAAGACTTCTAGCTTACAAAAACCCTGCTAAACTGAAAAGTTTCTCAAAGTTTCCTTTCCCATAGGAGTTGCACCAGTACTGAACCCAGAGGCTACTCTGCTCCTGCTTGACATTTCTCCAGGCATGTGTGCAAGGCTGGCTTCAGCCTTTCTGCTCACAGCAGCTCTGCCTCTCATGCAAGGCAGGGTTGTACAAGGGAGCCCTGTGAGCATGGGTGCCCTTCTAGATGGGGGGAGCCAGCATGGCAAGTGCCTTCCAGCCTAGGGGGCAAGGATGCCTCTGCTGGAAATGGGGGCACATGGAGGGGTAGATGGTGTGTTCTCAGTTCTGGCTTGAAAATGAACATGTTGCTGTGTCCCAGAGAACAGATATTGTTCGGTTGCGTGGTAAAAACACTTCTGGGCAGACTGGCTGTCTGATGCCAGCTGCTGGAGGGATCCAGATTGCACATGTGTACCTATGTATTTTCAGTAGCCAACCTCCACCCTGCTCGGGCAGAGAGGGGGACAGGGTGAGTCCCTTAGTGCTGCCCGTGTTTGTGCGAGTGCTCTGTGTGTCTGTCTCTGTTACCTGTGCATCTGACAATTCACTGAACTATACTATACTGAACAATGTATGTGGTGTATATGTGTACTCTGCAGGCATGTGCCTGTTTGGGATACATGCTCAGCCTCACTGCTGGTTGGACCTGGGGCATGGAGCTGCACCTGCCTCCCCACTGCAAGATTTTGTAACTCCTAATTGATTGGTCTGCTGTTGCTTGGGGGACCCATTTCCTGAGGACCCATCCAGTGTGATCCTGAGTGCTTTTGGAGCCGTGGCTTACCAGGACAGAGTTCCTGTGGGGAAGGACTGCATTCATAAATGCTTTACTGGGAGGCACAGTTAGTAACCTGCGAAGATTTTTCTCGATCAGTATCCAGTCATTCTGCCTCCACCTGCTTGTTCCCTCCTTCTGTAATTTGTGCATCATTTGAAGACTGTATCAGTAATTATTTTCCCCCAAGACATTCATAACCTCATTAAATAGCTTAGAGCCAAAACCTGATCCTTGTGAATCAACCTCTGTAACCACTTAACGAGTCCTGCTTATAATTACATGGAGCTATTATTTAGATAACTTTTAACAGAATTCATGTATAGCATGCAGATTTTTTTATTGTTTCACATTATTTATCAAGATACTGTGCCATATCAGGTCAGAAGAGAAATCCAAAACTATTACAGCAACAGTACCTTTACAAGTCAAATTTGTATACATCAAAAAAGCCCTGAAGTTACTTTGACAAGATCTGTTTTCCAGAAACCTGTGTTGATTTGCATTAAGTAAATTACTCTCTTTTAGTTCTTTATAAACTGAGTCCCATATTAGGGGTTTCATTTTTTTTTTCTCAGACTGATTTTATGATGACAAGCTTATAACTAAATAGGTTAGTCTATTTATTCTTTTTAAATATTGGCACAACATTCATTTTTCTTCCAGATGTTTCCTGAATGTCCTCCATGTTTAAATACCTTTGAAAAATCAACCTTGACAGTGTAGAGAACTCCTTTGACACTTCTGTTATAATTCTTTGATGCAAATTACATAGACATGCTGATGGAACATCCAAGTGAGAGGGAGAAAGAGCTTAACATCCTTCAGAGTAAGTTTTGTAATGGAAATTTTTTTATCATCAACTATGATGGGACTATATGATCTGGATGTTTTCCAAAAGAGAAAAGAAATACTAAAGGAAACCTTTTACTTTGTCCAACAATAATCATTGTGGATTCATTATATTTTATTTTATTCCATGTTCAAACACAAAGAAGCCATACCCCAAACAGAAAATTAGCCATGCATTTTCTTTGCTGACGTACTACTCTGGAAGCTTTGGGTCCCTGACTTAGGACAGTGTGTTGAAACATCTTCGCCATGATGGGCATGGATGGGGGCATTCCTAGGAGGCCTCCTGAAGCTCCACAGTCACATTAGCCCACAGCCAACACACAGCAGAGAAAGGCATAGAAACAATTTCATTAAGCAGCTGAAGGGTTGCAATTACATTCAGCTCACTTCATTATTTCTTTACTTTTACATTGTGGTTGGTCACATTTGCACTGGAACAAAACTGAAAAAGAAGCTGAATCAACAATCTCAACAAAATTCATTTGTTGGTTATCTTAACCCTTCTCCATTCACCCTAGACCTGAATTATGCACTGCTCCTACCCACAGGGTGGAATGACACCTCAGCTGCATCGCTTCCAGTTACCCTGGCTTTAGGTAGGCAAAGAGATTTTTTTTTTTCCTCAGTCTTTAATACTTTTTATTATTATGAGATGCTAACTTCTTATTGTGTTGATCAGAGGAAGTACACATAGTAATTCTGCGTGACTAAGCTCCATATTTGAAGGGATAAAAAAGAAAAAAAAAAAAGAATAAGAGAGTTGTCTCTTTACAAAGAGAATGGATAGCTAGGGATTTACATGTATTCTAGATTCAGGAGCCATTTTTTGTTTGCTGTTACAGGTTTTGCTTTATTTTATATGAGTTTTTAATCTTAATCAGAAGTTTGTCTTTGTAAAATTTACAGCTATAATTAAAAAATGAAACGATTTGGAATATGGGTAAAATACAGCATTTGGGCAAATTTGACATCTTCCTTTCAATGGTGATTAAGTTGTGCAGTTATAGTTACAATATTCCTGACAGTAATGGTCTTACAAAAACTAGTTACAAACTGTTTACTTAAAATACTAATATTTTCCCAATATTTCAAATCCCTGTTTACATTCTGGCTTACAAGTTTTTAATTTTTATGATGCAGAATTATATTTTTGTGTGTGTGTTTTGTGATTAATTGCATCTGCAAAGCTCATGTCTGCTGATTACATCTGTAATCAGCTGTACAATCAAACAACTAAAGGAGCTGAATAACTCAACTAGTTTACATGCACTTCCAAAAAAACCTGCAAGTACAAAAGGGGAAAAGTATTGTGCTATCTCATGGCCATGCTTTGGGCTTTAGAAAGGAATATAACTCTGTAATGGTGACAATTCTTACTGCAAGCATTTGGATACACAGACAGTTCTGCTTTTCTGGTGCAAGGAGCTCTGTGCACTGAAGGTGGCTACTGATACCAAAGGGGATTCGGTGAGGTCTGAATTGTCATCTGGCCACTCTGCAGTAATCAGTCGATCACTGATTGTATGCACATTTTGCTCATAGTTTGTGATACCTTTTTCCTGCTTCCCCTTTGGAGAACATGACTAATAACAGCTATTTTATCATGTAGACCTCTTCTAGCATACAATAGTCCAGTTATTCACCCTGACTGCACATGGCAAGTGTGTCCCACACAATGGGTTGGCTGTGTATTTCCAGGAGTCCCAGTGTATTAGGTTTAACCTTCAACATCAGAATTGATTTGTGTTCAGATCACTAGGGATAACTGTGCCAGCATGCTGGGCTGTAAACTGAGAAATCTGAGGATGAGATTCACTGTAAAACAAAGATCTAGGTAGTGTTTCCCCCAAAGACCTCTTGATGAGGTGACAAATTTTACCTTTTGACAGATAAATCTCAGGTTGTTTTTCTTTTCATTAGTAGAATGCACTTTTTCCCTTTGTACATTTGAAATGGCTTGTATTTTCCCTGGGTACCTTTTAGGTCAGAATATGATATCAAAGACAAGGTCTCTGTCTAATGTATAAGTGCGAACAACTGTGGTTCCTTGGAATTCTTGGAATCTTTAGTTTTGAATGGATTGTCTAAAATTTTATCAGACATTTCTTTGGACATTTTCCTTAAAAAGAGATGAGTTACAGAATAAAACAGATAAGGACAATAAATTTTTACTTTTTATACAGGTACTAACCTCAAATATTAAAAAATAAGAATAATTTGGCAAGAATAGTTGAAGGGTATTTTTAATTATCAAGGCAGGTAGGATATTTATCCAGATGAACATCCAAACATTTGAGGAGAGCATTTATCTTAATACCTTTGATGAAAATCTAACAGAACCAAAAAATACCATACCAAGAATGACACCTCAGCTGTGGAACCAAGAAGGGAAGATGGCATTTAATTACTAGTATTAGAGTCACATATATGTTGATGGCTTCTTACCTTCTCAGATGAATTCATACAAGCTATAGTGTTCAGTCATGTCAAAAGTATTGATCTACTGTTAGGAATTTAAAACATATTTTAATCCTTGCATTTAACTTTTAGCACATGCTAAACTCAAATGTTTGTATGTGGCAGGGGAGGGGAAGAAGGTAACAGGGGAGAGAGGGAGATGGGCTAAAAGGAAATTGCTGCATATACTTGTGTGATGTATAGCCCATTTAACAGAGGATTTTATGAGCTGCAATTACCTGTACCTCTCATGAGAGATATTTTTCTTTCATTCTAGCCATCACAGTCAAGAAGAAATGTGTGTGGCACCCTTTTAGTCTTATCACTACCACTGAACCAGGTAGGAAGATGGTATGATGGTTTCTCATAAATCATCATAGTCTGCAGTACTGTTTTTAACTTTTCTATAGAATTGTATGGACAATTCCACAGTACATGTTAATTTACATCAACTAAGTGTTGATCAAGTTTGCCAACCATCACAGCACAAAGTGGATTGGACATTTAGCTATAGAACCAATTCAGTGCAAAACAGTGTTAGAAGTCCTGCAGCAAAACCCAACTCCCCTGGAGTCAGAGGTTTGTCTAGTCTCTAATGTTCACTTGTCCCTAACAGGGGCTTAGAAACAGCATGTCTAATAAAAGTACATATGTACTCAGTTACTTCTCTGAAGTGACTACTTTGTTCTGCAGTTACTTAGCTCTTAAAAAAAAACAAAAAACAAAAAACCAAACAACAAAAATCAACCAACCAACCGACCAAAATAAACACCAAACCAAACCAAAAAACTAATACTCTTGTGAAAAAGACATCTTAATAAAACCAACAAGGCCAATACTGTGGTCATAATTTCAGATGGCTTAATAGAAGGAAAGGTGTAAGCAGAAAGGTTTGTAAATTGTCAAACTAAGAATGCAGGGAGTTGTATAAAAATCATAGGCAGATTGGAACAAGTAAGTATGATAGTTCCCGATGGATGGTCCCGGTCACATTTGTGAGAGGATATCTCAGATACTCAGATATACTCACAGATATACTCTCCTAAATGTGCAATCTTTGGTGTGGTCATTATAGCAATTAGAAGTTGATATACATGTCCAGATTATCCATAGAACAGCTAGATTGGGTACTCATACTACCATAGAAGCACAGAGATAGAGGTAGCTGTAAATCACAAGTGAGCTAAATATTAATGCAGTTAGCTTGCTCTGAAAAGAAGGCTGCTTCATGTTAGGTGCTGTTATTTGCTAAACATCAGACTAGGTAGTCTACACCTGGTTCAGTATCACTGGAAAAGGGAAAGTAAACCTCCCTGAGGGGTGCTCATAGTAAGTGTTTAGTCCTTTAAGCAGTCTCTCTCTTTAAAGCAGAATTTATGGTGATAAGGGTTTACCTCCTGGGGAAGGTTGGTAATCTAAATAAATGTCATTGAGAAATACCCTGTATTTTTAAAGCCCATGGAGTCTTAGCTTGGAAGAAGAGCCAAACAGATCTCATAATCATAATTGTCTTACATGTCCAAACTGATGGTTCACTTGACTGAGAAGGCTTGGAGTCAACTCAGTGGGCAGGTTGGCATTCTGCTGCTTTCTTTTCCTTCCTTCCTCCCTGCCTCCTTTCCTTCCTTCCTTTATAGAGCTAGATTTGGCTGTTCACTTCCCTTCAGCAAAATTTCACACAGGTGTGAACTTCACTAAAGATAAAGCACTCTCTGCTGAGTTTATAAGGAGTATTAATTTTATATCTGACACAGCGGTGGTTTTAAGAAGTGCAGATGACAGCTGTGCACCAGCTCCTTTCATCCAGATGTCAAAAAGTCCTTCGTATCAAAATAGGTTTACAAGCTGTTCCTAATCTACTTGAGTCTTTACTAGAAAATCAGAGCTGAAAGGACTTATGCCCCATACTCTGTTTCACAAACCACCTTCCTTCAACCATACCCACAAAAAACTAACAATAATTTGGTAAGATAGCCATGGAATGTGTTTAGTACACTCCAGACAAATTCATTTCCAGCCACAAATTTTAGTTACATTATGTGCTCTGTAACCTTGATAAAATCGTTACTAACCACAGTTATATAACACAGGCTAAGGAATTATGACAGGATGAGATTATATGATTAATAAATTTCCTTACAGAAAGATATGCTTTAGAGAGGGGAAAAAAATCCACCATGTTTTCCTGCCTCATATTGCAATGAAAAACATCCAAGTCACTTTCCTAATGTATTTGGTCTGAAGAAAGTGAATGCCATGGGTTTCACAATGTTTCAGATGCAGCTATCAATAAGAACAATGTTGAGGGCCATAATTGGTACGTTTACAAGGCTGCGGTCATAGGCCACCAGGAAAACCATTTTGACTTAATCAGCTTTCCAATTTTTCAGGTAAAATATAGCATTTCTGGATCATATTCAAGCAATGAAGACACAGTAGTAAAATGATTTGATACAGTTTGCACAGTCTTCACAATTTTTAAATCAAGATGGTATTTTAGCAAAGATTAACACTTGGTTTCCCTCATCTTGTGTACCCCATTCCTCCCCCTTTTTTGGTACTGCAATGGAAACTGCACTCTCCCTACTTAAAACTGGCTTATGACATTGATGTCTCTGTGGATATTCTGCAGCAGGTTAAATGTGTGAAACATTCGTATGTGATAAAACTACTGTTTGCTGACATTACATTCTGCTACAGCAAAAAGACATTTCACAAGGTACAACATTATTGAATGATTTTCAGTATTTTCTGAAGAGGGAAAACTTTTTTTTCTTTTTTTTCTTTCCCCAGTATAGCACTTACCTTCTCTTTCTTGAGCTTACCTACCACGGTTCAGTGCTTGAGGTGCTGAGTGTCTCAGCTGACTAACTAAAGAGCATGAAAACTGCAGCTGGGGCAACCACTGAGAACAGCGGTTGTACTGGTATGTCACAGAGATGCTTGTTTGCATTTCTGGCAACGTATACAGAGAATTTTCTGCAACTGAAGCCTAATTGCATTTCACATATTTTTGTTTACCTCTGAAGTTAATATACAATAAAGAAAACTGTGAGAACAGAGATAAAATTTGTGTATCTGAATTTGTTATGCCAAAGCAGTGACAGCTAGAAGAACTCCTCTCCTTTTCTTGCTCTCAGGCACCTCCTCTGGGAGAATCAAAGGAGGCTCAGAATGGTTGATCTGTGTGGGTCTTCCTCTTGCCCCTGCACATTTCTGCCCTGCCTTTGGAAAAAGTCATTAGGAATAAAACTATTTTGTGGAACTATCATATTTACATTCTTCCCCAAACAAGCTGCATCTTTGTATGAGGAGCCCATGGCAAGTGGGTTTTTCAGACTATTAGTTGTAGCTCTACATGATCCCCTACTAATCACTTCCTTTTCACAGAAAGTAGGAGGATGATCTGGACAATGAACCTCTAGTTTGAAGCTCCTAATTCTTTCATTTTATCACATTTGAGTGTAAGTTGGCAGTTCTACCTACAGTCATACAGTGATTTGGATTGGATACTATTAGACACATTGCCCACACCTTAGGTATGTAGGTAGTAATCAGTTAAATTAATAGCAAGACATCCAGATGATACAGTGCAAAATGCTTTGTCAAATCTACAAGAACTTAAGCCTCTGTTCTCCAACTTCCAAAGTTCTTTAAATAAGGAGGAGTTGCTGGCTATATAGTGTTATTGCTTTTTGTGAAATGAGGAGTAAATGACACCACCACAATACAACTTTTTAAAGTAACCATGCATGATATCATTGACAAAAGACAGTTAAAAGTCCATTTCCAATATCCCCTTCTATGAGCAAATCGCTGTAGTTGCCATAGAGGTGTTGTTGACTTCAAAGGAAAGAAGAATTCACTCCATCAATATGCAGTTTGAGCTAAAGATGATGGAGAAAAATGGTATGCAGCATTTTTTTCAGTTGTCTTCAAGCTGATGACATAATCTTCCGTTTTGTAGTTGTTCAACAAATCCAAAATTCTGAAGTCAAAACTGCAATGATTTCACAATCTTACCAGCATCTGAACTGAGGCATTTACTGATACATTTTCTATATTTATTTGTGCTTTGATGCTCGTCAAAGGTGATTTACACATCTTCTTTGATTCTGGATTCCAACTACTTCATTTTCTTTGGACCTTGGTTTTAAGAAATGTGCTTCAGGAGGTTGACTCTTATCTCTATAAATATCAGGGCTTTATAACAGTGTCTTTGAATATGTTTTTGACCTCGGTTTTGCTTCTGTTAATGCAAAGATTCTCCCTCCATAATTACTGGTTCTACATTTTTGCTAAGGACAAATGGAAGACTTTTCTGTTTCCTTTTCCTTCATTTCATTGGAGAGTTTGGTTCTAGATGCTTTATACCATGGGTTGCTTCCTTGATTCCAGCTCCTTTCTTCTACCATTTTTTCTCCATTAATGCCCTCTCTGCTACTTTTTGAATCAAAGGAACCTTGGATATTGACAATGATCCTGTTAATATTTCACTTCATGTTCCAGACTCACATTGCAGATATTCTGGGTAAAGAGCTGCAAAGAGAGGGGTGATGGCTAAAATGCTTTCTCCCTGCTGAGGTTTGTTTCAATCACAAGAGCAAGCCAACTCCTAACATTTTCAATATGATGGCTTAGAGCCCATAGGCCAAAGGGCTGAAGAACAGAAGAGACCAACAGCCTTTTTCATGCTACCCCCTGCCCTCTAAAAGCTATTTTTTTTGTTGCGCTGAGCTACCTGGTGCGGACACAGCCACTGGCACACTCAGTGAGCCCTGCTGCCAGGGCAGGCTCCTCAGCTCTTGGAAGTTCTGGTACTGGCTTTAGTTTGAGTTCTCATCCACTTTAATAAGGTGATTAGACCCACAATTTGTGAAATGTCAGCCAAAGGGAAGGTTAACATAAAGTGTTGATGACAGTCATGTTTCTCTTGGGACAGAGAAGTGTTCTGAGAGCTCCTTTTCCTCCACTCCAGTCTTTCCACTTATTTCCACTAATTTGCCAAAAAACATTTCTACCCTCTCAATGTCAAAACACAGGAAGTTCAGTGAGGTTACAAAATGGTAAACTAGAAACAAATAAATGGAAACAAATTAATTAGAAAAAAGTTTCTATTTTTTCATTTATTTTTATTTAATATTATTCTAATATTAAAATATAAGAAAGAAATAAATTTTTCATATGGCCAATGAAATAGTGGAATTTAGTGCCTAGCTAACGTTTTTGGTGTCTAAATTTATCAAGATTAAAAAAAAAAAAAAGTGGATTTCTGTATGGATAACCAGTATCTAGAGCTAGTAATAAAACAGAGAATTTCAAGCTTCATCCTCTAATTCTTAAAGATATGGATGAATTTTAATGCAGAGGAAAATAATTTCTTCTTACTATAAAGGTTCTTGCAATTTTTTCCAATTTATCTAGTTTGGCTTCTGCTGAAGACATTTTTTGGAATATGTGCAACATGAGCTTGATTCTGGGCACAGGTTTCTATGGTTTAACTATAGCATTCTTTAGAAAGAGATCTAATCCAAATGAGGAATGAACATCTCAGC
The DNA here is from genome assembly GCA_031468815.1 of Morus bassanus. NCBI lineage: Eukaryota > Metazoa > Chordata > Aves > Suliformes > Sulidae > Morus > Morus bassanus. The sequence continues at coordinate 80,676,269 of CM062568.1, forward strand.
TTTTTCTGATCTTTATTTGTAGAAGGCAAATGCCAAGCTTCACAGAAGTCGGACTGCATTTTGAAATTAATGCTGTTCCAATGCAATGGATTTTCACCATAATATATTTGATGAAACTCCTGTGTATGTATATCTTTGCAACCTGGAAATTCCACCAAGATTAATCCCATTGGAGTTCCAGTAAAATGTAAAACCTAATTAACTTCTGAGACAGAAAGGAGTTTAAGTTCCGGTACAACACTTTATACATCACTGACTTGCCTTTTTATTTTTTTTTAATATATTTTCATATCTGAATTTAGCTCCATCTTGCTGCACTTATCCTACCTTCCAATGGTAAAAACTTGGTCATGAAGTTTTGCCTTTATTTTGTGGAGGCTGGAATTATTCTCATGATATGCCTGAAGCACATGTTCTATATTAAGCCAAATAAAACTAAAGGTAACCTTAGAATTAAGCTGGTGCTTACTTCCTATGCTTAATAAAAATGAATTAAGCATGAGCTTATGTATTTGTTGGGATTGAAGTCTGCTTGCTGAGATGCAGATGACAGGATTTTTAAGATTACTATAGATGAAGAATTTAATTTTGTGTACTCTTTTGATTTCTCATTCAGTCAAGAGAAAAGCTAACCACAACACTGATACTTACTTTAATAACAGTCAAATGGTTCAGCACAGGACCAGGAAGTTGGCCAACCGCAAGCAGTAAAGTACATGGAAGGGAATTTTACTAAAAGGAGGGGAAGTTTATACCATATGGCTTAGGTTCACAGATTTCAGTTTGGGGTAATGATCTGACTGACAACTGTCAGGTGGAATACTGAATGTATGGAAGAATAATTCTATGGGATAGGATTTACTGTTGCGTTAAGAAGTGATAGCTTTCTGACTATTAATTCTCAGCAAAAGATAAGGCTATTAAATTAAATTGCAGGATATGCTGATCTCATCATGGTGGTCATGATGAAGTAATTCTGTCAGTGATATATTTATTAATGTCTCTACATCGTTAAAAAGAAAATTCAAGACTTTGATGACAGTGCCTTCGAAGTAACTGTAAATGAGACGTGCTTCATTTTTATTTTTTGTAAAACTCCCCAGTTAAATTAGATATATGCAAAACTTTGAAAAAGTTACTAATTACAGCTTATTAAAGCTTGTTCTACCTAGTAAGTTCCCTGGTCGAATTTAGTAATTATGAACGAAGGGGATCCCAACAGTGTTTTACACTTGAAAGCTCAAAATTAGTGCTCTACAGTAACACTTTTTGTTATGTAACATAAGTCAAAGGAGGAATTATATAGCAATTTCTGTTATCTTGTCTGGAAAGACCAGAAATGGGATTCATATTGGATAGTATAGGTTGTTGTCACTGTAAAAACACTAATTACTGCAATATCCATGGGCTTAAAGAAATAACATAATATGCAAAATACCTACACTGAAACAATATTTACCCTTTTTTCAAAAAAATGTTTCCAGATCCTTAGATGAAAAGCATTTAACTGCAAACCATTATACTATATGTACTGAAAATCTTCTGGACCATCTAGATCATATTTGACTGACCATATGAAATAAAATTTTCTTAATGTTTTGAGGTATGAACAGACTACAGTACTAGAAAATAATAACGGTCTACATAAAAGATGTAAAAGTTTGGATTTTTTTAAATCCAGGAGGAAAAGAACAGAAGGAAACTCACCCTGAACACTGAAAGGACTATGATTCATTAATTTTTGTTCCTGGTGAAAAAACCTTAAACCTAAAACAGTTTAACACCAGAAATGCCTAGAAAAGATTTTTTGTGAGGAAGATCATAGATATACAGCTGATATTAAAAAACAATTAGGTCAGAGAAGTCTTCTCATAATACTTGGAAATTAACTTCTTTGACATATTTGATGCTCCTTCTCTTTAAGGAGTTTGATATTTTACCAAGATTTTGGAGCACCTTATGTACACTCAGTTAGAAATATAGTTTTTTAAATGCTGAATACAATTGTTCATTTTATAAAACAGTCATAAACCCTACATACGATAGCTTTCTTTAGACAAAGTAAAAGACATTGCTTCCACCATGTAATACGTATACTTGCAGATTCCACCAAAACCTGTCTACATGTCTAGCATTTTCTAAGGAGACCCTTACCCTTGTCCTGATGAGATGCCAGAACAGACAGAAGTAAGAGGGATAGATGACAACATAAACATTTTGAGAAAATTATGGTAGCCATGAAAATAAATTTTAAGTATTTAAATAAACCAAAAGTACCATTTCTGTATTTTAAAAACAGATAGCAAAACTCTCTGTAGACAACTTGGCAAAAAAAAAGGGCTCAAGAAAGAGGTAAGAATGCAAAAGCAAGGATGGTCTACAGAAAGCTATCTGGATACAAAGGAGTTAAGGCCTTAACTTTATCAGAATTGAAGCAGGGAGACAGGATGGATTAATTTCACAGGAATGAAAGGGAAGGCTACATGGCAACATGGAAAATGAGAAGAATATAAAGAATTGAAAGAAGGAAGATGCAAAGCATTTTGGTTAAACTGTAGGATCACATAACCTTGTATAGCTCTTAGTAGGCAATCACCATGCCAAAAAAGATAGTGACAGAATTACAGAATAATGGAGGTTGTAAGGGACCTCTGGAAGTCATCTCATTCAACCCCCAAGAAGAAAACAAAATAAGAAAACACAGGAAGTACAACAAAAGCCCTGCAAATAACTGCCAAAAAAAAAAAAAAAAAGAAAAAAAGAAAACACGATACAAAGGGGAATAGATGGGCAAGTACAGGATGAGGAAATGCATAAACATGTTGATAGCGATAACTGTATCTAAAACAATGTAATGGTATAAAAGCCAATCCAGAACAGATTTCTGGTTAAGATCAAAACAGGAAGTCATTCAAGTGGAAACTGATCAAGAAGCTTCCAATGCAGTTACAATAAATTGTCTATATAGTTTCATAATATACCCAGACAACATTATGATGTGCAGGGAACAAGGCTGGATTCACTTCACAAGATGAAACACTGCTTTAATTTAGCATTTATCACAAGGACAAATCATTAACAATCCAGTCAATTTTCAAAAGTACTTTGTGGAAGACTTGGTGTTAACAAGATTTTTGTGCTCTGGTTTTGAGGAAGAGAGGAAAAGATGCAAAACAACCATAAAACTGTAACAAAATTTCATTCCACTTTCCCGATCTCCAGTCAAGTGCATTTTCATAGACATTAGGCGTTAATCGTGTGCTGGTAAACCAAACAGTTCTGGTTTGAAATCCTCCATGGATCTCAGCAGCAGTGTTGCCTCCTTTTTGAGATCTGGATTTAATTTTTCATCTGGAATCATAACCACTTGCATTCCTGCTGCCAGGGCTCCTTTGACTCCAAGTGGTGAATCTTCAAACACAAGACACTGAGAAACAAGGAGGTGAGGGGAAAAAATTAAAGAATAATGTTACTATGAACTTTTAATCTTTTGTTTTATAAAACAGAATGATCCCTCATAAAACTTAGTAGGAAAGCTAAATTCAATTCCTGGCTTAGACACCCCTAATTAGAACAAGGGCAAACATCTCAGTTTGAACATCTGCATGGCAATTAACCTTTAATTCATTTCAATTCAAAAAAAGATCAACACACATACTTAAATCCCAGCAACTGGTTATCCAGATGTTCCTAAGTGATTTGTTTTACAGGGATGGGTTTAAGCAGAAGCTTAAAGTTAAGCAAGTGCTTAAATACCTTTATAAGCAGGCAATTTAACTTTTCAAGACCAACTTTACAACCTGCAAAATGGCAAAAGCAGTGCTTTCTCTTACAGGTGTGGCATTTCCTACATACATGAGACAGGGAAGACTATACTACTTAGGTCAATATTAGGACTTTGGATGAGTGGAGAGTAAGACAGAAGTCACTTGTCAGAAGAGTGCTGTCAAATTCATGTTCTATTTACTTAATTCCTCCAAAGCAGTGGTGAGAAAGAAAATCAGCAATTATACTGAAAGGGTACTTTTAGAGAAGAGACAGTTTAGTCAGGTAAAAGTTCCATGTCTTACAATAGTCAAAATCATTCAAGATTGCAGATTGGAAGCAAAGTTGTTAAAAATAGTCAATATATTATTTATGTGAATTTTGTAATTTAACAACAGAATATTGAATAATAAATATATAAAATAAATAAATATACAACAAATGATCTAGTCTGAACTTTTATACAATAAAAGATAATGCTTCTGGAGTTCATTCCAGAGTGTATATAATGAAGCATCTTGTCCTAACATTACCCAGTCTTGAGTTTGAATTTTTGGTATTGACAATCCAAAGCAACCTTTGGCATCCAACCATTCGAAAAATTTTGACCTACACTGATAAGTGGTTTCTAACACTTCTGCAATTCAGACTACATTTATTATCAATATCATTAGCACTGCTACTACTATTAATACCAAAATTACTGCCACAACTAATTTCAGTAATTCAACACAGATTTTGGGATGGTTAGTGCAATTTTCCCCACACCCATCAGACAGTGCAACTCTGCCTTATCACAAATTTCTCTTCCATGTATTAAGCCCTCTCTACAGTCATTATCGATCTACAAAATCCCTTCCTACACACCCAGGATGGATTTTCTTATCCTTTTCTTCACAACACAATAGGCTGTGGCAACTAATACTGAATAGGCAAGAGTAATGACTTGCTAAACTTAATTTAACTTTTGACTGAATCCAGATATAACACACTGGGAGAACATACAACAGCACACTGCATCTTTTAGGCTAACACATAACTATTTCATCAGGGAAGATTAGGGATGCACAATGTTTCTCTGTTCTGACTGTGCTCTAAGAGAACCAGGTTGCAACCTGCAAAAACTTGATTATGTTCAAAGAAAACATTTTTGCAAGATGTAGAATCATAAAATTGTAGAATGGTTTGGGTTGGAAGGGACCTTAAAGATCATCTAGTTCCAACCCCCCTGGACACCTTCCACTAGACCAAGGTTGCTCAAAGCCCCATCCAACCTGGCTTTGAACACTGCCACGGATGGGGCATCCAAAACTTCTCTGGGCAACCTGTCCCAGTGCCTTACCACCCTCAGAGTGAAGGCTTTCTTCCTTAAATCTAATCTAAATCTACCCTCTCAGTTTAAGGCCATTACCCCTTGTCCTGTCACTACATGCCCTTGTAAAAAGTCCCTCTCCAGTTTTCTTGAAGGCCCCCTTCGGGTATTGGAAGGCTGCTATAAGGTCTCCCCAGAGCCTTCTCTTCTCCAGGCTGAACAACCCAAAGTCTCTCAGCCAAACTCTCTCTTCACAGGAGAGGTACTCCAGCCCTCTGATCATCTTCGTGGCCCTCCTCTGGACTCGCTCGAGCAGGTCCATGTCCTTCTTATGTTGGGGGCCCCAGAGCTGAAGGCACTAGTACTCCAGGTGTGGTCTCATGAGAGCAGAGCAGAGGGGGAGAATCAACTCCCTTGACCTGCTGGTCATGCTTCTTTTGATGCTGCCCAGGACACGCTTGGCTTTCTGGACTGCGAGTGCACATTGCTAGGTCATGCTGAGCTTCTCATCAACCAACACCCCCAAGTCCTTCTCCTCAGGGCTGCTCTTAATCCATTCTCCACTCAGCCTGTATTTGTGCCCCAACCCATGTGCAGGGCCCTGCACTTGGCCTTATGGAACTTCATAAATTAAATGTCTGCACTATATATACCCATCTGTATCAAAGACTGTGGAAGAAAAAGAGGGAATGAACCCTTTCTTTCTGCTTTCTTTTCTTTTTAAAATATTGATTCTTGCCCATCAACGTGTCAGCAACCACTTGGAGTCTGCCAAGAGAAAGTAAGAGGTGCTTTCTACATTGCATGTAATAAAATAAAACTTAATTAATGATTTTTAGTGAGCTACCGGAATCACGCCAATCTCTTTTGTGCTCATTTCCTTCATACAGTCACTGAATTCCAGTTTGAACAATGTGATATTTTCAAATGTTGACCATTATCACTATTACTAACTACAAATATGTAACCAGCTGATCCGGAAAAGCTTGGAACAATTGCTATTAGAATGGAAGCACGGTTCTGCCTATAGGTTTTGTTCTTAACAATACCTTAGTTTGTGACCCTAAGCACTCTGAGGACAGTAAATGAAACCCTTACAGGCTTTGCCTTTTGAAGAGTAAGCTTAAATATTGCACAGAACAGCATTATTAAGGCCTTTCAGAAACCTTTTCTAATCCAGCCCGTACAAAGAAATGTACTTCACTGCTCTGCCTTGAAAGACCTAATTGACTTCCATGATGTCACTAAGCTTACTGTAGGAGACAAGCCAATGATTATGGAAGGCAATATGCATAATGAAAGGCTTAACTAATTCCCTGGAACTAGAAGCAATTAAAACTCTTAATTACAAAAGAAGCCAGGCAAATGACCCATAATTACAGCGGCTTCAATGTTACAGGAAATAAGTGTACTAGGTCTTCCTCCAGTGTTTCTTGCTACTGACACTTCTTGTCAACAGCACAGCAACATTTTTAATGGATGACAAAAGGTTTACAGAGGTTCACATACAAAATGGATATATTAACTTTGCTGCACAGAGATGTTATAAACTGTTCACTGTCCTGGCCCACCCACATACTAAATTTAGAGACATAAAAGCAGCCAAGTTCTTCCCGATCTTGTATAAGTATTGCAACATCAGCATCACTCCAACTGAGAGAGATAGATGAGATTTATACAGACTTCAACTGAGATTCTGGCTGCTTCTCTGCATTATTTCTAAAACTTGTGTCACTGATCAATACTACTGCTATGAGATCTCTCAAAAGGCCATGCTAATATAGGACAGTTTTCACTTTGGAATGAACTAGATGCTTAAAAAAGTAAAGTAATAAAGCATACTAATTTATAGTTCACTCTATGAATCCAGAAAAAGAAAAATTAATCACTTAACCAAAGGAAGAAATAATAAAATCACTGCAGCACCTCATTACCTCATCTTCCTACATGGAATTTAAGAATATAAGAGTGTTATTTAGGCCCTTGGTATATACAGCAGGACCTCTCCAACCTATATACTGTAAATGTCTGGATGGAATATTTATATAACTAACAGGGATATCTATAAGTGTTATTGCTATTAGTGATAACCAAGAAGTTTGGAAGGACAAAAGGTTAAAATCAGTTTTGAAATTAAGATTTTCAAAAACCTGTGAAGATAATATATACGCATGGGGAGTGCTTATCGAACAAATATTCTTGACCACATATGACACTACTATATCAACTCTAAAACAGAATGAAGGATGAAACTAAAGATGGCATAATTTATACACATAGAACTCATCTGCAAATTAAACACTACCATTTATTGTTTTATAAAGAAAGAATGAAAAGAAAATTTTCATCATCTTTAAAATGGGTAAATATAGTCTCAAATTCTTTCATATTAGAAAAATCGTCCATTTGCTGTTTCTGGTCTGGTGTGGTTCGGCCCTTAATATCAGTAAAAATATGTGCAGACACGAGGACTAAAAACACATTTTAGCACTTTGTTTTTGAACCAGAGTCTTACTGGTAAGAGTACTGAGTATTTCATTCCTTTGATAAAAAGAGTGACAAGAAAAGGAACTGCGTATTTGTTAACTCCTTTTTCTTCCCTAAACATTTTCTTCTAGTATATTATTATTTTTACATTGTATTCCCCATATGCTCCACAGGAAACAGCCACTATGGAATTAATGAGAAAACACTAAACTTCAGTTTTCACTTTTTTCTGTTATCACTGTAACATTTACTTTGTGGTCTGTTCAAACTGAAACCAACATGGTTAAGTCTTTCACCGGGCAAAATATACTTAAAAGAATTTCAGTCCTATTGAGTCTTACACAGAACTACCCTGCCTTCTGAGGAACTACTGACAGAATGACTCTCCCACCATGCATACAACACCATTTCAAACCCACTGCATTTACGTACTCTGACTTAAAAAAAAAAAAAAAAAAAAATCAAAAGGCATTCTGGGAACAAAAGTGGTTAAAAAATAAAGAAAAATAATTAATTTTATTCTTCCCTCCTGTTGAATGAAAGCAAAAAGGGAAAACAGTGGAATTTTGAGGTTTCAAATCACAGTTTCAAAAAGGGCTGGTAAGACCTCTGAGAGGTTATCCCTACATTCATTCTCCAACTTCTGAACAGGACCAGGCTCCTTCCGTGCTTGATCAGAACAGACAGTAGAATATTATTGTATCTTCTGTCCTCAAATGACACAGAAACATTTGGTATCAGAATGTGATGTATTATGTTTGGGGCTTCTTATGGATTCCATATTATACTTCTGGAACTTCTTTATTTATCATTGATTTTTCTTCTTCATGATCACATCAACTGGCCAAACCCATGACGTATTATTTGTAAAATTTGCATTCTGGAAACATTTGGTAACTTTATATATTAATTTACGTATACATGCACAATGCAGTCTTCTATAAGCATTTAAGGCCTAATTCAAATTCCATCATATCACTAAAAAAATCCCACTGATTTCAATAGGCATCAAAGTGAGCCCCAAAACAGGCTGTGGGAAGAAATCCACCAAGTACAGCCAACTCATGATTTCAGAATGACATTGTTCATCTCTGTGAACCAGAAGGTGGTCAGGCCTTTCACTTCTACAGGTAACTTGTTGACTGTTCACTTCCAAAAGTATTTTTACTTTCATCATTGTGAAAAACTAGCTTATACTCTGTAGTCATAATTCAAAACTAAGTAGTATCTAATAAATAAATTATCAGTCTGAAAGATACTACTACTGCAATCATGGTTTTTGTTCTGTTCAACAACTTTTATCTCTTTTTCCTTGCTGACTCAATTTTTTCAGATTTTCAAAATAACTCTGCTACTGACCAACTGTGTTACTAGTGTGAGTGACCCAGGGATTTTCAAGAACGATAATATAATTCAGAATACAACAAAGCCCCATCTATACCCCTTACAAAATGTTGAGATACTGAAAAGACGCTGTTTATAATTTATGGGAGGGTGAAAATTCACACAAAGAGAGAGGAAACACCAACAACTTTACTAACATCATAACACGGATGCTAGGCTATTTTTTAGGTAACCTGTGTTTTCCTTCTTCCTATTCTTTGATATACAAAGTATCTAGGAACAAGGGGAAAATGTATTTCTGGGTGACCCATTTACCACCAGAGTTACTTAAACATTATTGAATAAATGCAATCTAAGCAGCTACAGTATTTGCAATTTTGGCCTCCCAATGTGTTAACTCTCTGAAGAATTAACAAAAAACAATAATGAAATAATTTGATTAATGTTTCTCTCCTAATCTTTGAACTTACACTCTTTCCAGAAAAAGAGTCAGTAGCAATAATGAATTACATTTCATTTTATTTTAAGGACATATGCTGATTTGACTAGTCAGGGATAACAGAATTGTATTAAATATGCTGTTTAAGAAAGTCACACAGCTTACAGCCCCATGACTTAGTTCCATTAGGGAAAATAAGAAGTAAGCAAAGATGTTTTTAAATGCTATAACAAATGAACAAACAAGCTGGAAACTTATAATCAAATGATTTAAGCATCAGAGTATCCAGAATACTAACTACCAGCCACCATTCTTTATGATTCAATGATTCATATTAAGAACTGTTTGGAAATTATATGCACATATGCTTTTGAATTCAGATTTTTATTAACTCACTACTAGGAGTACATTGCAGACCAGTACAAGAATCAAATTATTTACCAGAAGACTTATAAGATAAAACCAAAAATCATTAGCATAATTAAAAAAAAAAAAAAAAGAAAAAAAGGAAGTGTGTTACATCTGCACATAATTAGATCACTCTGCATTTCTAGCTCTTGCATAAATGCCACTTTACATTTCAGCCCACATGAGCAGCTACTCTCTTACAAGTCAGTTCACAGGATGTTATGTTAAGGTGGGCCAGAAGGAGTAAAACGGTTTGGATGGGGAAAAAGGAGGAGAAATTTCAAATTTCTTGCTTGTTTTCAAGACTCGATCAAGTGAAAGAAAGTGCTTCTGTGAGTGACAGTCGGACCCAGACACAGCGGCTCTGTGAGGCAGGGAGAAGGTCACATTTACATGCGGGGTTACTCTGATCATTCCGGATGGCTGGAGCACTCTTTTCACAGAGGACTGTGTGTTTAGAGGACAGCACACTGGGAACTTTGTATGGCAACTTGTGTTACAGGCCTCAAGAAATTCCCAGGCGTTTCTGAAACAGTGTCCAATTATCCTGGCAGCAGAAATCTAACTCAATCAACTGCAGCTTGGATTAGCCATAGAAGAGTATTGTTCTTTTACGGAGAACACAAGGCAAATACTCAAGATGCTCTCTACCGAGGCTACTCCCACTGCGTAACATGCTGGTTTTCTATGCCACTTATCTCCAAAAGTGGCCTAAAAAGGAATTCTGTGCAATGAAATAGTTAATTTGTGCTGCCTTCCCTTCCACATAGAAATAGCTTTACTAAAACCACCGACTTTCTTGACATGTAATACACAACCCATGTAATACACACACTCTGCATCTTGCATGCAGAGCTCAGAACCATAGGATAATTTACACTGGAAGGGATCCCTGGAGGCCATTTAGAAACAACCCCTACTCAACGCACATCCAGCCCAAGCAGGCTGCTCGGGGCCTTGACCAGGTGAGCTTTGACTGTCTTCAAGGATGCAGATTCCACATACCTCCTGGGCAACCTGCTCCCATATTTCACCATTCCTATGGTGAAAATGGTTTTCCGAGCATCTCGCAGGAGTTTCTTATGTTCCAGCTTGTGCTTGTTGCCTACTGCACGATCACTCTGCACCTTGGAGAAGAGGCTGGTGCCATCTCACAAGCAAACACATCAGAGAGACAAACCAGGTACATCCAAAGGAGGAGCTGTTTTGATGAATTCAAATTCCAAGTCTCAAACCAAAACTGGGAGTACGTATCAAAAGTATTTCCTGAATAAATGCAATGACCTTTTTGCCACAGGGAACATCTACAAAGCTGCAGGTGCAGCACAGCAGGCTGATGATGGCAGGTACCCTGCCTGTTTTGTGTAGCTGGACACCATCGCTTGCCTATAACCAACTCAGCAGGAGCTGCAGAAGGCAGCTGATTCTCATGGAGCAATCCAATTTTTTCAAGTGGCACAATTTTTTGCTAATAGTTTCTTTTTGTTCTATAACGTCTCCTTGACCAGTGTTATTTTCCCACAGAGAAACACCAGCCTGCATATAGAAATGTACCTTAATCTGATCTAAACATCATCTTAATTATTGTATAATCTTTGACAGATGTGTTAAAAACAACCCACATATGCTTCAGACAGAAAGTAATTTCCTAGTTTCTTCAGTAAAGAAAGAAAGAAAGAAAGAAAGAGAAAAGGGTGAGAAGAGGCATTCACCTTTAAACAGGTTTTCATTGGGAGTGAAAAAAAGTCATGGAAAAGGTCTTTTTTTTCTGTTCAGTACAAGCTTCTCATTGAACCGTACACAACACAGTGTCACTGGTCTGGAGTGAATTGGTGAGATGTAGCTGTGTTGCACTTTAACTCTTCATGATCAGGAACAAAAACGGTTTTCTTTCAAACTTCAAGCAGCTGAAAGCTATCTTTTAGAGAATATTTAAGATTAATAGCATAAAACTCAAAGCATGAAGCCACAAATTAGCACCTTTAAGTAAAACAAACAAAACACTAACAAAATTGTAATTTTAATTTTCTTCATATTTCAACTACAGGAAACAAATACTTATATTAAAAATGGCAACTCTTTGTTCTCAATACAGATTTTCTAAGAGGAAGGTGGACAACAAAGTACAAAGGTAAGTTGGAAAAAATATTAACTCTTAATTTGTTGAATTTGAGTAAACACCTGAACTGAATCTTAAAGACCTTCTGTTGGAAATTGGCTTTTGTAACTTTTAAAAGAGAAAAATAAACCATTTTTTATGACATTGCTTGGAAGAATAACTTAATAGTACTGGCTTCACAAAAAACAAGAGAACGAAAGCAGGAAATTAAAAGCTGGTTTTACTCCAGTACAAACCAAAACCAAGAATTCCTAAAATCTTTAAAAAATATAATATCTTGGAGAGAGTCACACCTCATAAGAGGGTTAAAGAAATGGAAAAACCAAAGAAGAGGAATAAACTTAAGATAATCAACACTAGGAAGAACCATTAGAATCTGAAATAAACACACTGTTTTGAAAAAGAAAATAAATTAACATCATAAAGAGATACAAACCTGTAAAGCTTCAGATTTTGAAACACAAGAGTAGGAAGGTTTGACTCTGGGTCATTTCGGGGGATGTTTGCTAAAACAAAATGACTTCAGTGTTTTCTTTTGAACTCATTGATATTCAAAGTACTATTTCCACTAAAATTTGAACTTGTAAAACAGCAATAGTAGCAACAGTAATTGTTATAAAATTAGTCTGTTACATCTATGCAATGATAATATATGCTTCAATTTAATGTATTTCCATCATATGCCATTAGATTAAATTCCATGTACATGTATCAGACAAAAGCAGAAGTGACCAAGTTAGACTATTTTCTCCTAATCAGGCTCCTAACCTGTTCCTAGGAGATAGTTTCAAAAGTAGCTGAGCCAAACATTAGTTTGCTGCCAATGAAAGGTTGTTTCTTCCTTCTTTTTCTTTAATCTCCTGTTAACCAGTGTATGCTTCCATCTGTCTCCTAGTGATGAATGTTGTGTTTGTGCGCCCTTCCATGAATCAACTCTGTAACCTAACAGAAAACTATTCTCCTGTTAGGCTCATAAACTGGAGAACAACCACATAACAGCTGGGAGTGAACAGAAAGACTGAAGAGGAATATAAATCCTCCTTTTTGGGCAGTGTTTAAATAATAGAAGGCTTCATCCCTTCAAACTAGTCTTATTCCTGGCATACCTTACATTTGCCTAAAGCAGTCCGTAAGTGTAAAACCACAAAATGGCTGTGCAAAGTTTTGCAGAACCTGCTCTTTCAGCACAAGTCCAACTGTGGGCATGGGATTATGGTTATGAACGTTGCAATTCCAAAATTTGTTTTGCCAGAGCAGTCTAAAAATATCAAATCTGAAATGAAATGCCTTATTACATCAATAATCAGAACTATTTAATTAACTGCCCTCACGATTTCAAAAGATGATTTCTCAGCCTCTTAGTTGGCAAAACTGCTTTGACTGTGCAGGCAAACAGAGCTCAGAACTCAAAATTTCTTACATTTTCTCTACCTCAGAAAGTATTCCTGTGTGCTTAACACAGTATTTCTAAAGAACATGAAATCTACCACCAAAAGTAACAGAATTAATAATAAACACCATAGTTCTATATATACTATGTATGATATACCCCTTTTCATCTATTTATTATCAGAAATACTTAATTCAATGGAGACCACTCTCCTAACCCTGAATGAGGGATTAACTTTAAGTGCACAGCAAAATCTACCAGACTGATACAATTATTACTGGTAAAAAAAATGTATTAAGAATAAGAGGAAAGTTAAAAAGAAAATGTCAAATTATTTTTTTAAGATTTCAGTAGAGAAGTAATCTCTTTCACACTAATCTCTAGCTTGTTTTTATCAGGTTGCTTTGTTTATTTTAGGGAAGCAATAATTATCCAGGTATTTCAAGCTATGAAAACTGTAAGATGGAAAACCAGTGAATATCAAGCAGTTTTATGTGAATCAATCATTAAAACAGACTACTCCTCTAAAAAATTTTTCCCACTGTAAACTCCAAGTTAAAATATTTCTATAAATATGAAAATTAACACGCTCTTAAAATGAATTCACATGTAGAAAGTTATTTAAGTCTTAATCTCCTGTTGCAATACACGTCAAAACACTTCTGTCAAAATTCCCCTAATAATAAAATCTAGCTATTTCAAATACTGCATGGAAACACTTTTTTTAAAATGCATTGATGACCCACAGTTATCAAGCTGTGCCTATTTTTCTATGAGACCAGCTCCACCAGATAAGACAATGCTATTAGTCACCTCAGCCAAAGGCTATCAGTTCTTATTTTGACTCAAACATGCTTACAGGCAGAATAACAGGTCATTTTCAGTGAAAGGAATAAGGGGCATAAGATGTAAGTGAATGTTTCAGAGTAAACAATGAACAAAAATAGAAAAACATGCTTATTTAACTCTGTGTATGCATACATGTGTATAAATATATGGTATATATATAGTCTCTATACAGATAGTCTCCTTCTCTGTGGCCTCAGGCTTATTCAGTTTAATATATATTAGATTAGTAATTAACACAGCCATGACACTGGCTTAACATTAACATTAGTTTGGGAATCACCAGCCATGGTATCAGCAACTACTAACTATGCTTGTCACACAACTTGTCACACAACTTCTGCCATGAATAACTTCTTTCAGGTACTCCGTTCTTCAGACAAACAAGTTTATAATTTCTGGGTTCTCATCAGCTTTTTCTTAACATCATTTGTATTTAAAAAACCTCTCTTCTGTATATTCCAATCAGAAATAATGTCCAGATGTCAACAGGGTATAAAGCTGACAGATGACAGACAAATGTAAAAGGAAAACTACCACCTATCTTCCTGTAAACCAACCTATCATGGGCAAAGTCCTCAAAACACTGCAACAGGCCATACGCTTCAGTGAAAACTACTTGCTCATCCAACACAATAAATATTTTATATTAAAAGTACGAATCAGCGCTTACCTAACAAATCCACTGATCTGAAGTATCTCGCATTTCCTGACCTTCAACAATTTGAATGAGTCTTTGGAAAAGGGATGAGGGATAATTTCCCATTTAAACTAAATGTGTCCATTTCTCTGAGACGGTGGGAATTGTTACTCTAAAGCTTGCTGCCATGTTATTGTGCTACTACGTTATGGATCACAGATGCCCACACATAATATACATACACACTCACACATAAAAAAAAACAAATGCTACATAAATCTTGTACGGATTCACAGAATCACAAGATCCCAGGATTACTGAGGTTGGAAGGGACCTTTGGAGGTCACCGGGTCCACCCCCGTGCTTGAGCAGGGACACCTACAGCCAGTTGCCCAGAACCAGGTCCAGACAGTGTTTGAGTATCTCCAAGGAGGAAGGCTCTGCCACCTCTCTGGGCAACCTGTGCCAGTGCTTGGTCACCCTCTTAGTAAAAACGTGTTTCCTGATGCTCAGAAGGAACCTCCTGTGTTTCACTTTGTGTCCACTGCCTCTGGTCCTGTCACCAGACACCACCGAAAAGAGCCTGGCTCCATCGTCTTTGAATCCTTCCTTCAGGTATTTACATACATTAATAAGATCTCCCCTGAGCCTTCTCTTCTCCAAGCTAAAAAGTCCCAGCTCACTCAGCCTTTCCTCATATGACAGATGGAACAGTCCCTTAATCATCTCTGTGGCCCTTTGCTGGACTCCCTCCAGTAGCTCCACGTGTCTCTTGTACTGGGGAGCCCAGAACTGGACAGAGTACTCCAGGTATGGCCTCACCAGTGCTGAGTAGAGGGGCAGGATCACCTCCCTCAACCTGCTGGCAACACTCCTCATCATCAGCCGCCTTTGCTGCAATGGCATGTGGCTGGCTCATGGTCAACTTGGTGTCCACCAGCCATCATAATTATCTTTATTTCTGAATGTGTGAAATCAATTTGCTTTTCTTTCCTGTTCAAAAGTGTACAGCCACACTCACTGGTGCAGAGACAGATGGCACTGTAATGGAACTTCTAAATTTAAAGGTTTGAATGACAAATGTGCAAAAAATACAGACAAAACATATTGCTAAGTGACCATTAGAGAACGTATGTTGAGAATATAAAACACACCATTAGGAAGTGTCTCAGTCACCCCAATACTGACATAGACACGTTTCTTCACAGTTAAGTCAAAGGCAAACTTCCTTCTCTACAAATGCTTGCAGTCAACTTACAAACAAGCACCTGAATAAGAGTTAATGTGCTTATAACTCATAATTTTTTGGGGAGAAAAACCTAAATCATCTCTGCCTAAGCACAGGCCACCCCTCTTTTCCTCTTTTTAAAATCAAATTATGTGTATTTATATATTAGTAAGACTACCATGGCATACTGCAAACAGTGATTTTACATTGCTCTAACCATCACAACACATGACCTGAAAGGAACCACCTCCTATAAAGCAACACGATCAGTTCAGAAACAGACGCTGCCACAGGTATTGCCAAGAATTTGGATAAACTGACAGGCAGCTGAGTGCTACAAGCAGCATTTTGCTGATAACTTGGAAGCTTCAGCTCCCAGACAGTATATAAGGATTCCCTCAGGAAACCAGACTGCAGCAGGTATGTCAGGTGACAAAGTATCACTGCCACACAATCCACCGAAAGAGATGTTCTGGCTACCAGGTAAAATATGCTGTGACTACAAAAAAAAAAAACCAAACAACAGAGGACAGGCTGTCAGGTGAAGAAGCAAAAGAGAATCTCAAACACCATGATTCAGTACACAGGAAATATCTCAAGTAATTTTTTCCCCCATTTTTTTCTGATTAGAAGTTGTACTGTTTTCTCTCTATTAGATTTAAAAACTTTGTTAATTGATTTCAACTACTTCTAGTGAGATACAGGTAAGATTCATTACTGAAGAGAGAAAATTTATAAATCAGATGGCAAATAAGTCTAAGGAGCAAGGACTGAAATTTCTCATCCATAAACTGTTTTGGGGATATATGTTCTGGGTTTGCAGGTCTTGAAGGTGTAGCTAAACACATCTGTTTTGTATTCTTCAAAGGTTTGTAAGTTCTAGTCTTAGCAAGGAAAACAATGTGAGGAAAGACACAAAAACTTCTATTTTCTCCATTGACCCTGCATCTGCAGATAAAACACTTCAATACCTTCAAAGCCATAGAGAACAGTCTCCTCACTGACAAGTAAAGTAGTAATTTAAAAAGTAGTTCTATGGGATAATGGGTTAAAACCAGAAAGAAACAATTACTCTGTCTAGAACAACTGTCATTATAATCTCAACCACATCAAGTTTTAATTTTGTTACCAAAAGAAACGGGAAGAAAATCTTACAAAATCAAGTGACAACTGTTATTTTGAGCTTCTTCAGATTACCAGCATCTTGCATCTAGATGGAGAGCAAAGACATTGCTCATGACACTCTAAATGCTTTTCTCAATCAGATGTTCTTGTGCTTAGCAGTAGCAGCGTGCAGGCTGCCAGCTGATGTTCTTCACTCTCCTACTAGTAGAAGTGTTCTCCTATTTCCCTATCAGCTAAAAAAGTTTTTCTCCCTGCTTTGGGTGCCTTCCTAACTACCCTCCTTGGATAAAAGGAGCACAGCTTAGGTAGAGAGTTTTTAATTAATAAGAACCTTTCCTTCCAAATCTTCTGTGGTTATGAAACATCACATTACTAGTAAGTCCAAAGAGCACCTACGAAGCATTAGCAGTTAAAACTGCCAAGTATGTTTCTACAGAGGGGGATCTGTACATTTTCATATCTAGAAATAGATATATATATATGCACATACATATACACACATATGTTAGTTTATGAAATAGAAGTGCTCATCTTTGCA
This sequence comes from Morus bassanus, assembly GCA_031468815.1. NCBI lineage: Eukaryota > Metazoa > Chordata > Aves > Suliformes > Sulidae > Morus > Morus bassanus. The sequence goes on from CM062568.1 coordinate 80,693,910, forward strand.
CACAGAAAGAAGCACAGCAGGAGCAACAAGGGCAGGTGGGGGAGCCTGAATTACACCCTGCCCATCTGTTCCCAGGCACCACAGCAGCCATCAGCCTACTAGAAGCTCATCCCTGTGCTACCTCATGGGGCAGGAGGCCCAGGGGCAGGGGGAGCCCCAGCAGCCCTGTGAGGGCAGCGGAGGCCCCTGGCCCAGCCACTCCTGGTACCACAGGAGCCCCTGGGGGGCCCTGGGGAAGGGCCAGAGTCACCCAGATGTGCCAGCAGGAGAGGCTCCACAAGTTGGGGTGCCCCATGAGAATGGGGGACAGAAGGGGCTGGTGGGGTGTTAGCAGGGGCCACTAGTCCATGTGCCTTGCTGTGCCTGTGCCAGCCAGTGCAGCTTGTCCTGTCTCCTCTAATTAAACTCTATTTCTGATGGTTTTCCTGGGCAAGGGCTTACTATTGTGCATGCACACGTGCGTGGAGGTCTCAGTGCCAGCCCTGCCATGGGACCAAGGCATAGGGTAGCCCTGGCCAGCTACTGTAGAGACTGTGGCATCTGAGGCTGTCCGAGAGACCCATCTGTGTGTGCACGAGAGACTCTCTGTGGGAAGCAATGGGGGGGAGCACAAGGATCCAAGACCACTGGATGGGTTGTGTCTAAACTATGCACTGCGTGGGTGTGGGTGAAAGAAAGGGAAAGGGGAGAAGGATCTGCACCAAGGGCTGGAGTGGGGCAGTGGCCTTGAGGGCTCATGCCACCAGGTGCGAACAACTGGGGAGGCTGAGATCTGGGGCCAGCTGAGTGCCTAAATCCAGCTGCTGGAGGGATCCTCATTGCACATATGTATATATTTTGCACTAACAGACCTTGATCCTGATCAGCCAGCATGGGGAACAGGATGAGGCCACTGGTGCTCTCTGTGCTTCTGTGAGTGCTGAGCATTTCTGCTGTGCTGTTCTGCAGGGCTGGCATGTATACGTGCATATATGCGTATTGTACACGCTGTGTGTGCTCATGTGACTACTGGAAATATGTTCTCAGCCTCACTAACTGGCTGGATTTGGGGTCATGGAGCTGCAGCCTTGCTGCTATTGGGCTCCTGGATTTGACACACTTGTTATACATAAATGCATATATGTAGTATATATAGTTTAAAATATGTATCTGCATATATCTCTATACAGATATATATCTCCATCTATACAGATAAAAAACTGCATGCATTTATAAAGCTAAAATCAAATGTAGTAAAATGTCAAGAATAGTAATTCAGAAAGGGTTGGGGAGAAAAAGGCAACTTCCATGATACTTTGTCAGGACTGAACCAAACCCCTCTAGGATGATGGGGATTTGGCAGGAACTAAAAATATTCTTCAATTCAATATTAAAGTACCACCAGCACAGCATCAAACATGTTTTGGGAAGATATTGATAAACCAAAGTTAGTAGTCTTAAATTCTACATTATCTGATATTTCATTGTTAAATGTTCAATCTAATTCAAACACATGCAATGACACTTTGCCTGTCTGAATGATATCTGATTGGAAAACGCAGCAGGTGACGTCCTTGCTAAAATTCCTAACAGATTTAGCAAAATAAGCAGTAATTCATATCCTACACTTCCATGTGACATTGCTGATAGATACTAAAGTATCTCCAGCACGACTGAATTTATGTATCAGACACAGTACAATGTACCACTGATATTTGTACCCAGTTTCCTACTGTTTTCTTGAACTGTTTCCATCCTAGAACTGTTGCTGAATCTGAAGGCGACACACGGAAGAATTAAGACAGATTTTTGTTTTTATTCATCCCAGTGTCCTTCTGCATTCTACTAAAAATCTGCTTCTAAACAACTAACAAATAATTTTCCACTTTTAAAATTAATCGTGACATCAAATAGCCAAGCCCTAAATACTTTTATGATACTGCTTCCCAAGCCTTTTAGCAAAAGATATTCTAGTTGACTGTTGTTGCAGTTGGAATTTATGGTAGATCTGTCTTGTATGTCTGTGCATGAAAGTGACAAAACAGATGAATCCACAAGATCAACACAAGTGTAGTTTTGAAAACATAGATTTAAGTTCTCCAAAATTCATAAGCTTATTGATACTAGCAAAAGTATTCTGTGATTCTGTGAATAGCTTATGAAGTCAACAGAAGGTTTGTCACTGCATAGCCTGCACCATGAACATGTGTACTTGTTGAAGAACCACAGAATTTTTAACTTTTTGCCAATTAAGGTGATTTTTCTTTATACTCTCCACAAAAAAAAAAAAAAAAAAAAACAAAACCAAAAAAAACAAAAACCCCCCAAAACCAAAAAAAGACACCAAAACAAGCCCCTGCCCCCCCGAACTGTGCAGAAGACCTGTAAATAAAGGCATTTGCAAATAAAATAAGAGCCAGAGTCAACTGGAATAGTACTGAGCCCTTTGCTGTATTCATAAAGAAACGCAAAAAGCTGTTTGATGTGTTTGTTTTTGTCAGGCAACACAAGCTTTTAATATCTCTAGTCATTCAGACCTTCGATTGAGATTTATTAAACTGTCAAACAAAAGTGATTTTACAACATATACAATTGCAGTTCATTTCAGAACATACATTGTTCTGTAAACAGAAAATCCAGATTCTCCTTAAACAATCTGTCCCTTTTCTTCTCCTTGAAGCAAGAAGGAAGGCATGGTAAAGAAAGAAATTCTAAGTGAAACAGAAAGAAGTATTCATGAACTTGTTTACACAAAGATATAAAAAGTCTAAAGTTAGAAATTAAAACAGACTTTTACAGTGACTACCTCTACTGAAAAAATTCTTTGGTGCCAGTAACTTACATCAAACAAAATCAAATAGGGGCACAGAAATGAGAAACGGTTTAAATTAAAGATAGTCACGATACTGAAAAGAGGATGGCCTTGGCCCAGGAGACGAGGTGGAACACCCCCACATTTGGGCAATATGAATAAGAGGGGAAGGGGAAGAACAGGGCCACAGCTCCATGTTTACTTTGTGTATTTTGTGCTATGCAACCTCCTCGCTGTGAGCTGAAGCTAAAAGAAGCGTCAGATTTCCATATGCTCTTCAAATCTTGAAACACAGAACAAAATGACAACTCCAAGAAAATCTAAATAATTGTGGAAGGCTATTTGGCTCACAATTTAATGTATCTGTTGAGCAGAAGCTTGACTATGAAATTCTGTCACTATTTAGTATCAGAATTCTCAAATATGCAAGGATTATGTTTGAAAAGTTCATTAGTCATTAAAATTAGGAAAGAAGAAAACAGAAGGATACTGATAAACTTCAGGAATTCCAGCAGAGGGCCACCAAGATGGCTGGTGTTGTAGCAACTTGCCCTATGAGGAAATGCTGAAGGAGAGCTTGGCTTGTTCAGCCCAGAGAAGACTTCAGGAGGGCCAAACAGCAGCTGCCCAGTATCTCTGAGGACATTACTGAAAAGATAGAGACAGCCTCTTTACCAAGGTGCATAGTAGGAACATAAGAAGATGGTCCTAAATTGAAATAGGAGAGGTTCTGTCTGACTAGGTATAAGGAGAGAAGGAAAAGAAAAACCTCAACAAGGATTAAGCACTGGAAAACGTTGCCCAGAGAAGATGAGTGGTCTCCACCCTCAGAGGCTTTTAAGACCTTACTGGACAAGCCTGGAGCAACCTGGTCTGAATTCAGTATTGATTTGTTCTCAGAAGGTTGGATTAGCTACTTTGCAAGGTTCATTCCAACCAGAATGACTCTACGAAGGAGTTAAAACAATGTATTAAGTATCATTAAGCATTTTTCTGCTTCACGTTTCAATCCCCCAAAGTATTAAGAATAACTTCTAATAACCAGTACACTGGATATTGACCTTTTGTACCTACTGCATGTTAGAGCAACTATTACCTAAAAGAAGCCGTGACTACCAGGTCAAAGGGAAATATTTTATTTCTCATACACTCCACTTCCTGGCATCTCTGCAATACAAAGCAAAATCAACAGATACCTGAACAACTGAAAGATTTTTCTTACCATACACTAAGATGATTCTATGATAACATAATCAATATTAACTTTAGACATATTTTGATCTCTTAGTCTATGGCTAGACTATGAGGACATCTCATTTCCTGAGTCAGGGGTAGGGAAAGTGGGTAGAATAAGGTGATGTTGCCAGATGGGAACAAATGGGGCAAGACTTGTCCCAACAGAACTGCAATAGAAAATATGGGAGAAGATATGATACTGTAGATCTACTGTAGGTCCTACAGTAGAAATGGAAACTAGGGTAGAAGAACTCAAATGGCTGTGAGATGTTTAGAAAGGAGGGTTTTTATTAGGAGACTGAAACAGAAGGACTAAGATACCTACCTGGAACATCTACACCTGAACTGGTTATCCAGACTCCCTTCACAGAGAGAAACATGTGATCCTAGGGAACAGGTAACTGCTCTTTGAGAATAGGGCCTAATCTGTTAGTCTGACAGCAGGGAGGCAGCTGCAGCAACCTGCTAGGCTGAGCATGTATTCCCAGCAGGCACATGCACACAAACACATACATAAATATACATATACATGCCTAGCCACACAGATCAACACAGTTACACTCAGCACTCACATGAACCCATGGGCTCATTCAGTTGGCTCTTCACTAGCACTCACACACTCACCCACACTCAGTCCGGTCACTGGCACTGGAGATGCATGGGCCCCTGTGACCTGTGGTCCCATGCCAGGGACTAGCACTTGTTTTCATTCAGCTGCCGGCACCCAGACCCTTGCTTGCTCCAGCTGCTGGCACTGCGGACACGTGGGCCTCCACCCGGGGTCTGACTCCAGTTGCTGGCCACACACACACACCAGATGCCCTTCAGCCACAAAAAGAGTTAGATGTGCAATTTGATAAGATAGGACAGACTGCACTATCAGGAGCAGGGCATGGTAAGACAAGCGTGTCACCTATTTACACACATTCAGCCTTTTTAATCCCCTTATCCCTGTATTTCCCTGTAACAAATCCTGAGCGATCCCAAAATGCTCTTTCCCTGCATCCCATACTGTGTGCCATGCCCCAGAGAGCATCTCCTCTCAGTCCAAAAGGGGATCCAGCATTGATTCACCTTGATTGGTCTCACGGCTGGATGATTCACCTCAATTGCTCTCCTGGACAGCCCTGGGAGGGCCCAGACAGGTTGTCCCTCATTCTGAGTCCTTAATCTGGGCTCCTGTCTGCCTTTGGGACTCCGTACTCCCCTGGCCTTGTGGAGATGGGCCTCTGATGGGCTGACAGCTCCTGTGGTGGGCCTGGGAGCAGCTGGACAGGGTGTGATTTGGGATCCCCCACCTGCCGTCACCTCTCTGAGCCCTTTCGTGGGTCTGCAGATGAGCTTTTGTCACACAACCTAACAGCTGCATCCTGTGGCGGATCTTCCTTAGGATCTACCCAATTCTATGCAAGTTTATGTATCACATGCTGCTTGATTCCTAACATGAAAGACCAGGAATCCAAGTAGTTTCTTTCACAGGTCTTTATAACTAGGACCTGGCATACCATACACTATGCTAAATATAGAAATCAATAGGAGAAAAAGAGATGCTCAAATCAGACATCCTATTTTTCCTTTCTTCTCTATGCTGCTATTATTCCAATGTTCAGTCTGATCCTAAAGCAATACAGCACAGCATGTCACAAGCATTATTATGTCTTCATACTGCCAAGTAACTGAAATCCTTTTATTAAAATACAGCATTCTGTGATGGATTTCTTCATCCTTGGACTGATGTTGAGCCTGAAGCTCTTACTGGTAATCATTTTACACGAAGCCAGATCACATACTCAACTCAGACAGAGAAGCTAAGGGCTCAATTCACAGATTTTTAAAAATGGTGTGAAAGCTGGTGCGACTGAATTGTTCCTGCAAAGAATGGATACATTTCAAAATTTCTGAGAGAAACTACATTGAAGGCCTTTTCTGAATAATTGACTTATGGAATGTTTTATTCATCCTTCAGTAACACTGTATTATTAAAACAAAATCAGTTCCCCAAAACATCAGAGAAACAAGAGAAAGTTATTCCACTGAATATTAATCATCTTGAAGAAATTTAAGGCTGTCATGTACTAACACCACAGCTGTAAAGAAGAGCTGTAAATAGTAAGATATCAGTAAAACAGTTTTCCACCAGCCTACTCAAAGTCAACCATCATCTTTCAGGCGTACTTGCTCTTCAATTGATTGCTAAGATGATAACAAAAAAAAAAAAAAAAAAGTGACAGGAGAAAGGGACAGTAATAAATTGTCCAAATGCCTTAGAATTACTAGTTAATGCAAGACAGAATAGAAGAAGAAACTCCAACATCAGTGTCTCTAAAGAAAACCTCTTTGAGAGACACGCCAAAGCACACATTTGCAGCTGACTCCTCTTTCCACTATCTTAAAGAGATTTTAAATTTAGACATGTAACATCCTAAATGTTTGAAGAGTTTTTGCTGTAATGTTAGCTCTGTCATATCATCTACCAATCCTCTTGAGACAGAATGCTTAGCCTCAAAAAAGTAAATCCTTTTACTATTTCAGTATATACATCATTAACTTATCTACTGTTTCCTCACTCTTCATCTACACTCCCTAAAAAATGTTTGGGAAAGCATGAAGGACAAATGGGCTACTGCACACTATTAACTCTTCATAATTTGTAATGAAGCTATATAGATTACTTAATGCAGTCACAAATTCAAGTTTTCATTTTCACCTTCAAGGCCCTATATTATCTTACCCACAATTACTGTATGTCTTGCTTTTATTTCCTTCTACTCCCTAGACATCTTCTATCCTTTCACTTAATTGCATTCTTTATCTTTCTCCCACTTTCAGCTGTATGTCTTATATTATGCTGACCTCTGTGTCTTCTACAGTCTCCATGCCTACACTCTTTATCCTTCTTCGGCAGTATCTTTAAAAATACACTCTTTCAGGAATCATTGGTACATTCTCTTCTTCCTCTTCTTATTGCTGAGCTATTAACTGAAATCTGTCTTGCTTAAACCACTTTTGCTCCTTGCTGGACCAGGGCAGCAGAGAATACAGCTGCAAGCTGACACAGGACTGGCTGCTTCACTTTGTAATTCTATCAGAAATGACCCCTGTTAACTCTTTAAGTCTGAGGAAAATGGAGGGACAATACTTGCCTGTCATCTAAAATAGGAACTTGGAACCTTGTTCACTAAAAAAGCCACAACATTCGTTAAATAAATGCCAATCAGTGTTTATGTGTGGGGAGTGATTAGTTTCTGCAAGCTATTTCTGTACTTCTTATAGTCTTAGATGTTTTTATATTTCATAGTGCTCTGACAGTTGTTCAGAGCAGACTCCATGCCTATCATCCAGTGTACATGGATTTGATGCTTTTTTTTTCCCCTCAGGGTTTAATATGTACTTAAATATAAATGTGATGTACACAGTGAGCAGCCTTGACACAGAAACATGAGGAACCTCAGAAGCATTCCCAGGTCTAGTAATGGTCATAGTATCGTAGACTCATAGGATCATTCCTGACTCCTAGAACACCTGACTGCAGGATTCCCAGCTTCCCAAACTTCACACACCTGCCCTACACAACATAACTCTTCATGGAAGTTATCATATGACCACTGTACTAGTTATTACTCTAATTAGAAAATATTATTATCTCCTGAGGAAAACATTAAAATAATTGCAAACACTTTCTAATGAAGAAAAAAAAAATATTCTCAATGAAAATTTTTGGCCTGAAAAGTTAAAAACTCATAGCTGAAAGCAATCTTCAAAGGATATATCATAGCTAATCTTAAAACTGCAAATGCATTTTACCTAAGACACATGATCATCTTTCGTAGAATAAAAGGTTCTGCTGGCATTCTCTTGGGATAACTGCATTATTGAAAGTGGACAGCAGTAAGATACGTTACATACTATTATGCTTTTTGCCCATGGCACTTTTTTTGAACCAGTGATATTTTGAGTCTGTAATAGCTTTGAAGCTCAGGACAATAGGCTGCAACCTCTAATGTTTCCACTCTTTAGTCTGAAGCTGCAGGATGCAGTAATGTGTTCTAGAAACAGCAACTGAATGGATCACTGTGACCAGGCATTTGTTCAGGAGAAAGAAGACAATTTCCTAATGGAGGAAAACATGTTCTGTAACAGAAGATATTTTCAGTAATGGATGAAATCTCATCAGCTAGTCTTTGTTAGTCAGCAAGACCCTGAGGCTTTGAAGCAACTAAACTATGAAGTGAAGGACTTACTAACATTAAAAATCATTTCTCATCGCCATGCTACTATTTTAGAAAGTAGTTGTAGATGCATTTTAAAAGAATTCTGGTGTTACTCAGGGAATTATTGACTAGTAATCCTTACCTCTATACTTGGTAAAATACGCTGATGATACCAAGTTATGCAGGTTAGCTGGGATAAAACATCTGTAAGAAACTTGGAGTGACAAGGTAGTCTACTGGGCAGTCAAGTGTCACATGAAATAAAATGGTCAAGAAATGTAAGCAATACATGTTAGCTGGAAAAAAATAAATGACAGGTACATCTTGTAACATTCAGTTTAAGTACTGGCATCACTGTAAACAGCTCAGTGAAAGCTCAGAGCTTGGGTGATATTGTATATATTCACAGACGTATATAATGCTGTCTCATCTGGAACACTCTATGTACTGTAAGCCACAGACATTATTCCATGTTAGAATGTTTTGACAGAAAAGGTCTGAAGAAATGCAATCAGAATGCTTGTGAGCAAAAAAAAAAAAAACTAACAAAAAAACAGCCCCCCACTCCAGCCCCCCCCCCCCCCAAAAAAAAAAACAGAAATCACAAACACAACCCTTTCAGATGGTGAGAGTCTGAACAGAAGTGTTTTACCTACAGAGCAAGAAATAAAAAGGGATGTGATGAGTAGTACTTAAAATACTGAGTGGCAGATCAATTGCTTCTTATCTTTCTCACTGGTAACATAAAAAAAAGTTGACATTCAAAGAAGTTAAAAGGTGAGAAATTCAGAACATATGCAAAAGATTTACAGAAGTCATTGTCCCAGGTAGTCATCAGCCTCAAGAAAAAAAACAAATACTGTGAAAGGGTTACTACCCCCCTCCCCCTTTTTTTTCTTAAAAAAAGAACCTTCAGTTACTTGATATGGGAGCAACAGAATTTAAGTGGATAAATTAACTCCCTCTAGCTAAAAGGCGATTATTAAGCCTCTGGTATTAGCTGTCATCAGAGATGGTACCAAATAAGATGGACATTGAATCTGAGCATGAACAGCAATTCCTATATTCAGTACTATTTAGACAAAAAAGAAAAGCTTTCTTTGATGGAATAGGAGGACAGCATTTCTACCACTGCTTGGAATTGTTTTCTGCTTTAAATTAGAATTGCTTCAGTCTTACTGAAGCTTAACTTGAACCATTTCCTTCTTGGCTTTGAATCACACTATTATTCTAAGATAAAGAGATGCTGGAATGGAAATGTTAAGCATCCTTTTTTAGCAGATAAAGCTGTCACTTCTTCAGCTCTTGTGTGTGCTACAAGGTCTTTTATCTTTATACCACCAGTCTATCAAAATAATAATAAAAAGAAATTCTCAAACATTGCTTTATAGAGTACACTTTGTAATCATCTTGTAAGTGCACTTATTTTGTGATACAGCAATCAGCCTGAGCAAAAGGCTTTGCCCTGCTTAGACTATAAATAATTTGTCAGTGTTAATTGATGGTCCTGTATGTAGGTTTTCTGCAACCATGCCAAAAAACCAGACTCTTACAAGTTCTTTACCACACAACAGAATAAGCAGAACCCTGCCACAAATACCAGCTCTCTGAAAATTACCTACAACTGCATCTCCACAAAGACCAAGTAACTTAAAAAAAAAAAAAAAAAAGAGAGAGAGAGAAACAAACAAATGAACTCTCCCCTCTCCCTCCCCTAGCCTTAGTGCATTAAAACAACTCATAGTTGACCTTAGTCTTTCAAAGGTTTCTGAAGGTCTCCCCATGACAATAATTTACAAAGAAGCAACCATAAAAATACTGCTAACAATGCAATTCCTTGTTTCAGTCTTTATTCTTTGTCCTGAAACTGTTGAAAAGCATTGTTACAACAAGCTCTGGGGTGACTACAAAGGTAACTTGAGATACAGAGAGGATCAGTGCACTAGATCTTTTTGAAAGAGGATTTATTCATGCTTGCTATAACCCAAAAGACATTGAAAACATTTTTGGTGAAAATTCTTGTTAATTAAAATCTAATTATTCAATGACTGCTCTGTTTAGCATCTCCTAAAAACGCTCAAAGTCCTGAAAGAAAAGATAAGTCAGTGAGCAATTTATCATAAAAGAAGTATTTCCCCCTCTTTTTTACTACTTACCATGCATAATTAATATGTGATAATACCCAGAATGAGTTCCCTAAAACAATTAGCAATGCATCTCCAGTGACCTGCTAATCTGAATATAATGCTTTTAGAATTTGGAGGTGTACCAGTCTCTTTGTGCTTACACACTCACCTCACGTAGAAGCAAAGGCGGCTGCAGAACATAATTTATTATTCTGCATCACATTTCATCAAGTCCCTTAGCAGCTACTTGATACATTATCAAGACAAATGCAAGGAAAAAAATTATTCCTCCCTCCCCAACCCCAAGTAGGGTACCCCAAAGACTAAGAACCAGTTATAATCCTTCTTTCCTCTTCCAATCAGACACATTAAGTGAAAGCAAACCTTGACCAGGTTATTTTTTGCATGGAATTTCAATGACTTTTTTCATCTCCATAAGACAAATACATCCATAAATAAACATGCACTGCAGTAACAAGGGCAACGTCTGGAACACTTAAGAGCTAAATTACTTTCAAGCCATGCAACACCTCATTTTTCTTCCACAAATATATAATAAAGACTGCCAGCATGGCGGGGGGGTGGGGGGTGGGGTGGGTGTGTGCACACATGCAAGCACACATGCCTCAGGAGAAGAGGGAGGAAGAAAATCAACCATATGAACTGAGAGCATGATAACTGAAAACAAAACAAAACAACTTTATAACTGTCTCCTTCCTTTAACGTCTGGTAAATACAAAATAGTGGGCTATTATGGATTTAGGGAAAAGGTGCATGTGTATAGCAGATCTTCAGAAGTCCTGGATTGTTAGATGTGGTGAAATATCTAACATTCTTCTCTCTACAGCCATGTCCATTACACTTAGGAAGCTGGAAGCTGAGCTTCATAATCACAGGCTTCATCATCCAGTCTGGGAGACACAAATAAGGGCTACATGCTTATACAGTTTAGAAGCTGAGGAAGGTGCAGGATTCAGCCAACAGACTGTCCAGCAGCGTATCACATAAAAAGTACATTCCACAGGAGTGTTGTGATCTTTACATCTCAAGCTGTAAGCTTCTAGCAGTATTTCAAGATGGAGAACTTAACACATAAAACCCTACATTGTTCAATACCTACTTTAAACTCCCTAACAGGCAATTTAAAGGTATAATTTATCAATAATTTATTCCTTTAAATTTCTCCAGTGTCTGTCTGAAATCAATAGCTTCTCCAGCAGGGGGGAACAAAAGATGTAAAAAAAGTTATGCTCTTTATCATTTTGCGCTGCCCCACAGTAGCAGGAACTCAAGAGCCAGGCAGCAACACATACTAAGTACTCAAATCACAACTTACCATCTAGAAATAAGTCTCAAGTCACACTGCAGAGCAACAGAAGTAAAGGGTTTATGAATTCAGGAAAAAGTTCTAGTCAAGAACCTTCTTGACAAACAGCTGCTATATCATGTGGTTACTAGGAGAAACCCCAAGGAAATCAAAAAACTGGAACACTGAACTTCTCAGGTCAAAGAGTGCTCAAAAAGCTGTTTTCCTCATTTTTATGAGGAATTATTCCACACAGTGGACAAGATAAGGACAACCCTCTCTTCTGATCTCCTTTAAAAAGAAAACAGAAGTCCCAGATTGCTGTTATGTTCTCTATGGAGCCAATTTTTCTTCACATTTTAGGAATGCACTGGGACTTCTTTTCCGATTATGTTTTACAAAAGATTAACTGCAAGAGTTGTTTACTTCCTGAGAAACAGACACAAGCTGTTGAGATTGGGCAATCTTGGATGCACACAGGAAAGCAAAAACCTCATTTCTCAAAAAACTATAAAGTCAGAAAGGGAGGTTCCTACTGAATTTGGCACCTCATCTTGGTTAGAAGGCAGACAAGTGGAAACATCCTCTTCTCAAGCCAACAGATAGACCCCTTCAGATTTCACTTGTTATCCACTCTCAACACTTAAGGGTATGTCTGCATGGAACAACTAATTTGGGTGCACGAAAATGATGCGACATACTTCATTCACCTCCCAATCACACCAGGTACAGTAACAGCAAAATTTGCCATATGTAATCTAAGCTCATCAAGGGAGTGAACTCTGCTTTTACTGTACACTTAAGCATGCCGTGTGTATGCAGAAGCAGTGATTTCAAGCTCTTGTGGCACTGAACCAGTTGCTCAGCAGTGCGACCACCTCCCAGGGAGCACCATCCCCACCGCACAACGTACTACTGCCAAGGAAGTCTTCTCTGCTCCGTTTGGAAGTTGGCCACTGTGCAGCACAGGATGTGAGGCTAACGGGAATGCTGAGGGAGCACAACCTTGCAGATAAGGGACTCCAAAGGGGCACTCTGTGCAAGCAGCGAGGAAATTATTGCCAAAAAAGCCCAGCAAGAAAACACACAAACCAGAAACAGTCAAACATCCCGGACCTTCAGTCAGTGTATTAACCACCTGGCTACACAGGAGTTGGCACCAACAAATCAGATGGCACAGGAAGTTCTTTATTGGCTCTAATCCATCAACTGCTTAATTTGAATTAATTAATGAACTGTAATTACATCAGTACAGACAAGAAAGTCAAGTGGCTTCTGAAAAGAAAGCCCAAATTCTGTCTTCTACCTCAGAATGCACTGGTAGCTAGAAAGAGTCGTGGAGCAACGCCGATACCTCCTCATGCAGTAAGCGGCTGCTGGCACATGCTGTATCTGCTTCTGTACAGACCACAGCGTATGCGAACAACAGTGATCTACTATAAACTGTACTTCATGTGTCCCACTGAATGCAGCCTAACGCTTTAAAAGTCAGATATACTATGACCATTACGATTGCAGGCTATACCACTGGGAGAAGCAAATATCTAGCAATATGCTAAAGTAACTGGTAAAAATTGTGAGTCCAAAGAGATAAGACAGCAGAGCATGGGTAAATCAGAATTGTTTATACCATGAACAGATGTTTAGAAGAGTGTTTCAGCTGAGGAAAAATTGGGAACATAGGCCTATTCAAATGATAGACTAGAGCCAAAGTTGAAAAGACAGACGTTGATGTAGGTTTGAACTAAGCTGAAAAATGTCTATGTATTTTTACATTCAATGCTTTTGTTATTCCTAAAATAAAATGTCTGATTTGTGAATTGTAAACATTCAGGAAAGAGTGCAAGTCAATTTATTAATAAAATTGAAAAGCGGCAGACTTATGGTGACTAAAATACGTGATTTCAACAGCAGGGTTTCCAATTTACAGCTCAATACACCACCTAGAACAACTGTTCATGCCTTTGTAATTTCTGTACCTTATTTAAAGTACCCCTAATAAATTCAACCTCCAGGTATACATAAGGAATAACAGAAACATCACTAATAAAATAACTGTTTATCTGAAAACATAGTACATGAAATACATACACTACATGCATACACTGAATATGGTGCAGTTGAAGGGGAGGAATAGAAAAAGGAAAAAAATGAGGGGGAATAAGAAATGAAGAATAGATTTTGGCATCCTTTTCACACAAGCTCACAATGATGGTCACGTTAAGTGCTAAATCAGCCTTCTTTACCCTCTGTTTTCCTTGTACAATGTAGACTAAAATTACAAAATGGTCATAATGTTCTGAATCTCTGTTACTCCTTCACTACATCTTCTGTAGCAAAAAAGTCTAAAAAAATTTCTCTTTGAACTTCTCTTTTCTATGACATAAGAACTCCACTGAGACTCATAAATCCTAATGCCATTTAATCAGTCTGAAAAATTTTAATGAGCTCTCACTAGATTTGGTACAGAGATTATTCGTAACTATGGGATCAATTAATTAATTACAAATGGAAGAAACTGCAAAGAAATAGTGTTTTAAATTAAGGTGATGATTTACATCACTTGGAACTTTTTAAATAGAACAGACTGATTCTTCATAAGAGAGTTATGACCATTTGTATTACTACAACCTTTTCCTCTTTTTAAACAACAGATATAGATGCTATTTGGCTTTTTTAAAATTACACTACTAGTAAGGTCCTTTATTTTACAGAAAAGCTATAGGCAAAACATCCAAAAAACTGGAAAGAAAGGCCCTGACCTGCCACGTCCTCAAGTAGGTAAATTAATTCATGTGTTTTTAATGACATGAGTATATTGGAAGTATGTATAAATGTTTGCATTGGAATGTCTGAAACCTTCTGAGTTAGAGCCATATTTGAAATAAATTTAGTAACATAACATTTTTGTTACTATGAAACAAAATTGCTTCAAGATAACATTGAAAAGCTATAGTTGATATATGTATCATATACAAATACACACAGAAACACAAACAGCAAGGTTTTTATGAACTCTTTTAAAGCAAAAATTAATACTGTAATATTTATAAATTCCAAAAGCATGGTTTTAAATAATTTGAGCTCTTTAAATCAAAATGGAACAGAAAAAAAATGTTTACCAAAAGCACTTTTGTTTCCTTATTTTTTTTGTCCAGATCAAATCTGTGAAGTGGATCACTGAATCACAAGGTGACTGAGGTTGAAAGGGACCTCTGCAGCTCATCTAGCCGAACCCCCTGCTCAAGCAGGGCCACCTAGAACCTGTTGCCCGGGACCATGTCCAGACAGCTTGTGAACATCTCTAACATGGGAGACTCCACCACTTCTCTGGGCAGCCTCTGCCAGTGCTCAGTCACCCTCACAGTAAAAAAGTATTTCCTTGTGCTCAGACAGAGCCTCCTGTGTTTGTTTGTGGCCATCACCTCTGGTTCTGTCACTGAGCACAACTGAAAAGACGCTGTCTCTGCCTTTTCCCTTCAAGTATTTATATACATTATTAAGATCCCCCTGAGCATTCTTTTCACTTCACCAGCAGACTGCCCCATCAACGAGGTCATTAATGAAGATGTTAAACAGCAGTGGACCCAGTATTGACCACTGGGGCAAACCGCTAGTCACTGGTAGCCAATTGGACTTTGTGCTGGCGATCACCACCCTCTGGGCTTAGCTGTTCAGACAGTTTTCAACCCACCTCACTGCTCATCCGGCCCATACATCAACAGTTTTACTATGAGGATCTTATGGGACAGTATGTCAAAGGTCTTACTGTGGTCCAGGTACACAACAGCCACTGCTCTCCCCTTATCTGCCAAGCCAGTCAGTTAATTGTAGAAATTTATCAAGTTGGTCAAGCATGACTTACCCTTGGTGAAGCCATGCTGACTACTCCTGATGATTTGCTTGTCCTTGTTGTACCCGGAAATGGTTTTCAGGATTAGCTGCTCCATCACCTTTCCAGGGATCGAGGTGAGGCTGAGCAGCCTGTAATTCCCTGGGTCCTCATTCCTGCCCTTCTTCAACATAAGAGTGACATTTGTTTTCCTCCAGTCTTGGGCACTTCTCTGAGTTGCCATGATGAATCAAAGATTATGGAGAGTGGCCTCGCAATGACATCTGCCACAGCTCCCTCAGCACTTGTGGGTACATCCCATCAGGGCCCACGGACTTCTTCATGTCCAGTTTGCTTACATATTCCCCGACCTGATCCTCTTCCAACAAGGCTACGTCTTCCTTGCTCCAACCCTTCCCCTGGTCTCTGGCACCTGGCATTCCTGACTTGCTACATTCAGTACTTCAGCCTTTTTCATCTCCTGTGTAACCAAGTCCCCCACCTTATTCAGCAAAGGGCCCACAGGTTCCCTAGTCTTCCTTTTGTCTCCTATGTACTTATAGAAGCCCTTCTTGTTGTTTTTGACATCCCTTGGCATATATAGCTGAATTTATCAAATTTCACAGTAGTGTCAACAATGAAACTCCAATTTTGCTTCTACAGCACATTTTAAAGGTTACCCTAAAAGGAATTCCCATTGTAAAAATTTGAAGCATAGTAAAATACCACATAACTAATTCTAGAAAAATATGAAACAACTTATTTTCCAAATTATGATCATATAAAGGTAGGAAAATAATAAAAAACCCAAACAAAAATAATACTTTGAATTTTTTTTCATTGTCTAAATAAAATGTATGGAAAATAACAGAATGTTTTGAACACAGTGGCCTGAAGTTTCTACAATATTCAAACACACATTGTTTCTACATATGTACAGCTCCAGCTAGTTTTCTTACGAGTTGTGTCTGTGTATTTGAGAGCAGAATTTGGCATATATTTAAGAAAAAATGAAAACTGAATTTTAGTAAGAGACAAAATTTCTAGTATTTAATCTGCAGATCGCATTTTGATCACCCAACTGATTTAATTAATTCCTCGTATGACAGTGCATTGTGAACTAGTGTTGGAAGTTCATATGAAACTTCATGCATCACAAGACAGTAAGACCTAGGCTGAATTTGCAGGGTGCATCTGGTTCAAAATTCCTGTGCTATGGTTTCATCATTATGCTTATTAAGTTCCTAGTTAACTAAAGACTGCCAACTAAAAGGTAAACATTTAAGAAATTCCCAGATGAACAATTATGACATCCTTCAATGATAGTAAAGCAGACATCATATCCATTTTTATATCATTTTAGAACTGCCTACTCATAGAAGTATGCCTGCACAGGCCGGTATGCCACTACAGCAAAATTCTGGATTTGGCCTTCTATGGCTACATTGTATTTTTTGCTTGGAGCAGCAGTGAAGTTTTGAAGCAAATCTGACAGTCCTAAGTTGCTACTAGTGCTAACACTAGTTTTGGTTTGTACTAGGTTGCTTTAGCAGGACGCTAAAGTGTAAGTCCTCTCCAGGTGCATATCAAGCAATCTCCAATGCTTAAGTGGACATAAAGCTCCAAAGAACCTTATACAGCTTTTAACCAGGGATCAGAGTAAATCTAATCCAACGGAAAACATTCAAATCACATATAGCATAGATGTGTGGGCCTAAGCACTAAATACCTTGCTCTAATAATCTGTTTCTCTTGAGTCCAATTACTTGCTTATGCAGACATTGCCTATACCTCCTGATATTTTGCTGCAAACTTGCATGTTACTGATTTTTAGCATGAAATCCAAACCTGTAGCTCTATTAGTTCACCGCTTGGGACTAAACACTGCAGATGCCATCACTACACTGCAATTGGTCATGAATGTTTTAGATCGTTCTGCATGTACTGGCTTGATCATCTTCTTGTGAGTTCTGTGCTTGTGCTGAATTCCCACCTTTGATATTTGTGACTTTTGTAGATGTGACAAAAAAAGTTCAGCTGAATTATCTACACTAAGGTAACTATGAATGCTGTTAAATTTCATATAAAGGAAAAACATGGGTTTAAACACTCATGCTCTTATTCAAAGAAAGGTTAAAAATAATAACTATACAAAACTACAATGAACACTCCGAAATTTTGTTTGTCTAATATACCTTTAAAGTTTAAAATTATTAAGTCCAATACAGATGCCACTATTATCTTCAAATATTTTTTCACTGTTAACATAGCTAAGGCTACTTATTGCTGAATAAATAAAAATATCTACGACAGTATCACTGTTTTATTGGTTGTTGTTTGGTTTTGGTTTGGTTTTTTTTAATGTTTTTGTCTTTTTTAATTATTAATACCTTATGATTTTTCTGAAATAGAGCCAAATATACAGAGCTTTGGGAAAGCTGTCCCGCTGGATATTAATATTAGGGTCCTCACATGAAATAATAGTTTAATCTGTCATTTACACAGCTGACATTCCATTTCCTTACCTCTCCTTCAGATACAATACCAGTTATGACCCAGTTTTATATAAATTCTCAATTATCATTATTTTTAATAATTCTCAATAGTTGTCAATTATTTTGCTCTTTTACTTTCAGAACTACAGAACAGCTTACAGCCATGCCTCCATCAAACTGAAAAGGATCCATTACACACCTCTCATCCTGTTTCACAAAAAACACACCATACAACATTACAGTAACATACCCTGATTTTTGTTCCCTAGACATACAGTCAAGCAAGAAAGAATAATTTTATATGAAAGCAACATTAAGCTGTGGTTTAAGCTTGTTTTCAACTCCTCTCTTACTCCTTCCAAAACCTTGGGCTGCTTCCCAATATTTGCTCTCAATTGAGTATTATCATGTTCAAAATTCATAACTACTTAACTCTAAGGTGAGATTTACAACCTTGCTGGTCAGATTCTTCAATATTTGGAATGTACCGTACATACAAGGCCTACTCACACAAGTACCTAACATGTCCATACAACCGCAATCTGCATGAACATGATTATGTACATTTGGTGTATCTTTTCTGAACATCTAAGTTTCCAAATGAAGTTGATGTGCATACACAGAACGTCAAGAGAACTTGCAACAGAAAAAAAAAAACAAAAACCAAAACCAGTTTGGTTAACACTATTCATAGTAGGCCGTTTGCATCAAACTTATTTCACTTTGTATTCCCAGGCCATGGAAATACCATTTAGATTCTTGGTGAGAATTTGAAGTATGAAAGGCTGAAGAATCTTAGCCAATCATTCCATATGTATTTGTGTAACCATTTTTCCCTCAATAATCCTACTGAGAAAACAGTAATCACAGTCTAATCCACCTAAAATTGTTCCTTAAAAATTAGTACATAATGCATTTTTCTGTAGTAATGAAACTCTAAAACTTCAGAACTTATGTTCCACTCAGGATAGACAAGAAGTGAGAAAAATAGATAGACAAAAAGTGAGAAAGGCAATTTAATTCAAAATAAAAGTGAAAACATTGTTTTAGGTAACTCACATTTTATCTTTCAAATATTCTCCCTACAGATCTCTATTTCAGAATCAAGTTTGGAAAGTTATATATCAGAGACAGAAACTAAACACTTATAGTATTTGAGAAAGATTGCTCACACTGATTGGTTTTAAATCAGAAAATAAGAATTATGATCTCAGAGATTCAGAATGCAAGAGGAAAGAGATGGCTTAGGAAAAATATATGCCCTCTTTACAAAGAAGTATCTTTAATGTTTAGACACTTAAGAGGTAAATCAGCCAGGAATGTATGAAAAATGAACTGATCTATGTTTAAATAACTGTTTCCAAACTTTGAGTAGTGAAGTTAAGTTTGCAGATTTATGCATAGAGCAGAAAATCATTACACTTTCCTAGTACTGCACACTACCATGTAGTAAATCAGAGCAATCTGCATTACAAACATTATACATAGTGGGGGAAATGATGCTTTCCAACAATCTCTTGCTTCAACAGTATGAACATCTTTGAAAATAGAAGTTGCTGGTTTTCATAATGTTTATATTAAATCTTAATCTAAGTATTTATCATGTTAAAAAAAAAAAATCCAACTATAGCCCAAACGTAATATTCCTAACTTTTCAGTTAATTTGTTCCCTCCCCTTCTTACCTTCTCTGGAGGTGCAGGGGGGTGAAATCTCTTTGCACAAACTAGAAATGCATCAGGCTGTGGCTTGCCACACTTCACTTCGGGGTCATCTCCCAACACAATATGATGAAAAAGACCAAAGAAATCTTTGTGTCTGGCTGTTTTCATTTGAAACGTCACTTCAGCTGAGCTGGTGGCAACAGCTATGGGTATGTTGTGTTTGTGTAAATGACGGATCAGCTTATCAACCCCTGCAAGAAAAACATATATACATTTTATTTTTTATATATATGCACATATGTAGGTATATGTATTAATATTTATACCTACTTACAATATATTTAGCAGTATTTCAACAATGTTATCTTACTGAATATAACAACCTATTTCAATCAGTTAGTGTAGAAGAAAAATCTTGCTATATCTGAAACGTTCCTTCTCTACACAAAAATAATGGAAAATTCCTCAAGGTAAATACTTGTTCTGTCATCAAATGATGCTTTTCTCAAAATATGTCAAAAATGGGTTCAACATCATCGCATAAGTACACCCACTAGAAGCTCATTAAGCAATGTCCCCAACATTATGTATGTTTATTATTTCAAACTCTCTGTAAGCGAGAGACAAAGCACACAGGGGAACATTTTCTTTTACACACAGAGTTATGCTCCTGAAAAAAAAAGCAAAACAAAAATCAAAAGTCAAAGAAATATACTCTTCTTACTGAACGGCATAGTATTAATTTCTGAAGCAGGTGTCCAACTGGCTTAAACCAGCCCCTAAGAGAGCTCAGTGTCTCTCTTTTGCAATTACTAAAGCATGGAACATTGGGCAGAGGAGGGGAGCTGTCAGTCACAGTTGTCAATACCAAAGCTTTATCTGTTGATGCTGTGAACCCAGAGTAATGAACACCTCAAGCCTAATGCGTAGAAACTTCAATCCGATCCAGTCTTCTAGGAAAGGTTAATGCAGGGAACAGTGAAAACACAGCAGTCTGTGTAAGAAGGAAACATACTTCACCACTTGGTGCAACTTTTAAGTTTCCTATGCAGAGGCTTCAATTCTTCTTTGCTGCAGTATTCTAAACACTGGATACCTCTCTCAGACAAAACAATTAGCAGTGTCTGATGGCGAACTAGAGTGGATGTCCATTCTTTACCAAGTCACAAGAGAAAATCCCTCTGTATCTGTAAAATCATTTCAGCTCTGCTTCTTGGCATGAAAACTGTGCTGGACACAGGATATTAGTTCCAGATAGGTAAGCCTCCAGTTGACTTTTGGCTCTTTGAACAAACTTGAGAACAATTCTTTGTTTTCATCTTCCAAATGCATGAATTCTTATCCTACTTTTCATGCCTGGCTATACTAAGGTAATCTTATCCCCTTCCTCCTGATGCACTGTCATACTTATGTCTGGTCCCTGCTCCTTCAAAACATTCCTACTCCTCGTGTCCATTTAAATCTTTCCTTTGCCACCCCAGCATCTCTGATTTGCATTTCCCATGTGATCCAGCCTTTCTGCTCCACTACTCCATTTTGACAATTCTATAACGACAATCTTATCTGCAATACATTTTTCCCAACTATAGTCATATGTCCAACTTTGAGAAGTTATAATTACTACTGATAACAAAGTGTGTAGGTTAATATATGGCATTAACTAACCTGTCTATCTGGAAATAGGACCTGTAGATGTGGCCGTCTGCAGATTTCTTCTCTATTCTCCAGAATCTAATCAATCAATCAATAACTGACATTTCCAGCTCCATGCTTATACTTGAAGACAGCCTTTAAACTACAAATACATGCACTTCTGTGATGTTAGATTTCCAGTTACACAGAAATAACAAGTGTTATTCCTCCTCTAATATCAATGCATCACCCATTTAAAAGCCTTCCTATGCCCCCTTAAACGGTTATACTAATAATAAGCAACAGCATTTTTTCCCAAATGATGTTACTCTGTCCTTTCATTGAAATATGATGCTAAACACAAGTTAACTTTTTACTCCAGATACAGATTAAGTCTTCATTCTGAAACATGTGAAGGAAGTCCATATTAAATTAATGGAAGCACTAAGATCTCTTACTGTAAAGCAGTAGCCTAAATGTCTATTTTTAAAAATAAAACACATTCATTCAAAGGAATTTATTCTAAATAATCTGCAACATTTAGCAAGGCTAGCATATCATGTGTGTATAGTAATATAAAGTCTCAAAATTACACAAGAAAGAATACTTTCCTATCTCCTATGCCCTTGCTATGATATAGTTAGTTTTCTCTAAAGTTGTGCTCTTTTCAAATAGCTAATTTTCTTCAGTCCCACTGCATCACAGCTTTAGTTCATCTCTCATAGGGTATGTTTATTCTATGTTTCTACTGGAGGTAGCCAGCCACAAAAAAGCACTGTTGCAGAAATGTTATTTCTTCAGGGTCCTCTCTTACATTCCCTCCGCACATGTCATGATTTTGGTGTGTAAATGTGTGCATATGTGTGTTTACTTTCTCCTTTTGCCTTCCCTTGCTACAAGGGAGCTAAAATGCAGCTGTCCCTAATAGCTCCAGAAAGCAAAGATTTACATTATTCAGAAAATGCACTTTAACAAAAATATGCCATTTAAAAATTATTATTTGCATATGTGTAAACATAGCAAGATAGATTAGAAAAAAAAATACATGGGGAAAATCAGCTGTGTGGAAAAAAATAAATTGAATATGGAAGAATAACTAGTGTAACATAACAAACTGAAGACAGCAGCAGCTGAAAAATATTTTAATTCCAGGTTTATTTCTTTGTAAAAGCTATAGATCCACAAAATCCATTTTTGTTTGCATCAATTACCACCAGTATAGCTCCAGACACTTTGCCACCACATGAAATTACTGACACAGTGATTGTACTAATTCAGCATATAATTCTTCATTAGGAAAATAATATCTTAGTATCCTTCTTGTGCTTTTTTTACAGAAAATGTCAACAGAAGGGGAAGTGGGGAACTGCTTTAAAGATCTGCAAGAAACCTCCTCTGAAATATACTTTCTCATTATAACTCCTATAGCTACACAGGTTTTTCAATCAAATGAAGACTTTGGTTACATCAAAAACAACCAATTAAAAACTCAATGGCTATCTAGAAGTATGGTGAAAATTCCTGTGAACTCTCTAACTTCTAACTTATTTGTAACTACCATGTGTGGGATCGAGGCTCATCCATCACAGAGGGACCTATCTGCTAGGCTTCCTGGGACCATCCTCCACCCCTCCTACTGAAAGCTTAGCCACACGCAGCGAGGTTTTTTGTTGGTTTGTTTTTTTTTTTTTCTTTTATCATCTTTGATTAAAAAAAAAAAAATCAAAGAAAAATGAAAAGAAATAAGGAACTCTGTTTTTCCAGCTGGTGACTACTGGAAAGAAAAATAGGTAAAAAGAATTGTAAGCTGAGTTTAGTTACAGAACCTGAAAAGAAGAAGGATCAACTTTAAATGTTAGCATCTTTAAAACCCAATTAATCACAAATGTCAGTGAAATTAACAACTTTGGGAAAAGAAAAAGAAAACGAACTAAACCAACAAAAAGGATTTATTTCTTCTGAGACCACAGACACATTTTAAAAGAAGAGATCAGCACTTTTGTTCTGAAAGTTGCAGAAACACATTTTTTTTTTTTCCAAAAAAAGGAAGTTTTATTCCTCCATTAGACTCCCAATGCAGTGTTCTCTTTAGATTCAGCTGAAAACACGGTGACTAATACATTGGATCAACTGACAAACTAAAATTAAGACTTATACTGAACAGCAAAACCCTTGGGCTAACTGTTGCATTTTCCTTTTCATTGACTAATACAAACACGTACAGCAAGAGTTCAGGAAACCAAATAATGCTATGCTAAAATGATCTATTGATAGTCCCTACCTAATTATTTATATGCTATTACAACAGTGTTTTCTACATGATGGTTTTTTTCAGTTATCACATTTTATAATCAAATGTCATTATTCATTATGAAGTGAAAATTAACAAGACATAACTCCTGAGAGCTAATTCAAACTGATGGAACACAAAGGGAATTTTTATTTTCCTTTTAGTTTTATAAAAACATGAGCTCTGTGTCATACAGAATACTTCAGAACAACACATAAATTTTTGCTACATTTTTATTTGATATACTTTCAAATTTTCGTACCGTCCCTTTTCTTGTATTTGTCTACCACTGAAGAGAACACTGTTCTTAACTTATATCACTTCTGGAACTCCAGATTCAAACCTATTTCTTGTGAAATGCCTCCAGACAAATAAGGAGATAATATAAAGCTCATCTATTTTTTTCGAATAAGTCTCCAACTAGACTTTTTTGTTACAAAGCATTTTTTTATTTTTCTCTTTTCCTAGAGAGATGTTTCTATGATCATGTTATAGTAGACTGTAAGAATGCTTTTCAGATAGAAAAGAAAGTGATCGCAATCACAAACTCCGCAAACATCTGAGATAGGGAAGAGGATTATTCATGCTGCTTCAGCACTGAATCATAATTTCAGTTTCCTCTGTTCACCAGCTGAATGATTTCTGGTGTTCATATTTCTGCTTGCAGTCAATTCATTTGAAGGCATTACTACATCATCAGGCAGACAATCACACACTAAGCTCTGCCAGTACCTTAACCTGAAAATCAACTGTTTGATGGTCTAATAATCTCAAAGTCTTACAGTCTTATGGCTTCAGGAACACAGTTGGCTTGTGTACTGCCAGCACAGATGGCAAGAAGAAGGTCACATAAATGCCCAGGCCTACACAGGCAGTCCCATTGTCTTTTCTAATGTCTTTTTCAATCCTAAAAAGATGAACATAAACTATGTAAGAAAAAGCCCTTAAAAAATGAACAGAACTCCTCAAGGCCTTCTCTTAAGCAAAAGCATACATTGTAAATAGGACCACAAGGAGTTAGTATCCTAAAATTTACAAGGTAGCTTTTATCAAAGTTAAGCTTCAAAATTACATTACAGAGCTCCTACCTGGCTGAGAAGGCCTCAAATAAACAAACAGTGGCATTTTCAGTGGCAAATCCTTTCATGAACATC
Organism: Morus bassanus; assembly: GCA_031468815.1. Lineage (NCBI taxonomy): Eukaryota > Metazoa > Chordata > Aves > Suliformes > Sulidae > Morus > Morus bassanus. Next base: position 80,718,645 of record CM062568.1, read on the forward strand.
ACAGTGTAACATACCTCTCTTGCATCTCTTCAGACCTTCCTTGGGTGCCACCTAGGTACTAATTACATCTAATTTGTATTTAATAGTATTTTAACCATTATGCAATCCCAGGAAGAGAAACAGGAAATCAGTGGGCAATAGAGAAGACAGTGTGTGTGTGTGTTATGTCTTTTCCTGAATTTGTTATTTGAAAGTTAACATGTTCTGCTAGGAAGGACATTTAGCAGACACATCCCCATTCTTCCCATCCTCAAACAAAACCCAAACAGCTCAAAGGGGTTTCAGTTCCGCACCAACCATCATAGATAATACTCCTTTATAGTTTCCAACTAATTTAGCTATCGTGTTAACCAGTTTAAGAACATTCTGAGCAAGCTGGAACAGAGAGCCATCATATACATTAATACCTTATATTCTTCCAAATCAGTGTTGTCCTTATTCAAACAGTTACAGTGCAAGACATCTAATAATCAGAGAAATAGTATAACGTAGGATTACTTGAGTTCAAGGCAGTAAATAATGAAAAAAAACCCCTAAGAACAAACAAAACACCATAAATATAGCAAATTCCTCATACTAATTAAATGAAAGCATCAAGTAACCAATAAAATCAGGTTATATTTTGGAGTTTCCAGAGATTCTGCCAGTTCATTTTCAGATTCAAGTAAAAGTGCAAGCTATACTGTTACAGAAAGCTAAAGGCTACATGTACGGAAATTATGAAAGCTCTGAATAGACTTAAAATGATTATTTTGTGTCTTCCTCCTCATAGTTGCTTTTTTAGAAAGCAAACACATACGAGCTCCTAAAAACCCCCAAAATAACAAATGGGTATTTTGAAACTGATATGAAGATGACTTGCAATGCCCAAAAGCTTCTCCACAGTTCAGTTAGTTTAATGAAAGATATTACTTCTCATTTAAAACCTTCTCTCACATAGGCCTCAAATCATTATGACAATAGTAACAACATTACTGCTATCTACAACTGCCATGTATCCTCTGACATAGTTTTGGGGTCTACAGAAATACTTTAGAAAAAGTGACTTATTTAGGACATTTTACTTACTAAATTGGCTTATCTCCCTCCCCAGTTAGTTACTGGTTATTTGATTATTTATCCAGTTAAATTCCTGTGCTATTCTTATTTTTTGTCTGTATTTTGTAACTGCAACATGTAATTTGGTCTCCAGTTAATTGTTGAAAAGATACTCATCCTCCTTACTTTAATAAGCTACACAGGCCACTCTCATTTGACAATTTAATCATGAGTACTATTAGGCACATTTATTTTACTGTCAACTGTAATTGTAAGCCAAAGGAACAATTCTCTCCTTAAGCTTTTTGAGAAGAAACATGTTTCTTTGAAAAATGGGGTGGGATATTGAAACATGCTGCAAAGGTCTTTTTAATGGAGAAAACCCCCTGTATTTCATGGGCAATCAAATCTTTCCCTATGTATATTTTATTGTATCTATATATGCTTGAGTTTTCTTGGCGGGGATGGGATTATTTATTTATTTAATCTGAGCTACTTACTCCTCTACAAAAAATATTCTTTTTGTCCTCCTTTTTGTATCAAGTTTGAATCTAGTCTGTGAAACCTCTTTTATCCTGTTTCTCTTTTCCTTCACTGGTGTACGTGCATATTTTGTTTCTCTTTCCCTGCTATACTTTTGGAGCTCATCTACACTGTGTAGCCCATGCTAATATAACTGTACTTAGAATCACAGAAAAGAATCATAGAATCATTTAGGTTGGAAAAGACCTCTAGGATCATCAAGTGCAACCATCAACCCAACACTACCATGTCCCCTAAACCATGTCCCAAAGTGCCACGTCTAACACGTTTTTTGAACTCCTCCACCTCCTTGGGCAGCCTGTTCCAGTGCCTGACCACTCTTTCAGTAAAGAAATTTTTCCTAATATCCAATCTAAACCTCCCCTGGCGCAGCTTTAAGCCATTTCCTCGCATCCTATCACTAGTTACTTGGGAGAAGAGACCAACACCCACCTCACTACAACCTCCTTTCAGATAGCTGTAGGTCTCCCCTCAGCCTCCTCCTCTCCAGACTAAACAACCCCAGGTCCCTCAACCTCTCCTCATAAGACCTGCTCTCCAGACCCTCCACCAGCTTCGTTGCCCTTCTCTGGACACGCTCCAGCAACTCAATGTCCTTCTTGTACTGAGGGGCCCAAACCTGAACACAATATTCAAGGTGTGGCCTCACCAGAGCCGAGTACAGGGGCACGATCACTTCCCTGCTCGTGCTGGCCACACTATTCCTGATGCAAGCCAGGATGCTGTTGGTCTTCTTGGCCACCTGGGCACACTGCTGGCTCGTGTTCAGCTGGCTGTTCACCAGCACCCCCAGGTCCTTCTGTGCCGGGCAGCTTTCCAGCCACTCTTCCCCAAGCCTGTAGCGTTGCATGGGGTTGTTGTGACCCAAGTGCAAGACCCGGCACTTGGTCTTGTTAAACCTCATACAATTAACCTCAGCTCATCGATCCAGCCTGTCCAGATCCCTCTGTAGAGCCTTCCTACCCTCGAGCAGATCGACACTCCTGCCCAGTTTGGTGTTGCCTGCAAACTTACTGAGGGTGCACTCGATCCCCTCAGCCAGGTCATTGATAAAGATATTAAACAAGACTGGCCCCAACACTGAGCCCTGGGGAACACCACTCATGACCGGCCGCCAACTGGATTTAACTCCATTCACCACAACTCTCTGGGCTCAGCCATCCAGCCAGTTTTTAACCCAGCGAAGAGTACATCTGTCTAAGCCATGAGCCGCCAGCTTCTCTAGGAGGATGCTGTGGGAGACAGTGTCAAAGGCTTTACTGAAGTCCAGGTAGACAACATCCACAGCCTTTCCCTCATCCACTAGGTGGGTCACCTGGTCATAGAAGGAGATCAGATTGGTCAGGCAGGACCTGCCTCTCATGAAGCCATGCTGGCTGGGCCTGATCCCCTGGTTGTCCTGCACTTGCCTGGTGAGCTCACTCAAGATGTATCGCTCCATAATCTTCCCTGGTACCGAGGGCAGGCTGACAGGCCTGTAGTTCCCTGGATCCTCCTTCCCGCCCCTCTTGTAGATGGGCATGATGTCAGCAAACCTCCAGTCATCTGGGACCTCCCCTGTTAACCAGGACTGTTGATAAGTGATGGAGAGTGGCTTGGCAAGCTCCTCTGCCAGCTCCCTCAGTACTCTCAGTTGGATCCCATCCGGTCCCATAGACTTGTGAGTGTCCAGGTGGCTCACCAGGTCATAAACTGCTTCCTCCTGGATTACGGGGGGTTTATTCTGCACCCCATCCCTGCCTTCCAGCTCAGGGGGCTGAATACCCCGGGGACAACTGGTCTGACAGTTAAAGACTGAGGCAAAGAAGGCATTTAAGTACCTCAGCCTTCTCTTCATCCTCGGTGGCAATGTTCCCTTCTGAATCCAATAGAGGATGGAGATTCTCTTTGGTTTTCTTTTTGTTGTTAATGTATTTGTAAAAGCATTTTTTATTATCCCTTACAACAGTGGCCAGGTTGAGTTCTAGCTGGGCTTTTGCTTGTCTGATTTTTTCTCTCTGCAAGACCTGACAAGGTCTCTGTACTCTTCTTGAGATACCTGCCCCTTCCATCAAAAGGGGTAAACTCTTTTTTTTCTGAATGCCAGCAAAAGCTGCTGGTTCAGCCAGGCCGGTCGTCTTCCCTGCTGGTTCGTCTTGCGGCATGTGGGGACAGCCTGCTCCTGCGCCTTTAAGACTTCCCTCTTGAAGAAAGCCCAGCCTTCCTGGAATCCTTTGCCCTTCAGGACTTCCTCCCAAGGGACTCTCCCAACCAGTGCCCTAAACAGGCCAAAGTCTGCCTTCCGGAAATCCATGGTAGTGGTTCTGCTGATCCCCCTTCTTACTTCACCATGAATTGAGAACTCAATCATATCGTGGTCGCTAAGCCCAAGACAGCCTCCGACCACCACATCTCCCACCAGACCTTCTCTGTTTGTGAACAGCAGGTCAAGCGAGGCACCTCCTCTGCTAGGCTCTCTTACCAGCTGCGTCTTGTAGCTGAGATGCAGTATGTTCTGCAGAAGAAACAACATGGCTACAGACTTTTTTAGAGAATACTGTCTTGATCAACAGACTTTTGCCCTGTGCACTGAAATTTTTGTTGGAAGAACTATAGTGGTCACCATGCTCTTTCTTCAAATAGTTTGCACACAAATTATGAGCCCAAATACAACTTCACACTATTTTTGCATACTTTCAAGCACTCCATCTAAGATCTTCATATACACCTATCACAGTGTTGCTATTCATTCACCACTGTGTAGATACAGGTAGCTTTCTAGTCACACTAACAACATGAGAACAGAGAACACCTGACTTCTGGGGCACCAAAATCAAGGCTCTTTAGACACCCATATTCAAGTCCACTTCATTTAGCTGTAACGTTACACAAAACAAGCTGTCCGTGAGTGTTCAGTGTATATTTGGAAGAAAAGATTTACTGCTGAGAAAAAGACTAAAGGAAACCAAAGTGCTCCACGCATTGTTTAAATTAACTGTGTACATGCATTATGCATGTCTTGATGATTTATGTCCAGTTGTGCACAAATGGAAATCTTAAGGATAAATATAGCCTCTGAATGAAAAGACTGCTCCTCTTTTTCAAAATCATTTACAGTTCCTACATTGAATGTGATATCAGACTAAACTTAAAAGCTCTTCAAGATTTTATCACTCTCTTTAATCAAAGCAAAGCTAATATTACCATTCAGAGCTTTGTCGAGTTGAGTGGATTTCTAGCCAATTCAATGATAATCCTTTAAGTTCATAAAAGTAATTCTATGGTAAAAACCTCAGCAGCCTCTGAACACTAAAAACACCCAACAAAGGAAAAAAGAATAATCGCACTTCAAACAAGAAGCAGCTGTCTGTTCACTTAAGTCACAATCTGATTAAAAAATATTTTTATGTAGTCTGGTATGCTACAACAGTTGCAAGCCCATCAGCAGAGTGCTATTCATTATCTATACTTGCCCTTAATCCTCAAGTGAAGTCAGCATTGCTGCTGTGAAGGTGAGAGTGTGACAGAGGTAGAGCTATCCACCACTTGGTGTAATCGCCATGAATGCTTTTACTTGGTCAGCCCTGAATTGGTCAGGCAGTTGGACTAGGTGATCATTGTAGGTCCCTTCCAATTGGAATAGTCTATTCTATTCTAGTTCTGAATCTCATGAGACTATGGAAACATAACTCTCAGATCCACCTGTTTCTTTTTTATTCTGAGAGATTGTTTAAAAATACTATCTGCAACAGTATCTTATCCTTTCACTGAGCTACAAAAGTGGAGGTGGAAACTAACAACCTACTCCCTAATTTGGAAGGTAATTGGCTATTAATAAAGAATTCTGTCTTCGCATCTTATTGCTTTCTAAAAAGTACCAAAGATCCTTCTGGTGGCAGACACTCCCTGTTCACCAAATCAATAATCTCATTTTAGTCTGGACATACTAACTCATGCATGGCCATGGAAAAAATATAAGTACTACATTTTACACAATTCAGAACCTCTGTCAACTGTGTTGCTGACTTCCTGGTAAAAGCATTTTCAAGTTGCAATCATTTAGGACTTAATGCAAAGGCCAGATGTTTGAAATCGGCCAAACAGATAGCATCATTCCGAGTTTGCAGCTAACTGACTTATCTCTAGGGGTTACAGGCTCACTGAGCCCAGCATGGACTCACTGGAGTTTCCTACCATTAAAACAGTAAGAGCAAGGAAAAGAAAAGATAACGTGGTAGGAAGTCTGTTTAACTGTTAACGGTACAACATGAATCAAGGAAACAATAGCTGGACTATACTGCTGGTTGAATGGAACTGTTCAAGAAAAAAATACATACGACTTTAGAGTGAGTTAGCATTGGAACTTGAACTGTTTTTCTTTCTTCTCTTTTTGTGATTTCTGACTGGCTTCATTTGGTTCTAAAACTGAGCTATGAAATTACCCCCTCATGTCAGCTAGAGACAGTCAACTGTACTTGAACTAGAAAATAGTTTGCACATCACATTCTGCACTGGCTGAACAGGAGCTGCAACAATGAAGTCCTAGTTATCCTGAAAATGACCCAGGAATAGAAAATATCTGAAAGGTACACCCCACCACACAAACCTTAAGGATCTGTGCTTTATGGTGATGATGAGCCAAAAACCAGACTGCTATGAACGAATGGCATTAATTTCATAACCCTGACATGATTATAGTAACTGTTGGCAGCTGTGTAACTTGGAGTTAGGTTTTTCTGTCTCTCTGTATATTCTGGGTTTATGTTAAGCAAAAGCACACCTATACATGTATAGGTGAATGTCACTCCTTATTCTTCTGGTGATCCACTTCCCTGCCATGTAGTACTGCATTTGCAGAAACAAAGCGTATTATGTTACTCTTGCAGACAACAATGTCTGTATCCTGTGACAGAAATATTTAGAAAAGCAGCACAAGTGGCAGCCTTGTCATTTTGTCAGTGTTGTCTTGGATTAATTCCTTTCTCCACTGAATCAAAACTAGCCTTCCCCAAGACTCTTTCAGAACTAAAAATAAATCTGTGCAAATCTCTTAAACAGTTGCCAGAAAATTCCATGTTAGAAATGGATAGATGAAATCTGAATTTTGACCACAGCCTCACATATTGAAGCTTGTCAGTCAGTTCAGCCCTACTGAAATAGTCAAAATTCCATCTTCAACCACTAATGTCTCAGAACTGTTGTACATTAAGTGCCATGGCTGTGATATAGCCTGTCAGGCAAAGAACTGTTTTGCCAATTGTATATTCGTACAACTTCCACACCACCCTTAACCATCACTGACATACCCGTCAATTACTTGATTTGGGAATTAACAAAGTTATCATTGCTGGCAAAAACATGTGCATAGCTCATTCATTCTATGTCCAGAACGCTGCTTTGCTTGAGTCACTTTTTCGAACATTGTTGGTCATCATTCAGCACTGCTCTCCACCAAACCAAATTTAAATCTTATTTTTTGGAAAAACTGTAGCAATTGATTGAAAAATAGAACCTCACCTGCCTATTAACTGTCAAAAGATCGCCAGAAACTCAGCATGTCAGAAGCCGTCTTATGCCATTAATAAATATGACAATTAACTTTCACTTTCCTGTATTTACCTGTAACTGAAAGATCAGTTTTGTCAGAGAACACTGTAAACTCTAAATGTCACCACAGTTTTACATCTCACACAACACCTGCATGAAGTCCATCCTTAAAGAACATTAAAGAGCCTGTAGAATAAATCCACAAGGATTACATTAATAAGTAACTTCAGAAGATACAAAAGGATAGAAGAAAAGTATCAGATTAAAAAATCTGGTTATCAGATTGAAGAACAGGTCAATTCTTAAAGAAACTAAATATTAAGCAGCCAGAGCTACTTCTTTCTAGATTATTAGCTGACATCAAACTGGTTTTCTCAAAATTCATGGTAGTTCAGCTTGTATCTCATATGCTGCTACCAAATATGGATTGCATTACTGCAGTGACCAAGGCTGCCCTGGCTCCTCACGAGGGCCAGTGAGCATCAAGTATTGAAGTTCACATCAATTCTGCTTTAGAAAATAGCCTGAAGAATGTTATCACACATATTTAGTTGAACTGAAAAGATGATCAGTTGAACAATTCTGGCAATGATAAAAATGTTTACTTGCTTGTCCCAGTAAGAATTTTGCTTGTTTCATCTATAATAGCTCAGCTTCAGCGAGCCCAGAATTCACTTTCTGAAGGCAGGAACAGTGCAAACCTTCGTGATTCCTTCAGCTAATCTGTTCCATCACCTCTCTCTTCAAGCCAGCTCAGCCACATTATCACAATCCTAAGCAGGCACAGAATATCCGCTTAATGGCATCTATTACCTGTGCTGTTACATTACAGCGACTCTGCTCTGTGCCTCTTAACATTTCACCCAGTCTGTCCATGTGGCATTTTCTAAGCCCTGACTAGGGTTTTATTGTTTATCTTGCAAAAGATGTAGCTGCAAAGTTAGTCCCAGAAGTTTGACATGAAAAATGAAAAAGACATCCCTCCACCTTTCTTGTTGTCCTGGAGAGGTTAACTAGGTTTACAGTTTTTGGTGGATCTACAAGTGAGAAAGATGCAATTTTAAAAATCTTGCATAGAAAAGACAACAGAGAGATAGCTAAATAAGGTGGCTGCAAAAAATGCTCAAGTTTTTAAGCTGCCTAAAAAAAACCACCTTTTTTTTTTGCTGCTTATTTATTTCTAACATATCACATATCTTTAACTTTCATCCTCTTAATGCATTATGAAACTAGATATAAAAAAAGCATCTAAAAATTAAAACATCATTAATGTGCTGCAGAAATTGTCAGAACAAACAAGCACACATTCAAAGAGAAAAAATTATAGCAGTTAAACTTGTTATAGTGACATGTAGTTATTTCATTTTTAATACTTTTTTTTCATTCCTCCCCCTCTCCTCCCTCCTCCTTTTTTTTTCCTTCATAAATTATTGATACTTGCTCCAGGAAGTTTAACATTGTACAAAAAGTTAACAGCAATTCTAGCTTTAGGTATTTCTTGCCTTGCATGGCTGAGGATTTTTCTCTAAGCATTCTAGATTTAAGCGTAATGTAATATAAAAGTATGAATTCACACCACAAATAAGATTCGTCCTCTTGCTTGTCTTGAAGTACCTGCTTTAAGCCATTCATTTGGGCTTCCTGCACAATCACTGGTAAAAGACATATATCTTCAGAAGGTGATGAAACTTAGGATAACCTGAAAAACCCTTCCTCTCCATTGACACAGCTGGCTCAGATGCCATGCTTAAGTTTCAATATTCAGGTTAGGCAAGCTGAAAGAACACATGGGCTCATACATTTGCCTGCACATTTAAAAGTGTATTTGTGCTTAACAAAGTCAGACTATGCTTTTAGCCAGAGAAAATTAATTTGCTGTGTTACACAGCTGCCAACAATTATAAAGAATGTCTGGTTTACAAAACAGAATTCATGCATATTTACCTAGTCTTTTTTCTTCTTTTAAAACATATAGGAAAAAAAATTATTATCCAAGTAAACAAGAAAAAAAGTTTTCAGTACCCTTTAACAGGCAAAATGTCTCTTTAACAGGTAAATTTGAGTAAAGCTTGCTAAAACAAGAGTGACAAAACTGAATCTGTAAGAGAAACTGTTTTGTGGAGGGCAGATTAAAAACTTCTGCCTTGGTTAGCATTTAAGTAATTCCATAACCAGTTTATGAATACTGAGGAGAAACATACCTGGCATCAATTCAGCAGTAGGGAATATCTTCTCCTGCTTCATTTTACTTTCATGTAATAACTCTTCTTTGGTTATTGGAAGATCTAGAACATCTCGAATAATCTGTGCCCCTTCTAGGGCTTTTTTACCCATGACCAAGGATTTCACATCCCAGGTATAGGTCTTTCCAAAACGCCCACAGATCTCTTCGAACACTACTGTATAGAGATGCTCAGTATCTGCCAAAAAATAATAATAAAAAAAAGATTAAAACCATGTACAGCCAGCTGAGCAGCTAATCTTACAAGGAGGACCACAGAATGAACTGTCAGGAGCCAGAGGGCATATCAAAGTGGGCAAAATTGCCTCCCTTTATTTGCACAGGGGAAGCCAGATTTCTAAGATTACCTCAGAGGCACCTAGTTTTTTCAAGCTGTCACTTCTGTGTTAAGGTTACTGAGGGTCACAATAAAGAATTATCTGGACTTGCTCTTTCATCACTTTTCTTTACTATACAGGTTAGCAAGCAATGTCTTAATTAAAATACTCTATTCTTTGCATGAGAAAGAAAAGAAGGGAAGAAAATCTGGTACTTGAGGGATGTCATTACATATTCAATGTAAATTGAAAAAAAAAATTAATTATTTAAGAGTGTCTTTGAACAGAAGCTTCAGAGTGCCTTCAAAGACACTACAGTCATTATTACAGTGCTGCTGGCACCTCTGCATTTACATGAGATTACTCAAGCAGAGCACACCCACTTGTATTTCCAGGGGGTTTCTGGCAAGAGCAAACTTCAGGCTGAATTCTGCCAGTGAAACTATCAGCTTCTATGTCAAAGGTGTTTTTAGTTTTCAAACTATTTTTTTTTAAATACAAACAAACAACCCTTCCTGCCTTTCCCCCCAGACAAATCTTTGAAAAAGAATGTCAATAACATTTAATTTAATACTAAAACAGGGAAGAAAAGTCCTTTCAACTCTTGGCTTCATTTCAGCGAAGATCTTGACAGTGACTTTTCTACCAGTCTGTTTATCATAAGTAGTCTCCTTTGAAACACCAGCTATTGCTGTTAACCATGCCTTAATTTCCTTCTCACGCATGTCTTTGCCTTCTCTATCTCTAAAGGTATGTTTATTATTATCACTTTAGCAATGAAAGGCAAAAGCAAGGAAAGAAAGTAGTTGCTCTTATGAGATTTATTTAAAGAAATTGGGGACTTCACTTATCAACATGTCCTTTGCCATGTAAAAATATTTTTACAGGGGTAATAAAATAGTGAAATTATTCATGCAGACATGGCCTCACTTTCTGAATACGTAAGAAGTATGCAATGGAGTTTAAGCTTTAATCTTTAACATAGATAGTATGAAGAAGACAGACTGAAGAGCAGAGCCCATGACTACAATATACGCAGTGATCTTCCCTGCAATCTGACAAATGCTCGCCGCTTAACAACAGTAATCTGCTTCTCTTGAGATCAGCAGATGATTCTGATATGAAATCAAATGAGACGCATAGGGGCCATTTCCCATCATTGCACCTATCATCATGTGAACACACAGTGGCGCAGAAGACATGCTCTGCCGCCTGCCAGAGCACTCCTCTCCATGTTCTCCTTCAGTAACTAGAAGGGACATTGATCCAAAAGATCAGCTAAAGACCCAATGTACTTGTCTGGACTGCTTAACAGGGCAGCAAATGGTTCACAAAAACCTCTTAGCTTAAAAATGAGAGAAAAAATAAAATAGCACCTGTACTACTCTTGGCAAATGCTTCTTAATGACACTTATGGAAAAAAGTAAAGAGTAATCCTGGAGACCCATAAAACACACGGGAAAGGTATCACAGCAGAAGCACAAGCAACTGGACTTCGAAAAGTGTTAAGCTGGCTAACACCAGGGAGGAAAAAAAAAACCAACAACGAAAAAATCCCCCAGTTTGCTTGATACTGCCAGGTGGTACTCTCCGTGAGCTGAGAAGGTGAATTAAGAATACAGTGTTTAAAATTTCACAGTCTTCTCTTTCCTTTTTTCTGATACAGTAATTTTTCTTCCATATCTCAGAGTCACCAGGTGAAGGACAAAATTCTTACCCTAAATTTAAAATTGAAACTGAAAATTAATTCTCATCCCATTAAGTAATCCATAGCAAACCAAGCAGAAATAAAAAAAAACCAAAAACCCAACAACAACAACAAAAACAAACCCCAAGGAATCAAAAAGTGTAACTGTAGAACATGAACTCTTCCTACAGGTCTCTAAGATAATTATATGCTAATCTATTTGAAATTGAAAGACTCAACCATATAGCTAAAGATAGTCAATTTAATAGCCTCCTTAATAGTTTTTTAAATTTCACATACCAGACTTGTGAACGGAATTTTCTTTTTGTTCTTAAAGAAATGCTTAATAATGTCCAGATTGTGGACCTAAAAATAATCTGTTATGCAATGTTGCACTTTGCCAACTGAAGAGCACTTATGAACAAGTTTGAGTCAAATTTATTAAAATAGTTTATTGTTATCCTATTTGCATTGTGTTAGAATTTAGTGTTTTCTCAGTGCTGAGAAAAAAAAAAAAAAACCAAACCAAAAAACCAAACACAAAACAAACAAACAAACAAACCAGTCAACACACTACAGCTGACTACTGGCTACATTTAATTTAAATGTGAGTTAGTCTCACATATTACTCAAGTGTTTAAAGCAACATAAAAGTTTAAACAAGCAGGATGTCAGAAAGCCTTCTTTCCTTCCCTCTCCTCATTAATTATCTGTTAAAAGAACTGGCTTACAAAACCTCCAAATTTTCTTTCAAAGAGATCACTTCCACTCTGCCTGAAGTCATAGCATTTGGACCCTGGACATCAACTTGGCTGCAATGAAAATTATCATCATCTCAAGATTCATGACCTCTTGTAAGATTCTATGTATCTGTAATTCTTGAGAAACAATGTGATTTTAATTCTCATGATTGGATGACAAAAGCATAGAGGTGGACACTTTACTGGCTCAAATAAACATTTCACTGCAGCACATGAATAAAAATTGAGCCCTGGGGAAAAAAATTACACAAACACGAGCACACACACAGACACACACACTGCAAAATCTCCAGTCAGAATCTGAGGAAACTACTGCTGAAAAAGCTGCACTTCCTACATACATGTATAACAGATAAGGACATACAGGACATACATTCCTTTTCATTGAAGACAAAGGAAGATCTGTATGTCCCCCTTATAATTAGACAGCACTAAATAAATACTAAATAATGATACCAATTCAAGATTTCTTATTGCCATTGTAATGGAGGAATCTCAACAGAAGTGCTTAACAAATATGAGGTAGGCTAGTGTTTTCTCTATTGTAACAAGAAATAAACCATAGCACAACTGATTGATCAGAGTTTAAGTATAGCAAAGAATCATAATTTCAAACTAGTATAAATCTGCAATGCAATAAGAAATTAAATCTCACGCACACACATGAATATAATACATCGATGAAATTAAACAAGCAAAAGGAATTAGAAGTTCAATTAAAGTGCCTAATTAGAGGCACCTACTGGTATCTTAGACACCCTAGTATGTCCAAGACATCAACACACAGCCGACATTAAAAAAAGTAATTTGGGCGAGACTCACACCCTACTGCATGAGCGGCCAGATGCCCTACAGCATCCCAAGTGGTAATAAACACATACATTTCAGCAAGTGAATCCAGCCCCAGCTGCTAGCTCCCATCAGGAATACATACTGAGAACACAGCAGGACACAGGTGGCACTGGCCTGTTCTAACAGGGGGAAGGAAAAGCAAGACTTCTTAGCTCCTGCAGTTTGCAGTAAATGTATAACCTCAGCTTCATTCTCTTCTGCCTTTCAAAATACTCTTCATCTTTCTAGCTCTTGTCCCTTGATATTTCTTTTACATGGACATTATCAGCACAATGTGCTGTCCATCCACTCACTACATTTCATTGGGAATGAGTGATATCCATTCCCTAGACACATATAATTTTCTAGTCATTTTTATAGCAACCCTTCTTCTATATAAAAACCACAGTCAACTCCACTGGTGCTGTTTACAGTGTGTAAAAGCCAGTCACCATAAATACAACTAAAGTGACAAGAATGACAGAGGCGCTGGATTACTCAATTTGTGATCTGGCACAAAAATATGCTGATGCATATTCAGAAAAACCTACAGGTCACTTGGCATCAGACCACAGTGCATAACTGGAGTGTATGATCTGCTCAAATCACTGCAGAGATAGAAGTGCAGATCTGCCTAGGTTGGGGGTACAACAAGCATCAATGCAGTACCTAAACCTCAGCTTTGTCAACCACTTACTTACATGTGAAGACAACCTAAGACAGAAGACACAATTAGTGATTTTTACCAAGATTTTGGCTCAAGATAGAGAAAATCTCATAGATTTTGTCACCATCAATATCGAATGAACATACTAATGACTATGATTTTGCTTTCCTATCAGTCTTTCAGAATATTCCTTTAATCTCTTTCGGGTATGCAACAGTGTAAGAAGCCATACAAATTACTGAAATGCTCATTTGGGGTACAAGAGATAAATATAATTATAAACCAGAACATAATCAGAGAAGTGGAAAGTTTTGCTTTGCCTTTTGCAACTCAATAGGTGGCATTTAGTATAAAGTGTTGCAAACAAATCTATGCAATTGTCGAAATGGTGGGGGCAATCAACATTCCAGAAAGTATTAGATGTTTCTTCTACTCGTGGAGTTACAGTAATAGTAATGACATTTACATTTTCTCTCATTTATGGATTTAAGTGTAACACGAGTGTTTGTGTGTTTTTCTCCCACTACGTCAACAGAACAGTGTTAAAGAACATAGGATTTAAACACAGTAATGGCAAAAACAAAATAGTGACAGATTTCCCATCACAAAGACTAACTGTCAAGTCTTAAATATCACATGGAGAACTCAGTCAGTGGTCCTCCAAGCTTCATGCCCACTTACTTCAACATCTGCAAAATCATGAACTTACATTTCCCTTCCCTCTCTCTCCAGCACACAAAAGATGTGGCTGAATAGTTGACCAGTTGTGTCAAGTCTGTGAGACCCAGGAGTATAACAAAATGCTGCAGCACTGCATGAAAGCTGGGGGACAGATGTCTCTCAGTACGGCTCTGTGCTCTAAAGAGGTCTGTCATCAAGCTGCCGCTCTACAACACCTCTCCCCACAGGCGGTACATGCTCTTACCTTGTTCGATTACAGAAGTGAGCCAATTCTTGAAATATCCGTATAACTAAGGATATGAACAACAAATAGCGGTACATTCACCACATTTCCAAATGGTATGTGGACTATCACAGAGTTTAGGAAACACCACTGCCAAGATAAAACCCACATAACTATCCACAAAACTTGCATGATCCTGCTGGTGCTTTTGGTAAGCAGGAAAGAAGAAAAGAGTGGTAAAACCAATGGCCTCTGAACAGCAAACTTAGAATGGAACAAGGAACATCCTCTCAACCCAAAGAATAATTCAAGATATTACTATCCACAGTTGATCAATTACAGCTGCATCTCAAAAAAATTAAGAAGGAATAATATATTATGACAAACTACTGAAACATAAAAATACAACAGCGTTATAAAAACAGTCACTGAGGGAGCAATAGACTATGCCACTGAATAAAGCATGGTGCCTAAAATTCATTCACCATTCTTTTTCTGTCCTTACCATTTCTTTCAGTAGGAATCTTTGCCCTTAAGATATCAGCAGTCAAACAAGGCAGACAAAACCAATATAAGCAATGCAAAAGACTAGCAACTATACAACTGTCACTGGAACAGGTCTGAAATTGCAAGAATTAGTTTAAACCACCCAGAACCACTGAAGAATTAGAGTTGAAGGCTCCTAAGTTAGCAAAACAATCAGAAAAAAAGGAAAGGAGAATTTGAAGATTTTTTTTTTAAATAAACCATCTTTAGTAGACAGCTATCTTGCAATTTGTGGCGAAGGTCAGTCTTGCAGTTCCCTCCCAACATCCTTCCATTCACACTTTCACTACTGTGAAAAAATGCGTGATAATCGTTACCCATGATGGCTAAAAGGAGTAAAAACCAACAGTTTAACAGCTGACCTCAAAATCACTTAAAACAGCTTAGCAAGAGTGGGGATGAGAAAGGCAGGCTACAGAAATTACTTTTTGCACAATACACTAAGTCTTACAGCACTAGTCCAGAAAATGAGACTCAGCCTTTCAACCTACCCTTAGGGCCTGGGCCTGAGCCTACTTGTCTAACATCCCATGAGATTTTTTTGTATGCTATTATGTTATATACATATATATACACACCCATATATATACATAAAAAGCATTTATATGCTTCTATGGACAAAAATAAAGCATATAAACATTTTTATACATACAAATATTGTGTGTTTGTATATTTTCATATATATATATAAAATATTGCGTTTTAAAGGCAAAAGCTCCCTTTTAAAGAACAAAACTCATCTGAGCGCTAGCCAGTGAATACAAATCAACCTGGAGCCTGTTGACTTAAGGGCTCATTAAAGGGATGTTGGTTCAAATCCCTTAGCAAAGAAGGCCTCCTGAGGAGTTAAGGAACAGGAATGTTCTATTCTTTACTGTAGTATTCCCCCCATTCCTTCCAAATGAACTTGCTTCTGAAGAAAAATAAAATCTAAATTTATCACCTTACAGAGAGAGACACCCACTTCAGTCACTGTCAAGGAGAAAATAACCACTGCTTTTACACATGCTCAACCAAAATATTTAAGCCATGGCTAAATTTCAAGGCATGCGGTGCTGATGTACCCAACCAGGCAGGCTGAACTTAAATGCAGTCTGGTCCATCAAAGCAAAGGAAATGCTGCTGCAGTATTCATGTCTTGTACCTTTCGACTGATCTACTCACATAACCAGTACCATTTAAGTCCATCTTATTGTTACTTAGAAGTTAAGGGAAGGTAAAGCCTACATTAAAATAAACAGCAAGCACCAAATAATGGCTACTTCAAAATCATAAGCTAGTTAAAAAAAGCAAGCTATTCGGTAAACCATTTTACATGACTGATAAACCACAACTTCCAAAGATAAAGAAAAAATAATTACTATAATTGCTGAAAATTAAAATTACTGCTTCCAATGTAATTGAGTAATGATTTGCAAATCATTATATTTTTGATTAGCACTTAGAAAAATTCACCGAAATGATCCATTATTCATTTTAGTAGGGAGCAGGTAGAAGTCTGTTCTGGAGCTTTAATTTTTGCAAATCTCTTTTTTTTTCTGTTGCACTAGACTATTAATATAAGTACACTCCAAGATACATGAATATGGTACATGGTGATTACTTCACTAAGTCCAGAGAAACACACTGCCACTGGCTAACTTAAAGTGCTGTCAGTCTGTTTGCCCTTCTCTTATATAAGACATCCTACCACAAATTCCAGTTATTGCTAATAGGCTTAAAAAGAAAGTAAGTTTAGTGCCCAAAAAATAATAACTGCATAGAACTGTTCCCAAATGAGTATCATGTATTTGCCCCTCTGGGCTTATATTACTGGAAGAATTCTTCAACGGCAGCTACAGAGGAAGCCAATTTCTCATTTTATATGCAAAGAAACATTTTACTTCTATGGGGAGGGGAATAAGCTTCTCAACAAATCCAAAGGGCTTTTAGTTTACATTCATACAGCAGACATCGTAACACTATCTTGTATTCACATATGCACCTTATTCTGCTTTTTAATGCCACAGAGAAGTGAAAGAAACAGTTCACGAATAAACCATGCAAACACTCTTCTGATGTGGAGTTGTAAACAAATATTCCACCACCAATACAAAATAGCACATGAAAAAGTAAAGAGAAATCTGTATTTCAATTCCAGAGCATGAGGGAACCCAACTTTGAAATAGCACGTAATATATATGATTTAATTCAAAACATTCTAAAACTGTACTTATTAAACATCAACTATGTGACAGCATCTCATTAGTTTAAAAATAGAAAAGCTACTGATTCATAGAAACTGCCTGACATGCTTTCTTAGGCATTCATGCAGGTCCTTAACCATTAAAAATAGAACTATGCAAACAGCAGTTGATATGGCACCCACACAATCCCACTTGTTGGGTCAAAACCTATGGCTAACAGAGACATAGCTTCTTAAAGTGTGTATGACAAGGCCCAAGTCAGGTGACAGTTACACTGTCATTAGCATACGAGTTACTATAACAAGGCAACAGTATTATACAAGGACTGTGCTCATCTGGAGGAGCAATTACTAGCTCTGGGAAGAACAGCTTACAGCATGTTCAAAAGGAAGTTAGCCTTTCACCAAGGCGGTATCTCTTCTTCTTGATACATTGCTGACAACGCATGGCAGCAGTTTACTGACCTGAGGAATGCAAAACAGGGTTTAAAAAGCTGTTTTGAAATGAGATGTTCCAAGGCACTTAGCTAAAACTACCACACAAGGTAGCTGAAACCAAAAGGGTCACTACATTATCAAAGTCAGCAGAAGAATAACCAAATATATCTTCTTAGTTAAGTTATACTTTCTTCAGGAAAAGCTGTAAGAAACATAACCTTCCCTGAACAGACATCCGAGAGCTGTTCTGCTTAACCCGCAACCTAAACCAGCAACAATGGAAAACAGAATAGTCAAGAGAGGGGAAAAAGGAATCAGAAAACTTTATTCTTCCCTCAAAAAAACCCCAACAAAATGAGACCAAAGAGAAAATTCTCTTCAGCACACCACAGTTCTCTTCTAATACTGATTTCCTTTTTCTCAGAAAGCTTTTGGTTGCCCAGGAGACTACATATATGTAAAGACTTAAGCGAGGTGCGAATTCAAGTAGTTTGATTTTCAGTGTTGTGTGTTTCTAAATAACTTTCTGTAATACTGTCCAAAAAGTCAGTTTCCTAAACAGTGGAAACATTTCAAAAGACAGAGTGACTTTAATAGAAAAGAAATCATTATTTTTCCAGTGTGGCCTTGGACAATGTTCTAAACTTAATTGCAGCAATGTGTCAAACATACTACCACAAAGGAAGTACAAAGAACTACAGATTAATAAAGCTAATCTCTTCCATCCACTCAAGAGTGCCTAAAATTTTTAATGTAAATCTGCTGATGGAATAATTTCTCTGTGGTGGTAACACCAAGAGGAGAAAACCAAACATCATCAGTGTGCTTGATTTTCCAAAAGAGAGGATATTTCATCATGGCTGATCACCTACAGTCAAGAGGAAAGTGTCAGAAATAAAGAGATACTATGATCAGGTCTTGCTGTAATAGTCATATATCAAGAACTCCTAATCCTAACCAGAATCTAAAATACAAAAAATAATCAGGCCTTTGAGATTCATGAGGCAAGCGTGATATAGCAAACTGGAAATTATGTTTTATGAGGTGTAATCACTGTTTTTTTGAAAACTGTAGATGAAACCTCAAAACCATGGTACAGATACCGATTTAAGGGACTTCCAACACTATGTGGTAAGTGTGGACTTCTACCCAGGTGAGCCACAGGCTTCTCTGAAGTCGCCTGACCACAGCCCTCACCGCCCACCTGGGGCTGAGGATCAGAGTAGAGAGCTATTCTCACAGAGCACTGAAAAACCTCACATGGTGACAGCAAGAGTTGTCCTACCTCCAGACTCAGCAGTAAGCCAGAGGCAGGTCCTAACTGACTCCTAGGTCAAATATAGCCTGCAGCCTAGAGCGGGACCACTCAATGTTAGTGGACTATCACAACTGATGGTACACGAGCTCTTTTAGTTTCCTAACACCATTGGTAGAAGCACAGAACTACTGGCAGCCTGTAATTTGGTTTAGACTATAATCAGCTTGCTTATAATTGGCATGGTGAAATAAAAACTTGTACTTGGCCATAGAAGCTTTTAACTAAGCCCTGTTGAATCCACTGAGAGATAGGTACCAAAATCATAGAATGGTTTAGGTTGGAAGGGGCCTTCCAAGATCATCTAGTCCAAGCCTCCTGCCATAGGCAGGGACATCTTCCACTAGGTCAGGTTGCTCAAAGCATCATCCAACCCACAATGCTTTTGTGTTTCTGAGCTTAAGCACCATTTGTACTCCAGCATCTGAACAGCAGATGCTGTGCACTGAGGACACCTCGTATGCCAGAACGGACTTTTCCTGTACCCAGGAAATGAAGCCAGTCTGCTACTCAACTACAGTTGGACTGTATTAGTACTAGATCTTTGTATTAATATTCCTCAATAAACTGCCACTTACAGAGTTCGGTATGCAGTAACAGTTGTTAATAGGATTCCTTTTATTTTCTTCATGAGCATTTACACACTAATTCTCAGTCCTGCTGCTGAAGAGCTGTATAGTTTTCCTCCCAGTAGGTATGTGCAATTCTGCTGAAAGTCTCTGGCCTCTCTGCATAGATGTAGTCTACCTAGCAATACCAGTATATAAAGTCACACTAAAAATAGAGAATATGTTAGCCTTTATTAACTGGAAAATCTTACCAGAATATTTTGAGCTAGGCTTCCGTTGTGAAAATTGTTGTACAAGGTTGTGTGATCTGCCCAAGAACTCCACCTCCCATCATACAAAGTCTCTACTTAATATGGCAGATGCAGACTGATTAGGAAGCCTGAAAAACAAATGCAAATACTAGGCATCAACTACGGTTCCTGTAAGGCATAGAGGAGATATTTCAAAATTAAACATCTGATGCAAAACACCTGTGAAAGGGTTTCAAACCACCTCAGTTTGAAACCAACCCAGGGACCTCCATCTGGAAAAAAAAAAGCATTTATCTCTTCACTGCACACAAAAATGATTTTATTTTAGTAGAATTGCTATAGAGTACACTTAAAAATTTAGCACATATCAGGTATGTAAAGGTGGATGTACTGGACCCAGTCCCAAATTTCAAGTAAAGTATTTTAGCTTTTAAAGCTTTTCTAAGAGTGGCATTCCCTTGCAGAGAGGAGGTGACTGAGAACAGATCCACCTCTTAAGTCCTGTGCTTGGATCAAACTGTCCTAGTATTATTTGAGCACATTATGACAATTCTAAACTAGCATAAGGTCTTCAAATGTCAAAATCCACTTAACCTAAACTCTACTACTTCTTGTTTAAAACAGGGGAAAAATAACAAAAGTACCAGGGATGTTTTATAAAAAGACATAAATCTTATCCACACTACAACCCTGGAAGAATCCAGTGATTACAAAAAGGTTCAGACAGAGAAACTCACTAACATATCAGTGAACCCAATTCACATGAGGACTACAGGAGAAATAGAAAGTTGGAAGAAGACTCTCTGATGGTAGCTATTAAGGTTATATTTTCAGCTATCTCAAAGGGGAGAGGCTGAATCTTATTTTGCTAGAGTGGTTCTGGGCATAATGGAGATGTTATTATGACTCTGTTTTGAGCGCGATAGCTTAGAGTTACAAGAAACACTGCTGTGTATCCTACTAAATGAAATAAAAAATATGTGTTCAGAGACTCAAAGAGTGCAAGAAACTTTAGTCTGTCATTTCATTCTTCTGTATGATTAATGTGTTTAAAAATAAAAACAGATATTGTGAACCAAACTAGGAGTCATTCTACTTTCACTCAATCTTTCTTCCCTTCCACCTCACTTCTGCAAGCTGAGGTCAAAGTTTACCTCTTGAGACACAAGCATCTTCACGCTCCTGCAGTTAGAATTTAATAAGCCTGACACAGGAGTTACTTCGCTGGGGTATGCTTAGTTCTACTGCAACGGTGCTTGCAAAAGATGGGCTGGCAAAGTATATGCTCAATAAGCAGATAAGAGGAGGGTTTTTACTTAATTTTCAAAACTCCCAACTTCCTTCCCTCCAACCAAAAACTAAAGAAGAAAAAAAAATCCAGTAGCCCTTCTCTCACTACTCAGAATTAGGTACAAATCTACTGAAATCAATTAAGTCACAATGGTACAAGCAAGAGACAATAAAGCTCACAGTTTCTGAATATAAATACGTTAGATAAGGTAGGCATTTCCAATTCCACAGTAACTAATCTGAAATTAGATTTACAACAAAAATTTCTTTGCTCCATAGCAACAATTTGCTATCATTCTGCTTGTAAATGGGAAAATTGTTTTCGAAGGTGCATTGCAGGCAGCTTCATAGTTAGAAAGGGGTGAGAACTTTAAGGAAATTAGGAAACAAATTAGTCTCTCTGATTAACACCTGACAAGGTGCGGCAAAAAATAATAGCTAGAAACCATTAATATAAGCATCACTTATGCAACTATATATAGTAACTATGAAAATGATTATGAACAGCTGTATTCAGCAGTATCCAAAGAGATCTGAGACACAAAATCTAGAACGAAGTAGAAGTTAGTAACATCTGAATCTGAAATAACTCTGAAAAATGCCATTTGTAACAGTCACTGTTAAATAAATAGCTTCCCTGACCTCATTCTGGTAATTTCCTTTTGCTTGATCTAAAAAAAAAATCAAGCTTACAATCAGCAAAACAAAAAGTGTCTGCTTCATTTGTTGAATATGCTTAACTGAGCCACTTCACCTTAAATGACTTTTAGACAAAAAAATAAAGTCCTAAGGCTATACCTTTTGACCCTTATGTTTCAAAACTGTTAGAAGGACTACCATGTCCTAGGCATATAGTTAAACCTGCATATCCGGTTAAACAGGGTAACTTACATGTTTCCCAAATGTAAGGAAAAAAGAATTAGAAGGTATACAAGTTGCAATAATAACAAAACAGTTGGTCACCAAAGGCCTTTCTCTTCCGAAATGAAGCAAACGCACCATAGGCCACATCTTTCTAACAGCCTCTGGATAGTAGTTTTCAAAGAGATTGAAAACTTTGCACAAAAATGCAAATCTGGTATTCCATCAACAAGCTGAAGAGCCTTTTGTTTTTTTCTGGTGTCTGAAGAGCAAATCTAATGATTAATATAAGAATCCAATTGTATAAAATGTTGCAATCAAAAAAACCAGAGCTGAACACTGTTGAATATGGCTGCAGTCTACCCTCTAAAATGTAAAGGGCAACTTTAGTCACTGAGCTCATCATAAGCAAAGAGATTGGAGGTTTTTTTCTTGTGTTAGGTTGACGTGGTTCATGGTGGTATTGCCACAGGGCTGTCGGCCTGTCATCACTTCTGTTAATGAACTTGTATTTTCTAGAGCTTTAAAACTTCACCAGTAGCAAATAAATGAAATTAAATTATACAAGAACTAAAGCTGTTTTCTTCAGGAAAGGGATTTCTTCTGACAGTACCCTCTACCTTATGATTATGATGATGATTATTATTATAAATTAGAGAAAATCTAGCATGTTTCTTGAGAACTTTACTCCCTCCCATGGATTGTCAGAGGAGCTTAACTAGGTCTTGAATTGGAAATGGCAAGCATCTACATCGTCCATACTGAAGCCATTAAAATGCATCATCATCAGAAAAAAATAATTTCCTTGGTAGTCTGGAATTGTCTCAAAGGCTCCATTACAGACAACTCAAGTGGGTAATACATTTTTCAAATTTAGACTACCATTAAGTACCTTTATACAACACCTGTAATCATTGATCTTTGTAAACTACTTTGTTAAATATTTTATTTATGCTTCTGGGTCTCTAATATTGATAAAAACTTTCATAGCTTGGAGGAAAGGAGTAGGTACTGTTATTTCAGCAGAACTGTAGGGTTTCCTAACATCTGTGTCAAGTCCTTTACTTCTATCCAAGGAAAGAGCGATATCTGTAAGGTACACCTTATTACACCTCTGATATGGTACACCACCTATGTATTGGGCACCTTGTAACCACTCATGAGTACAAATATAAACTTTCTGAATGATGTCTTTTCATGCTGCGCTCATCTCTAAAAAAAAAAGAATGGCATGAAAGAACAAGGGTTTGGGGAAAAGGAATTGAGAAACACTATCGAATCAGCTGCCAAGTCAAGAAGACTCAGATAAGATGAGGATTTCAAGACTTTAGTGAGAACAATTTCTAGGAAAACCAGATCAAATCTCAGCTGGGCCTAAATTTACAAAGTATTTTTTTTCAAAAGCAAGTGTGTTTTTAATTCACAGCACAAGAAGACTACTTTAAAGAAATAGGAGGAGAGAAGAAAGATAAATGTAAGATCCAACCCAGAAAGAATGAATGGGTACTAGAAGTACTTTTCTTACTGTAACTCTTTTGAGATACACAGGAATAATGTTAGAACATCAACAAAATGTAATTTCTTGTGCATACAATTAGAATATAAAACAGAGAACTGAAGCTCACAATTTCAGTATGCAAGATACTATGAAGAGGAAGGTAAACTAAGTATCTACTGAAGAGTAAACAGAGGGGAAAAAAGTATTCTGCTTTCCTTTATATACAAATACAGAAACATTTGGGTCAAATAGGAATATTTGTTTTAGTCCCCTGAAAGTGGCAATTATAACAGAAGGACAAAAAAGAAAACATTAATCTATTTGACGTTGAACTACAGTATTAGAAAAGGGAACAGATGAAGAGAGGAATAACTTCCATGGTTTTGCTATAAATCTTAGAACATGGCTTTTCTTTTTCCCCTCTTAGTAGAACCTTCTAAGAACATACAGCCACTTCTCAACTAACCAGGGCAATAAGGAGAGAAAAACCACGCTAATGCACAATTGTAATATTGCCTGGGGGAGAGGCAGGGGGAAACATAGAAAGATTTATGTAGAAAGCAGCTTTAACCAGTATAATGCAGACAGGTACCAGCTACAGATCCTGAAATGCCAACTCTTAAAGCCAAGAGATTTGATTAGGGAAAAATAAGGCCTAGTTAATTCATAAACCATATAGTCCAGTTTTATCGTTAACTCTCCGCTATGCAAAGAGACTTCTTCAAGAAAATTTTGATATATTTTTAAGGCATTTTTCTTTGACAACTTCAGAATTACTGAAAAGCTGCTCATTATTTTAATCGTTATTTTAAATGGAAGAAATCCTCTCCTTTTCATACATACATACCCATGAAAAGACATCTCTTGTATCTCTAAAGCTTTATCCAGGAATTGTAGGGTTTTCTAGAGCACTGGAAATTTCCAGACTGAAAGAATATTATTTGAAAGGTTCTGAAGACTGTAAAACAGATACCTAGGGAAAAAAAAAAAAAACAAAACCATATACAGAAAGCCTAATACTATGATGAACATTTCACAGACTTTCTTCTGTTTATGAAATATAGTTGAGATAAAAGCAATGCTATCATAATATACCCAAGGAATGATATCTGCAGAACTTAGAGCATACTATTAGAAAAAACTTAACAACAAAAATAAACATAAAGGAGGAAAATTTCTAATGCTATGACACTTCCCAAGATGCCATCAAAATTTAGAAGTTTTCTCAGAGACCGCATGAAGACTGCTATACAAAGTATATTTGCATACACGTCTAAGTATTGGGATAAATTCTTACATGTTGTCAACACTGCCATTAACATGTACAGTTACTTCTGTAGGTCCAATGTATACATTTTAGAAATCATAGGCTATTTCTAAACCCTGGGACCTAGAAGCACTCAGGCCATATGTTATTTCAAATCTTGTCCCAACATACATGTGTAGATTGCCTCCTCTATCCACCATCCTGCTTTCCATAGGAAAACAATGGTCTGCTACAGCAGACTCCAGAAAGCTCTCCTCCCAGGGCAGTTCAAGGACCAGCCTGAAGAGGAGAAGTTGCATCTGACAGATCACAGCCACCCAGAAATTTTGCAGTGGTTCAGCATGAGGTTTTTAGAAGATGCAGCTGTTTCTAAAGACATGAAGACTCAGGTAATAGGCAGCTAAAAAACAGGCCAAAAGTTCTTTAGAACTTTGAATACAATTAGCAGGTGTCATGGTTTTAGCTGGGATAGTTGATTTTCTTCACTGTAGCTAGTATAGTGCTGTGCTTTAGACTTAGTATGAAAATATTGTTGATAACACCCTGGTGTTTTAGTTGTTGCTGGGTAGTGTTTACACTAGTCAAGGACTTTCTAGCTTCCCATGCTCTGCCAGGTGCACAAGAAGCCGGGAGGGGAGGGGATACAACCAGGAGAGCTGATCTGAATTGGCCAAAGGGATATTCCATATCATGTGACGTCATGCCCAGTATATTAACTGGGGGGAACTGGCTGGGGGAGGCAGCGATCGCGGCTCGGGGACCGGCAGCATCAGTCGGCGGGTGGTGAGCGGTTGCAGCACTTGTTGTTTAGTTTTGGTTTTGGTTTTTTTTCCCCTCTTCTTCCAGTGTTTCATCTCTCTCTCGCTCATTATTTTCCTTTTCATTATATTATTATTATTGCTGTTTTATTGTAATTATTAAACTGTTCTTATCTCAACCCATGAGTTTTCTTACTTTGGCCCTTCCGATTCTCTCCCCCATCCCACAAGGGTGGGGGAGTGAGCGAGCGGCTGTGTGGTGCTTAGTTGCTGACTGGGGCTAAACCACAACAGCAGGTGAAACTAAAACCTTTTTTTTTAATCTGTAAGAGACAACTCTAGGTTTTTTTAATGAAACAAAAAATGGTAGAACTGGCATTAGTATAAGAAGTGGTATAAAGATGGAAAACTTTTTTTTTAACTTAACCCTTAGAACCGAGAACTTAAATTTTATCTTGTTATTCTATGGTGTTTCCAAGTGCACATGCTAATTACCTGCTCTCTGTAACAAGTTCCAAGAGAGGGAAGGGGAACAGTTCACTTCCTTTTTGAAAAAGGCAAAGCCATGATAAACAGTAAACTATGCAAAGTCAAAGGTGACTCCGACATTTTGCGAAACTAAATTTTACAATACTGTACAATTTGCAACAAACTGCCACATAAAAAGTTTAAAGTTCTACAACACAAAACCAGAATAGCAACATTACCTCTTGCTCTTTACTCTTAGATATCTTCATTCATGGCAAATGAAGAAGGTCAAATTAAAAATGGGAGAAGGACAAATATCATAAAAATATGATCTACAACAATAATAACAATGCAAGTTATTAGGCAGTGCAGTAGCAATTAGATACACTACGATACCTTAGTGGCCCAAATATTTTCATTTTCCTGAGATATGTTCCCCATGAAACACTGTTTTTAATTTTTAAAGACTAGAAATTTATTGCATTGTGATACGCTCTTTGTGGCTCCATCTCCCCTGAGCCATAAAGCACAGAAAGTTTTGTTAGTCCAATAATAATACCACACAATCACAGAATCATAGAATCATTTAGGTTGGAAAAGACCTCTAGGATCATCAAGTCCAACCATCAACCCAACACTACCATGTCCCCTAAACCATGTCCCAAAGTGCCACGTCTAACACGTTTTTTGAACTCCTCCACCTCCTTGGGCAGCCTGTTCCAGTGCCTGACCACTCTTTCAGTAAAGAAATTTTTCCTAATATCCAATCTAAACCTCCCCTGGCGCAGCTTTAAGCCATTTCCTTGCATCCTATCACTAGTTACTTGGGAGAAGAGACCAACACCCACCTCACTACAACCTCCTTTCAGATAGCTGTAGGTCTCCCCTCAGCCTCCTCCTCTCCAGACTAAACAACCCCAGGTCCCTCAACCTCTCCTCATAAGACCTGCTCTCCAGACCCTCCACCAGCTTCGTTGCCCTTCTCTGGACACGCTCCAGCAACTCAATGTCCTTCTTGTACTGAGGGGCCCAAACCTGAACACAATATTCAAAGTGTGGCCTCACCAGAGCCGAGTACAGGGGCACGATCACTGCCCTGCTCATGCTGGCCACACTATTCCTGATGCAAGCCAGGATGCTGTTGGTCTTCTTGGCCACCTGGGCACACTGCTGGCTCGTGTTCAGCTGGCTGTCCACCAGCACCCCCAGGTCCTTCCGCGCCGGGCAGCTTTCCAGCCACTCTTCCCCAAGCCTGTAGCGTTGCATGGGGTTGTTGTGACCCAAGTGCAAGACCCGGCACTTGGTCTTGTTAAACCTCATACAATTAACCTCAGCTCATCGATCCAGCCTGTCCAGATCCCTCTGTAGAGCCTTCCTACCCTCGAGCAGATCGACACTCCTGCCCAGTTTGGTGTTGCCTGCAAACTTACTGAGGGTCCACTCGATCCCCTCAGCCAGGTCATTGATAAAGATATTAAACAAGACTGCCCCAACACTGAGCCCTGGGGAACACCACTCATGACCGGCCGCCAACTGGATTTAACTCCATTCACCACAACTCTCTGGGCTCAGCCATCCAGCCAGTTTTTAACCCAGCGAAGAGTACATCTGTCTAAGCCACAAGCCGCCAGCTTCTCTAGGTGGATGCTGTGTGAGACTGTGTCAAAGGCCTTTCTAAAGTCCAGGTAGGCAACATCCACTGCCTTTCCCTTATCCCCTAGGTGAGTCACCTGGTCATAGAAGGAGATATAATGCTATGGAGAGGATTCAGTCCTAGCATAAAAAGATCCACCATTTCACATGGTGTAATTTTTTGCAGTAATGGTATTGTAGCAGAATGATGACATTATCCAAGGTTATGTCACTTTACAGGTATACATGGGTCTACTCTTTTGCTCTGAACAGACAGGTCAAAGGAGCTTTCTGTATGTAAATTACAAAACCAAAAAAAAAATCTTTACCATCGAACAATTTATTCAACCGAAATTATGTTTCGGTGTACTTATGCTCCACCTTAAACCCATTAACTTGTCCCAATTCAGGCCTTCTGATACACTATAATCAAGTTTTTTCATTAAACACATTATGTTTCAGTCAATTCTTCTTCCAGTATTAGTGCATATTTTTCCTTCTTCCTTAGAAATGTTCCCAAATGAACAGTACCAGTGTCAAACTCATAAAACATCCCAATCTAGCAAAGACATTTCCTCTCATGACTGGTCAGTAATCAAATAAGTGTCTATTAGTTTGAATACATACTCTGTGGCAGTTTACATTACACCCAAATGCATCAATTTAAGCAGAACAGTATTTTAAGACATAATGTTCAAAAGGATGCCCTAACATGAGCAGGCAATTTGCAGTATATGGCGATACTGTGAAAGAGAACCTGAGTGAACTCATATTTATGCACAGCAGGCAATCAATGCTCAGGAGTGAACAAGAGGGCTGAGCTGTTTGGCAGCAAACCCAATCGGTTCAGCACCCACAAGCACAGGACTGCTGCAAAGTACTGGCATGTATCTATCCTTTGGAGAGCGAAGGTTACACAGGGGCTGCTGGAACTATTACACCAGGTCAGAGAACATGTATTAATGAGCTGGGAGAATGAGACACTGTATAACGCTGTACATATTATACAATGACAAAGGTCATGCTAAATTCCTACAGATGTTAGATAGAAAGACTGGGTTGACCAGTAGTAAACTGGGCTTTCCTCTCACTTGTCTTGCATTATCCTGAGAAAAACTGAACATAAAACTTGCCCAAAAGAAACACACACAGGCGCAGCAGAGGCAAAAACTAACAGCAGAGAGAAAAAGTAATAATATGGAGTGCTGATACATAACTGGTGCCCAAAGGAAAGATTTCAAGAACTAGAATTAAACCCGTTTCACCAGAGACACACAGTCCACAAGAAATAGGACTTATCTGATTACTTCACCTACCTCAAAAGGGAAGAAGGAAGAAAAGTAAGACTACATTTTAAAAAGAAAACAGCTATTATATATAACAGCAAAACCATACTCGGCAAAGAGCAGTGTCCACTTAGATGCAAGTTTTTCTAAATTACAGCATCAAATTTACTGCCAAACTACTATGGAAAATGGTATTTATTAAAAGAGGAATTAAAAATTGTTAAAAGCTGCATGAGAACAGAAAGCACACATAGAGACAGCAAACATTCATACTGTCAACAGGTGTGCAATTCTTCAAAAAGGAAGGAAGGAAGCTGTCAGCCATCAAAAAAAGAGCCACAAGAAACAGAGACAAGCATTCCTTACAGGTTATTGAAGGAAAGGAAGTCAAAAGTGAGATAAATGAATATCTTGATAAAGGTTGGCAGTACCTCAATGAACTTTGTGTCAGAACACTGATTTTATTATTATTGTTAAGGAGGAGGACAAGGATAAATCAAGATCAGGACTCTGTCAGAACCATTATAAGATACAAAAATGATCTTGGTTAAATACTTCTCAGCATTCTTGTGAAAGAAATGAGGATCAATACAGAGAGGTACAGAAACACATAACAGAAGCAGCAACAATCACTAGCAGTCTCTACATAGTGCAAAAGAAAATCAGTTGTCCATAATGAAAGCAACAGAAATCAAGTTTGAAGAGAGAAGATATTTAGCTTAATTGCTTTTGTGTTGTTAGTTAACAAGATCCTGGTCTTTAAAAGAGCAATGATGATATTGTGAAAATTATCATCACCATTAAGGTCTGTTGCCAATAAAAAAATAAATTAAAGAAGTAAAGAAATGGTTAAAAATAATAGCAACAACCAACACTCCTCCCCCTCAACATTAGAACCATAAATGCCAGTATTCAAGAATAAGATTTTCTCTCACAGAAAATCTACCAGCAGAACTCAACAGAGTAGAATTTTGCTGGTAAACTGTCCTACCCAGACAAATTAAGGTGTCCTTAAAAATTCCACTCTCAAGAGTTGAATTAGACAACTCACAACAAGGCTACATGAATGAATTACAACTACTCAGAACAAGAGCTGCAGAGTTGGGCCCAGGATGGCATAAAGTATAACTACTGCCAGTATGCAGAATAATAAACCCAGGGTTGTTAATGTTTTTCTTCTTAAGTAAAAAGAAAATTGGAATGCAGCAGCTGGAAATAGTGTTATTATAAGGGAAAACTCTATGCACCTTTTCTTTGTGTGAAATTCTGTTCCTTACTATTTACATTCAAAGCAAAATAATTGGAACTTCATACACAAAACAGTGTACGTAGCCAACAAATATAAAACCTTATCATCTACAAACAGATTTGCAAATCTGCATTTAAGCACTAAACAGAACCTTTAGACTCCCAGCACCTTCAAAACATACCTCTCCACTTGCTAAAGGCCCTCTATACAACTGAATGTGTTTAAGTCAGAAAACGAAAACCACATTATTAACAATGGAGATCTGAAATCTCTTGGGATAAATTTATTTAGCATGTTTTTTTCTTTCAAAACCAAATGCTTTGGGTCTGGTGCAACTAATAAATAAATAAATAAGCACCAAAAATGCATTGCATTTGTGTGCAATTTATGTGCAATACTAAAATCAAATCACAGATCTTTCAGCTTGGGAGCATTCCTCTGTTAATTCCCCTGGGAGAAAAAAAGATCATTGCTAATGCTGCACATGACATTTTGAAATGTGGTAACTGTTTGAAATTAAAAAAAACCCTGTTCTACAGATGCTGAACTAAGCTCCGATTCTGGATTATTCTAACCTGAAACAACAGGCGACCATGTGGACAATTTGCAAATTAATCATGGGAATATTAGAAGTTAGATTCTAGGTTAGAATGTTTGTTATGTCCTTACCAAAATTTTCCTTACTGTTAAATTAAAATGTTAGCTTTCAAGCATATGACAAATCTTATTTACTCTATTTATGGTTAGTTAATTCTTAATGAGGAGCTTTTTTACTTATCTCCAAAATTTGCTCATGAAGCATCTATGAGGTATTTTAATCTAATAATACCCTTAATCTCTTTGGTTTTGCAACAAGATACAAGTACAGAGCACAGATGCAAGACAGCATTTTTGTTTCCTTCTTGTTCCCCAAAATCAGGTGGAAATGGAGAACGACAAGAAAGCAAGTTTCCACTACCTAGAAGCAGAAAATAGGTTTACAAGATTGCCAGTTTATAGCCTAAGAAGATTAATTCCTGCACTTAAGCCATAATAGAGGACAATCTAGAGAGGACTGATGTTTAGTTGAACTGGTGCTATTTTTGCTCTGATGCAGAAGAAATAAGAAGCTGTTTTAACCTCCCATTCACGCTGTAAAATAAAAGACAGCATGCACATAAGCAAACTCCAGCATAGAACTCTTACCAGTTTTCTTGTAACAATGATCTCCTAGGCAACTTGTGCAATGAAATGGAAGTAAGAGTACATTTTTTACTTCTGACCTTGTGACAATGGGTAGGTAACACTGGGGAGAAAGAAAACATGCCAAAACTCTTGTGAATTTCACAACACTGCAATGAATGTAACTGCAAGTTAATTTCTTCTATAGTATAGTCCAGAGATTACCCGTATGACTAGCCATGCAGGAGTTGCTCAGAAGCGGCACACAAGAACCAGCAGTCTTCTCCACACAAAGGAGACAGCAGCTGCAAAAGCCGCAACTTTTGATCCCAGTTGCCTAAAACTACTACCTGCCCCTCTGCAAATGGTCAGAACAAGCTGGCATACCTGTGCCTGTACAGTCCAACATGACTTTGAGTTATGGTGAAGGTATCTTGCAAAACTAAGCTGCTTTAGAAACCATCTCTCTTTTAGATCTACTTGAATATACTGACTTTTCTTCTGTAAAGATGCTGTTTCACAACACTAAGGGACACTGGCAAGGATAATAATTTACATAAAACAGTCACTACTCATAACAAAAATTTAAACAAAAATAAATACATGACTAAACTTTCTATACTAAAGTGTCATGTTCTCTGCTAAATGTTAATTTAGCTTTAGTTCAGCTTTAAGCACAATGCTAAGAAACGTCTTATCTTTGCAGCAGATTTCCTAAATTCATTTGTCAGTTAGGAAAGGCTAACATTATACATGCAGCTTGTACAAAATATAATTTCTAATTTAAAATATTTTCAGCCCCCTACAAGTTTAGGCACAGATCAACAAAGGCAATATTTAATCCTGTCTGTGTTCTGGTGGTGGGGTAGCTATTATGACTACAATTACATAAGAAAACCACCTGTCATAGCTCAAAATACAACCTATGCAGTAAGTTGAGAAGATAGATCATAGGGGCATTATTCTAGTTGTATATTTTGTACAAATTCAATAGATTTTTTCCTGCTGTATCTTCAGCATTAGTTTTGTATGTTTTTACAATATGCTAAAATGCCAGGATCCGATATTAAACAGTGCAAATACAACAAAAGTATTTATTTAGGTATCAAAGATCTCTAGCTTCTGTTCTTTTATTTTTTATTTTAGCCAGCTAACCCTGTACTGTCTGTGTCGGATAAGCACACACCTAAGCAGGTTTAATAGTTTTAATTACACTACATACTAGCAGTTAGAACAGTAGTCTTCTGTAGGAAAAGACTAAAGATTTTTATGAAACAGCAATCTACTGTATAAGTTCTGAGCATTTATTGTTAGGATTTGCTATACGGAAACAAGTAAAAATTTAACATTACAAAAGTGTTGGTTTTAAAAATAAATAAATACATTTTAAAAGTACAGCAGTACACCAAAAATTGAAATTTAGTTATTTCTTTTCCTCCGGTTTATACTACACAGTGAAGTGAGCACCACTTATAAACTACATTAACTAAATCTTACTGCACATGTATAATAAAGCAGGATGTAGCTGTAGTACACTAGCACAAAGGCTGGTTTTTCCATTACAGCTGGAGTTTCCTACAAAAAAAAAGTCCTTCAATTAATTTAATAACAAGCTGTCTAGAGGTGCTGTTCACATATTTTACTTACTAAATGAGAGCACTATTTTCCAGTGTAATAACTTCCTGGCAACTGGAACAACAGACAAAAAAATCTAAGATTTCATCCAACAGCTCAACGGGAAAGGAAAGGTAATCCAAAAGGAGAAAACTCCAGAAGAAGGGTGAACCACATCGATTACGAGGACTGAAAAAAGGGTGTTAGGTAACAGTTCAAATAATGATACAGAAGGACTGGGAATGAAAGGGATGAAGTACTTTCACTGGCAGTTCAGGGGCAAGAACTTCCTTATTGAAGGTAAGGTGATATATCAAGGTGGGACTCAAGGACAACTTAATCAGTCTCAATTATGTTAAAGAGTTGGGGAGGTAAAGTCACAGAAGATCAGACTCAGCAGCACTTTCACATAGCCTAGCGTTAGCCCCTAAGAATATGGATGCAGGTTCTATAGGGTAACACTTGGATTGTTTCCAAAGTCAAGAACCTTGTAAGTGCCTGAGACCTCATTTAAGGATTTTACACTCACAGTTATGAAGTATTCATTTAATATTTTGCGAATCTTCCTATCAGAAGATATCCTATCTTCTTTAATCAGAAGCAAGTATGTGAGGTATAGAAAGTTAGTTCATGGCACATTACATTAGATCAATTTAATGTTCAATTTTTCACCATTTATAGACCAATTAATATTTGTTCTTTAAAATCAGCAAGGTTTAGATGAAAACTTCCAAAACTAGTCATATATATTTTCACACACTACCTCATTGTGAAAATTATTGCAATACCTAAAGCTTCAGATTCTGAAAAATGCAACCAGCTATGAAGGTACTTTAGAAAGTTACAAAAGTATAGTTATAGATATCCAATACCAAAATTTTTTTGTGCTCTTTCAAAAGAAGTAATTTTATGCAGATTTCTATAGCATCTAGAAATATGTAATTCATTTTATCATTTCGATGAGCACTATGTTACACATTAAAAATTTTGTAAGAAAATTAAAGGTAAGGATCTTATTCCTCATGTAGGTCTGCATCAGTATAACCATTTGTCTCATCCAGGAGATTTACAGCAGACAGGTTGGGCAGAAAGCATCTAACCTGTGCATCCCTTATTTCATTCCTTCCCCAAAATTATTCCAAATTTCTTGAAACATTTAGGAGTCTTGGGGAAGTCCAAGCAGTCTCCTGACTGCCTTTTTGCCTCCTAAGGGTCACAACTTGTTATGAAACAAACAGGTTCACCAAAAATTATGTTAAAGTTGTGACAGAACTCAAAGCATTTAGAGGCTGAAACACACTACAAGTCCTCTGAAAGGAAGTGTACATTATGAAAATCATCAAGGTCATGTCCCTTTTATGTCTCTGTACTGGAAGACACTTAAGAGTAATTCTAGCTTAATTTTATTTATAATTATGGCTTTCATCACAGCTGAAAGACTACTGAAATGCAACACATTCTTGCTTTGCATCTTTTCTAAAATAGAAGAAATTGCATCCGTGTTGTAGACAACAGTAAGTAGGGGAATGGAAACACAACACAACAAATATTTATCAGTGCAAAGGATGCCTCATATCTAGGGATAAAAATAAATTATACCAGCATGCATAAACTCTTCATGTAAGTATATTTTATATATAAGCACACAAAAGGCCATAATTTATGTCTGCTATTTTATTTGAATCCAGAAAGTGACAAAGTATTTGTCTGGAGCTGTACTTTACAACAGATAAATTCAGTAACAGCAAGGAATAGGTTTATACCTTGAGTGTCTCAATCTTGGCAAACTTAGATCCAAGAATTATGGATCCTTTATAATTACTTTCCCAGTATGAGATACAGTTCATACAGTGAAGAAGCAGTAAAAATACTGTATGAACTCCAGGAGTTTGGAGAACTAAACATGACTCAGAACCTCAATTTGTATTGTTTTTTGCCTGTTTGGAATGCTACAGAAAGGCAATTTCTAAATATAGACAGGATATCATCCAAGAAAAGTGTCTTTAGTTCCTAGAACACTGTCCAAAGCTAAAGCATCTATCCTGTAAATACCTGTGCATAATAAATTCACTTAAAACTGACAGAGAAATCTTACGCATCCATATCAATGCCTAAATATTTATATTGCTTACCTGGACTGTCCTGCTCAGGTGAGTATTCTGTGTGAAGTAGATTTTCAAATTATGTTAAAAAGCAGTAGTAACTAAGGAAACTTTCCTGAAACTTCTAAAGAGCAATGAAATTAAAATAATTGGTTCTGGATTAAGGAAAAAAAAAAAAAAAAACAAAAAACCAACACCATAACCCCAGGCTATTTGAGACTCCAGTGGTGAAACTGAAAATGAAATAACACAATCTTTGTTTTGCATAGCATATTGAGAGTACAGATGAAACTAACAGAAACCGAAGGCTCTAAAATGCTTGAAACTATCCATGATAGTGAGTAAAGTCATTTTTGTTTTAAACCACAATAACCAAATTGCCTTCGACTGTTACAGGCGTGAAGAAGGGAAAAGTGCACGTTTCTTGGAAACAGAGTAACTCAGCGGACTTCACAGGTCTTTCCAGAAACTGCAAAAATTTGGGTTTTGCAGAAGGAAGGCACGTGCCTCACGTTCACCATTTTTAAAGAATTCACCCACGTCCAAAGCTGTTTCCTGTACGATTATCCACACAGTCTATTTAAAAAAACAAGTCACATACAAAAATACTGCATTATTCTACAGGAGACATGCAGCAGAAAGGCCCTGATTCAGCAAACAGTTGAGAACAGACATAAACACTGCTCCAGTCATACTGACTATTCAAACCTCAAGATCCAATCTAGCTGTGGCATGAGGGACGGACAGATTTCCGAATAACCCTACAAAGCTGAAAGTCTACTGATACGAAAATGGGGAGATGACCATCACAGTGGTTTCCAGACTGAAAAGTCTGGAAACTCCCCCGCGCAGCTCCGCGGTCCAGCGAGGCCCAGGGTGAGGGACCGGCTGTCCTCGGCCGCCTCCCGCCGCACCCCCCCCCGCCGGGGCGGCCCCCGAGCTACCCCAGCTCCGTAAGCGGGAAACCCGCCCTCCCTGGCTTTTAATCCCCACCAACCCTGCGCTCTCCCCCTGCAGCCCCGCCTAACCCTCGCTCAGCCCTCCGCCGTTAGGGGTAAGCGCCGTTTTCAGTCCCAGCCTCGGGTCTTTTAATTCAGGAGATATTTGCCCACGAAAGGCTGGGGGCGGCGGGAGGAGGAGGAGAAGGAAATACATCGTTTCCTGTTGCTTTAATCTCGTCAACTGGGTTTAAGCAGCGCCGCCCGGGGCGCCCTGGCCGCCCGCCCGGAGCGAGGAGACGGCGAAGGAGCGGCCGCAGGGCGGGCGGGCAGGCAGGCCAGGCCGACCGACCGACAGACAGACAGACAGACCGACCGGCCAGCCAGCCAGCCCTGTCTGCCCCGCCAAGCTCCGGCCCCGAGAAGCGCCTCGGGAGAGGGGCGGCGCGTCGCGGCGGGGAGGGAAGGAGGGAGGGGGCTGCGGCCCCTCGCCCCCCGGACGGCCAGGCCGGGCCGGGCGGTGCAGCGGGAAGGGCCATCGCGGGGGCGGGGGCCAGGCGGCGGCAGGGGCGAGGGCTACACACCCAGCAGGAGGCCGTCCATGTCAAAGATCAAGTGAGTGACCGGCCGCAGCGCGGCGGCGGAGGAGGAGGAGGAGGAGGAGGAAGCGGCCATGGCGAGGCCAGCGCAGCCGGAGCCCGTGTGGCAGCGGCGCAGGCGCGCTCCGCCGCGGCGGCCGGAGCCGAGGGGGAGCGGCCGGGCCGTGGGGCCGGGCCGGCTCCGTGTGGCGGCTGCGGGCGGGTGTTGGTGCGGGAGCGCCCTGGGGCGGGGCGCAGGAGCGCGGGTTTGGTGGTGTGGTGGTGGTCTGTTTTTTTTTAAAACGAAGTCCTTTCATCTTCGTGGGCCTCTTGTCGTGGAGGACGTTTCTTTTTAACCCCCCCCGGCACTGCTTACGGGAGGGGCTGGGGAGCTGCTCGCCTTCTGGCGTGTTAGGCAGCGTTTCCTTGCAAAGCCTTTGCGTGCCTGCGCAGAGATTTACGAGGATAATGTTGCTGCTGGATTGTAACAGGAGCCATAAACAAAAAGACGCGTATCTATGTAAAACTGTGAGGGAAGAGTAAAGCAATGGTGTGTAAACCCACCTCTTAAGGGTTGCTGAGTGCGAGAATAGTTATTTGTGGGTTGTTTGGGGTGGTTTTTCTCCAGAAACATTCAAGGAACTGTGAAGTTCAAGGAATAAGCCAGTGTTCTTGAGACAAAGCAAAATCTTCCAGCACGGACACACCATTCGGTTTTGACTGGGCAGTTGTGAGGGAAGGAGGTAACATTCCTCATCAGTCTTCCCTTTTTTATTTTTTCATGTAGGTAGCTCACCGCTGGGCATCAAGATCGATGAAATACACGTTGCAGAAGCAGACATGAAAAGAGCTGTATTAGGATTCCAAGGTGACATACCGGCTTGAAGATTGCTGCTGCTCTGCAGTTCTGTGTGAAGGCAGTGGTTAGTTGCGGCTTCGCGTTAAGGGAAGTCCTGTCTCATTTGTCTGTAGATAGACCTCTCAGCAGTTAATTTTCTTCTGACAGTGCCTTCATTTGAATTGGCAGTACTTCACCATTTCAGCAAGTTAGTGGTGGTTTTTAAAGCCCTAACTGTAGATGTCATACAATCATATTTGAACTTTAATTTAGCCCCCTTATGCATCACAAGTACCCCCAAAACCTATCCCTTAAAAGAATCCTCACCTTATGTTTGTGAGAAATAGCAGACACAAAGTCCTCATACCTCCTCCTATCTTGGAAATAAGACGAATAAAACATCCTTGGCCTTTACTTTTACCTTTTTAATAATAAAACTTGACTTTCAAACGAAGTTTTTTGAGTTTTGGGTTGGTTTTCTGGAGTGTTTTTTGTTGTTTTTTTTTAACTTGTCTCATTTTGTAATTATTATGTTTGATAATGCTGCTTAGGCCCTGCCTGTATAGACTAGGACAAAGACTGTGCACAGTGCCTTAGATGTCTTTTTAAAATGTCATGCGTAGTCATGACATGCATCTGTTAGTTCTTGCGTAGATTTTAAAAAATGGGTCCTGTGCTTCCAGATCAAATTTTTTTTTGTAACCTTAGGAGTGTTAAGAATGCCCACAGCTGTTTGGTTTCTGCAGTGAACACTGTGTAACAAGTCAATGTTCTAGCCTTGCTTCAGACAGCAAACGTGTTAGTTTCCTTAGTAGTTCACTTAGGTGGGAGCATAGTATCAAAGGAAGGGTCAAATCCTAAATACAGTATGTCCAAAAAAGCATGAATCTGTTAAAAGGAAAAAAAAAATCATCATAGTAATTTCAGTACTTGTAATGTTCTGCTATTCTAAGAAAGAATGAGTTTGTGCTGTAAGAGTGTACATTGTCATGGCAGAAATTTCAAGAGAGTGAGTAATGAGGTTGTGTGGCAGTTGGACCTGAGGTAGATTCATCTACTTTCTAATTATTAAATATTCTAAAAAAATCTGTCTTTAATTGTATTTGCTGGCATAGTAACACCTGTACTTGTTAACAAGAAAAAGTTATATCAGTTGGGTATCTTGATTCATTGTTCTAATTAGAGAAAAGCATTAGTATTTGGATCGCAACTCCACCTCCTCCACCTTCCTCAAAAGGGGAGATACTTACTATTTTTAGCATGTAAACCACCAGTTCATCTCAGAAAATATAAGGCTTATGCAAAACTTTTGACTGTTTAAAGTGGAAATAAATCCTAAAGACAACCTTTATGAAAAAATCCCACAAAATTAAAGTGTAATACATGAGATGAACCTTTTTAGGGTTAAGTGGTCCGTGATACAAATCTTATTGTGCACATTTCAAGACAGTCAGGTTACCTGACATGTTGCTGACCTCAATTTGCTTTGCTTTACTCTGGCTCATCAGTGATAATCGGTGTAATGTTAGCTTACTTGACTCTTCCAAGCTACATTCAAACACAGGAAAATCTTTCCAATATGGACAAACTGTTTAGGTTTATTCAGAATGACTAAGTCTTCTTACTAACAGAATGAAATAGGATGAAAATCCAAGCAGAACTTTTAATTCATGGTGGACCATAGTTTTCAAGATGCACAAGTAAGTGAAAATGCTGATCCAAGTTTTATTCAAGCTGTCTTAAATGTTTGTCTCAAACGTCTCAGCATTGGTAGTTGTGTTTTTTTCTTCTTTTTTTTTTTTTTTTGAAAGGAGTGAAAAGAAGTTGAGAATTGTGCAACTGATTTTTTTGTTTGCTACTTGTTTTAATTATTTATTTTAAGCCTGTTTCAAGTGATAGGGGCTTTATTTTAATAACTTTTGAGTTGTGGGAAGCATACTGTGGTGGACGTACAGTAACCATGAAAACCGGTAGTTAACTATATGCCTATGAACCTGATGGCTGCTTATTGAGAAAGGCGAACTTGGGTTACTGAGATGTAATCATGCAAGTAGACTTGAATCCTGCAAAGTCTGAAGGAGGCAGTTAACTTCATGTACATTTTTTAATGAATTTAACTTGCTATCTGGGCACATACCAAAGCAGATGAATAAATCTTTGCCATGTTTTAAATTTTATGGTGTTACATGGTACATATACGTGCTGGATGTCCAGGTTTTTGAATGACTGTAAATTAGCTGCCTATAGGTAGCCCTTCTTAACCCAAACAAGTATATTTTCTCTGGCTTTGTAATAATATGTTAAAATCACTTTGTTTTTATTGTTCTTGCATGTGAGATGAGGTGAAAATACTCAGGTGTGTATCTGTGGGGTTAAGTATGCAACACAATGTTTTTACGTACACAGTCCTCATAACCTTTTTTTTAACCTTTGTATATTTGTTTGGGTTTTCTTTACCTTGAAGCTAAAAGGTTTTCCACATCACTGAAACTTACGTGACAAAGTTAGCTTCCTGGAGAGTAAAATCTCCAGAATATGCTTAAGTGTTCTTAAGTAATACACTTGACTCAAAAATTGCAGTTTCCTATTTCGGTACTTCATATTGTGCTTGAAATATGGATTCACTTACATATTTTTATACCATTGATAAGAGCATCATGAACTATGTGTTTCACACAGAAATGACTGACTTCATTTTTCTTGTTCTGCAGGCGTCTTGGCAAAGAGGATAAACAGATTATAATCCATTTTGGTTTGAATATTAAGAAAGAATCTAAAGACTTGAATAAATCCAGTAATTGAAAAGCTTTTGCAATGATTTACATGAACAGCTGTTAAACCCGCTATTAGTAACAAATTACTCGGAATGACTTAGAGTTCAATGTAATTTAATTCAGGTATCAGCTGAGATTCACAACCATTGCTATACTTGAGCCTATAAGCCCTCAGAAAATGAAACCCCTCCCAGTGCTGGATGTCACCAAACAAGAGCTTTTCACCCTAAGAATATGAATTAAGTGAATTTTATTGTTTCAGTTCAGTTCATGTTTTTATGGTTGCAAAAAGGAAAACGAGCATATGGCTTAAGGCAGTGAAATAATACCATACACCTGCTGATCTAAGTCATGTTTTATTGATTATGTAAGTGAAACAGGACTATATCCTCTTTAGTGAATCATATGGGTGTTTTTACAGCCAAGCAAGCAGGGGGAAGAGAGCCATCCATTTTCTGGATTTTGATATTTGCCGCCAATTACAAGGATTTAGTTACAAAGGCAAGAAAGATAACGTGTTACGCTTCAGGAGAACAAAGTGAAGAAGATATATGTTGGTCATCTGTAAGTTTAGATGAGGCACTATAAAAAAGTTCTTGAGCAGCAATGAGGGGTGAAATTCTAGAAAAGCCAACCAAGCACACGAGAGGGAACAAGGGATCTAAGATATTTTTAGATGTCAGTTGCTGTATTTATTGATGGGATTGACAACAGAATGAACAGTTTCTGAAGCTGGGAAATGAAGGCTTACTGCCATGCTTCAGGACCTTTTTTCGTTTCCTTTAAAGTCAGTGAGAATCATTTTCTCTCCTCTATGGCTTGTGAATTAGCTTTACAACATTTTTGGTCTTCCAGTAAAATACTGGCTGCATACAGTCAAAGTGTCCAGGTGATTAGCAGTGTGATTGTAATGGAAATCCTGAAGTGCTTAATGGGTGGGTCCCACTTAGCCTTAAACTATCAAAGATTAGGGCAGAAGGGACTGCATCCCCAGTAAGATCTGAAGCGTTGTATCTTGTTTTGTTTTTCCTGTGTGATATTTATCTAACTTTCCGTTACTGCAGGAGCCTAAAATATTGGTTATGATTTTTGTTTTCTTTCTTGTCTGCATGTGAGTTTTATGGCTATATTTTTTTCATTTAACTACAGTTTTTTACAGATTATAGCAAAAATTTTGTATTTGTAGTGTCATGTAGAATACAAGTTCTGTCAGCCTTCCTGAACAAGACATCTATCGCTTGGTTGCCAGCAATAAGGGTAGAACTGAATGCAGTCACCCTTCCGGTGGTCCCTTTCAGTCTTGTGTTCCTAAGCTCAACCTCTTCAAAGGCTGCAGTAATTACATCTTCAGATGGAAAAGAGGAAGAAGGAATTGTGATTCTCTGGGTCACAAGGTTTCTGACCCACTGATCTGTAATGCTCCAGATTCAGGTTTTATATGTATATTCCCCACTCAGTACGGAACAAGCTGGAGGGTTAAATCTCCAGAGCTCAGACATTCTGCCTACTTTGTGGGTACATGCCCTTATAATTTTGTATCTGCCCAGAAGAGTCAAGCAGAGATAAATGAGCTTGCTGACACTCAGGCCAGAATGTCTACGTGATCAGGGTAAACATACTGTCAGCCTAGGTAGTGCAGGGAGACTGTTGGAGGCCAGCTGTTGTACAGTACCACAATCTTTCTTTTTTTTGTAGTGGTTCTAGCAGTCTCGAGTGTCTACATCTGTCTACCCAGAGAAGCCATAACACTGTACTAGAACATATGAAGTAGCAACTCTGGTCAGGAAGCAGAAACGGTGGCAAGGGAGAGCAGAGGGGGCAGTGCCGAGCAGAGTTAGCCAGCTGCTTCTTAAGTCCCTATTGCAGCTGAGTTACATTAGATATATAAGCTGGTCTTGACCAGGGGAGTTGGGACTTTTCCTTAGCTGGAGGAGTTAGTGTACCTCCTAACCAAGTCATAATTCCTTTTTGGGAATTCCTGTCTTACCCTGTGAAGCTACTGCCCTCTCTTCCTTCCTATGTGTGCAGACACGCAAACACGCACTGGTAGTACACAGTTGTGGACAGCCAATATCAAATACGGTTTGTGAGCACTAGCATGTAGGGCACTGACTAATTTTTGAGTGAGGAAATAGTCCCTTCATTAGGTCGTCCACCTACTTTAAGTTAAGCATATGTTTACATGCCTTGAGGAATTAGGTTCAGTGTGTTGTAACAAAATGTAGGAGAAAATAACATAGCCTTATTTCTTATTTTATACTTTGAACTAAAATTTTCTTAGCAGAAGATCAGTAGCAGATACTTGTTTTCATAAAACATTTGTAAAACAA
The DNA here is from genome assembly GCA_031468815.1 of Morus bassanus. Lineage (NCBI taxonomy): Eukaryota > Metazoa > Chordata > Aves > Suliformes > Sulidae > Morus > Morus bassanus. The sequence continues at coordinate 80,761,109 of CM062568.1, forward strand.
GAAACACCACTTGTAAATTCTGATACAGTTAGGTATTAGGGATACTTACAAGGAAGCATTGTCTCAGTGCTGTCAAGCCAGTGAGAACCTGTTTATTTTTTTTTTTTTTCCTGAAGCCAGCTAGCTCCACCTACTAAGTGCATCTCAAACATTTCATCTTGGGTTCTGTAAGGTGAATGATTGCTCACAGTGACACTGCAGGATTGAAAGAGTCCTAGATTTCCATTTCATGTGCTTATAGATAGGTAAGACCATAAGCGATGTTCAAGATCTAGATGAATTCTTTGCGTTGAGACAGAATTGTATATGCTTAAAATGTCTGTCCAGACATTATGCCTAAAATTTTCTAAGTCTTTCAGTGAATCTTTTGATCTACTAAGATATCCCATGTTCTTCCTCTACTCTTTTTATTATTTTTTTTGATTTAACAAACTTAATTCCTTTAACCTTTCCTCATAATTATGCTTTCTGAAGCATTTAGCATTTTGATTGCTCTTCAGGATTCTAGTTTTTCTGTATCCTTAGAGAAATCCAGCACTCGGGTAACTTTTTGTAGCTGTGGGTTTTAAAAGTGACAAATAGAAAGGCCATCTTCTAATAGACTGCCTTCTTAGTCCAAGATACAGAATTCCTTTGAATTAACATAGGAACTGAATTACATTTTTTGCCATAGTTTTATTTTGTTCACTGATGAATGATTTGTGATTCTTACAAATATTTCTTACTACTGCTGCTTAGTCAGGCTGTTCCCCGTTTTGTACCAAGCCAAAAGGTGAAAACTTCTGTTGCCATTTGTTCAATTTATATTTTTCTTCATGGATCAATTCTAGCTGTATCCTCATTAGTTATGAATAGTCAGTATTATACTTCACTGAAAGATATCAGTGGCAACATATCTAGCCCATGAAAAGCTTAATACTTCTTCATACAGTGTGAAAGATCTTTCTGCGTTCTTAAGTATGAAAAACAACCAGTTGTCTTGCAAGCCTGATGAGGCAGCTATCTGCAAGAAGCAGTGTTACAGAATCTATATCACTGTTTCAAAAATGTTGCATGTGTTACTTAGACCAGTGGCTGCTACAAGCAATAGGGAACAAGTATTACATCAATGACCACGTTTGACAACGTGGCTCCGTAATTGGTTTTTCACCAACTTCTCTTTTTTAGGCCAACAGTTATGCTCTCGTTTGGAAAAATTAGACTAATGCAATTTTCCAAAAGCTATTAACAAGGCTTCTAATGTTAAGATGGCAGTATATCCTAATTAAGTAGGATGTGCCTTCCAGAGACTAGCCACCTTGTGTTGTGGTCATGAAATGAGGTAGGGTTAGGCTGCATTCTTGAGTCGCAGAGCTCGGAGGAAAGCCTACGTGCTTCAGGAAGCATAGAGCTTCACTCAGTAGATGGCACCCTTGTCACTGAACCTCTACCAGCATCTTCCGGGGTGGTGTCTGCACTAAAGCTTTTTGAAGTTGGTGGGAATACAGTAAACTCTTGCCCACTTGCCATTTTTTAATATATTTAGCTGGGTGATTGTTGCTTCTTGAAGGACCTACAAAAGGACCTGCAAGGTCACCTGCTTTTCGTGACTGTATCATATCCAGGAAATAAAATTCATTATCTGGTAGATCCAATGAAATATATTTTTCCTGTGTGTTCAAGCCCACCTTTCTTTAAAGATCCTGTTCTCTGTGTGACTTGAGGTAGCTTAGACAAGTATTGTTTGATAGTCGGAAACTATGGATATAGTGGCTACAAAACCTGGATCTTTATTCTTACATGACATAGCTGATCTGTTTGTTCGGCAAACTCCTATATGTAAGTCTTAACTAAAATTAAGCACCATGAAAAAAATACCAAAATCATTAGACCATGTCACTGGGTTCCATATATAAAAGCCATTGTGACTTCCTCAGAACTGCACAAAGTCCTCTGCAATCCACAGATTTCACAAATTCAGATAATGATTCTCCTACATTCTTCATGGGTAGCTTCAGTACATGGCTACAGAATTTTTAGAGTGAAACTTGCCACTGGTGGTTTTGGACTAAGATGAAGAATGAATGAAGTTTGACATCTTTTTTTCACTGAAGATTTGTTGCAAAATTAATATCCTCTAGCATTCAATAATCCAATTTGTATGTACAAAGTCCCTAGGAACAGCAGAGCTGTATCTTTTCATTCTGGATATGCGTGGCTTTCAAAAATATCTTCTGAAATTAGCTAAGTTCATGGGTTTTACTGTGATAAAAGAAGTTAAAAATCCTTTGTTCCATTTTTAGGTCTGCTATTGGTGTATTTCATTTGAATCCCTGTCAAATGCAAATTTGTATTAGCAGGTTCATGTGGAAGCGTAAGTGTTTAGATGTGCACCAACATTCAGCCAATCTAAGACAGCGGTATTCTCTACCATGTTTTGTTTTTAGACAGATGTATGCGTTGTACCTGGTAGCTGAACAGTTAGTGGTGTGATTAAGTTTGATCCTAAACTTTTAAAGCTTTGGCGGATATGTTCTGATGAACTGAGACAAAAGTTCTGCCTCACAGCAGCTGTGCCCTTCCACTTGATATCAGTAAATCCAGTCATGCATCTTTCTATGTCCTTTTCTTCCCAAACACTATTAAAAAATTATTTCCTTTACCAATTCAATGAGTTGCACTCTCTTATACATATGAATGTTCATATTTAAATATTTAATAAATATTTAATATTTAAATAAGTAGGTACTGTCTCCCACTTGGTGACCAGAAGACAAACAATTAACAAACGATTAACAAACAATTTTTCTAACAAATCATGAGAGAAAAAACAAAGGTGGACTCTGTGCTCACATCCATATTAAAAAAAACCCAAAAGAAAAAAACCCAACAAAAAAACCAACAAACCAAAACACAAACAAAACAACAAACCTGCAAAAACCCCTGTTGGTCAAAATGGATGATATAATCCATTAAACAACATAGATCTTTTCCATTGAGTAACTGTCGCTTTAGCACCCTTTAGTGATCTCTAATCAAACATGGAGAAGAAACCCAAACAAAGAAAAACCCTCCATTCAGTCTTCATTCAGTGCTCCGATTTGGATAGGGGAGCAGGAGGATGTTTGTTTTTTCACTCATTAACTCATTGTAATTTTTTTGCATACTGCTTTAGTTAGAATGAATAGATCTTTTTACACTGCATTTTGCTTTTCCATATCAAATGCCTTGAATTGTCACGTTAATTAGCACAAACAAGGCTGCTTTTCATTCAATCCATCTATATTTTGGCATACATATCTTTGTTTTATCACTACTTTCTTCTAATTTACATGATCACAAGTTTTTTAATTAATGTCGCTTAATAATTTGTTTTAATAAAATTTATTGTAAGTAAATAATTGTTATTATACCTTTCTGAAGAGTTGCAGTGTATGTACATAAGAAACTTGAAGTACAAATATTTTTGTCTTTTGCCAATGGATGTTGCATCTCATCTGTTATCTTTCGTACTGCTTCCTGTGTCTATGTGAAGGATTTTTTCTCAGTACCTTCTAAAATATGATTTATCTAAAAATATTATTATCAAAGAGATTAAAAACTAGCTGGTTCTTTTCAGGAGGTTGACAAGAGTTTTTAAAATTGTCTTTTATTTTCACTTGTTAATGCATTCTGCATTACAGTAGGTGCAGAGTTTTTCAAAGGCTGAAGGTAGAGCTAGCATTTCCTGTTTGTATTTGAGACAGAGAAAAGGTTGGGAATTCAAAATTGTTTCAAAGTTGTTACTGTACAATGTTATTTTAAAGTAGAGGGAGGAAAAACTCAGGAGGAAAGCTCTGAACAAGCTGTACTGATTTCTTGAACCACAGAAAAACATAATTTAAACTTTGCATTTAGACAGCTCTTCAAAAATGTTGATTCAGTTTTATTCCTCCCAGTGATTGTTAGCTTCAGTATTTTGCCTGGAAGAAAAGTAAAATTTTATATTTAGAATGTAAGGCTTGTATTCTGTTAAGTTTCAGTGGCATCGGTTGTCACACATCTTTGGACATATATCTTTCTCTTCCTGATCAAGTTTCCTTATGAAAAATACATAAATTTGGGTGGAGGGACAACTAGCTAGCTCTTTTAGAAGTTTAATGAATGATCTTTCATATTAGGGTGCTTGGACTTCCTGGGAGCAGTCATTTTCTGGGGTCACATACAGTTTCTAAGAGACTGCATAGTGAGCAAACCAGGACAGGCTATGGTGTACAGTATTTATGTAGAGAGAATTTCTAAATAGTTCTGTGTCTCAAATGGAAAAGTTTGAAAACCACTGATTGGAAATTATACTTTAAAAGGTGTTTTAATCCAGTTTCTCAAAAGTTGCTATGTAGATATTCTGCAGGAACACTCTACCATGTGTACCGAAGGCAGAAATCTTCCTCAGATTGTGGCACTGCCCTTGTTTTCCAAAAATATCATGCAAAGTCGCTAGCATTTGAAAAGCCTAACAGGACATCTTCAACAACAAACTAAAAACAAGTGTCTTGGTTAGGCATGCGTATATATGCATTATGAAAACATGCTGAGATTGTTTCCTGCTAGCGAAGTAACGTCTTACCAAGAAATACTGTTGGCATTATATAATAAGAAGTTGTCTTTTCCAGTGTTGTCCTTCTTTCTTCCCCTTCACCCTTCTGTTTTAATTAACGTGACTGGACTTTGTACCCATTTACTGATAATAAGTGCGCAGCCATCTTGTTTGAAAACGAGAGGCAGAAACTGAAACAATTCTGTGCTGCAAGCTAAAATGCCCCTCCTGCCCTGAAGTCTATAATTTATATATAGTTTCATTGTAAACAGTGAGGTCACGTATAGTTGGAGTTCATATTCTTTCACAGCTCAAAGCAAGTTCTTCATGGCAGGAAATTAGCAATTATGAGAGGTAATAACATGCAGTGTTGTCTTTTCCTCATTAACTTAATGCAATGTATTTTATATAAGAAAGAAAAAAAGGGATGCTAATACTGTATACTCTTGTCTGTAAGATACTATCAACTATAATGGCAAATTATTCTGTAACAAAATGCACTTCGTTATTAGGTATTGCAATGGAGTAGAACATTCTCTGCCTACAACAGGTTAAGAAGAATACAAGCTTTACTTGAATCGTGAAAGCATGTTGAACAAAAAGCAGGTTTCTAGTGAACTAGAACATTTTCCAGCTGTGTAACACTGGTTTTTCTCTTACCACTTAAGCTCTGGTTGTTTAAAAAATAATGTTAGAAGTGTATGTAATTTTGATTATGGACTCTGTTTCAAGAATGAAATGGAAATGAATTGTTAAATAGTGTGGGAGGATGTTAGGTTCTGAAATAAGCTTGTAGTTTTGAAGTGACTCTGGTTTGTGTGCAGTGTACGTAATCTGACAAAATCCATTTGATTCAAAGGTGGAAGCCTGCAAGACTTAACTATAACTTTTTAAGTGATATTAAATAAATCTAATCTCTTCCTTTGTAATCTCATACACATCCAACCTGCTAACTGGGGATAAACACAGCTACTGAGGGGACAGTATCTATAAGAGGAATCACTGAGAGACAGAGTATAGCAAGGAATGATAGAGAAAGAGAAAAGATAAGGAAAAAAACATCATTTCTGAATAGGTTGTATCTGCCAGGCTTAAACAGAAAGACTACATTCAGGCAACCACACTGAGACAAGAAGGAAGATGAAAGAGGAGAAGCCTATTTGACCAAAACAAGCGTTGAACAGAATCCGACCACACGTATTGCTTGCTATGCAGTTTTGTAATGACTTTTTAATAATATGGATTCCATACATCCTGTTTTCTCACAAACATATATTTTGCTTCTGCCCTTAGGGGGCTCTCTAGGTGGATTTTATTAAGTGCAGACCTGTGTTAAATCCTTGTCAGACTAGCAGCTGAGGCTGCTTTAAATACCAGGAGAGCCACAGTCACCAATAGGGAGCACTGTATACTTGTGGCTGGTGGAAGAGCCTGTGTTGTGGGGAGAGATGGAGGAGGCAAGCAGCAAGAAGCAACAGCATCAAGACTAGTAATGGTAGAGTGGTAGTGATAATAGCAGTAGCTGGGCAAGCAGAATTGGAGGAGTTGAGCAGCTGCATCAGAGAGGCTTTCAGTCTGAGTTTAGATTAATGGCACATTAATATGGAATTCTTGAGTAGGAGGGGATTTGGAATAGGGTAGGGCATGGTTTAGAAAGACAAGGATTGCAGAAGAGTTTTTGAGGTGGCTTCTTCATTGTATGAGAGGAAGCTTGGGGATGAGGAGGAACAAAATAAAATTAGTTTAGGGTGAGAAGAGGGATAGGAGGAAGACAAGACATTTGAGATGGATTGTTAAGAAGTCCTTGACCAGAATTGTGGCTATGGTCCTCTGGGCTGTGAACATACAAGTTGGAACTGCTTCAGGTTCATAATGATTTTTCACATCCTGGACAAATGTTTTAAATCAAAAGGTAATGGTATAAAAATGACCTCTTCTTTTTTCTACCGTGCTAAAGAATCAGTTGATCAGCCATACTCATAAGGAAATCTTAGGGTACAGAGCTCAGACAGACCTGTTTTCCTCTGACATTCTCTTAAACTAGCCAGATTGGTGGTTGTATGGTGTTGTATGCAAACATGCTTTCTGCAGGAATGCCTAGTGTTAGAAAATGTATTTAATTAGAAGTCAAAGTCAGTAAGCTAGAAGGCTACTTTATGCTCTTTCTTTTTTTTTTTTTTTCTTGGTTAATGTTTATATTCTGCACTGCTGACAGAACTGGCAACTATGATGAAGAAAATTAGAAGCTGTTGACATGAATTAGTCATTTATAAAAGTTACTCTTAGCTATGTAAGAAGTATCATGCCTCCAGTTTATATAAGTTATTATGGTAGACAACTGGATATGTTATCTATTATAGCAGTTGTCTAATAATAGCAGTAAGTATCAGTCCTGAAAAATGCATGTTGGACAGAGGGAGTGATATGTTCTTCACTGATGAACAGAATGCATCCTTTAAAAACATAAGGTTGTGTTGTACCTAAAGGCACCGAGCGAAGGAAAATGTTCTTTCTTAAAAACTTATTTAAAGAGATTCTGATACGATTGAAAAAGCATGTTATTCGCTTCAAACATACTTGCAGCATGCTCCAGTCCAGGCTAAAAAATAATGAGACCCCTGGAGGTATTATTTAGAAACTGTTCAAATGTTAAAAGGAAGTTAATACTGGTGTACCACAAGAAAAAGTGTACCACAAGAAAATGGAAAAAATGCCGTTTTGGAATACTATTTATATTTATTCATGCTCTTAAAATGTCATACAAAATAAGGTGAAAATGAAGTGAATTACAGTAGTCTTGAGCTAATGATAATTTTCATTTTGTCATGTTGGGATTTTGCCTCTTAGCTCCTGTGGGCGAAGGGATGGTGTTCTGTTTTAACAGCAAGAATTTACAAGTTTTCTGTAGTCCCTATGAAAGAGAGAAGGAATGAACTAGAGAACAGAAACAGAAGAGGAGGGGGTGGGAAGGAAGAGGGGAGGGAAGGAGCAAGAGTTTTTTACTCACACAGGGCAGAAAGAACCTGGATACCTTGTGGCTTAAACTGCTGTTTTTCCTGTATTGCTGTAATACAATATATGCACTTCTACACTGTTTGTTCAAGATTTTTTTTTTCTGTCAGACTCTGAGGACCCACTTAGCCTCTTCTTGTATTGCAGGCAGATATTTTTAGTCTTAGAATTATTCGCTGTTTCAGATATCCTTCATTTTAAGACTTTCATTCTACTTGTTGCATAATCCTATGATGTTTAAATTTTATCCCTCAGGTATTTCGCCAAGCTAAGTATATTCACAGGTTTTATTTTTATTCTTTTTTGTTAATGGAGGAGTAAGTTGGTTATTCCTTTGTATGCTTACTGAAATTAGTAAATGATCAACTCTTTGGAATTGGGATACAAAGTTAGCTAATGTATATGCCTTACTTTGTAAATATCTTTGCCCTTTGGCTTGCACATTTTTTAGAAGATTCTGATCTATGTAGTTTGCAATCAGGCAGCTATATAACCACTATGCAGCCCATAATCCTTCTTTTCCTAATTGTACAAGTGTTCTTTCCAGGGTAAATATTTTCCCGGTTTGTAAGACCTCCTAATTTCACGATCCTTGCCTTTTGTTTTCAGATCTGTTTTTCAGTAATTGTATTGGATTTTAAATCTATTTTGTACTTTTAGTGTTTACAGTGAATAATGCTAGTGGAGTATCTCTGCATTACAGCTGGTTAGAAAATGACTTACCATCTTACTCCCCTCCCGCCCCCATTTCTGAAGCTTATTTTTCACCATGTTAATAGGGGAAAAATTAAAATTATGAATGGATAATTCTATTCTCTTTGTTCTAATTCTGCATTAGGTCATAAAAAATGGGTGGTTTGGGGGTTAATCTTTTAACTATTTAAAACAACATAGTAAAAATATCTCCTGGCTCAAAAGAACAATAAAAGTGGTTTAGTTTCACCTTGTAAATGCTAAACAGGCTATTTTTCTAGGTGTAAAAGTAAAGGAGAACAATTTAATTTTTAAATTGCTACATAGTAAACGGCTTTTTTTGCTTTAATTTTTTTTTCCCCCACTAGAAACATTTCTGTCAAAAAAATTCCGAACAATTTGTCATGAGACATGTTCATGACTATTTGCAGAATGAGGACATACCATTCCCTGAATATTAGTTGTATGACAGAAGTAACATAAACCAGATTTTCCTTTGTTTTAGAGACTGTAGAGAAGGAACTTGGTCTTCAATAAGCAGCTACACTTGTTTATTTTAAATGTCTCTTGTGCAAATTGAGAGGAAGGAGAAGCTATTCATTTATGTCTTGTGAGCGTCCTGCTTACACCAGCAACACCGTAAGTCACTTGATCTCAAATTGAATTATTTTTTACTTAAAAAGGTTTGCCATTTCTCTCCCTGGTCAAAGGTTTACTTTTAGAATCTAGATTAATTGGATCACAGAAAAGAAACCTTTGGCTAATGGTAATCAATGAAAGTAATTTACCATTGGATCCATTCATCCCTTTGCATTTTAAATGTGGTGGGTTAGCCCTGGCTAACAGCCAGGCACCCACGCAGCTGCTCATTCACTTTCTTCCCCCACTCCCCAGTGAGATGGGGGAGAAAATGGGAGGAACAAGGGTGAGAAGACTCATGAGTTGAAATAAAGACAGGGAAATCACTTATCAAGTACTGTCATGGGCAGAACAATTTGGGGAATTTAATTTATTGTCAGGTAGCATAAATATTTCATTACTGATTGGAGTATTGGGAAACAATAAAAAAGGACAAACATTGAAACATGCAGGAAAAACACCTTTCCTCCCACTTTCCCCGACTCAACTTCAGATTCCTCTCTTCCACCTTTCTAGTCCCCATTTCACACCTTCATTCCAGACATCTCCTCCTGCTGTGTTAGTGCTGCAGGTTGCACTCAGTCCCTTCACCAGTGGGTGGCAAAGGAGGATGAAGTAAGTGCTTAGCTGTTTCTCTCTGCCGCTCGTTGCTCACTTTTTTCCTATCCTCTGGTGTGGGCCCTCCATGGGCCGCAGTCCCTTTGGGGACTAGTAGGAGCACCTCCTACTGCTCTGGCCTTGTTGTTCCCTCCTCCTCCTCCTCCTCCTCCTCCTCTCTCTCTGCCCCCCACCGCCCTTCTCTCTGTATTCCTTCCCCAGAGTGTTTTTTGCCCTTTCTTAAATATATTTCCCCAAGGTGCCACCAGCTTGGCTGATGGGCTCGGCTGTGTCCTGCAGTGGGTCCATTGCAGAGCTGACTGGAACTGACTGTTGGGCACAGGGCAGTCCGTGGTCTCTTCTCACAGAGGCCCTCCCTGCAGCCCCCTGCTGCCAATATATTGACACCTGCATGCAATACATTACCATGAAAAAGTGGTGTTGGTTTTAGTAGCTTGATAAACTGAGATAATCCAAATGCAGATACAGGTGATATTTTGTTTTGATAAACATGGGAGGCATGTTTTTTTCTTATGCTTTAATGTGTTTTCTAATACATGTTCTTTCTAATAGTGTTTCTGGGAAAGAATGCAAAGGCTGGACATAAGTAATAGTCCAGACACAACCATTTCCTCTCAGTTAGTTTACATACCTTCTAATACAGCCGTTCTCAGTCTGTGCAATGGGACAGATTGAACTGTCCTTGTCCAAGGAAAGTTGAGACACAAGAAAAAGGACAAGCTTTCTCCAAGCTCCTTGTGGACAAATGAGAAGGCTGCTTGCAGTACCCCTCTCTCCATTAAGTGATCTGAGTATATGTATATCATATGATAAGTACACCATTACTCTCTCTTCTACCCCTTATGTGACAAGACAAACATGTGCATCAGTGTCCCGTGATGAGAATGAATGCGTCCCTCATGGTGTGATGGCGGTCAGGGGAACGTGTGTGATACTTCAGCATATGAGTGCATTCCAGTCACATGACCAAAATGTACACTATCCATGTGAATCGCTGGACAGTGCCCGTGCACATTAACAGACTTGTTCTTATCGTATGTGAGGACCTAAAGTGTTTTGTCTTCTGTGACAAGGACCTCATGAAAGAAGGTGATAGGATCTAGTAATGACTGGCCGGTCATAGGCTGTTTTGGTTGCCTTGTGTGTGTGTAGCCCTTAGGCAAGAGGGCAGCAGGGAGTAGGCTGTGAACCATGGTCAGGCTGAGCTCACAGTCTGTTGGTTGGTAACATCTGACAACAGCTTCCTTGAAATATCATCTGGCTTAGTAACAGTGGGGAATGTAATTTCTATTCTGTCAGAGATAATGTTTATTTGCCTGATCAGACTTGCGATTGTAACCTAAATACAGGGTTGACTATAGCTGACTTCAATCAGAGAGTTACCAATATTCCTATAAAATAATCCTTGCTGTTGGATATAATCACTCTTATATCAAATATCTTAAATATTTCATTACTCTCAAATATTGTTTGAGAGTAACGAAACAATAAAATATTTAAGATGGAATATTCATCAGATTGCCATACAATCTGGAAAATAAAAATACTTGTATGCATCCCTTGGAGCAAAATTTTGCAACTAAAACTCATGAAGAGTTGTCCCTCGTTCGCAGATTTCAGTGGAATTACAGAGTAAGAAACTGTTACACCAGTAGGGTTGGTAGGTCATGTTATACTACTTGAAAAATGTAGTGGTTATTTATTACACAAAGTTGTTTTTTCATATTTTATACTGAGCACACAAAGGCAAACCACCATCAAGGTGAGATTTATTTCATGTAACTTTGTTCCTTTTGTATACATCTAGTCTAAACTAGATGTTTAGGCTTTCTCTGTAGTGTGTGGAAAAAGATCATGAGCATCACTTCCAACATTTCATTATACCAATCTTAAGAAGAGATGAATCATCCTCTTAAGGTGCCTGTCTCTTCCTATTAATTAGAGAGGAAGCCTAGATAATTAGCTCAGACTAAATGCATAACTTTAAGATGAATAAATTCAGATGGATTGGTTTGCACCATGAGTGCCCAGTTGATATGGGCCATCTAGGCATTTAACTTCTACATGGGTAAAATTAATATTGGCTGAATGCAGCCTTTTATCAATTTTTGTATCTGGTATAATCAGCTGTATTGAGTGCCCTTGAGTGTTATCATAATGCAAATATAAATAACAATAGAGCTGTTTTAAAAATAATAATCCCCCACTTCGAGAACAAATTAATGCAAATGCAACTTCTTTTTTCTTTAAATGAAACATCCTTTTGGAAATAATATAACATACTGGATCATTTTATTGATGTGCTACTTGCTAGCTTTATATAGCAAAGAAAAATTAACTGGCCATTTCACTGCAACTTCGCTGGTAAACCACTTCAAATAGAAAAGTGCTTGTAGATAGAAGAATATTATGTTATAAAACCCAAAGCTTTGATCTTGACAGACTCCAGAGGATGCCAGTGAGTAACTCGGGGGAGAAAGATGGTTTTTTTTTCTCTCCTGTGTAGGTTTCATGTTTTCCTCTGATAGGCATTTAAAAACTACCATTTCAGTAAAAAAGGCTTAGAAACTGCTTTCAAATTTGAATGAAATTAAAATCTAGTATTAAGTGGTTGGCCATTTGTCTTACTGTCCTTCCAAAGACTTACAGCAGGACTTAAATACCAACCTTCACATCTGTGCACTATCCCTGTGAAGGCAGTGTATTGGTGGAGTTTAGTGTCTTAATCCAGTGTTACGTGTAATTAGCCTTCTTTTTTTCCCCCCTTTTTAAACATTTTGTGGACTATTACTCTGAATATGAATGGAAACTCAGAAGAGACCAGTTTGGCTATAGTTGGGTGAAGGTGAAGAGACTGTAACCAGTCAATGAGATGAAGCTATGGTTTATATGTTGGTGCGATTCAAATGGACATAATGAAACTCTTCTGTTAATTCCATGCGTAAGACTTGCAGTTCTGCAGAGGTGTACAGTCTTTATCTGCTTGCTTATTATAAAAACAGAAATACAAAGTTTTAGTCACACAAGTTCTTCCTCATGTCCATTTGACACTCTATCAAAAATAGTGATTTCACACATCATCAAGCTCTCGTATATTAAAAAAAAACCCAACTTGACAGTTTCCAAAACTATTAATTAAGCTGGATATCATGGATGGGTTTAGCTAAGCCCTCAAAGTATGTAAGCAAGTGTCATATTACATTGGTTAATACAGTGTTATAAAGTTCTTACTCTAATAGGCATACACATTAAAACAGATAATAATAGCATATGTCAACAGCTTTACACATGTCAGTCAGCATCATGTAATATTTACTGAAGTTGATACGGATTTCAGAAATGAAGCTTTCTCATCTCTCTCATCTTTCTGTTCCATCAACATCTAATGGTAATATATTAAGTATTTATGCTAAACACAAAATGTATGCAGAGAGATACAGACCTAAAATCCTTGCGTAGTGGTGAACTGTAAAGACAGAGCACAGCTGCATCCTTCATACATGCTCACACATTTCAGTAATGTGCAATTACTGAATCTGAAAGGTTTCTTTTCATTGTTTAGAATGCTTGTTTGGTTTCAAGGAAGTGACATGACACCATCACTAGTAGTTACTCATTATTAGTTTGGTTTTTTTTTTTTTTTAAATGAAAGGATTTTTCTCTTTCAGTATGGTGCATAACTGGCAAATGGGATGACTCCCTGTGTTATCTTGTGATTCTCCTTTATTATATTGCTGAGCAGAGCCCATATTCAAAATTAAATTTCTAATGAGCATTTGGCTAACAGAAGGAATATTGTGAAACAGTAATCATGGAAAAGTGTATATGCTCCAATATGTGTATGTAATTGCACAGATATTTTTATTACAAATAAAATAATGGCATTATATCACAAAAGATAATATTCCATTCAGGTTGTAATTTACTACCAGAAATAATGTTTATTGTTTACTCGTACTGCCATTAAGTTCTGTAATTTAGTTGAGGTGAAACTAGCAAATTCTTGAGAGACCGTTTTAAAAAGATACTTATATCTGATGGAGGCTGTAAGGCTTTATCTCTCTTTGAATCAGACCCAGTTATTAATCATGCTTGAACAAGAAACTTGATTATTTGTTCTGGTGTTTTTCCCAGCTTGTGTTAAGTGAAATTTCTGTCTTCGAATGAGACAACTTTTAATAGATTAAATACAGATTTTCATTTATGTACATAGCTACCTGAAGATGCATATTGAAATCTAATGGCACTTTTCCAAAAAGCATTCTAGCTTTTTTACTAGCACGGATACCAGTTTACAGATACAGACAGACCCAGCCCTCTTTGTCCACACTGTTAGAGGACTGAATGCAAATCAGTTCCAACCTGCAAAACAAATAGTCGTCCTAATCTGGCACTGAATCTGAAGTGCCTAACCAATAGGTAGGATGGAAGATTCCTGTGTCACTTAGGCTTTTCAGGAAAAAAACACAGAACAACTAGTAAGCACATCAAATGTGCCTGGACCTGAGGAAATGGGAGGAGCATGTCTGGCTCTGAGGGCTGGAGAGGATTCAGAGAAGATGTCTTACCAGGAAGGAGGAGAAATAGCAAAGTATTGAAAAAGCAGCATTAAGAAATAGTGAATTTACACTACAAAAATGAATACTAGAAGCAATCATATTACTGAGATTGAGTTACCAGTGATTAATTAGGATGCTGTAACTGACTTTTTGCATGGTCTTAGCTTGTTGCAAATGGAAAGTAATGTTTGTTTGTCTAAATGAATTAACATTAGGAGCAGGCCAAAAGTGTATGGTTTTATTTCTTTTTTCGTGTTCATATGACATAAAAGATGCAGCAGATATGACTGACTTGTAACAGAGGAATTAATTGAGAGGTTTGATTGAATCTTAAGCTGATATCAGAAAATTATTGATGCTATGTAATATTCCTTTACCATTTGTTACAATTTAAAAACTTACTTTTTTGTTTCTCATGAAGCTGCGGAAATTTCTCTTTGCAGAATCTTATGGAGGGCAGCATTGTTTTCTAGTTTGTTTACAGTGTGATTTTTATGACTCTGTCATGGTTTAACCCCAGCCGGTGACTAAGCACCATACAGCCGTTTGCTCGCTCCCCCCTGATGGGATGGGGGAGATAATTGGAAGGGTAAAAGTGAGAAAACTTGTGGGTTGAGATAAGAGCAGTTTAATAATTGAAATAATAATAATAATTAAAAAAACCCAATAAATTGTAATGAAAAGGAAAACAACGAAAGAGAGAGTGAGGAACAAAACCCAGGAAAAACAAGTGATGCAATGGCTCCCCACCCACTAACCGATGCCCAGCCAGTCCCCGAGCAGCAATCACTGGCCCCTGGCCAACTGCCCCCAGCTTATATACTGAGCATGATGGTACGGAATACCCCTTTGGCCAGTTCGGGTCAGCTGTCCTGCCTATAATCCCTCCCAGCTCCTTGTGCACCTCCTCGCTAGCAGAGTATGGGAAGCTGAAAGGTCCTTGACTTAGTATAAGCACTGCTTAGCAACAACTAAAACATCAGTGTGTTATCACATTATTCTCATGCTAAATCCAAAACACAGCACTATTACCAGCTACTAGGAAGAAAATTAACTCAATCCTAGTCAAAACCAGGACAGACTCTTAGGGAAATATTAGGAGTTCTGACAGTCAGTTAAGCAAGGTAAAATCTTTTTTTTTGTTTGTTTGTTTTGCTTACCATTTAAGGATAGCACAGCATTTTTTAATGAGGTGAATACCTTTACATGTTGCTTATTTCATCAGAAAATACTATACCTTCAAGGATAAAGTATATTAATCATTTTCTCAAAGGGTTAAAGGAGTAGTTTAGAGTTAAATTGCTTAATCAAGCTGAGTAAAAATGCTGAGATGATTTAGCTGGGATGAGGGCTTTGAAAGAGTTTCATACCATCATTCTTGTAAGAGATGCATGTGTCTGTTGTAATCAGGATAAGGATGAAACAACTAGCCCTATCTTGAGCCAATTAGCCTGGGGGAGTGGAAGGACAGCTCTTCGGCTTCTGTATGATCTGCCAACATCTTTTAATTTAGAAAACTAAAACTTAAAAGAAGTGTTTGGTAAATTTGTCTGATATATCAACAAATGGTAGGTTATATCTATTATTTGTTTTCCTCCATTTGTTCTTACATATTTTTACTTAATTTGTTTTAATACAAATAAAAAAATATGTATTAGAATCCAAATAACGTAATTTGGAGATATCTAGATAAAGTAGGATATGTGTGCACATACACCCACATGCACATGCAGATGTGTATATCGATGCATCTATGTGGGTATGCATGTATATATGCTCATATACAATGATTAAAGTATTGTAGTTTGAAATAGCATGTATGAAATCCGAATTCTTATATGGCTCTTGCTGTAGGAAATTAAGTACCTTCTTAAATCTGCTCAACTTAGCAGCCACTGGGGAAGAAAGGAGGTGCTATTACACCTGTTATACCACAGGAAAAGTGAAGCAGAGATTAAAAATTGCACTTATGTGTCCTACATGCAATTAAAGAAAAATGTTGCTGCCTGAATCTAGAACATAGGCCTTCAAAGCTGAAGCCTACTGCAGGAACATCTAAAGGATGTTTTGGAAGTTAAAAAAAAAAAAAAAAGGCAAATTGGTTCAATGAGAAAAAAGTTACTTGGTTCAAAATGTACTAAAACAAATTCATGAAGGTAAAAAGATCCATGGGGACCTACAGAATACGTTGCTCTCTTGTCCAAAATACCCTAAATACTGCCTGTTAAAATCTAGAATGGGCGCACTAGTAGAAGAATATATTTGCCAAGTTTCTTAAGTTATTTCCTTAAGCACTTGGATTGGCTGCTGTTGGAGACCAACTACGTTAAGTGAAAGCTTCATCTGATTTGGTGCAACCATTTTCATGTTAGGACTGCATGCACATGCCCATCTTTTCACCATTAAAAACCCTGGTGTGACACGGACGAGCCTCAGCATTCTCAGAGCTTCATTCTTCTCACGTCCTTCCCTTTTTACTCCTCCATACTTCTTTGCTGTTGTCCGTTCCACTCAATTTCATCCATCTAATTTTTCTTGCTTTCCAAGCACGTCCCTTCAGGATGCATAAAAGTCTGCTGCAGGAGTACACCAGAGAAATCGGAGTTGTTGGGATTAATTTTTTTTCCTGTTTTGTCGTTGATTTCACTTCAGGGACATGTTATCAGGTGGAGGCAAATAGCCCAATGCAGGAGAGTGTCTACAGATACTCCTTCAGACTGGAGGAGTATTCAGCAATATTGTATCAGAGACATCTTTCAATAATATTTTTTTTGTTGATTTCCAAAATGAGAAATGGAAACACTAAATGAGGCTAACTTCTCCAGGAATAGATTCAGACAATAAGAGATATTCAGCCACTTCACAAATGACAATGATCCAGTTGATACTGGGCACAGCTATTATTAATTTTGCTGTGTAGATTTATTTTAAAATATTATATGAGGAGGCTATATAACATATACAGCAGAAGATTTTAAATTTTGACCAAGGTGATTGATTTTCTTAGGTGTTTTGGTGAAAAGGTTATTTTCCTGCAGATGTTGTCTCTACACAGACCTGAAATCACTTTAGAATTCAGATAAATTGTAGTCAGTGAATTTCTAAGATATTTCACTAATTTTTTTTAGATTTCTTTCATTCTGGAAAATAAAATACAGCTACTACTCTGGTTTCCAACAGTAACTTTGCTCAGTAAAAGGAAAATTAATTTGCTCTCTTCATTAGTGGCTAAAGACCCCACACATATTCAAAAAAGACTACTCTCCATAGCTCCATACCTCATAATTAAAACATGGAATGTTTTCCTTGGACCAGTTGAATTAAACCTTGAAATTAGTCTCTGTAAAACTTGCAAAACAACTAGCTTTGTGCCATTAAAATGATGGTTTTATTAGTGGCAGGAGTATATATTTCTAGGTTTTATTCAGACAACATTAAGCCTACAGCAAAATTGAAGGCACTCTGTGAAATAAATGTGCTGGTCCCGTGAGCATCCAATGAACTCTATATATAATGTCACCAACATATATGTCACCCTTTTCAACATTAGCATGGGCCTTGAGACTTTCGCAGTCTGAAGGGAGGAGTAGGAACAGAAGATGTGTGTTAGTTGTTCTCTTGCAATGCATGGGAAGCAATTCATGCTTGTTTATCCTTTCAGGGAAGAAAAGTAAACCTACTGCACAGATTAAAAGTCTGCACTGTGGCAGGTGCTGCACAGCTTCATTGGTATGGTAATTTGATGAAGAGTTGGTTACATGCATCCCACCAGACAGAACTTGGTTAGTGTTTTAGTCTTAAAATTTGTGTATGTATTTTCCATGTCTGAAACAAAGTAGATTGCTTCCCATGAAGTAAACCAGGTAACGTTCTGTTGCCACAGTGATAAGGCTGGGATCTTTATGTATTGTCAGCTGAAGTCTAGACCAGAACTGTTGTCATCAAAGTGAGGTCAGTGGGTTATAAAGTGTACATTAAGCAGTAAAAATCAGCTAATACACTTCTTAGTGTTTTATCTGTATGTGAACAAGCACTAAAAATGTTAAAATCCTCTTTGCACCTATACTTTCTGACAGAATGGCAATAATGAAGGTTGGGAATCAGAAGTCCCAGTCTGTCTTTGTTGATACCCACTATCTTGGTCTCTTGCTTGTGTCAGTCCTGAGTCTTATCTGCACAGTCTCTTCTTTCCAATCAGTTCCCTTCATCTTCCTTAATCATAACTTCACAACTCTTTCGTCCCAGACACTCTTCGTTGGTTTGTTTTCCTGTCCACTGTCATACTATCCCTTCCAGTTTCTTAAACCCTCTACCATTTCAACCTGCAACTCTTATTCTCATTCTAGCTGGGTCTCAAGATTCCCTTCTTGCTCTTTTTTCAAGTCAGTGCAAGCTCTTCCATTTCTGGCTGCTTCATCTTCACTACAAATACTTTTCTACCCACCACACCTTACTGATTTATGAATCTGTCTCCCTTGATGTCTAGCCTCTTTGTACCAGCTCTTCCAGTTCTGGCTTCTTTATCTTCTCTCCAGTTACTTTTATCTACCATAACTCGCTGATTTACAAGTTTTTTCTTTCTTGACCTGCTGTCCCCGTTGTCTCTGGAAATTCTTGTTTCTAGTTCCTTTCCTGCTCTTTCACTTTCAAATTTCTACCTCAGTCTCGGTTTCTTCTGCTTTCCTTCTTGTCCCAGTGTAATCCAGAGTGCAGGTGTCACTCATGTCTCATCTGTATTTGAAAAAGGCTGCCTGCATCCAGAAAAGATGGGAGTATTACTAGGGGCAGAAGAGAGAGTGTCTGTTCTTTTTTGATGTGTATACCTGGCACAGTCCATCACAGCCTAGAGGCACTCAATTTCATCCAGAGCATAGTCAGTGCAGTTTAAAACAGAGATTTGACAAGTCCCTGTTTAGGTAAAATAGCATTAATAGCATGCACATCTGTAATAGTCTGTGCTTTTATCATAAAAGCTTATAATGTTGTGTAGTATTGTGCACAATGGATTGTTCTTCCTGTTTTAAGTTGGCTATAGCATAAGCATTGTTTATAGAACATTGTGATAGGATATAAAATATTTTTACATAATTTTCCTATAGGCCCTGATATTTCAAACATTTATTAAGAGCTTTTTCTTAAATATTCCTTTCAATAATTTCACAGTGCATTTCTTCATCCCCTTTGCCATAATACTTATTCCTGTCAAGGAATTCAAGCAGGATTTTTTTTTCCCTTGCTAACAGAAATTCAGTCATTTACTTCAGTAGCAGAATTGATGAACTTTTTTCCTGCAATGAATCTTGGAAATTTTGGTCCTAAATGATTTCAATGTCAATGTTCCTCAAATCACATCTTTACCTAAAGAAAAAAAAAAAAAAAAAAAAGCCTTATTTGCTCTCATGATTTACTCCTGTATAGTGCATCTGTGTATGCAAAAGTATTGTCACTGAGGTTGTCACTAGTTCTTTGTTCATCATTACTTAAAGGCTTCGTCTGTGTAAAGGTGTGGAAGGAAAGATTAGCTATATACTAAAAGATGCATTTTTGTTTTTTAAAAATACGACAGAGAAAATAGAGTTTAAAAAAAACCTCTTGATGAAAAAAAAAGCCAAATAAAAATATACAATCTAATTTTCTTTTTCTCTTCTACAATACAACCCAGGTCAATAATAGGTTTAAATCAAATTAAAAATTATTTTTTTTAAAAAAAGGTCTTTATCTATTATGTTTTCCATCTGTTCTTACACACCAGGAAGAAGATGAGACTCCTTTTATTTCTAGTAATTTGCCAGTGTGCCATAAACAGTGTCAATACTCACCATACTTCAAATCCCAATGTCATTTTACTGATGGCTGATGATCTTGGTATTGGAGACCTGGGATGTTATGGGAACAGAACCTTAAGGTATGATGATACATTTTGGGGAGACATAGCTTTTTTTTTTTTTAAGTTAGGAGGTTTTTTAATATACTTAGTTTTTTATATGTTAGGTTTTTTAGATTTGTAAAGTTAAAAACCCCAAAACAGTCAGAGGTTTGATTAGGTTCTTTGTAAGTAACCAAAGTTAACATCCTTTCCAGAGAATAGAATTTTCGATCTTTGTTTTCTTTTTGTAATAAAAAGAAAGATTTATCTGATGTATTTACCCAACTGAAAAGTTGCATCATAAACAAAGAATTGAACAACCAACCAAATAAGGGTAGGTCTAGAGAAGCAAAGTATAATCAACAATTTTCTTCTAAAATATACATGCCACAAATACTATGAATTAAGCATATTTTGAAGCACTCATGATTTGAGACAAGCTTGTCACTAACCAATTGGAAATAAAGTGGTGAGTTTTTTTCTTTCATTTATCTTCATGCTTAAGTCAATAAATTCATTAAAACAAATGTTAATATACATGAGTAATCCAGCAGTGTTCCCCAGTATGATCCTTACTACCAGCTTAGGTATGATGGTTGTGTAAACAGCACAAGTTGTACCTAGTGATGGTGTTTCAGTGGTGCAAAGTCCTTGATCAAGTTAAATACAACATTCAGACTAAAAGCACCATCCTGTCAAAGGTTAAATTCTCTTGTTCCTACTGAAGTTAGTTGGAAGTAAAAACCCATCATAACTCAAACTCAACAAAAATCCCCCAAGTTACAGCTTCTAGTTTTAAATAGGAAAAAAGTATATACAACACCAGTGCTTGGATCACTCCCCTCGCAAAGACCAGAATTCCTCCAAGATCTATGTTCTCTGGTGTGACAATTTAGAATTAGATCTTTGGAGTATAAAGGAATTTCATCACATTGCTTGTTATCAGTAGGTGATGTTATAGATAGCAAAGAAGTCTGTTGGAAAATTAATGTTTCTGACTCTTCAGACTTAGATGGTGGGAGCGTAATGACCATGTGCCTTGAGGTCATGGTCGTTAATTTCCCAGGTCAGGGACCTATTGGAGCATGCTGCAGCTCTTGACCAGTCTGCATTCCTAGTTTTCTTTCTATAGAACCAAGGGCACAGGATTTCTTCCTCCAGGAACCAATTTTCATCTGCATGATAAGCCAGGTCACAGGCAAGTTTCCCATGCAGATACGGAAACCTGGATGTGCTCCCAGGTCTAATATCGCAGACATAGTCATGTCAGACATGTAAACGTCATTAATATAGAGCCTAACGCAGAGTCATGACCATTTGAATCTCCCCTAATAACTGATACCACCACACAACATTACCTCTACTCCAAAAAAACTTTTGCTGGGGAAAGAGAGAAGTAACACCAAGTAGGGGGTAAGGAAGCACAACCTTTCAACAGTCTCTCCCCATTGCTGAAGCAGAAAGGCCATGTCAGTAGCAAAGTTACAGTTCTGGGGCAAGGAATGCATTAAAAAGGGTTGCAATGCAACTTGTCCAGGTGTCACAGTTTAGTACTGGCCATGAAGAGTAGATGAAAGTGGGAAAAAATATTTTTGGCACAATGCCACAGTGTCTCAGTTCAGTGTTGACTCCTAATGTAAAAATATATGATGTGGTAGTATTTAGAATTGCAACACCACCATGGTTTTGATAATTTGCATACAGTACATCTTTACTTGATTTTCCTGATAGTTTTTGTCTCAAATGCCATGATCTCACCATGTCCATTTCCCAATAATCGTCTTTGTGTATTCTTTTTTTTTCCCCATTTATGTTTTTCTAGAACTCCCAATATTGACAGGCTAGCAGAGGAAGGAGTGACACTTACTCACCATATAGCAGCATCCCCACTTTGTACTCCAAGCAGGGCAGCTTTCCTGACAGGGCGATATCCTATCAGAGCAGGTAAAATACCATTACTTTATTTAGATATAAATATCATATTTATTTGCAATGAACTGCATGCATTTTTTTCTCTGGCCTTTCTTGATATCTTTATCGTTACCGGGTTAGGTACTCATTCCACTAACTAACCAAGCTCAGCAGAGTTGGTCAACATTTGAAATCTGTCATATATATGGGAAATTTTCACATTTCAAAGAGTTAACACAAAAATAAAGTTTTTGTTTTTTTTTTTTAATTGAGAAAAAGATATTTTTTTAAATAGGAGAAAATCTGATTGTGGTTATTTAATGTAAGGAGCAGACAAATTCCGTTGACTTCCTCCACTGTCCAAATGACCATGGGCTCTTTGCCTGCCTCCCCAGTTGCATTCAGGCTGCTCCCAGGATGTTGGTGGGCAGCCTGAGTGTTGATCATGACAGAGACACATCTAGAAAGACACAGTGAAGAACCCAGTGTGAATCCTTCTGCTCTAGAAAGACACAGTGAAGAACCCAGTGTGAATCCTTCTGCTCAGACATTTCTGTTTCTACAAAACCTTTTGGTTTAGACAAATTGTTAATTTTTCGGGGGGGAAGGACAGTTCATGAAGGTATTCCAGCAGTCCTTAAAGCTGGGAAGAAGAAAGCAAAAAAATCTCCCTTCTTTCTAAGTATTTTTCTTCCATATCTACCCATGCACAGTGTTAAGTATCCTTTGAATACGTGCATTTAATAGCTTCTCTTACTTTTAAAGTACCTGATCCAAAGCCCATTTGAGTCAGTAAAGATCCAGTCTGTTTATTTTAGTGTGCCGGGACTGAGCCCCTTAGTGCTTAGACATGCAACTTTAACATTCCCTTAACATCATTTTTAGCAAGGATCATTATACATTAATCAGATCACTTGTTCATTAGTGATAAAACATCCTGTCCTTGCTTCTGGGAATGAAAGCAAAGCAAGACTCTGGAGCCTACTTGATATGTTCATGCTCATTCAAATCAAGTAGCAAGCTTCTGCAAAAGTGCCAGCTAATATAACTTGGTAAATTTTCCATTACATTCAACTGCAAAGGAAAATTTTATATACCTGTAACAGCTATATTGCTATTAATATTTACTGTAGGTAAAACCACAGGTCACTTTCCATTATGATCCTTGTTCTTATTTGTGAAAAATTAGCATTGGAACTGACTTTTTTCTTAACTGATCTGCTCTCAGTCATACCTTATCATTTCCATGTAGGTGCAAAAATTCAACATTTTCTTAATTAAATTACAAAATTGCTAAATATGGACTAGTTCCAGTCATCAGTGAAGAACTAGTAGAGTGTTATTATAGAAGATACTAGAATCATGATGTGGTATAAAATGTTAGAAATTTAAAAGTCCTGCTAATAGAGCTGAAGAAAAATATTCCAAAATGCAGTATTTGATGAGACACAAACTCAGAGAAAGGTAACGATGAAAAAAAAAACCCAAACTCATGGTTCTGTATTTTTATTTGGGTAACTCAAGGGAATTACACTGATTTCAGTTACAAGAGATAGTAAAAATAATATAAATAACTATATAATAAAAAAATTATAGATATGTATAGATGACTAAAACTACCTAAACTATTGATCAATAAAGCTAGCTGGGTAGAAATACTGAAGTCAGCATTTGAAGGGTAGGTTGAGCTCTCTTTAATATACCAGGCTAAGTCTTTTTCTCATATAACCACAAGGGATACCTGAGGGAAGATTCTGGTTGTCTACATTAGTCATGTAACTTTGGCACTGCAGTCATCCAGTTGAATAATTCAACTTCCTGGAGAAGTCTGCACAGATTTGCATAGATATTCTGTGTTCTGTCTGTCTATACTCAGAGCCAGCTCTCATCTGGAATCCTAGTAATCTAATTTTCATGGACCTGAGCTCTCAAGTTCCTCATCCTAGGAGTAGTTTATAAGCTCAAGTTTATGTTCCTCAGACTCTCAGTGTATAAAAATTACTGTGCCTTATTTAGATGTTGCCTTGTTAGCTGATACCTGATGCTGCTTTAATGCACTCTGTGTGCGTTGAATCGTGTCTTCATGCCATTGGAGCACTGGTCCTTTCCCATCAAAGCTGAGTGCCCTAGCCACTCTGCTTCCAGATCAGACTCTCTCTTGCTCTTTTCTGACTTCATGATATTTACATGCCCAGCTGTAAGACTGCCCTACTTCAACTCCCTTCTCTCAAATAACCTTAAAGGCCTGTAGAAAATCATGTATGAGGAAAGTGGAAGTTCTGAGAGTAGAACTTGGGAGTGATCTCGCTTAGTGCTCAGCTCCATTCCTTCCCCATGTACAAGAAAAATAAATTATGCAAGATCAACTTCTTTCAGATATGTTATACTTGAGAACATCTGCAGAAGGGGCTGCAGCTGTTTATGTGGTGCTTGGCCCCACAGATATAAGCAGAAAATTTTTTCTCCACTGGTGAATTTCTGGTGTCAATACAGAAAAGGCCTTGCTCAGCTAAATGGATGGTTGTATCTGCCACTCACAACATTTAGTGTCTGGTGGTAATATGTCATTTAAGTGATACCAGAGAAATCAAAAAAGTGCATGCAGAAAGAATGAATGGAAATGTTTCATTATATTATCAAAGTCTCATTCATTTTCACTGTATTCAGGAATGGCTGCCTTCTCACGAGTTGGTGTCTTCTTATTTTCCGCCTCTTCTGGGGGACTTCCTTCTGAAGAAATAACTTTTTCCAAACTCCTGAAGCAGAGAGGTTATTCAACAGCTCTAATAGGTAAAATTGCATACATACACAGCGTTATTTTTCATTCATTTCAATCAAAAGAACATTAGCTTTCTATATAGGCTGTTAAAGGTCTGCATTAAGCTTTTTTGCTCCACAGCTTAATGAGTTTATTTTTCTGGCACAAAGCTGAGCATGTTCCCATGCATCTGTGAAACGCTAATCAGGTAAGCATGTCTAATTCACTTGTGTAGTTATAGTCTCATTGTGCAAAGTACTGAAGAAACATGATGAACAAATTGAAAATTAGTCAAGCTCTTGAAAAGTTTTCAGTATAAATAGGAGTTTGATTACAACAGGGAGGCAATGAGGGATCGATCACAGGGTACAAGTCAGCATAGTGGTGGGTTTCATTTCACCAGTTTTCAAATATACATAAAGTAGATAATGTAGTACCTGTGCTAACCATCTGGATTATCTTCTTAGTCATCAGACAGAAATGGACATTTCAAGGAAATTTGTCTCCTCCTGTGGTAGATGTTTAATATAAAAATGTGTTTCTCATGCATTATAAAGATGGTTCTCACAACTAACTGCAGCATAAATATCCTGTGATGGGTAAAATGAATCATACCAGGTGAATATTAAATGGAATTGAATATCATAGAGTTATAGCATTTAAATAATGTGATTTTTTTTCCTACTTTGGCCACTGACTTCCACACTGCTTATATTTTAGAAGATTTTTGTGAAATACAACTTGTATTGCATAATGTACATTTCTGTACTGGCATTGCCAAGAAGTAGTTGTTTAGAGCACATCATACTGGAATGTTACGATGTTGTTTTAGAAGCTGGATGCACCCAATCTGATTTTTAAATGTAACAAAAACTTGCAATTTTGGGAGTAATTTTTGTTTAAAAATCAGGCTGTTCAACAAGGCTAAAAATTCACATGGTTGTTCAAAAAATATCGATATTATGTAGGTAGCCAATGTTGATGTTCCTAACTAAAAAATCCTACTGAGCTATACCTTGGTCTTAGAAAGTATAAAATACCTTATGTCCTGACAGATTCAAAGCAGAAAACAAGAAAATCTTAACAGAAGTATATTTAGTGCAGGTGTATTTGAAACGTAATGCAAAAAAGCCATTCATAAATTCATCATGTTCATCATGGAGTTAATTCCTATTGCTCCATATTCAGTTAAAGACTGCAAGAAAATCATTCTTCTGTTTGTAACAAGCACTGTAATACAACTCATTTTTCTGGGGCTGACCTTGTTCATGTTCTTTTTTTAACTACTTTCACTGCGACATGACAGCTTGCCACTTAGATCTCCAGACATTATCTCCATGATGCTTAATGAACAATTCTTCCAAGTGGCCTGAATGACAGCTATGAAACCATAAGATGTAATATTACCATATCCTTAGTGTATAATGAAGGCTTCCAAAAATCAAGAAGTGCATTAAAATTAAGGATAAAATATATGTAAATGACAAAAAGAAAAATTATGTAGATCTGAAGACTAGATAGACAGACTCTGATTCCCAACCAGTCCATTTGCTGCCTCTGCTGGTATTCTTATCACATCATATTGGTCTAGGTCAGGGAGTCTTTGCTTGGTTCAGTCTAACTCAGCAGTTCCCAAACAATTAATTGTCAAATCCTGCACCAGTGATGGATTGGCATAAGGGTAATTTGAAGCCTTTCAGTTCCTCAAGCCTGTACCGTCACTTCTTTTTTTTTTGCCAGGTTTCTCTCCTCTTTACTCTCTAAGGACATTTTTTTCTTTCCAAAATGCATTTTCCTTTCTTTTTAATTTTTTTCCCGCTCCCGAATATATGATTCCTCTTGCTTGATACATCCCTAAATATATTTTAGCTATAAATCTATTTTATGTATACACTTTTTTTACCTCATTGTTTTTCCCCTGTGACACAAAGAAGGTGACATTCAATAGATCTGGCAGGAAGAGACACACAGTCAGTGCAACAAAACCAAGTTTTCTCAAAAAAGGCAGATGCATTGAATATGTAATATTTTACCAGTTAAGGATGCTGGAGAGTAGCAAGAAATGTTGATGTTTTGTAGGAAATAGCTATTCATAATGCAAAAATTTCACTGAAAGTAGATGGGTATTATTTTAACTACTGCTATGCTCCGTTACCCTATGTGTTGTCTAGCATCCAGAGAAGTTTAAAATCCTCCTATGTAGCTTATCTCCAAAGTTTAAAATAGTAATGGATAAACTGGGACTTGTATCTTTCTTCCAGAATGAGTTGTTGTAATATTTGGACACACCATCACAGTAGTGAGAAATACAAGATTGGCTGAGTCTATGAAGGAGGATTAACAGAACAGTTATTAATAGAACAGCTTAAAATCTGAATGTATTAATAATATATACATATATACTTTTTATTATTATTGCTATGTATATCTTATGAATATATTTCTTTGAGCACCTGAAATATTTGTTTGCATCTTGCTCTGCATCTTTCATCTTACCATTTATTTGAAGAGCACAAAACATACTAAAAGAAATATATCAGTATATACAACTCAGTTTTCAGATTGCTCCCTTTTCTCCCCAAAACATGGATTTTTGCAGCCTTTCCAGCATTCTGGGTTCTGAAAAACTGAGTTCCAAATGAAGTTTCTTGGCTGAACAGGACTTGCCTCTCATTTCCACTTGCCTTTCATTGCATTGCTTTTGCTCTGCAGAAATCTTAATTGTGGCAGAAGGAGAGGGAAAAAAGGCTAGATCTCAAACTATTAAGGCACTCGTAATTTACAATTAACAGCATAAATTTCACTCAGAAGCTTGGTAGAGTCTGCTGAAATGCGTATGATGCTTGTGTGAAGTGTCCATACTATGAAGCTTCACTTGGCAAAGAGGTAAGAGCATTTTGCATTGCTCTCAGATTCAGAAAGGCCCCGGAGTGTAAAGCACATTACAATAATCTGTTGAAATGCTAGCTCAAGGCAGGGGTTATTGTCACAAGGAACGGAACAAAATGTGTTGTGGACCCAGTCATCACTTGCTTTTTCAGAGTAGCGCAGGACCTATCAAACCCCTCTACCTCGTCAGCTATTTGAGAATGGCAATTGTGTCTTTCTGTGCTTCTGTTGCTTTTCCCAGCTAACCTGCTCTCTGTTTTGTTTGGCTTAAGTTGTTTCTGAACAAATCTCTTTTTGAGGCCCAAGTTCATCTTGACATTGAACAATTTGTTGTGCTTGCTAAAACTGTTTCGATAAAAATAGTTCCTATATTTTCCCCTGTCCTAATTTGTTGTCGCAAGATTCTTCTGTCCTGGCTTACAATGTCTAGTTTTATTGAGATCCAGTTTAAACAGATTTCTTTATATCATAATAAATGACCTTGAAAGTATATTTAAACTTTTGGGTTACTTTTCCATATTTTTTTACTGAATTATAGGTGCTTTGAGATTGACAAATAACAGTAAAAAATTAAAAATTAAAGCTTTAAGATCATTTATGTTTGTGATTATAAGCCTCTACCTCTATTTCGGTTACCTAACTTGGTGAAACTTGTTTCATGCTGACCTTGCTACACATATGGCTTTACGATTATTCTGTAAAGACAGTCACATAAATCTAAGAGGAAACACTGAAGCATTTATTTTCCAAAATCTATGTCTTTGCTTGCTGGGAATGAAATTCAGAGTTGCAGTCTTAGCTAGCCCTTTATGGCACCATTATAACATCTCAAAATTCAGTACGGTGGTCTGCATTGCTATTTTTGTAATTGGCCACAATAATGTTCACTGGACCATGTCAAAAGTAGCGAATAGAGCCATTCTGCCCACAGAAGCAGAATACCACCACCAGTGAGGGGCACCATCTGACAGTAAGTGGGAAAACTTCTGATGGGATGAGAAAGCTGTAGAGCCATCCATTCCACTGGCACATAAGCAGACCTGAAAATGCTTTTATACCTGTTTCTGTGATATACAGAAGGTATTTCTAACCTACGACCATCAAGAGATGTATGAGGAGAACAGGACTCTCAACTCAGCATTCAGTTAGGCTCAAGATTTCTGTGGCATTTTTCTCTACATTTGCTGATGGGTGAACTTAGGCACACAGCATTCCCATCCCATACCTTAGTTCTGTCGTTTGTGAAAAAGAAATAATGGCATCAAGCCCATTTGTGAGGTACTATTTCAAAAAATCAGAACTGACCCCCATCTTCACCCTCCTTCGTACTGGAGTACCCTCATTTGTCATTGCCAAAGGCAGAAGTGCAGGATGAATGTGCCGCGCTCTAGACCCAGGAGATGCTCAGAACTGCCAGCATCAGGACTCATTCTTACAGATGTATAAAAGCTGGGATGGTTTGGGAAAGGGGAAAATTCTATATATGTTCTCTTCCTTTCATATACTTTCTACCATGTGTATCCTGAAGTCTCTACAACAAAATATTTCAAATCTCTTTGGGCTAGGTTATGTGGATGAGGACTTACTGTGTTTGCAAGTTTTTTTGTTTATTTCTTTTAAAATCACAACCCCTGAATTATGCTGGTCATGTTTAGGTATTTGATTCAGAAAAAATAAATAAAATTTGGCCCAGCAATATATATTGTCATCTGTTTTGTCAAGGGTAACACCTTTTGTCAAATATTCAACACATTTCCTTGCTGAGACCAAAGAGCATAGCTCTAGCCATAATTTATGTCAATAGGCTTAACTGAATTTAATTTTTTTTTAATTATGCATTTGAATTTAAATAACAGCTACCAGTTAGGTCTGTTGCACTAAGCAATGCATAAGCATATGGTAAGGGGTTGTACCTGAGTCACAGAATTAATTATCTAAATACTTGCTGTAATCAGCATGAACATAGGTTATGCTACAGACTCACTGTTTTCTTATGTCAGTCAGTGTCCAACATTATTGCAGAATTAGAATTGTTTCCTAGTGAGACAAAATGCTGTGACAGATAGCATTTGGTGGTAATTTACTTGTTACTGCTGTTTCTTTTTTAATTTATATATATATATATATATATATAATAAATAAATAAATTAATTGATAATCTTCCTCACTATATACATAAGTATATAGTGAGGGAGATTGGCAGTTTCAGAGATTTTGCAATCATTTAAATAATAAATGTCTTGGTAATTTCACTATTCTTGTGTTATTTCCTGTTTACTGTTTTCTTTTTTTTTTTTTTAACTAGTCAATTGTGAATGATTTGCCAGAAAAATTTCAGAAAGGGTATTTCGTAACTCCATATTGGCTCTTCCTAAGAAAGCAGTAGCTGCTACAAAACAGTATTTTCTTATGACTACTTAACTACACATGTACAAAGGCTTAATTTTCAAAGGTAACTATCTGTTAGGGCGCTGTTGTTCTTCAGTGACCTGCTAGCACGCTCAGAATTTAATGGTCTCCATCAGGAGCTGTGCCAAACTATTTCTAACTAAAACGAAGAGGCAGACATGAAACAAAGTCTTTGATGGAGGCATAAAGAAAGATCATATAGAAAATAGGGATCCATACAATAAATCCTGGGGGTGGGGGATATCAGTCAGATAGTGACAGTTTGGAATAGCACACATTATAAGTTTGATGATTTAACTACAGAAATACTCACTGTCCTTCTCTCTTTGTAGGAAAGTGGCATCTTGGGATGAACTGTGAAAGCAGTAATGACTTCTGTCACCACCCCCTCAGTCATGGATTTGATTACTTTTATGGGCTTACCGTGACCAATTTTAGAGACTGCAAACCTGGCCAAGGCAGCGTATTTTTAAAAGGGGTTCAGAAATCCCTTGTCATCCTAATCCAAATCGCTGGAATCACCTTGGTGTCTTTGGCAATAGTGCAGTTCGTTGGCCTTCTCAAAGTACCTTTCCAAGCATTGGCTTACTGCTTGTTAATAACCGGTATTTCACTTGCGGTTTTGATATTTTTCTTTTATCATTTTCGACACCTGAACTGCTTCTTAATGAGGGACCATCAGATTATCCAGCAACCACTATCCTATGAGAACCTTACTCAGAGACTGACAAAGGAAGCCATGCAGTTTATAGGAAGGTAGGTTTCTGACTGTGTTATAGGTTAATGCTGGCATTTCACAATGACGATGCTTCCAAAAAAGCAGGAAAAAAAAAAAGTGAACTGGTGGGCATGAGGAATATTTCATTATATATTATCATCATATTTTTCCTTTAAAACATGACTGAAGTTAATCTTTCTAGTGAAAGTGACTTTTTTCTATCAAGTATGTCATTATTTTGTCTATAAAAATTAAAAACTGTTCATGTTTACATGTTTCAGAAAAATTTTACAAAAATATATCTGACTTGTTTAGGACTTTCATTCTTGAGAATTTCTTGTAACTTGAAATATGAAAAATCTTTTGTGGTGTGACTTAATTATGTGAAAGCACAATGCAGAGTCATAATCCCTGACTTTTCTGGAATGGGAAGCTGTTCTTCATCATTGATTTCATGCATCCATTAAATAGCATTCATAAGGCCAATTTTTTAAGATACTGCCATTTTAGATGCCTCCACTTTAATGCCAGATTAATTTTAAAGAGATTTGATTTACAGAAGTTAGGAAATAAATGGTTTTTTGAAAGCAACAATTTTTTAATAGCCATCACATTGGATTATCAAAACATTGGATGTACAAAATTATCCTAAGTCATTCTTCATTTTTGCAAAGTTAGCTACTTTGGCGTAATTGTCACTACAGGGCTTTTAATGGGATCAAATCATAAAAGTTTACATTTGT
The DNA here is from genome assembly GCA_031468815.1 of Morus bassanus. NCBI lineage: Eukaryota > Metazoa > Chordata > Aves > Suliformes > Sulidae > Morus > Morus bassanus. Next base: position 80,792,479 of record CM062568.1, read on the forward strand.
ATATTCTGGAATATAAATCAATAATTTGAGGCAAATATATTTCATCCATTTAACTTCTTGAAAAATATGCTGAAGTGTTTTTCTCACTCACTTTTGAAATGGGTTGCACCATTTCTAAAAATAATCAAAAGTAAAAATATGTTCTAAGACATAAGAAGTCCCTTCGTTACTCTTCTGAAAAGTATGTACCAGGTAGTTACTGTGGATACATTCACATGATGTCATTGCTGAATGAAAACTTACACCAAAGAATCAGAGGCTAAATTTTCTAGACCTAATGACTTCATGCAGTTGTCATCAGGACTGTTAACAATAAAAAATGTTTATCTGAAATCTTGATCTCATACTGCAATTTTTCTATCATTTCTATCGTTATAAATATTTGATGTAGCCATCTCTACTTATCATACCAAATAGAATGTTTTTTATATCAAATTTCTTTAAGTAAGTAAGTCTTCCCAACAATCAACATTCCCATGAGTATTTATAAATAAAGTAAAGCATCTTTATTTCTTCTTGGCAATGGTGATAGATATAAAGATACCTTCTCATCTACATTCAAACTTATTTAACAGTGACGTACTTTGTTTACTACAAACACGCACTCACATACCCCCCTTTGAAAACTGTTGAGAAGTTATTTGCTTAGTGACCAAGGAGTTGGTGATTTTAAGACTCTTGAATACATTATGTTGGCAGATTCTTCCATGATTTACAAGTATATAATGTGCCTGTAGTGATTCATAATGTTTTGGATATCTCTGAATGTTTCATTGGTTTCAGTGCAATGACAATAAAATGGTAGCCCCAAAATGGCTAAGTTCAAGATCGGAAATCAATGCTAGAAAACTAGTAACTCTTTTAACTTTATTAATATTCATAATGTGCACAGTGTTATTGTATAGCTTAGTCAGTGTTTAGAGCTGGCAAAACAATATATCATCTAAGTCAGCATAGCTTTGTTGACTCAGCTGGGGGTAAGTGGCTTTATATCAGCTGGGCACTTGGCCCCAGTTCTCAATGCAGTTTCCAGACAAAAGTGATGTTAAATTGAAATCAAGGTTAATAGCATATATTCATAATTTACAGTAAACTTTGTTACAGGAATGTTGCAATTATAATAAGAATTATAACCCAGACAATTCAGAGTCAATGTTAAATTAAAGAATATCCAAGCACATTAAGATACTGAGAAGCAATTAGGGCATTTGAGCAATCTTAACTGTGCCCTGTAGTGAATTCACATGCAAAGTATATGACCATAAATCTTGCTCCCGGGGATAGGATTAATTAGATTAATATTCACTGAACTGATCTGTCCCATATAACAGTGTGAGCAACAAAATCAATATTTGCTTTGACACACTGGTTCTGACATTATATAGTTCATACCTGTCAACTCCAGTGCACCACTAGACCATTGCTTTTATGACTAATGTACTGACTTTGGCCATTTGTAGGGGAATGGCCATCAGGAGGCAACCAGGTTGCCACGGCAGTGAGACATCTGGCACTTAAAAGTGGAGGACCACCAGGTTTTTGGAAGCTCCACAGCATTCTTGTGGTTCCACTTCTTTTAGCCTCCCTCAGCCCTCCTTTAGCCACGTGTTTGACTCAACACTTTATTTGTCATATAGGCTTCTTTTGTTTAAATAATATGATAAGTAGCAAGCTTAGTCCTGTACACCAGTAATCCCTGTGCACAAGTATACCAGAGTTCAAACAATCCTGAATTTGAAGATTTCAGAGTCATTTACCTCCATTGGTTCTTTATACATTTTATCGTCAAGCTAAAAATTATCAGCTATCATGCATGTTTTAACTGGTTAATTGTTTTTACAATAAATATATGATGAAGCTCCAATCTTCAACAGCACCGGTACTTCCTATGTAGCCCTTTTATGCTATATTTCTATATAGTATATAATATATATGGTTGTATATATAGTTATATATATATACAACAATTACCTTTATAAGTTCTTCAGAGTTCAGGCGATGGACTTCCTGACATTATTCTCTTTTCTAGCTATTTCTCAGTCATATTGTCAGCTTTATGACTTCTTACCATTATATTTTATATTTTTCAAGTCATCTTATTTCTTCATAGCATATGGCTATGTGCTGTTGTACTTACTGTGGTCTGTTTTTTGGAGAGGTGATATTGTATTTGTTGTTCTTTAGTCTAGGATATGTGTATTACTATTTTCATTTGTTCCTAGGTAGATTGAAAGAGAGCAAATACAATATTTAATGCTCAGAAATGATACTGGAGAAGAATATATACAATATACAATTACAAGTGTCAAATCTAGTGCGTGAAAACACATACTAATTTAGTTGCTCACCATAACTGTAAGTGGGCAGGTCAGCTCAGTGTGTTAATTCTAATTACTTTTTCCGAAGAGCAAGTGTGTGTACACACTGTAAACCTGTCAGAACACTCTCTAGACATTACAATATATTTGAAAGTCAAATGGATGCTAATTATTTCATGTTAAGATCAATGTGGTTATCACTCGTGTCATCAGCATGTCCTTTAATGATCAGCTGCACAGACAATCGAAATTTGGAAAATGCCAGAGACCTGTTTTTAACATATCAGAAATTAACAAGACAAAATTACCACTCTATGATACAGAATACCTCTCTGACAGTTTTGGGTAGCTGATCACAATTAATAATAAAATAAAAAAAAAATCCTATTGAAATCTAACTTCTGGAAAGCAGTATTTGCATACAAACATGTTTATATTCAAAATCTATGGTGAAGATGACATTGAACAATTTTCATGCAGTTTTGTTTTTTCAGTAATGTATTGCATAACCATAATATTAAAAATTTTGTGATGTCAGGTAATACAATTTTTATTTTCTTTTTACCTATTCTGTTTCAGTCCTTGAAACACTGTTATAACACATATTCAAATTTATTTTCATCTAATCTAGTAGACTGCGGTTTAGAGGTTTTCCATATATCACTAAGTCTTAAGATCAGGCAGTTGGCATGTTGTACTGGAGTTAGAGTTGTGAAATCAAGTGTTTTTATGAATGATACAAGAAGATTCCTTATAGTTTACAGCAAAATACAAATTATGGAGAAGAGTTTGTGTATCTTTGTATACACATGATGTAAATGTGCACATATATTGAAAAAGGGTATTAAATTTTTAGCCATAACTATCCTATTGGATCTTCATCCCTTTTTCTTAGCCCTCTGCTTGTTCCTTTTGAACAGAAGAGCTAAAATTTTTATTCATATACTTTAGGGCCATCTGAAAACGGAAGATTTTAGTCACTAAAGTAATTTAAGAATGATTAAGAACTTAACTAGTTCTGCAGTGAGTGACAGACTGCATTTTAAATGGAACACTTCTAAAAAGCAGTATATCTGTATTCTGGGCTCCAAAGTTTTGTGGGGGAGAGGGATTTAGTAATGAGTATAATTTGTAGTAGGTGAGAAGTGGCCCTTTTTTCCCCATGCTTACGAGAATGTACTTTCTGAAGGGGAGAAAAAAGTTTATATACAAATGAAATAAAAACATATATAAATTGTGTACTTTAAGCATTTAAAGGAAGAAATAGGCATGAAATTAGAGATGTCAAAAGTATCTTGGCTATTTCTATGGAAGAATCATTTCACAAATGCAGATACAGTATTAACACATGCTACTTTTAATGTCTTTTAGAAAGAGTCAGATTTTCCATATTTTTACTTTTATTTTCCTTTTCTCATTCCATTTTCAACACCTTTTCTGGTTTTGATAAGTTACCCCCATGTGGTCTGGAGTTCACTTTTCTGATTTTGAAAATTTTTGAAAATAAGATACTTGTGTTTGAAGGTGTGTCTTTTAAAAGAGTAAGACAGAAATATCCATTCATGAGTTAATTCCTACTAACAAGGGTTTTACCACTGCTAGTGGTCAGAACAAAATAAAATCCAGTTTGTACTACAAAGTCCTGCTTTGATACAGCTAAGCCAAGGTTTACTTTTTTCTTCTGCAGGAACAAGACCTAATGAAGTGTATTCAGCCAGTCCAGTCACAAAGACCACTGTCTAATTGGTGATCTAATCTGGAAGTAGAGGAGGGAGCCATGGGGAATAAGCACTGAATGAACTTATTCACAGGGGGATATTGAATAAGAATAATTTTGTTAGGAAAAGGAGAGTTACAGGAAAGGAAAAGTTAGGTTTGCATCTGCCTGTATCAATACACTGTTACCTATTTGTGCTGAAAACGTATCTTCAGATTATATACTGCAACATTTTTGTTTTCTTTCATCTTAGCTGTGACATCAAGCAAAAAAAGAATGTTGTTCAGAAAGATCATACTGTCCAACATATTAAAGGTTAATTTAGAATGTATTGTGAAAAAATAAAATGGAGCCCTGTCAAGTCATGTTCCCATCTCATTTTAAGTATGGAATCGTACTTGAAATCTCAGTTTGATTTGACAGCTGCAGGCCAAAAAATTCAGAGCCCCACCTGTTGCTCTGCTGCAGCAGTTTTAGGTTAACATCAATGCACAGAAAAGCAAACAAAAGTACCCAGGGAGTTTTCAATGCAGCAAGTATTTAGAGCAAAATTGCAGGAAAAATATTAACAGACCCTTGCGTGAAACACAAAGTCAGATTAGTTGTAACTTAATCTCTCACCCACTTTAAAGCTGTGTTTTACAGATCAGGCCTGAACTGAATCCTTGAGTAATGTAAAGACTCCTCACACTAAAAAAGAAGAATCTAGTACTCTGCAATATGCAGAGGAGTCACCAGCAATGTGATGCTTTTAGATGTTTTCAAGATCAGTTAAGCACACATTAAAGGGTATCCAATGTCAGATATGTGTAATCTCTCTGGCTACTCAGTAAATTGAAAAGACTCTGTGATTCATGTTAGGATAAAAATTTTTATTATATTTGTGTAAGTGAATCTCAGATCTTCTGAAACAGAAGTTCCCTGTGGCTGGACTTCTTGTGGTTTAACCTGGCAGGCAGCTAAATGCCACACAGCCGTTCACTCACTCCCCCCACAGTGGGATGGGGGAGAGAATCGGAAAAAAAGGTAAAACTCGTGGGTTGAGATAAAGACAATTTAATAGGACAGAAAAGGAAGGGAAAATAATAATAATAAGCATGATGATGATGATAAAAGAATATACAAAACAAACAATGCACAATGCAATTGCTCACCACCCACTGACCGATGCCCAGCCAGTTCCCAAGCAGTGGCTGCGCACCCCCCAGCTTTTTTGTTCAGCATGACATCATATGGTATGGAATATCCCTTTGGCCAGTTTGGGTCAGCTGTTCTGGCTGTGTCCCCTCCCAGCTTCTTGTGCACCTCCAGGCTCCTTGCTGTCAGGGAAGTATGAGAAGAGGAAAAGTCCTTGACGTACTTAATGTAAGCACTGCTCAGCAACAACTAAAACAGTGTTGATATCAACGCAGTGTGTTATCAACATTATCCTTATCCTAAATTCAAAACACAGTGCTATACCAGCTACTAGAAAGAAAATTAACTATATCCCAGCCGAAACCAGGACAGAACTCTGTAAAAGGTAGTGACAATATATTTTTGAAGGAGCTGTTTACTGAAGTGTTTCAGGAGTTAAGCTGTTATTGTCAAATTTGTCTCCTGCCTACTAGCTGATATTGTCATTCCATTTTCAAGGTCACGGTAAAGGTAGTCAGTTATGATTCTCCTCAGAGAGTTTTGGCAGGAGATAAATAGCTGCCTGTGATCTTTTATAGGATATTAATAGGTGAGTCACTTCTCCACCTGAAAGCAAGTTGTCAATCAGAACCTGTCAATTTGAGTTGCAAAGAAGAGAATGATGTAGTGCCCTTCCATATCAATCATTGATTCGATGACTTTTCAGGAAAGTTAGATTTTTGTGTCAGTTTAATTTAAAAAAAAACCAACCAGACCTGAGTTGTTGTCTCTTTAAAATATCATTTAAAGTGGAGGCTTTTGATACTCACTTTTAGCAATACAGATATACATTTAGAAGTATGCACTATCTCTGTGACAGTAGAACAAGACAGTTTGCATGAAAAGTAAATTGTGCCTGCACCGTTTTAGTAAATTTTTGTGGTGTTTTATCCTAGAGTTTATATATTACTCTCAATTCAGTGAACTCTAAGGAAAAAGTCAAAGATAATCCTATGCAGTAAAAAATGTAGGTTGTAAAACAAAAATCAGCTGCCTTGCAGAAATGTTCTTTAATGAAAGGTCAGTGTTACATTAATATACATATGAAATATTAAACTTAAAAGTATACATCTTTTTTTACTTGAAGTGCTGACATTTTTAGTCTTTTAATTGACTCCAGAAGTCTCATGTTATTTGTTGCTACAGTAATGAAAGATTCTCACATATATGACCTCTCAAATAGCGACAAACACAACTTCATGGAAGGTCTATCTTTTATGAAAAATATTGTCTTTTTTTTTTTTTTAATCTGTACTTTGTAATTCTAAGATAATACAGGATACATGCACAAATATTTGAAGGGAATTCAAATAATTTTGTTTCCATTTTCCATATAAAAAGGTTCTATTTATTCTGTCTTTTTTTTTTTAAATGAGAAACTCTTTTTGAAGGATAAGTCCCAGTCAGAAACACACTTATCAAGTGAGTAATCTGGATAAAATTTTCCCATTTTGTGTTTATGTACTGCTGCCTATGCCAGTAAAAAAGAAGTCTTTATCCATGCAACTTGTGCAAAAACAGATCCAACCAAGGAGAGAGGACAAATAGATCATAAATATACTAGATTAAACCTAGGTATTTTTCCTTAAGAGCAAAGTATTAATATCATATGTATCTTTTTTATTAAAAAACTTGTTTTCTGGTTCTAAAGGTTAGAATTTTTTTTCATTTTAAAGAAACAGTTTATATGTGCATGTCTGTACTGTTCCTCCCCCCTTTAAAGGGTAGATGAATCAGCTGCATGAGGAAATATATGGTCTCCCTTTGATGTTAACGTGAATCACAGGTATTATCCACCACAGATTGGCAAGGGAAAATGTGGTAAATAAAGCCAAAAATACTCTGTAATTATCTGTGTGCTTTATGGTGAGATCCAGACAAGTTTTCTGGGCAGAGCTTTTGTGATTCAACTGATATTTACAATATGTGTAATGTACTACAAATGCTTTTAGAGCATATAGCAGTAAATTTTGGTAGTACTGTACAGTTTTAAGTAAAGTTCTATAAATAATGCATAAGAAAAAGTTTTTACTTGAGGTGTGCTTTCACAGACTGCTGGAACTGATCATAAATATCATCTTGACAGATCACATGAACGGCAAATTTACAGAGAGTCTGTTTATTGCACTCTTTTCTTTTGTATTAGTTCAGGAAACAGACTGAAGACAGTGGAGACTGTTCATTACTGTGAGAGGAAAAATATTTCTTTATATTAGTATGTACTTTGAGATTACTTATTCTTTGGTACAACATACCTGTAACATTATGTACTGATCACATGCATGCACACACAAAGCATTAAATGACAAGAGAAGATTTGGTCATATACCTTAGTCCAGGATCAAGAAGGAGGAAAAGTACTAGTATATTTGGTTTGACATAGTGATATTATGGGACATTTCACCCTGATTCTCATCATAGTCTAGTTGATCAGCTTCGATATGACTGTGTGAGGAAGGTAGCTGTGTTTCACGTATATATGTAGTTCCGAAGGTATGTTTTTAATATATATAGCAAACAGTAATTAGTTAGATTTTGTTGTTTATTTTTGCTTTCAATTCAGTATACAGTTAAGAATGGCTTTTTTACGCTCTCTGTGTGGGGGTGGGTGGGTGGGGGTGTGTGTGTGTGTGTGTGTGTTCAAGATTACCCTGTAATCAGTTACAGTATTCCTTTTCCTGTTTTTTGTTTTTGGGTTGTTTTGGGTTTTGTTGGTTTATTTCTTTTAGATCTACTATAGAAAGATTTCTGTGTAGAAACTTTGTTATAAAATATACTAAGGGTTTGGGGGTTTGTTTTGTTTTATTTTGTTTTCCAGGAACACTGACGCACCATTTCTTCTTGTCCTGTCCTATCTTCATGTCCATACTGCTCTATATGCTTCAAAAAATTTCAGAGGAAAGAGCAAGCATGGTTTATATGGGGATGCAGTGGAGGAAATGGACTGGAGTGTAGGTATGTTACATGTGCTTCTAACATCAATGGAGGGAATTCATGGAAAGCTTGCATTCATGTCCACCAAATGCAGACTTCTGCAATTTGGATGTCTATGTTATCTGACATACTTGTCCTTTATATTTAGGGGAAAGAAAGGCACAATAATCTGACCTCTTGTAATATCTACTTTATGACCAAATTTATTGTGTCCTATAAATGCTTGCTCTCTTCTTTGACTATGAAGGTAGTCTATACAGTATGGACTTAGCAGAGATGTGGACACCTTAACTGTGGACATTTGAAGCAGAGTAGTTGAATCCAACACCGTGAGCTTCTGGGTGCCATTTGGCCTCTGCAGGTTGTCCTCATACAACAAGGTACTAACGTGAAAAGTGACCACGTGATATTGGTATCAAATTATTTTCAAATAAAGTGACTATGATATGCACTGTTAGCAAAAATTAATTTGTTAATTATTTCAGTGAGTTCTCTGAATTAGTGAAGTCACTCAGGTGAGGTCCAATTCTGTTCATGAAGAACAGTCAAAAACAAACAGCTTGCCCTTCAGAGCCTTCCATTCTCTCTGAGGCTGGAGAGCAGTTGATCATTACATCTTTCAACAGGCTTTCCTTATCTCTAGATGTATTGGAATGACTGTCTGATACCAGATGTAATCACCTGTGAAAATGACTAACAGTTTATATTTTAAAATAATCATATTGGAGAACAGCAGTATGAGGAGCTAAAGATTAGCTCACATTACATACCCCAAGTTGATTCTGTACTCAGTACAGCCCAGTGCAAAGTGGCTTTCTTCAGGAAAATGTTGCTTCCTTACTAAGTTGCTATAAAAAGATATTCGGTTTTGGTGTATGCATATTTTTAAACTATACAAGCATGTGCAGTTAAGTATAAGTATCATGTATATTTCTTCATATATTTTGCATCAAGAGGTCTAGTTGAAGAAGGTAGGGGACAAACAACAGCACAGTACATTTAGTGATTTATGATGTTTTTAGCGCAGTATTTGCAAAAATGGGGAAAACCCTTGAGGGAAACTGTGGAAAGGTTTTCAATGTGAAAGATAACAGAAGAAAACTATTTTGTAAATCCTGTTTTGTAAGAGAGAGTGGCTTTCATTCCAGTTGTATTACACCCTGAATCTTTAGCATTCTGTCGGAGGCCACCAGCATTTCATCAATTAAGTGCTTGCATTAGATAAAAGTGTGCATTTGTTGTCACTTCTGTTTGCATCCATGTTGTAGTAAGTTACTGAGAATTAGCTGGTCTTACTGTCTGTGTTTGATTTTACTATTTCTTTTTCTGTTGCATGATATTTAGCTTATCCCAGGCTAATTGGTCATTTGCTGCTGCCATTACGTTCTGCTGCCTCCTTCAGGAGAGTGGCTCTGGTGTTTAAACAGCAAGTTGGAAACCAATGCAGCTGACAATGCTGCTGTTTCAGGTTATTTAATGATGCAGTGGTGGTAACAGATTGAAAACCATTGCACTCTTCCAGAATGACCACAGGCTCTTAGGAGATGTGTCAAACAAACCAAACCAAACTGTAGGACAGAAACATATTATTAAAAAAGCTTGGGATAAATCAGAGATACAAATTCAGTGGTGATAACATAGGCTTTTCGAACAAACTCAGAGAGGAGATACACAAGTTTCCTTATGTATTGTCCTTTACAATCCACCACAGGAGCACCAGGGGCAGCGGAGCTAGCTTAATCAGGAAACAGATCTTCATCTGTCATAAACAAGCATCAAATTTTGTTTCAGTTGGGAGTCTGGTTACTTGGTATCGCTTATGTCTTGTAAGACTCCTCTGTTGACAGATTGTGTATTTGCTCCAGGAGGTAGAAAACGTGTTTAGTTCCTCTGTGACTTTCTCCTCCATTATTGGAATGATGAAAAAAAAGTTATGGCTGACGTTTCCAAAAGTCTGAAGGAATAATACAGCTTTTTTCTTTTTTTTTTTTTTTTTCCACTTGAAAGGAATACTTATTTCCATTAACCTCCACTGAAAAGTCCAGTCTTAATGCATCAAGTATGTCAGACGAAGTAGATCTATTCACTGTACTGCTGATGTCAGTAACCAGTATTTTCTTGTAATGCCTCTGAAGATGTTACAGTAGAAAAGTCAAACAAAATTGTGTGGAAAAGCTGAAAAAGTGAAAACTATAAGCTTTCAACAAAGGGAGGTTTTATCATTCATTATACAGAAATTAGTATTTATGCATAGATGAATGTAACCTGCAAAAGCAATAAGAAAAAAATAGCCCAGGTATAACAATATGCTGCAAAAGCTTATAATTAAAGACAGCACAAGCATAGGAAGAGAAAAAGAGTATATGGAAAACTGCATTACAGTACAACATCAGAAATATTTGGCATCTGGTAGGAAGAGAAACACCGACTTCAACTCAGTTCTAAAAGAAACTTACAATGTGTTATCTGCTGAGTGGGAAATATTATGGAAAACCCTTGTGGATGACTGAAAAAAAAAAAGGGTAGAAGTTAGAAGTAGAAGTTTGGACTGTCAGGTACCAGTGATGAAAAAGTTATGTCAAGATTGGACCATGAAATGCAAATGAAATGTTGTTCCTGATTTGAGAGGTCAACTGGAATCAGACAAAAGACTTTAGCTGCCATTTGCAAGAGAAAAAGCAACAGCCTTTCTAGTAAGACAGAAGTCCACTCAGACTGTGAATTCTAAATAGAAGACAATTCTCCATTTTCATTTGTTTATTGAGAATCAATTACCTAATTGGATAATAATTCAATTATAAGGCAATCTTCATGACAGGAGGAGAAAAGCCTGTAAGACACATGAATAAAATACTCTTTTGACTATTTCATGTTTGTGACTTGTTAAACCAATACTGAAGAGTATGATTACAGTCCATGTCAAAAATACAAAATACAAAGTCTCTGGATAAGCTTTGGGACCATGTATGTCTACTGCTTTTGCATACTGATGTGTGTATAACAGAATTCAGTGTTAAAAGCATTCACAGTTATAATGTCACTGCATGTGACATGCCTTAGAGAGTTATTCTCTGGCTAATAACATTAATTTTCTTTAAACGTAGGCTAAGCACCCTGTTAATGCTATTAATTATAGTTCATATGAGAGCAGATGAAATAATCTTACAGTCTAAAAATGGAAAAAGAAATGATGAATGCATGAATGCAATATTATCCTTTTCTTCCTTCCTCCCTTCTTCCCTTCCTTCATTCCTTCATTCCTGATTGAGTATAGGAGGAGAAATGGCTATGCTCAGAAATTGTTTTTGCTGTAAATTGCGTTACACTAATTTAATCCAAAACAGCTCACTGCAAAGAGTTTTGGAGCCCCCTGTAGACTTGCATGCAAACTGTGTGAAGACAAACTAATTCAACACCACTTTTGCAAATGGCTGTTTATTGTTCCATTAATAGTAGCAAAACTACATATCAGTTCTTAATCTTTTGTAGAACAATCACAACTGAATGGCTTAAGTGTAAAAAAGTCTCAGAAATTGTAGTCTGCACAAGCCAGGTAACTGTAGAGCCTTGTCTGGATATCTTTATTATGTGAATGCCCTGCAAGCTGAAAAACACTTAACTGCCTCTCTGCCATGATCTTTTGACCTGTCTTAGGATCAAGTTATGCCAAGAAAATATTACCATCATCTGATGTTAATTAGAAGAAAAGGAGTGGAAATAAATCCCACTGCATCCTCCGTGTAACTCGTGTTTGAAATAGCTTAAAAGGTTTGGTAGAGTTATGTATGAAGAGAGTAGCTCCATATCTGTCCAGTACAAGAGGGTTATGGAGCTACTGGACAGTGTCCAGCAAAGGGTCACGAAGATGATTAAGGGACTGGAGTGTCTCTCCAGGAAAGGCTGAGACTGGAGCTCTGATCAGCCTGGGGAAGAGAAGGCTGAGGGAAGGTCTTACTAATGTACATAAATACCTGAAGAGGGGGTGCAAAGAGGATGAGGCCAGACTCTTCTTATTGATGCCCAGTGACAAGAAACAATGGGCACAAACTGAAACACAGGAGGTTCCCTCTGAAATCAGGAAAAACTTTTTTACTGTGAGGGTGACCAAGCACTGGCACATATTGCCCAGAGAGGTGGTGGAGTCTCTCTTCTTGGAGATATTCAAAAGCCCTCTAGACATGGTCCTGGGCACCAAGTGGCTCTGCGTAAGTAGAGGGTGTTGGACAAGGTGACCTCCCTTCCAATCAACCATTCTGTGATCCTGTTAGATGCTGAAGAAAATAAAAAAGCTATTCACTAAAGTCAATTCATATTTTGAAACAAAATCAGACATAACCTTTAAAAGTCAATCTAGAGGAACCAAGGAACAGTTCACTGAGGCAAACAGAAACAAGATGCTATCATGATAGTATCCTCCTCTATTCCTCTCTCATTAGACCCCACCTGGGTACTGTATCCAGCTCTGGGGTCCCCAGCACAAGAAAGATATGGGTCTGTTAGAACAGGTCCAGAGGAGGGCCACAAAAATGATCAGGGGGGTGGAACACCTCTCCTCTGAAGAAACGCTGAGAGAGTTTGGGTTGTTTAGCCTGGGGAAGAGAAGGCTTAGGGGAGACCTTATTGCTGTCTTTTGATATATAAAGGGGACTTATAAGAAAGACAGAGAGCAACTTGTTAGCAGGGCATGCAATGAGAGGACAAGCGACAATGGTTTTAAACTGAAAGAGAGTAGGTTTAGATTAGATGTTAGGAAGAAATTGTTTACAATGAGGGTGGTGAGACACTGGACTCGGTTACCCAGAGACATTTTGGATGCCCCATCATTGGCAGTGTTCAAGGTCAGGTTGGATGGGGCTTTGAGCAACCTGGTCTACTGAAAGATTGTCCCTGCCCATGGCGGGGGAGTTGGATGATCTTTGAAGGTCCCTTCCAACCCAAACCATTCTGTGATTCTGTGTTACTACAGTGATAACAAATTTTGAGGTTGCTAATGATATCTTAAATAAGTTTTTCTTACAAGGAAATACAGTACCTAACTTTCTTTAACTGAAAGTACTTACATAATTAAAATCTTTGGTGTCTGAATAGATTGAACTTTACCTGAGGAACATTTATGACTTGTCAAAGCATTTGTGATACTCTGCTACATGACTCTCTGGGGCGATATGTGGCCTATAGTGAAATACAGCAAGGCAGAAGTATAGTTCATTGAGAAAGGCCAGCTAGGTTTCAACCTAGTAGGACTAACTGAAAATCAGACCACTTTTCACACTGTTTTTCTTTGATTCAGCTGTTAACATGATTAAGAATTGTCTATAAATGTGTATCTTCACACAGCGCTTTCAAAGAGGAGGGGAAGAGCTAAAGCTCCGCCAAGTCAACTCCAGACCTTTGTGGAAACATCTAATTTACTTCTTCCATAATTAGATTACCCAGTGTTGTAAAAGAGATTATATCAATACATATGTGCAGGATTATGCTGTTGCTTTTAATTCCTACAGTGCCTAAATGTGAGATGACAAAAAATTAATGCTTATATGCCTTTTATTTGATGAATGTGTGTGCATGTTCAAATAGATAATATGCAAGGTATGTGGATTGATCACGTCCTTTACTTTTGACTTCTATTCAACTCTAGAGTGATGTGAATCAAGGGTCTAAGTGGAAACCATTCCAATTTAATATAAACTATTTTTATTGACCCCTGTAGCTTTTTTCTCTGTTTTAGTAACAGATGTACCACTGCTTTAGCAATAGATGAAATAATGTTTTCAGAAACAAAATGAATGCTACTTGTGGAAAACTGTAAAATAATTAGGGGACAGAAAACTAAACTATGCCCACAAGACTTTTAGTAAAATTCTTCTTCTGATGAACGTATCATAGTCTAAAGCATTCACAAGACAAAAAGAGAGTCTAAATGTTACAGCCAAAGAATTCTTGAGGTTCTGAAGCATGTTACATTCCCCCAATTTCTCAGTTTTTATATGCCTTCATAACAGCATGTGATCTGTCTTCAGTTTCTTAGTAAAAGCATTTTATTTCTCATTTTAAAATAATTATTTTAAACCTACAAGCCTATGAGCTCTCAAACTCGACTTATTATTTTTAATTACAAAGCAATTAAAATATAATTTTAATATTTATTTCAAGTTATTCTGCCCTGAAATTGTATTCCTCATTGTTTGGGTTTTTTTGTAATGTTCTTTCCTATATTGAGCAGTAACTATTCTCGTTCTGGGAAGGAGCATAGTATTGGTAAGTTTCATCTGAAATCTGTGTCTCTTCTTTTACATATAATTGTTGGTGGCTGTTATTGTGAATTCTTACATCTTTATTTTACTTTACAGTGTATGTATGCTTTCAACTGTTTAGAATCCTACTCCACTAGGATCAATATAAAAATGTACCACAAATCTTCTGAGAATTCTGAATTATGATAAAAATCAAAATAAGCAATAATATGAAAGGAAAAACAAATTCCTATTGCTTTGAGTAAAAAATGAATGAGTTATCCTTAATTTTTTTTTTCAGAAAAAAATCTTGTACACAGAGATAAGCCTATTTTATCCTTGCTTTTCACCTGATGTAGTAATTTGTAACAGTGCAAAGTCAAATTAAAAGATAAGCAAAGCAGAATGATGCCACATAATCGGAAGTGGCGGATAATCAGGCATAGATTGTTTTATCCATCTATTATAAATGTGACATAAACTTAGCTGAGCCTGAACACTTAAAGATGGAGCGAAAAATCTGGAGAGTGATGCCTGATGCAAATGGTGCGTTCCTTGACCTTGCTTTCCTGAATTTATACTGGTATACGTCTCATGTCTAGGGGGTTTATTTTTAAGCTGGTTTTTTTACAAGGAAAGATGTTCAGCCAGCATCACTGAGAAAGTAGATATTCAGCCAATATAAGTACTCTGTGACTAGAACAGCATTTTCCCACCCTGTTCTGCCATCCTGCTCTTACCCTAACATTAAGAGACTGTTTCTTCAGCTAAGACAGTAGTTAAGCTCTTGAAGCACATTCACTCTTTCGGTCAGATCCGGGGAAATTGTCAATAAGGGTGCAGATTGCAGACATTTGTCGTTCCGCCTTTTATGATGTGGATGCTTTCCAGTTACTGTCTGGGCTAAAACCCAAACTCATTTCATATGGCACTAAGCAGCAGTGACTTTCAGTCACTACTGAACGGGGCTGAATTTAAGAGGTGACTAAGTGATGAAAGACTTCCATTTCCACTATGATAAGCCTCCTGAGCTACCTAATCCTCCTTAAGTACAGTTTCCTTTTTCTATATTACATCTTTGTACACAGCAAAACTCCTTCTTAGAACATTATTTACAAGATTACAAAGCACATCATAAGCAGCCATTCCTATAGCATTTTTTAATCAGTCAAGTTTAAATAATGTCTTAGTAACGTATGCTCCATGATGGAAAACTTCAGTGTAATGCAGCTTGTGGTAGTACTGCTGTGTTGTTAAAAAACTGGGAAAGCATTTCAAAGGAAGCTTCTAAAGACTTTGCTGGTGGAGTGCCTCTGCATAGCAACCTTTTTAGCACAGATACTGTGAAGCTGTTAAGAGGAATTGCATTTGCCCTGTCCCAGAGACACTACAGGAATTTACTCAGTTACCCAGAGCAAGTGATCAGGAGGCAGAGACATGATTTACAGCTCCCTTTGCTTGCTTTGGTGAAAGTGTCCCTGTGGTGAATCTGAAACCTTCAGCACTGACTTATGAACATGATTTTGCTATCCTTTTTCTTCAATACTTGGACACTGAAAGTAATATCTGTCTAGGTATTTATAGAGCTTGTAATCATGGTTTTAGTAAAGGATGCAACTGAGCTAGTAGGTGAAGGATGTTGCTGGTAAAAGTTACATCTCTATGAAAGAACCCTAATTGTGAAATAAGGGAGCAGAGAAATGAAAGATAGTAACAGTTTTTAATTTGGGTGTTTAAACCTTCTTACCCACCCCCCCTCCTTGTACCTTCAGATAGTTTTGTAGTGGATTACCCAGTACCTTAATATAACTGATACAGTCCATGAATTAAAGTCCATGAATAAAGTACATGCATACAAACATGCAGACAGCACAAGTGAACATTGTAAGGCTATGAAGTCAAGTACTCAAAGATAGGAAAAATCAATCTTCCTATGCTTGTGTCTTGTGGTACAGTATTTAAGCATATGTTTACATGCCATTTCTTTTCCCATTGGAACCCTATCTCCTCATCACAGAGTGCCTTCTTAATGAGCAGCTACTGAACAGTAGGTGTATTCCTCATTGTGAAATACAAATTCTCATGTTTTATTTAACACACACTACTGAAGTTCTGTTTTGAAGACAGATTTCTTTGACATCTCTCATCTTTCTGTGGCATTACTTCGCTAGAGTTTATAACAGATTCGCAAACAAGCATTTTCACAAAGTCTTTGTAAGATAAGGGGATCTCATTATTTGTTTCCCAGAAGAAAAACTGAGGCACAGAGATGATACTCCTGAGGTATAGCTTTGCTGCAGTCACCCACTAATCCAGCTCTGGATCTATAGTAAATCATTAGGACTTTAATTCCGCTGGGATAGAATGGGGAAGAGTGGAAAGCAAGCCACTTATCCTTTCAGGTCTTGATCCACGCTGGAGGTGAGAAGTGGTTAGAATGTGCACCTGGACTCAGGAACTCAGGTTTTCTTCTGGTCTTGGGGATTAAGTGATATTTTTTAAGGATAATTAAATAACTTCACCAACATATCAACTATAATGATATGGACAGTTCCTGTGATGATTCAGGAAATGTATCCCAGCCTTTTACCATTTATTCATAGCTGGCTGCATCACAATTTAACTGTAGAAAAAACCCTAAAACTGACCATGTGCATTTCAGTTTCAGTGTTGATACTAGGAGTCTTAGAGGTTTTTTAAAATCATCCCTGCTGTTTCTTGGAGAGAGATATGAAACTTTTTAATGCTTCTTTTGAAATGTATGTTAATTATTTTGAGACCATACTGTTAAAAAAGAGGGGAACTAATTCTCAGTGAAAACAGTAATCATACAATAAAGTTTATGACAGTATCAATCCTGTGTTGTAAACTGTTGTTCATCAGCAGGCTGGTTCCTATTAGTGAATTGCCATGCAGAAATTTCAAACTGCTGAATCACAAGACTCAAATTCCAGGTGGTAATAAGCTCTTATTGATGAGGTTGGTAGAACTGCCTTTTTATTGTCTATGGCTGGTTTTTTTTCAGTGGTACATCTGACTGCTAAAACAATCACAGCATATAATAGGCAGGCTGGTAATACTGCCAAAGATCATTATTCTTCTAGAAACCAGTTGTGTATTTTGCATTAGAGAAAGCTTTTTGTCACTTTCTGTATAATAATTAAATATAATAATGAGACAAATAATGAAATTTTTAAGATTAGGGAAGGCACTAGAGTAATGATGCTGGGATTAGTGAAAGGCAGGCTGGTAAAATTATAACTTTGCTCTTCAGCTTTTTCCCTCACTACTTGGTTGTTAAAAAAGGCATATATGTTTCAATTTAGGGTGCTGTTTAAGAAAAACTGATACTGAATCTTTATTATGCTTTCCTACCAGTTATTTTTTAATGTCACTGTTTTTTTTGGGGGGTTGTATATTTCATTTACTGTATTCAGGACATTTTTTTACTATTTTGAATACTTTCTTTTTGTTTTCTCTTTTGGCTTAGTTCTTGTATTTTGTATACACACTTCTCTTTTTAAATCATTCCCTCTCCATACCCTCCTGTGGAAGCTTCTTTAAAACATTTTCTCACAGAGGCCACATTGTAGTAACCCTGAGAACACCCAACAGATTTTATGTTACAGTAGTAAGCTCAATATCCAAAGAAACACCTGACCCCTAAGGGCTGAGTTGCTTGCTTGAGATGATGAAAGAGGGACTCCAGGATAATCAAATCCCTACCTTAGACCAGCATGAAGTTATATTCCACAGCTTCAGTGGTTCTTGCAGCTTGCTGCTACCACAAGAGGGGAGGCAGAGCACCTTTCCCTCCCTTACCTCCTTTTTCCTAACCAGATTCCAGGGAAAGCAGAAAGGACGAGAAAGAGGAAAAGCACCCTTTTTCAGCAAGCGCCCTTTTAGCAAACTACTAGATGGACTCATCTATAATGTCACGCTTAGTTTGCCTAAAATTATGTGTGATCAACTTGGGCCTTAGGTGCTTCAGTTTACCAGGCTTTAAAGTACTGCTGCCGTTTCTGTGTTCTGATGATAAAGGATTTAGGCTCTTCATGCTCTTGTACTTCAGTGGATGACATATTTGTGTGTTAGAAATTAATTTTACTTCCATTTCTGTATCACAATAGAATTTAAAAACAAAGCAGGCAAAGACAACATAATACAACTGTAAATGTACTTTAAAGAAAAGAATGGCCTGGCCCAGAAAAGCAATATGAATTTTGTCTTCCTGCAAACCCAAAGATAACTTAATGCCAGATGTTTGAAATAAATTAGTAGCTCAGGATGTCACAGCATTTCTAGCAAAGTCATGGAAGATACTATTTTTGGCAATGTGAAAAGTATAGCTGTGTGTATAGTATATGGCTGTGTGAAAGGTATCAAAGTGCTTCTAGTCCAGAGTACAGTTGATTTTGGCACCACAGAACAGCAGCGCACACATTCAGCAGGTAATAAATGAATACATCTTTTCCTCTATTTACAATTCAAACAGATATAATTTATCTGTTCAGTTTGATGGATGAAAAATTTGACGTGAGCCAACAATGTGCGCTTGCAGCCCAGAAAGCCAATCATACCCTGGGCTGCATCAAAAGAAACATGGCCAGCAGGTCGAGGGTGGTGATTCTGCCCTCTGCTCTGGTGAGACCCCACCTGGAGTACTGTGTCCAGCTCTGAGGCCCCCAGTACAAGAAAGACATGGACGTGCTCAAGTGGGTCTAGAGGAGGGCCACGAAAATGGTCAGAGGGCTGGAACACCTCTCATCCTTGCAGATGGACTGCAAGACAGGGACTGGGGAAGCAAAGTCCCTCCCACTGTAAGAGAAGGTCATGTTCGTGACCACCTGAGGAACCTGAACATACATAAGTCTGTGGGACCTCACAAGATGCATCCCAGAGTCCTGAGGGAATTGGCTGATGTAGTTGCCAAGCCACTCTCCATGGTATTTGAAATGTCATGGCAGTCAGGTGAAGTGCCCAGTGTCTGGAAAAAGGGAAACATTGCACCCAATTTTAAAAAGGGTACAAAAGAGGACACTGGACCTGTCAGCCTCACCTCTGTGCCTGGGAAGATCATGGAACAGATCATCCTAGAAGCTATGCTAAGGCACATGGAGGACAGGGAGGTGACTTGAGACAGCCAGCATGGTTTCACCAAGGGCAAGTCCTGCCTGACCAACTGAGTGGCCTTCTGTGATGGAATGACTACTTCAGTGGACAAGGGAAGAGCTATGAATGTCATCTGTCTGGAATTCTATAAGGCCTTTGTCATGGTCCCCCACAGCATCCTTCTCTCTAAATTGGAGAGATATGGATTTAATGGGTGGACTGTTTGGTGGATAAGGAATTGGCTGAGTGGTCACATTCAGAGAGTAATGGTCAATGGCTCAATGTCCAGATGGAAATCAGTGACAAGTGCTGTCCCTCAGGGACCAGTACTGTTTAATATCTTCATCAGTGACATAGACAGCAAGATTGTGTGTACCCTCAGCAAGTTTGCAGATAACACCAAGCTGAGTGGTGTGGTTGACACAAATGAGGGATGGGATGCCATTCAGAGGGACCTGGACAAGCTCAAGAAGTGGGCCCATGTGAACCTCATGAGGCTCAACAAGTGCAAGGTCCTGCACCTGGGTCAGGGCAACCCCCAGTATCAATACAGGCTGGGGGATGAAGGGATTGAGAGCAGCCCTCTGGAGAACGACTTGGGGGTACTGGTGGCTGAAAAGCTGGACATGAGCCAACAATGTGCACTTGCAGCCCAGAAGGCCAGCCGTATCCTGGGCTGCATCAAAAGAAGCGTGGCCAGCAGGTCGAGGGAGGTGATTCTGCCCCTCTGCTCTGCTCTAGTGAGACCCCACCTGGAGTGCTGTGTCCAACTCTGGAGTCCTTAGTACAAGAAGGACATGGACCAATTGGAGCAGGTCCAGAGGAGGGCCACAGAAATGATCAGAGAGATGGAACACCTCCTCTATGAGGAAAGACTGAGAAGGTTGAGGTTGTTCAGCCTGAAGAAGGCTGTGGGGAGACCTTATTGTGGCCTTTCAGTACTTAAAGAGGGCTTTTAAGAAAGATGAGGACAAATTTTTGGTATGGCCTGTAGTGATAGGAGAAGGGGTAATGGTTTTAAACTAAAAGAGGGTAGATTTAGACTAGATATAAGGAATAAACTTTTTAAGATGAGGGTGCTTTAACACTGGAACAGGTTGCCCAGAGGAGTGGTAGATGACCCATCCCTGGAAACATTCCAGGTTGGGTTGGATGGGGCTCTGAGCAGACTGATCTACTTGAAGATGTCCCTGCTTAGTGCAGGGGGATTGGACTAGATGACCTTTAAAGGTCCCTTCCAACCCAAACCATTCTATGATTCTGTGATTCTATGCTTCCTCTGAAGGAATGCTGAGAGGCCTAGGGTTGTTCGGCTTGGAGAAGAGAAGGCTCTGGGGAGACCTTATTGCTCCCTTTCAGTATATGAAGGGAGCTTGTAAGAAAGACAGAGACTTTTTACCAGGGCTTGTATTAACAGGACAAGGGGCAATGTTTTTAAACAGCACAAGGGTAGGGTAAGTTTAGATTAGACATAAGGAAGAAATTGTGTACAGTTAGGGTGGTGAGACACTGGACTCGGTTACCCAGAGAATTTGTGGATGCCCCATCATTGGCAGTGTTCAAGGTCAGGTTGGATGGGGCTTTGAGCAACCTGATCTAGTGAAAAATGTCCCTTCCCATGGCAGGGGGGTTGGACTAGATGATCTTCGAAGGTGCATTCGAACCCAAACCGTTCTATGATTCTGTGATCTTTGTAAAATGATCACATCATACTGAAACTTTCAGAAACATTTAATAACGCGTAATGTTAAAAAGTCTAAAAGAGCCATCCATTGTCATTACATTTTTTCAGATTATCATTTTGTAAAATTCCTGGACTCCTTAGCTCCGAAGTTTGTAAATCTGAAGTTAGAGTTTCTTTTGTCAGCTAAGGAAGTCTGTGATTGAGTTTCTTGCTGACAACTTGGATCAATAAGAAACCTTTAATGAATGTATTCAAAAGTTTGCTATGGGTGTTAAATAGTAAATAGCATTTTGTTTAAAACAGAAACAAGGGATAAAAAAATAAGATAAAATAACTTAAGAATATCAGAAGCTTTGATAACCAATGTTTGAAAACTGGCCTGTTCTGTTTATAAAACTTTTCATACATAATTGAGCTCCTTCAGTGGCAGCCAGGAAATGTATTTTAACAAAACATCTGTGGTAGGTCTGTTACCATCTCTGAAGATAGGACTTCTTTCCCTTTTGGTAGGTTCTTTTCTTTCCCTAGATGTCAAGAGACATCTTGGCCCATTCAATAGTATACATATAGAAATATGGTTATGATGCTGTGGTCCAAAAGCAGAGCCTTAGTGCCATTTTCCTCTCTTCCATATTGATATGAACAGTCCCATCGAACTAAGTAGTCAGGATAACTTTAATGTATTTCCATATCTGCAATACTAGTTTTATCTTCCTTTAAATAAATTTTTGCCTTCCTGATGTGAGAGAGGTGCACTTTCACTTAAGAGTCGAATCTGGTCTTCTTTTCTTGTCAGCTCCTCAAGGCACAAGCAGAAAATTTATTCTCTTTTTTTCTTTGCTGTTATTCTTTGCTAGTTCTTCCCAATAGATTGTCACAGGAGATCACACTATTTTTGTTCCGCCACTTGGCTGCTTTTCACTACTTGGCATCTCGTACAATGATCAGTCCCTATTGATAATAGCTTACTGGAACGTCATTATTTAGGCAGCTCTGGAAAGACTAGGTTTTAAGAAGGAGGTACAGAAGTGTCATACAATTGAGAAAAAAAGGGTGATATCAATTTTACCTACTTTAATATTACACCTTCATGTGGAATGTGCCTCTTTTTAGATGAGCTAACAGAACTTTTTTATTTAATTTAAACTTTTCTTTTATACATAATTATTTCTGAGTTCCATGCAACTCATGTATTAGTTATTCTTCCCTAAGAGTTGAAGAAAGTACCTTCCTAAATTCAAAGAGAATGAGATTAAATTAAGAAGATCAGGATCTTTATGTAGCAATATAGAAGTGTTTCTAGTTGGCAGATATCCAGGCCCCTCAAACAACTATTTTTTTTTTTTTTTTTTTTTTTTAAAGAGATGTTTTTTAGGGGGTTGGTTGGAAAAGAAGAAAGCGGTCACTTGAGTAAGCAAGATGTTGAATACCCTGATAAAGATCTGTTCTTTTTAACCATGCTAGGATAGGTCTTCTGTTTGCATAGGATGATGTAACTGCACTGAAGTCAGTGGAACTGGGCTGACTTGAAGTCAACAACCATGGATGCTCTATGAAAAGGTTGTGATTCTTTTAAAAAAAGGCATCACAACCTTCCAAAAAATCCGTATTTTCTGTTGATTTGTTTTTAATAAAAAGGAAAAAAAAAGGTGAAAACCATGTCATAGAAGAAGTGTATATTTAGTTTCAGAGTTTAACCATAATGTCAGAAAGATGGTAACCAAATAGTCCGCCTTTCTAATATGTGCAAGACAGTGCTAAGTATGTGGCTAGCAATAGCTGGCAAAGCAGAGGAGGAAAGCAGAGGTGGCTGCCAGAAGCTCACAGGCAGGGAGCAACACCACACAAGTGTCAAATGCCCGTTATCAGGAAACTAGAGGGAAAACAAAAGCCAAAGGTAATGATGGTGGCTGCGTGGCTGAAAGTGGGCTGAAATGTCCCATTTGTCTCGTGAAGTCCTGACTGGGGCCAAAGTTTCCAACAACATAAAAAGATGTGGTTCAGGACAGAGCAAAATATAATGCAAGTTCCTTTGTATCTACCACAGCACATCCAACAGGACAAAGTTTGAACATCTTGGCATAGTGTTATGGGCAAAGTGCTGCTATAATGGCTTTTTTACCAGTATTATTTTAATAAGGCACAAAATTGGCAGTTATCCTCAAAAAATCCCTAAAACATTTCTACAGGACATCTCCTAAATATTCTTGCCAATTTAGAGCTGAGGTAGTCAAGTCCCATATCCCAAATTTCTCAGTCCATTCACATTTCAACTTTTGTGTGATTCTGCTGTAGTTCATCAACCAGTTGTTGCAATAACCCCCAGGTGCTGCTCATAAAAAGTAGATGGCTGAGTTAAAGAGAGCTTTGAGGAATCTCTTGGCAAAAAATACTAGAGAATTATATCACATTTCTCTCTCAGAATGTAAACTGATTTCCTGATGTGACGTTTAATTACTTCCCTTGTTCTATATTAACCTAAGGAATACACAGTAAGAGAGTAGAAAATAATTGTTTTAAATAGGAGGCACTGGTATAATAAATACACTGTCAGGAAACATATGCAAATGCTCTATCCTACTGTTGTCATATTTAATTGTTGAATCTTGATAATGATACAGTCAGTTGCTGAGCATAGCTAGCCATGCTTTTCCAGCGCCTTTGAGAGCAGAAATCTATTTGCTGTTGTGCACTTACATCTTTCTGTATGTGATACTGAGACACCAGTCTGTTACGGAACTATTCATGTAAAATGTGGAGATTTCAAACCTTTCCTATTCAGGGATGTCTGTCTATGTACAGCTTCCATAGATTTGATGTTATAGGTTCAGAAAGAACTAGTCCTTTAAAAAAATACATTGATAGGGTGGGATTAACCCTGTACCTGCCTCTCTATCCATAGGAGTAGTGCTATTCCCATAAGTAAGAAACGTGCTAGTTAGGGCCTTCCAATGGTTATTTGCCATCTGTGCTTTGGGGAGTTTACCTTGGCAATAACTCCTCTTTTCCCCAAATACTATCTATTTACAGTTAGATTAATTTGTTCTTTGTATCTGTGTTACTATTTCAGCTGATCTGTGGTGTTGCTATGTGAATGATCCTTCCTCATCTCAAATTTAGCCTTCAGATTTATCCTAAAAAACTTTGACCCTTGTATGCAAAGCAGAGCCCTTCCAGATATCTGTCTTGCCTTCACACAGGAAAGTCTCATAGGTCCATTTTTGTAACTTCCCATTAAAAACGAAATGGCACATAGCATTCATATTGTCGAACCTTTGTAAACTCAGATTAGTAACTATATTAGTAATTTCACATCACATATTTGCTTTATTCATGAGTAAGAATTAGGTACAGAAAAAGCGAAGAAATGGGCCTGATGATCTCAGGGTCCTCCATTATCTTATGCCCCCAAACATGTCTTGGGGGCATCAAATACATCTTGGCCTACACAGGGACCTCAAGTGTTTCCAAATCAATTTAAGATGAGAGTGACATATTTCTATTTCCAGGCCTTGGACCAGAAAAAGGCAGATCTTTTTTTTTCATATAGACATCTGCTGTGCTACTGAATACTACTCTGAAACGTCAACAGAAGATCTTTCCAAATAGGCTGGGAATATTTTTTTCAAGAACACTTAGATGAATTAAGGAATCAAAGTCCCATTTCATAAGCTAGTGAGCAATCTTCTGAGCTAGTCATCTATGATCAATGAGGATGACCTGAAAAATGAATTGCCTTCCCTTCTGAAAGGATCCTCTGGAGTTTAAATCAGCATAGATACTGTCATATTGAACATACACACAAACCAGAGGGGGAAAAAAGAAAAAAGGAGAATGAGTTGGAAAAAAAAGCTGAATCATAAAGAAAGATTTGTGGCCTTCAATTTATTTGTTGTTTTTTCCTAAGTTCAGAATGTCATCTAGAGAAGACGGATTGGAGTTTACATTCATTAGTGGAAAATTCCCTTGAGGACAATTTTCACAGTCAGGCTTGCTTGCTTATTGGTATTAACAGTGTCTGTACAGAGATTCATTCACAGCTAGCATGTTTTGGAGATGGTGATTGCACAGTAGGCTTCAAGTGTCTAGTAGTACTTAGGCACAAAAGCCACTGAGTTGCCCAAAAGCAATTAGAGAAGTAGGTGAACTAGCAGGTGTGCATGGTGATGGTCATGTCAAGGGGAAAAAAAGGCATCTCCTGATTTAGGGGTGAGTTAATGCACAGCTACTTTCATGTAGAATTAGATTTAGACAATTAAAACCAGGGAGCTGGGAACTTAAAAGAATTAAGATTTCATGAGGAATATTAATTCAGTCTTGATAAAACTCCTCTTAACTTTATGGTATATGATTTATAGCAAATGTTTAAAAACTGCTCCCAAATTCAGCAAAGTTTAAAAAGTTTGGCTGTTGAAAGACAAGACATGTTTGGCCTCTAATGTCAACCAATTTTATCACAGTTCCAATTTTATTTAATAAAATTTATAAAGATGCAACAAACACACTGACAAATACTTTGAGATTTTCAGAAAAGTGCAGATGATTAAAATGTGGGGTTAAATTACTTGCTGTCTTTTAAATTCTTCATAATTCTTCATACTTTGATCTGGCAAAATGTTGGCATTATGCATTTGGATCTAAGAGTATATACATATTCAGTTTAAAACTGATGTTAAAAAATGTTTAAACCTTTGAAGATAAAGAGTTTCTTTTATCACCCCACAATTATTGAACCAATCACTATCAGCATATATGGGAATGATCAAATAGGTCAAACCTTAACTTCACCTGACAGTAATTCAAAAATGAATAGCATCCTTTGTTTGTCATTACAGTTTGCCTAGGTCCTACCTAAAGAAATACCTTCCAAAATTTGAAAGAAAAAATGGGACACCTGAAGTGGGGAACGAGACAGTGTCTTTTGCATTATGCATCTTAGTTGTATGTGTGAAATGCCATCTTATTCTCAGATGTGTGCAGAATGAAGACGCAAATTTACCGAAAAAGTTATCGCAGCTGTCATGCAAAATGCAAATGCGATGGACCTTCCTAAAACTGCATGACCATCTCTCATATTTTAGCATTTTAAGCAGGCTGAAAATTAAGATTTACATTAGAAATACATAGCCTTATGGTCAACAGATGTAAGGTCTAAAAGTGAATTTTGAGCAATGCATTTATTAGCTAATTTAAATACTAATAAGGAGATAGCCATCAAATAGTTATACTTTTGACCTTTAATGATCCTTGATTAGTGTTGTAGTACTGATGTAAATATGAAAACCTTTCCATCCTGCATTGTCTCAATTGCAGCTCTACTTACAGGTCTTTACAACTTTCATAACCGCATCTTAACTCTCTGCTTTATTCTCCACATGTATTTGTATATGTGTAAAGAATCATTCCAACTTTCACATTTAAAAAATAATTTGAACCCTATAAGAATGTGGTACTCATCTCTAGGAAAAACTTATCTTATGCATAATTATAAGTCAAAATTTCATTGATTTATTCATAGCTGCTAAGCAGTGCATGCGTAATCTGCTGTGCACTAAGCTGAGAATTTATCCTGAGGGTCTGAAAGACATGTTATAAGACTGTATAAACAGTCACAAGCCAATTACAAGTTTACATTTACATGGCAATCCAAATCCAAACAGAAAGCAAATTGATACTGATAAGCTTACCTGACCCCACACCAAAGTTGCCTTGTTTTTTTTAAGACTGCCCTTCTCCTAGCCCTTACACTGATTTTACATGTCTCACCCTGAGTTGGCAGAATGTCCTGTTGACATTGAAGATCTCACTAAGCTATCGTAGTAGGAAATTAGCACATTTGAGACTCCAGCTTTGTACTTTGGAGAAGACTTCATTGTATAGGCTGTTCTCATAGCATAACTTTAAAAATAATGGCAGCACAGTAGGGGTGATTCAAGACTTTCCACTGAATCTACAATCCAGTTTCTTCCTGCAGGAATGATTAAATATTTTGTAGTTAGTTATGCATTTATTCTCTGTTCTATTCAAGCAGTTACATTAACTAGTATTCACTCTCACTCACGTTCATTGAGGTTCATATGCTAATGCTTCCTCTATGTAGAATCACTTGTCTTCTTAGGTGGATGTGTTCTGTTGACTGGCTAGATAATGTGCTGTAACATCAATCTATTGCTTCATCCCAGAATTTCCACTTTCCAGTGGTTGTGTTCTGGCTCTGAATGTTAAACAAGTTGCATGCAGAGTTTATGTACTGTTCACCATATGTGCAGCCACTTCTTGTGTTGCTGTCAATGGTTTTATTATTTTCCATCTTTACCTCAAGTGTTGTGCTCAGTGGCTAGGTCTGAAAGTGATAATTACTTCCCCACTGCAGAGACAAACTGATTTACATATTTATCAAGGGGAAACTGGATGGCTCTCAACATACCAAAGAAACATTTGCATATTTATAACCTGAAATATACAAAAGCTAAAATTAAGATAGGGATGTCTTGGTCTTAGTTACTAAGCTTATTTTTATACAAAGGTTTTAGTCAGTTGATTTTGTAATCAGATCAATGCATTAAAAAGTGAAGTATCTTTTTTCATTACACAAAATCAACATAGAAATTAAAATGATTGCTAACTTGTGAATGATGGTGTGCAGAAGTTGCAACATTAAGTTTTCATAAGGTGAAATTCTTAGCCTTTGAGCCCTGAAGAGATGATGAACTGTGGAATTACCTTAATTCAACTCCTGTAGCAGGAGGAGGGTCCCAAGAGGTTTACTGTGTAATGGCTGTATAGTTGAATGGCATCAATATATTTTCTGGGAGAAGTATGGGCTTCCAGATGCTTATGCATGTAGGGTTAATTTGTAGGAGTTTGTGCACATATTCAATGCACTCCTGGCTTGCCCCTTACAGAGGTGAACCCTTTCAGCTGACTACAAGTTAGTTGTATTTCTGATTAATTAAGCTATTCAAAAATAAGCATTAGTATCAGCAGGGAATTCTGCAATAGCAAATAAAAAACAAAGCCAAAAACAAACAAACAAAAAAAACCAACCAACCAAACAAACAAACAAAAAACCAACCAAACTGCCTCTTCTAGGCAGAGATGTGATGGCTGATCTTCCCAGATCACTCTTTGTCCAATAATTGTCTCAAGCTTGTTGTAGCCCTCTGGATACAACAGAGGTATGTGAAAGTCTGCTGGAGTGGGAAAAGAGTGTTATATTTACAGGAATTCCCTTTGTTGTGAACTGTCTTGTCCTGAGACAGATCATTAACCCTCCTTCTGAATCCTGTTGTTTCTTTGAATCTGGCAAACTGCTTCAAAGCTTTCCTCACTAACAGAGAGTCTGTTTTGTCCTAATGCCTAGATTACGCAGATGTATTCTGTATTCTAGAGCCTTTTATTCATAATTTTGGCAAGACTCTAAATTATTTAAAATTAAAACAAATGACTTTTCTGTCCTATTGACTTCAGATGACAGTAAGCTAATTTATTAATCAAATACGTTTGTTCATATTCTTGCTTGACTAAACCTTTGAACAATTTTTCTGAATCACTAACACATTTGTAAACACGTTATTGTTTTTCAGTGTTTGTACCTTGTTTTCAGATAAATAGTTATTTTTTATAAACCCTATATCTTAATGTAGATGAGTACAGTAGGAGTTTTACATGGTTCAAAACTCCAGAAATTATGTTCAACATTAGAGAGGCTGGTTCAGCTACCATTCATGCTGTGTTAGAGAAGTTGAATAGTGGCATGGCACTCTCAGTTTCCTTCTGAAGAACAAAGTCAATTGCTCTTGTAACTTTCACATGGCTATCACTTCACTGAAACTGGCATTTTCACTGTAAGAATGAAACAACTCTTTATAATTTAACATAGCTTGAAGCAAGAGTAGAGAGCAGAATGTAGAGAGAAGTCCTCAGTATATTTTGGAGAAAGCTTTAGCTAAATTTTGGAACATTGACACACTAATTAAAACAACTAACGTCTTAATGCTGTCCTTAATCTGTTTTGCATCTTAAAAAATACAAATGAAAGAAAACTGTCCAATAATCTAATGCCTTTGTCTGCTACAGTGTTAGCCACCTACATTGGGGTATACATTCCTAAAATGGCAATAGTAGAAGAAACTTGATTTGAAATTCTAGTTGCTAAATAGCTTCAGAAATTATGCAGCTCCTTCAGTGTTAGATTGATTTTGTTGTTCAGAAGTGTTGTCTTTCCAAAACTATCCTGTTCAAATCAGAAAAAATGTATATGGTAACATCCACAGAGATCAGTGCACCTGTTAATTTTTTAGAGTATGGCTTTCAAGTGAGTGTTTTCAATCCAGAATCCTTCCATTTTTATTGATAATTTCTTACACTGGAGATAGCAAGCTATTGTTGCTTGAACAGAGCTACAGTTTTCCCAGTGTTCTGGCTTATTTATCCTACAGGTTCATATTCTGTATAAACTCTTTACATCCAAAAAGTCTTTTAAAATTTGTATTGCTTTCTGCAACCAGCAATGGGACTCAAAGGGGATACTGAGACAGCTGAAACCCCATTCTTGTAATTCAAGAGCACATGACCTGTGATACCCTTCCAATTATATTTTATGGGTGAAGCAATACAGTTTTACCATCTTCTCTTACTCAGATGTCATTTATCTGTTCACAACACTCATTAAAGTGTGATGCTCATGTAGTTGCATGTCTATTACTTTGGGTAGGACTCATCTTACTGTCCTTGATGTCTAATATGAAGGCATTAGTTTTGAGCTAGTTGCCTGTCTTCTCTTTTTAAGTCAACAGGTAAAAAAGGCCTTTTTGCAGTTGTGATTCTTCTCTTCCAAAATTAGACAGCTAAATTAGGTTAGATGAAACTTGTCCTTGTTCATTAACTGGCATTGTCTGGGAATGTTTATACATTAATTTTAACTTAATGCTGAAGTCTCTGTGAAATCTACAGAAATAATAAGAGTGGAGGAGTTAGAGTAAAAAAGAAATTAAATTGTTATAAGAAAACAGTAAAAGATGTATTTTGTCTGCTTTGTAGTGTTTGCTTCCAAAATTGATATAATATTGCATGCAAAAGATATCTGTTCATAGAGATTCACAATATATTCTTTGCATTTTTCTTCTGTATTGGTTACCATTTAGAAATGCTAATAAGTGAATGCATTGCTTGTGTTAACAGTAGCCACATCATTCAAATGCACTTTAATGGGGCTTATCTCCTGTTAGCACACACTTTGTTGCTTATTTATAGTTTTCATTCTAGAAGATGTCAGTGTTCAAGATGAAAATAGAAATGGAAGTTTTGCTTCATTTCTGCGAGTGCATTGTGATTGCCATTCTCTGACAATAGTGTTAATTGAATACCATTATTAGTCCATCTGTACTGAAAAATGTTGTTGCTAAAATAAATTGTCATTTTAGCATTTGTTAATTAACCCTAATGTAGCCAATCCTCTTTGTGTTTAATAATCCATATGAAGGAAATGGAAGTTCTACTATTGAGTTCAACAAGCTTTGGATGAGACTTTCTATGCATTTTACTGGGGTGTTTTTTTCTGAAATGGGTAACATTTGAATGTCAGATTTTTTTTTTCAAGCCAAGTCAAGTTACTCAACCTTGTTTCAAAAAAAAGAGTCATCATAATGATGACTGCTTTATTTAAGTAATTGTGATAGCGAGATGATTTTCATTGCTTCCTATTTTTTCCCAGATTAATTGGGAAAACAAAATGGCCATTATTGAATGACAGCAGATGCCTCTGATCACCAGAGATCATTTAATGTGCTTTACTGAGTGAGATTCTTGTTTTATTTTCATTTTGTTTTATATACAGGATGAATTTGAAAATCCAATTTCATCAAGCAAAACTGTGCAGATAAAAAATGCATTTGTGCATTTCATTGCACATATATTTTTTTGTGCAATTCTATTTATTATTATTATCATAGAATCCTAAAATCATACATTGATACAGGTTGGAAGGGAACTCTGGAGATCACGTGGCTGAATATGCACACAAAATATTCTAATTTATCTATATACTCCACTTTTTTATCATCATTGCCACCTTTCCAAGGGATATTATAATTTCTTAGCAAGTACATTCTCCAAACAATCTCAGAAGCCAATGGAAAATTGCCTCTTTCTTTCCTGGCACTAAGTCCACCTGCTGCAGCAAGCAAATAGCTTGTAAGATGGATCTGCATGATTTTCCCTCAACCCACCAACTTTAAAATGTCAGCCTTTGTAACAGATTTTCCTCAGCTCTGTTGGGAAATTTCAACTCCCACAAGGTTTCAAAATTTACATAAACAAAATCTCCTACTGTTAACATTTCTTCTCTGCTCCTAGATTACAAACAAAACCAACAGGTATCACTTACTTATCTGCTGATGTTCCTTTATTCATGACCCAGTCATTTGAGCTGATGAGAAATGAAGACAGTCAACCTTTTTAACAAGGCAATTCTGGAATGCTATAACATTAAAAGACAAGTAGAAATGGTAGGAATAAGGTAAGGTAACTACTCCTTATCTAGAAAAAAAGGCATAATAACAGAAATGATGATCTGAAAATCGTTAAAGAAGGCTCTGTATTTCAAAGTTTTTATCTCATCCTCTTTGACATAATAATTGGGCATCAGCTGATGAATTAATTCTTGGTGGGCAGGTGAGCAAATCAAAATTAACATTCAGACTGGACCATTGTCGGATGTTAAATGAAAAGAATAAAGATAAAAAGGTTGTGAAGACAGAATTATCTTTATATGCTCTGGGATCCCTAAAGGACAAGGTTAAATCTCATTTGCAGGCTGATGTGAAGAAGTATATTCTTACACTTTGGTTGGTTTCCAAGACCAATAATTTTAGATTCTTAATCAGTATAAAATTCACTGGAACAAGTTACAAAGAGCGACTTCAATCTCATTCATACAGAAACCCTCTTTAAAGAACTCAGTCTAAATAGATTTAAATCTAATTTATGTGCACTGCAAGGCTCTCCACAGTGCCAAGGTAGTGTGAGGAGCCCTTTGTGAAAATGAAATGTGAGCCTACAGTGCCTCGGAGTTTTAGAGCATATCCATGTAGATTCTTCTTTCAAACACTTGCACGTGTGTGTGTTTATTACCTTGAACATTTTGAGTTTAATCAATGTCTATTCTTATATAATGAGAAACTAGGGACTAATTAGTAGGTTTGATAGTGAAACCGTGTGGTCTCCAGAAGCACCCATATATTAACTTCCTTTTTTTTCTTAGAATGTCTTATTCTAACATTCACACTGAGATTTGTGCCATGCTGCCTCTGTAGGTTGCTAAGCAGCAAAGCTTTACCCCCAAACTCTTAGCTCTATTCTGCATGCTGAGACTCTTTCAGATATCCTTAGCGGTTTGAATCTTCTTGCTGAGGGGTTTCCTTGATTGAGAGCAACTGCTTCCAAAGGTCACTGGCTCTCTGTGCATCAGCCCTTTTCTCTGATTTGCACAAATCTTCTCATTTTATACTTTAAGAAACCCTGCAGCAATTGAACCATGGTCTTGATTGCGACAAGCCTCATGCAATTGTCCCCTACTGTATGCTGCATAGTGCCAATTGCTATGTATAATAAATAATGTTTATGTGGAAAGTAATCTTAAAAAGGCATAAGGACAAAAATATTTGTATGTGCCAAAGTTAATGAAAAAAGCCACTTGAAGACATTAAAGTTGTTCTTTTTTTCTGTTTTTTCTTTTTTTTTTTCTATTTTAGGGCAGATTCTGGATGTGCTGGAGAAATACAATCTGAGTAAGAAAACTCTTGTATACTTTACATCTGACCAAGGGGCTCATATTGAAGAAATCTCCAGTTCTGGAGAAGTCCATGGAGGATACAATGGCATATATAAAGGTGAACATTCTCTGATGATGCTTAAAAACTGTGTCAGAAACTATCATCTCTTTGGTTTTGCTCCAAAACTGTAATTTACTCTGTGGCCAAGAAGGTCAAAACTCAATTGCTTAATAGTAAACGTCTCATGACTGTCATTCTAAATTCAACCATAGGCAGTAAATATAAGGGGTTTACTTGTCAAATATAGCAGCTCAACCAGAGTACATACTCAGCCAGAGCTCTGTGGAGTTTTAAGACTAGCAAATATACTCTTGAACTGGGCAGAGATACAGCTTTGGAAGGATGTCAGTTCATAGTACTTTGCTATGATGTCTGGATAGCAGAATAGAAAGGAAAAAAAGGTAGTTGGTAAGCCATCAGGAATCGTAAGTAAGAGCTAAATACCATGGAGTGAGTGAGATCACATGAAGATAGGATATAGAGAAGATGGGACAACCAGTAACAGAGTCCAGTGTATTCATTACAGAAAAAGTAGAAAAGGAGAGTTAGGTTAAAAAAGAAAAATGAGGAGTTGAACTGAGTTTGGGATGGGCAAGTTCAACAACAGCCAGAAGAAGACAAGATTTCAAGCACAAAAGACTGAGTTGGAGAAGAGAGTTTTGAAAATAATGCATAACACACTTACTGAACTGAAGACTGATTTGGAAATGGAGAAACTTTAGTTAAAAGGTCATATTCAGTTGTATTCTTTCAGTGCAGGTCTTGAGGACATTAATACTCCAAAATCTGTTTATTCTGTGGAGGCTTACATTGTGTTTAAAGTCTACCTTATTGTAATATACTTTCTCCTGGTCATAGCACACAACAATACTGAAAGGTACTGTTTTTGTAGCAATATGGTGATCTTGTAGAAAGAAAAAATCCAGCTTAGCAAACAGCCTTGTTTGTTCATTCCCATGTCCCTGGCATGGTGATTCCTTCAGTCAGCAGGAATGTAATACACCACCAGATACATCTGAGAACATGGTTCCAACATGGGGATGAACATAATTATTGTCAGCTATGTATTTTTGAGAAAGGCAGAACAAGAAGAGGTAATAGGATAATAGGATGAGAGAATGAAGGATGTGGAGATGAATTCTGCTCGATAGCATGGCTATAACAGTCACAGATTGGTCATAATAAAAGGTTATGATTATTCAGTCACAGATTGCTCATAGACAACGTTGTCAAATATGAAATAAAGGATTGCCTCTGACAAACTACAGAAAACAGTGTTTTCCAGTGTGCAAGTGGTGAACACACAGCATCAGGAAAAGGAAAGTCAAAATGTTCTTAATAATCTTCAATCTTATTGAAATAGGGTAGGAATGCTTGGTTTTATTATTTTTAATGAAATGCAGTGAATATCCTTGTCCTTTTACCAGAGATAAAGTTCTTTTCATTCTTTCACTAGGAAGTGGCTGTATAATTTGTTTTCCTCTCATATTTCAGGGGACAAGATCAAAGAAATCCAGCAGGTTTTGGAAAGTCATTTACCAAACTTGAATCTTCCAGTTGTAGGGAGAAAGAAGTAAATTGCCTTTAGGTATGATTTTTTTTTTAAAAGAAGTGTTGCAGAACTGCAAAATCACATAGTAGTTGGGTCTGGAAGGCACCTCCCAAGGTCTGTAGTCCTAGCCCCTGCAGAGCAGGGTCAACTAGTGCAGGTTGCTCAGGGCTGTGTTCAGTCAAGTTATGAAAATCTCCAATGGTGTAGACTCCATGGCCTCTCTGAGCAGCTTGCTCGAGTGTTTGATCACACTCACTGTTAAAAACAAAAGCTTTTCCTGTTGTTTAAATGGAATTTTCTGTGTTTCAGTTTGTGCCCATTGCCTCTTGTCCTGTTACTGGGCACCACTGAAAAGAGCCTGGCTCTGTCCTCTCTACTCAGGTAAATCCATGTATCTGTACGATGGGTAAGATCCCACTGAGCCTTCTCTTCTCCAGGCTGAACAATCCCAGCTCTGTCAGCCTCTGCTCATATGTTGAATGCTCCAACCACTTAATAATTTTCATGGCTCTCCTTTGAACTCACTCCAGTATGTCCATGTCTCTCTTGTACTGGGGAGCTCTGCACTTGGACTCAGCACTCCAGGTGTGTCTCACCAGTGCTGAGCAGAGGATAAGGATCACTTCCTTCAACTTGCTGGAAACGTTCTTCCTAATGCAGCCCAGGATGTTGGTCTTCCTTGCCACAGGGGCAGATTGCTGGCTCATGTTCAGCTAGTTGTCCACCAGGACCCCCCAGGTCCTTCTCTGCAAAACTGCTTTCCAGCCAGTCAGCCCCCAGCCTTTGCTGGTGTTAGAGGTTATTCCTCTGCAGATGCAGGACTTGGTATTTCCCTTTGCTGAACTCCATGAAGTTCCTTTTAGCCCATTTCTCCAGCCTGTTGAGGTCCCTCTGCACGGTAGCACAACCATCAGTGGATCAGCCACTGCTCCCAGTTTTGTATCATCTGCGAAACTGCAAAAGGGAAGAAAGATAGACAGATACCATAAGCAATAACAATACAGTGAGGTTTTCAAGTGAGAATACTCCCCAGTTTTTAGTCAGTAGGTATCTGTCTTGAGAAATGACCCTTGTATTTTAAGATTGCTATGAAGGAAATGCTACACAAGTAAAACAAGCAATGCCAAAGTCATGAGATTACCAACTATCACATGGGTCCCCTTGGGCTAACACCAGAGTGAAATGTGTCTTGAACATTAGCACATAGGCCTTACATAGCGATTTAAGTAATTAAGGAACCATATGGTTTCGTATATGTAGTTGTAGGCACAGCCTGAGGTGTTTTAGAAGCTCTAAAAAATATTTGCCTTCTAGAATGCTGGACATAAGATACAGGATAAATGATGAGGTGGAAAAAAAGACAAATACACTGGGGAATGTGCCTTCCTGAGGAATGTTGATTGAATGGAGTCTTTTCTGTTAAGCCTTGCGAATTTTATATTTACACTTACAGAATGGAGAACAATTTGGAATAGATCTTATGTGAATTAATGAAAAATCTGATTAATGGGGTTACTTGGGGAGTGATGGGGCTTCTTATTTTTGAAATGAATTGTGTGGTTTACAGTTACCCCCTATGTATGCTGGCAAATATTGTAATATACTATGGGAGAGAAAATAATCACTATATAAGAAACAAAATAATTATTGTATGAGAGACATTCTTAATAAAATAAAAAGAAATTAAAAGACCCAGGCAATCAGTTTAATATACTTTTACAATTTTAAAATACAATTAATTCTGCTTTATCTTACACTCTCTCCATCTCTGTATCAGTCCTCAGTTTAACAGGTATATTATGCATCATTTTCAAAAGGGCTGAAGTGGAAGTGACCAATTATTTGCATAATTAGCAGTTTTCATATGTTAGAATTTATTCATATTAACAGCCATGTACAATGAAAGGTGTTAGAGGTCTGTACATCTCTGGCAGATTTAATGAAAACCAGACCTGTGAAGCCCTAAGTCTCAGGCACTGAGGTAACACTGTGCCTAAAAAAGTAAAAGGACAATCTTTATGCTGCTTGTGCTCATATGTGCTTGCACTAGCAGTTTGCTTCATCTGATGAGTGGTTTATAAAGCTGGGAGACATGCACGTCCTTTTTCCCTGTCTCTGCCAGACAGTCTCCACTACTTACCTTTTTGTATATGAACGCTGTATGAATGCAAATATGATTCAAGCCACTTAACCCTCTTGTCAGAGCTGGAGCAGTATGTTCAGCAATAATTGGTTCTGCCCTAAAATCAAAAGCTCTCAACAGATCTCCACAATTCAAACTCACTAATTTGTCTTGATATCCACCCAAATGAGCACCAATAATAAAATTTAAGAGGAGTTTGGAGAGTTGGGCTAGTGCTGCAAGGCTGAATGCAAAAAGGGGAAATTGCTATTTGAAGGTTTTATTACTCTGGATTCTGACTGTGGAACAGTCACCATAAATCTGGATAGCCCTTGAAATTAGAAACCAGAGCTAACATAGTGTTTAACTAGTTGTTGTCATATACAGTCTGGTTTATCTCTTCAGTGTCCTTCTTTAGAAGACATTATATAGTAATATTGAAGGGATGAATCAAAATCATGGTGTCTTTTCCCAGTGGCCTTCCTCTGATGGTTGTTAGGATCAGAAGCCTTGGAGGAAGATGCAGGAGCTTTGTAGTGAATAAAGAAGATCTCCTCCTAATCCTAGATAGTATGACCTTGGTTTAAGATGTGAATCCTGACAATTTAGATTCTACAAAGAGTTTTAGCATTAGTTATATAAATTTTCTTCATATAAAGATGGAATTCCACTTTGAGTCTTCCTAAATTCTTAGCACAGCCTAAATCCTTTGGCAGTGAGAACATGGTGCTTTCATTGACTATTTTGGAATGGGACAGTTGCAAATTTCATGGAACATCTTGAAGTTTAATACTGTTTCCTCATAGATATAGGATAAAGTAGGGAAAACTTATTATACCTTCCCTTGCTTACCTTTGTTTTGTTTACTTTTTTTGTGCCTCTTTCCCTTTAATACCTCCTTGGGAAAGAATTGTC
The DNA here is from genome assembly GCA_031468815.1 of Morus bassanus. Classification (NCBI taxonomy): domain Eukaryota; kingdom Metazoa; phylum Chordata; class Aves; order Suliformes; family Sulidae; genus Morus; species Morus bassanus. The sequence goes on from CM062568.1 coordinate 80,830,076, forward strand.
TCATCAGTGTCTTTCATCAGTCTTAACTGATGAGTATTTCCTTGTCCCTAATTTCTTGTTATTTTCTTCCATGAACTATTTCTAATTGTGGAATATATTCTTTTAAAATGTCTTTACAAGTATTGCCTTTTGGGTTTTGCCATGAAGTATCACTACCTGTTTATATACTTTTTAATATTATCCTTTTCATCCTACAGACTGCCTGTTGTCTTTGTATCTTACTGATTACAGATGTGCATTAAGCAGCAGTTTTTGCATAGGTCTTTTTTCTTAAGTATGCAGTGAAGGTTATGTTACGGGTAACTAAGACCATAGACCCTAGTTCAGTTATTTTTTTCTCTAATTTTCATTGTACTGCCAATATTTTTACAGAATTTGAACTTGCATGTTGTTTCCTGTTCATTCAACTTGGTGTGAAGTCCGTTATCTTTTCTTGTGAATTTGATCAGCCTGTGATACTTTGTGTCCTATGTGGATTTTTCAATTCCACAACTCACTTCCCTTCTAAAATTGAAATAAATATATTAAAATAACAAGGGACTTAATACAGAGTAGCATCAAGGTAGCTTACTATTGACTTTTTTGCAAAATGTTGTAGGCTGTTTGTTTTATCTCTTTGTTTCCTGCCTGTTAGTCAGATTTTGATTCATGACAACCTTTTGTCTCCTAACCCATGATTAATGTTCCAGAAACTTTTCCTGAAGGTCCTTGACAAAGGTCTTTCAAAGGTTTAAATCTAGATACAGCCAGTAAAACAAAAAACAGTGGCTATTTTAGTATGAATTTCTTCCCAACAACTCAAGATCTTCTTACCTGAACTTCTGAAGGACTCCTGGGTGCATATATTTTTCCAGGCTACTTAGTGTTTTGATCAGAAACTGATCAGAGAAATTGAGTTTCTCTCAGAAACCTACTAGTTCCTGTGGACATATTGGGCCAATGGCTCCTTTATGTCATTTGGGCCTGTTAGTTCCTTTGGGAACTTCCAGTTCATGATATACTTTTTTGAAAAAATCTTTGTTTCTGTGTATTTTCCTATTTAGCTCTTTATCGTTCATATCAGATCACTGAATGCTTTTTCATATATTGGCATATAAGTCGTATCTGATGTATAATTTATAACCTTTAAGTTATTTATAACATATAATTGATTATGACTTATAACATAGAAATTACGGTCCTTTTAATCCTATTAATATTAACATTTTCAGATTGAAATATGGAAACTATTGCGTTTAAGTTAAGTCTCTTCTTAAAACTTTCAATGCAATTTTTTCAGCTTTTTTTTTCCTCCCAGTTCTGTAACATTTCTCTGTTAAAAGGAATGGAACGTTCAGGCATTGCTTTTTTATGTGATATCCAGGATATCTGCTCTGACTTCTTCTTAGGTGTTTTTCATTATCTTTCTCATTAGTATGACATCTGCAATTTAAATGTGTCTGTTTGAGCTAGTCACCTTAGCTTTCCTTTAGGAACAGAAATAAGGTTAGATTTTCTGAAATATTTAAATCCCTACTTTAGAATAAGATGACTAAAATAAATAGATTAATAGCGTATTCTCTCCATTGAATAAACAAGAAGCTTAAGATGACTGGTCTAAAGGATGCCATTATAGCTTTCTTTGGTACTCTGATATATTCAATCTAATTATTTTCCGGTAATTTTTATTTAGTTGCTTAGTGACTAGTTTCTTGAATTAACTTCAGCATGTTATAAAATACGTCTCTCCTGTTGCATACTTTACAGCAGTAAACAGTGAAACCATTAAAAACTTTTCTCTACACCTTTTCTCATTATACTATTTCACCGGTACATATGCAGACAGTGGAAGTCTTCCCTCATTATCACTCGTTGACATGGGATTTTCTATGGATTCTCCTTGCAACTCTTAATACTCTTACTGTCAGCTTCTTTTGGACATGTAGATAAATATATTTTGACTGTACCTTGGACTGGCACATTAGGAACACTGTCTTTCTCTGTATTTATGAAGGATTTAGCACAATGGTACAGACAGTTAGCTGCTGTCATGCTTTTAGACTGGGTTATGAGTTATGCTGCTCGTGGAAATGGAGTCAAATGCTTTTAATGGCAAATCATTTAAACAACATTGGTTTTAAGTGCTTTTTGCCTTAGAAATAGATATATTCATAGTTACTTCGTTAATATCCATGAAAAATACTAAATTAATGTTTCTTAAGGACTCAGATGCTGATTTTTTAAATCACATCTACTGCAGTTCTGTGAGAGCTAAAGAAGGACTGGAGGAATTGATTATCTAATATTTTATTGAAATTTATTATTTTTATACTATTTCATATACTGCAGTGATAAGTTCATTCTGCAGTGTTTCTTGAAGCTATTAGTAAACCTTTTCCTATCTGTAAGCCACAGAAAAATCAAACTGACCATTACTTTGGCCTCAGGAACTATGATATTGCAAATTTAGTGATATTAATTGGAGTTTCACTTTTGACTTTAATGAGAGCAAGAATTGACCCTTTTTTCAAATGTACTGTATTTTTGTATTCTCTTTGAAGTGATCCATTTTTTTAAATAATCAACCCATCTTGTAATTTTGACTGAAACAGAAAATGTCTTGAGAGACAATTTTGTTTGATTGGAAGAAAGAACAGATGAGAAGATGTCCAAATGAGCTATATCTATTGGATTCACCAGTACAAAAATAGCTCAGGCTGAAAATTAACAAAAGCAGTACATGAAACAGATTAAAAATCAGTAAAATAAAGAATGGGATTGCCATTGAAAAGAAATTGTTGTATGTTTTATAAGGTAAGCAATAGTAACCAGTTTTGATTGTTGATATTTGTAGCATTAAGTCCACTACAAATAGAGTAATTAATTTTCTTGTATTTTTTCTATCATTCAAGAGAATAAATTGGGTTTGGAAGCTTTATTTTTGGAAGAATATAAAGAGGAAGGAAAGGGCAGTATGGTTATAATCCAAGTGATCTAAAAAAGTTACTTTAAATGGTTTTCATCATTCATCATTCAAAATATTAATAGTCATATACCACAGAGTTCTCCTTTATATGTCATCTTTGTAAAAGCTCTATTCCCAGAGTTAGGTAATAACAGTCAATTTAAACCAGAGGGAGAAAAAAAAAAAGAGATATTCTTTTAGCTAAGATTTGAAATGAGGTTAAAATGGAAATTTGACATCATGTTGTGGATGACTGCAGAGAGTTATGTCTGTACTTTGCCTGCTCCTGCAGATTTTTCAGAAGAGGTGAATGTAGGCTATTGTTCAGTGTAACACTGAAGGGTGCAACTACTCAGAAAGCATAGATAGCTAAGCATGAAAGTACAGCCTGGGGTGTTTTATGCTGTTTTAAAAACATTTTTAGAAGAATTTAAGAGACCAAAAATAATATATAGCTAGGCTGCCTAGGGTTTGCCAGGCATGCAGACTATTAGGTTGCTGCCTTTTCTCTGTTTCAGTGTTGTCAACTCCAAGCAAAATATAAAACTAATGAGTCAAATCCTGAAGTATCAAGAGATTTTATTTTTAAATAATGACCTTTTGTGGATTTTTTTTTTATTTTCCTTCAAATATTTTAGCCATTTGGATGTTTGCTTCATGTTTTAGGCATTAGTAGTGAAACCTTGATTTATTTTTTAAGGCAAAAAGAATGCAGATAGCTTGAACAATGTTTAAAAGCTAGAGTTTAAAAGACATTTTATATCAAGGGATTTGTAATCTTATAATGGCATTAAGCAACTCTAGTGATGTCACTAAACACAGTTCTAATAAAGAAGAACACCACGTAGGCATAGATAATAGAAGAAAGTCTTCCACAATGACCTATAATTCCTGCCCTGGTTCACTGCCATTCCTAACCTCCAGAGATATCAAAATATTATGCTCCAATTAGTCTTTTGAAAGGAAAACATCAGTCACTTCTTCATAGATACAGGCAAGTAGATGGCCCTGCTTGGAGTCCATTTTGCTTTTTTGTGCCTCACAGAAGGGAGGCAGAGTTTGCTGAGTGTTCCCTTTGTGCTTGGGTAATGTGCAAATTTTCTGTCCCATTCTGCAGTGATTCAAGAAAATTGTACTGTGAACCTAGGAGCTGTGAAAGTGATCAAATATCTGGGTTTTAAGAATTGCAACATGTGGGAATGGGATTCACCACTTACCTTGAAATTGCTCTTTCTTCAGGTTACATAGGAGGCAACAGTAAGATGAGAATTTATTTAAACAGTCCAATCTAGCTAGCACTGTTACTAGATTCAGACAGGTATACAGAAATAAAAGGAACATTACACTTAAAGCTACCTATAGTATAGATCAGCTCTTAGGGTTTTCTGTCTGTCCATACTGTCCAGCCAACAAGCTGTTGTGATGTTTACACAGAACCAGGATCCAGCTCATGAACTAAATCATCTCCCCAGCATAATTGTTAACTGAACAATTTGAGGATATCTGTAATTTTATGTCCTTATACTTTTCCTGGATTTTTATTCAGATTTAACTCCTCCCGCTCAACAGGATTTTCTGTGAACCATAACGCAGGATATTAATCTTGACACTTTCCTGCTAGCTAACATATAATCCCCACCAAACTTTTAAAATACTAATGACTGTTGTACATGGATAGAGTCACCTTTTCTACAGGAGATGCACATGATCTATTGACATCTACACTGGTCTCAAACTAACCATATTAACAACCCATCAGCATGCTGTTGGGTGAACAATTCCTTGTGCTAGGTGGCAGGTGCTTTAAGCCTCACCAAATAACACCTTTATACACTTAAATCTACATTTTCTTTAGATTTTTGTTTTGAAAATAATTTTTTTTACAAGAATGTAAACAAAAAAATCCATGCATCTCATTCCTGAATTTTAGAATAGGTAGCCACGTGTGTTATGGTGAGAATGGAATCACATTCAACACAGTGACAGGAGTAAATTTTTAAGACTGCTTTAAAAGATGGATAGTCTTGTTGAGATCTGAACTTGGCACTGCTTTCCAATAAAAACTTAAGCAAAGGCTGTTGCTTAACGTAATGTTGGATATTAGAAAGTCTAAGTTTTCTGATGTCAGACTAGACAATCGTGTGTCCCTGACTATTCAATATTATGAATTCTGATAACACCCATGAAAAAAGTAAACAAAAATCTGGTATAACGAAGAATCATGAGCTAAAGTTTTTTCAGCCACAAGACTGTTCATATGTATAATGGGTAAAGATCTATGCAAAAGATAGTTTTCTCTCTTGAAGTTCACACCTACCTCTATGAACAGTAAAAAGCCTGTAGAAAACCGTACTGAGCACTGAAAAACCTGTAGAAAAACATGTGGATTCTGAATCCCCCAATGTTGAAATAGAAAAGATCATTGAGGAGTCAGTAAGATAGACAGCATGTATGGCAAGGCCTGGTCTTGGCCATAAAGATATTAAAATCTGTGTGGTACAGATTGAAGGTCTAAGAAGCTGAGGAGACAGAACTATTATGCACTTTGTTGTAATATTTTGTTCTTTTGTGGGGTTTTTTTGCTTGAAAAAGGAAGATACAGGAAAAGCGGGCTCATAGTATTTTTGTTTGAGCCATGAATTGCTGTTGGATTCAGTTAGTGGCAGGGGTTCAACACACATATTACTCTTCTTTCAGACATTTTTATTATATAAAACAATCTCAATTTAATTGTAAATTCCTGGCCCAGACCATGCTTAACCACATCCAAAACCCATCTGCTTACCAGCAATATTTTTTTCCAAGTGATATATTAATTTCAGAGATCAACCTGAAGTGCTGTACATAGTCACATGACTGTGTAAGACATTAATAATAGTACTTATGATAGCTCTTCATACAGAGTTTTGTCAATCATGTATTGAATAATGTTAGAAATATTGTCATAGAATGAACACATTGCCCTTCTTCAAAGATGTGGGAAGGACTGGGCAGTGAGGGATATTGTAGAAACAAAGGAAATGGCTGCAATGTAATCTTGAATGTAAACAGCTGATAGTGTATTTGATGCAACTATGCTAGTTTAGAAGTCAAAAAGGTCTTCACAGCATCCTGAGATCTACCATCGCTGTAGTGAATTTCTCCCTAATTCATTGAATTGGAGAATTCAGTAACGTAGTTAAATTAGTACTTTCTAAAGTCATTAAGCACCATTTTTAGTAAAATATCATATATCTTCACTGAGTTCATACCTCAGACATAGGCATACATCAGTTTATTTTTGATTCTGTTTTTTTGGTTATATCTTCATATATCTATGTGGCACACTATCTAGACCAAATTCTGTATGATGATTCCTGCAAGGTGCCCTTTTATCTCCTACAGCTGTTATTTAATTTTGCTTTTAAACTAAGTACATTGTATAAGCTCTGTCTAATACATATTAGTAGATTTACTATTAGAGAGGTACAGATTGTAGGTGGAAAATCTACACCTAGCAAATTAAAAATAAAATAAATGCATTTTATGAAAAGATTCTAGCTAGACAGAACGTTTAATATTTGGAAATTGACTCTTGTGGAGGGGTATTTTTCTAAGAAGAAATTGATTTTCTAGCAAACAAAACTCATTTTTCAGGTGGAAAATCAATGAACTGGGAAGGGGGTATTCGTGTGCCAGGGCTTCTCCGTTGGCCTGGAGTCATACAGGCTGGTGCCTATATTGATGAGCCAACAAGCAACATGGATATATTTCCTACCATAGTCAAACTTGCCAAGGCACAGTTACCCTCTGACAGGTATGCTCTGTAGTTATCTCTGTTTAAGACAAAGTCTCATGAGCATTTTGTACATCCTGGTGACGTCTGTTAAGATAAAGGTGAGAATGAAAAGAAAAAATTACATTTTAAAAGCACTTTTTTTGTCATTACTTACAGTAGTATGTTGTCTCTTTTCAAATTGACATACTGATATATTTTACAGAAACATTGTATGTACATATAGCTTAACTTGCAGAACAAGCACCAAGCAACATGAGGGTAAGAGAATACCACCAAGAGCAACATACTCTCAAATCATGGCCTAGAACTATTTACTAAAAGCAAAGGTGAATGTATCAAAAAAGGCTCTGTTCTGCATGAGTGAACATGGTAGAAAAAGGAACTGCAAGTGTAAATTATTTTAAACTTTACAAGGTCAGTCTTGGCCTTCTTAGTATAACAAAACACATCAAAAATGCCTTCTCACAGGATTTTTTGTTTTCTACCAAGTTAGTGAAAATAATCCCTTATGGAGTTTTGCGGTCTGATAAGAAAACTCACTGGACTTCTGAAATTAGTAAGATGCTTTATTGGCACTCCTACAACCCTGTGCTTTGTCTTGTTCAGGAGATACCCAGTCTGAGCAGCAAAGTGTCTCTACCTAAACTCTGTTGCCATCCAAATCTTATAAGTGGAGGAACCAGCTGATATGCATATGCTTTGAACACTTCTACCATACACAAACAGCTTTTGAGCACAAAGCATCCAAAATCTGCATTAGGAAAACCAATGGTGAGCAGAGACACTCTGCTAATGATGATTCATTGAGTGCTTGAAGGAAATGGCAGGGCAGGACATGTGTAAGACATGAAAAATTAGTGAGACTGGTCCCAAGAGATCCCCTACAAGCAGTAACTGTCAAACCTAAGCAGTTCAAATTGTTCGTAATGTGGGCTGATATTAGGCACTTTGTTTTCATATTGCTTGAGTGAAGACTAAGCACTGATGTTTTATTTTGATCTCCTTGATAGAAATCCCAATATACTCATGTAACTTCCACGTGCAAGTTGCTTCACTCTGATTCTTCTTTGTAGACTAGGTGTTATAATTACTGCTTTGTGGTAGGTCAGAGTGGGATGCCATAGACTAGCCTGAAGCACCTTTGATACAGCAGCTGAATCCCTATCACTCCACTGAATTCTTCCTGAGAAATAAGAGAAATTACTATGAGTGGGATTCAGTCACTATGAAGGAACAGGTTAGAAAGGGAAGAAGGTGCTCCTAGTTAAAGAAGAAGAATAAGTAATCCGAAAGAAAAGGCTCATATACCTGCCCTGAAACCAACAGATGTGGGAATGCAAGAGTACTGGACACATTACTGGAGACACCCTTTTCTCCATCAACAGGCTGTAGAACAGAAAGTGTACAATAGGCATGCATCTGTCCTTCTCTTAGCTTGATAGTGGGCAAACCTGCAGGGGTGAGACGAGTGCATTACTCAGGAAGAAAACATGACAATTTGAGAGTGGGAAAGACCCTAATTCAACAGACCCCCACAGACAGAGATGGACCCAGAAAGCAGAGTTATTTGACAACATTGCTTTAGGAATTCCAGTATGTTTTCCTACCCATCCTTTGAGAAGAGTCCTACTCAGAATTGTGCTGTTGCATCCAATTGCTGCTAAACATTTCACAGTCATACGTAGCTCATGGCTTAAAAAAGTGAAGATAGTACCTGTCTTGTAATAGTTACACTAATGTGAAAAGGGTTTTACATGGTAATGAAAATTAACATAGACATTTCAGGATTTAAAAGTTTAAAAAAAGTTTTTATGAGATGTTGCTCAAAATGCTTAAAAAATAATTACCTGCTAATCTGTATATCAGCAAAAAGTAATTTGCTATAAAACTTCTTGTAAAGTTTGTAATTCACACCAGGTCAAAAATGCAGATTGTGATTTCTTCCCCGCCAGCTGATTCCAGCAATTCAAAGGCTTAATTTATGGAAACATTTAGATGCCTTGTTTATTTTATAATTCCATTTTGATGTAAATTGACTGACTTCTTCAAAGCATGGTCAAAATTGTCCAGCAGAATTTAGAGATTTCACAGAGATATGTGTGTGTGTGTGTGTGTGTGTGTGTTGTTGATAAACAGACATTTAAACATAGTTCATTTTCAATTTCAAAATGACTAGCTGTGTGTTAAATTCTGGCATGCATAATTTGGTGGACAGAGTTCTTACCATTACTTCCAGGGATGCTAACACAGCACAGCATATATTTCTTGGTTTAGGATTACTTTGGCCAGACGACTCCCAGACTTGAGCAGGTATATGTGTTTGTATACCTGGAAGATTGTGTTGTAGCAGTTTACTCACATATGTCTGGTCACCTTCTCAGGAAAAAAAAAAAAAGAAAAAAGATAGAAATGGGTTGAGGAAGCAACCATTCTTAATGGCAAAATGTAAAATTAATGTTTTCTTAAATAATGTAGAAATCAAAGGGGAAAAGCACCTGAAGGTTTTTCTCCAAATTGACCAACCAGAGAAAGCCATTTACATCATGAGAAGATTTACTTTTTTAGGAGTTGAAATGCAGAGTAATAATATCTTCTCAGTAAAGTGAGGTTTGTGTTATTCTTCTGATTTTGAAATGCTTTCTTACTCAGAATTATTGATGGACATGATCTGATGCCCTTACTTCAAGGAAAAGTTGCCCGATCCAAGCATGAATTTCTCTTCCATTACTGTAATGCATATTTAAATGCAGTGCGCTGGCATCCAGGAAACAGTAAGTAAACTTGCCTGTTCACATTTTAAATATTTCATATATTTTTTATTGCAGCTTGAAAAGCATCAGGAAAAAGCCTTCTTTTTCACTTTTCTTTTTGCTAGAATGCACCTATTCACCATTTTACTGTTTGACATTAATTTGTTGCTATGCTTTACTGTTACATATCAATACAATACTGAGGTCTATGATATCTGAAACTATTTTTTTTAAACTTGCCTGAGAGATAGTCTGTGTTACAGAATGAAGTAGTCAAGGTTAACTGTTACATCTTCCTAAAAATGTACAAGTAATAGGATGGCTTGCTAAATAACAGCACAAGTTTGATGTCAGCCTGGCCATTTTTATTATTGAGATACAAAGTATAGAAGAATCACTGAGTCAAAGTAATATCCAGTAAATGAATACAGTATTAAAATGTCCCTTTTCATGCTTTTTATGAATGATATAATTCCACTTTGTAGGCCAAGGAAAAAAGCATTTCCTACTGATCTGCTCCTTTTTAAATAACAGCTCGCTGTTTCTGATAGCAACTTCCACATTAACCAAAGCATATTTCCCTTTCTATAAAAATCTCTATGCTGAATGAAGCCAAACACACCTTTGTCTCATCTCAGTTGACACTCAAGGTGATGACTTGTGTTACAGCTTCAAAATGATGATCCAAGACAGGCTTTGGTGTAGCATTTTTTTGGTTTAAGTACCTTGGGAAAGAACTTGCTTAATACTTAATGTACAAACTTAAAACAAGTTGGAAACTTCATCTTCTTGGTCACCTGTAGGCTCATTCTCTACCTGTCTTGGGCTTTAAACTAGGAAAAGAGAAAATATTACATATAACATTTATTTACCACTACTTTGCCTGCATTTGATAAATAATCATAAGGAAGAACCAAACGATTGGAAGAAGTGGTTATCTAGTACCATTTTGGTTCTGAGGTTGGATGAAATTATTCTGCATCATGATGAGAAGTAGGCAGAGCTCCAAGCAGGCAGAGAAGCTGTTTTTCTCAGACATACACCTTTGCCAGATGAAGCACCCCTTGTCTGAGGAAAGGGTCAGTTTTGTTATTCACTGAAGGTGAATTTAATGGGAAATGAATGGGAGCAATGACAAGGGGCTAGTCTATTGTATTTACTTGAGGGGCAACAATGTAGATTGTGATTCTCCTTTTATCCTTCCTCCAAGGCAATCAAAACAGAAAGCCCACTCAGAACCTGGCAATAACATTTTTATAACACTGAGCTGATTTTTGTATGGAAGCATTTCTGTAATATTAAGTTGTCAGCTTATATGTAGTGTGAGAGTAGGCAGTAGCCAGATATTCCTCTACTCTCTTTTGTACCAGTCCCCTGGAAGTGCTCAATGCCTACTTCTTTCTTACTTGTCCAGTCTCAGATCTTCAAAAATGCCTTTTCCACGTAGACATTGCAGTCATATTTGTAAAGATATTTGTTGCAGTCAGCTAAAGGTTTATTCCTGTTTATATCTCTCCATGTGTTATTGTTGTATAGAGATAAATATACTGGCATTACTGCTGTATGCATCTGATACTATCAGCATTGCTGTGGGTACTCATGTGGAAAAATGAGTATGGTTGATTTTTCTTCTGATATCTCAGCAGCTCTGTATGAAGCAACAGATAAATTGAAAGTGCTTTATATTACTAGTGAAGAGTGTTATTGTCTTCTAGCTTCCCACCACAGCTAGATCTTTACAGCCAATCTCGGAGTCCATCCACAGTCACTATTTCTGCTACTATTAAGTGATATTTTAGTGTATGAAAATGAACACAAGTGAAGCAGAAATATAATGCAGTGCTACTTTTTTTTTCCTTTTTCCTGGAGTAGCAGTTATTTCAAACATTCCATTCAAAATGTTGCAGAGCTTTTGCCTAGCAGCAAAGAACTAGATTAGAAATATCCTATAGCAACAGTTCATTCCCTTTACTTAGGAATACATCCAAGAAAGTGAATGAGGCCATGTTCATTAAAGACAGACTAGAAAGCTGGAAAATTGTGCAACTTTCACTAAACCTCAGCATGCTACTATTATCGGTCACAAGGCTGTTAAGTCTTTGGGGTTTAGGTATAGACTGATCACCATTCCTATCTCTACATGTACTCCATGTCTAACACACTTTATGGCCTAAATAAGTATCGCATACCTCCATGAGCACACGCATTTTCCAGTATCCAGAAATGGTTGTAGGATCTCTCATCTTTTAGTTGCACCTTGCCAATGACTGTAGTCAGGCGAATAACAGTTCACAGAGGACTGCCAGAATCAGATACTTAATATTATGGATAGTCTTGAAGTGGTGATATTCCTTATCTAAGAAAAATCAGGACATTCTTGAAAAAAATGTCATCAGGATCAGTTGTCTCTTTCTGTGTACTGTAAATGATCTTTTAGATCAGGAAAGACTTGTGTTGTTCTTGATTTGTGTTCCCCAGATGGTTAACTAGATTTAATATAGCTACTTTGGAACCATGTAAAAACATGCTACCTGCAGATTATGCCTGTACGTATGGGCCCAAGGCTGACCAGCTCTGCCTCTCATTAGTCCTGAGCATTAGCCGAAGAAACTGAGGTAGTGTGAAATTAATAACTCCAGCCATGTTCATAATTTCCTGCACTGCTCTGCTGATGGGCCTTTATTAAAGGGATAACTAGTTTGAGACTACATTATAGACTGCTGATCTCTCCACTAAATGTGTAATTTCTATTAATTTTAAAGATGCACTTTTTGAAGAAGAAAGCAACAACAGCCAGAAATTTATAGAAAACGTACAACTACTAAGGAAAATGTTATTTATTTATTTTTTTATTAACTAAAGTACAATCCATTCTAAATAAAGGGTAAAGGGGCATATATTGCATACATACACTTATTAATGTATATATTCTCATATTTATTACTGCATTTATTTTTGGGGAAGTCTTAGTTTGTATGTCAGCTTCAGCTTGTGTATTCCAGTTTTTTCCCTAGATACTCAAAGCGTAGGATTGGCTTTGATCCTAAGGAAAAATGCATATACCAGGAAATCAGGGGGAAGCAAGAATTCTACTTAGTCATTTGTTACCTTGTTGCGTCCATCACTCCACAGTTGCCTTAGTAACAATCTAAGTAACAATTGTAATCTAACAATCTTTGCCATTGTTAAATTTCCACTGTGCTTCAGTCTGAAAAAAAGGTTTTTTGGTTTAATTTTTGACTCTTAGGCTATATATATGAAACAGGTAAATTTAATGTATGTGAAATTTATAGTATTTGCACACCTTTCCCTTGCTTGCAAGCTTCTAAAGTCTGACTTAAGCAGATGTGTTTCCCGCATTATCCAGAGAAGGTCAGAAACTTCAGGGTGAACAATTACCATTTTATGTTTATCTATTTAGAGGCTAAACATTCCTCATAACCAAATCAATACACATCTTCATTAAGACATATTAGTTAGGTCAGTTACTGCATTCACAATATACTTTCCCCTTCATCGGCCCTTCAAAGGAGCATTTAGAGGATGTGTGCTACGTAAAGGTCTTCTCAACCAACACTTCAAAATTCAAGCCTTGTCCTTTCTAGAGAGACATGAGGAAAAGAATCTCTCTTTCCTCTACCCTCCTTCTCTTACCCAGCCATTTTCTTCTTCATCTTTCTTTGATTCACTTACGTTTTGCCTGATATCAATATATAATGCACATTATTCTTCACAGTCGGAATTAAAAATGGAATGAAACATCAGGCAATTTTCTTTGCTCATGATTCAAGTCTTGCTCTCACAGACTTGTGCATGCTTACACTTGCTATCAGTACCTTGGAAACAACCAAGACCCATAGTCCTAGTCTTTGGAGGATGATTTCCTGTTATTTTGAAACCTTATAAAGATGTGTAATTTAATTGATCTGTTAAAAATACAGAGAGCAAGGCATGCTTAAAGAGTCAGCAAAGTACTGTGATTTCTCATTTTCAATGCTAATAAGCATTGAGAATACTCCACAGCTGCCTGGCGTACTATATAAGTACCAATATGCAAAAGGAACACCTTTGGAAAAAAAAAACAACCAACCAAGCAAAACTTTTCTTTCTGCCTAGTAAGGTGTAATCATTTAGGGTTTTTTAATCAGTAAACATTTACATTTAAAACAATGCAGGGGTAAGATTTGCCTTTACTTTCTTGAAGTGAGCCACCCAAAGTTTTACGTAGCTTTCTGTTAGTTGTGTATGTCAGATTATGCTTTGGCCTAATTTAACTCTGATCACATGTTCTTCTGCTAGTGCAAGTAGACCAGTACTTGTGTATTTGCTAAAGTTATAATTTAGCATAACTGAATACTAAAAAACTATCAAGAGCTCTGTCTCCAGAACATTACTGGCGTAGGAATCAGTACTATTAAAATGCATTGCTATGACAACTTAATTATAAGGACAGAATTAATCCGATACAGAGCAAATCTACAGTTGAATGGAGCTACTGCATCTTTCCGACTCCTCTGATTTTGCACAAAATTTTCATTTGATAAGGAGGAAATATATTGTAATCCTGTGTAATAAACATTGAAAAATGTAATGCAATACAGCCTGTACTATGAAGAAATAATAATCTTCACAGTATTTTGGTACTACTAATAAAAATATACTAATGTTTCTGATTGTTGTGGTTTAGCCCCGGTCAGCAGCTAAGCACCACACAGCCGCTCACTCCCCAACCCTTGTGGGATGGGGGAGAGAATCGGAAGGGCCAAAGTAAGAAAACTTGTGGGTTGAGATAAGAACAGTTTAATAATTAAAATAAAACAGCAATAATAATAATAATAATATAATGAAAAGAAAAATAATGAGCGAGAGAGAGATGAAACCTTGGAAGAAGAGGGAAAAAAACCCGAAACTAAACAAGTGCTGCAACCGCTCACCACCCGCCGACCGACGCTGCCGGTCCCTGAGCCGCGATCGCTGCTTCCCCCGGCCAACTCCTCCCAGTTAATATACTGGGCATGATGTCACATGATATGGAATACCCTTTGGCCAATTCAGATCAGCTCTCCTGGTTGTATCCCCTCCCCTCCCGGCTTCTTGTGCACCTGGCAGAGCATGGGAAGCTAGAAAGTCCTTGACTAGTGTAAGCGCTACCTAGCAACAACTAAAACAGTGTGTTATCAACATTATTTTCATACTAAGTCTAAAACACAGCACTATACTAGCTACAGTGAAGAAAATTAACTATCCCAGCTAAAACCATGACACTGATAAATGCTAGAGTGACTTTACTAGCAGCACTTCACCATTTCTATTTCAAAATGGATTTCATTATTCAGTGGAAAATGTCATTCAGTAAACAAAAGAAGAAGAGGCTTGCTATTGCAAGTTAAATTGAAGCACAATAGACAATAGCATCAAACTAGCTTAACATGCAAATATAGTTACTTTTAAAGACAGTAGAAGTTCACCAAAAAACTTTACATGGAAATTTTCCACTTTGCCTCACTTAACAAATAAGATGCATTTCAATTAGTGTTTATTCTGAGTTTCTCGTATGTTGTGATTTACTGCAATTACTGAAAATAGTTCAATCAAATTCACTAATCAGGGATGTTTTCATTGTTATTGTAGAATTCATAGCTATTGTGATTCCTGGCTGTTGCAATGTCCTCCAGCACCTAACTGTCTACTGTATTTCATGAGAGATATTTTGTTCTTTGGCTAGAGATGAGGGGATCTTCCTAGTCCTGCATTTAGCCTTTTCTGCAGTATCAGCGGTTATAGGTTAAAAACAAACAAAAAGAGAATGAGAGAGGAATATTTTGTGTTTTGCAGTTTTCAAATTGGATATGTAGGATAAATATACTGAATAGGTAGGGTTTTTTTAAGGGATTCCTCATGGTTCTGTTCAATTAAAGACATTAGAGTCATAATAAAGCGAGGACCAAGCAGGAAAAATCTGCTCAGAAGGGCCATTTTGTAACAACTTCTGGTTTGGACAGGTATAGCCTTTCTTGTGAAATGCAATTAAAATAACACCTGTTTCTGAAAAAATGAAAATAAGAAGAGGAGTACCTTGCACTTTTCCTTATCTCTCGAAAGGACTATGATATGCATACCTGAAGGGGTAATAATGGTTACTTTATTAATTAAGAGGGCTTGCATTATTTGCAGTGTCATTGTTAGCATCATTTTTGGTAATATCACATTGAGTCTTAGTAGTTAAAAACTGTAAACTGAATTCATATGCTTAAAGAATGCTAACTTGTGAACACAGTATTGTCTTGAGAAAGAGAAAGTGCAGGAGACAGTCTAGGCAGGTAGCAAAAACTGGGAAACCTCTATGACTCTACAGAACCAGCTTAAAACCTTTTTTCTGCAGTCAAGTTCTCAGTGTGAGGTTGGTGAGGCTAGTGGTTGTCAGTAACAAATGGAAATGCATTAATTTGTATTCAAGAGATATTTTGCAGTGTGAATGGTGACAATATGCTTCTGTTTGAAAATTCCAACCCTTTCTTGTTCAGTCCTCTTAGAGCATTTAAGAAATATAATCATTCAGACATCCACAAAGTAAATTAACAGTTCTGTTTTCTCTTAAATAGAAATTATGAGAGATATTGCTAAATATTTGGTATGTTGGAGATATCTCTTAGTATTTATTTTCCTTTCTCTAATATAAACAAATTTCAATTCATACATTCTCTGAAGCCTCTTAAGTGGTTTTCCCACCCTTCTTCTCATTACTTTCTTAGTAATAGGAGAGCAATTTTTCATTGTGTTCTTTGCCATATGGTGAATGAATCATATGGTAGCTTCATATGTAAACTGTGGGATGTGCTTGTCATACCTGGTAGAGTCATTGGTAGAACCCAAACCCTTGCCTAGCTTTTTCCTATCCTGTTGCTTGCTTCTCTGAGGAGCTTTTTCCATTTATGGTTTACTTGCTTCCTTTGTGGTGAACAAAGGACCTAGAGGGTGCTGTTACATATTAGTAAGGATTCACATTGACCCCGAGAATGCCAGCAGTTATAGTTACTTGCTTTCATTGCTTAACAATACAAAGGAAGGTAAATTTAGTAGGAGTTTGATCCAGGACCTTATTCTTTTGCACAGTATCTTCGAAAGGAGAGATAATACTACCATGTGACTATAACTGCTGCCAAGGAGACATTTTGTTTTCTAACAAAGAAATATATTTTTTTAATCAAATCTTATCAGACCAACCTCCTATCTTTTCTCAGAAAAGAACAGATGGGAAAAGATAAGAAAGAATGGATAAACATTTGAAGGAGTAAGACTTTCCTATTGTCACAAAAATTTTTGCTTTCTAGCTAGAAAGAATAGAATTCTTTAGTCATAGTAAATTTGGTGTAGGAACACTTTTGTCTCAGCCAGCCATTCCCCCAGTGAAAGACTGGTAAATGTCCTTTGACACTGACATTATACACACAGACTTTCAGTGATCATATCGTAGTACTTTTTCTTCATATAAAAATAGCAACCATAACATACTGATCTATTGAATTCAAGATCTCCTGACCTAAATTAGTAATGTTCTTAGTGAGCAGAGAAAGGTTGACAGGTTTCAGTGATCATATAAAGGCAAAGGCATTTAAAGTAGCTAATTCAGTATTGTTTAAAATTCAGCTTGAATGGCTTGCTGTCAGATACTGTGTCATGGACTTGTGACAGTACAAAAGAAAAATCTTACGGATTTTTTTTCTGTATACTCCACAGCTAACACTTAAATAGAAAAAAAAAAACCTGCGTTAGAACAACCGTCTGATAATTTTTTATCTACTTATAAAGTTAACAGTAGTCAAAATAAATATAAATAACAACTACATAAAAGAGTACATAAAAATGCTCCGCAACTTTCAAAAATGAATTTCAGCTTACCAAGTAACATAAAAACTGGGTCTTTAAAAATTTCTGGAGCATTAAACATCCAAAAATATCTTTAGTTCAGTGTTGGATTTGAGCCTGCAGCATTCTGCATGTTACATTCTGAACATAGCGCTGATTCACCCTAATTTTAAAATCAGATTCAAAAGGCATATGTCGTCTTAGGCAACGTTCTTCAAGGGAAGTAGTTAATGCATGCACATCCTACATAGAGTATTGTGTGTGCCACAGCCTCTGACATCCTATTACTCCTAGAAAATAGGCAAAGGATTTGTTTATTAGAGAAATTCCCTGGAAACCTGACTATCAAGAGCAAGATGACTTCTCAGCATGCCATAAAGGGCTGTGCCATGAAAGGCAGAAGAAATAACTATGGAAAAAAACAGTGGGTGCTTAGAGGGTGAGTGCACTTGGGCAGTATTATTTTGGAAGCCTATGTGCATTTGTGGATGATGTGCACTCTATACTGTGTAGTTGCTTCTGAATGCAAGTTCTGATCAGTACTTTGGAAAGACAAACACAACCAGAAATATTCAATAATCAGTATAAGTGTCCTCAGCCTGAGAAAATCTCACATCCCAGTACAAACAGTGATCTTTCTGTTGATTTCAGAGCTTTTTATGTGGTCTCAAACTATGAGAGGACACATAATGCATTACATTTTTCAAGTATCTTTTGTTAAGACATCCAGAGTTTCCTAAAACTAAAAGGAAGAAAAAAATCCAACTTTTAAAATTTGTTTCTTGTTTTGTTTTTCTTAGTAGGGAAATTTTGTAGATGGATTTGTAGAAAAGCTTTTTGAAACTGAAAGAGACTGCTTTTCACTAGTAGTTTTTTGTCATAGTTCTTTCAATGACCCCTTAGTAGAAATGCAAGGTCCATGAAGTAGTACAGAACAAGTTCCTACAGAATGTGACACTTTTCAAGTTTATTCAAAGTTTTATCCAAAAATTTATTGAAAATCATTCTTCAGCTGCAATTCAGTCATATTCAGTTCAAGCTGGAGAGCTGGGCCGAGGGGAACCTCATGAAATTCAACAAAAGCAAGTGTAAGGTCCTGCACCTGGGGAGGAACAACCCCATGCACCAGTACAGGCTGGGGATTGACCTTCTGGAAAGCAGCTCTGCTGAGAAGGTCCTGGGAGTGCTGGTGGACAGCAGGTTGACCATGAGCCAGCACTGTGCCCTTGTGGCCAAGAAGGCCAATGATATCCTGGTGTGCATTAAAAGGAGTGTGGCCAGCAGGTCGAGGGGGGTTATCCTCCCCCTCTACTCCACCCTAGTGAGGCAACATCTGGAGTTCTGTGTCCAGTTCTGGGTCCCCCTGTTCAAGAAGGACAGGGAACTGCTCAAGCAAGTCTAGCAGAGAGCTACAAAGATGATCAGGGGACTGGAGCATCTCTCTTATGAGGAAAAGCTGAGAGACCTGGGTTTGTTTAGCCTGGAGAAGACTGAGGGGGGATCTTCTCAATGCTCATAAATATCTATAGGGTGGGTGTCAAGAGGGTGGGGCCAGACTCTTTTCAGTGGTGCCCAACAACAGGACAAGGGGCAATGGGCACAAGTTGGAACACAGGAAGTTCCACCTGAATATGAGGAAAAACTTCGTTACTGTGAGGGTGACAGAGCACTGGAAGAGGCTGCCCAGAGAGGCTGTGGAGTCTCCTCCTCTGAAAATATTCAAAACCCACCCGGATACCATCCTGTGCACCCTGCTCTAGGTGTACCTGCTTAAGGAGAGGGGTTAGATGAGATGATCTCCAGAGGTCCCTTCCAACCCCTACCATTCTGTGATTCTGTGATATTCAGCAGATAATAATATATAATTATAATATATGTTAATTAGGTATAATAATAAATTAATTCTATATAATAAATATATATAATTATAACTATAATAATATTAACTGTAATGCATTTATTTTTATTGACTCTGTGGTCTCCTAGGTGTGGGAATCTAATACAAACATTTACGAGACTCACTCACTCCTCTTCAACATTGGCATTTTAAAGCAATATAGGTTTCTACCATTCATAGTAGGAGGGGGAAGTTAGAAATCATGGTGCAGCCACAACATTAAAAGTCAACAAGACCATAAAAATCCCATAAAGATCATGATACTTTACTACTTTGAATTAGCTTTTGTGCGATAAAGAAAGACTGACCCTTTTAGTATTAGGAAATTATAATCATCCATAAGATAATTTTGTCTTTACCAAATGTGTGCTAATTTTTCTTTTACAACCTGTTACCTGTGGTTTAAATTAATTTTTATATGGTATTGTATCACAGAAGCAAGTTTCTCAGTCATCTCACTTGCTCAGTGAGAAAAGTAGAGTCTTTAAGACTCGGTAGAGTCTTCAAGATTAACTTAATTATATTATCTGGGATCTCTTCAATGCCATAGGATGATGTACAGGCAGGTTTTCAGTCTGTAGCTCTGAACCATCCAAATAGTCCTGTTCGGTGGAGATTGAATCTCAGTCCTAAAAGCATTATAGTTACCTTAGCATCAGTTCATATCCTTGATGACAAAACTACTTAGCCAGCAAATTATCCTAACATTCAGCCTAGCAAGCGGGGATTTGTTGCAACTACATTGCTGTTTGCTTTTAATCAGCTGTTACTTTTTTGTCTTAGTCATGTTTATGTTGTATTAGTGGAAAATACAATTCCTGCCTACAGTATGTAGACTCTGGATATTAAGGCATTTACATAAAATTGGAATTTGTTGTATCAATTCCCTCTCTTTTTTTATGCAGTATACCTAACTTAGAAGCTAAAACAATGCTTTTTGCATGAAAGGCCCTCCCATTTTTTTATCTGCATCAGGTGGAATATACGATATCATGTTTTTATTGTCTGATTTCTCAAAGCCTAATCCCCAAACTTAATTTTTATTCAGAAGTATTGTATAAAAGTTTAAAGTTTTGAGCTCACCTGTAGAGGATGATACTCATATTTCTATAACACTGAGTGGTAAATTAGTTGTAGTATTTATAGGTGACAATGATTTTTGTATTCTGAAAACAATGCAATTGCTACTAAAGCCAATTTTCAGCTGTAGCCAGAGGCTCTAAGATCATATATCTTTATGATTCAGAAACAGCTGTAGCCCATGAGTGTTCAGGTCAGTTTTCAAAAAGCAACTTAGAAGAAAGCCAAAGAGAAACAAAACTTCTGTTTCTTCCAGAGTAAATCAGTTTCATCAGTAAGGACTATTCGAATGTATGCCATGAGGGCATGAGCTTATGTATAAGTATGAGGAGAAACGCATTTCACAGAAGTGAAATGGTTTGAATTGTGCTGTGAGAGGGAAGTTTTGCCATAAAAACTTGGAATTTGCCAAACGAACTAAATATCATCTGGAAGAATTCATCCTAACAGAGCTGGTCAGCATAGGAAGACCAAAGCTAGAATCAAGCGAATGAGGGAGAGAAGAAAATGTAGCTGTTGCATCATGCTGAAACTGATGGTCTGAATAGCCGTCTTTTTTTTTTTAAATAAATATAGAAAGCACATATAATTCTCTCTGGAGTCCTGTTTGCAGTGGTCACTTTTAAACTTTGAAAGAAAACTTTGAGACTTCATACATTATTTTGATTTTTATTCTCTATTTTTATCTTTTTAGTATGGAGAAAAGGTTAGTAATCTTTAGTTTATCTTTAGTTGTAGAAACATGAGAAATGGATTATGATACTTGAAATACTTGGAGTATGACATTTGGGTTTATCAAAACCAGCAACATTTACATTTTTTTTTACAACTAAAATTATACTATTGAATATCATACTTAGAGAGTTTGCAGGTTTATCCTTCTGAAAATCTTGCAAAGTGCATTAATAGGCTTATCTTAGCACAAGAGTCAGTACTGAACACGAATGTGTCAGTTTAGTTTCACAGTCAATGGAAACATAATCAGTCAGTGGATAGAAAAGCAACTGTGAGTTGCAAGAAAATGTACAAGAATACAGGTTGTTTGTTCACCTGCTTCAGTTCATTCAGCTCTGCCCTAGCAGAGCTGCTAGGTCATTTAGAAGTTCTGGTGATCTCAAGAATGCCAAATAGCTCCAAACACCAGGACTGTATAGTGGTAACAAAAGGCTGGCTTAGAAAACTGTGCTGGTGCTCACAATGAGGCTCTAAGTCAAGAAAAGGTGCTGAGAAATGCTTTAACTGGACTTTGGAATGTCATACTAAATAGATTATACAATGCCTGTAGCTCCTAAGCATTATCAAAGACCTCTTTTTTCCCCCCTTTCATCTGCCAAAATATTTCAGGTCTCCAGTTAGGAAGCGCTTTAATTTCTGCCAGTGCTTTTAAATAGTTACAACATACTGATTTTTGGCAAGAAAAAAAAAAAAGAACTAAGTTCTGAGAAGTATATTTGAATGTTTAGCAACTAGTGGCTTGAACTAAAGAAAAGTAAACGTACTACTCGTATTTCACAGAATATTTTTAAGTATATTTCAAAACATTTAATCCAATTATAAGTAACCATGAGAAGTATTCATGTTTTGAAGATAGAAAATATGCAAAAGTCAATGTATTACTGTGTCTTTTTAACATAGCTTAAACTTGAAAAAGTTTATAAATTGTTATCTTGCAATCAGGTGAGAAAATTAAGTATAAATTATTTGAATGCTGCAAAGGATTATTCCAGTAGTGGATACACCTCAAACTTAAGATGTTGGCAACTTATTACAACTAACAATGAAAATGTCTACATGCACAACAGCCTGAGCATTCCCCACTAAGTACTTCTTCATGTTGTCAAGCTTGATAAATCTGTGTTATTGCCATAGCATGAAAGAGTCAGCAACAGGTTTGTGAACCTCAGTGCTTGGCTGAGCCTGTCAATGCAGTCTCTGCCTAGACACACAAGAAAAAGTTCCCATGACAATTATATTTGATCTTTCCTAAGCAATTTCAAGTGATTTGTTCACTTTGTGTACTAAATTGGCCTCAGATATATCCTTACCACTATTCATTGTAAGATTTTGTATTTCAGTTGCTACCTGTTCGGAAAGGTGTATGAGAACACATTATGTCTCAGGCAGGGAGAGAAGCATCTTTAGGAAGGCTTAAACCATCTGCGTTCTTGGTCATCTGAGGATCTACATAGCTGTGTAATATGTCTTTATAGAGGCATATTATTCCTCCTCTGATAAACTTCTGTCTGTTCTTGGGGAGATGGTTGTGGAAGCAGACAGCCTTTTTTACATTTGTTTTTTATACATAGACAAGAAAGTAGTGATCCAAAGTTCTGAAGTTAAAACTAGCCAGACCTGTGAGATTCAGCAAGACAGGAAAACATTTAAAAGTGAAGGGGAGGATCTGGGTGATAGGAAAATCGTTTACCAAGTCCATCTGCCTGGTCTGACTTCAATTTGAACACAGTTTGATGGGGAGATCTCCTAATCTTTAATCCTAGCTGAATTTCAGGTTCCTTTTATGTCTACACAGCCTAAGTGCCAAGACCTCAGTTAGGAATACTGACTCAGTATTAGTTAAGAAACAGAGTTTAAGCTTGGGCATGTTCAGCATGAATGCCAGCCGGTTAGAGACATCTTTGGAAGTGTAAGAAATTTAAGCAACCATGTAAACATTGCCTGAATTCATATGTTTTAATTAATCACTAGGCTGAGGTTGTGATAAATGTCCCTCAGTGTGCAATGCACTATAGTATAAAGCAGAATGGATTACTGCAAACAACTGCTGAATGCTAAAACAAACCTGGTTTACAACTGAAAATCATTCATGTAATCCATTTTCTTTTCCATTGCAACAGATGAGGTATGTGTGTAAGATTACTTGCCTTGCGGAGCATAGTATAAAAATGCATAGAAGAAGGAGCCATGGTAGTGAATACAACAGGAAAACATTTCCTGGTGTTTCCTGTTACTGTTACTATTGTCACAGATCTTTAAAGAGTATTTTGACAAAGAAACCAGCTGAAATCAAGAGATGAAGACTGAGTTTCCAGAACTATGAATTAAAAATTGAAAGTAAGCTTCAAAAGCAAAAAAAAAAAAATAACTACCAGTATGCAGATGTTTGTATTTCGCAATATCCTTTGAGTGCTGTCATCACTCTTAAATGCAGTGGGGAGGGAGGGCATATATAAAATTTATAACTTGTCATGTAATGCCAAAAGTACTTTCAGTAGTTTTGAGAAAGTACAATGAGTAACTGAATGACTTTAGACTGCAAGACTGGTTTATATTCTATTTATTTCTATTACTTCCTAAAATAATGGGTTAAAGCCCTTAAATTAAACTATAATCTACAGAAACATACTTTTATACCAGTAAAAAGATGTAGGATTTCATGCTCAAGGATGAGACTGTCTTTGTTTAATTCATCTTTGTAACTGTCTTGCGTAACAAAACCTGAATACTATAGTGCCATAATAAATAATTATAAATGTTGGATTAAGTTTGTGACATCAGTGTCCCCTTCAAAGATACTTTGGGGCATGCTAGAATTATTACATTAAATTATATAGTTAGTTAAAAATAGGAAATTAAGCCAAAGAGAAGAAACATTGTCTTTACCACCTCATTCACAGCAGTGGTCTACCTACCCTCCTCCAACTGTGCTTCAGAGATTGGAGGGAAAAAATAATCAGAATTCATTTTGCCACTCCTGTGTCATGGGAAAAAAATACAACCCTCCCCTCCCCTGCTTCGTGGCCCATGAAAATGATTGGCTAGAAGTGTTAAGTTAGAATCTGGATTATAATCATTTTTAGAAGAGAAATCAAACATTTCCTGAAGTCCTAGCAATTTTATCTTTTTTACACATAAAAGTATAACGCAGAGAATCAAGGACAATGGCTGGAGTTTCCCAGCTCTGTTGCTGCTTTCTTCTAGTTTGAGATGAACTCACTTCAGGACTGATTACATCTCAGCTGAGCACTCGGGATGAGCCTATGCTGTGCTGCTGAATCTCTCCAGCAGGCCCAAGGGATGGGAAGGGCTTTGTTCAAATACTGCACCCAGGTTCATGCATCACGTAGCTCAAAAACACCTGGACTCACCTGGATATACTAGGTAGTATGTCATGAATACCTATCCATGTATATGCCATAAGAAGAAAAGGCAACAAGATTTTGCTGATGGGAACTTGAGTAACTGAGGAATTTATGTCTGGAGTTAGAGGATTTTGCTAAGCAGACATGAGTTTAATCTTCAAGGAGGCAAGATCTGAATGCTGAACACTGAACACTGATTTTTCTACAAGGTAGGGTTGTCCAGTGAACAGGACACTTGTCTTAGACTTGGTAAAACTTGATTCATGCTTCTTCTTCCTATAGACCTTGAGACAATATTAAATAAATCACTCACAGTGTATCCATCAGTATCAGTGTAGCAAAGACATAAAATAGTTTTTATTAACTGTTTTATTAAGAAACAACACAGATTGCAAAAAAAAAAAAAAACCTCAATTTTTTTTTCTCAAATGGTTTGAAGCAGGAGATTTGATGGGAGTTGAGGACCATATGTAGATCCTTGCTTAAACAATTAGTTGAGTACACAGCAGTTTCAGTCACAGATTACATTGTACTTTGCTAAATTTAAGCATGAGGCTATTATTTGTATTCTTAAGCTAGGGTAGAAATACTTTGTTGAACTGAAAGCAAGTAAACAAGATTAAATCATCCTCTCAGTAAATTCACAGGGATTTTAACATTCACTTCAGTGCACCACAACCCTACAAAAGGTGTAGAAATGGAATTTAGAATAGACAATGCAACAGGTAATTGAGGGATGGGGCAACCCAAATGAACTCTGAGACAATCATCTGCACCAAAATCTTTATTTAAACTCCAGCAAAAGTTCATGAAGGATTTGTACATGAAAAAGTTAGTACATAAAACACTAAGTGAAAGGAGTGTGCCAATAGAATGTCTTTGTCTTCTGTAATGAAGGAAATGAATGATAGTAGCACAAAAGTTACAATTGAAGACACCATCCATCAGGAGAGCTCTTAAAAATACATTGTAGGGAACAATTGTGCCGTGGCAGGGGGATGAATTAGAGGACAAAAAGAAAATTCATTTGAAATATCTGAAATGAGTTTTTGTTCTTATTTGCTACAACTGAAACAGAGGAAACTGCATACATGAATATGAGAAAGATACAGGCATTGCATAAGCAGAGCCAATGCAGATGTACTGTAGCTAGTGACTATATTTCAAAGGTCATTGAATGATCATTAAGGATGAGTAAGACTCATTAAAAAAAGTATACAGAAGTAACGTATATGAACAAGGAAGGCAAACCCATCTCTATATTTTCTGGCCACATCAGTTAAATACGCAGGTTTTACATAAACTTAAGAGAATGAGGTGTTTAACCCACTATATATGAACACTGTGGGAACTTTCATAAGCAGCAGCACCTTGTAGATAGATATTTGGTCTTAGAAAGCAAAGTTAAAGATGGACTAGAGAATGCTGGAGAGACAAGAAGTTTGACTCTCTAACTTGGGGTGATACTTCACTCTAGAAGTGACTCCAACAGAACTGTAAGTGACCCCAGCACTGGCAGAGCCTTTACTGACAGAGCAACATCTTCCAGCACCCGAGCACAGCGAGTAGAACTGGGTGCTGATAACAGGGTCCACCAATAGTCCCTGGCAAAGTGGTAATTCAAGTTCAGGGTCCATCCAGGGAGTCCAGTCAGGAGCAGGAGGAGATGGAAACACAGACAAGGCTGGAAGAAAGACTACTACCTAGGGCCATCCAGAAACAACGCTGGGAACCGGCACTCCTGCAGCACCACTTGGTCAGGGACTGATGGCCTCGGGCTGAGCTGAAATGGGAATCCTGGTCCATGGGCAGGGTATGTGGATGAGGGTCCACCCTAGAGCTGGGCAGGGCCAATGAGGCTCTTTAGTGACCTCAAGGCTTCTGACACCTTAGATTTTTAGCAAATTCTGAAGATGGTGAGGACAATATGTAGATGTCTACAGTGTAAACATCTACAGCTGAGCTAACTGGAGCTAATCACTCTCATCAAAAGAGAAATGAGGAGAATTCTTCTCACCCTAAAGCAGACTTCTAACAAAGGTAAGCAGCAGATCAGTATAGGCTGGTAACTAGCTTACATAAAGACCTCCCCATTGCAGTGATCCAAAATTAGGTGAGGTGACCAGATTGTCAAATTGCATACTAAGTAGCAGCATAGTGATGAGGAATAAATCTTACTCAGTATGTTGAATTTAAAATTAGAAATGCCTTGCCAACATTTCACAATGTAAAAAACATTAATATTTTTGCTATGTGTCATGAATGACACTATAGGATTTTCTTGAAGTTGACTGGGAATTTTAGGATCATGTCATTTAATCAGTGTCAATTTTTTTTAAATCAGCAGAGGTTCAAATAAGGGCCTGTCTACAAATAAGCAATAAATAAGATAGCCAGGTTAGGTTAGACTGTGTAGTAAAATATAGAGAGTGAATTGTTTTGTAGTACAGAACGACATTTTATCCATGCATCAGTGTTGTGAAAGAACTGACAAGAATGGTCAGAAAAGAAAAACATGGATGAGATACAGATCCTGATTTGAGTTACACTGGTATAAAGATCTTTAAAATCTAATTAAGAAAGTGCCACTTGCTTTGCTTGTTCAATTTTCCTTTTAATGCAAGATTAAAACAGTCATTTCCCTTGTCTGTTAGCTATCAGGTCTCTGAAAATCTTTTTATTCTTTCTTACAGGTAAGTGTTGTTGGTGATTGGGGCAGCTCTTAATGTGGCAGCATAGATGTCCTTCCCCAAAATCACCTTATAAACTTCATTAAGTTTCATTAAATCTCATTCCTTGTCACCAGCCTTTGTCTTAATAGCAACATGCAGTGGCAATGTAGTCTATCAAAGAAATTGTACAGAAACTTGTAACAGTAACAAGTTTCCATAGATACATAGACATATCTTTTACTGATATTCACACATTTGCATGTTATAGTCTACAGCAAAGCTTTTTCTTGAGATTTCCTCAACAGTAGAAGGCAAGTGCTGCAGACCACTTTTCTGGTTTTGAGGGTCACCATGCACGAAGAACACTGACGTGTCAGGATGATGTGGATTTATGTCTGTTCTCCACTGGTTCAGCTACACAATCCTATGAAAGACTGAAATAGCATCAGGTATCTAATTCAGAATATGTAGGTCATGGGAGAAAATTCACTTTTCCTTCAGTAATAACTCATGAGTCTTCAGGTTACTCAATCACATCACATTTTGTTGGACAAAGAGCAGCCCCTGTCTTCCCTCTGAGCTATGTCCTTTTACCCTGTTTTCATCCTTTTCTCATCTGTTTATTCCCCTTTCCCTCAATATTTATGAGCATCTATTCTCACTGATAGTGAAACTCCTTTTGATCCTCTTAATTGATCATACCCTTGTGTCTTTCCCTTCTGCAGCTACAGAAGCTGTAATAAACTCTGACCCTCATGAGGGTTTTCCTGTCATTTGCCTTTTCTGTTTAGTCTCACAGGTTCCTTCACTTCCACTGTTCTTTCTAGAGAAGCCTCTTATCTTAGAACTGTGTTTTTTGGTGGGTTTTGGTTTTTTTTTTTTTTTGGGTTTTTTTTTTTTTTTGTTTTTTTTTTTTTTTTCCCCTAAGTTCTTTTTGGCTTCTTTCTTTGCTCCTGGTTTTCTTCTTTGATAATATCAAGAAGACATACTTTTTTGAGTGTATCAAACATCTGAGTTACTTATTACTGTTTCTTGCTGAAGTCCATTACAATCTTTCAATCTACTTGATTATTGAAGATATTTTGTTTCCCCTGCTTCCTAACTTGCTCTGTGAGCATCATCTTCACTCTTTGTTCATCCCCTTGGTTTTTTTTTTCTCTCTTTCTACCTGATCTTGCCCATTTCATGGAGGCATCCCAAATGGTCTCCCAAATCCCTAGTTTGTGTTCAGTGTTTCAACCACAACAGCTGGAGGAAGCAGAACAAGCATCAAGTGTCATTTACCTAAACCATCTCATTAAGTATTTTAATTTGCTATCTTGATCCTCATATCAGAGCAGCTGCAGCTGAATTTTGGGTGACACAGTATGGGCATATTATTTGGTAAGTGTGAAATAACGTAACTGCCAAAGGGGAGAAGAACATTTCTAGCTTGAACAGACACCACAAAACTGTTTATATCAAGCTCAAGAAAATTGACCTAATCAACTGATACACATTTCTGGTAACAATATTTTAGGTAGGAAAGTGTTTCTCCTGACAAGCATGACAAATACTGTTACAGTATTTTCTTGCTTCTGCTCTGCTCTGTGACAGTGGCAGCAGAGTTATTGTTAGGCTCAGGCAGAGCTATTTATACCCTGGGACTTGCAGTGCTCCACTCCCTACCAGCGTTCCCCTACTTACTCTGGGAGACAGAGACAAATAAAGGGAAAAAAAAAAATAAATCAATCCTGACCTTTTTTAAAAAGTATTTACCCTATTGCTAATCATAGTAAGAACATAAACCTAACTTCCTAGTCCAGTTGGTTAAGTTGAAATGAAATAGAGACCTTCTCTTCCTTTTCTTTCTTTTTTTTTTTTTTTTTTTTATTTGCACTTCCCTTTCTCCTGGTTTAGATTGCAAACGAAGGGGCAGGAATGGCTGCAGCATGGAAGGCACAAGCCAGACGTCCTGTACACCAATCCAGTGAACCATTCCTTATTTAAAAAAACAAAACAAAACAACACCCCAAAAAACCCCAAACAACCAAACAAAGGCCCGCAAAAACTTTTAGTATTTTGTTTATTTCATGCATGACTGAACAGAGTTTGCTAGTTAAAATCACTTTGGATTAATTGAGTGACAGATCTGAAGTAACCTTTCATCAAAACAATTCTGACCTCTCCATTTAAGTCCTGTATAAGGAACAGTTAAAATGTATTCATCTCATCTGCAGCCCCAGGAGACAGTTCTCTCTTCTTGTCTTTAGTAGGAAGGAAATTTTAGCAGGTTATAGCACTTCAGAAGGGTAAGGCCTGTTTTTCACTATGCTACACACATGCATTCCCCAAGTCAAAAAAATATTTCTATTGCCTTCCTAAAACTCTTCTCTTCAAACTCAAACATTTGTGCTGACTGGAGTACTGTGAAATGAAGTTTAGTTTTTGCATAGAGGTCCACACTGGCAAACTGCTGGATTTCTCTGAAATCCCTTAACCTTGAAGAGGTCCACGTGAAACCAGAAAATAGACCTCTAGAAATTTTCTTAGAAAAATTTTATAGAAGAGTCCCTGCTGATCATCTTTAAGAGAACATCCTGTGATACGTACTTTTGGTGTTTAGGTTTAATTCAGGATTTTGAAGGATTTTTGCATTGTTTGAACATACGTTCATTAGTCATGTTATTCTGCATCACAGACCTTCAGTAAACTTCCACTTCCCATTTCTTCAAATGTTTTGGTTCCAAATGATAGGCTTATAAGAATCTTAATGAAATAAGTTTAAACTTTCCTGTGCCCTCCAAGACTCAATATCCAGCTGAAACACTGGGTATTAGAACTCCCCCAAGCTATTAGGTAATATCCTTTTTTGTAGTTCTAACTGGCTTAATACCTACATAATTTATCCAACTTTTATTTCTAATAAAAACAAAGGACGCAAATTCCTATTTACTTTCAGTTCTTCACCCCAAAGCTTAACACCATTCGTAATCCTTTGCTAGTTTCAGATTCTGGCAAAGGTATGCATTTTCTAACAGTGGGACAAAAACTATTGTTGTATATATCAGTTGCTAAACTACACATACTATAGTCTTTACAATAAAACCAAAATTCAGTTATTCAGATTTTTTTTTTTAATATTTAGGGCTGACTGATACTGAATTTTTTGCACCTATCACTTAGAAATGGTTGCTTTCTTTAATTCAGTTTTTTTTATTATAACAAAAGGAACCCATTTGCTATGTTGTAATTTATGCCTAACTGATTCAATTTTCAAAATAAAATGAAAATATATTTCCAGAAAATTTCCTAAGTAGCTTAGTAGTTTTTTAAAAGTAAACAGAAAAAAGAAAAAGAACTTCAACTATCCGAGAGCTGTAAGGAAGCGTAATTCACCTTTTTCCTCAACTTTTAAAAATAAAACAAATGAATATTCATTATTCTTTGGTAGTGCTCAAAATTCCAGGCTACTGCATTTACAAACTTTCTACTTTTCACTTTTAAAGTAACTTTGCATAATTATTTCTTTGTTTTTAGACATTCTTCTTGTAATTTAAAAGTTAAACATGCTATCAATTTTCAGATTAATGATTTGGAATACTTCATTAGCATTCTGTGTGTCAGGTTTTTTTGACATCCAAATTCTGAAAAATGTCCAGAGAAAATAATTTGTAAAGAAATTCCTGTGGAATTTGTTTTGGTTTGTTCAAACTTGTCTGAAAATATTTGCAGAAGTTGTTTAGGGCTTCTTTTGCATCTTTGTCTCATATGTCTGCTTGGTATCAGGAAAACTGCTGTCTGAATCTTGCAGATCTGTTAATTTCACTCAGAATGATTGCATCCACTTTATGTAGGAGAGTAATGATTGTCCTCAATTTATTTTCAGTTAATAAAACCTTTTTGAAGGACAGAAAGCACAAAAGACAAAATACAATTCTGAATAGGTTTCTCTTTGGTTTTTGTCATCTTTGGCAAAGTGGCTATGCTTTGTTACATTCTTAAGTGTGTTGCTCTCTTGGTTCTTAACTGTGTTTCTTACTGACTCCAGTGGAAGATCAGTACATGCAAATCAATACTATTTCTCTCACAAGCGATAAAATAAGGCTTTTCTGTTTTCAAGGACTTTTGAATATAGGATGGAAATGACAAGTAATTTTTATTGTGTTCATAACAACATTATGTTCTGTCTTCAGCATGCCATCAACTGCTGCTTGGATGAACTGAAAATTCAGCAAGTAAATAGATTCTTCAAACAAATCTTTAACAAGTGTCTGGATTATGTGCATCAAATTACTGTGGATGGAATTTTTTTCCAGGGCAACATGTATTCTTCCATGTTGCTCTTAACTAAGACTTCCAGATATGAGGCATAATGTTGCATTATAGCACTTCCTATTTTAGCAGCATAGTTTCTATAACCACAGATTCTTCCTATTTAGGAGTTTCTTCAACAAAAAAAGAAAACACTATAAATGATCAATCAATTCTTTTTGAAGATGATGATGAAAAATTCAGGAAAATAATTCTCTGTCAGCTGCTACCTTTCAGCACATAATCTTGACTTTTGAACAGAATTCAGTAAAAGTTTCTCATAACACAGCACTTACTCTAGATAATGAGCTCAGTCATGAGATTTCTGTCTTGACTTCAGCAGCCTGAGCATGGTTTCACTATGTCTTGTATTTTTCCTCCAGCAGTTGTTTGGTATGATTGTTAGGTATCCACCAATGTGCCATCCTTTCTGTTTTAGAGGATAATTAATACTGCAGTTTCTAGCCTTCAGATTTTAACATCACTGCTACTACTGGGCTTTTTTCATGTTTTTACCTCAAATACTTTGTGTTCTGCACAGTTCTTTATGCAAGTCTCTTCTAGCAACAACTGATTCTCATAAACTAACATTATGTCTTTGAATATCACTCAGTTATTCTCGACCTACATTGGGACATAATGTGCTGTCTTTTGAGTGGTGTAACAATATGACATTGTAACATACCCAGATTCTTAAAATAAGTATTTAAAAAAATACAAATTTTCACTGAAGGAACAATGAAGTTACAATTTTTTTAACTCAAATAGCAGGTTTTTATTAGCTGTTTGAGGAGTGCACGTACTCATAAAAATATATATATTTTCTTTATAGTAAGCAAAGAGTATTCTGTATGTGCTATATATAGTTCTACAAGAATTTAGCAGTCAAAACCTTTTCTAAGTTGTTAAATTATTGAAGGCTTGAATATATATGTGTGACATCTACTTTATATAAGAGTAGCAGAGAACCTAACAATTCTAAATGATTCTAATGATAAAGGAAGAAGGAAGAAAGGATTCAATCTAACAATAACAACAGTTGTCTGAAGAATGTCGTTTTCAAGTGAGTTGCAGTTTTCATCTGCTACTCTGTAGAAATGTTGAAGAGCTGGCATGAGTTAGAGTGTGGGAGCTGACAATGGCTGCAGAGCACACTCAAGATACAGGAAAAGTCTGTGGGCAATTTACATCAGTACGCTACACCCAAAGGGTTATGCTCAAAGGCATGTGAAGTCAAGGACAGATCAGCTCCCCAATTTACAGTGAAGAACAGACTTGTTTAACTTGTTCTTCTACTGAAAGAAGAAACAAAATGATATGAACAAAGGAGATGGCAGTAGCAGCAAACCTATAAAGCTACTGTCATAGATTAAATGCAGTAAAAATGAGGTCCAGGCAAAAACACAGCAATAGCTTCTATTCACTTCGAGAACTGCTTATCAGAAAACACCATTTAGCCATCAGTGATTAAGAACAGTACTATTACAACAGAAATTACATCCATATCCAGTGTGTCACTTCATCTGGGAAATATTAATATATCTTACTGAGAGACTGTTATTTAATCTCACAGCTGCTACCTGTCTGTTGGAGCTATGGTTATCTGTATGAGTATGAGAGGATAAATAGATGGGTAAAGGATAATAAAACAGAAGAGGAGTCTGTTAGAGAGATCGAACTCTGAACAATTATGTTAATAGCAGATTTGCTTGAACTAATTGCAACTTGTTTTAATCTGAGACTATTTATTTGCACAACTTTTTGTTTTTCTTGATGCGTAAAGGAAAGGAGTATTCTGAGAGTTGAATAGGTGAAATTGTTGGACAATTGAGAGAGCTGGAGAATTGCAGGAAAAATGGGTGCTGAATAAAGTAGCTGTGAAGCATGGGGAAAGGATCTTGAAGGGTGCTACAGTCCTAGGGCTTGCCTGCTGTTTTAGAAGGGACCTGATATACTTTACTGTGGGGGAGCCCTAACAATTTTACTACTAACTTCACTGAGGAAGAGACATATAGTTATCTTTATATAAAAAGAGTTTATTATCCAGATGCTTTGCAGAACAACAGTATCATTAATTACTGAGAGATCGATTTGATCCTTGTAGTTAACCCTCTGACAAAATGAGATTTTATATCAGCAGAGAAAGACTGGGAGAGAGCTCTCCCTTTTTAATATTAAGCCTTATACAGTTCATCAGCTTTACAGATTAGAAGTCTGACAGCTCTTTATGTCTCCTAGTATATTACACTGGCTGCTCCACAGCCACAGCCACTGACAGATATGCTTTAGTTTTTATAATGCTTAGGAAATCAGCAGTTAAATTCTGCACTGCCGTTCCTCCAGCACCCCATGAAGTTCCAGATCCTCGCTGAAACATCGCTGCAGTGCAACAGCTGAACATTGCACAATAACAGACTTTGCTCTCCCAGAGCTCAGTGTTTTGCATGGTATAATCATGACGTTATATAGCAACATAGCTGATAAACTAGCATCACCTCTTCAAAACACTGGTGGTGCAATTCAGACATGATGTGATGTCACACATGCCCTGTCCCCAACCCCACACATGATTTTGCAACATGCCATATGCTCTGCATATAGGCAAACCCAAACAGTCCTTTATACTGTGGGGAAAAATAATCATGGTACAGCTTCCTTATTTCTTTCTTTTCCCCATGTCTTACCTATATGAGCTGCTTGTACTGACTTGCTTTAATTCAGAATCCCCAACTTTATATTGCTATCTCTAAGTGCTTGAACTGGCCTGGTGCTACAGTGCCCAACAGCAAAAAAAGTTGGCTGAAAATTTCTTTTCAATGTCATTCAGCACAAGTGTACCGTCAAAGATAGATGTGTGGTAAGACAGCCTGACCACAAAGTTATCACGTGCGTGGCCTTACTGGAATTTCTTTTAGTTGACATTTTAATAGCTATATAAATTTTTTCTGCTTGTCTTCTATCAAGGTGTTATAGTGCCCTGAATCAAATTCTCAGGTCGGGCAGATGTTGCATGGTGTACAAAGGCACATGGTGCACTGATTAATAAAGCCCTTTGGCTTTTTCTGTTCTTCATTGTCCGTCTTGCCAATTAAACACTTTTAAAGAGCCTGAAGGAATGCTCAGTATAAAATTACATACCTTCCCAGAATGTAAATTCTAAATATCAGTAAATGAGACTCATATTTCTGCTCTGGGAAATGTTCCATGCATAAGTTCAAAGAAATTTAAGGGTGAGTGTTTGATTTTGTTTGTTTATTTTAATTCTGAGAAAACAGCAAAGAATTCAAGTATCAAACCAACGTTTCAAAATGTTATTGGAAAGGTAGATGAAGGAATGCTGCCTTGCCCTTCCTTGCCTTCCCTTCCCTTTCCCTTTCCCTTCCCTTCCCTTTTCCCCAGTAAGACTGTGCCATTCTGCTGTCACAACCAGAGCCTTTTAAAGCCTGCCATGTCCTATTGTCTGTGCCAGCAAGTCACTCTCAGCCTTTAAAGCTCCTTACCCTTTGCTGACTTCCAAGCAGCATTCAGAGGGTTCTCCCAGTCTAATGTGTATAATAACCATCACCCCTCCGACCCTGATTTAAGTGCAGACTAAGTGAACTGGAAGTCTCTAGGCTCTGTCATTGAATTGGTTCCTAAAGGTAAAATCTCTTATAATGTGAAAAATGCTGTGGGATAGAAGAAGCTGTAAAGAATCCTAAGGTCACCTACTGTCCTTTAAATTCATGCTATAGACTAGCACTGCAGCCTGTGACTCTTTAGTCCACTGAAACATTTCTTTCTTTAAACCTGTTTTTATCTTTAAAAAGTGAGTGTGATGTAGTTACAGCATGGCATGTACCAGTTCATCTCTGCCCTTCCCACAGTTTCTAGTGCTTTCCATTCTGTTGAATTGAAGAATTGATTAATGAATATTAACCACTGTAGTGCATATCATAAATCTGTGACAATCTGTTACTAGATTAACAAGCTTTCTGTGAACTTAACAAAGTTCAACAAAATACCAAAAAGAGGTTTTCCCCTAGTATTTAAAAAAAATGAGGTGATACAAAAAATGTTTTTCACAAAAGGGTGCTGAGGAATGTAAATTACTGATGAATATGTGTTTCTGATGTCTGTATACACTCAAGTGGGTAGGGAGTCTGACATCATAGACATCAGCTGCTTAGTATTACTCTCTGGTCTATTTCTGCAGAACTGGATGCTTCCCTGGCTGCGGGAGAACGGTGTGCTTTCCTGGAAGTACCCGTCTGTTCCTGCCTTCCCTGTCTGTTCTGTGATACTTGAGGAAAATAGTAGCCATTTGTTGTTTACACCTTTCTTGTTAAGTATTTTTAGATTCTCCAGTGTACTTTCTGTTCAGGAGTGCTTCTTGAAGGAACCAGCTGATATCTGCTTATTCTTAATCCAGGAAATAATTAGTATTTTTAAAAAATGAAAATACTGACTGAAATTACTCTAGTGCAGACAGTTCAGTTTCCGTACAGAGCAAATTAAGCTGAAAGAAAATGACCAATCCATAAATGAAGACCTTTGGTTCCCATTTTACAAAGCAGAGTGTCACCTAAAAATTGCACTACTGTAACAGTTGTTTATTTTTGGAAAAACCATGTAAAGGCCTAAGACAGGAATTTAGCATCCATTATACCTTTTCATGTCATCACATTTAATAAAATGAGAAACTCTGTCTCCAGGTGTTTGCAATGAAAGCATGTGGCAGAGGGCAATGGGTTAATACAACAAAGAGAGGAAGAGATAAAAAGGTAAAAATGAAATTGTTTTGATTAACAAAATGAGAATCAGACATGGCCCAACAGTGTCTGGATATGGTCAAGAGGCACAGGTACATTTTAATCAGTCTTGAAGAAGACAGTGCAATGGCTTAATAAATATTTATGCAAATCTTCTTAGCACTGTTTATGTAAAAATGTGAAGTTCTTTTAAGTCTTCTATGATTTAGTTAATCAGAATTCTTCCAACAGTATGAAATGATCATAATTATTTCGTAAGCATGTGTAGCATGAAAATTGCCATATTTTGCTTATTTTTGTTTTGCTCAATTTTGTTTTACTCTTTCAGTATATCGCAGCTCCTGTACGGAGCAAGATTGTACCAAAAGACTGATTTCCCGTGGTGTAAATTAGAGTTTCATAAGACTAGGGGACTTTCAGTTTGTCATTTTATCACCAGCTGGTTTGTGTCTGTAAATTGCAGGTGAATCTGTCTGGAAAGCCTTCTTCTTCACTCCAAACTTCAGTCCTGAAGACTCCAATGGTTGCTACGATTCTCACGTTTGCTTCTGCCATGGAGGATTCATCACACGGCATGATCCCCCACTGCTCTTCGATCTTTCCAGAGACCCTGAAGAGAAAGTCCCACTGACCCCAGAAACGGAGAGCCGTTTCTATGAAATCCTCAGGGTCATTCACCTAGCAGTAGACAATCACACCAGCTCCCTGCATGCTGTCCCTGACCAGCTGTCATGGGACAACCTTCTCTGGAAGCCATGGCTCCAGCAGTGCTGCTCATCTCTCTTTCAGTCTTGCTACTGTGACTATGACTCAGAAGGGAGCCTGTTGGAGGTGCACTCAGGATAAACAAGATGCAGTTCCCTTTCAGAAACTGGAACAAGAGAGTGTGGGCAGCTGACTTGAACCACTGCAGTACTAACCTTCAGAAGGTTTTGTTATGTAGGAGGCCCTGTCTTTAAATATATCATTGCAGTAGAAGAGAATTTCAGTCAAGAAAATGTGCCAAAAGAAGAAGGGCAAAACACACCTTTTCTGTCTTTATAATACAAGAATCAGTATGAAGCACATGTTGCCGTCCTCATCCAGAAATGGGTAGGCTGTAGGCATTTTCTAGATGAGATCGTGTTCTAGATCTTCAGCTTCAGCTATTTTCTTACATAGCAAGGAATTTACCTATAGTTTCTGTCAATTACAACCACTAAATGCACACTTTCCTGTCCTTTTTGCTAAGTATTATCAACCATTAGTAGCACATAGCACCAAGTAGTTAAAGATAGAGAGATAGTAGTGGAGAGGTCTACCTGTGACTATAATTTGCTAAATGATAGATAGGTAAAGAGCAGACCTGTAACAGCATCTGTATCAACAAGCATCATGGATATGAAATAATAAACAGCTTGCCAACAATCTAATATTGCATGTGCCATAAAAATGTAGACAGCCATGTAGTGGAAGACCTTGTGTCCACATTAAAATGGTGTCCCCCACGTGCCTGTTGCATGGCAGCAACCTTTGTTTCAAAAGGAAACCTGTTCAAGTGTTCCAGTCATGTGCTTGAGTGTGTACCATAAGTCTTTGTGTATGTGTATATATACATTAAATATATATATATGCAAGCCAAATTCATAACCCTCCAAAAGCCACAAATCCTTCAGTCTCTGATATAGACACATCTTTATGACCATAGCCCAGTTGCGAAAATTAAAGATTTGGTCCATACTTGATATCTGAGTTCCAAATTCACATGATACTGCAGAGGTATCTTTCACTGTCTACCATACCTATTCTTCCACTGATTAATGTAGTGTGCCTCACAAATAAATAAAATTTGGTCTTCCATTAAATATCTTTGTCATTGTTTAAGCTCTCTGAATAGGATCTATCATTTTCTGAGAAGAAAATTGGGCTTGAGCACTTAAAGCCAAATATAACTCTCTCTGAGTTGTTAGCAAGGCCCTGGGAGATCTATAGTGCTTGGGGGCTAATTTCTGTATCCACTTTTATCTACATCTTATTCTGTCACATTTTCTTTCCACTCTACAGGCAGGCAAACTATTTTCTTTGGCAGATTCTACCAGAGGGGAACATATCAGCAAAATACTAAAATGATTTGATGCCTGATAACAGAAGGTCACTTGCTCCTTATCAGAAAACTCTGGTTAATTCCAGCATTATAATTTATTAAAATATGTTTGGTGGTATTAGCACATCACTAATGCAAAAGTGATCTGTGATGTTAGTAATGCAATAGCTTCAGTCAGCCAACATTAAGGTTGTGACTTGGTTCTTGGGAGCTATTGAAGCCTGTCCTATAAAAATATATTGTGATATATGGTATATTTATCTGTCTGTAAAACCTAGACTTTATTTGATTTTTCTGCTTCAGTTTCATTCAGAATTTAATTTCTAACAATATCCAGATGCCTGTCCTGGGAAATATTGTACTCTTTCCTTGAAGTCCTGTTTCTGATGTTTCACCTTGTGTTAATGATTGTGTATCTTAAGTACATGCTCTGCAAGCTCTCTGTAGGTAGCAAAGTCCTGTGTATGCTGATAAAGTTAGTCTGTTCGGGTATTTCCCTGATAACC
Organism: Morus bassanus; assembly: GCA_031468815.1. Taxonomy (NCBI): domain Eukaryota; kingdom Metazoa; phylum Chordata; class Aves; order Suliformes; family Sulidae; genus Morus; species Morus bassanus. The sequence goes on from CM062568.1 coordinate 80,868,796, forward strand.
ACTCAGGACTATTTATATTGTACCTGGAAAGCTGTCTGATGGCCATTCATGTGGCATAATTCCCCCTTTGCTTTATTTAATCACTGAATGTACTACATACATAAACTTAAGAAAGACGCCTGCAATTTGAATACAAGTACTCTTCTGCAGTGATCAGTAGCTGTCTCTTGATGTCATGGCAGGATCCATACATCCCAAATTTTTGGTCCTCAACATGTGGCCCAAGAACCCCTTGGGGCACAGTGCTGGTGCCTGCATGCCTCCCCCTGCAGCGGGTGGGCAGCCCAAGCTGCGGCCAGGGTGCCAGCTGCCCTAGCACTGAGCACCATGGTGTAGGGTGATGCTCCCTCCAGCTCCTGCAGCTCTGTTGCAGCCTACCAAAACTTTTCAAGCAAATATTCCTTCTGAAGCATATGGAAGAAAATACATTGTGTGTTAGGTATACAGCAGTATAGGTGTTTTGTGTCATTGGATCTGTTTTCTTCCCAGAGTTGCTGGGCTGTGACCATAACAGGGATCTCATTATATATTCTCAAGGACATCCACATCTACTTCTTTTCATCAGGAAGATCCTATGTTACTATTATTTCTTTTCTTTCTGCAGGTGCAAGAATTGTTTATTTTGTTAGGCTGAGCAGCTGTTCTGTGCTGCCTGACTGAGGTATCAAAAATGATAATTTTTCTACTGCTCTGATTTCTTCTTGCCTGAATATGGCCTTTCTTTTTGTAGAATCATAGAATGTCCTGAGTTGGAAGGGACCCACAAGGATCATTGAGTCCAACTCCTGTCCCTGCACAGGACAACCCTGAAATTCACACCATGTGTCTGAGGGCATTGTCCAAGTGCTTCCTGAATATTGCCAGGCTTGGTACCATGACTACCTCGCTGGGTAGCCTGTTCCAGTGCTCCACCACCCTCTGGGTGAAGAACCTTTTCCTAATATCCAACCAAAACCTCCTCTGGCACATCTTCCTGCCACTCCCTCGGGTTGCCTGAGAGAAGAGATCAATGCCTGCCCCTCCTCCTCCCCTTGTGAGGAAGCTGTAGACCGCGATGAGGTCTCCACTCAGTCTCCTCTTCTCCAGGCTGAACAAACCAAGTGACTTTAGCTACTCCTCATACAGTTTCTCCTCTAAACCCTTCACCAACTTTGTGGCCCTCCTCTGGACACTCTCTAGTAGCTTTATATCCTTGATATACTGTGGCACCCAAAAGTGCACACAGTACTCGAGGTGAGGCCGCACCAACGCAGAGTAGAGAGTGACAATCACCTCCCTTGACCGGCTAGCAATACAGTGCTTGGTGCACCCCAGGACATGGTTGGCCCTCTTGGCTGCCAGGGCACACTGTTGGCTCATGTTCAACTTGCTGTCGACCAGAACCCCCAGATCCCTCTCTGTGGGGCTGCTCTCCAGCCTCTCGTTCCCCAGGCTGTATGTGCATCCAGGGTTGCCGTGCCTCAGGTGCAAAATCTGGCACTTGCCCTTGTTAAACTTCATATGGCTGGTGATTGCCCAGCTCTCTAATTTGTCTAGATCTCTCTGCAGGCCCTCTCTGCCCTCAAGAGTGTCAACAGCTCCTCCCAATTTTGTGTCGTCAGCAAGCTTAATTAGTATTCCTTCCAGTCCTGCATCCAAGTCATTTATGAAGAGATTAAAGAGTACTGGCCCTAAGATGGATCCCTGCGGAACCCCAGCAGTGACTGGCCGCCAGCCTGATGTAACCCCATTTAGTATGACCCTTTGAGCCCGACCTGTCAGCCAATTGATCACCCATTGCATTATGTGTTTATCCAGCTTTTGTCCAGGAGGCTACTGTGAGAGACAGTATCGAAAGCTTTACTGAAGTCCAGAAAGATTACATCAACTGGCTTCTCTTGGTCAACTAGGTGAGTAACCTTGCCATAGAATGAAATTACATTTGTTAAACAGGACTTTCCCTTCATGAACCCATGCTGGCTAGGACCAAGGACTGCATTGTCTTTCAGGTGTTTTTCAATAACTCCCAGAATAATCTTCTCCATAATTTTGCCAGGCACAGAAGTGAGACTGACAGGCCTGTAGTTACCGGGGTCATCCTTGTTGCCCTTCTGGAAGATTGGGACAAAATTTGCTAGCTTCCACTCAACTGGGACCTCTCCAGATTCCCAAGAGTATTTAAAAATCGTTGAGAGAGGTCTCGTTATGACATCAGCCAGCTCTTTAAGTACCCTCGGATGAATCTCATCAGGCCCCATTGACTTACACGGATCCAGCTGCAGTAGCAAGTCCGCACGTGTTCGGGGTTGACTGGGAGTTTATCATTTCCACAGTCATGCTTCTCTAGCCCAGAGAACCATCTCAACACCCATTGTTGGTGTTGAAGACCAAGGCGAAAAAAGCATTGAACGTCTCTGCCTTGTCTATGTCCCTGTTTGTGAGGTGACCATTCTCATCAAGCGATGGGCCAATGTTATTTCTGGCCTGCCTTTTGCCATTAATGTATTTTAAAAAGCCCTTCTTATTGTCCCTCACCGTACTGGCCAGCTTCAACTCTAATTGAGCTTTGGCCACACGAATTTCCTCTCTACAGTGGCAAACAGCATCTCTGTAGTCCTCCCATGTTGCCTGATGTTGCTTCCACTGGCCATATACTTTCTTTTTTTCACCTTATTTTTCTAATATCCGTGGTCAGCCAATCTGGCCTTCTGCCTCACCTGCTTGACTTCCTACACTTTGAAATTGCCTGCTCCTGTGCTCTTACTGGAGCACAAGTGGTACTTAAAAAGTAGCCAGCAGTGATGGACCCCAGCACCTTCAAAAGCTTTTCCCCAAGGGACCTTACTAAGTAGTTCCCTGAGCAACCTGAATTCTGCTCTCCTCATACCCAGAGCTGAGGTCTTGCTGGCAGTTCTCCTCCTGTTACCATAGATTTTAAACTTGACTTCTTCATGGCTGCTGTGGCCAAGGCTGCCACCAATCACCACTTCACCCACAAGACCCTCTCTATTAATAAGCAATAAGCTGTGGAAAGCACCTTTCCTGGTCAGTTCCCTTTGTAGCTGTACCGAGAAGTTATTGTCCAGATGGTTTAGGAATTTTCTGGACCTGTTTGTCCCAGCTGTGTGGTATTCCCAGCTGACATCTGGCAAGTTGAAGCCCCTCATGAGGACAAGGGCAGATGACTTAGAGGCATCCCTTAGTTCCTTAAAGAATAACTCATCAGTGTCATCCTCCTGGCTGGGTGGCCTGTAGTAGACTCCCATGACAACATCCGCTTTATCTGTCTATCCCTCCTGAAGACCCTGTAACCATCCATCATGGCACACCAGTCACAGGACTCATCCCACCAGGTTTCACTTATGCCAATGATGTCAAATCTTTGGGACTGGGCCAAGGCTTCCAGCTCCTCTTGCTTGTTCCTCATGCTGTACACATTTGTGTAGAAACACTTCAAGTGTGGTTCATTGTGCCTGTCGCCACGTGGAGCAGTCTGAAGAATCTCACTAGCACACGCCTCCTTGAACTTTGGCGTGCCATCCAGTGGCTCGAGCCTGACTAGCCTGGTATTGTCCCCCTTTCCCTCTTCCCTTTTACACCCTTTTTGGCTTTTGGTGGCATCTCTCTAATCTCCTTTCTTAAAACGTCCACACCCCTCAAATATTCCACTTATTTCTTTGCCACTCAGTGTTCTTATTTGCTTATCATATTGATCATGATGGCTAGTTTGCCCATATCAATCAGAAAATGAAAAGTGGTCATTGTGAAAAGATTTGACTTTTAGGGCTCCTTGACTCTGCTAACCTTATATTTACTTAAGGTCTAGCAAGGATTAACTTTGCGTTATGAAATCTAAGAAATTAAAACAAACCCAAGACACCCTGAATAATAAAAGTTATTTCTTGTTTGTAGCACAAGCTTCATATTTTCCAAAATATAATTTAGTATAACATTTAATATTTTAACATAAGCAGTAAAATCTGAAATCCATTTTTACAATTGTTCCTTCAAGAAAGATTCTATTAAGACTAGGGCAGTATTTTTCATACTCTATGTTAATGCCATTTCATTTAATGCCTAAAGTAAACCATCCCTGTATTGCAAATGTGCTATACCTTTCAGTACTGTACCTTCTGTTCTGGAGATGGCATGTCAGATCATGGTAATTAAAGTAGTCTTGTTTATCTGCAAAATAAAATGAGAAGCACAACATATGATTTTTGTAATGGCGCTGCCTGATCTAACACAGAAAAGTTTTGGTTTTTACACCAGGTTATTGACAGGATATACATGATTCACAATTTATTAGCAAGGAAGGCTCAAGGAGACCGTGCTGCTGTGGTACTTTGAGACTGATTTTCAATCTATCATTTAACAAGCATCGGTATTGTAACATGGTGCCTGTTTGTAGAATTTGTCAGTTTAAACTGGGACTTAAGCTTCAGAGGGAAGTGTATTCCTCTACAGTATTATTCAACAGTTTCACATCCTAGTTTGTCACAAAGTCCCTGTATGGCTGTTGTGGTTTAGCCCTGGTCAGCAACTAAGCACCACACAGCCACTCGCTCACTCCCCCACCCTTGTGGGATGGGGGAGAGAATTGGAAGGGCCAAAGTAAGAAAACTCGTGGGTTGAGATAAGAACAGTTTAATAATTAAAATAAAACAGCAATAATAATAATATAATGAAAAGAAAAATAATGAGCAAGAGAGAGATGAAACCTTGGAAGAAGAGAAAAAAAACAAAACTCAACAACAAGTACTGCAACCGCTCACCACCCGCCGACCGACGCTGCCGGTCCCCGAGCTGCGATCGCTGCTTCCCCCGGCCAACTCCCCCCAGTTACTATACTGGGCATGACGTCACATGATATGGAATATCCCTTTGGCCAATTCAGATCAGCTCTCCTGGTTGTATCCCCTCCCCTCCCGGCTTCTTGTGCACCTGGCAGAGCATGGGAAGGTGGAAAAGTCCTTGACTAGTGTAAACACTACCTAGCAACAACTAAAACATTAGTGTTTTATCAACATTATTTTCATACTAAGTCTAAAGCACAGCACTATACTAGCTACAGTGAAGAAAATTAACTATGCCGGCTAAAACCGTGACAGTATCCACCCCTTATTCCATACCATTTACGTCATGCTCAAGCCCCATACTATCCAATATGACCTCAATAACCACCACCCGCCTCCCCATCCTTTGAGGACATACGTAGATATCATTTATCATTCCCGTAGTCTATGGACCATCCCTGTTGAATGTCTGTAGATGGTCCACACATGTCCATTGAGTTCATTTAGTCCATAACTTTGGGTTCCATCTATCGTAACAGTCTTTCAAGGCCGGAGAGATGGTCTGTGTGGTGTTGCATTGTTGCATGCTGAAGTCAATCTTTGTTCCACCACCACTACACGTTGTTTGGTTCAATCAAAGTTCATTCTTCATTAATTTTGGAAATTCTTACTATGATACCATCGATACAGCATATAGCAACCATAGGAGTGATGACATACAATATCATATAGCAATTAACAGCATACCATTCAGTTCATTGGCTATTTTCACCCAAAATCAAATCCCCTTGAGGCACACATTGAACTCCTCAATCCTCCCGCATCACCCACCAAGTGCACCCAGGTCCTCGAGCAAAAGCAATCCCACGAATGGGTTTGCCTTTGCCTGAGACAGGAATAACCCAGACGGTTTTCCCCAGCATATTTTTTACATGCACCACAGGGACTTTATCCCCTTCCACAGTACGTAAGAGTTCTGACTGGGCAGGCCCAGCTCCATTGGCAGATCCCCTAGTGTTGACTAACCAGGTGGCTTTTGCTAAATGTGTATCCCAGTGTTTGAATGTCCCACCCCCCATTGCTCTCAGTGTAGTCTTTAACAGTCCATTGTATCGTTCAATTTTCCCAGAGGCTGGTGCATGATAGGGGATGTGATACACCCACTCAATGCCATGCTCTTTGGCCCAGGTGTCTATGAGGTTATTTCGGAAATGAGTCCCGTTGTCTGACTCAATTCTTTCTGGGGTGCCATGTCGCCATAAAACTTGTTTTTCAAGGCCCAGGATAGTGTTCCGGGCGGTGGCATGGGGCATGGGATATGTTTCCAGCCATCTGGTGGTTGCTTCCACCATTGTAAGCACATGGTGCTTGCCTTGGCGGGTTTGTGGCAGTGTGATATAATCAATCTGCCAGGCCTCCCCATATTTATACTTCAGCCATCATCCTCCATACCACAGAGGTTTTACCTGCTTGGCTTGCTTGATTGCAGCGCATGTTTCACATTCATGGATGACCTGTGCAATAGCGTCCATGGTCAAGTCCACCCCTCGGTCGCGAGCCCATCTGTATGTTGCATCTCTTCCTTGATGGCCTGAGGTGTCATGGGCCCACCGAGCTATAAATAGTTCACCCTTATGTTGCCAGTCTAGATCTACTTGAGCCACTTCAATCTTAGCAGCCTGATCCACCTGTTGGTTGTTCTGATGTTCTTCAGTGGCCCGACTCTTGGGTACGTGAGCATCCACATGACGTACCTTCACAACCAGGTTTTCTACCTGGGCAGCAATATCTTGCCACAATGCAGCAGCCCAGATGGGTTTGCCTCTGCGCTGCCAGTTGTTCTGCTTCCATTGCTGTAACCACCCCCACAGGGCATTTGCCACCATCCATGAGTCAGTATAAAGATAGAGCACTGGCCATTTTTCTTGTTCAGCAATGTCTAAAGCCAGCTGGATGGCCTTTACTTCTGCAAACTGACTCGATTCACCTTCTCCTTCAGCTGTTTCTGCGACTTTTCATATAGGACTCAATATAGCAGCCTTCCATCTCCGATGCTTTCCCACCAGACGACAGGACCCATCAGTGAACAGGGCATATTGCTTCTCATTTTCTGGCAGTTTGTTATACAGTGGGGCCTCTGCAGCACGTGTCACCTCCTCCTCTGGTGACATTCCAAAGTCTTTGCCTTCTGGCCAGTCCATGATCGATTCCAAGATTCCTGGGCGACTGGGGTTTCCTATTCGAGCCCGTTGGGTGATCAGTGCAACCCACTTACTCCACATAGCATGAGTTGCATGATGTGTAGAGGGGACCCTCCCTTTGAACATCCAGCCCAGCACCGGCAGTTGAGGTGCCAGGAGGAGCTGTGCTTCAGTACCGATCACTTCTGAAGCAGCTCAAACCCCTTCATATGCTGCCAATATCTCTTTTTCATTTGGAGTGTAGCGTGCTTCGGACCCTCCGTATCCCTGACTCCAAAACCCTAGGGGCCAACCTTGGGTCTCCCCTGGTGCTTTCTGCCAGAGGCTCCAGGTAGGGCCATTCTCCCCGGCTGCAGTGTAGAGCACGTTTTTTACGTCTTGTCCTGCTCGGACTGGCCCAAGGGCTACTGCATGAACTATCTCCTGCTTTATCTGTTCAAAGGCCTGTCGTTGCTCAGGGTCCCATTTGAAATCATTCTTCTTCCGGGTCACTTGATAGAGAGGGCTTACAATCAGACTGTAATTTGGAATATGCATTCTCCAAAAATCCACAACGCCTAAAAAAGCTTGTGTTTCCTTCTTGCTAGCTGGTGGAGACATGGCTGTTATTTTCTTGATCACATCCATTGGGATCTGCCGACGTCCATCTTGCCATTTTATTCCCAAAAACTGAATCTCCTGTGCAGGTCCCTTCACTTTACTTTGTTTTATGGCAAAACCAGCCTTCAGAAGGATTTGGACTATTTTCTTCCCTTTCTCAAAAACATCTTATGCTGTGTTGCCCCACACGATGATGATATCATCAATGTATTGTAGGTGTTCCAGAGCTCCACCCCATTCCAGTGCAGTATGGATCAGTCCATGGCAAATGGTAGGGCTGTGTTTCCACCCCTGGGGCAGTCGATTCCAGGTGTACTACTGGACGCCTCTCCAAGTGAAAGCAAACTGTGGCCTGCACTCTGCTGCCAAAGGGACTGAGAAGAATGCATTAGCGATATCTGTTGTGGCATACCACTTGGCTGCCTTTGACTCCAGTTCGTATTGAAGTTCTAGCATGTCCGGCACGGCAGCACTCAGTGGCGGAGTGACTTCGTTCAGGCCACGATAGTCCACTGTTAGTCTCCACTCCCCATTAGACTTCCGCACTGGCCATATGGGACTGTTAAAGGGTGAACGGGTCTTACTGATCACTCCTTGGCTCTCCAGTCGCCGAATGAGCTCATGGATGGGAATCAGGGAGTCTCGGTTGGTGCGATATTGCTGCCGGTGCACTGTTGTGGTGGCAATTGGCACCTGTTGTTCTTTGACCTTCAGCAACCCCACAACAGAAGGGTCCTTCGAAAGAATGGGCAAAGTAGACAGCTGTTTAATTCCCTCTGTCTCCACGGCAGCTATACCAAAAGCCCACCTGTACCCTTTTGGGTCCTTGAAATACCCTCTCCTGAGGTAGTCTGTGCCAAGGATGCACGGAGCCTCTGGGCCAGTCACAATGGGGTGCTTTTGCCACTCATTCCCAGTTAGGCTCACTTCAGCCTCCAAAACAGTTAGCTCTTGGGATCCCCCTGTCACTCCAGCAATACAAATGGGTTCTGCCCCTACATAGTTAGATGGCATTAGGGTGCACTGTGCACCGGTGTCCACTAGAGCCTTATACTCCTGTGGGTCAGATGTGCCAGGCCATCGGATCCACACAGTCCAGTAAACCCGGTTGTCCCTTTCCTCCACCTGGCTGGAGGCAGGGCCCCTCTAATTCCAATTGCAGAATTCCCAACCCACTTCTTGTGAACGGGAATCAGAAGTCTCTCTATTAAGATCACAGACAGAATCAGCGCTTCTACTCCTCTGTCTGGGGAACTGCTTACTGGAAACTGGAGCAGCAACTCTCCTGGAGGTCCCCCCTTGAGTGATTGTTTTTCCTTGCAACTCACGTACCCGTGCCTCTAGGGTTGATGTAGGTTTTCCATCCCACTTCCTCATGTCCTCTCCATGGTCACATAGGTAAAACCATAGGGTGCCCCGTGGTGTGTATCTTCTCTCTTGAGCAGAAGGACGCTTACTCCTAATGGCCGAGATACTGGTCCGTACAGGTAGGGAGTAGGACATATCTTCTTTGAATTGCTGAACCTCCCAGGACAGTTTCTCCACAGCTGAGACGAGGGAGGAAGAGACATGTGCTTCGTAATCCCGGAGTTTATCAATCACATCCCCTACTGTTGGTGCCTCTTCATCTTTCCAGGACATTACTGCCAGGGAGTTTACATGGGATGATAGTGCGCTGTGTACAAACTTCCGCCACATGGGTCGTGTGCACTGGGCTTCATCTGGATCTTTGGATGACTGTTCACTACCCAGGTCACCATAAATCACCTCAAGCACAGCTAATTCTCTCAGGTACTGGATACCTTTCTCCATAGTGGTCCATTTTCCTGGGCGATATAGAACATCTTCCTTGAAGGGATACCTTTCTTTCACAGCAGATATTACAGAAGACGGTAGCTAAGGTGCCATTCTGTATTTCCTCCATAAAGAACCTCTCAGAGGAGGAGGAGGTATAATTGCTAATTGTCTCCATGAGGTGGTACCCGAAGTACAGTAACGGCTTCCATGCAAGACCCAAATAACTGATAAAACTCAAGGCCAGTGTTTTAATAACAAATCTCCTAGGCAAAACATCTCTAACCACTGCAGAGCACAGCAAACTACAAAACCCAATGCCAATCTTTAACATGTACTTCAAAATCAGCATGGTGTAGGTCTGACTAACTACTATCGAGAACAGATGAATCAATGCTGTGACCAGCAACTGTTATTATCTCAAACCCTTCTGGCCCCACGTTGGGTGCCAAAAAGGACTGTTGTGGTTTAGCCCTGGTCAGCAACTAAGCACCACACAGCCGCTCGCTCACTCCCCCCACCCTTCTGGGATGAGGGAGAGAATCAGAAGGGCCAAAGTAAGAAAACTCATGGGTTGAGATAAGAACAGTTTAATAATTAAAATAAAACAGCAATAATAATAATATAATGAAAAGAAAAATAATGAGCGAGAGAGAGATGAAACCTTGGAAGAAGAGAAAAAAACCAAAACTCAACAACAAGTGCTGCAACCACTCACCACCCACCGACCGATGCTGCCAGTCCCCAAGCTGCGATTGCTGCTTCCCCCGGCCAACTCCCCCCAGTTAATATACTGGGCATGACGTCACATGATATGGAATATCCCTTTGGCCAATTCGGATCAGCTCTCCTGGTTGTATCCCCTCCCCTCCCGGCTTCTTGTGCACCTGGCAGAGCATGGGAAGCTAGAAAGTCCTTGACTAGTGTAAGCACTACCTAGCAACAACTAAAACGTTAGTGTGTTATCAACATTATTTTCATACTAAGTCTAAAGCACAGCACTATACTAGCTACAGTGAAGAAAATTAACTATCCCAGCTATAAACCGTGACAATGGCCCAGAGCAAGTGATTTAACTCTGTTTCTCAGTTCCTCCTCTGTGCCCGAAGAAGGATAACAGTATTTCTCTAACTGTTGGGAATGCTGAAAGAACAAAATATGCTGAACGTGGTAAGCTGGTAAAGGTGCAGTTTTTAGTCAATAAGGCACCTTTTCTACAGAAGATACTGTTTAAGAGCTGGAAAACTAGGATGTATAAGATCCCCCTGTACTAGGAGGTATAAGATACCTTACTTCAGGTCTGCAGGTAGGTTCTGTGCTTACTGTTTAGCACCTGTGGGATCGGGGCATGGAGGAGAGAGAACAGATGGCTAAAAAAGATGCACAATGGGGATTCAGAGAAAGATATTAGTCACATTTTTCTAAATATATTTATTCTGTCTTTTAGCAGACATAGCAAACTACATGGAATTATTTAAATAGTATTTTCCCCTCAGGGACTGGATGTCACAGTTTCCTGGCTTTTAAAAATTGAGATGTCCTCATTTGCCTAAAATTATGGTGTCAGAAAAAGAAGAAATAAAAAAAAAAAAAAAAAGGGAAATATGAGCCTTTGGAGATAGGTGTCAGCGTACTGAAATCCAGCTGAAAGTTTGCAGACAACTAAGTGAGTATGGTCCATATCCTTCACAGCTCAGTAAGAATCATCACTTGCCAACAATAGCTTATTTCACATTGTAGCAATGTGAGATCTGGGTGTTCAGATGTGTGGACAATGTAGAAAATGTCACAAAAGATGTCACCTGGTATAGGGACAAATGGAAAAAGAAAGAAAAAGAGGGCAAGCATAGCTACAAAAATCCTATGTTCTAATAGAATACATATATAGGGGGTTTTGACTTACATTAGGACATGATAGCTCTGTGCATTAGACAGACCTTTTCATCTTCTCTGTCATTTCTCTTTCCTCTGGCATTGCCTGTGCACCATCTGAAATATGCTCTGAGGAGCTCACATTCAAGAGGAGTCCATCCTTCCCAAGTACACTACGAGCAGAGTGGCCGGCCATATGGGCAGGAGGAAAGGCTGGCATAGCAAAACTCTGCACTGGGAACCACCAGGGAGCAAATGGTTTCTGGGGGTTCTTCAGGCCAACCGGAAGACAGATGCCTATGAATTGTTGGTTCCTCTGGGTCTTCCAGGGACTGCAGGTGACCAGGAGGAATGAGGACTCCTCTGCAGCTGGCTGGACTGCAGTGTATTCTGCAGCAGTATCCCTCAGTGTCGGACTGTCAGGTGGAAATTTGCTGAGGGCCCACAGGATGCAGGACACCTTGCCTCTGAGTAAACACACCAAGCAGGCTACTCCCCAGTCATCATTCAGAAGGTGACAGATCTTAATCTGAAGCTCTGGGTCTAAGACAGCAACAGTCATGCATTTTGTTCCCTGGATGACCAGACGGCCTGAGCCAGGCTCTAGGCACTCCCAGTTTTACAGGCTGCTAAAACTGAAAACAATTCAGGGAGTCCTGGAAACACCATGATAGATCATATGGCTTTTCCAAAACATTTTGGTGTTCTTGGTAGCTTTTATTTACATCAAAACCAATAAAAATCTGCCTAAAACTTCAACTGTACAGCAAACAAAAGATGTTGCAAATTGTTCTTAAGACTACCCACAATAGCTTTAATCTGCTAGTTCAGTACTGAGAGCAGTGAGCTTGTGCTAACAAAAGGTACAGCAACTGGAGGTTTCTTATGCATATGGAAAGATGCTGAATTCCAGACTCCCACTGAAGCTTGCACTATGCTGGCTAGTAACATAAAAACTGGCTTGATTATCCTCACATCTCTAATTGTACTGTCAAAGTTATGAAATATTGCAGACCTTGCAGGATGTGGATTATAAGCTTTGCATTGCTTATACAGCATCTCCTGAATACTTAAAAAATATTCCTTTAATATGTCATGCAAGATTTCTTATGTAGATTGATGTTAGTCTTATCTATAAAAGAATGGTGCCACAGGTATTCTTCTTGAAAAAGAAAGCTATATTTGAAAAGAACAGATTCAGCATATATGGTCAGCTCAGTTAGTTACAAGAAACCCTCCAACATTATTTATTCTGCAGTTATCAAACAATAAAACCTTTTTATGCAGATAATATTTTATTGTACCTGATTTATCTGAAAAATGCTGTGAACTAGTTGAAATTATAAAGCAGACCTCTTCATTGTGACACTTATTTTAAGAGAATTTGATATGAAGTTGCTTTGGGTAGCAATATTTGTAACAAAAGATTAGACACAAAGCATTTCAAAAGCCTTATGGACTCAAGTTGGGCTGCAAGAGAAAACTTTTGTTTAATATAGTCCTTATTGCTCACAAATGAAAAACCAAGCTATGAAAAAAAACAACCCAACTTTAAAAATGTTTTGCTTGTGCTGATAGTGATAAAAAGAATACTAGAAGTTTATACCATGCATGAAAACTTCTTTCATTTTTTCCTTATTTTTATCTTTTATGTTATAACTCCTCCTGCCAACCAGACAAAATATTAATGTTTAGGAAAATGTGCTGATTGGTTTGTAATTGTCAACCTTACACTGTCATATGTAGTGAATTGGGAAATAACTGATTAATGCCACTGTCCAGATAACTGTTTACGCTCCAGGGAGATTGTTAGAATAGGAATTTTAGATCCTAACACCTGCCTGTCTGATTCACATGAAAAGCACAGTCATCCAGTGACGTGTCATCACTCACCAAGCTTTTAAAAACCATATTATTCTGCAAAAGGAGCTTCTTTGTGCCCCATCCTTCTCCCCTATGATACTCACTAAAAATAAAGAGAAAACCTCTCTGATACTAAGATTTATGCTACTGAATGACAACCCTCTTTGATTACCTTTCAACAAGATTCAGATTCAAGAGGCCATCCCTAGCAGCTAGATGGCATTCTGCCCTTTCTGGAAATTAATGACAATGATAAAAGTGTTTTGCTAGAGCTCAGGCGGCTGCATTAATGTGCACTACATGAATGCTGCAGGCACGTAGTTTTGCCATTCAGTTTTTAAGCAGTCAGTACCAGTCTATGTAGAGGGGTGCCATCTTCACATTTTAAACCCAAGCTCAGTTTCCATGTTTCTCCTTTTTGCTCTCTAGACCCATGTTGGGGAATGCAGTTTCACTTTAAAAAGTTGGCTTGACAGATTTACCTGAGACAGTTTTATGAATGTAAATCCTTTCTTTGCATGAAAGATTGTTACACCATAAGATCAAGGTGATCGTCCATTAAGATCCAGGCTCTGGCCTTCACAGATTAAAGCCAGAGTCTGGATCTTGATGGATGATCACCTTGATCTAACAGTATAACAACCTCTTTTCATGCAAAGAAAGGGTTTGCATCCATTAAACTGTCTTAGGTAAATCTGTAGATAGGTAGCAATGCTGTTGGAGCCTCCTGAGGAACTGTGTCTGATTAAACCAAAGTCCCTTTTATGTCAGAATCACAGAATCACAGAATCACATGATTGTGATTCAAGACACAAATGTCTTGAAACTAATGCAAACTGGAGCAGAATTTTTGCTATTCATTGAAATCTTGCTACGAGTAATCTCTGCTGATCAGTACAGGGCACCAACCCTCTAACGTAATCTGTGGATTAAACTTTTATCCCATTGGTTCTTAGGATACTGAACCTTCAGGTTTCATACAGTCATAGACTCACAGAATCATAGAACAGTTTGGGTTGGAAGGGACCTTAAAGATCATGTAGTTCCAACCTCCCTGCTATGGGAAGGGACACCTTCGACTAGATCAGGTTGCTCAAAACCTCATCCAACCTGGCCTTGAACAGTTACAGGGAGAGGGAATCCACAACTTCTCTGGGCAACCTGATCCAGTGTCTCACCACCCTCATTGTAAATAATTTCTTCCTGATATGTAATCTAAATCTACCCTCTTTCAGTTTAAAAACATTACCCCTTGTCCTATCACTATACTCCCTGATAAAGAGTCTCTCCCCAGCTTTCCTGTAGGCCCCCTTTAAGTACTGGTAGGCCACTATAAGGTCTCCCCGGAGCCTTCTCTTCTCCATGCTAAACAACCCCAACTCTCTCAGCCTGTCTTCACAGGGGAGGTGCTCAAGCCCCCTGATCATCTTCGTGGCTCTCCTGTGGACCCACTGAAGCAGGTCCATGTCTTTCTTATACTGAGGGCCCCAGAGCTGGACACAATACTCCAGGTGGGGTCTCACCAGAGCAGAGTAGAGGGGCAGAATCACCTCCCTTGACCTGCTGGCCATGCTTCTTTTGATGCAGCCGGGATGCGGTTGGCTTTCTGGGCTGCGAGCACACATTGGTGGCTCATATTCAGTTTTTCATCCACTGGTATCTTCAAGTCCTTCTCTGCAGGGCTGCTCTCAATCTACTCATTGCCTAGCCTGTATCTGTGTTCGGGAACACCCCGACCCAGGTGCAGGACCTTGCACTTGGCCTTGTTGAACTTCATGAGGATCACCTCTCTGACCTGTCAAGGTCCCTCTGGCTAGCATCCCTTCCCTCTACAGTATCAACCACACCACTCAGCTTGGTGTCATACAGAAACTTGCTGAGGGTGCACTGTCCACATTCCTGACAAAGATTTTAAATAATACTGGTCACAAAAAAGAGCCTGTGTAGTTACACTAGCCTGAAAAAGCCAAAGGCACACATAGTCAGGAAAGAGGTAGAATAAGGATATCTTTTAGGGGATTCAGAGTACGTTTACAAAATGGGGCCTTAGGCATGCTTTCCATCTTCTGACACTGGCTATGGGCCCCAGCCACAATCTTATTCCATACTGTCTAGCCTTGCTGTGCTAGGGGAGAAGGTCTGTGGAACAAATGGGCATAGAAAGCCCCACGTGGTGCTCTTTTTATTTATTTATTTAGTTAGTTAGTTAATTTTTAAAAAAGAAGACTGTGAAGTTCATCAAAGCATGTATCTACAAGCCAGTTTAGAGGAGGCAAGACTGTTACCAAGAGGCTCAGGGATGAATTCAAGATCTAGGAAAGTGTACAGGCTGGGAATGAAAAAAAAAACCACTCTTCATTTTCTGGTTGAAACTGTGCCACTGAGTAGCAAACAATTTTAAATCCAGGGAATGAGGAAGATGGCAATATTTCCTAGTGGTGAGGGCACTCATCTGGGTTGTGATGACAGTTTTGCTACAAAACTTCAAGACTGATTAAGGATTTTTAATCACATGATGTACACAGATTGCCTCTGGAGCAGAGACAGACATACCTTATGGCTATGAAGTCACTTTCTGTCGCTGTTACTCACTCCCTGACGAGGTGAGTCTAGGAGTCTTTCCTGCAGAGCAGCAAAGCTTGTACAGGAAGGGCAGAAAGTGTGTTGTGCTCCTCCTTGCCCACCCTCCTCTCACACCCAGTGAGCTGCTTAGGGATGCTTTGTTTTAACTGCATGTCCCATCTAGGAAAATGTCGAGGAGGGAAGGCTCAAAAGAATTATCTTTGATCCCAGGGTTTGAAAGAAAACTGTGCTTGTGCAGGAAGAACCTCATTCTTGCATCACCAGGAGTGCTTTGAAAGTTGAATGAGACTCCTTAGACATTATATAGAGGATGTGTTCCCTTGCGCGAGAAAGATTTAGAAATTACTGTAGGTAGCAGTGTAGTTGTAGGTCTGAGATTTATCTTATTTTAGTTCATACATCTACAATGAAGATACCTAGAGCTCAGCTCGCCCCCATTTCTACCTTGGGGAGAGAAAATCAAGATGCACCTAACCTAGCTTGTATGGCTACATAAAGATTAAATCAGTCATGGCTAAAAATATTCTTTTTTTTGTTTTTTCATAGATTAAAAAAAAAGACATAGGATAACCACTATAAACAGCATAAATCTCAGGACATCTGTGTTTAGGGAGTTGAATCCCACTTTTGTCTCCTGGAATGTTTAACATCTTTTTAAAAAAGTGAGGCATGTATGAAATTTAAATGCTGTCAACAGTAGCCAAATGGAGATTTTCACAATCAGAATTTTGCAACTAAATGCCTAAGTTTCACTTAAAGCACTCTTTTAAAGGCTAAGCTTCTTTGCTTTCTTGTTTGTTTGCTTTTTTTTTTGGCTCTGACCTTCAGTTCTTTTTGTCTCCACCATGCTCTGCATATTGGTGAAGAAGTATCCTATTGAAAGTATCTAAAACAAGTGCGATCATTATACAGGGTCAAGCAATTTGTTTTTAAGGTCGTATTAATCATTTTGTATGCCAACATTTTAATTATTTTACTAGGGTGAGATATTTCAATTAGAATAGAACTTAACCAACAGTAAATTAAGACCTTTTCCAATTTACATTTTCTGTTAACATCAATTGTGATTGTGTTGAAAGAACTGGACATGAAGAATACTGCTCAACTTCTGGAAAAAAGTAATGACATTTAATATACAACTGTCAGTCTCTACTATAGTGAATGTTCACCTGCTGTGTTAAAAAGTTTACACTGTTATATGCATATGATACATTTTCCATCTTCTTGTATCTTCAGAAGTACTTCTTAGCCAAGCAAACAAATAAGCTGCTCTGAATTATGCATGAAAAATTACTTCAGAGCTCCATCTGCTAAGCATTTTTTAGAGCTTGTTTCTTAAGTTAAAAATGTTCACCCTGCATTATATTAGGTATAAAACTAGTTGCAGCACCTTAATGGATTTTATTTCTTAATATTCTGTATTATCACATGACTAAGTACATACCTAGTAAGAATATAAGAAAGCTCAGCAAGGCTTTTAAGTATGGGCTTGCAATTTAGCTGTCTTCATCCTCCCATGATGTTCAGGAACTTTGCTGAGTGAGACCCTTCAGCAACAGAAGATACACAGACTGATTCATGTACAATATTTCACTCTTACTGTCTAAAACAAAAATCTTGTGTATGTTTTAAATGCCAGGTGTTTCCAGCCTTTCCCATTGCATAATTTCAGGCTGTGTCCATCAGATACTTGTCAGCTTGCCTCCAGCCTTGCTTTTTGTTGGTAATACAATGCAAGCTAACATTTTTTTCTGAGTTCAACAGCTAATTACTTCAGTTACTAGGATACTGTTTAACATAAGGATCATGATGTAAAATGTACTGGCTAAAAAAGCTAATAAAAATCTAACAGAACAATTGAAAGCTTTCAGAGAGGATAAATCCAAAGGCACTGAGGGTCAACTACTATCCAGCTATAAAATGTACCTTTTTACATGGGTCACAAGAAGCCACACTGAATCTGTTAGATTCCACTGTTAAAAATAGAGGACAAAAATTATTTAAATGAGAGATGGAAGAAGCGTTTTTCACGTGGAGTTAGAGATTAGCTAAGACCAGCATTAACTACCATCACACTGGCTTATGGCTCCATAGAAATAAAATGCTGTTGGCAGGAAAGGAAGTAAACTGAAAAATAGAAAAACCAGATGCAAGCACGAGGTATATGATTTAGACAAGTAACCAGAGAAAAATACAAAAAAAAAAAAAAAAAAAAAGGAGATGAGCTCTACTGACCTTCATAAGCAAAACAGAGAGGAAAACATGAAATTAAAAAATCTAGACCAGAATAAGAAAGCATGTTTACAATTATTGCCATGGGCGGTGCATTAGAGAGAAACATTTCTTACTGAAATGAGTAGGGAAAAGCAGATGCCTGGCTTATCCTCTAGTCTTATACTTGGATGGGGAAAGTTCTATTTAATTTAGCCACCTATGAAGCAGTATTATTGGGTGCACAGTGGAGGAAGTCCCTCTAAATGCCTACTTTTCATAGATATATTTAGTGCAGAAATGTAGATGCATTTGAAGGCTTCTATAGAAAGGTCACATTTGTGTTAATTGTAAGCAACAAAATTAAATACATAGGTTCCCCCTCCAGATGTGCTGAAACAGAAGTTTTCAAGGCTAATGTTAGAGGAAGAAGCAATCCAGAAGTAGTGGTTTTGAAGTTGTTGGAGATCTGGGACAGAGGATATCCTCTAGCATCATCAACAGCATTTATGGTAAGTCTTCTCTTATTCCCTGAATAAAATGAAATAAATATTTAAGTGTGATTTCACCAGCCTATTTTGGTCAATGTTATAACAGGCCAAATAATTAGGCAGACAAAATAAATGTTGGGGCAGATAAAACATGTTAATTTAAGAAACATGATGACTGGCTGTAGGGATAAAGATATTGTTCTTTACTTCACCTACATTCAAGATATTTTATGTTTGGGCAAGTCTCTTATTTTCATTTGCTTCTGTCTTTTCTGAATGAAAGACGTTAACAGGAAACAATTTCAGATTTGTTGGACTTAATGCTCTGATCCTGGACTGAAAATGTAATATATACATGTGTTTCTAGTTTTGTTTAAAACACATATATTCTTAGGGATATGTAAGTTTATTTTGGTATGAATCACTAAGTCAGTTATTCTGCATTCTCTTTTCTTTTCCCTGCTTCAACTCTGTTCTTTACCTACTTCCATTACAATGTAACATCACGATCCTAAGTACTGTCAAATAATATGTCAAATAAAATACTAATACTAATAATTACTACTACTACATAAAATTCTAAAGCCTCTTAATATGTAGCTTCCAAAAGGAATAGTGAATAACATCGCTTAGCAGCATAAATTAACTCTTGTTCAGTTCTGTGCTGACAAGGTTAAACTGCAAACCAGCAGCTGGGTAAGCTCAGTGAAAAAGCTCATTCTCTCTACATTAGCTACACTGAAATCTGAAGTACAGTCATATCCAAAACTGAAGTAATTTGATGTTAGCAAAATATCTGACTCAGACCTATAGCACACACTTTTCTTTTCTTTTTGCATGAATACTATAAGCATACATTTCCCCACACAATTTTATGAATTATAGGCACTGTCATTACTATAGAGAACAGGTAATATAGCAAGATACAATATATCCAAGAAACAATATATCCAAAGGATGATGTAGATTTCCTCTGATGGAAAGGACAGATAACGGTCTAAACGGGCTGTGATCCAGGTTGTTTGTTTCTGTCACTATCAATTCCTGATACACAGAAGAACACAATACAGAAATTAGCAAGGGATCCTCCAGAAAATGAGAAGTAGATATTTCTAAATATTTTAGTGTGTGAATCTTTCTGGAACATAAAATAGTGAAAAAGAAAGGGTTTAGAATTGAAGCAGCAGACTCTCCATTCTTATGCATTGTTAACTATCTTAACAAAAGTAACATGTATGTGTCAACATTAATTAGAAATTTCAAAGCATATTAATCTATTTAAGGACTGTTATATTATGAAGCCTAACCAATGTAACTAAATGTTTAGGAAAGATAATTTACAATCTTTAGTGGACTGTCTACAAGTTCCACTAATCACCTTAGATGAAAATCATGCCTAGTGACTCACAGACAATGAGTATGGCTCCTTTTTCTATGTTTCAATATTAATTTACATTTGGTTTTGCATAATTGAAATTAATTGGAATAAATGTGTGTCAAATATTTAAGAAGTCAGTAACCCGGTTTCAGCAGAAAGATTAATTTCAGTTTCACAGAAATGTCTGTCTATATTTTTCTTCTGTTTTTGTCCTGTGATCTCATTTTACAGTATATGATAACCATCATCTGCTCATAAACCCTGACTGTGAATGCCTAGAACACAGCAAATAGAGGATTTATTCAAATTTTGCATTAGAATAAGAAAAGTGATTAACATAACACTTTTTAAGATATAAATGATTCATAGCTGACCAATTAATGGACACATACTGTTGCCCATACTGAGTACATCATGTGACATGAAGATACTGTCATTTGAACAGTGGTCATGATGCTTACAGAAAGCACTTTGTCAATTCGTCACACACCACATGACCCACTGGATTTCTGAGTATCTCTCTGTTTCCTAATTCACACAGAAAAAAGCACTTTGGCTAAGTGTCCCAAAACCCCAACAATTCATTTTTATTTGGGACCATAATACAATACCTACTTCCAGCTATTTCTGCGATGTATAATACCAGTGATGAATCATGCACAGGCCAATGCAAAGGACAGCATTGTACAGGAATTATGGTTCTACTTAGCAATTTCTCTCCTCCTGCCATAAAGTCAGCAGCACTCTAAAAGTTAGTGCAGCAAACAGTGCAGTCCCACCATGGTAAATGCAGCAGTGCTTTAAATGTATTCGGTCAGTTCTGCAAACATTATTGTTCAAATTCAGCAATTATTTGATTTTGGTGTTGGGGTTGTTTTTTCCTTTTTTCTCTTCTTTTTTTTTTTCCCTTCCCCAGAATACTAAAGTTCTGCTAAAGGCTAACGCTAATCCAAAAGCAGTTTTCAAGTTCGTATCTTCCATGTTCAGATTCTTACCCAGCCATGAACAATGTTGATGATTGATGTATCTTGAAGTGAAGAGCTTTTTTGTCATTGTCACTTTGATTGGCCAGAAATGATTCCTAAGTGCAGTATATGAAAGGACTCTCAGCCTTCAAAGGGAAGTGTAAGAGGGGGTGAGAACGGTGTGACAGAGAAGTTTTTCCATGTAAAAAAGATCCATCAAGTTTTTGTCCTCTTTATGCCATTGCGAATTTGCTCATTTTCATCATCAGTGAGAAGCAGCATTTTCTAAAGAGATGAACACTGTTACCAAATTTAAGAAGCGATTAACAGGAGATATTCAGGGTGGAAATTCAGGGCAGTGGGGGAATGAGGTTCAGGAGTAAGGTTTAATCGCTGCTTCAAAAGGTATACCCATGCAGTTAAGTGAATCTGCAGCTAAGCTCCCTTAACTGGTGGACACCTCTAATAAAACACCCTTAAATCATTTTAATTTCATATAAGATTTCTCTTCTCTTCTCTTCTCTTCTCTTCTCTTCTCTTCTCTTCTCTTCTCTTCTCTTCTCTTCTCTTCTCTTCTCTTCTCTTCTCTTCTCTTCTCTTCTTTTTTTTTTTCAAGTATGATTTAATCAGGTGAAGTACTGCTAAACTCACAGCTGTGTAGTAGTATTGATAGATTTTAAATCTTTCATTACACTGACATTTCTCTACAAGTATCTCCCAGACCTAAAAGAGCGAAGGTAAGAAAGCTAAGGTGGAGGTGGCAAAGGGCCTATGTGCAGAGGAGAGGGTTGGATAGCCATCACTAGAGAGGTAGCACACAAGCTGAGTGAGTAGATCCAGCTAAAATATTGAAGGTAAGGGGAAGAAAGACTTGAAGGTATTATCAAAGCACCAGAACAAAATTACATATACACCAGAGAAACAAAGCCATAGTATCAACAAAGATACTCTTTTCACCAAACTAAAAAGCAGAGTAATATCTCAGCCCTAAAAAGTAAAGTAAATATTTCCATCAGTCCTTTGAATGCCGCTTTTTATAAATAGACTTGGACTACGTGGTTTCCCTGGCTACATAGGCTTATTATCAC
The DNA here is from genome assembly GCA_031468815.1 of Morus bassanus. Classification (NCBI taxonomy): domain Eukaryota; kingdom Metazoa; phylum Chordata; class Aves; order Suliformes; family Sulidae; genus Morus; species Morus bassanus. The sequence continues at coordinate 80,890,617 of CM062568.1, forward strand.
TCAAGGGCATATGATGGAAATATATAGTGGTTCGTGATGACTGCATTCAATAAGAGCCACTAATCACTGAACAGTAAAAATTCTGGAGAAAAGACTCTAGAGCTTTCCATACAATAAGGATTGTCTAATTTATTTAAACTAATTTATTGTTAGGAGCCCTTTGAAAGCAGGTACTGAAGCCTTTATGTGATGCTGCCTGTTCAAGTGCATTGTCTGTTTGCATCTTTTTCTCAGTGTTCTTGTATCAGCAAGATTAAATAATACTGACAGTTAAAAAGCCCTGGTTTAACTTACATAGATATATGTGGAGATCCATGCCAGACTTGAGTTCATTTAGGATGTTGCTTGACAACCTGATACTTTGAACTCAATCTGTACTTGATCTTGCACCTCTACGTTGCCATGGTTCCCAGATAAAATAATGTAACTATTTTATTCTAAAGGCACACCAACAACTAACATATTGCAAAGAGGTCTCCTTGGTTGTGCTTTCAGTTCTGGAATACTGATGCAAAAATTCTCTTCATGCACAAGCATGCACATCATTAAGTTTCCTTTATAAACCTTCAGAATATCCTTTGGGGAAAAAAAAAAGGAAAAGGATATAACCTGAATCTCTAAAACTCCATTAAAACGATTGTTGTGATCTGTACCCTGTTAACCTTTATGATCTCATTTTCCACAGTTGCTGTTAAATTGCTTCTTGCAAAGTGCCAGAACAGGTGACATTGACAATATGTTCTTCATTTTACCCACTGTGTCAATGGGTAAAAGTGATTCTAATAAGTCTTCATCAATAATTATGTTCCCCTAAGAAAATATTGCACTTATCTTTCTCTAAGATATAAGAATGGTAATGTGCATGCCACAGTCACACAGAATGAAGTGCTCTTTGGAATATCATAAACAAAATACAACATGAAATAAAAATACATTTTATGTGTTAGGAATTTAGGAACATAAATGGATTTTTAATGTAAGCAGTTTTTCTTTCCAGAAAAAAAGGGAATTTAAAGTGTAGCACAGAAACATTTTTCTATGAAAGGCTGGAGCTACAGGAGGTAATTGAAAGCTTTGCAATGTTGTGTGGTACTTGTAAAGTCATGACTGCTAGTTATAGAATATACATTTTAAATGATTTTTCAAATGTTTACCACACTAGTTTAGATTCAAACTGTGAGATATGTAGTCACAGTGGCAAACATTTCCCAGCAATAACAATATTTTCAAAGAACCATCTATAGTGAAGCAGAATATTCATCTGAAGGTGGACAAGAATGAATGTGGTACGAGGGGGTCACACCAACTTGGTGAATTTTGTTTTTATTATGAAACATTTGGTTGTTTAATTATAGGGGAAAACAGGATAAAATAAATCTGGCTGGGTTTTTTTTAAATCTTACATGAACTATTTTGACAAAATTATTTTTCTTTCTTGGGCTCTTCCTTTCCCTTTTTCTTCCTTTTGCCTTCTCTTCCAGCTTTTTTGATGACAGACTGGTTTTTAAGATTATGCAAATTTGGACATTTTTTTCCTTCCCTTTCTTTTTTTGATACAAACATGAACATATTTTAATGAAAACTAATTTTTGACAAAAAAGCTATCTTCCATTAGTGGAAAATATAAGAACAATTTTACTGGTAAGTCAATGTTGTCATTCCATGTGTTTTCTGTAAGACATTGCTCTTGTGTATACCCTCAAAAACATTATTGCCAATTAAGAGGAATGATGTATGTCTGATGCCTACAATCAGGGATATAAATCCATATATCAACTCATAAGCAGAAGCGCATAATTTTTCAAATACTAAGTACTCCCAGATATCTGCGACTTAACGCTGAGAGCTAGATACTATATGTTTTGCTACCAGATATAACATTTTGTTGTGATGCAACATTGCTTAAAAAGACATTTTTCAGCCAGTTTAGATTTTTCTTCTCCAAGGAATACAAAGTTTTGTCTCAACTAAAGGGTGAGGGGGGAGATTTTGTGATATTTATTACTGCTCTGTGAGTATTCCTTGCCCTCTGCCCCTCACTTTTAGAAGCATATGGTGGAGCCTGCCCTTTTTTAAAAGTCTTTGAAGCATACATTATTTCAGTGTTCAAGACGTTATCATCTCAGCCAACATTTCAGTAGGGCACACTGTCACTGCCAGGGCACAGATAGATCCAATTCAGTTCAGTGTTAGATAACAGGTTCTTGAACGAGATTACAGAAGCAGAGCAAAACCATATAGCTAAGAAATCAGTCTCTATCATATGTAGTACTTTTACCACATCTATATCTTTGAATTTATAGGGTGTGCAATGGCCTCTCGCATAAAAGTTACAAGATAACAACCAACTGTATTCTTCATCCTGGAGAAGTTCATCAGATATAGTACTGTTTCCTAATGATGAGAAAGAAGGGACTGCGGGGGAAGTTTTTTCTTGGTTTTCTGACTTTTTTGCCTGTGTTGGAATGCAAGTCTTTTGACTATAACACTAAAACAATAAAGATGAAGTTCCTAACTGAACTGTAACTATTCTGCATTACTATGATACATCTGATCTTGTAAAGAACTTCTGAAATTCAATTGTTTATCAGTCTGTGTGAATTCCTTGCATCCATTTAATTTTAATTTTCATTTTTTGGCTCTTGCTACTGTTTAAAACAGTTTATTATGTGTAATCTACTGCCTACATCACTACTGATATACTTAGCATTAATCTTCCTTGTTGTGTTGCAAGAGCTCTGACTCTCCTGCCTCCTCACCACAAGCTTGTTTGCCATCAATCAAGCTATCATGACAGACCACTTATATTCTTCCATTAATTCAGACATGATGCACAGGATCCCCTTCTTATAAATGCAGCAGTAGGAACTCTGGAACTTCCAACCCCAGTGCCAGGGTTTCCCAAAAAGGAGAGATCCTTTCCAAACCCAGCCATATAGGCTTAAAAACCAAATAAACAAGTTAAAGTTGTAGGTTTACTTTTTCTTCTTTTTTTCTTCCTTTTTTTTTTTTTTTTTTTTTAATTAAAAAAACCTGCCAGCCCTGTTCTATCTGGGACAATGGGAATTGCCAGCTTTGTCATATGGGTAATCAGTAACTTGAGGTGGGGCCATTTCTTCAGCCTGAAAGTCAATCTTGTGACTTCTAGTAATTTCAGCCACCAGCCGCTTCCCTTGCCCTTCCTCCTTCTTTTCTTTTTTTTTTTTTTTTTTTTTTTTCCCCAGGAGTAGATCAGATTTGGACACATTCCCCAACAGAGACATATTTCTGGTGGGGCTTTGCTCTCCCCCTGCCAACCCAGTATCAGAGCAGTCAGCTCCAGGGATCTCTGGCCCATTCCCCTTACCAAGCTTGTGGGTTTATCTGTGTCACTCTTCATGTTTCAAGTGAGACCCCACATGTCAGAGCAGAAGAATGGGAGGGAGGGAAGGGAAGGAGAAGGCAGCTCTGGAGGTAACAGGATTCTTCTGTTTTGCCCTGCCAACTGCCTTTAAAAGGTATTGGCTGATGCCTCTGACCCTCTCCCATGCCCGTGCCTGTCTGCCACCTCCTCAGTGGAGGAGGAATACTTTGCAAAAGAGCTTTCATTGGCTAAAAAGCACCTACAGACTGGAGAGAGACCAAAATATTTCTCGTTGGCAGGGTCTTAAAGTACTGGAGGTTGGAGTTTTCCCATCACAAGGAGCAGACTGGAAGAAGGTAGCCAAATTGCATTATTCCTTGTAATCACACCCCAAGAATTGATGACTCTGAAGTGTCATGAAGTGCCAAGCAGACCTGGTATATATTCTAGGGAGTGTGTATTGCTTTATAAAACTTTGATCCTATATTTGAAGGGAGATCAACCAAGTTAACCAAAGTATGAAAGAAACCTGAAAGGGAGGACAGGGAAAGTAGTAAGTGGTTTGAATATAACCAAGAAGGAATAAAGAAAGAGTACTTGCTGAGGAAGAGAGCAAAATGCTTCCTGAAACATGAGTTTAAAATACGAGCGGTAATTTCTTCCCAAAGGAACAAAATTAATTCAGACAGAGACAACCCCAGGCCTGTGGTGGGTCAGGAACCCTATACAGCAGCCAGGGGTTGTGTTTAAATCCCCTTTCTTCAATAGGACACTGTGGAACGGAATCTGTGAGAATGAGAATTTTAATTACTAATTATTTCTTATTTCAGTGGATGTACTCAGCCCATTACATTGGGATGACTCTGTTGTGACAGTCATAATTGCACTGGTGGTAAGCTTAACATGGAGGGAAACTGAATTTTCTGATGAAAGATGCCAGAGAGAGAAGAATAATTTTCCGGCTGTCTGAGGGGAGACCGTTACCCATTGAACGCAAATTTTATTCTAAGTTTGATCTCAGTGGGAACAATGTACTTGTATGACAAACAGAGGAAGCAGCAAGCAAAGAGGATTTAACATATACAGAATATTAAGACACCTTGTTTCAAATAAATGGAGGCATGGAGCTTTATCTTTCAGTTGCATGGTTTGTCACTGAAAGTGCTCAAATTAAACAACAGAGTGCACAACAGCTACTAGGAATTTGTATGCATAAGGTGCTAGTTTGCATATAAAATCAGAGCAAAATGAGAAGAGTTTAAAAAACCAGACTCTTGAATGGTAGCCTAGAAATGGAAGGCAGACTGCAGACGGAAGAGTATGCTGAAACAGAATGCTTGGATCCTGCTAGTGTTTCCAATACTTTTGTCCTATTTAAACACCTGTGTCATCTGTTCGCTGAACAGTAGAAGATGCCTGTGATGTTGCAGCTCAGATTTCCAGTGGATACAAAACCTTGTGAAATGTAAGATGAGTCTAAGTGAGCTAGAGCTTGATTATATTCAGAAAATAATTAATTGTATTTACCCACATACATACTTCTGAAATGATACTGCCAGTCAGCAAGCAAACAAACTTCCATGCAGGGATCGCAGCCTACCAGGTCCTGCTGCCTCTGGAGCTGAAGCTAACCAGAGGTGACTGCAGAGGCATGACTTTTCTGCATTGCCCCACTTCCTTCTCACTGCAAAAGCAGTTGCTTTTTTACAAAAAAAGCTTGTAAGAATCTCCAAATGAGAACACAGATCTTCCTAATAATGAGGACTTGTTTGAATGACCAAAAAAAAGAATTGGAGCCATGTAGTATTGCCTGCCATAGTTCTAGCTGGGAAGGAGGTGGTCTGATGTCAGGAGTTAGTAACTGCTATGAAGAATGGCTGCATTAATGCCATGGTGTATCCATGTCTGTCTATTACCCTATTACTAAAAAAAAATAAGTGACAAAAACCTGGGTTTAGTACTGCTCAAATTAAAATTTAATGTATTTTGGTTTCCCTCCAGCAGATATTCTATTCTGTATGCAAAATGTGGGGTTCTTTTTTGGGGGGATGTTTATTTGGTTGTTTGTTGTTGCTGTTTTTTCAGTCAAGAGAGCACTCATCTGTAATGAATATGATTTTTTCTTGTGTGCTTGGATTACAAATCACAAAACTCAGATTTTGACATGTCTGACAGCTTTTCCATACCGTCCAAAGCTCTGTCTCCTTGCTTGTCTCACATAGCAAATTAACACCAAATTCTTTAATAGATGTACGTATCTCAAATGACCTTGATGTGAGAATCTTCCTTTAATTATGTCAGATATATCCAATATTCCCAAACGGGGTGGTAGGATGCAGTATGCTAACTTACAATAAAAACTCAAAGAATGTTTCTGATGAATGAATATCGACTGCAAATTTGTGGAAATTAATTTTAAAACTGATTAAATCTTTCTTATGAATTGTTAAATAGAAATTAATGTTGCTATGCGTGGATATGCTCATCTAATCATAGTAATACAATAGTACATACGATATAATCTTTACAAGACAGAAAAAGTGTCCCAGAATCCTGTGGCCTTTTGGAGCCAGATACAGTAAAAATTCAAGAAAGAGGGTTTTGCATGACATTTTTAGCTCTCACTTTCCACTGGACTTTCTTGTTTTCTGTGCTTATCTAATATTTTTTCTAGTACAGTGGCTCTGGTTTTGTCTTCACAGCATTCAAAGAAAGTTATAAGGAAGTTGCCTTATTTGAAGGAAAATATAAATATAAAACTGTATGTACATTGGCTGCATTGCTTTAATTTTGAGGGGTTTTTTTTGGTAATATTTGTATACATTTTTGAGGGATAGTAAGAACATAAAATTCCATTCAAAAATCAGTTTTAATTTTGGTAATTTTACAGAACACAAAGTCAGTCATACAATTCAAGAAACAAGAGATGTACCAAGGCAACTATGTAGTTATGGGCTTTTCCTGTTTGACATGTTTCCCTGTTGAAGAGAGAGAACCAAATACCTCGGAGAGATTTAGGCACAGAAAAGTCAGTTAATTTCAATTTAATAACAATTTAATCAATTTCAGTCCATGGAACTTTAGCATCTAAATGCCTTTGGGGATGTGGGCCAAAAAGACTCAACATATTTAATATCTACATTCAGCCACACAGATTAGCACCTATAAAATGTCCCTGGGATAAACTTACTCAGCTGCAAAGGACTCATAATTTTGCTTTATGACATTACTATGGAAGCTGCTTATCTTAATTAAACAGAAAACTTCATCGTCATAGATTTTTATTTTGATCATTTGTGATTTAATGATGCTATCACAGAATCACAGAATAGTTGAGGTGGGAAAGGACCTCCAGAGGTCATCTTGTCCATCCCCCTGATCAAGCAGGGCCACTTAAAGCCAGTTGCTCAGGACCATGTGTTGATGGCATTTGAATATCTCCAAGGATGGAGATTCCACAACCTCTCTGGGCAACCTGTGCCAGTGCTCGGTCACCCTCACAGTAAAAAAGTGCTTCCTGATGCTCAGATGGAGACTTCTGTGTTTCAGTTTGTGCCCATTGCCTCTGGTCCTGTCACTGGGCACCAGTGAAAAGAGCCTGGCTCCTATCTGCCTATATACTTATATTCTTACACCCATAAATGTACATTTAAAGAAACACATATACCCACAATTATTATTCTCAGATTTATGCCTCTTGCTACCTATCTTTTTTGGCATATTGCTGTAATTGGTACAGTTGTCTTAATTGGATATTTTAGAGTTTTCGTTATGGGAAGTATAAATGAAAACCAGCCCTGATTTTATTCTTATATGCTTCATGCTTCCCATTTTCTCTAAGTAATTTTTCCCAGTATAATATTAGTTCTGGTTCTGCAGATGTGCCCTGGAATTTGAGTTGTTTTCCACCAAATTAAAAAGATATATACTACTATTCTAGAGTTCAGCTTGCCTAAATAGGTGCCAGCTGAAGTAATACATCATCTCTACTCTAGGACCTCCGTTTGGTTCCTAGATAAGGAAGAACAATTCAAGCTGTGTTGTTTAATGCAGCTTCTGTATTCCCTGTATAGATAGTAGAATGACAGTCAGGTGCCTGTAAAAAGGACTGCACATAAATTCTTTCCCTTCCTTGAGATACCAAAACTGTAAAATTTTGTTTACCACTAGATCCAATCTCTGTGTATTTTTTGCTTCTTGTTAATGTAACTATTTGATTCCTGCTAGGAAATAATCATAGCTATTTTTTCTGCATCTTGCCATGTCCTGATCTCTGTAGGCATTTGTACCTCTGTTTATTGTAATGGTTCCTGTGTGCACTATCTTTTGTCCATGATGGATTTTACAGAAAAAACTGTTAGTTGAAACATGCACAGCTGGATTTCCATAGAGCATCAATTTATACTTACATCTTTTTCATAAGCATCACTCATCCCAGGGATTAATTTGTATATTGCACTTTATGACTTTAAGATGTTTGCTCTAAATTTGCCCTTCAGATTTCTCTTCTACATTTCATTGGTCATGCATTTAGAATAAAGAACTGTAGCACACAGTAAATAGCAACAGCTGCAATGGCAACAGCCACAACAACAATAATGCAATTTTACAAGCCATGTTTATAATAATATATGATTGACACAGATGTGTTACTTGCAAAGTGCCAGCTGCTGGCACTTCTTTTCTTGTTGACTGTAAGCAAACAAAAAGGAAATAAAACAGATTATTTCTGTGACACACCGCTTACTTCATACATATTTCAGCAAAAGTAAGGGCACATTTCAAGCTGAATATATTTTACCCTTGGATATATTCAGTTTGTATTAATTTTAGAATTTACTCTGTTAATTAGAAAATGTTATAAGATTAATAAGTAGTCTTTGCTGATGTATGCAATGGACTATAAGCGTCAGTTGGTGTTTTTTTCCCAAAGAGGCATTAGAGATTAGTTCATACAAATCATAGTGAGTAGTATATCATATCTTTCAAAGCTGGTCTTTATCTCTATGTTGCTTTATAATCTCTGAATCATTTCTAAAATCCCTGCCAGAAAAGCCAACAGAAACTCAGCAAACCCTACCCTGCCAACGTAAAATGATACACTGCAATTTCAAACGCTTTTATAGAAGAATTGATTTTCAAGGAATCCTTTGTAGACGTAAAATGAGATAGCTTAAAAACACACAGGGAATACTACAGCTTATGAAAAGACCTGCATTGGTTAAGAAAATGTAGTGTTAACTGCTTGGTATCTGTGGGCAGTCTATTTTTCTGGTTTCCAGGGCATTAGGCTGACCTCCAACCCCAGCCTACATAATTTCTGAGATTCATGATGAGGGTCCAGAAGAGCAAGGTCCTCTCTATGGTTTAGCAAGATCACGGTGCCCAAACTCTGGCTGAAAAGAAAGAAGGTCAGGTTCTTTGTGGTCACCCAGAGCATGGGTTCACTGTGGTATGGTGTCAGGGTGGCCTCTAGATAGATGGTTACTGAAGAGATTCTTCCTCTCTTGGACAAGTTTCCTGATCAGATCACTCAGATATGAAAAGAGGCTACTAAGGTCAAGCATTTCTCGATGCTGGAAGGTCAAGCATCCACTACACTCTATATCCCTAATCATTTTACTACTGGCTTACTGAACCAATCACTCTTCCTTCTGTATTGACCTTTACCGCTCTGAAATTTGGAGGAAAAAACTCCAAGATGATGCAGAATACCCGGATACTCTTAACATACACTCTGTGTTCAAGGGCATTAATGCATCCAGCGCTGCTCTGCCAAGATCTCATTTGCTCACCTCCAGTGCAGCTGCAGGAGAAAAAATAAAATTTCATCATCCACCCTCTTACTTTTGCTATGGACAGAAGGGACAAGTTAGATTTTAGGTAGACCTGGAATCTTCTCACATGTCAGTCATACTTCAGTCACTTTAGTTTATCATGGTGTTTTCTTAGGCTGCCACTGTCGGAAAAAAAATTATTACTTTTCTAGATCTTTATAAATACAGAAGATCATCAGCTCCCTCTGATATTCGTAAAATATCTAAACATTTCCTCTGACATTTTTAAAACTGAAAAAAAAATCTAAATGTATCCTTTTCCACCAAACATGTTGATTTCAATATATAGACATCAGTCAGATTTTAAGAAAATGGAAATAACCACATGTAGACACTTAAATATAGGTGTCATAGATAACATGAATCCCAGTTTGCAAGTCAGCTGCTTCAGAAAATAAAATATATTCAGATATTGAATTTTGTACTCTCCTTCAAAGTTTTGGTCAGTTTGTTACTGTTAGAGAGTGTCTAAAGGGCATCTCAAGAACTATGAGTATTGCACAATTCAGGATTAAATTTTAAATAAATTTTTCAATTTTAAAAGGTTGTAGTAATATTTTGAATGGTTGCAATACGTATCTTGCACAAAATTATGGAAACTGTAGGATTTTTAGCTGCAGAAAATGCATGACCTTTTTATTTAAAATCTTATTTGAAGGGGAAAAGTCTGTAGGAGTCTTAAGAAATATTTTCAGCCAAAAAATTATTTTTTACATAACTCAGATTCACCTTTGATCCTTTAAATGCTTTGATGTCATGGAGTTAACTCAGTTAAGGAAATTAACATTAGTGCAATAAAGTCAAACAAATATTTATGTAATAAATGGCATTTGACACATAATTTAGCTCCTATAATTAGTATACCCTATATTTCACATTAGTAAATACAAGGAATATTGAAGGCAAGGGGAAAATTCTGTCTAAGGCAATTGAAAGATTCTGTGGTGCAATAATTAAATTAAACTTAGAAACAATTTTAGTTGCCCATTCACCCATCCTTTAGTCTGTTTATCGTCTTTTTTCACTGATAACAAAACCTATATTAATTCCTCTACTTTTCAGTGCAAACTGTTGTGGTGAAACATAAGCTCAGAAATATGTGACCATATTTTCAGAAATTCAGGCAATGATCCACATGTACTTATATGTCCCTTTTAAACAAAACACTGTCCGTCTTTTGAAGGCATGAAAATCTATGTGCATTGTGATCCCTTAAGTGTACCCACAACTTCATGTGTAAAAACAGCCTATATTACAAATATGTCATAGTTCTTTATTATACTGTAACTTCTTACTGCTTTTTATGAATGTAATTATAAAACTGTTGTATTAGAAATTAAATATTAATACACAATGCACTTTCAAAACACAAGCCTCAAAATGCAGTTCGTATTTCACTTCTAGTGCTCAGATGAAAATTCTCATGACTTTTCAAAATAAAACTGAACAGCTGCTAGACATTTTTGTTTATGACTAAAGGCTATCCACATTAGTCCATGCTGACATAACAGTTAATAGGCAGATTTTGCAATATAGTTCTGAAGCATCCAATACTATTGTGATATAGTTTATCCCCTCTGCAGTGCTAGGCCACTGGAAATATTTAATAAACAAGGACCAGGAGCTTTTTATTTGTGGTCTAAACTCCCACAGATTTCAGTGGGAGCTTATAAAAACGATCAGTTAGAACAGGTTTTATGTAATGTTTAAATATTTATTTGTACATTTGATTGCAATATGGTTGCATGATCATTTAAATAAAAACTTTCCCTTTTATATTGCAACACATCTTAAATCAGCTAACTACAATATTAGCTAGTTCAGCTAGCAGTTGAGACACATGAAGTTATTAAATCAGGTTTTCACGGTTATGAGTGATAATTAAATTATGTCCCCAACTTTGATTAATTGAGAAGAACATTTAGTTGCAGTAGGCACCATCATACTGTTGTGCTACCTTTGTTTCATTTCCCTTTTCTGCATATCCTCACCTCCTTCCTCTTCTCAACTGCCAAATATGCAAGGGAGCTGTAAATCATCAGCAGAGTAAACCCCAAAGTTCTCACAAAAGCAAAGCATCTGAAAAAAGTGTGCATTTATTAAGCTCAAAATGTTAAAAAAGAAGAAAAGAAAGGTCTTGTGTTCAGAGAACTTTCTCTGGTTTTAAGGAAATGCTGTAAAGAAGGCTCACTTGCCAGGACTACTGACATTGGCTGGGACCAATGGGTTAGGGAGCCCCTGGTAGCTGCCAAGTGACATTGATGGTCTTGTCAAGGCTACAAGTGGAATTAATGGAAAACAACAACAGTTTTAGAAGATGGCTCTAGGGGTATCAAGAAAGCTTCTGGCTTACTAGAAATTTGTGAATGCTTCCTAAACATGGAGCTGGGTGGATGACATTTTTTCCATGTATCTTGTGTTGCATGGATAACTCTACCTCAGTCATTCTCAATTCAGACTTTCAGTTTTCTTCCCAACATCATGCCTGAAAATATATTTAAAAATTGTAAGCTGTTTTCTGTTTGAATATTTCACATGGCCTTATGAATGGTCTAACATAAGTTAGACCTAGTCTAACTGATCTCATCTGTATATTTAATACCCAGCTGGCATTTTCCAGATGTTTTCCTGTCTATCTCTTATAGTGGGTACAAGATAAACTTAATACTCTCTGATTTATTCTCTGTTTCTAAATTATGTTGGTTTTACTCTAAAATTGTGTTTGGAAAAGAAGACACTCAGACTATTTAGGTCTTATGCAGGTTTTAGGAGGCGCCTAGAGAATGGACATCTACTTAATCATCAGCTTTAATCAGTGTCAGTGTCTGGTCAGGTGAACATTGTTTTCACTGCAATGATGGACCCACTTTATTTGTCTTTCACAAATAGACAATGAAGAACAGCATTATCAGTTGTCCATTTTTTCCAGACGTTAATGGTCAGTATCACCACAAGCCATGCAGTTACAGAGGATTAAACTCTCATCCCAGATTATTTAAAAAATTCAACAACCCCACAACAGCTTGCTGCATGGCCATGTTTGAAAATTAACATCTTTTACATAAGCTCTGATATTAGTGCTCTGAAAACAGAGGTTTGAGTTAATGGATAACTGCCTGAACCTACACAGGAATGTGCTCATTATTTTCAGTGCTTATAAGCCACACACAAAAGAACCTAATCTTTACAATGTGATCCTCCTTTCTGGAGGTTATGCATACATGTAATGTCATCTGAAGAAGGTACCTTCATTCTCTCTAGTTTGACAAGATTTTTATTCAGTTTTTTAAATCACACCTCTGGGGAAAAACAACCAGTCTGGAACATTATGAAGAGTAAAATGAGCTCCCTTCCATTCTTCCATTGACAGGAAAAAAGGGAAAAAATAAATCAGAAACCAGGACTATGCCACTCATTCCTCCATCATCTGACAGCAATAGGAGAGATCTTTAACTACCCAGACCCCTAATAAATGCTCACATACAGAGACTCTGCAAAAGCAGAGAGAGGACTGAGGCACAGATCAGCATCCCTGCCTTAGGAATGTTGTTAAAGAATCCCAGATGCTATGTGAGAAATAGAGTTAAAGGAGGAACAGAAATACTGGGTTCACGCTGGAAAGACCAATATTGATTCTGAGATTTAGGGGCAGAATTATCTGTTCGGTGAGGAATGAACAGATGTGGGTTCATTAAAGATTTCTGTCTCTCTTTTGCCCACACACACATACACACTTTTTCAGTTTAGGTACGAATTATTTCTATTTTATATTGCTGTTTGTTTTGCTTTTGCCCTAGCAGATGTTTAAGATTATGAAACATGGGAATTTGATCTTATTTTTAGGTGAGCTCACTGAATCTTAAGGTCTCATATTTTCATGTGATTACAGTTCTGACTGAAGAGAATTCATTTCTGGGAAAGATACAAAAACCAAAAAACGCATTACCTATCTTTATATAACAGAAAACCACTGCATATACTTTTACATGTATAAAATGTTCCTGCCAGAGGCATTTAAAATTATCATTTGTTCTTCTTTTTAATTTCATAAAAATCTTCCCATGTCAACACTTTATAGGCTTGTAAGACTAGTAAGTAGAAGCTGACAATGAAGGCTTGACTTGGTCCACCATAAGGCAGTATGCTTTAGTGAGTGAGCTTGTTCTTGAGAATCTATAAATGTCAAGACTGTTAACTATTTCACTGTTCATCAAAGCATGTCAGAAGAGAGAGATTTTGTTCTCTGAAGAGGTGCTCAATCAACTGTGAGTGACAGCTCCTTTTTGTGCCATAAATTTATGTGTTTGGGAAGTGTACTTTATTTACTTTTTTTTTCCATAGTGCAGGAGCCCAGCAGCACTCTGCAAGGCATCTGGCAGGATATGCCTCTGCTGTAATGAGGGCAGGTTTCAGACACTCTTTCTCAAAGAGTTGCCCACTTGAGTTCGAACACAGACATGTGCTGCCCCTCAGGAGACACACATCTGGAGCTGGACAGCTGTTCATCTGTGGTAGCCCACAGCTGTCTGGGGTGCTCAGGCCCACTGTTGCAGTTTTGGACATAACTATACTTCTTTTGGGGGAAGTCCTGCGGGGTGGGAAGCTTAACGAGGCAACACAGTTTTCTGGTATCAATGTCAGGTATTTCAACTTAGGACAAGTCAAGACTGAAGAGCTGAGACAGGACATATAAACATGTTTCAGACATGTGAATAATAATTGCCTGTTGCCCTCATTTAATAGCAATGCTAAACCAAAAGTTCTAAGATCTGAAAAACATGATGGTTAAGTAATTCGAAAATGTGACTGTCAAATACTTGGAGAGCAATCTAATGCAGAAGTTGTAGTTTGTCTAAGGACTAGTAAAGCTCTACGCAAGACTCCTATGATGCTTAATGGAGGAAAATGTTCAAATGTGTCATTAAAAGATACAAAATGTGTACTGAATAGAGTGCTATTAATGACTGTTGCTTATGCACATACTCAACATACAAACAGCATAACTGACAAATTAGAAAATACTTGTTGGAAGATGACAACCAATAGGAAATGAATAGGGTACTGCATAAGGAACTGCTTACTTGTGTGAAGAGGAGTTATAGTTTTGATTCTTTGTTTTGGACTGCTGACCAAGGAGATCCAATTTTGGCTGTTTGATCACAGTGCTATGTATAGGTTTGTTAGGCACCATAAGTACCCCCGGATAAAGAAATCTGACTGACAAAAGCAATATCAAGCTCGTCAAGCACTAAATTTATGTATTCCCTTAAGAAGACAGAGATAGATGTAAACTCTGGACCAGATAGCTGTGGCCGGTGGAAAAGCATCTGCACCTGGTATGACATGAGTAGGGCAGAGCTGCTGAAATGTCCTAGAGAGCTGATAGTGGCCAGTGGGGCAGAGCAGACACTAGCTGGTAGGAGAAGGGGGCCCTGTAAGAACTGACCAATGATAACAATTTACATATGGTCTCTTTTTTTGTTCTTAAATGTTTTGATACTTCACTGGCCTTTTGTTTTCTTGTGAGCAAACAACACATCCTTATACCAAGAGTCTGAGCTGTACCCACAGATGAGCTCATGCACTGGCCCTCTGGAGCAGAAGGAGTAAAGTCATTCTACTCCTACAAGTGCCCCATTCTTCCTTCCAGCAGTGTATCAGGAAACATTATTGATCAGTTTTAAACAGGCCAAATGCTCACACTTCTCTTTGGAGGGTGCTGCACAGCTTTCTATAAGCTTTATCTGGGAGCTTTCACAGTGGCCAGCATTCCCATTCCGTCTTTTCTATGCCTGCCCCCACAATGATTCCTGCAACACACCTTTTGCATAGTACCATCCAGGCAAAACAACCTCCTTATGCAATTGAAAGTATTGTTTCATCTTCAGTTTCTTTTTTTTTGCCAGGGGCCATGAGAAAATATTAGGAACAGGTGGCAGTAGCCAAAGTCCTAGATTTTGCTTTATTATTTGTGTGCATTTACAGCCTTCCTATGTGACAGTCTCATTTAGTCAGTGCTACAGGCAATCTCTGTCTGTACCTAAAAATATCTTTAACAGCTGCACATAGGGAACAATCACGGGGGAAGGAAAAGAAACATACAAAAGCAAAAGGCAACTTAGAAAGGAATTGGAGCCAAAGGAATTCAAGACTGGGGTTCTTTTATTACCTAAAAGGACACTTATTTTAAGAAGCATGCAGAGTTTGCGTTTACCGATTCATTTTTTGTTGATATTTTGTCCATTGCCGTTGTTTGCTTAAAATAATTTCTCAGGAGATACCTGGTGGCTGCAGGCAGCAAATTTTAGCAAAGTAGCTGTGAAAGTGAAAAATTGGATTATTGTCTACAGAAGACAACTACTTTATACAAGCACAAAGAAATATCTGTAAATCTTGGCATTATATATTGGGATGTGTGACAAGTTCCTATAAAATCACAGACACAACTGAGAAATAGTGTGAAGAAAATATTTTTCTCTTTCTTCAAACCTTCAGCTAGAAAGACTGGGGTGTAATATTTTTTATCTTTTTTTCTGGTACTCACTGGAACATTCACATTTAAAAGTTCTTTTCTGCCCTTTCTTCCCAAAGTCCTTGTAGCACTTATCATGTTGTGAACTTTTCCTTATCCCCTTCCTGCCACCCTGTCACCTCTTCAAAAATTGTTAAGCCAGGGCTGAGAAAAATAATTCTCTTTTTGTAATCCCAAAGTGGAGACCTTAAACTGGCAAACAGAAACCAATTTATAACCCTTTGTGAACTATCCATCCCTCTGTTTCCTTCCTTTTCCTTAGGTTTTCAGCTTCCTTATAAGTGTTTCGGCTAAGTGATTAGGCAAAAAGCGCAGTATAGACCAGTTTGTCATTGGACAACCCATCAGGGCTGCCTGACACCCCAGGTCAGCCTGCCTGTTTCAGATACCTGTCTAAATCCTGATTAATTTGCTTCTTCTCCCACCCACCCCACAGCTTTGAGATCATAATAGGAGTAGGTTTCAGGATGTCCTAGTCTCCTGAGGGATAAAATTAAGTATTTGCCTCATTCAAGAACATTCTAGGATGATGAGTAGGTTATAAGATTCATGTTGTCTCCATTTGTAAGGTGTTTGTACTTGTTCAACATACTGGCTTTCTGAGGAACTCTAATTGGAAGTCTATTAGAAAGAAAGACCTACTCAGGGAGGTAGAAAATGATGTTGTGTTCCTCATGTCCAATTTAAGAAAACTTATTTCATAGTATCTAGTATACAAACAGATGACCACCGTTTTCCCAGTCTTTTTAGTCTCATGTTACAAAGGAAGAATAGCAGAAATCTGTGCATTGTGTCCCTGATACCAGTGCAAGGGTGCCCACACATGACCACACATTTTTCTCATATTTTCCATGTATATCCTATCTGAATTGTAAGAGGCTTTGGCTTTCTGTGTCCCTCAATTTATTCTGGACAAATATTTGTCTACCCTGTCATAAAATCCTCCACTAACTGGGATTCTACAACATGCTTAAGTACTCTTTTCTGGTGTATTCTTCACTAAATATTAATTTAAGTAATTTCCCTCTAATTCTAAACAGAATAAAAAATAAAACAAAACATCCGTACAGCCATCCATACAGCCATCCATACAGCCATCCATGGCTTCCAAGTAATTTTTATTTAACTCACCTCTGGCAAGATTCTTCCAACCTACATTTAGATGTCCATAATATAAATATCTGAAGCTGAGGTGACTGTCAATGGCTTCTTCTCCAGCTAATGGAGAAAAGAAGGCACTTCTAGACTTCTATTCATCTGATCTATTTGAGCTAATTAGTACGATTAATCATGACCTGGAAGTTCCTACTTCATTCACTTAGCTAGACAGGGACCTTAAGGAAATTAAGAGAGCTAGAGTTTTACACTTACTCTGGTAAGTCCCACCTAGAGAAGAATGCAAGAACAATGGTACTACTGAAACCTTATAGATTATTTCTGAATGAAAGCAAATCTTGGAGCCCAGAATCAGCCAATAGCATCATAATAGCTGCTCAAACATCCAAGATTAATCTGATATCTCACAGTCAGTTCAAGTATGAAAAAAAAATAGAAGTGAAGAGGAGCAAAAAATAAATGAGCATAAATTAAAGCTTCCCAAGGGTTCTTTAGAAATACATCAAGACAATAGATATTATGAGACCAGAGAGTAGATGCATTAAAAAGTGAAAAGGTGAATGAAAATATTCATGATTCATATAATAAATGCAATAATTAACTCCTTTGAAAGAACCTAAGATTTAATTAAAAGCTGAACTAAACTAAACTAAAGGGCTTCTAGCTGTTATAATAAATGTGGGGGAAACTTTCCAAACACGAACATGAACAGAATGTTTTCAGAGACACAACAGTGATGTGAGTGCCTCTGAAGTGAATGCCTACCCTCTTTGATTTACCCTTGGCCTCTACTCATCTCACTGT
Organism: Morus bassanus; assembly: GCA_031468815.1. Taxonomy (NCBI): domain Eukaryota; kingdom Metazoa; phylum Chordata; class Aves; order Suliformes; family Sulidae; genus Morus; species Morus bassanus. Next base: position 80,908,249 of record CM062568.1, read on the forward strand.
GCAGCAGTACCAGTTCAAGCCATCAGAAAGTAATCTGAAGACTTCAATCAAGTCACCCCTTGGGGAAGATTCAAGCCAATGACTGAAAGAAATAAGGAAAAAGAAAAGACTTGCTTGTAAGTTTCCATTTCATGCTAAGAAAAATTTGCTCACATGCTTGCAAGAACACAAAGCAAATCTAAAAGGAAGTTATAGTTGTTAGGCATGAAGTCAAACATTCAAAGTTGTTCCTTTTTTATGTCAGAATTCCTAGTTTTTGTACCTATTTTTTATTTTCAAATTCCTGTTTTTCCCAGAAACCTGCCTTATTCAATACAAAAGAGAGAAGTTACACACAGAATTAGCAAATTTTCAACATTTTTCTTTTAGATGAGTTGTTGAAAGTGTGATTCACTGGAGAAGACAACAGCTGCAGTGATAAGAATTCTGGTAAAGATCTCAGGATCTCATAGTGAGGTCGACCATGGATGAAGACAAAAATCAGTAGTTTTCAAGCAAGGTGAGAAGAATAGAAAAGTAGATGTTAGGGATACAGGAATGATTAAGTTTGATTTATGCTCATGCTTTTCTGGAAAAGCACCAGAAAGCAGAAAAATTACTACATTCTGTGAAAGGCAATGAGGTCTTCAAAGATGCAACATGCTCTCTAGTTCACAAAAATGCAGTAAGTTCTTACAGACAGTCTGGAGCTGACCACTGCGGGTCTGTGAGGGCTGGCTGCACCCCAGGAGGGAGCCAAGGTTGGCCATGGTGCCATGGGGCCACACGCTCCTGAAGCATGGCCCCATCCCACAGCACCTGGTGAGGGAGCAGAGCTGGGTTGGGGACAGTAACTAGGGCTAGCCCAGAGCCCACAACTTCCTGGCAAGACCACAGTGATGGGGAGGACCAAAATCCAGTCAGGAGCCAGCCTGAAGCTCTGGTCCAGAGCATGGGCAGCCAGGTGGGCCCTTGGGTCGTGGGAAGAGTGCACACAGGCCCCTGGCACATAAGCCACCAGTTTTTCACTGGTTTGACATAGCCCGTTGAGTGGACAAAACACTTCAGTATTACTGCAAGAGATCTTGGCTGCCACCGTCTGATTTTCAATCATAGAACGGTAGAATCATAGAATACCAGGTTGGAAGGGACCTCAAGGATCATCTGGTCCAACCTTTCCTGGCAAAAGCATGGTCTATACAAGATGGCCCAGCTCCCTGTCCAGTGAATCTTAAAAGTGTCCAGTGTTGGGGAATCCACTTCCCTGGGGAGATTACTCCAATGGCTGATTGTTCTCACCATGAAAAATTTTCCTCTTGTGTTCAGTCGGAATCTCCCCAGGAATAACTTGTACTCATTATCCCTTGTCTTTTCCATGTGGCTTCTTCTAAAAAGGGAGTCTCCTTCTTCTTTGTAGCCACCCTTTAAATATTGGAACATGGCGATAAGGTCTCCCCTAAGCCTTCTTTTCTCAAGGCTGAACAAAACCAGTTCTCTCAGCCTTTTCTTATATGACAGGTGTCCCAGTCCCTTGGTCATTTTTGTGGCCCTTCTCTGGACCCTCTGCAGTCAGTCCTCATCTTTTTTGTAAAATGGGAACCAAAACTGAACGCAGTATTCCAAGGATATTCCAACAAGTGCTGAGTAGAGTGGGATAATGATTTCTTTATCTCTGCTGGTGATGCCCTTGTTGATGCAACCCAGCATGCTGTTGGCTTTCTTTGCCACAGCAGTACACTGTTCACTCATACTAAGGTTGTTGTCCACCAGGACCTCCAGGTCCCTTTCTACAGAGCTGCTCCCCAGCCGGGTAGATCCCAGCCTGTGCTGCACTCCTTGATTATTTTTTCCCAGGTGCAAGACCGTACATTTGTTTTTGTTGAACTTCATAAGGTTCTTGTTATCCCACTCTTCCAGCCTATCCAGGTCTTCCTGTAGGGTGGCTCTCCCTTCCAAAGTGTCCACTTCCCCACTCAGTTTGGCATCATCAGCAAACTTCATCAGGGTACACTTGAGCCCATCATCCAGATCACTTATGAAGATATTAAACAGCATTGAGCCCAATTTCAATCCCTGGGGGACGCCACTTGTGACAGGTTGCCAGTTTGAAAAGGACCTATTTACCACCACCTTTTGGGTGTGGCCTGTCAGCCAGTTCCCCACCCACCACACAGACAACTTGTCTAGACTGTGACACATCAGTTTCTGTGGGAAACCACATCAAAAGCCTTGGAGAAATCCAGGCAGACAATGTCCACTGCTCACCCCACATCAACCGAGCAGGTTACTTTGTCATAGAAGGTGATCAGGTTTGTCAAGAACAATTTGCCTTTCGTGAATCCATGCTGGCTTTTCCCAATCATGTGCTTCATTTGACTTGTGATAGCCCCCAGGAGGATTCGTTCCATAACTTCCCAAGGAACTGAAGTAAGAATGATGGGCCTATAATTTCCTGGATCCTCCTTTAAGCCCTTCTTGTAGGTGAGGGTGACATTAGCCTTCTTCCGTCTTCTGGGATGTTCCAGAATCTCCACGACTTCTCTAAGATTATGGAGAGTGGCTTCACAACGATGTCAGCCAGCTCTCTTAACACCCTTGGGTGGGTATTTTCAGGGCCCATCAATTTGTAGGGGTGAAACTCCTGTAATAGTTCACATACCAACTCTTACGTCACTGATGGTGGGTCTGTGTTTGTATCAACCTAGATTTTTGTTCCCAAGGTCTGGGGCCCAACAGTGCTGATAAAGACAGAGGTGAAGAAAGTGAGAACCTTGCCTTTTCAGCGTTGTTGGTGGCTAATTCGCTTCACCTGTTTTAACAGTGGGCCAATATTTTCCTTCTGTTTTTCTTGTTGTTTACATACCAGAAGAACCCTTCCTTGTAGTTTTTGACATCTCTGACCAATTTCAATTTGAGCTGAGGTTTTGCTTTTCTAACTGCATCTCTGCATGCCCTGGCAATGCCCTTGTAGTTCTCAACAGGTGTTTTTCTGTTTTTCCATCTCTGGTACACTTTTCTTTTGATTTTGAGCAGATGCAGAAGCTCGCAGTTAAGCCAAGGGGGGGTCTCTTGCTCTGCCTAATTCCCTTACCTTTAAAGGGGTTGAACTGTTTTTGTGCTTCCAGGAGAGCATTCTTGAAAAACACCTAGCACTTGCTTGCTCCTTTATCCTCCACGGAAGCTTCCCACAGAGTCTCTCCTAACTGAGCTCTGAAGTGAGCCAAAGTTTGCTCTTCTAAAATCCAAAACTTTTGTCTTAGTACTAACCTTCAGCATGCTCAGCAGGATCCCAAACTCCAAAATTTTGTGATCACTGCAGCCAAGGCTATCACTAAGTGCGGTATTACAAAGAAGGTTTTTCTTGGTTTGTGAGTAGCAAGTCCAGCATTGCCTCATTCCTGGTTGACACATCTAACATTTGTACAAGGAAGCAGTCCTCTATGCATTGATGATTTTTTTCTCTTTTAATATGAGAATGCCATCTCTGTGAGTAACAAATAGAAGAAGAAAAATAGAGTGGAAAGCAGGCAAAAAATTGAAAAATTCTCAGTAGTTACGTAATTACCAATAAAAGAAAATTGGAGGGCAGGGCATGGGAACCAGTTACACAAACTGTGGGATCTTCATAGAATCATAGACTCATAGAATGGTTTGGGTTGGAAGGAACCTTTAAAGGTCATCTAGTCCAATCCCCCTGCACTAAGCAGGGACATCTTCAAGTAGATCAGTCTGCTCAGAGCCCCATCCAACCACACCTGGGATGTTTCCAGGGATGGGTCATCTACCACTCCTCTGGGCAACCTGTTCCAGTGTTAAAGCACCCTCATCTTAAAAGTTTATTCCTTATATCTAGTCTAAATCTACCCTCTTTTAGTTTAAAACCATTACCCCTTCTCCTATCACTACAGCTCATACTAAAAAGTCTGTCCCCATCTTTCTTATAAGCCCCCCCTGAAGTATTGAAAGACTGCAATAAGGTCTCTCTGGAGCATTCTCTTCTCCAGGCTGAAAAAACTCAATTGTCTCAGTCTTTCCTCATAGGAGAGGTATTCCATCCCTCTGATCATTTCTACGGCCCTCCTCTGGACCCGTCCATGTCCTTCTTGTACTGAGGACTCCAGAGTTGGACATAGTCCTCCAGGTGGGGTCCCACTAGAGTAGAGTAGATGGGCAGAATCACCCCCCTCGACCTGTTGGCCACGCTTCTTTTGATGCAGCCCAGGATACGGCTGGCCTTCTGGGCTGCAAGCGCACATTGTTGGCTCATGTCCAGCTTTTCAGCCACCAGTACCCCCAACTTGTTCTCCACAGGGCTGCTCTCAATCTCTTCATCCCCCAGCCTGTATTGATACTGGGGGTTGCCCTGACCCAGGTGCAGGACCCTCCAGTTGGCCTTGTTGAACCTCATGAGGTTCACATGGGCCCACTTCTTGTCCAGGTCCCTCTGAACGACATCCCATTCCTCAGGCATATCAACCACACCACTCAGTTTGTTGTTATCTGCAAACTTGTTGAGGGTACACACAATCTTGCTATGTCATTGATGTAGATATTAAACAGTACTGGTCCCAATATGAACCCTTGAGGGACACCACTCACCACCAATCTGCATCCAGACATTGAGCCATTGACCACTACTCTCTGAATGTGACCACCCAGCCAATTCCTCATCCACCAAACAGTCCACCCATCAAATCCATATCTCTCCAATTTAGAGAGAAGGATGTTGTGGGGGACTGTGACTTACAGAAGTCCAGATGGATGACATCCGTGGATCTTCCCTTGTCCACGGATGTAGTCACTCCATGATAGAAAGCCATTAGGTTGGTCAGGCAGGATTTGCCCTTGATGAAGCCATGCTGGCTGTCTTGAATCACCTCCCTGTCCCCCATGAGGACATATCTTCTAGGAGGGTCTGTTCCATGATCTTCCTAGGCACAGAGGTGAGGCTGACAGGTTGGTAGTTCCCAGGGTCCTCCTTTGTACCCTTTTTAAAATTGGGTGCAATGTTTCCCTTTTCCAGTCACTGTTCACTTCACCTGGCTGTCATGATTTTTCAAATATCATGGAGAGTGGCTTGGCAACTACATCAGCCAATTCCCTCAGGACTCTGGGATGCATCTCATGAGGTCCCGTAGGCTTATGCTCAGGTTCCTCAGGTGGTCACGAACATGATCTTCTCTTACAGTGGGAGGGACTTTCCCTCCCTAGTCCCTGCCCTGAGGTCCATCCACTTGAGAGGTGTGGGAAGAGAGACTGCTAGTGAAACTGAGACAAAAAGGGTGCTGAGTACCTCAGCCTTCTCCTCATCTGTTGTTACCAGTTTGCCAGTCGTGTTCATCAGTAGAGTACACTTTCTTTGACCTTTCTTTTCTGGCAAATATACCTGTAGAAACCCTTCTTGTTATTCTTCGTGTCCCTTGCCAAGTTCAGCTCTGGCTGTGCCTTGGCCTTCCTACCCCTGAGCAAACCCCTGTATGACCTGACTGTGCTTTGAATAAGAGTTTCAACTACATGAATTCTAGAGGTTGCTTCCAGCCAACATTTCTGTGATTATTTTCAGTACACACCTTGTAGCACTTGCCAAGGTTTGAGAATGAGACATCTTCAGAAAAGCTTAGAATAAAAAATATTTTCACAGGATAAAAATAAAAATGAAAAGCACTAATCAAGACAGAGAGATAACATCAGATGTTTGTGAAAAGTTATACACATACATCTGACCTAGGCTAACTACAGGTACTTTTTCCTTTTTGTGAGCCCTGGATTCATGCAGCTTCACAATTGCAAGATTTGATTCAATCAGCTGATACTAGGTTTGAGTCAAAAAGGTCTGAGGAGCACTGGGTTAGGTTAATTTTTATTTCCTACATCTAAAATAAAAATATGCAAACACAAAAGAGGAAACAAAGGTAAATACTACATACACTTTAGCAGAACTGGCTTCATGTTACATCTTGTTGCGTTACTGAAAATGGACATTTTTTAAAGTGAAATCCTGGCTGCATACTTCTGCAGCTCTCAGTGTCGAGAGGCACTGAGGCATCCTTGAGGCTGACTACTGGGAATTTGGAGGATAAAAATAACTAAAGAAGCACACATTTGATTAACAAAAATAAACACCTCAGTAACTTCTAAACTGTGAATCAACAAATGAACACTACTTAGGTGTAAAAGACTGAGTTCTAAATGAAAAATATTTGCTGAATTTCTGATCACCCAGGATAAATTTGCATTGCAGATAAGTGACACTTTGAAAGGGTCATATCACTTTTTGCATGTGTTTCAACACTGCTGAGGCTTAATTTATGTACTGTCATTGGAGAGAGGGAAGTATAATGGATTTTTAATTATTCCAAGTTACAAAGAGCAAATGGAAGGTGGTCCACTTTCTAGACAAAACAGGAAGGGAATTAGGAGTTACAAAGAGCAAATTACACAGTCATGCCCTATTAAAGTTTTCTTGGGAACATGGCATTCCTGTATTTTAAAAGGTATACATTCGTTTCTTGATTCGCTCTCAGGGTACAATGCTTTATCACATTTTTAAAATGGTTAACAGGGTTGCATGCATCAAATTAACTCTGGTTTATTTATATTCACACATACTTCTTTGCTTTTGAGTAATTAGGTTGATGTACCGTACAAAGGCAACAAAGCCCTACTGATAGACTTTACTTTTCTGGCTTTTCCAGTTCCTTGACGTAAGAAAGTGGGAAGTTATTACTTTCACAATGTTGTTTATTCTCAGATCATGTAATAAAGTACACCATTAATGGGACTTTCAGGCTTAAGTTCTTTCAGTAACTGCTAGCAATAAGGATGGGAAGTTAAAGGGCCAAACTGTCTGATAAGATGGTTTTGGCAAATTTTTGCATTGGTGTGTTTTTGGATCTTAAACACTTTTGTTCAGTGATAGCTGAATACAAGGCAGATAGTAGTACTTTTCTATATCTCTTTCTACTTCCTGTTCACTAGGAACATGATCCAGCACATACAGAAGTCACCAAAAGTCTTAATAATTTTGATATGGATTTAAACCAACACAACACACAGAGCATTTTTCCTCCCTATATCTACCAAAACTTTATCACTAAAATTAAGTTTCAGTATTTTCACTTCTCCCTATGCACACCTTTCCAAGTCTTCCATGTCTCATTTTTCCTCTTTCCATCCTGGTTGCCACTGAAAACACATTTGATGTGTTACCTACTTCATTAAACTAGGTAAAATTATAAATGGTCTTTGTTTAGATTTCATTCATCTAAATATAGTAAATTTTGACACGTACCCAGGGTTCAGCTGAACTCTTTGAATAGTTTGAGTTTTAGAACAAATCTGGAGATGTTACAAGAAGATATTTTCTTGGGAAATTTAGAGCTGTTCTGCTGTAGGTTCTGAAATACTACAACAAACTCTGTTGGTTTTTCATCATTTGCACTTCCATCTGGAACCCGTAAGGAAAATTTGCATACATAAAAATAAAATGTTGTCTGAATATTTCAGACCTTCATTAAAGGTTTGGTCTAATTTCTGGACTAATCACAGATGAAACTCAAGTGGTGTTGGGGGACACTTAGATTTGGACTGGTTTATATCTAATTTTCATCATCAGGATAACTATCTTCTCTTGGGAAAAGGCAATAATTAAAAACTCTGCTGCTTTTTGTCAAGATTACCTTTATGGGAAAGTGATACAAGAAGTAAATGGATTGGATTCAAACACCTGTGATGCCTTTTAATAGACTTTGAAGGGCTACAAGGAATGAAAGGTAACAATTCAAGCAAAAAAGTTTGCATGCACCTACTGTCGATACTTTATATGATTTAGTGCAGAAATTTCTCTACTAGAACATGAGTCTCTATATGACAGTGACAACTATGCTTGAGCCATAAAGGAAATGAAATGTATTTTATTACTGTGTTAAAAATTTCAAAATAGATTGGTTTCACTGTTTTTTAGAACATTACTTTATTGTGTTTCACAGCAGAAAAATTTACAATGGGACCTTTTGAAGACTCCTGGTGTCTGGAGAGCTTGGACACAATTTAGAGGGCTTGCAATTGAGCAGTCTGTGATTCCATAGAAGGAAACCTACAAATTCCATTATTTTGAATTATTAGTGTGTGGTTCCTTTATTTTGCTAATACATACACAATATGTGAGGCAGTTGGTTTCTTTTCTCAAATTAGATTTAACAGTAAATGATAGCAGTTTCACTAGAAATGTCCCATATACCACAGAGAATATGGCCGTGTCTGCTATCAATAACATAAAATAATATCTGAGACACTCCAGGGGCTACTAAAAGAGGAAACAACATCTACAGTATCAAGTTCTTAAACCAGAAAAATCTAAAATGACAACATCATAAAATCTACCTCTGTGAGTAATGGCAGACATAGATACAAGTCTCAGGCCCAGTCTTAAATGTAATATATTACTTCTACTCCTGCCACTCCCTGGTGCCTTCTACTGCTCTGTGGGATAGAGCATGCAAGCTACCAAAAATTTGTGTTTGCTACTGTTGGCAGACTGTCTGTGAGAGGACAGATAAAAAGGGAAATCAGGTATGTGCCACCTGTTCCTGTGGAAGTTTTCCAGGAGTTATTTCAACCTGCAAACAGGGATTCCACCTTCTCAGGTGCCCTTGTGTAATAGGCATGGAGGCTCTGCAAGTGGAACCAAACAATGACGAGGATGATGGTTCATCTACGCTGGAGGTGTCACCAAGGTTAAGTTGGCTTATGCCCTGCATCAAAAGCACTTTCATAAAGAAAAAAAGATGGATCATGGTCATAGGAGACTCTCTCCTGAGGGGAGCAGAAGGCCCAGTATGCCAACCAGACCCACTTCTTAGGGAATTCTGCTGCCTCCCTGGGGACCAGGTTAAAGATGTGACAAGAAGACTTCCTACCCTGGTATGGCCCTCAGATTACTCTCCATTATTGATTTTTCAGGTAGGCAGCAATGAAGTTGCAACAAGGAGTCCAAGGGCAATCAAGAGAGACTTCAGGGCCTTGGGATGACTGGTCAAGGAATCAGTACCACCAGTAGTGTTCTCCTCTATCCTTCCAGTTGCAGGGAATGATGAGGAAAGAAAGAGGAAGAGCCAGCAGATCTATACCTGGCTCCAAGCTTGGTGTCACTGGCAAAATTTTGGGGTTTTTGATCATGGGTCAGTCTGCATGACACTAAGCTGCTGATGACAGATAGGGTACGCCTGTCTTGAAGTGGGAAAATTATCTTGGCACAGTAGTTAGCAGGGCTCATTGAAAGAGCTTTAAACTAGATTTGAAGAGAGAGGGGGATAAAACTAGGCTCGCTAGAGATAAGCCTGGGAGCGGCACGCCAGTGTTTGAGGGACAGTGTGTTAGTGAGGTCCTTAGGTCTGCCATCTCAGTGGAGGTAGGGGATGGAGATCTATGTGGCAGCAAAGATGCAAAGGTTAATTGATGTGTTAGAAACCAAGGAAGCACCTGAGAACAGTCACATAGACTTCTACCATAAAAAAGTTGGCAGTATCAATAGTTCAGCTGAAGTGTATCTACACAAGCACATGTAGTATGGGCAACACACAGGAGGAATTGGAAGTTATTGTGCAGCTGGAAAACTATGATATAGTTGCAATCATGGAAACATGGTGGGATGACTCATACAACTGGAGTGCTGCAGTGGATGGCTACAAACTCTTTAGAAGGAATAGGCAAGGAAGTAAAAGTGGTGGGGTAGTCCTGTATGTTATGGAGTGTTTTGACTGTCTAGAGCTTGACGATGGTGATGAAAAGGTTTAGTGTTTATGGGTAAGAGTTGGGGAAAGGCCAACAAGGCAGATATCATGGTGGGAGTCTTATAGAACACCCAAACAGGATGAAGGGATGGGTGAAATATTCTACAAGCAGCTGGGAGAAGTCCAACAATTGCTAGCCCTTGTTCTCATAGGGGACTTCAACTTACCAGATGTTTGCTGGAAACACAGTACAGCAGAGAAGAAACAATATAGGAGGTTCCTGGAGTGTGTGGAAGATATATTCCTGACACAGTTGGTGAGTGAGCCAGTTAGGGAAGCCTGGGCTTCCCAATTAGGGAAGGCACCCTGTTGTTTGCGAACAGAGAAGGAGATGTGGGTGATGTAATGGTTGGAGGCCATCTTGGGCATGGTGATCATGAAATGATAGTTTTTGATTCTTGGAGAAGTAAGGAGGGGGTTTAGCAGAACCGCTACTATAGAATTCCAGACAGCAGACTTTGGCCTGTTTAGGGGCCTGGTCAACAGTCCTTGGGAGTCAGTCCTGAAGGGCAAAGGAGTCCAGGAAGGCTGGATATTCTTTGGGAAGGAAATCTTAAAGGCGCAAGAGCAGGCTATCCCCATGTGCCGAAAGACGAGCCTGCGGGGAAGAAGACTGGCCTGGCTGAACAGAGAGCTTTGGCTGGAATTCAGGAAGAAAAAGAGGGTTATGACCTTTGGAAGAAGGGGCAGGCAACTCAGGAAGACTACAAGGATGTTGTGAGGTTATGCATGGAGAAAATTAGAAGGGCCAAAGCCCAACTAGAACTTAATCTGGATACTACTGTAAAAGACAATAAAAAAAGTGTTTCTATAAATACATTAACAACAAAAGGAGGGCTAAGGAGAATCTCCATCCTTTATTGGATGTGGGGAGAAACAGAGTGACAAAGGATGAGGAAAAGGCTGAGGTACTTACTGCCTTCTTTGCCTCAGCTTTTAATACTAAGACTAGTTGTTCTCACATTACCCAGCCCCCTGAGCTGGAAGACAGGGACAGGGAGCAGAATGAAATCCCCATAGCCCAAGAGGAAATGGTTAGTGACCTGCTACACCACTTAGCCACACACAAGTCTATGGAGCCAGATGGGATCCACCCAAGGGTACTGAGGGAGGTGGTAGAAGTTCTCACCAAGCTGCTTTCAATCATTTATCAGCAGTCCTGGCTAACCAGGGAGGTCCCAGTTGACTGAAGGTTAGAAAATGTGATGCCCATCTACAAGAAGGGCCAGAAGCAGGACTCAGGGAACTACAGGCCTGTCAGTCTGACCTCGATGCCAGGGAAGGTGATGGAACAGATCATCTTGAGTTCCATCACATGACACGTATAGGAAAACCAGGGGATCAGGCCCAGTCAGCATGGGATTATGAAGGGCAGGTCCTACTTGGCTAACCTGATCTCCTTCTATGACAATATTATATGTTTAGTAGATTGAGAGAAAGGCTGTGGATGTTGTCTATGACTTCAATAAAGCCTTTGACACTATTTCCCACAACACTCTCCTGCAGAAACTGGCTGCTCATGGCTTGGACAGGTGTACTCTTCGCTAGGTAATAAACTGTCTGGATGGCTGGGCCCAAAGACTGGTGGTGAATGGAGTTAAATTCAGTTGCTGGCCAGTCACAAGTGGTGTTCGCCAGGGCTCAGTGTTGGGGCCAGTTCCTTTTAATATCTTTATCAACGATCTGGACGAGGGGATCGAGTGCACCCTCAGTAAGATTGCACACAACACCACGTTGGGCGGGAGTGTTGATCTGCTTGAGGGTAGAAAGGCTCTACAGAGGGATCTGGACAGGCTGGATTGATGAGCTGAGGACAATTGTATGAGATTCAACAAGTGCTGGGTCCTGCATTTGGGTCACAACAACCCCATGCAATGCTACAGGCTTGGGGAAGAATAGCTGGAAAGCTACCTGGCGGAGAAGGACCTGGGAGTGCTGGTGGACAGCCAGCTGAACACGAGCCAGCAGTGTGCCCAGGTGGCCAAGAAGGCCAACAGCATCCTGGCTTGTATCAGGAATAGTGCGGCCAGCAGGAGTAGGGCAGTGATTGTGCCCCTGTACTTGTCACTAGTGAGGCTGCTTTCAGCTTTGGGCCCCTCACCACAGGAAAGACATTGAGGTGCTGGAGCGTGTCCAGAGAAGGGCAACGAAGCTGGTGAAGGGTCTAGAGCACAAGTCTTATGAGTAGTGGCTGAGGGACCTGGGGTTGTTTAGCCTGGAGAAGAGGAGGCTGAGGGAAGACCTTATTACTGTCTACAACTACCTGGAAGGAGGTTGTAGCAAGGTGGGTGCTGGTCTGTTTTCCCAATTAGCAAGTGCTAGGACAAGAGGAAATGGCCTCAAGCTGAGTCAGGAGAGGTTTAGATTGGATATTAGGAAATATTTCTTCACTGGAAGGGTTATCAAGCATTGGAACAGGCTGCCCAGGGAGGTGGTTGAGTCCCCATCCCTGGAGGTATTTAAAAGACGTGTAGACGTGGTGCTTAGGGACATGGTTTAGTGGTGGACTTGGTAGTGCTGGGTTAATGGTTGGACTCAATGATCTTAAAGTTCTTTTCCAACCTGAATGATTCTATGATTCTATACTTCTTCAGACATCTCTAAATAGCAGAAAATGCGCAGAAGTGACAGGCTATTCAGAAGCAATATGTACTGTGTGCAGTGAAAAGACAAATTTAATTGAAACACCCCTGCTACAGAGAAACCAAAGAAAACTTGATTGAAGAAGGAATTGCAGGCTTTAATCTTCACATTTGCATTTTGTCCACTCATACAAAATATCCTCCTGACATGCTATTCAGTCTTTGGCTGGAAAAGTTTTGAAGATTTTGGGGTACAAGCTGGGTTCCATAGTTTGAAAGCATAATTTGCTTCCTGAGGAAAGGGGACTCCTTGTAAACCTAAGTACATAGGACAGATCTACTGTTGTGCTACTTTGGTGCTCATCTTTTGTATGAGCAGAGTGTCAGAGAGGGGGAGGGACAAGCAGATTTTTTTTAGTCCTGAAAGTTGTCTCTAATTATGATTATTAAAGATTGCTTATAAAGAATAATTTGTGAACTGTAAGGTTACTTCTACACCATTTATTTAAAAAATAAGATTGTTGTACTATTATTCTCTTCTGTTCTACCCTATTCTAGGAACAGTATCAAAACAGGGAGGTTTTTTTGGTCTGAGATGGTTAGGAAAGGAGAAAAATCCTAATGCAGTGAAATGACGCACGTCCTTTACAGCTGTAGGCTGCAGCTACTCTAGTAAATTGCAAGTCCCTCAGACCATTGACTGACAGAGAGGCCAATGATCCATGGAATAGTCCATATCTATGCTAGTAAACTGCTGTAGTCCCTGAAACAGAGTAGCCATAACCAAACTGACTGTTGTGAGTGGGCTCTGGTCTATGCCAGCTATGAACCATGTCTGGGAACTCTTTAGGAGACCATTAGTAGGCAGTCTTTTCCAGGGACTAGAATGGACCCAGCTTCCCAGGTTTGGGGAGGAAACTATCCCAGGGACTATTCACAAAGGCATATCTGGAGACAGCTTTCAGTACTTGGAGTCTGCTCTGTTTGCTTTGTCACCATCCCCCCACCTGCTGTTGCTGTTTTTTTGAACTTTCTCCTATAATCTGGCTTGCACATACTCTTTGTGCATCTGCTCTCCTCCTCTCCAGCTCTTCTGCATTTTTTTTTTACTTTTCCTGTTGCCTCTTCACGCCCTCTACATGACTGTAACATTGCTTCTGTTGCTACTTCTTGTCATCACTTGCCACTGATTTTTGTTGTTCATTCTTAGCAGAATTTCACCACCATGTTGGGAGCTGAATGATCCTGTCCTGAGCCACTCCTGTGTCTACACAAGTAGTCATTAGTCCAAAGGGAAGAAATGTTCCACCTGGCCGTGTGTGAAACTGCTTAGGTTGGGTCTATTAGCTGAGACTATTTGGGGCAATTTCATGTTGCATCACACTTCATGTCATGGCTAGCAGGGATGCACCTCACTGGAAACCTCTGTCCTGGGAGATTACTAAAAAATTAACATTACAGTTCAAAGCAGTCTAAATAAACTGTTTGTTAGGAGCAAACCTAACAAACTGGGTGCTTTAACAGTCATAGGGGAAAAAAAAGAAAAGAATAATTCCTTTCTATGTCACATAGTTTTTGGCAGGAGAGAGGCCCCTAAGTCAGCTCAGCCATAGGCAGAGCCATGCAGTACAGTTGTAGCTATTATCTGAAACTTCACATGCTGTAACCAGCTGATATTTTCTTGAGACGGTCTGTGAGGTCTCTAAATTCCACCTAAGTGGACCGTTGTGATCCTCATGTTTTTTGCTGAATGTGGTCATATTACTGTGGTGCAACAAATTATCCTATACCATAAAGAACAAATGCTCACAGTCAGCAGCAAAGCACAAGGTAAATAATCTGGACTTAGAATTCAATTCTTTTCTCAGCCCTAGATCTTATTTGTGGACTTATCTAGCAGCCTGATTCATCAGGATCTAAGTTTTTCTTTTTTTATTTCAATAGAATGTGTTCTGTGTTTAAACTGTTAGATCTGCCATTTAATGTTATTGACTTGTGAGTTAGAAAAGGCAGCAGAGAAAAACAACAACCAAATCTTAAAAAAAAGCTCCATCAGATTGTACCAGTGAACCTAAACTATACTGGGGATGTTGTTGAAATATACTGTCATCTGCTCTGCCTTCAACAAAAATGAAGACTTAAAATGAAAACGTGTTCTTCAGTTAACATACAGAATAATATACATGCAATGACGTGTTTTTTCTTATCCGTGTAAGCCCATCTGCGCAATAGAGAGTATGGCAGAAATAGAAACTGGAAGGCAAGGGGGAAAAGACCTACCATGTCAATGTTCGTGCAGTAGGCCAACTAAAGTAGCACATGAGCAATATAAAATTCTGCCTACTAGCTGCCTGGAAGGGACTAATTGATTTGCATGAAGTGACCAAAATCTTGCTATTCTTTTCAACAGTAAGGTGAGGGTGGCTGAACATATTCTGTGCCGTAGCTGGTTCATTTCCATATTGATTTTGAAACAGTGTTGCAGCTGTGTGCTGGTCTTGTTCAAGCTGTATTGCAAACTGGGCCCCTGGTTTCTTTAACACAGTTATCTCACTATCTCATAGCGTGAGATAATGCCAACATGGACATGGGAAAATAAAGTTAGAAGGGACCCTCCAAAGCAGCTTTCTTCAACTAATTGCAATTACTTCCTAAAAGGCCATAAGAAATCTGCCTACTGAGCTTCTTATAGCCCAAACTGGCACCAAACTGTAGTGTTTGTGGTTATCCAGGTGCATATCCTTAGAGAAAGCATGAGGAACTCTCCTTTGTTAAAACACAAAGGTTTGTGGTATCATTTTGTACCTGGCAAACTTCATAAATCCAACACCTGTCTTTCCTTTGATATTTGCCTTTTGAACCCATTATGGCAGCAGTCTCTGAGTTTCACTCGTTGCAGGACTAATGGATCATTTCGTACGTGATCTACAACCAGCTGGAAATGGGAGAAGGCAGATCGAATGGTCAATTTGCATAAAAGCTTTTAATTGTAATCTTTCATTTGGTTCTGCAGGTCAAAATACAAATAATTTTTTCCTGTTGGTTACAAAATGTTCTCTGACCACTAGGGTACACGTAACTGCATTCCCAGAAGTTATACTGCATGGTAGCAGCCATTCACCAATTCAAAGCAAAGACCATACAGTTGTTGGGACTGGGTGTCATTCTGATAGAACTGCTGGTTTTGCTTGTTGAGGTATTTTCCTCACATATAGAGTATGTATAATCATATCTTAACTTTTTAGAAACTCAGACAAAGAATTGCTGAAGTTACAGGATCCTCCACTGTTCCTGCTGTAGTAGCAGTTTATACTTTGATTTTTGCTTGAAGTAAGCATTTCTTTTTGAGTTTGAAAACCGAATAAAAAGCTGTGCTTTTTTTTTCCTGCTGTGACTAGTTACCATGTAAAGCATCTAGTCACAATCCCCTATACTTTACTCTGACATCAAATGGAGACCTTACATCTAAACTACCTGATTTCCTAGGAAACTTGTTTTATCTCATAATTTGAGTGTTTTCAAATCCCCATGCAAGATCTACAGTTTGTACAATTTAGATTTTTGAAGAGTCTTGTGACCTTGAGGCAGATCTGCATTGCTATGTGTTGTACTGCAATTGCAGACAACCTTAAAATGCCTTAAAATCTAAGACAAAAAAAAAAGTATTACATTTTAGTAATGCTATAATGTTTTATATACTTATAGTTAAATATAATGCAAACAGATTTGTTTTTTTTCCAGGTAACTGAATGTTTAACTTAAATGTGGTTCTCACTGAGTGTTTTAGCAAAACAAATGTAACCTAATAACTGAACAAAACAGTTGTGAGATAATAATGTGGACTTTGTTGTTATTTTCTGTGTAATGAATTGCATTCCTCAGCACCAGAACAATATACTCTAAAACCCAGAAGTATACCTTTCTTTTAAAAAACTCACATAATCCAGAAACTTAATGTGAAATATCAAATAGTAAGCCATATGTTTTGCTTATACCTACTTCTTTTTTTCTCTTTTTTGAACGTAATAGCATATGAGATCACATTGAATAATACCTTGTACCTGAGAAACTCATTTATTAGTTTATTTATGGATGAGTATGTCTACCTACCTATCACTCAGTTATTTCCTTACTAACTATCATGTGATAACACTTCCCATTTATTTCATTTTTAAATAATAAAAATAAAAATTTAATAATCATCCTCAAAAATAGAGAAATGTGGTTCTGTATAATCCACTAAATATCTTAGGAAAAATAAGGATCATGTTTTACTCTGAAATAATTTTGGATGTAGGAGTTTAGAATCTGAACAAAGTTCTCCCCAACCAGGAGATTCAGATAAAATACCTTGTTTTGTTCCAGTTTCTCATTCTGAACATTGATTTGGGACCAATTATTTTGGGTTACAAAAATCAGCCTTAAATGCATGCAAGAAACAAACAAACACAGTTCCCTGGATATATATTCAAATGCTAAGAGTTTCTCTTACATAAGAGCATACTCATGGAGTTAATCATAGATAATTAACCTGAGACAGTTATTCAGTTAATTGCAAGTGTATATGAGCCTTGAGAAGTGGACTCCACTTCAAGGCTTTCCAAAAATTTCCTTGTACTTTGTCTATCATTTAATAAAATCTGTCTTGAAAACTGCAAGGCCGATTTTTGTTTCTTTAGTTGAAAATACTGTCCCAGCAACATTGCTTTAGATCACACTTCATGCTGATCATAGAGAAGTTTTGGTCAGTAATATTTGTTATAGATGTAGGTCAAAAAATTCATCATCAAAAGAGGTATCCTTAAAAGATATATGAAAATTATTCTTTGACCGAAATAAAGGCAAGTAGGAAAATCGCTACTGAAAGGTTTCAGTAGCATTTAGATTTCTGAAGACTGATTTTTTTGGAAAAAAATTCATTTTTGTTTTACCTCTGTTAGCAGTTAAAGAGTATACATAACTGTTCCTTTAATTCATTTCAATTTTTTGTAAATTTTTGAGCTCTTGAGATGTCATATTTTATAATGCATTATGTAGTCTCATACTAAAGATTTAATGCCTAACCTTATCAGGTTCCCTAAGGAAGACAAGCATAACCAGCTTTCCTCTTGGGCTTTAGGAAATGTACATATATTGCCTTGATGCCAAAACTCTGACTGAATCATTAGATACCCAAAATCTACATTTATCCAAAACATCCAGAGTTTCAGAAAAAATATTATGCTCACTCATATTATAGGACAAGGTGAACTCAGCTAAAGTTAAATCTCCCTGGAGAGATAGCGCTTTATGCCATATTATTTTTGTAGTCATTTCTTGATGGTAAGAGCTACACATTCTGTAAGTCCTTTGCTGTCTGGATGCCAGTACCAACTGATAAGAGACAAGCGAACCTGCTGCTTGTTTTGCAGAGGAAAATAAAGGTTTACTCTTTTTTACAGATATCCTTGCCATGCCAAGAATTTTGCTTGCCTGTTCTTTTTTTTTTTTTTTAATATTTCTTATTTCATTATGGCTGCAAAAATGAAATGGTAGCTAATCCCTGTTAGCTGAGACAGAGAAACAGCAGGATAGATATTATGATACAAGACAAAAATTTCCTGAATTTAATAGGAAGAATGCTGTTGGTCAGGATTTTCCACTCAATATTTTCAGTACTTAATTATTACTATGCACTTCAGGGCATTCTTTAAATTTAAATCTAGAACATATGAGCTTCAGCTCCTAAACACTGTGGCAGTCTTTTTTTGACTAGAGTTTATAGGACTTTTAACTTCCTAGAGCATCAGAAATCTTTTTTGGGGGTTTCTTTCTGTGTAAATTTCCACTTAATTTAGTTGATTTTAAATGGATATATGGAAGACATACTTCTTTACTGAAGGATGGAAATTCCAATTCCTAGATATATTTTTTAAGTCACAATGTTTTCATGTGACTTCAATTTCTATCTAAACTTGCCTTGGTCAGCAGGTTTTTTGTCCCTCTTCATGTTAACTTCACATTGTCTCCTGGATAATATTGCACATCAACCTTTTACACATATAGGCAGAAACAAAGACATGCACTAAGTGACCTTGAAGCTTCCCAAAATTCCTTCACTAGCCTGTTTGTTCAATGCACCAAGGTACCTTAAACATTTCCCATTCTTGTCTCATTGAACTCAGGTGAGGAGAGTAGCTACTCTTTTTCAGAACAAAAATATTTCTTATTGTCATTTAGAACTTTTTTGCTCATTACTGATGAATACTTCTGGAAGATATGTCATTATTGAGCCTTACTGCTGTTGATATAAATGTTTCTGCCCCTTGGCTGCAACTAGAAGCAGATGGTAGGCTGACAAGATCTATTTAAGTTCCGAGTGCCCTGAAGAAAGTAAAAGCAGTAAAGGAAGGTAATTTGAAGTCTGGTGAGTATAAATCATACCTTCATCAGCATAATTGTAGAACTAGGTTTTGATCCTGAAAGAGAAACTTCTCATACAGGGATCTGTACTTGGTATCACAATACGTGGTGGTACTCTGTCAAAAGTGTCCAGTGCAGATCCTTTGCCAGAGCCCCCAAATGTCCCATGCCTCACCCCTTCCTGAGACTAAAGAAGACAGGTGTGCTGGGTCAGACCAACAGTCTCTTCAGCCCAGTATCTTCTCCTTGACAAAGGCCAGAAGCTGATGTTGAGGGAAAAGTGTAAGAACAGGGGAATAATTTGTGATTTTTTTCTTAATACTTCACCAATCTTCACTTATTTTTATCTCTGCCACCTATGGCTTATGTATTTCTTAATATTGGTGGATTTTTCTTCCATGGGCCTAATGGAAATCACTGCAATCTGCTGTTGCAATCATACACCTCTTGGAAGATGACCTCTATGACTTCTTTTTAGGTCTGTTGTATAGACAGTGAACAGTAAGTGTATAGGATCTGAAATTCTCTGTAAAGATGCCTAGCTGTCACCTTTGGCTACAAAGAGAACCAGCTTTGGCTGGATTTCAAGTGTAGGCACTTCAATTAATTATCTGAGGATATGAATTTTGAAGTTGACATTTGCTTTTAGAAGACAGATTACTACCAAGGGTTGAGTAGGCTGACAGGGGGCATTCTACAAAAGAGATAGCAATAATATTATTTACTGTTATAACAGTAGGATATACATCCCGGAAAGGCTTTACCAAGATACCAAACTTTTTCCCAAAGGTATGACTGGCAGCAATAAAAGCGAGGTTCAAATTTGAAGGTGTCACCACTAACAGACTGGCTTCAGCCTGAAATCAGAAATCCAGAAAAATTAACCTAAACTTTCCAATGTTCAGTAAGCAGCTTTTTGCCATTTTCAGACATTATTCAATTAGCTTAAAACCCAAGGTTTTAATCAATGGGAGAAAAATCTAACAAGATAAATAAACAGGATGAAACACTACCTAATTCCTCACATAATGATGAATTTATAACACTTCACTCTAAGTTTAGGATTGTCAGTTCTTACTAGGTAGCAAAGCCCACTGCTGTTATGGTATGAGTTACTTCTGCTCACTGTTCCTTACGCTTACTCCAGTCATCCTACTCCTCTAGCCTTTCCTTGTTCTGCCTTTTGATGATAGCCATGCTAGGTAGACCACAGAGACACAAACAGATATTTATATTGCATCTGAGCAAATGTGGGATTCTTCTGAATACAAAATACAGACTTCTGCCACATACAAGATTCTCGGTTTGATCAAATGAAACACACGTAGACAAGACTCTTGATTTCTTTCTACATTCTAACCACTGAACCTCAGTGCTAAAAGCTATTACTTGAAGGTACATGGCCAGTTATCCCACATACATTTAGACAAGGTTAGTGGAATGGATTCCTGGACAAAATCACAATTAGAAATTTTCTTCTGTTTCATGATAGGGCTCCTTTTTTGATAGCAATGCCTGTCAGTCATAATACAAAACAAAGCATATTGTCAGCCAGTTGCTCATCAGTCTCACTGTATAGTGTATACTCACTCATCAATTGCCAGTCTCACTTCTGTGCCTGGCAAAATTATGGAGAAGATTATTCTGGGAGTTATTGAAAAACACCTGAAAGACAATGCAGTCCTTGGTCCTAGCCAGCATGGGTTCATGAAGGGAAAGTCCTGTTTAACAAATGTAATTTCATTCTATGGCAAGGTTACTCACCTAGTTGACCAAGAGAAGCCAGTTGATGTAATCTTTCTGGACTTCAGTAAAGCTTTCGATACTGTCTCTCACAGTAGCCTCCTGGACAAAAGCTGGATAAACACATAATGCAATGGGTGATCAATTGGCTGACAGGTCGGGCTCAAAGGGTCATACTAAATGGGGTTACATCAGGCTGGCGGCCAGTCACTGCTGGGGTTCCGCAGGGATCCATCTTAGGGCCAGTACTCTTTAATCTCTTCATAAATGACTTGGATGCAGGACTGGAAGGAATACTAATTAAGCTTGCTGACGACACAAAATTGGGAGGAGCTGTTGACACTCTTGAGGGCAGAGAGGGCCTGCAGAGAGATCTAGACAAATTAGAGAGCTGGGCAATCACCAGCCATATGAAGTTTAACAAGGGCAAGTGCTAGATTTTGCACCTGAGGCACGGCAACCCTGGATGCACATACAGCCTGGGGAACGAGAGGCTGGAGAGCAGCCCCACAGAGAGGGATCTGGGGGTTCTGGTCGACAGCAAGTTGAACATGAACCAACAGTGTGCCCTGGCAGCCAAGAGGGCCAACCATGTCCTGGGGTGCACCAAGCACTGTATTGCTAGCCGGTCAAGGGAGGTGATTGTCACTCTCTACTCTGCGTTGGTGCGGCCTCACCTCGAGTACTGTGTGCACTTTTGGGTGCCACAGTATATCAAGGATATAAAGCTACTAGAGAGTGTCCAGAGGAGGGCCACAAAGTTGGTGAAGGGTTTAGAGGAGAAACTGTATGAGGAGTAGCTAAAGTCACTTGGTTTGTTCAGCCTGGAGAAGAGGAGACTGAGTGGAGACCTCATCGCGGTCTACAGCTTCCTCACAAGGGGAGGAGGAGGGGCAGGCATTGATCTCTTCTCTCAGGCAACCCGAGGGAGTGGCAGGAAGATGTGCCAGAGGAGGTTTTGGTTGGATATTAGGAAAAGGTTCTTCACCCAGAGGGTGGTGGAGCACTGGAACAGGCTCCCCAGGGAGGCAGTCACAGTACCAAGCCTGGCAATATTCAGGAAGCACTTGGACAATGCCCTCAAACACAGTGTGAATTTTGGGGTTGTCCTGTGCAGGGACAGGAGTTGGACTCAATGATCCTTGTGGGTCCCTTCCAACTCAGGATATTCTATGATTCTATGATATAAAACTAATATTGCAGGCCTATCTGTTTTTCCCCTTACCTTTCTTCTGTAGTCAGTAGTAGCAGTCTCTGTCTTTTTTGGGTCTCTCTTGGAATTCTTGTTGGAGAAAGCAGAGGAAACCTGGAAGTTTCATTTTCATACCAGACCACAGCTACCAGGCCTACACAACAATACTCTTCCTTTTTCCTATTTCCTTGTTGCTCTCTAGATCAGAACACAAACGTGTTTTATTCATTTATTTTTGATACAGTTTGAAAATTGTGAACATTTATGATTAAGAAAAAATGTTAATAATATTTCAGAAAAAATAAATAAGCTTTATCATTAATAGTTACTCATAAATTGAGCAAAAGTAGTAACCTATTTGCATTGCACTGTGACTGTATTACATTTGTTGCCACAAAAAAAGCAAAATCTAACATAAGACCAAACATATGCTGGTGAAATAATCAATGTAATTATCTGACAAAAATAGGGAAGGAAGCTATTCCTTGATTTTCATATAAAAATATTTTCTACCTAGATATATAACTGTTAAGAGTTATAAATCAGCTAGAACTATTTATTTTTGCATATTGTTTGCTAAACATGAAATAAGGGAAAGTTATTTTATTGAGAATAAGGGAGTATTCAAAAATTACTAAAAATAAGATTGAAGAGAAACCAAGCACTTTACAGAAGATAAAAAAGTAATATATTTAAGAAGACAAAAAACTAATATGTTTAAGAATATTTAACTTATATGTTATTTTATTATGTAAGTATGCATGTACATTTATAAGCCAATTTTATGTTGCTTGCCATCTTGAACAGTAACCTAGAGACCTTGCTAAAAGCTGGAAGAAACCTGGGTTAAAGAACTTGTTCAATCGCTGCAATAGCTTCTTATCCTACTGAAGGAAAAATATTTTTCATGCTATTAATTAAGAGGTCAAAAAACTAAGACTACATCTAATAAGATCGGTTGAAAAAGAAAGGTCAAAAATGTGTAGCACCAAAACACACATATACATGTAATACAAAAGTTTGTTTTACTCTGTGGGGTCTCTGACATGTAAAGGGAAGAGACTCAATTTAGAACAAGCTTATTCCTGACCAAGGTGTTATGTCCATACAATTCCAAGTAGAAAGTATCTCCAAATACAGCTCCAGAATACCTCCAGTCGAACTCACTTAGATGCACGTTTCATACTTCACTGCACACTACAAGCATGACATGAATTA
Organism: Morus bassanus; assembly: GCA_031468815.1. Lineage (NCBI taxonomy): Eukaryota > Metazoa > Chordata > Aves > Suliformes > Sulidae > Morus > Morus bassanus. The sequence continues at coordinate 80,931,156 of CM062568.1, forward strand.
ATTTTCAAAGTGTGGGTGGGTGGCCTTGTTCAAGGAAAGAAAAGCCTTGTTAGAGAAGTTTTGCTGTTAGTTGTTGGAGTTAGGGAGTGGGATTGAAAAGCATATGAAAGTTGAAATTTGATTATAATTAAGTTCTCAAATATAAATTTGTCCTGTTGAAACCCAGGTTTTTATAGGGACCTGGATGCAACTGAACTAGAACCAACATTTCTTTGAGGATGTTTTTCACTTAAAAGTCACTTTATTTTCTTTTGTCATAGTCATTACATGAGTCAACCATTGAAAAGCTCCAATAAACCATGATAGAGTTAGGAATACATTACAGAAAATTTCTTGAGTGACAGAATGCATTGCTTCAACTGGTCAAAGTACTATTTAGTTAAATAAAACTTGACAGTCTGGGAAAAATATATTGAGAAAGTAGCAAAGTTCTTGAGACTAGAACAGAGCTAGTTTGGCTAATAAAATTTTATGTTATTATAGATGTGATCAGATTTACATATCAGGTAGTTTTTGTTGAGAAATAACTTTTTATTTTGCACTGCAATTTTGGACTGCATTCAAAACAGGAGATAAAATAAGAACTAATGTTTAGAGATACTTACATCTCTAGCTGTCAATTATGTTGGTAAATTGCATCTTATTTTAATCCTAGTTTTAGGGTCAGAAGGCTACATGACCACCTACTTAAAACACTTTAGACCACCATGTATTAAAAATATCTTTGCTATACACTTCCTCATTTTTTCTAAGTCTAAATGGCTTCCTCTGTGTGCATATACCTTTTGAATTATGTCTTTCCATCATATACACTATATTGTCTGTATAAACCCTTTACCTTCATAAGACAAAGTTTGTATTTGTTAAATGTATTAAAACAGAAGAGACTTTTGCAGCTTCAAAGCCTCTTCATATTCTTCTTAAATATATCGGCCAGAACTATGCTTATTGCAAAATAAATATGTGAAATGTAATTAGGGGAATACTCCGAATCTCTCCTCTGCTCAGTTGTCATGGTTGATTATCCTAAAGGAAAAACTGTCTGGATGGAAGAACTAGCTTTATTAAAGTCAATAGCAAACGTCCTGTTGATGGGAATATGACCAAGATTTCCACAGAGTAAACTCTACTGAGGTAAGATGAGATTTTTTTGAGGCAACATCGACCCCCAAACTGCATGCTTTTGACTAGGCACCAAACCAAATCTGACAACTTTGAAAATCTCATCCATAAATCACAACTGCAACACAAACAGAGCAAACTCATATAAACACATTTAAGTGAATGTCTCACAGTGAAAACAGATCCAGCCCCAAGTTAAAAAGGAATAAAAACATGTCAATGCTTAGTAATTTCTAACTTTTAGGCCCACTCTCTAATTTTGCAGCTTAGGCATCACCAGTAGCTCTTATAAAAATTAGTCCCAGTTAAAAGAACTACAGCCTGTTAAGGTAACTAACTGAAAATACTGTAGGATAAATGCCCCACCTTGCATCTTGGCACTTCACTGAGCCTCAAAAAGGATCCTTTACACTCAGGTTTGTAGCCTGGAATTTCCCAAAAGCTTTCTTTGAATAATGGAGACAGATGAAGCCTAGGAATCTCCTACGCCTTATTATTAAACACCTCTAGGTCTAAAGCACTAGATATGAATACAGGAAAAACATGTATGCTTCCCTCCTCTGCCCAGATCTTAGCTTTCCCTTCACTGGATAGTACCAAAAATCACAAGCTGGAGCCCATTCTGAGTGAAGGGATGCTGTTCATTCTACATCCTTCCTTTGAAGCCATTCCATTCTGCAAAAGAGCACAAAACATTGAATGCGTCAGAGATCAAACGTATGTGCAAGATTGACTAGACCAACAATTAAGGCATTTATCTGTCAAGGGAAATTCAAAGGTTCCAGTTTATGGTCTCACACTTTTATCGTTCATCTGTACAGTCTTTCAGAATTAAGGATAATAGGACAGAGCTTGCTTAACCCAGGAGAAATTATAGCAATTTTACAGTCTCTAGCAAGTTAACATTAGCAAATTGTGAGCATAGCAAATGTTTATGAGATTAAATACATTGTTCAGTTAATGATCTTTGTTGGCAGCAGACCCAGAATGAATACTGTTTGATGGGTGTAGGTAACTCCTGCTGGCCAGCTCTGTGAAAGATATGTGGTGATGGCAGCCCTCAAGTGAAATAGACATATGCATAATTTTTGGGACCTAAAATGCCTAATGGGGAACCACACTAGAGAGGATAATTCTCATCATTATAAACCTGTTATGTGAACTTTGCATAAGCAAACTTGAGACACACAAAAGCACTTATTAGGAAGATTCTGTGAATAAACAGTAGCAATGGCTATGGTTAAATGTCTCTTTTTCATTTGTGGCAGAAGCCATCTAATGATGTATTTTTTATATGTTTTGCTAAGACACTTCACAGTATAACTACTACTCTATATTTCAACATCACAACAATTGGCACTACTCTTAAACTCAGTGTCCTTTAAGGTGTCTAGATGTCCTATTATTTAAAATGTCATACTAAGTCTGTTTCATAAAATCAGAATCATGGAATCATAGAATCATAGGATAGTTTGGATTGGAAAAGACCTTCAAAGATCATCTAGTCCAATCCCCCTGCCATGGGCAGGGACGTCTTTCACTAGATCAGGTTGTTCAAAGGCCCCGTCCAACCTGACCTTGAACACTTCCTGGGATGGGGCATCCACAGCTTCTCTGGGCAACCTGTTCCAATGTCTCACCACCCTCATTGTAAAAAATTGTTTCCTAATGTCCAGTCTAAATCTACCCTCTTTTAGTTTAAAACTGTTGCCCCTTATCCCATCTCTACATGCTCTGGTAAAAAGTCTCTCTCCATCTTTCTTAAAAACCTCCTTTATGTATTTAAAAACCACAATAAAGTCTTCCCAGAGTCTTCTTTTCTTCAGGTTGACCAGCCCCAACTTCCTCAGCCTTTCTTCAAAGCAGAGGAGTTCCAGCCCTCTGATCATTTTTGCTGCCTTCCTCTGGACCCACTCCAACAGGTCCATGTCCCTCTTTTGCTGGGGACCTCAGAGCTGTACTCCAGATGGGGTCTCACAAGAGTGGAGTAGAAGGGGAGAATCACCTCCCTCAACCTGGTGGCCACCCTTCTTTTTATGCAGTCCAGATATAATTGGCTTTCTGGGCTGCAAGTACACGTGGCCTGCTCATATCTAATTTTTCATCTACCAATAGTCTCAAGTCCTTCACAGCAGGGTTGCTCTCAATCCATTCATTGCTCAGTCTGTATTAATATTGGGGATTGCCCTGGCCCATGTGCAGGACCTTGCACTTGGCCTTATTAAACTTAATGAAGTTCACATTGGCCCACTTCTCAAGCCTGTCACAGTCCCTCTGGATGGCATCCCTTCCCTCTAGTGAATCAGCTTCAGTATTCAGCTTGGTGTCATCTGCAGGATTGCTGAGGATGCACTCAATCTCACTGTCTGTGTCATTAATAAAGATATTGAACAGTACCAGTCCCAATACAGCTCCCTGAGGGATGACACTTCTTGCCGATCACCATTTGGATATTGAGTTGTAGACTGAAAATCTTTGGATGTGGCCATTCAGCCAATTCCTAATCCTTAACCTCTATTTCTTATAAAGGTTTCGAGTGACTTCAGAACTTGGGTATGGAGAGAGGGAATTCTAGGTCATCAAGATTAATGAACCTCATTCAGTACTGGGATGAGGAAGTAAAGCCAACTGGTTAACCAAATAAAATGTTTTCAATATTTTTACTGCAGAGAATGCAAAAGTATGTTTCCCTGAAAATGTATTTATAAATAGTCATATTATATATATACACAGTGTGTGTGATTGAGAGAATATATATACATAGAGAGAGAGAGACAGAAACAGAGAGGAAGAATTGCGTTTAACTGCTTCTTTGGTATCATCGCTTCTGTCTGTTGAAGAATAGATCAGGCCTGTGAAGAGTGGAAATAGATCATTTTCTACTTCACTGAACTGTTTCGTGAGAAGGTGAGGGTAAGGAAAATTAAGGACCCTTTTACCTTACTCTATCCAATTCAGGGAAAAAAGTATCATTTCTGAGGAAAGAACTTGAGTATCTAAGCTCAAGATGTAATTGGTGTTCAAATATTTGCAGAAAGTTATTGCAAAATTGAGATGCAAACATAGATGTGTCATTTTTCAAGTACGTGTAAGAATGTTTTGCGTCAGCTTCATTGCTCAAATGCATTTGCAAAAGTTAAATGGTTTTGTATGTACACCTGCATTTTGTATTTTGCACTTTTATGTATGATGGTCAAGATCTGATATAACAGGATCTTGAAGTTAGGATGCAAAATTCATGTTTCAGACTCTTAAGAATAAGTCTCAGTTTTTAAGAAACGTTCATTACACACAAACCAGTAAAACATGCTGGCTCCTTACACTTAGGAATCTAAGTAGCATTTTATGTAAAGTATTTGTAAAGCATTTTATGTGAAGTAAATTTGAGAAAATTGCCTCTCTTATAACTACAAAATGAGTTGTATACTGAAATAAGCACATCGTGCTTAGATTCAACTGCTTAAAACCACTGAGCTAAGAAAATAAAAGTTAGGTAATACCTATATAAGGATGTTGTGGTTTAGCCCCAGCTGGCAACTAAGCCCTACACAGCTGCTTGCTCACTCCCCCACCAGTGGGATGGGGGAGAGAATCAGAAGGGTAAAAACTCACGGGTTTAGATAAGAACAGTTTAATAATAAAAATAAAACAATAATAACAATAACAACAATAATATAATGAAAAGGAAAAATAATAGGTGCGGGGGAGAGAGAGAGGGGAGCAAAAACCCAGGCAGGGGGAATAAACAACCAACACAAACCACAAGTGCTGCAACTGCTCACCACCTGCTAACCAACACCACCAGTCCCCAGCTGCAATCACTCCCCACCCCAGCCAACTCTCCCAGTTAATATACTGGTCATGACATCACATGATATGGAATAGCCCATTGGCCAGTTTGGGCCAGCTGACTTGGCTGTGGCCCCTCCCCTCCCAGCTTCTTGTGCACGTGGCAGAGCATGGGAAGCTGGAAAAGTCCCTAATTAGTGTAGGCACTGCTTAGCAGCACTGAGTGGCTGCTTAACAACAACTAAAACATCAGTGTGCCATCAGCACTATACCAGCTACAGTGAAGAAAATTAATTCTGTCCCAGACAAAACCAGCACAAAGGACACTTGTGCTCTGTGAAAAAGATGTAATAATATGATCATATGCTACATTTAGTGCAGCATGTCTTTCTTTTCTACCCTTTATATTCAACATATGTTTCCATCCCTTATTCTATGGTAGCTTAATCAAAATTTGCTCCTGGATTTTCATTCAGCACCCATCACTACTGTATTTGAGAATGAAAACCTTTTTTAACATATAACTAACTTTTCTGTCAGGAAAGGAGTTCCATTTTGCCACTGGAAGACAAGAACAGGTAAGATAAGTATGAACATGTTCTGCAAGATCAGGTCCCTAATTTGACATTTCTAGTACCTGTTGTTGGCAGAACGCCTAGCACTGAATGGCACTTCCTATGTCCAAAACTTAGCTCCCACTCATTCCTGTTTGCTACTGTGACTGAGCAGCATGTCCATCAACTAGATATCAGGTCATCAAGCTAGGCATTCAGAAAATAAGAAATGCACAATAGTGACCATCTGTGAAGACACAGATTAAGTGATTTGACATAGGAATTTTCCATAGAATCTTCCATTTGCTTTGGCTAATGAGACCTTTTCTCTCTGCTTGCAATCACATTAGTCACTCAGTAGGCTCTTCCTACATTCAGCAACAAGCAAGAAACATGCAATCAACAGCTTTCTTCACTACATAATGCTGATTTTTCAACATAGGAGATCTATACTGTGCATCCAATGAAGGAAAAGGAAAGGGAAAAGTAGTATGCAATCATGTAAAGGGAGATCATGTAAAGAAGACCTCAATCCTGTTGTACTTTAACAGATTGTAATATCTTGACAGATTTTAACAGGGCGATGGCTGCAAATGTCTACTTTTAGGTACTTTGCATGGGTAAACAACATTGTTTAGTCTTCCTAAAAAGCAGGCTGGAAAAACACAAATATGGTCAAATTGATACCCATTTTTAGCCACAGAACTTAGTAGATATGAATCACCTTTCACAAGTTTCTGTACTCTCTCTCTCTCTCATATATATTTAGGCAGATTGGAGAAGCTGGCTTCTAACTTGAGTGCCTCGGTTAAAGTCCCTGAAGAGAAAAGAAAAAAAAAAAAAAAAACAAAAAAAAACAGAGGAAAATATTGTGATCCTGTATTTTGAGAGTGCCATTTTCATAAAGCCATTGTAATTAATGTCTTTTATTTGACCATTTATGCTATTATTTCTGCCATTCATAGGGCAATCTTATACAGCTTCCGTATACCATTAATGGATAACCATTTGGCCATAAGTATTGTTTTTCTTACATACAGTGCATAGGACAAGATAATTCATAGACTTTTTGATAATTCTGATTTTTCAAAAGCTGATACATCTGTACACTCTTCTGTTACAGAACTGATGAGACAGGACATATCTAAAAATAAGACATCTAAATAATACAGTATGTTCAAGCACATACTTGTCTCCCACAGAGCCCCACTAATCTTGTTTGCCAAAAGCTTTCACACTCTTGTCCAAACAATGATCACCATCTTAGAGTTTGATCTCACCAGGCAAAAATACAGTGCAGAGAAGGAAAAGAAAAGCAGCCTGATATGAAATGTGAGGATAGTAGAGAATAAGAGGAAAGTCAGATAATGAAGTCTTGGCAAATGATGGCAAATATCCCATGGAAAAAAATCTTGCATTGCAAGGGGATAAATAATTAATATCTCTGAGTCTATATAATCCCAGAGAGAAACAATTCTTACTGCAGGTCTCATTATGTAGTTTCAGCCCAGGCTATACTAAGACAAAGGTATCTGACTGAAAAAAGATGGAGACAAACATAAGCATAAGATAATTCAGCTGGTAATACAGTCACTCCTTTCTTCCTTCGTTGTAACAAGTTATAGTTCACAGCAGAGCACATATAAACATAACCCTGAACTTTTATTCTGAGAGAGTCTCTCCTTTTAATTACCGGTTGGGGGGAAAATCCACTTTTATTTCAGAGAGAAGATGGAGGAATCTCAGAGCAAGGTTTACACCTAATTATGCTTGGGCTGCATAAATCATTGAGGAAGCCCAGACTTTCAGCCCTAGTGTTGAAAGAGAATTACATCAGCCCATAGGTCTGGGGGCCAACAACAGGAGGGATCAGACTTTGTACTCTCCTCCTGAAATCCAGTCCTTTGTGTGTGTGGGGTTGTGCAACTCGCTAGTGAACTTCAGGCTGGACTAACTAGTGAGGCTAACATCTCGAAAGACCAAGGTGAGACTGGGTGAGGGGGCTAAGACTGGTCATGGAGGTCTGATGGACCTAGAGGTTGAGCTCATATTTAAGGACCCCATGAATCTGTGGGTGTTGCAATCATGGAGAGCAAGGGTGTGTGCTGTCTGTGTTTTTGTGAGTGCTGTGGGGTTTTATCTGTTACTGGTAAAGGCACGTGTGCTGGTCTGTGTGCCTGCCTGTATTAGTGTCCTCTATGTATTGTGATGGCTATGTGTATCTATGTCCTGGTGTTCATTTTCAGGATCGCTGCTGGCTGGAATGGTAAAGGGGGGCAGCAGCAGCACACATCAGGCTGGCATGAGCAAGACCTCCAGGTCTGTAAGTAGACTAGATTTGACTCTCCTGGGCCAGGAAGGAAGAAGCCACAGGGTCCTGAACAGCATTGGGTTCTGCTACTTCTCAACAAAGACAGCCAATAAGGGTGCCAGGGAATGGGATGCTGGTCTATAGGCTAGTAATTGTTGCAGTGATGTCCATAGCATAAGAAGGAGGTTGTTTAGTGTCCTGGTTTCAGCTGGGATAGAGTTTTTTTGTTTTGTTTTTTTTTTTCATAGTAGCTAGTGTGGGTCTATGTTTTGGACTTATGCTGAAAACAGTGCTGATAATGTGGAGACGTTTTAGTTGTTGCTAAGTAGTGCTTACAGTAGTCAAGGACTTTTTCAGCTTCCCATGCTCTGCTGGGTGCACAAGAAGCTGGGAAGGGACACAGCTGTGACAGCTGACCCAAGCTGACCAAAGGGATATTCCATACCATATGACATCACGCTCAGTATATAAAGCTGGGGGAAGAAGAAGGAAGTGGGGGCACATTTGGAGTTATGACGTTTGTCTTCCCAAGTAACCGTTACGCATGATGGAGCCCTGCTTTCATGGAGATGGCTGAACACCTGCCTGCCGATGGGAAGTAGTGAATGAATTCCTTCTTTTGCTTTGCTTGCGCACATGGCTTTTGCTTTGCCTATTAAACTGTCTTTATCTCAACCCAGGAGTTTCCTCACTTTTACTCTTCTGATTCTCCCCCTTCCCACTGGGCTGGGGGGAGTGAGCGAGCGGCAGTGTGGTGCTTAGCTGCTGACTGGGGCTAAACCACAACATTTAGTCTCTGTGGTTTCTGGAAAATGTTTGTTGTGTTTCAAAAAAAGGCACACTGAGCAATGAGGGTTTTGAGGACTGTTCCTGTATCACATCAGTTCTGATACCTATTGAGGAAGATTCTGTTCTCAGATGCAATGGGTCGGCCAATGTTTCTCTGCCTGTTGATTGTGGACAACCTGTAAAAGGATCCTGAAGTGGATGAATTGTGGATGAAGCTGTGTGTTTTTCCTTTTCCTAAATGTTCCTGTGAAGATTTTGAAACAGAGAAAGGCTGGTTGAAACAAAAGAATCAGTATGCACAAGAATGAATTAATGCATCTAATTGATGAAATGCAGAAACACAGTTACCATTGGACACAATAATTCTGCTTCAGATTTTTTATACCTGCTCTTCAATGAGCAGTACTGAGATACTTCCTAAAAGTGAGACTATAAACTAAAATCCATAACTTTAGTGGATGCTAAAATCAGATATATAATAGATGTATTTTCTTACAACCCATTATAATTTCCTGTTGATGTCTCCGTGTGACAAAAGTTCTAATAAATTTTTCTCTTTCGGTTTCACTGAGGCTTATGACTTCAATCAATGTATATAATCAATGTATATAATCATAATTGGATTTTATTAAAAGCAATATTGTATATTCCAAATTTAGCCTTTTGTCACACTTTATCAGACTTGACAGAAAGACACTGAGTTTAAAAGCTTGCCAATTTTTCTAAGAATATCATCTGGTCCAGTGGAAGATGGTACGTAAGTCTATAAAACTCAGCAGGACTTTAGAACATCCACCTGTTACAGTCCTGCTACTTCTTTACATTTTGCTATGAATTTCCTCATACTTGGGCATGCTTCTTAAGACTTGACCTATGGTCTTGTACCAATCTTAACATTTATCTAAAAGACAAAGTTTAGCCTTCATGAAAATGTTCCCCAAAATTGGACTTTAAAAAGACACTTCATTAACAATGTGTGGAAAATGTCTTGAATTGTTAATTTGTATTTAGCAGCTGTGCTGTTACAAAACTCACTGTCTGAAGATTGCAATGCGCTTGTTCAAGTGCAATACTTAGGACCAAGTAATGCGTGTTTTAGTTCTGCCTTTGGTAAATCTTGGAGCCTGCACATTCAAGTGTTTGTGGTAGGCTCCGAGTCATCCATTTTCCCCTTGATAAATATGAAAATAATTTGCTTCTGCAGTAGAGAAGTAATTATATTTAGACCTGGAAACTGTTGACTGTGTTTTTTAGCATCTTTGTTCACTGCCTTTGGAGTTTACAGGCCACATGGCTGATTACATATCTTCAGGAGCTGAAAAAACTCTTGTGGAAAGGCTTCATACAACTCCTGTAAGCTGCCTCTAGAAGACTACCATTTACCTTTATGTACATTTAGGCAGGTTTTTGCAGGTGAACAGGAGCCAGTCCTTAAATTTTGAGCTGACTGGAAGTTGTGCGGCTGCATTACCACACGGCCAATCCTTTGTAAACATACTGTCTTTTCAGCAGGATTTAGCACTGCACAAAGCACTATGATAACTGCATAGTGTAAACATCCATCTGCTTGGATTAAGCAAGCATTTTGTAAAACAACCCAGTGACTCAGTTATTACAGATTTGTATAAAAAGTCAGTCCACATTATCCTCTCATAAATTTAATTGTTGCTAATTTTTCATCTATTGGTGGGAATTACGTAAACCAGTATAGTCAATGGCCTAAGGTTCATGGATCTTGATTTCTATGACTTTCTATAACACAGATTTTTTTATGTGGTCTTGGTCAAGTCAGTACCTTTAGGTTCCTATAGAAAATGAAGAAAGTAATTTGATTCTGCTTTTAAAGGTAGGAAGATAATTTAGCTTTTGTGAAGGTTTCAGATACTAACGTGAGGGAATTCTTCTAATCACTTAGTAGAGTTTTATGCAATTTTGTTAGTATCCGTCTGAAGAATGTGTATTTTAGGCTGTCAAAAGTAATGTAAAGGAAGAGAGAACAAACTAATGTTAAACAAATCTATAGGAGAAAGCGAGTGATCATGACAGTAAATTGTATAAAAGTGTCTCAGCAGTGGACTCCATCCTCATATACAGGGATAAGCAGGCACATGGCCAAGGCAGGACGATGTGATACAAAAGTGTGTGATGCATCAGACAGTAGGGAAGTGGTAGGAGGACAGAGGGTGAAATTCCTTCGTTCCTTTCATTCAGTACTGTATATTGAAACCTCCTCCTGGGGTGAAGTAGCCTGGGGCAAAATGCTCTTCTAATACAACTTTGCTTCCTCTTTTATATTATATTGGATATCACTAAACATCATTGTATTGCACACATCACTGCTTTTTTTTTTTTTAATTCAATTAGTTTATTTTTTTGCCCATAATGCCCACAATAAGCATGTATGATTCTTACTCTCTGTTAGCTTGAAAGCATTCCTAGTTAATCCATCCATTATATTATTTGTAAAGAGATGAAAAAACCTCATGTTCAGAAATTATTTCTTAAGGATAATGCTTTAATCCAGACCCTTCTTGGAAGTACAACTTGCTATAATCACAACTTACTATTTTTGATTTCTTTTTGCTTCCATGAAAATGGTAGAATCCATCTTTTTTGTGCAGTCACACAGAAGAGTTGTATGCAGTATCTTGCTAAATTGTATATAATTGGTGCACATCTTCTGTCCTTTTAAGACTCTCAGAACAGTGTGCCTGTTAGACACAGTCTGTGATTTGTGAACTAGGCTAATTTTATTTCTCATTAATGGATTTTTTTCAGTTGTTAATTTAAATTCCCTAACTACTGTCTTCATTTTTTTTTCTCAGGGAAAAATAATATTAAAACAATCTTGGCAATTTCCTAAGGCAAGTTTTCTCTCCTTTGATTTGTGGCAAATAAAATGATACTTTTCTCACCTACTCCTTTGAACAATGCCTTTTTGCCACTTCAGAACCATTTTCTCCCTTTTGTCTCTCCTTTTACCCTATGTTTTATTCTCTATCAGTGCAATCCTGCTAAGACTTCTTCATCTTTGTTACTAGGTCATCCATCACAGCTGCCAGCTATTCCAACTTTTTTTGGCAGCCAGCCTCCATCCCCTCATTCTATTATTAGATACTTTTGCCTTCTCAAGTGTGAGGCACTCTCCACATCTAATAGTTAATGTATTCAGCAGAAGAAAACATTATTATGTCCTAGATTATTTTCCTGCAAAACAAAAAAGGCATCATAAACCCCAGAAATTCCTGTTTATTCCCATAGCTGAATTTCTACCATAATATGTTATTAAAAAAAAGTAATAATTACATTATATTTTTGAGAAAATTAAAAATATCAAATCATAAGAACAGAGGAAGCTGCATCTATGCAAGTATAGTTATGTTTGGACAAATGCATTCCCACAGACAGAATAACTATTTCCTTTCTCGTCCACCCAAATCTTGTCATTAGATGCTGAATCCAAAATCACACTCTTCAATACAATTAATAGAAGAAAGTTATTCTAAAACAAAAAGGATAAAAGGAAGATTTTTCTTTGCCAGCCAGACACTCAAAATTCAAAGCTCAAAGTGTCATCATTGGAAAATGTAACACCATTCAGAAGCTGCTGTAACTCTGTGTCTGCCTTGCAGCCAGTGACTAGCTGTCAGTTACCATATTGCACCACAGGTTAAAACTCCACTTTTACCAACTCTCTCTCCCTCAGAAAAACCCTCTATCATCGGGAACATTTCCATTCACTTTAAATCCTTTTGGCTGTCAGCCTCAAGAAACTTGCATCTCTTTCAAAGTGTATTCTACCCAGCAAATGAAATATGCGTTTTATCATCTGCCAGCAGACCTCAGGACCTTTGCTACTCTTCCATATATATCAGGAGAAAAGGAAAAAAAAAAAAAAGTCCGTCAGAGAAATTTGTGTTGGGTGACCATTTTGATGGTCAGAGAGGTAAACAGAGAGGCAAACAGAGACGTAAATAAAGGGATATGAATAGCTGCTTTAAGAGAAAAACATTGTGAAGCTCTGTTAAGGTATAAGTTCTACTTCGTCACTCAGATATTCTAAGAAAATGGGTGCAAAGACCTTTATTGCCATAATTTGTATATTCTAAAAATGTTCCCTCTAGCTCCCCATAGCTTCTTATAATCAGTTTTAGTTGAAGTCTGACATTATTCAGGGTGCTGCTGCTCAAACTGAGATGAAAATTCCTTTGACATTTCTGCAAGTTTTTATTTTTGTCCACTGGTGGAGGATCAGGGAAGATACAACTGAATGACTAGTATTCAGTGTTCTGCTTCTGATTTACCAGCCATTTAACTGCATCCACATGTTCATTAACTTTACTAATGTTTTTTAAAGACAAACAAGGAAAGAAAAACTGCCAAAAGTGTTGCCAATATTGCTTATTTTTTTTCGTCAAAGTTAACCTGTTTGCTTGAAAATGTTATTTGTCATTATTCTTTATGAATTTAGGGAGCCCCAGAAATGTATTATCCTATCAAAATTTGGGTAGTAAGATTTTTCTTTCAGCATGGCTTAACATAGATTTGCTTATACCAAGAAATATGCACGTCCCCTCAAATATGTCTGCATTAATCTTAGACATGAGGAAAGCTCAAAATGGAAACAAACCTAAGAAAAATTTATGTTCCTCATGACAAGGTTAGAAAGACTATTACAAAACAAACATCTAAGAAGAGTGCAACATATCTGAACCAAATATCTTCTAACTCTTATTTAAGCTTTCTCCAGGACATTTTTCTCAACCCTGAAAAGTTCAATAATAGCAAATGCCTACAGTGTTTCCTTTAGGGATAGGACAAGTTTTTAGGCTGTATTACCCCGCTCTGTCCCACTTTGCATTGTCATGATGTCACTGTATGCAAACAAATCTTCAGAGCCATTCCTGGAGATCTTTACCCACTCCTACCTGTCTACTAACCTCAGTAATATATGTAGGCAGTTTTATCATGTTACTTTTTTTATTATCTTTGGTACTTACAAGAATCCAGGTTAAAACACAGTTTCAGGTCCTTGCAGAATTGCACGAAGAGTCTTCAATATGTTAATATTGAAATATGTTCAATATTTCTCAGCTCAGATTTGCTATGCAGTTTAAGCAATCTATTGAATTAACATATTACCTGACTTTTTCCTTCCTTTAGTATTTGATTTACATTGAGAAATGTTTCCTAGTCTCGTTACAATTCACAAACTACATTTCATAAAAAATATCAATGAGATAAAATAACTGATAATATTACAATTTATATAATTTTAAATAAAATTGTAAATCATGGATAATATTACAATATTACACTATTTTGCTGAGATTACTTGAAAGACCTCTTTGCAATATAACAATAATTTGTTGATTGATTTAGGATTTGGAGCATGCCTTTTGCTTCACAACTTTTTCAGCTTTATAGGTTCAGCCTGCCACAGAATGCTGTAAAAGCAAAGAGGTTCAGAGCCTGTCATTTCCAAAAGTAGGTTCAGTTTTCAGTGTCTCGGTGACCGCACAAGTTTAGAATCATAGAATATCTCAAGTTGGAAGGGACTTAAAAAGATCAGTAAGTCCAACTCCCTGCTCCTCGCAGGTCTACCTAAAACTAAATCATGTGACTAATAGCATCATCCAGACACTGTGATCATAGCGCTGTGACCACTTCCCTGGGGACCTTGTTCCAGTGACTGACCACCCTCTCAGTGATGAACGCTTTCCTAATGTTCTGTCTGAACTTCCCCTGATGCAGCTCCATACCATTTCCTTGTGTCCTATCGCTGGTCACCAGAGAGAGGAGATCAGCAGCTCACCTTCCACTGCCCACCTTAAGGAAGCTGTAGACTGCAGTGAGGTCACCCCTCAGCCTTCTCTTCTCCAAGCTGAACAAGCGAAGTGACCTCATTTGCTCCTCATAAGTCTTGCCCTCAAGATCTTTCACCACATTGGTCACCCTCTTCTGGACTAATAGTTTGATGTCCTTCTTGTATTCAGGTGCCTAAAACTGCACACAGTACTCAAGGTGGGGCCACACCAGTGTGGTGTAGAGTGGGACAATCACCTCCCTTGACTGGCTAGTTATATTGTGCTTGATGTACCCCAGGACATGGCTGGCACTTTTGGCTACCAGGACACACTGTTGACCTATACTCAACTTGCCATCAACCCAGACCCCCAGATCTTTTACTGTGGGGCTGCTCTTTAGCCTCTTGTCCCCCAGTTTGTATGTATAACCAGGATTACCCCATCCCAGGTGGAGAATCCAGCACTTGCTCTTGTTGAATTTCAAGTGGTTGGTGATTGCCCAGCTCTCTAATCTATCCAAATCTCTCTGCAAAGCCTATCTACCCTCAGGGGAGTCCCCAGCTCCTCCTAACTTAGTATCATCAGCAAACTTAATATACACTTGATTCCTGTGTCCTGATCATTTATAAAAACAATGAAGAGCACTGGCCCTAAAATCAAAGTCTGATCTCCCCATATCCAGGGTCAAAGTTTTGCTGGTGGTTTTTTTCCTATCGCCAATGATTTGAAATTCAAATATTTGGTGGTCACTGTGACTAAGACAGCCACCAATCACTACTTTGCCCACAAGTCCCTCTCTGTTTACAAACAACAATCTCGTAGGCCACCACTCCTTGTCCGGTCCCTTAGTACCTGCACCAAGAAGTTATCTTCAACACGCTTCAGAAATTTCCGGGACCTGTTTGTGTCTGCTGCATGATATTCCCAGTTGATGTCTGGGAAGTTAAAATCACCCATAAGGACAAGAGCAGCTGATCTAGAGATATCCCTTAATTCCTTGTAGAATCATTCATTGGTGTGGTCATCATCCTGGCTAGGTGGTTGATAGTAGACTCCCACAACTTATTTGTTTTCCCCTTCATCTTTACCCAGAGACTCTCAACTGTGTCGTCGCCAACTGTAAGTGCCATACAATCCAGCCCCTCCCTTACATACAGTGCCTCACCTGCCCTGCCTATCCCTCCTGAAGAGCCTATAACTGTCCATCACAGCACCTCAGTCACAAGAGTCATTCCACCAGCTCTTGCTTATGCCAATGATATCGTAGCTCTGGGAAAGGGCCAAAACTTCTAGCTCCTCTTGCTCACTCTTCATGCTGTGCACATTAGTATAATGACACTTGAAATGTGCTCAAGTATGCTCATTACATCATGGAGCAGACTGAAGGACCTTGCTAGCACACTGTCCCTCAAACACTGGCATGCCGCTCCCAGGCTTATCTCTAGCGAGCCTAGTTTTATCCCCCTCTCTCTTCAAATCTAGCTTAAAGCTCTTTCAATGAGCCCTGCTAACTACTGTGCCAAGATAATTTTCCCACTTCAAGACAGGCGTACCCTATCTGTCGTCAGCAGCTTAGTGTCATGCAGACTGACCCATGATCAAAAACCCCAAAATTTTGCCAGTGACACCAAGCTTGGAGCCAGGTATAGATCTGCTGGCTCTTCCTCTTTCTTTCCTCATCATTCCCTGCAACTGGAAGGATAGAGGAGAACACTACTGGTGGTACTGATTCCTTGACCAGTCATCCCAAGGCCCTGAAGTCTCTCTTGATTGCCCTTGGACTCCTTGTTGCAACTTCATTGCTGCCTACCTGAAAAATCAATAATGGAGAGTAATCTGAGGGCCATACCAGGGTAGGAAGTCTTCTTGTCACATCTTTAACCTGGTCCCCAGGGAGGCAGCAGAATTCCCTAAGAAGTGGGTCTGGTTGGCATACTGGGCCTTCTGCTCCCCTCAGGAGAGAGTCTCCTATGACCATGATCCATCTTTTTTTCTTTATGAAAGTGCTTTTGATGCAGGGCATAAGCCAACTTAACCTTGGTGACACCTCCAGCGTAGATGAACCATCATCCTCGTCATTGTTTGGTTCCACTTGCAGAGCCTCCGTACCTATTACGCAAGGGCACCTGAGAAGGTGGGGTAGTCAAAGAGGAGACATGCCTGCTGCACCAGGCAGGAACTTGTTGCCATTCCTACCTATCCCTTAAGTCACTGCATTCTGCTGGGTGGAGAGAGGATAGGAAATCCTCCATATCATGTGTCCTGTCTGCCTGACAGGTTGTCCTAGGGAAGGTAGGGTGCAGTTGCAGTAATCTGTCTCTCTCTCAGACTCCCTGATACACATCAACCTACTCACCCCCTCCCAGAGCTCTGCCACTAAGGTTAGCCTGATAAGACCTAAAAGATAGCCTTCTATCCCTCCTCTCTGTCAAATTAGCTTTTGGGTTGAAAGCAAATTGACCATTTCTTTAGAATAAAAATTCCTGTGCACTGTCATTGCAGGTATTAGAAGATATTCCAATTAATATTAATCTGGCAAAGGAAAAGTTGAATTTTATGAACAGTAATGGAAAAAAGTTGCAAGGCACCCCAGTGGACTGGTAAAAATTAAACATGCATGAAGCATTCCTCCAGATACCATGTATTCCTTGTGTATACCAACACTATACCAAGGTTTCCCAGGTCCAATGAAAAGAAATCAATGATTCATGAAACTTGTAAGCTGGTATTCAGAAAAATGAGCAACGCTTCTCTCACTTTTCTCTGTGGAGACAAAAAATGCTGATTCAGGCATTGTAACACCTTTGTACCGAATCCATGCAGAGCACTAATGCACAGGCTGAAGAATTTCTGACAAGGTACGACAAAGATGAAATTGCCTAGGAAATTAAGGAATACCTTTATTATACTTACACTGTGCGTAAATATGTGGTTATATATGTGTGAGTGTGTGTGGTATGTGTAAATGAAGGTGCATTTTTTCATTTGTGGCACTCTACTTTGGGGTCTGTAACAGAAGATTTTTTAAGATGCTATCACAGAAGTCAATAAACGGTTTTGGGTTTAGCTTGATGTAGTATCCATACAGACAACATCATTTAAACTCTGGTAGTTCATTAGCTTTCCCTTAAGACTCATGTGAAAGTGTTTTCCTCCTCCCTGCCTCTCTTACATGTTTGGCATGACAAAATAATATATAGCTTTGTTATTTAAGGTTTTACTACAGCAGTGTAAATCTCCGTGTTAGCAAATACATAAAGCTGCTTGATTGTCTCATTCAAGAATTCTTTAAGCAACAACTTTAAGTTAAACTAGGAGCTTAAGGCTATAACTAACTTGTGCATTTCTGTGGTACAGATAAATTAACATTGCCACTGTCCTTGGTAATTTTCTGAGACCTCTCATTGTGCCATTTTTATGGAGATCTAAATTGCTCATATATTCTTCTTTTTACTGTGAGTTTTTAAAGTAAATTTCACTTTCTGTGAAAGCAGCCAGACTGGAACATATGGACCTTTTTTTTTTATAAAATATGATAAGTAATAAGAGGAAATAAAATTCTTGCATCTGACCTACTGCCATGATTAGCTCTGATGATGAGATCCTCTGAAAGATGAAAGCAAAATGTTCTTCAGTCCCATTCTGTCTTCTTTGCCTTTTGTACTAAGCAAACCAGCCAAATTGTTAACAAATGCAAACTCTTATAGTATTTTGTTTTATTTTATATTCATTTTCTGATGTGGAAGATTGGGCCACTAGAAACCAGACTGAGATCAATGTATTTCAACATGAAACATGAAACAGCCTGCTGAAAGTAATATCTCTTATTTAATAGTCTCAGCTTAGTAGTGGAAAGCTGATGTCTACTTTTAGATATTTGACCACTACCCCTGAAGCAGTCATACAATCTCGGATTTTAAAGATAAAAATATTTCCAGATATAGAGATTGCTAAGAAGTAGTCTAACCCTATGTGACGCAGCCTTTGAATGCTGATGCCGTATCTCTGACCACCATTTAGAATACAGTTACATTGATAATGTTTCACTACTTCTTAAAAGAGGCAGCTGGTGAAAGGACATTTCTTTCCAAACTTGTAAGATCTATTCTTGTCCTTCACTGAAAAATTAGATAAGAATTAATTAAACATGATTAAATACTATCCCACTTCCAGATAGTCTGTCGCCAGTTGCTTATCCGTTCTCCAGATGTGAGGCAGAGAGTGGATGTTTCCCCCAGATCAGAGTGACAAAGTCTTCAGGGATTATTTTTTCGGAAGAAGTCTGCCTTTCTTTGCAGTGATACATTTCCTAGAAACATCTGAGGGCTGTGAAGCAGATGGTCTTCAGTCTCTCTGTTCTCTTTCCAGGGCACATTTCGGCTTTGGCTTTTGCTCTTGTGTGGTAAGGCTTTTGTTTACTATAGGGTCAGGGATCAGAGAGGACTAGAGTCACTGGTTTAGGATGGTGCCTCCCAGGCCTGTGTTCCTGGCTAAATAAATAATCAAGAACTCTCTTCTGAGCTTTGTGAAGATTTTAAAACTTTCTGTAGATGCTGGGGTGTTATGTGCTCAGAGAAACCACTGGGGTGGAGTCAGTGCTCTGGCCTTCATTGATTTCCATTTTTATGGACTATTTTATCATATTTTTATTAGAAAGTTTTTTCAACATTGCCTTTTCGTATCTGCTACCCTGAGGACAACAAGATGAAAAATATTCAATGTTATCCTTTCTTTTTAGTAACAGAAACTGGATATTTTTTTTGTAAGTGGGAAACAATCTCAGTCCTGGGTTTCATTTTGCTGTGCAATAGAAAATATATTTTGATATATAATAGGAAGCACATCTACTTTTACTATTTTCCCATGAAATGATAAAATATATGATTTGATTGTTCAGGAGGTTTTGAACAGGTGACAGCCTTAACCTGGACTTCAGGGTACATAACAGATCTCTAGTGCTTAGAAAGATTAAAAGAAAGAAAATTGTATTGAAATATAGATAGCATGTGGTTGGCTAGAAATTATTTGCATTCACCTCCTGAAGTGATTTATAATTTAAGATTGCTATAATTCACTTTTTTTCAGTAGCAATGGGTTTTAGTGGTGTGTTCTTTTCTAAGGCCCAAACTAAGGAGCATATCTTCTAGTGCAAAATGACTTACCAGTGTAAATTATTTTCCTGTAAGTGTTATCAGCCCTAAGAAAACATACAAGCCAACTTAACCTATAGATAATAGCATATACAACAAAAATACTGAAGACTATAATGCAAGAAATGCCTGTTATTATTCATTGCAAGCAAGCAGCATTTAGCTGTTGTGCTTCTGTGATCCTCAAGGCTACTCGTAGCACACTTACTAAACTGTCTCCACAGTGTCTGTGCAAAATCTCAGAAGTCTTGCTCTCTGGATGTACAGTCCTACTAGGACTTGTGCATAGCAATTTGCACACTTAATCACTTGTTTTCTATCCCATTTCATGTGCCTTTGTGCCAAATTCCCTTCCCAAGATGTCTTAGAGCCTCAATTCTACCCTGATCATGGTGACTCACCAGGCCGAGACTCTCCATGCCAAGTGCAAGCAGTGGGATCTGGACAGGTAATTTCAGTGCTATAAGCAGCTATGGCTGCACAGAAATCCTTTCAAGCAATCAGCTTAAGCTCTTGAATAACACACCATGACTTCTAGCCAAAGTAGCATATGCCACTGTGTTAAGACTATCTAAGCAGCAAGTGAAAAATCTATCATTGATAACTTACTCCTTCTTTCCCTTAAATATCCACAATAAACTGTGTTTTTCAGGCCTTCTTTTAGTTTGCTTTAAGGAGGAAAAGTTTATGCTTTTTAAGATAATAAACATTTAGAAAGCATTACAGTCTACAACAGCCTTAAAAAGCATATCCCCAACAGCTGTAAAATGTTTCAAGTTCCCCTTCTTGCTTCAGCCTTTCACGAGCATCTAGGAGAGAAGTGGAGGGGAGAGAGAGCGGAATTCCTATTGAAAACACTTAAACTTCAATCAAAGATGACATTAAATTATATTCCTGAGAGGAGTATGCTGTTGTGTGAACATAAGCATAAAAATGTTGCAAGTATTAGCAATCTCTGGGGTTCCAAAATGCACTTTCCTTTATGGCCACTGCGTAATGACATGTTTGCATGGATGGGTCTTACCTGTAGACAGCAGCATACTCAAGGAATCAATGTAGTTAAGAAAGAAAAACACAAGAATAAAACAGACTATACTAGTAATATGCTAAATAAGTATATTTCAAGACCTAGCTCTCAGTTAAAAAAAAAAAAGGTCTATTTGTCATAAACCCAACAATATTATTACAGGATCTTAGTTCAATTCAAGTTATAGACCAGCTGTTGAATCCCACTATCTTTAAGTTCTTCTCTCATTCTCACTTGTGCAACTATATCAAATAAAATAGGGTCACGTGGGCATATTTTCTATTCACAGAGTCTAAATGTATGAATAGAAAATAAAATATCTCAGTGCATTTGAGGAGAAATCTAGGCTATATGATCTTTATTGTCTGCTGATTCTTAATGTAGTACTTACAGCCTGAAATCCTGAGATTCCTTTGTTTAACTACACTCACTTCATTTTATTTCAATTCATTTTTCCATAAATCTTTTCAAGATTACATGGTAACCTCCAAAGACAAAAAGTCTTAAGACTAAAGCTATCCTAAATCCATGGATGAAATAGAAAAAAAAAAGTGTTATTTTATCTTTTAAGGGAAAAAGAATTCTGACCACAATAGGCTAAAGTTATAAATTTTCAGGTATGTTAATGTATTCAGGTGATGAAGACATAGTTGGTAGTGATGTCTCGGTACAAAAGATCACTTTAATGATAGCTATGATTGCAATGTTGGAGGTTGAACTTTAAACAGTTCTACTTCAAAAGTCAGTAAAGATAAATTTAACATCTACCTTATCTGTTGATCTTTATGTATTAATTTCTTTCTGTCTAATATAATGTTATAATCGGACCAATGTTCCGGTGGTTGAAAGTTACTGATCTTAAAGTACTTTTTACTACAGTCTCTGACATGCTGTTCATTATCACTTTGAAACTGCTAAACTGCATGAGACAGACTTTTTATTGCTTGTTCTATTGACAAAAATGCATTACAGCTGCCTTATATTTTAATGGTGTTTTAACGATTGTTATAATAGCATGCTATGAATTTATGTTCAACACAGATTGCCTCAGAAGTATAACTAATAAGCACACAAATACACTTGGTGAAGAGACTTTCAGAATCCCATAGGAATGGTCACTTAAAAATTCCAGCATGCTAAACCAGAACTTCCTTGTTTCTGCTTGTCATATATGGAACAAAGTTTTCATAATAAAATTCAAGTGAGTTTCAAGTCCAGTTCAGTTTCTCCCTATCTTACATTGATCAAGCTTCCTCACCATGCCCTTCACCATAAAGTCAATTTTAAATGTACAAAAGCAGGCCTCTGCCTTCTACATGACACTTTTTACAAGACTGGCGTATAAGACTCCTACAAAGTCCAGTGTATCGCAGCCCAGTTTACTCTGCACATTATACTCAGAGACCAACTTTGGTCCCACATTAAGAGATTGGACTGCCTGGCCTCCAGAGGTCCTGCACCATTCTCCTTATCTGCGAAATACCAGAACACTAACGTGTAAGTGCTCTCATGAGTGTGGGAAAGAATTAAATTCAAATTCCTACAGATTTTTTATTTGAATCATGAACTTTGATTAAAGCTTTCCTATGGCTGGGCTATCTGTAATATCTCTCTCAGAGCAAGCAGAGGAGATGTGTTTCCTCAGTGTGGCTGCCTATGTTATGCCAAAAAGTGGTTTCATTCACCCAGTGTGCAAAACACCAAACTACACACAGAGCAGAGGTATTTTATTTAATTTCATTTTTGCTCAAAGATTGGTGCTAGCTGGTAACCCACAAAGCTAGCACCCCGCACCGAGAAACTACAAGGCATTTATACAGTTAAATGTGTCAGTCACAGCTAATATTCACACGCCTCGGCTAATTATTGGTTAATTTCTTTCTAGCTTCAACTTAAAGGTACAGCTGTCTTTCAATTTACCTCGCATGCTCAGAGAGTAAGGGGCTTACTGGGGCGGGGGGTGGGGGGTGGGGGGTGGGGGGTGGGGGGGTGGGGGGGTGGGGGAATGGTTCCTGGCCTATGGGCATGATTTTTAGTATTATAATGAGGACAGTTCACCAAAAGGGCACTTTGTTTTAGTTCTTATCAACATCCCCATTAGCTGTTCTCCTTGACTATACACTTTATCACCCTGTTCTCATTGTCTCCCGGGGCGGGATGTTTCCTTTGATCGGTCTCTCAGCTCTCCTCAAGGATATAGTAGTAAAACAAGTGCTTCCCTATCTCTCAGTTCCTGTCTCTGGCCATCAAATTCTCTTTTGCCAAGCTTACATAGTTCATTGTTATGGCTTAGCAGAAAATTCAAAAAATTCCATTTTCTTCAGGATATCACTGTCAGGTTCAACAGTTGGCCTACCCAAAGATGCATCAACTTTCTCCCTCTTCCCCTGAAATGCTGACCCCTCCTGATCACATAAACCTCATTCTTTTGGGAAGACTGGATAAAAATGAAAAGGAAATAAGAGAACCTATTCAAAAGTATCTTTAATAAATTTGTCTTAAGAGAGATAATGGTGCTGTCTAAATTGCTTATTACTGCCTACTGCACCTAAAGCTTATGAATGAGAATTTGAAAATTTAAAATTATTAAGGATTGTCTTATTAACTGGCAAGCAGCTGGCAATGGAGTATAACAGTTTATGTTTTGTTATAGCTCTAATCAATGATCAATCTGAATGAATTCAGGGCGGGAGGCAAGACCTATTTATTTTGTTCAGCATTTGATTAACCGTTTTTGCTTGGTTCTTGTTTTGTGTTTTAATTTTTCATAATCAGAGAACTCATCTGTCAGGATGACAGGTGGTTATAGAAACTAGAAAATTAAATAAATAAACCAGTCACTTGGGCTCATCTGTGCATCCCTGTGATATCTGGCCTCAGAAAGAACTCCCTTCTCCAGCACGAAGAACCTGGAAAGATGAAGAAGTCCAGAACAGGTATAGCGTACATTGTTTCTCAGAGCTACTGTTCCATGCTACCTGAAAAATCTGCTTTATCCTTATCCAAAGTTTGAGGCTTTTCTTTAAAATAAATAGTGGCCAAGTAACTTAAGAATAAAATGAAAATGAAAGACAGGATTCTCACATAGTCCAGGCTTTTGACCTGTAGTATTTCTTCATTTTTTTCAAAATAGGGTTTTCCAACCTGACCAAGTCAGGGGCTTTTTATTATAAGGGAAGGGAGAGAAGGACTTTTCTTTCTCAGAGACCTTCATTCTAGTGGAAGGGGAAGAATTTGTCTCCTTCCAATACAGCTTCTGAAATAGAAATGTAAACTTTGGCCAGGGACTTTGAAGATTGAAATATATATGTCAACAACTCCTTAGAGTTTATTGAATTTGAATAGTCTCAGTGAAATGTCTTCAGTTTGGTGAATGATAAGGACAATGGCTCAGAACCGGTTTTGGTACATTCTACTGGGACTGAAACTGTTCTTATCAGATGGATGTTATCTTTATTCCAAGTTTTTGAAGGACAGGAAAAATTTTAGCACTAGGTATAAGTTAGTATAATTGTTGACTAAGTAGACTATATTGAAGAAAAATGTATTTTGTCCATCCATATGCTCCTACAGGTATTTGCACTGATATTGCAGTAATGTTTATGGAGATTGGGACTCCATGGTGTTACATAGCACAAGTGTACATACCTAGAAACATAATTTTATGAGACAAGAACAAACCATTTATAGTAGTATTAATAGAGTATTACAGGAAATTACTTATTTTGCTTCTGAGATGGCCACCTCAGCAACAGCATATCAGAAAGAACAGATATTAACATGTATACAACCTTTCTGGAATCTGACCAAGCCATAGTATAAATCACCATCTCTCTGCAGATTGAACTCATCTGTTACCCTTCTGCTTCCATAGCATGGTATGTGCTTTTGGAATGAACTTCATTCTGATTCAGTTCCTTTCCATCTATCATCTTTGCTCAGATTTCCCTGTAAGGAGACTCACTGCATTTTAGTCATGCCATCTGTGGCAAAGACACTATCTACAAAATGGTCAGGTATACTGTTGTGAATCATGCAGCAAAGTCATCCTAGGCTACATTTTGGTTTGCTAATCTTTTACAAGAAATTTTGTAAACTGTTTCCATGGCATTTTTTTTTTCCTGGATGCCATCTATGCTCTGTAGTCCCTCTAGAAAGAGATCCTTGAGGGTCTTGAATGTCTAAGTTGCTAAAAGAATACATTTGTTCTGATACAATTTCATGGAAATAATCTCAGAGGAAATTTAACATTCAGTAGAAAGCAGCTGCCTGTGTATATGGCTTTTGTTAAGGGTGACTTTGAACATTTTGGTTTC
The DNA here is from genome assembly GCA_031468815.1 of Morus bassanus. NCBI lineage: Eukaryota > Metazoa > Chordata > Aves > Suliformes > Sulidae > Morus > Morus bassanus. The sequence goes on from CM062568.1 coordinate 80,956,021, forward strand.
CTAATGAATATGGCTAGCATCACAAGGCACCTGTGCTAGAGGGTGTGCTTGTGATAGTACAGCAGAATGAAGTGATAACAGAAATTCAGGTTCAACATTGTTCTTGTTGCTGCCAGTAGCTGTTTGTGACAGATGGCTATTTCTGGATATCTGTGTTATGATTCTGAAGGGGAGTTTTGGTTTTTTTCTGAACTTTTTTGCACTAGCTGCATTAAAAAAATTTATCTGTGTTTCTAGTCAAACAGCTTGCCAAGGGAACATAGAGAATCTGCTCAGACAACCTCATCTACGGATTGATTGGGCAGAATTAGAGCCTTTTAAAACTGATCTGAAACTGCTGCTAAATCACCCAAAACTGAAGACACCACTTTCGATAGAGGGATGATGAAAAATGGCTGACCAAGGCTTTGTCTGCACTGCCTTTGGTACACAGGCTCAAACTCAGGCTTGATTTTGGAGAGAAGGATGGCTCCAGCAAGCTCTGTCAACAGAGACATGGACTGTGCATGAGTCATTCCTCTGACCTATCCGCAATGCTTCCCTGCCTAGGTGCCCTCCTCGGCAGCCTGTTCCTTTGCTTCACACTTGGTTCAGAGGTAGGTAGATGTGCCGTGCAGGTGGTCAGTGGATTGGGCCTCAGCACACAGCAGTGTGCCACAGTCAGCTCCAAGCTAGTGTAGAATAGACTTAGTCTTGCAGCCTATGCAGGGCATATGAGGCAAATATCAATTGTTCAATGAACTATATTGGTCAAATATAGTATGAATAATGGATTTTAAAACTAGCCAATGATCCAGAGGAACAAGTTAATAATAATTATTGAATCACTCTGACTGAGGAATCTGAAGGCTGTGTGGTAAAGCAAGCAAGAGGTGGACAGAACTTTACAGCCATGCTGGAAGGACACTTCTTCAATTTGTCTACAGGTTTTCAGGATGTCTTTATTTTTACCAGTGTTAGATGGCAAGAGGCTTATGTTTATCCAGTCTAAATTCTTATTTTTTTTCTCTTTGAAGCAGGTTGAATTGAATCATACATCAGAGTTAATTTCAGGTGGAAAGTAATTAATAAGAAAAATTCTTCAGGTGCTGAGGGAAGATAAAGACAGTAGGTCAAAGAGAAATGCAACAGGAAATGCACACATTATGTATTGCTACTGTAGTTTTCAGGTAAAGGTAAAGCCAACAGAATACAAAATTGGTTTATATAGTAACATGTCAAGATGCAGGTGAACCACAGATAAAATCCCGTTAGTATAAACATATGACAGAGAGGATACATTAACTTTTATGTTTTTATTGACAGGGTTTCTACACTTGGACAATGAACAAATGATAGTCAAAAGCAGATTTAGTGAACAGATTTATATGAAATACATTTAGTCGAAGCATTCTTTCCCCAGTAGAATAAATTATTCCATTAGCAAATGCTCACTCACATTTATTATGTACATATTGTTATATCATCAATATGCTCTGCACCAACCATTAATCTACATCATCTTGTTAACAAAAAGTCTTCTCCATGGGTATGGTACTACAGATCTCAAGGAACATCAGTGATGGTTCACAAATCAAACCTAGTGAGGCAAAGAAATTTCGCAGTGTGCATCTTGTTCCGTGGCATGTAAAATCACCTGCATGCAGCACTTGAGCTGCAAACATTTCAGTTTGCCAAGGGTGATGAAAAAATTTCAGTAACGTATACAACACATGCTTACTGCATTACAGTAATACTCAGCACCCACATGTTTAAGTTCATGCCAGTCGATAGGCCATAACAGTGAAGAAGTGAGATGACATAACTGAAGTGCAAATAGCTGGAACAACTTCCTGTCTGTGTTCTGGCAGGTTGTGGAATATTTTCCAACCCAGCAAAATAACCTCATTAATGCATTTAAAGGTGGGCTTACCAAAGTCCCAGTTAATGTACAACTGAGAAAACTTCAGAATTAGCTTAATTAGATTATATAGCTCTTTTCTATTTCAAAGTTCTACAGTTTTAGGATATGAAGTAAAATTACTGATCTTTTAGAAAGCATTTCAAACATGCATAGCTGCATTTTCCACTATGCAAAACAAATCTTAAGTACTGGTACATTCTAGTTCAGGAACACCTTAATATCAGGAAGGATTCCACTGCCCATCAGTGAAAGAGAAATCCTGTCAACTTTTTCCAGTGATAGGAAAAGAAACGGATTGCCAATTCTTTTTTTTTTTTTCTGCAATTCCATAAATACTCATAAATACTTTCTGACATGACTCCAGGGAGTTTCCAACATACAGGAGAAAGCCCTTCAAATAATAATTGGACATAGCTTCACAATGATGAGACAATAAAATATATTTGAGATGGTAATCTTTATTACTGCTTTCAGTTCATAATGTGGAAACAGTTTGCTACATAACACAATGTTTGTTTTGCTACAATTCTCTTTTGTTGTGAGTGTAAGTGTGTAATCGTTGGTGTCTTCCTACAAGCCAATAATTTGAAAGAATATCACTGCCACATACAAGGACTTTTAGATATTGGAGTATGATAATTCCTTCCTTTACAGTCTCTTCTGGGTTTTTCTAGTTACACAATCACTAGTTATGGAGGACTGTATATGTGGGGGTTTGTGTCTTCCTACTTCTACCAATAATTTAGGTTAATTTTTGAGACTTTCTCTGCTTTGAACCTTTCACCAAATTGGACTGTGGGAGCAGCAAATACATACATCCACCCATTAGAATTTGGTTTGTTACAGGTTTTGACTTAATCCAATAGACTTTTGGGAAGGAAGTCAACATGCAGTTTAGGACATTGATATTTAAGTATTTACAATACAGCGTGAGTCAGTTATTTAATCCTAGATACCAGGTGGTTTTTTGAGATCATGTAGGGTATCCCACCTGGCCTATAGATACCAAAACAGAAAGCATGTGTCTCCTATAGGTCCTGTGCTGCATCTGCCAGCGTGTGCAGACTTCTTGGTTGGCACTAGACCCTTATGTTCCAGTCTAGATGCCCATATGTGAGCTAGAAGCTCCCATTATGTCCAGCAGAGACCTGGATAAATACAGTCTTTGGATTATAGAAAGTTATTTAACTCATCCTTCTGTAGATGCTTATATTTCAACTGTGTATCTCTCTTGAGACCACTGGATTCCATTCAGCACAGATATTACCAGAAGGTAGCACTATTTTGTTTTACATTATACCAGAACAGCTGATTTGCAACCTCTGTTTGTCTTCACATTTTCAAACTGGAAATTTTCATCAGAGGTACCTGACCTCTTGACTTGACATTGCTTTTAATGTCTGTTTATTGCAAACTGTTAAGCGGCATTCTGAGTCTTCAACACACTTGCTTTCCCATCTCTGATTTGAATCCAGTCAGGATGCTGTTTTCTTTTATATGTCTCTTGGAAATACCCTATCCCTGCTTTATTAGCCCAAATAGCTGGATTTGCAGGTTTTTACCAGCTTTGTGTTCTTTGCGTATTTTCTAGATTAAATTAATACTGGTTCTTCTATCTAGTTTGTTATTCTGGGACATTGATTTGTAGTTTCAACATGTGTGGTAGTAAGCAATGTGTTTTAATATCTTGCAGATGTTTCTGGTTTAAGTTGGAATGTTTCCCCTTTAATTTATGGCAGGTTTAATTGAAGTTCTTTCCTTTGGTCGAATCTTTATAAAGCTAGTAATTCTAGGGTATTGGTTGAGCTCCTGTGTCATGTTTCAGGGACTACTTAAAAACATATCTTTCCATTTATGGAATGTTGGGTTTATGTTTAACAGCTAGTTGTCATTTATGATTTGGGAGCTGATGGCTGCTATTAACTCCAGTTTCTCTGGAGTTAAGAAGTTAATAAGTTCAGCTTCCTTTTCTTAGAAGGGGTTTGTGCAGCTAGAGCATTTATTTATGTTTCAGTTGTTTTTCATCTGACCCTGAAGAGTCAATACACACTGTTTTCTAGTTAAAGTATTGTCATGGTTTTAGCTGGGATAGTTGATTTTCTTCACTGTAGCTAGCATAGTGCTGTGTTTTAGACTTGGTATGTAAATAATGTTGATAACACCCTGGTGTTTTAGTTGTTGCTGGGTAGTGTTTACACTAGTCAAGGACTTTCTAGCTTCCCATGCTCTGCCAGGTGCACAAGAAGCCGGGAGGGGAGGGGATACAACCAGGAGAGCTGATTCGAATTGGCCAGAGGGTATTCCATATCATGTGACGTCATGCCCAGTATATTAACTGGGGGAATTGGCTGGGGGAGCGCAGCGATCGCGGCTCGGGGACCGGCAGCGTCGGTTGGCGGGTGGTGAGCGGTTGCAGCGCTTGTTGTTCAGTTTTGGTTTTGTTTTTTTTTCTTTCCCTCTCCTTCTAGTGTTTCATCTCTCTCTCGCTCATTATTTTCCTTTTCATTATATTAGTATTATTGCTGTTTTATTCTAATTATTAAACTGTTCTTATCTCAACCCACGAGTTTTCTTACTTTGGCCCTTCCGATTCTCTCCCCCATCCCAGAAGGGTGTGGGAGTGAGCGAGCGGCTGTGTGGTGCTTAGTTGCTGACCGGGGCTAAACCACAACAAGTATGGAAACATCGTTTCGGGCTTCTCTTCCAATATTTTTTCTTTTTTAATCCTGCTTTAAGAGATGACATATTTGACCATATGTTTCTACTTAATTGCTTTTTGTTTTTTTATATTTGTTTTCTTTTTGCGTGTTACCCATAGGTAGTGATTTAAGATGATGTATAAGCAGTCATAAAGAAAAACAGCCAGCCATTCACTTCCCCGTATTCTTCATGCCCTTCTCAATACATGCAAGCATACCCAATGTAATGACAAATAAACTGTTTATTTGAAATGGGGGCAGGGCTCTGTTATGTTAGTTTTTCTGCTCCATTACTGAACTGGGAAAAGGAACAAACATGTACGTATTTACTTCCTGAGTTGTTCTTTGTTTGCACCTGGTATTGGAGTTTACTCAAAGCCTCCAACACTATGGAACAGAATCCATTCCCATGCTGTAGAGACTTCTTTACAACAATAATCTTGGACTGCCTTGAGGCAATTTGTTAACCTCTAAAGTTCATGTTTCAGTTGTCAACAGTAGCAACATTTGATTTACTGAAGTAAAGTACTCAGAGGCAAAAAAGGAGAGGGGAGAAGTGAAAGGGTTTTTTAAAGAGAAAATGGGGATGATGTGAAATGATCATGGAGAAAATAGCCCATTTTGCCCGTGCACCTTTCTGAAGCTATATTTAAAAATTTTATGTAGTAATCCTACTTGAAAAAGTTTAGAGAGAATCAGCCTTATGGGATCATAAAGTTCAGGAGTTTATGGTGATTGATCAAATAAAATAGGGATGCTAATTCATGATGTGCAGTGTGGCATAACTCCAGAAGAGCAGGCTGAGGGGTGGGATGCAATACAGTGGCTGGGCAATAAGCCAATGCACAGCATCATTGTAATTGCAGATGAAATAATAATTATTTGTGATAGCTTGCTAATCAGTGAAAGCATGGAAAAGGCTGCTGACAAATGCCATCAAGGTAATTAAGGTGAAGCACTGAATTTGCATAAATTTACACTTTGATCATTGTTCATAAGATACCCTCTCTCAAAATAGACTTGGCTGGTTTCAAGATGAACACTAAATCAAAGCAAAGGAGTGCAGTAACTGCACAACATCAATAATGCTTACAAAATACAGATGCACCTTACATAGGCAATTATCTAAAGAAGCTATTGTCCTTAATCAAAGGATGATACTCAAGTTACTTTTTCAAATTACCAAATAGTCCTAGTTAGCATATGCCTTTCCAGTTGTAGCTCTTTAATGAACACAGAAAAATCCTTAAGATGAGATCTTTGGAAAATACAACATTTGATTATGCACCTTGCTCAAGAAAACCAATCTGTTAAATGAGGATTGCTGAAACTGAAGGTGTCATTCCCCATATTATTTTGACATACATGTGGAAGTTGTCTTGGAAGCATGTATTTAATCAGTTGCTTTAGGGGCTGCAAATACAATATTCTCATGACCTCAGGCTCTAAGTCATCACCTCTGATGGAAGGCTAAGCTGTAGTTCTTCAGGTCTCTATCCCAGTTTCCTGAGTATCAGCTGCCAGAGTAATACTGGCGCTCAGCCCTGCAGCGATAGCTCCATAGTCTGCCTTAGCTCTGGTGCTGTGATTCTTTTCCCTTTAGAAAAGAGCAGTGGGATCTCTGACGGTGAAGGCTCTTAAAGAAAATAAAAGTTTATGTAAAACAAAGGACTTTGGGCTCTCAAAGCAAGAATGCAAACAAGAAAAATCTAGACTGTACACATCTTTTCACTCTTCCCTAAGGTTTATTGCTTCCTGAAAAAAACCCACTGAGACTCCTGGAGTCCCTCTCTCTGTCAACCTTTCTCTCCAGATAGTTTCTGATAACTCATTCCCCATTCTCCTTCTTGCTATGATTTTTCAAAGCTCTTTTCTCTTCCAGATTTAGTGGGATCATCTTACTAGAAATAGTGATAGATTTTAAACTGATGATTGGCCAGTCATGATTTCTGAGTATACTTATTTATAAAATATTGCTGTTTGCTCTAATTTTGACTAACATCATCCTACCAGAAACTCCTTTGCCTCCCTTGCTGAACATGAAATATTCATGCTCCTAAGTACTTCAGTATCAATATATCATAATGTAAAAATTCCATATATGTCATGTGGGTAACTGCATATACACATGAAACAATAATTTTGCTGCTAAATAATTTTAGACACCCATTCTGGGCAATTTTTCTCTTGGCTCCTTGTGTTCTCACCTCATCCTCCATCTACAGCAATGCTGGCATAAAATTAAGAATCAAGGCTACTGTAACTGTAATCTGCTGTAAGTTTTTTTCATGTTATTTATTTATTGCCTTTTATTTTACTCCTGTCTTATGTATGGTTGTTCACTAGGGAGCTGTAAATCATGCTGTCATATTTGAGGTTTTTTTTAAATTTTAGCCATACAATTTTTTTTTTGCCTAGATACCAAAATTCAGTAGAAATAAGAAAATATATTTGTCTAGTACAGTATGTGCTTGGCATGTTTTTATATTCAACTTATTCAGAAAGATGACTTCTTAAAGCTGTCGGTCTGACACAGATGTGCAGCATGTAGCATTTGCTTTTACAGTATGGCAATAAACACAACCACTGAGGTACCAGTGATTTTCTAGTACAACAGATTTTTCGGCAAGCTGCATTTGTATTCCATGCAATCTTCATGCATCAGTGCAATTATTTGATTAATAGTAAGTCTCATTATTGTATATATAAGTGTTCCGTGCACAATTCTCCTGGTATGCATATACTATATGTGACTTAAAAGTGTCATCTGTTCTGTCATTGTTTTTCTCCTGTTTATTAATAAATAAATCAAGCTACTCTATGGAATACTAGAGAATTAGGACAGGAGATACATGCCAAACACTGAAGCTGCCTTCCCTATTACAAATCTGATGTTCTTATCACATAAATATAACTCATATGTCATTTCTCAGCTGAAACTAAAAAGTTATGTAGAAATGTGATAGCTCTAGAACCCTTTTTGAAGTTCCAGTTGAAAGCCTGGCCCCAGTAAATCAGTAGTAAATGCATACTGATTTCAGTGTGGCCAGGGTTTTACTCATGGTATTCTGAAGTTTTTCTTAAAAATATATTTGGTTCTTTGAACTCAGGATATCTTAGTCTTGTTTTGCTACTGGAATGAGATGTGGCAAGGAAAAGAAGAGAAGAAAGTATAAAGTATACATAACAGAAGTGTGCATATTTTTCATAGGGATTTTTTAATGAGAGATTAGTTACATAGGAGCTTAGGGATTAATTAACCAATATCTAATTAAAACAGCGTTCTAAAATGGATTATCTGTAAATCTGAAAGTCATGCTGAAGGAGAAAAAGTGGATTTTTCTAGCTAACCAATAATATAAAAAAGAATGGTGAAAAAAACCAGGAAAAGAGACTAGAAAGGTGGGAGAAGCAGGTTGTTGCTATCTATTTCTTTTGTCTGTAATGGACAAAAGTCCTTATTTGGTTAGCCTATTTATTAACTTATATTCACAAACCATACTCTAAAAAGTCATCTGTTTGAGCAGTAAGACTTCCTGTAGTACAGGCTGAATAAAAAGCTGGGGTGTCTTGCATTGTTCCGACTTACTGCTCTCTAGAGTGGATATGATTCACTGAGGAGGGTAGGAAATGTACATAGAAGGAAGCACTTACACTGAAGTCTAGTCTCATTAATTGCCCTTGATTATATTATTGTTCTCTTAGCTGTTTTATACCCATTCTTGTATCATTTTCTCTATCCTGATATTTTTACTGCATCTTCATCATATATACACTTTGTTCTGGTGGTTTTCTTAGAGTAGTCTTGAACATAGTCACTTAGAGTTTCGCTATACTGAAAACAAGATGTTTTCCTAGAAGACTAACAGGAAAAACATGATGATTCTCTAAAATAACATCTACTTGTATTTTGGTTTTTTTTTTTTTTCCAGAAGTGTATAAAATAGAGTCAGTATTTTTGGGGAGAGGGAAGGAACTCTGCATGATTTAACGCTTGTCTTTAATTTGAAAAGCAGCTTCAACAGAAATTCTAAGTCCAGATTATAATGCAGGTCCCTTTTTTTATTTTCTCCTTCCACTAATTTTTAAGGCTGAAATGAGCCTTAATGAACTTCTGTTTGAAGCTCCTATATAATATCAACTATAAAATTTCACCTTGCAATACCTTCATTGAATCCAATAATTCTTAGATGAATAAGTACAGATTTTACAAAAATAGTCTTAGCTCAAAAACTTCTAGGAAGGTGCCTCTACCACTTCTCCAGGGAAGTTTTTTAAAAGGTTAATCACTTTTAAAATATGTCTTTCTTCCCTTTTGAATTTGTCTACCTCAATTTTAGCCCTTGAATATTTTTATGCTTTCGGAAATTCATGGTCAGATGGTTCTGCAGCATGGCCAAACACTAAATCTTTGTCAAGGTCATTGCTTCTTCCCAGGATGCAGTTTCCATTCAATAATCTTTTGTGCCTCCATATTTATGTCTTTTCATCTGACTCTAGGAAAAATGGCAGTAGGCAGAGCCCATTACTCCTTTTTGACTGTTACCCTCTTAAAAATTGTTTGGCTCAGTTTAAAAATGACCCCTGTTATTATCTATCATTTCCCCAGTCCTTGGTTGTCTATAAACCTTAGTAGAGATTTGTTTGTATTTTCTTCACATTTCTGATGAAGACATTGAGTCACATTGGATTGAGGATTAATTCTTGAGGCTGTATATTCATTCTGTGATTTCCTATTAGTGATTACATTTTGATATCCATCAGTTATCACTTTGTCATTTATTGACTAGGTACTATATCGATTTCGAATAGTGCTAATTGCTTGAATCAGAATGTTGTGTGGTAAAAACCCAGTCTAGCTGACCACATCAATTTTCTACCAAAGTTTAAAGCTCAACAAAAAGCAGTTCTTTTCATCAGAATTGACTAAATCAAAAAGTTATATAGTTTAAGGAAAAATTTGTGGTTTACAACAGTATTCCTCTGATTGTGTAGAACAGCCACAGGCTTAAGTGTGCTGTTTGCACTGAAAGAGTAGCCAATCCCAAATAAAGCTACTGTGATCATGCCACTGTCTGATGTAATGTGTTATATCATTCTGTAATCAAACTGTATAACTTTGCCTGACTAAATATGAGAGGAACAAGTTCAAGTGTGAGAATATATTCTATTATGATTAAAAGTATAAAATGTACATTATAATCTGTAGTTTAAAAATAATGCCAGGCTGTGTTCTGTGTATCTCCTGTTGTTAAATTTCACAAATAGAAATGAAGTGGCTGTCACTCCAGGAACCCTGGTGACCTTTTGTTACTGTTACTTCAGAAAACTTAGGATTTTTAAAAATTTTCTTTCCAGCAGTGCCTTCTATTGGTGGCACATATGTTTCACAGGCATGACTATCTTTCTGCAGAGTTGTATCTGAAAGTTAAAGACACAGCATTGCTCATTCAAATCCCCTTAAATAAAAGTGACTTCAAAACAGGTTTTGGATGAAGTTTTTGTTTATTTATTTACTTATTATTTTTCTCATTTAGAATTCTGAGTTGGAAACAGTATTGTTTTTCATTTTCATTTTAATTTTCATTTCATTTTAGTTCAAATGGTTTGTATTTAGCATATGTCAGTGATAATCATAACTGCTACCTATCTGGCTCAAAAGCATCTCTTTCCTTTCACACCAGATGCAATGACGGGGTTATTGGTACACTCCAACCATGAATTAACTAAACATGTGATCCTGTTTCCCATACCTTAAAGGTGGACTTCTGAACTATACTGAAGTACATTTCAAAGGCAGTGTCAGTACTTGTCTTTGACATGATTCCTTAAATCTATATATACATGCCAATGTAATCAGTAAAACTGGTAGAAAATTTCCAGAAAACTTGTTTTTCAGTGATATACAGCAACTAAAAGGAATTTAAATAGTCCATGAGTATGTATAGATTACATTTCTTTTAATCCAAGATTTATTTTTTTTAAATCTTATCAATAAATATAAAATGTGTTACTTGTTATTTTGAATTTTTATTATACTATTTTATAATTTAAAAAAAAGAAAAAACAAAGACAAAATTATCATTTCTGATTCACTGGCAGAGTCACAATTACCACTGTCAACATACAGCAGAATGAGGTTAAGAGAGGCATTTCCACAAAACTAGGGAATTGAGCCTCTCAGTTCTCTGAACACTTACTGGGGGAATCTATGCATTTTATGACAGTGATTTTTCATCCCAGGCTTTAAGGAGCTCAGCTATCTCAATTTACTAGAGAAGTTTAGGGAAATTCTCAACACTAAAGTTAACCTTTAGGGAATGTTAAATTTCAAACACCAAGACTTTTCTGTAGGTAAGTAATATTCTTTCCCTCACCCACTCTGGTTAACTACATTAATCACAATGTTAACTCTGTGTTTGTCACGCTTTGGGGCCAAACTTGTCTAATTGAGCTTCACATCCTTTGATGAACCACATCATAGACAGAAAACTTGCTCCCACATACGACGTATAGTGGGCAGTCAGCACTCCTGCAGCTCAGTGAAGATCTCCTCTGAAGGCACCTCCTTCTCTGCAGTGCTTGTGAAATGAACCTCGGGTTAAGGTGTATAGTGTAAGTGCCACAGTTAAGTGCTTAAAGGTGATTGGGACAAATGGATAGAGAAGGCCAAATCTGAGCAACAGTGTGGAAAGATATGTAATTAAATTGACTAGGAAAATACTAGCTTTATATTGTCTTTAATAAAGAGTTCAGGGAAAACCAGTGTTTTGCTATATGTGTGTCTGAACAACAGCAAGGGGTTAAGTGGGTAACTGGTAATGCTGCAATCAACAGGAAGCAGGTCCTTTTCCTAGAATAGTACTTCAAGCAACTATAAAGCTTTTTCTAATTTTAAAATCGGTGCCAGTCAAACATATCTATAAATAACTGTTATCCCCAGAAAATTTGTAAATGATAAGGTGAAAGAAATATTTTTGACATGTGAAGCAAATACTTACATTCACCTTCCATGGATTTCTGTATAGAGTTCTGTCACCTCCAGTCTTCAGGTAGTATGAGTTGGGGCCATGTGTGTTTGCTTCTGTTCTAGAAGAAAATACCATCTCTAAGACGATCAGTGAACCAGATTTTTATTTAAGTACAAAACATTCATGGTCTATAAACTAGCAAAGTACCTTTAAACTGCCAACTTGAATAAGTACTTTGCAAAACCGGAGCCCTAGTATTAACTGTTATTCTTAGCAAAATGGGGATGAATAGCTAGCAAAAGATTAGACTTATTTACCTATATTGTTTCCTGTTTAGAGTGTCATTGCTATTGGCAATTTGAAGGAGCTTAAGGGAAGCCAGAGAAAGACATAAATAAAATGCAAGTGATGGGAAGGATAAGACTGATATACAGAAACTACTCAGCAGGACAGAAAGCGATGGCTCTGAATTTTTTTTTTTCCCCTCTGGAAGAATATCCAGTATCCATGCTAACAAATGAACTACTTTTGGTATCAGACAAAAAAATAAAAAACCCAAAACCAAAACCAAAACTTTACAAGGGTTAGATAAGGATACTGCAAAGTCTTAATGAAAGAGAAAACATGAGTGTGAAAGATTTATCAATATATGAACAGTCAATGTCAGGAAAATATGACTGAAATGACGATACAGAAGAGATAAAATAGACGTATTTAAAGAGTGATGAGAAGTCATATGTCTAGATAATATGGGGAGGGGAACTACAAATAGATAAAGATTTTTGAAACATTATGAGGAGGACTGAAAGACCACAGATGTGCTCTGCACTTCTCCACCAGCCAGGTGGAAGGAGTGGGTGGGACTAAGGTACACAGAACATTAATTTCCAAGTTGTTAATTTTAGTATAGATGTTTTGTAACCATTGCACAAAAGGCATCATTAAAAAGCAATTAATGTTAACACAGTGTTTTGTTTACAGTAATGATTGCTACATACTGAACAAGAATTGGATAATTATACCAGTTGTGATTATTGGTTGCACATATGGGAGGGTTTAAAAGCAAATTAGCTGGTCAAATTCTGTTATTGACTTTTTAATTCACTTTTGGATATTTTTCTTTGCTGTCTGAAGCAAATAATCCTTGTTACGCAGTTTACTGTAAGAAGGTAGAAACTTTTATAACTTTTAAGCATTTGTAGGGGGGGAGGGCCTGGTTTAAAATCTTCAGTAAGTGAAACTTATTTGTGCTTCAGCTTACTCAGCCTAATACACACAACTGCTAGTGAGGATGGTCACGTTTGCTGTGACAAAGACTTCAGTGACTCAAATAAAAAAAAAAATTACAGACTCACACAGAATCACAGAATGGTTGAGGTTGGAAGGGACCTCCAGGGGTCATCTTGTCCAATCCCACTGCTCAAGCAGGGACACCTAGATCTGGTTGCCCAGGACCATCTCCAGATGGCTTTTGAATATTTCCGAGGGAGACTCAACCACCTCTCTAGGCAACCTGTGCCAGTGCTTGGTCACCCTCTCAGTAAAAAAGTCTTTCCTGATGTTCAGAGGGAAACTGCTGAGTTTCAGTTTGTGCCCATTGCCTCTGGTCTTGTCACTGAACACAACTGAAAAGAGCCTAGCTCCATCCTCTTTGCACCCTCCCTTCAAGTATTTATATACATTGCTAAGATCCCCCCTCAGCCTTCTCTTCTCTAGGTTGAACAGTCCCAGCTCTCTCAGCCTTTCCTCATATGTGAAGTGTTCCAGTCCCTTAATCATCCTTGTGGTCTGTTTACCTTCTTTGCAGCAAGGGCACATTGTTGGCTTATGTTCAACTTACTGTCCACCAGGAGCCCCAGGTCCTTTTCTGCAAAGCTGCTTTCCAGATGGGCAGCCCCCAGTATACATTGGTGCTTAGGATTTTTCCTCCCCAGGTGCAGGATTTTGCACTTGCCTTATTGAACTTCACAAAGTTCCTTACAGCCCCTTTCTCCAGCTGTTGAGGTCCTTCTGGATGACAGCATGACCTTCTGGTGTACCAGCCACTCCTTCTAGTTTGGTGTTACCTGCAAACTTGCTGAGGGTAAACTCTGTCCTATCATCCAGATCATTAATGAAGATGCTGAACAGGTCTAGACCCAGTATTGACCCCTGGGATACACTGCTAGTTACTGGCATCCAACTAGACTTTGCACCACTGATCATCACCCTCTGGGCTCAGCCTTTCAGCCAGTTTTTAACCTTCTTCACTGTCTGCTCACCCAGCCTGTACATCAATAGCTTCTCTATGAGAATTTTATAGGAGAGAGTGTCAAAGTTCCTACTGTAGTCCAGGTAGACAACAGCCATTGCTCTCACCTTGTCTACCAGGCCAGTCACTTCATCAAAGAAGTTCATCAAGTTGGTCAAGCATGACTTCCCCTTGGTGAAACCATGCTGACTACTCCTGATGATTTGCTTGTCCTTAATGTGCCTGGAAATGATTTCCAGGATTAGCTGCCCCATTTCCTTCCCAAGGATCGAATGGAGGCTGACTGGCCCATAGTTCCTTGGGTCCTCCTTGCCCTTCTTGAAGATAGCAGTGACATTTGCTTTTCCCCAGTCTCCTTGCACTTTTCCCTGTAGCCATGATCAATCAAAGATTATCGAGAGCAGCCTCGCAACAACATCTGCCAGTTCCCTCAGCACTCGTGGGTGCATCCCATCAGGGCCCATGGACTTCTTCATGTCCAGTTTGCTTGTGTTTTCCCTGACCTCATCCTCTTCCAACAAGGGTACATCTTCCCTCCTGCAACCCTTCCCCATGGTTCTGGGACCTGGGATTCCTGAAGGCTGACCTTGCTAATAAAGACTGAGGCAAAGAAGGCGTTCAGTACTTCAGCCTTTTTCATGTTCTCTGTATCCAGGTCAGCTATCCCATTGAGCAATGGGCCCACATTTTCCCTAGTCTTCCTTTTGTCTCCCATGTACTTATAGAAGCCCTTCTTGTTGTCTTTCATGTCCCTGACTGGATTCAATTCCATTTGGGCTTTTTCTTTCCTAATTTCATCTCTGGATGCTTGGACATCTCTGTATTCCTCTCAAGATACTTGTCCTTGCTTCTACCCTTGGTATGCTTCCTATTTGTGTTTCAGTATGTCTACTAACAAATTTTTCATCCACAAAGGCCTCCTGGCATTTTTGCCTGACTTCCTATGTGTTGGGATGGAGCTTTCTTGAGCTTGGAGGAGGTGATTCTTGAATATTAACTAGCTTTCTTGGGCCCCTCTTCCCTCCAGAGCCTTATCCCATGATACACTTCCAAGCCTCTTTGAAGAGGCCAAAGTCTGCTCTTCTGAAGTCCTGGGTTGTGAGCTTGTTTTTCACCCTCCTTTATACCCTCAGGAACCTGAACTCCACCATCTCATAGTCACTGCAGCCAAGGTTGCCTTTGATCTTCACATCCCCAGTGAGTCCATCATTATTGGTGAGCATGAGGTTCAGTAAAGCACCTCTTCTCATTGGCTCTTCTATCACTTGGAGGAGGAAGTTATCACCAATGCAGGAACCTCCTGGATTGCTTATGCCCTGCTGTGTTGTCCCTGCAGCAGATATCAGGGTGGTTTAAATCCCTCACGAGGCCAGAGCCTGTGAATGTGAGGTTGCTCCTATCTGTTCCATATGATCATGAGAATGGTCCATATGATCTAGAAATGTTCTGTATGACCTTGAGAATCTCCCTAGCTTCGGTACTCTCCATCCCTTTTAGTTCCTTCTGCTGTGCTCCCATGTGTTAAAAGTCTCATGGCTGCTTTAAAGTTTACCCCTGCCACTGGAAGTATAAGAACTCAGGAAAGCAGAGGAGTGTGGTTTTGTATATAGGAAGAGGCATACAAACAGTGTTATATGTAAGCCCAAAACAGTTTTCAATAATTCTGTTAATACATTCATGTGTGTATAGCTAAAAAAAAAAAAAAAAAAAAAAAAAAAAAAAAAAAAAAAAAGCAGTTATACTTCTTGTAAAAAGAAAACTTCCTGAAAGAAAAACTTTCTTGGCTAGTAGATTTTCTGGATTGTGTGTCTTTTATTCTCTGTGAAGATGTTTCATTAATTTTCCCTTGTTATGGCTGTCTAGTAGAATTATCTGCTTTCCAACATTGTTTACAGACCTCAGAATAGGTCATTCCCCACATTGTGCCAAACACTATGCAGAATACAAATAAAATCCCTGGATCTTCCAAACCAGCAACTCTAACAGATGAAAATGTATATTATTATACAAGCACTGAATGGTCAAGGGTGTTACTGATTCCCCTCAACTTCTTAATTCTGTATTATTTCAGTACTGCAAAAAATGTAACATCCTTAAGAGAATTGTCATACCAAAACAGGAAATTGCTCATATTTAGATACAGTTTGTGTCTTTATCATGAATTTCTGAAGTGAGAAGTTTGTGAAATAGGACAGTTAGATAATAAATTAGATAGAAGAATGCTTATTGTCATTATTACTAGACGAATATATTTCAGACATGAAAAAACCCTGAAATTTAGGTAGAATAAACACTTATCTATATTATAGCTAGCAATAATAAATGCACACATTTGTGGTTTTATGTACAATACTAATTGATTAATATTTCACAAGTTTATTGGGCTGCTGAGCTGGAAGACCTTCTCAGTGCCACAAGTATGCCCAGAAATGATCAGGCAATTAAGGCAACTTATGTTTTAGCAATTAAACCTTATCTATGTGGTTCTAGCTACATTAATTAATAAGACTTAAGCATGTGTTTTTAACTCCATAAATCATCCATTAATATTTTCAGTAGCAAATAAATGGCTTAGAATGTGTAATACCAGAGCAACTCTTAGTGGTCCAACAGGGAAGAAGCCAAACCAAACCAACCAACCAAAAACAACAAAAAACCCTAGCACAAAACAAAAAGCCAAAACAAATCAAAATCAACATAAGGTTTTACTTACACAAAGTGTCAGGCTTCAGAATAACTTTCCATACTCTCATGTAACAATTGTTTCTCTAAAATGCAGCATCTAGATGAGGTTTTGGCCATTTTATGTCTCTGTAAAATGGCCTTCTGAGCAAAAAACTGTAAGCAGTATCAAAATGTATAAAAAAGCCTTGTCTTCCCCTACATGAAACACTTTCAAAACAATCTGGTGTTACACAAACACTTTAAGAAGAGTTGGTATTCAGGAAAAGAAAAAATTCTCTCAGATACTACTCAAGTTGTCTGTTAATGAGTGTCTCAGCTGCATTATTACATCATAGGTGTCCACTGTAGAAAGCCACCAAACCCAGGTTTCATGGATCATGAGCTTTACAGAACAGTTAGCTAATGTCTGTTATGACCATACCAGCAACGCCAGCTGGAGAGTTGAGACAAGATAGTCTATGAACTGATTAAAAATAAAAGAATGAGAACATTTGTTCAATGAAAGATACTCAGCTATAAGCAGATCTGTCAATGCTACTGTGCAACTATCCCAAGTCTTAGCTCCAAATGACACGTTAGGTAGACTGAAACAGAGCTCCAAAAGACAAAGGAGGTCTTTCTTTCCTCTGAAACTTTCTTTACAATAAATGTGAAATGAATAACAGTGATGATGGCAAACATTAGAAGCACTTTCTGTGCAGTGTGCAGTGTGTGTGGAAAGAGAAGGCAGAGACTACTCCAGCCAGGTCCTGTGTTTGGGAATACACAAGCCAGAGTTTCTCCTTCACCTGTGGCTCACCACTTTGCTTCCCACATTGGCAAGGAATGGAACTGGACTTAAATGTCCTACATCTGAACACTGGGCTACTGGATATAAAAATCAGCTGCATATCCTCTAACTCTGTTTTGTTCAAAGCACTGTCTGGCAGTAATATTCTCACAACTATGAGATCCCTGTGCTCCTACAGAGGAAGCTGTATGGATGAGAACAGACAACAAGCTCCTAATCTCTGGATCCCATTAGCTATCCGAGTGCAGCTACTTTCAAAAGACACCGTTTAAACAACATTGAAAATAACTCTGGGTACTCTCATTTGTGAGGGTGTATATGCCTGAAGATTTTATACAATTACAAGGTGAGGAGGTACTTGAACAAAGATTTTGTAGACTTGTGCTGTGTGGTTGCCAGAGACATAAACACCTAAGTCCAAGACTCAGGCAAACTTTACCATTCCTATGTACTAAGTCAAAATTCAAAAAGCCAGATGTCACCCGCTACTCAGAAGGTGCCTCTCCCTAGAAATGTTTCTATTCAGCTGAAAGTTCTTTAAAAATCTGGTGTTTGGATTCTGCACAGTTCCTGGCTGTCCACATGCACTGAAATGTGAAGGGGTGACACTTCGCCTGATGTGCTGCTTTCCAGTACTGGCAGCCAGGCATGGTGACGGTAAGTATGGTTTACTCTGACTTTAAAATGCTACGTCCAGAACTGAAGATTGAGACTCAGCTCACTTTCACATGGAGTAGTGATTAGAGCAATAGCCCAAGGCTTTTTAAGGCATACTCTCCGCTGATGTTGCCATATGGTCATTGAAATAAATATGTTTCTGACACTGAGCAGTGCCTTAAGAATTGTAACTAATACATTGTCATTTAAACTTGATAGGACCTCCTAGAAACATATGAATAATTTTGCATTCATTTTTCCAGGATGCAAGCCTATATATAGGTAACTTACAACTCACCACAGAAGAATGGGAGGCAAAGTTGCTGCTGTTCAGGTTGGCTGATTTCTGACAGACAAGGGAAAGAACAGGAAATCTCTGTCAAACCTCTGTTGGTTTAAAATCAAAGTATATTTGAATAATACCACCATGAATCCTCAGAATACAAAATATTGCCATTATTAAAATGTGCCCTCTAACAGCAATTGCTAGTAATACAAAATAAAATTTGTTTCTTCTTTTGGTTGCCAAATTTTTCTCTTTCAGGTAAAAGGAAAAAAATGATGACGGTGCACTATAAAATTTCAAGCAGCTTGAGAGCTAGGAGCTAGCCAGACACATTGAAACACAGAACTGTAACAGGCATTTATATTTAATCGATCCTACTGAGCCAAGAATAGTATTTTAGAGAATACCTCCATTGTTCTGTGACAGAGGTGTTAACCGGGTGAATGGGATCGATCAGTGATTTGATGAAATGTAAATTGCTGTTAATGCTCTGCTACCAGCTGAGCAACTGAAAGAGAGTACCGTGATGAAATGGGCATGGTTACCCAGCTGAAAAACATTCTGGTCCTGCTGCTGCAGACTACTAATGTATTTGCACCGATTCACCAGGCAGAAAAAAATTGCTAAAAAAATGGTAGTGGTACTGTTCCTTCATCACCTGGAAATTGGGAACTTTTTTCCCCTGTCATGATGGCTAGTGGGTCACAATATGGAGTACTTCTGTAATTCACCTTTTCAAATCCTGTAGTGTAAGCATGGAAACCAGTAGCTCCAGTAACTAGGGGGAGGGAGAGCCCAGAGGTCCCTTTTCATCACAGATTCCAAATAAAAAATATCCTGTCAAGGAACAATGCAAAAAAATGTCAGTACAACTAACCACACAGGCACATGACTTCCTCAGGTCCTGACCTGCCACTGGAGAGATATCAGTCCCGGTCTCCGTCTTCTTGCCATGTCCCACCTTCTGGGGATTATGGCATCTCCAATCTGCCAGTTGATCTGCTCCGTAAAATTTTAATCAAAATTAATATATTGGCAGTGGCCCTGTCTAAATGTTTTAAACTGCCCTGGCTTATTTTCCCTGAAGTAGACTAGGGAGCAATCAAATGAGTATATCAGCTGGCAGATCTGAGGGCATGGTCATCCTCTGCCATTCACTGTTAGGTACAATCAACCAGGTGATGGCCTGGGGCTGACAAACTTCTTTCAGGGAGTAGCTGGAGCCAAAAAAGGATGTGTAGTTGCAGCTTAATTATAAATGTACCAAATTAAAAAAATGAAAAAACAAATAAGGAAAACTGTTTGTGTTTTCACTTTACAAATTAGTTCCAACAGAAGAAGTATTGAAAGCAGACAAAAACTTATGTCTGAAATCCTAATCTGTTATTGTCTGGGAACTGAAAAGAGATCTTCATGGAAGCAGGTGACCTCAATATCACCCAAGGGGGAAAAGATTTCACCATCTATGATTCACTTTAGTTTTAGTCAATATAACTATATTTTCTGTAGAAAAGGTGTTGAAATGGATGGACAGTAGATCTATTCCAGTACAACACTCTTTTATCAGCAAACGTACTAATTAAAAAGACAGTCAGGAGAAGGCTGAATCACGTCCAAGACAAGTCAAGGGATAGCCACTGAGGTGTTCCGAGAAAAATGAGACAATCAGTCCTCCAGAATAATGACAAGTCAAAAGTTAAAACAAAGAATTGTAAAGTTAAAACAAGAATTAACAAACAGTGAGAAAAAGAAAAATAATTTTTTTAGAGATTCATAAATTTATTTTTTGTTTGAGAAGGAATAAATTTCACTCATTTAGTTATTTTGTCAAGAATAGCTTGGTCTTCAGCACAAAATTTATTCCAGTAATCAACTTTTAAGATAACTGAAAATGCAACATCTCCCATAACTGAATAAAGGTAGATAATTTCTTGAATTTCTTTCATTCCTAAATATTTAGAACCTGTAGCCATTTAAATCACAAAGCAATGTTGCTGTGTTCTTACCTCCTTTGTCTCAATTACAAACAGTAATGTATGACTGAATGGAAGAGAAAATGGGGGCAGGCATGTATGTGGATTCAGAAAATGATCAGCTAGAGATTGGTTGTTATCATGAGGAAGGGGGAATTAAACTCAAACTCAGGATTTGAACCTTATCAATTCAGGCTTAAAAAAAAAGGAACACAGAAGCAGTTGTATGGAGTAGATCCATTGCCCATCTAGTGTAGTATTTCTCTAACTTTCATTTTGCATCCTGGATTATGACTGTTCCAGACATCCGAGGATACATGTATTAATGCAGAAGTCAGCATATATCACAAGACAGGAAAGAAACCAGTCTGGAAGTAGCTTAGTAACATCTATTCATAGTCATTTGCAGTTTTCTAGAAGTAAACTGCATGTTGCACAGTATCTTTTTCAACCAGCTAGCATCATTCAGGTTTGCAGAACACTGGCATTATTCTTCTAAGACTTTGCCATACAGGAATAAACAGTCTTCTAAAATGAATTTTATTAATGAATGTAACAAAATCAGAGCAAAATTTTAAAATATACCTCAAATGTTCAAAAAAATGTAATTTGAGTGTATTTATTCTGTCCAGAGCCATCAGAAATGTCTCTGTTGACAGCATAACAACCATATAACCTATACTGTGGAAGGGACAGAATATACTATGCATGCCAGGAACTACTCCACAGACCACACTTTCAAAGTAATGGCTGCTACATACCATTAGATGCATAACACTGAATCTATAGCTCATTATATATAAATATATAAATGATATACACTTCTCTATATACATATACATTGCATATGCATGCAACACAGAATAGATTAACCATTACAAATGTGCTCTGTTATTGTGGGGTCCTGTATATCCTTGGCTTTCCTCACTCCTTTCTCCAGTACCACAGGTCACTAATGCACTAGATTAATAGCAAATCTGGGTATCTCTTATCTCATTACCTGAAATTCTTTCATCTAAAGATAAACTAGAATGTAATTAAACAGAAAGTACACTAGACACCTAAGGAAGTTCTGTGGGCTAAAACAGTTTATCAGAATAAGATGTTTTCACAGTGATTTATGCCTCAGAGCAAACACTGAGACTACTTCTTGCTGTGCTCACAGCCCTTTAAGAAGACAAAAGAGCAAATCTGGCAATCTAATACTCAGTTCTGTGACTAGCATGCATGGAGAGTTGTTGCGTTAGATACAATTTCACAGCAGTTTCCAATTTCTGTTTTATGTAGCTGTTTAATGGTTTTTTTCTTGTCCCTGGTTTGCTATTAAATACAATCCAGAAGCTATATTTTAAAATAAAATACCTAAAAGGAAATGTTTAATACAATTCCCTTTTGTTGTACAAATGAAAAACAGTCAAACTGAAATAAATGCATACTCTATTGAAAATAAAGCCAACTTCATTGTTTCTCTGCTATAACACTTTATGAAGGGAAAAAATAATGGAAGCCTGAGAATATTAATCTGATGCTATATTGATGTATTTTGTCACTGTAGTAGCAGGATGATGTGGGTTTCTTTTTTTTTTTTTTTTTTTTCCCTAATAAGGATATATAAGATTTGACTATTCTCATTTGGATTGGGACTTGGTGGAAGGGGCTGGGTGAATAAAACTAGTCAATCATTTTTTGGTTTAAGAAAAGTTTGTACACCACAGCAGAAGAATAACTATTGCTGGGTGGTATGGCTGGCTCTAAGTAATTTTGGAGCATATATAAATACCAACAATATGTTTTGTCCATTTTTCTTAAGGAATACTACCATAAAATCAACCATTACTTGAAAATCCTGAGTTAATCGGTTGAGATCAAAGTTTTCTCCCACTTTTCCTGGTCTACTAGCTTGGCATGGAAAAAGCACATCTGTTTCTACAGTCAGTTTTGAAATGAGAGAACAATGTTTCACATTATGTTATTCTGGCCATATTCAGTGCTCCAGCTCAAATGACCATTCACAACAAGACAAAGGACTGGCCTTTGGAATTAATCCAGCATGAGATGTGAATATAGGCCACTAGAGCTATTGTTATTTATTGATTTTCTATTTCATCCCGCTGAGCATACTGAGATAGCATTAATTAATAATCTATGCTGAATATAAAACCCCTAATATCACTTACATCATCATAGTTTTATATCATGTTATTTGTCATTAGAGTTGATGTAATGATAATACCCACTTTGTAATGGAAATCATTTTAATAGAAAGAACATTAAAATAACACAGTACATGAAAAAAGTGTTATCGGGTATAAATTCACTGAAGTACCACCTGGAAGGCAAAGTATGATCATTTGGAAACTCGTAGGTAGCAACAGTAACATGGGTGCTTGCCTACATTATAAACTGGTTAAACAACATGGCAGGATGAGTAGAAGGCTGCAAATATGACTATCCTGACTCTCTTCACTAATAAAAGCACAATCCATTCTGATTAATGACTCTTACTCTCTTAAATCTTAACTTTTTACTTCAATTTCCTCTTTGCATGAAGCTGCATAAAATGGATAGAAATTAAGTGAATTCTAGGACTTGGACTTCATTTTGTGAATGAAGGACGACAAGATCTTGTCGTTGGACTACGTGTTACAAATGATAAATTGCAGGGATTCCCATGAGGAAGGAATTTTTCCATGTTAAAGAACATACAAACCAGGACTGGATTAATTCCCTTCTGTCACATTAAGTCTGAATCCTACAATCCATTTACTATTTTCTAGGCTGTGTAGGCAGTTTTACAAGACTGAATGTCAAACTGTTCTCTCAAGAAAAAAGAATGAAGTTGTTCTATTTCAGTCCTTCCTTTACCTGCCTGATGGTGTTCAGTAGGCTTTAATGAAGGTCTTTTATACTCACCAGACATGGTTCCCATGTAGCTAGTCTAATTGCTTCCATTATGCATAGTGCAATGGTGTTATCTCTGCTACCACAAAATACATAAACAAATAAAAATAAATCTAATGTTGTTGGAAGAGGGCAATATAATTTTTTTTTTAGGAAATAATTGATTAGTTGATTTCTGATTCTAATCCCTTATTTCTTTTTTTTTTTGGTGTAACACTTCAAGCTCACATGCTAATCCTTTCATTGAAGGGATTTCATCTAGTCTTCTGGATTAAAAGACAGACTATTTTCCTGATACTAAACAAAAATAGGAGGTCATTTAATTATTTAGGCAAATAGTATCAGGAGGGACAACTTTTTCATGCTTGGAGGATGATTCCTGGCCTTTATACGTGACACGGTCTTCAGCTGTCCTGCACAGCAGTTTGCAATTGCTCTTACGTTGCATGGCTAAGGACTAATTACTGTACACAGAGAAACCAGGGGGACTGAAGGAGCAATGCTGGGCAGAGGAACCCTCATAACATGATGAGGGCAAGTGGAGCACCCAAATCAGTGAGTCCTCAGACCATCAAAGACTGAGTAGTTCCTTGCCATGGTGTGAAACCCAGAGGGGAGCCAACCAGCTCTCCCCAGAAAGCCTTGCAGACTGAAGGGGGCTACTGACTAAAGGGGGCTAGGACTTATTACAGGATGCAGAGAGAAAAGCATAGCCTTGCAGTCCAAATAAAGTTATGCTATGGCTGATTGTGGTAGGTAAGCATAAGTCATCAACCAATACATGCCAGATCTCTGTAGACAGTTTTCTACTATGTGATAACTTTAGCACCACCAGATCCAGTAGTCATATACAACGGTTACTGAGGCTACTGCAGTTACAGTTTGTTGTAACTTCTGTCAAGCTCACTCTAAAAACAGATTTAGGAGAAACAGCCACTTATCTCTGTCTTTTGTGGGGCAAAGAACAATAAATATCTGACTGCTTAAGTGTTTTTACATTGTGTTCAGTGTGTGAATATGTGCATGTCTTCAGATGAATATTGTGAGCTTGTTGCCAAAAAGCACAGAGCAAATGCTGTATTAGAAAACCCTCAACACCTTGTGCTGAGCATGTCCAGGTGTCATTTCTGTGTTCTGCTCTCAGAATAACAGAAGCCTCTGAACAAATACACCCAAATGACAAATGGGTTGGTTAGTACTTCTGGCAGCACATTTCCACCTGCCTCCCTTCCCAGTGGAAAGAAAAATGTTTATAATTTATATTCATTAGGGAATTATCACAGTTTTTGTAACGCAGGCTGTATAAATATACACAAATTGTATAAATAAATGACCTTGACATGAAATCTTTTGGAATTATTATTTTTAAATCAATTATAAATTGGTTGCTGAGTTACTTTGTGCACATTTCGAAAGCTGTAGATACAGAACTGAAACTGTTATTTTTGTCCTTGGCAATGTAAAAAAAAAAAAAGCTTGTTTTATTTATAAAATAAATGGTACTCCCACTCCTAAAAGCAGGGCACTGGGAGTATGGGGCTGGAGGAGCTAAGCTTGGAAATCTGGATGCAGTTTCTTGCTCTTAGCACAGATACACCATGACCTTTACACATTGGCACAGTAGTACAGGATCGTTGCTATGCATTTTCTGAAAGGCACTCATCTCTGTTCCTGTTCACTGAAAAACAAAATAAAGTCAGAAGTATATTAAAGACAAAGCCTAGCTCTGCTAAGATCCAGATTTTTTTTTCCCCAGTTTAAGAGATGTCATTACATTAATCTGTTTTATAGCAACATTTAGAATCTACACCCAAGATCAGAATCGGAAGATGGCTGATTGTTATACACTGATTTTTAATTATCATTCATTGCAACAGTAATTTAAGTTCATTAGAGTATCAACTTCCTAATGACTAGATATATTTGAAATACGTAGATGTTGGTATGGAACATAAAAGAAAAAAACAAAGCAAAAAGGTTTTTTTCCTCCTGAGTAAAATAAAACCTACTTTAATAATACATTTTACAGGTGTAAAGGAGTTAAAGTTATAATTTTGTCTATTATATATATACTTACATTACATTGCCTGACTTCAGCTGGTTCAAGTTAGTTAGGAGTAACAGATGGAAATTACCCTGAGGTTAATATCTCTTCCCTTCTGAACTGCCAACTTCCAGCAGGTTTTTTATATCCTTAATTTTGATATGCTACTGCTTGCAAATTCACACTGTAAGCATTTTTCTTTTTGTGTTTTTATTCTTCATTATACATCAAGGGTATCTTACACCTTTTTTTTCATTATATTCATCATAACTATGGCAGTACACTTGTCCTCATAAGTCTGCTCTTTGATTACTCTTACAAGCATCTGCTGTCAGTTCTGCATTTTTCACAGCAAGTATTCTGAACATATCTGCCTGTTCTTTGCAGTTCATCCCTTGTACATTATTTTAATTTTCACTAAAACCTTACCAGAAATCACATGATAGTTATTTTTATGCAAAATCTTGAATGCTTAAGCTGCTGTATAAGATATTAAATGCATGCTTAAGGCATTACAAATGTGTTCTTATACTCTGTAAGTATGCAAAGATTTATGAGTGGTTGATAATGGTGTACACCAAGGAAGTGAAATGCTTCCACAATCTAAATAATCTGCAGAAAAACAGGAAGGGACACACTGGAAAATCCCATCCCTATTTTGTATCAGGGAGACTGCAAAATAGTCAAGACTCCATTTTGCCACTATCTGACAAATACTTAAGAATACGTTGAAGTCAACGATAATTTTAAATACATGCATTTGCTTAAGTACTTAAATATGGTGCCAAACTTGACAGATTATAGCAGAAGCAAAAATTGAACAAGATCTAGTTCATTGTACGCATCCTCAGACTGTGTCTTCCTATAAGGTTTCCTACAAACCCTTCTAGACAGCAGTCCCGAAAAGCCTACGGAAAACATCTTGAGGCATTAAACCTAGTTCAAAGCTACTATACAATATTGCATCAAAACAGAATCCTTTCTCTCTGTATGTGTGTGTATGAAAATTAGTATACTTCAAAAATATCAGAATTACTATCTCTGTGTTCCACGGGAAACATACAGAAAACTGCACATCTCTGATAAGCTTAATATTGAAAGTTCTTCTCAAAAGAATTCACCACTCCTGATATTGCATATAGCATAGGTTTGACTTAAAAATGCTCATTAAAAGTATATTCTTCGAGTTGCAAAGTTAAGTGCTCAAAAAAGCCCCATGGAAGATCAGAATTATGCATGTTAGTGTAAGCCTCCTCTTGTGCATGAACAATATAATATAGTCATTAATTATGCAGGCAACACTGAGCTCTTTTAAACACTTATCTTTGCAACATCAAGAATCAGTGGGTTTACATAGTAGGATCATAGAATCATGGAATGCTTTGGGTTGGAAGGGACCTTTAGAGTACATCTAGTCCAACCCCCCTGTAGTGAGCAGGGACAACTTTAACCAGACCAGATTGCTCAGAGCCCCAACCAGCCTGTCCTTGAATGTTTCTAGGGATGGGGCCTCCACTACCTCTGTGGACAACTTGTTCCAGCACTTCACCACCCTCATTGTAAAAAATATCCTCCTTATATCCAGTCTAAATCTACCCCTCTTTAGTTTAAAACCATTACACCTTGTCCTGTCACTACAGGCCTTGCTAAAAAGATTGTCCCCATCTTTCCTACAGTCCCCCTTTAAGTACTGAAAGGCTGCAATAAGGTGTCCCCAGAGCCTTCTCTTCTCCAGGCTGAACAACCCCAACTCTCTCAGCCTGTCCTCATAGGAGAGGTGCTCCAGCCCTTGGATCATTTTTGTGGCCCTCCTCTGGACCCGCTCCAACAGGTCCATGTCCTTCCTGTGTTGAGGGCTCCAGAGCTTGACGCAGTACTCCAGGTAGGGTCTCACCAGAGTGGAGTAGATGGGCAGAATCACCCCCCTTGACCCACTGGCCACGCTTCTTTTGTTGCAGCCCAGGATATGGCTGGCCTTCTGGGCTGCAAGCGCACATTGTTGGCTCATGTCCAGCTTTTCAGCCACCAGCACCTCCAACTTGTTCTCCACAGGGCTGCTCCCAATCTCTTCATCCCCCAGCCTGTATTGATGCTGGAGGTTGCCCCGACCCTGGTGCAGGACCCTGCACTTGGCCTTGTTGAACCTCATGAGGTTCCCACAGGCCTACCTCTCCAGCTTGTATATGTCTCTTTGGATGACATCCTGTCCTTCTGGTGTGTCAACTGCATCACTCAGCTTGGTGTTATCTGTAAAATTGCTGAGGGTACACACAATCTTGCTGTCTATGTCATTGATGAAAATATTAAACTGCACTGTCCTGAGGGACACAATTTGTCACCAATCTCCATTTGAACACCAAGCCATTGACCACTACCTTCTGGATGAGAGCATCCAAACAATTTCTTATCCACTGAACAGTCCACCCACCAAATCCGTATCTCCCCAATTTAGAGAGAAGGATGCTGTGGGGGACTGTGTTGAAGGCTTTGCAGAAGTCCAAATAGATGACATCTGTTGCTTTTCCCTTGTCCATTAATGCAGTCACTCCACCATAGAAAGCTGCTAGGTTGGTGTTGTGGTTTAGCCCCGGTCAGCAACTAAGCACCACACAGCCGCTCGCTCACTCCCCCACCCTTGTGGGATGGGGGAGAGAATCGGAAGGGCCAAAGTAAGAAAACTCGTGGGTTGAGACAAGAACAGTTTAATAATTAGAATAAAACAGCAATAATACTAATATAATGAAAAGGAAAATAATGAGCGAGAGAGAGATGAAACACTAGAAGGAGAGGGAAAGAAAAAAAAAACAAAACCAAAACTGAACAACAAGTGCTGCAACCACTCACCACCCGCCGACCGACGCTGCCGGTCCCCGAGCCGCGATCGCTGCCTCCCCCAGCCAATTCCCCCCAGTTAATATACTGGACATGACGTCACATGATATGGAATACCCTCTGGCCAATTCGAATCAGCTCTCCTGGTTGTATCCCCTCCCCTCCCGGCTTCTTGTGCACCTGGCAGAGCATGGGAAGCTAGAAAGTCCTTGACTAGTGTAAACACTACCCAGCAATAACTAAAACACCAGGGTGTTATCAACATTATTTACATACCAAGTCTAAAACACAGCACTATGCTAGCTACAGTGAAGAAAATCAACTATCCCAGCTAAAACCATGACAGTATCCACCCCTTATTCCATACCATTTACGTCATGCTCAGGTTTCATACTATCCAATATGACCTCAATAACCACCACCCGCCTCCCCATCCTTTGATGACATACGTAGATATCATTTATCATTCCCGTAGTCTATGGACCATCCCTGTAGAACATCTGGAGAGGGTCCACACATGTCCATTGAGTTCATTCAGTCCATAACTTTGGGCTCCATCTACCGTAATAGTCCTTCAAGGCTGGAGAGATGGTCTGTGTGGTGTTGCATTGTTGCATGCTGAAGTCAATCTTTGTTCCACCACCACTACACGTTGTTTGGTTCAATCAAAGTTCATTCTTCATTAATTTTGGAAATTCTTACTATGATACCATCGATACAGCATATAGCAACCATAGGAGTGATGACATACAATATCATATAGCAATTAACAGCATACCATTCAGTTCATTGGCTATTTTCACCCAAAATCAAATCCCCTTGAGGCACACATCGAACTCCTCCATCCTCCCGCATTACCCACCAAGTGCACCCAGGTCCTCGAGCAAAAGCAATCCCACGAATGGGTTTGCCTTTGCCTGAGACAGGAATAACCCAGACGGTTTTCCCCAGCATATTTTTTACATGCACTACAGGGACTTTACCCCCTTCCACAGTACGTAAGAGTTCTGACTGGGCAGGGCCAGCTCCATTGGCAGATCCCCTAGTGTTGACTAACCAGGTGGCTTTTGCTAAATGTGTATCCCAGTGTTTGAATGTCCCACCCCCCATTGCTCTCAGTGTAGTCTTTAACAGTCCATTGTATCGTTCAATTTTCCCAGAGGCTGGTGCATGATAGGGGATGTGATACACCCACTCAATGCCATGCTCTTTGGCCCAGGTGTCTATGAGGTTATTTCGGAAATGAGTCCCGTTGTCTGACTCAATTCTTTCTGGGGTGCCATGTCGCCATAAAACTTGTTTTTCAAGGCCCAGGATAGTGTTCCGGGCGGTGGCATGGGGCACGGGATATGTTTCCAGCCATCTGGTGGATGCTTCCACCATTGTAAGCACATGGCGCTTGCCTTGGCGGGTTTGTGACAGTGTGATATAATCAATCTGCCAGGCTTCCCCATATTTATACTTCAATCATCGTCCTCCATACCACAGAGGTTTTACCTGCTTGGCTTGCTTGATTGCAGCGCATGTTTCACATTCATGGATGACCTGTGCAATAGCGTCCATGGTCAAGTCCACCCCTCGGTCGCGAGCCCATCTGTATGTTGCATCTCTTCCTTGATGGCCTGAGGTGTCGTGGGCCCACCGAGCTATAAATAGTTCACCTTTATGTTGCCAGTCTAGATCTACTTGAGCCACTTCAATCTTAGCAGCCTGATCCACCTGTTGGTTGTTCTGATGTTCTTCAGTGGCCCCACTCTTGGGGACATGAGCATCCACATGACGTACCTTCACAACCAGGTTCTCCACCCGGGCAGCAATATCTTGCCACAATGCAGCAGCCCAGATGGGTTTGCCTCTGCGCTGCCAGTTGTTCTGCTTCCACTGTTGTAACCACCCCCACAGGGCATTTGCCACCATCCATGAGTCAGTATAAAGATAGAGCACTGGCCATTTTTCTCGTTCAGCAATGTCTAAAGCCAGCTGGATGGCCTTTACTTCTGCAAACTGACTTGACTCACCTTCTCCTTCAGCAGTTTCTGCGACTTGCCGTATAGGACTCCACACAGCAGCCTTCCATCTCCGAAGCTTTCCCACCAGACCACAAGACCCATCAGTGAACAGGGCATATTGCTTCTCGTTTTCTGGCAGTTTATTATACAGTGGGGCCTCTGCAGCACGTGTCACCTCCTCCTCTGGCGATATTCCAAAATCTTTGCCTTCTGGCCAGTCCATGATTACTTCCAAGATTCCTGGGCGACTGGGGTTTCCTATTCGAGCCCGTTGGCTGATCAGTGCGACCCACTTACTCCACGTAGCATCAGTTGCGTGATGTGTAGAGGGGACCCTCCCTTTGAACATCCAGCCCAGCACTGGCAGTCGAGGTGCCAGGAGGAGCTGTGCTTCAGTAACGATCATTTCTGAAGCAGCTCAAACCCCTTCATATGCTGCCAGTATCTCTTTTTCAGTTGGAGTGTAGCGCGCTTCGGACCCTCCGTATCCCCGACTCCAAAACCCGAGGGGCCGACCTTGGGTCTCCCCTGGTGCTTTCTGCCAGAGGCTCCAGGTAGGGCCATTCTCCCCGGCTGCAGTGTAGAGCACGTTTTTTACGTCTTGTCCTGCTCGGACTGGCCCAAGGGCTACTGCATGTACTATCTCCTGCTTTATCTGTTCAAAGGCCTGTCGTTGCTCAGGGCCCCATTTGAAATCATTCTTCTTCCGGGTCACTTGATAGAGAGGGCTTACAATCAGACTGTAATTTGGAATATGCATTCTCCAAAAACCCACAACGCCTAAAAAAGCTTGTGTTTCCTTTTTGCTAGTTGGTGGAGACATGGCTGCTATTTTGTTGATCACATCCATTGGGATCTGCCAACGTCCATCTTGCCATTTTATTCCCAAAAACTGAATCTCCTGTGCAGGTCCCTTCACTTTACTTTGTTTTATGGCAAAACCAGCCTTCAGAAGGGTTTGGACTATTTTCTTCCCTTTCTCAAAAACATCTTCTGCTGTGTTGCCCCACACGATGATGATGTCATCAATGTACTGAAGGTGTTCCGGAGCTCCACCCTGTTCCAGTGCAGTATGGATCAGTCCATGGCAAATGGTAGGGCTGTGTTTCCACCCCTGGGGCAGTCGATTCCAGGTGTACTGGAAGCCCCTCCAAGTGAAAGCAAACTGTGGCCTGCACTCTGCTGCCAAAGGGATTGAGAAGAATGCATTAGCGATATCAATTGTGGCATACCACTTGGCTGCCTTTGACTCCAGTTCGTATTGAAGTTCTAGCATGTCCGGCACGGCAGCACTCAGTGGCGGAGTGACTTCGTTCAGGCCACGATAGTCTACTGTTAGTCTCCACTCTCCATTAGACTTCCGCACTGGCCATATGGGACTGTTAAAGGGTGAACGGGTCTTACTGATCACTCCTTGGCTCTCCAGTCGCCGAATGAGCTCATGAATGGGAATCAGGGAGCCTCGGTTGGTGCAGTATTGCCGCCGGTGCACTGTTGTGGTAGCAATTGTCAGCTGTTGTTCTTTGAGCTTCAGCAACCCCACAACAGAAGGCTCCTTCGAAAGAATGGGCAAAGTAGACAGCTGTTTAATTTCCTCCGTCTCCAAGGCAGCTATACCGAAAGCCCACCTGTACCCTTTTGGGTCCTTGAAATACCTCTCCTGAGGTCGTCTATGCCAAGGATGCACGGAGCCTCTGGGCCAGTCACAAGGGGGTGCTTTTGCCACTCATTCCCAGTTAGGCTCACTTCAGCCTCCAAAACAGTGAGCTCTTGGGATCCCCCTGTCACTCCAGCAATACAAATGGGTTCTGCCCCTACATAGTTTGATGGCATTAGGGTGCACTGTGCACCGGTGTCCACTAGAGCCTTATACTCCTGTGGATCAGATGTGCCAGGCCATCGGATCCACACAGTCCAGTAAACCCGGTTGTCCCTTTCCTCCACCTGGCTGGAGGCAGGGCCCCTCTAATTCCAATTGCAGAATTCGCAACCCACTTCTTGTGAATGGGAATCAGAAGTCTCCCTATTAAGATCACGGATAGAATCAGCGCTTCTACTCCTCTGTCTGGGGAACTGCCTACTGGAAACTGGAGCAGCAACTCTCCTGGAGGTCCCCCCTTGAGTGATTGTTTTTCCTTGCAACTCACGTACCCGTGCCTCCAGGGTCGAGGTAGGTTTTCCATCCCACTTCTTCATGTCCTCTCCATGGTCATGCAGGTAAAACCATAGGGTGCCCCGTGGTGTGTATCTTCTCTCTTGAGCAGAAGGACGCTTACTCCTAATGGCCGAGATACTGGTCCGTACAGGTAGGGAGTAGGACATATCTTCTTTGAATTGCTGGAACTCCCGGGACAATTTCTCCACAGCTGAGATGAGGGAGGAAGAGACATGTGCTTCATAATCCCGGAGTTTATCAATCACATCCTCTACCGTTGGTGCCTCTTCATCTTTCCAGGACATTACTGCCAGGGAGTTTACATGGGATGATGGTGCGCTGTGTACAAACTTCCGCCACATGGGTCGTGTGCACTGCGCTTCGTCTGGATCTTTGGATGACTGTTCACTATCCAGGTCACCATAAATCACCTCAAGCACAGCTAATTCTCTCAGGTACTGGATACCTTTCTCCATGGTGGTCCATTTTCCAGGGCGATATATAACATCTTCCTTGAAGGGGTACCTTTCTTTCACAGCAGACAGGAGTCGCCTCCAGGGGCTGAGGCCTTGTGTCCCTTTTCCAATTGCTTTGTCAATGCCCCCATCCCTAGAAAGGGATCCCAGTTGTTTGGCTTCCTTACCCTCTAATTCCAGGCTACTGGCCCCATTATCCCAGCATCGGAGCAGCCAGGTGACAACATGCTCACCTACATGACGGCCAAAATCTTTTCGTATATCTCGTAGCTCACTTAAGGATAGGGATCGGGTAGTTTCCGTCTCTTGTACAAGTTCTTCCTCTTCCTTCTTCTCTCTTATTAACGGCGCTGCTTCTCCATCATTCTTTTCTAAACGAGTTGACATTCTCTTCGAAGATTTCTTCTTTCGTATAGGGGCAACTGATACTGGCACGGGTTGATTCTCTGATTCAGCTTCAGTGTCCGTCATGGGTATTTGAGCAGTCACAGTGCCTGTCGTCGGGCTTGAAGCTGCTGCAGCGCCTGTTGTGGGGGTTTGAGTGGCCACAGTGCTTGTCGCTGGGCTTGGAGCTGCTGCAGCGCCTGTTGTGGGGGTTTGAGGGGCCACAGTGCTTGTCACTGGGCTTGGAGTAGCCGCAGGGCCTGTCGTTTTTCCTTGGTGGTACTGAATACTGTTGAATAGGGCTCGGTAGGCATGGGCCAGGCCCCAACACATTGCAATGATTTGTATCTCTCTGGAATTGCTAGGGTGACAGCATACTTCCTCCAAATAGTCTACTAATTTTTCAGGATTCTGCACTTGTTCAGGGGTGAAGACCCAAAACACTGGGGGTGCCCACCGTCTCAGGCATTTGCCCATACTATCCCACATACCCTGCCACCCATAATTATCGAGCCTGGGGGCAGATCTCTGGATGATATTCTTGAATTGCTTATTAACCTTTGACAAAACCAAAACAATCTGCCATAGGAATATCAACAGATGTATCTTAACTACCCAAGGATGTTCAAGATACTGAAAAGTTGTTGTAATGAAGGAGGAGACATTACAGAAGATGGTAGCTAAGGTGCCATTCTGTATTTCCTCCATAAAGAACCTCTCAGAAGAGGAGGTATAATTGCTAATTGTCTCCATGAGGTGGTAGCCGAAGTACAGTAACGGCTTCCACGCAAGACCCAAATAACCAATAAAACTCAAGGCCAGTGTTTTAATAACAAATCTCCTAGGCAAAACATCTCTAACCACTGCAGAGCACAGCAAACTACAAAACCCAATGCCAATCTTTAACATGTACTTCAAAATCAGCATGGTGTAGGTCTGACTACTACTATCGAGAACAGATGAATCAATGCTGTGACCAGCAACTGTTATTATCTCAAACCCTTCGTGCCCCACGTTGGGCGCCAAAAAGGACTGTTGTGGTTTAGCCCCGGTCAGCAACTAAGCACCACACAGCCGCTCGCTCACTCCCCCACCCTTGTGGGATGAGGGAGAGAATCGGAAGGGCCAAAGTAAGAAAACTCGTGGGTTGAGACAAGAACAGTTTAATAATTAGAATAAAACAGCAATAATACTAATATAATGAAAAGGAAAATAATGAGCGAGAGAGAGATGAAACACTAGAAGGAGAGGGAAAGAAAAAAAAAACAAAACCAAAACTGAACAACAAGTGCTGCAACCGCTCACCACCCGCCGACCGACGCTGCCGGTCCCCGAGCCGCGATCGCTGCCTCCCCCGGCCAACTCCCCCCAGTTAATATACTGGACATGACGTCACATGATATGGAATACCCTCTGGCCAATTCGAATCAGCTCTTCTGGTTGTATCCCCTCCCCTCCCGGCTTCTTGTGCACCTGGCAGAGCATGGGAAGCTAGAAAGTCCTTGACTAGTGTAAACACTACCCAGCAATAACTAAAACACCAGGGTGTTATCAACATTATTTACATACCAAGTCTAAAACACAGCACTATGCTAGCTACAGTGAAGAAAATCAACTATCCCAGCTAAAACCATGACAGTTGGTCAGACAGGACTTGCCCTTGGTGAAGCCATGCTGGCTGTCTTGAATCACCTCCCTGTCCTCCATGTGCTTTAGCACAGTAAAATTTCTTTGGTTAAATCAGACATAAAAACACACACTTGAAAACAAGTCTTTCTTAATGTTATAATAAAGGTGTCATCAATAAGGATAAGGTTCACTATACACATCTTTAGCACTTTAAATTACTAGAATAACAGGTTTGTATCGTGCTCACCTGTGTAGACTAGGATTAAAGAGATAACAATTGGCCTTTGACTTTCACAGACATGTGCTGAGAGCAGAGACATGATGGGACTGAAAAGCTTTATGTACCATTTCAGGTTCTGATGAGAACTACGCCTTGGTGTTCATAGGCTCACCCCTGCATTTCTTAAATACTTTACCTCTGCTGCTCCTTTCTTCTCAAATCTTCCATGCAGCCTCTTCCTTCCTCAGCTTTTGGTTTAACCATTCCAAGCCCCAGTTTATTAGGTTTTTTGTTTCAGTTTCTACTCAATTTTTTCCATTCTATTTATATTTGTTTCAACCGAGAAAAAAAAATAATACTTATCATGTCCAAAAATGTGGTTTGCACAATCAGTACAGGCACTTTGTGTGGCCCACAGGAACCCAGCTATAGATTCAAGGACTCCCTATCCCCAGTTTGAAGCATGACCTGTGGGACTGAAATCTTTGAATATTTCAGATTGTTAAAGCAAACAAGTCTTCATAAGGCATGAGTGAACTGTAATATTAAAAAGCAGAAGTATTTAAATTTGACCTACTTGTGCAGATTTTTGCAATGTAGACAAAAAAGTCACATTTCCTGTAAGGTCCCTCTCTCTACTACATTTCAAGTCCTTTCACTACAACAGAAAAAGGACCAGAATTTTCAAAAATTATGCCATTTTTTAATTTACAGTGGTGGAACAAAGTATTTTCCTGTATTCTAATCCCTAAAAATTCCTGGATAACTTTATTCCTTTTTTTTTTTTTCTTTTGATCAGCCTACAAGCTGGGAAATTTCAGTCCAGATGGCTGAAGTTTGGCAAACTTATAAACAAATGAAATCAGGGTCTTAAAAATGGAAGTGATGGACAACATTACTAATTAGGCTTTCTATATTTATTTTGCCCAGCTGCCTCCTCTTTTCCATCTCCAAATAAAAATAACTATGAAACCAGAAAATTGATTTTGGTAAAAGGTAATGGGTTTGGGACTGTGTTTTGGGGGAGGCGTTAATGAAAACTTGTGCATTAATACCTAAACATACTTTTAGGTATCTAAAAATGTCATTGTTTGAGTTATTCTAATTATGCTAATGTTCTCTCTGTAGGTGTAAATGTTTGACAGCTATTTGCATTCTAAAGAGTGAGCTTTTCCGTTCACTTTTACAGCTCAACTGTCCAGCTTTATAGATTTACCACTTCTGTCCAAAGTCAATGTCAAAACTCAAGAAAAAGTAAGGTAAAATCAGAGTGAAAATGTTGGTGACATTAAACTTTCAGCTCCTGGTTTCAGATTACTCGTTTCATCATCTTCTTATATTTCTTCTTTAGCACTTGGAACCTAACTGCATCCATTCTGTAAGCAGTCCACCAAGCACCCACCATACACTGACAGACAAGCGTATCTTCTCAGGCCTGAGTGCCTTGCTGTTGGTTGGCTCCATGCTTAAAGGCATTTTTGATATTATGGTCTTTATTCAAACTTTTGAGATCTGTGTTTGCTGGAGAAGATTTACAATCTGCATCTCAGATGTGGTAATATGGAAAAGCTGGAAAAAGACAGCCATGGAGCCACA
The DNA here is from genome assembly GCA_031468815.1 of Morus bassanus. NCBI lineage: Eukaryota > Metazoa > Chordata > Aves > Suliformes > Sulidae > Morus > Morus bassanus. The sequence continues at coordinate 80,992,482 of CM062568.1, forward strand.
GCACCATCAAGTGACAATTGCCTCTCTCACTGTAAACTCCGCTTCATGAGCACATGTAAGGTAGTCTCACTTTTGTCTCTGACCATCTTCCTGCCACAGATAGTTAAAAAATACCTTTGTAAGTTAATAAAGACTGGTTAAATAATTAAATTGAACCTTTTTTCATTATTTAAAATGGAACTTTCTTCTATTAAGCCTTTTGTACTGTGGTTTTTGGAAAAACATAACACATTTGGTTCAGGGTATACAACAGAAGGCTGCAATCAGGTGACTGGGCTTCCTTTCTAGCCACTTTTGCTACACAGGGTAATGTTGGGCAAACCATTTAGTATTTCTGTGCTTTAGTTCTGAATGGAGTGTGGAAATAAGTAGCTACCCCTGCTTTAAGTGCAGATATGCAAATGAAACGCATTATATCAAGGCATTATATAAGTCTAACTACTTTATCATACTTTCTATTTTTTTTTCTCATTCTCTAAGGAATTTGTAGGCACTCAAACTGACAACATCACATGTGTAATCATGCAGATACAAACATGGGTATTCACAGGAGCTTTCTGAAGCCCACACTAGCACTTCCAGTGGTTCCAATGTTCCATCAGCTCTATAAAGCAATGAATAGCCCATATATCAGGAAATCATCACAGGAATCACAAGATGGACATTAGTTCCTCTTTTATTAGGCCCCAAAGAGGAATTGAGGACAGCAGGTTTGGCTCGTGTGCTGACTGAAAGGCAAAGGTGATTTTCTTCTTCCACTTCCCCCACAGTCTGGAGTTTTCTAGCACCTACTTTGATTCCACGTGCAAAAACACCGTTGAGCTCTGCTGTCTCAGGCCAGTCAAAGAAGCCTGTGAGACAAAGCCTTTTTTTCACATACAGAGTCTTTCTGTTCAGAGCAAAGGCCAGGAAAATGGGGAAAAGTTAGCTTCATGTCACACTGAGTTTCTTACAGGTGGAATGTAAACCTAAATTGACACTATCTTTTCAAACAGCATAGCTCCTTCATAAATATTGTCATATGAATGGAGAGATATGACAGGAGGTAACATAGGATTTTTTTACTGCCCCAAATGATTATACCACAATATAACCTAGAAGGAGGTTTTATTGACCATTAGTACATCATATATGTGTATACAGAAAGATATGTAAAATATGTATACATTATGTCTATATATATATTTATATTATAACGATGTATCAGGGCATTTTTCACCTTCATTACTCTTGTGAGTTTCATTCTCAAACATGACCACTTAATAGTGGAACAATAAATAAGGACATCATAAATATTTCATTCAACCACTAGAATTAGATTCAGGAACTGGATATATGCCACCATTTATGCTCATCCTTGATTCTGGAGAAGTCAAAGTGAGAAGGAGGGTAATTTGAGTTAATGGCTGTTAGACTATCAGTAAGTAAATAATGTCAGATATTAACTGGCTTCCTGAGGCCAAAATCTGCAATTTTGTTGATGTTCCAGACAATATGATTGAAGTCACTGGGTATAATCAGAAACAAATGTAGCCTTTCTCTTGCTTGTAGGTCCCTCTCTCTTGTTAGGTAACTGGGGCTTGGAACCCTCTGGGGGAACATACATGGCTCCAGCTAGATGGATGCAAACTTTAGGATGACAAAAACCCCTCAGTGAGACTGTGAATGGAAACAGGTCTTGTTTAAGCCACAGCACACTACATAAGGTTTTGTAAATGGAGAAATGTAATGTGTTGCTTAAATATGGAAAAAAATCCCAAACATTTATCCCTTGGGAAAAATACGGATGTGATGGTGGTAAAAGTGACAATATAAGATTGAAGCCCCCAGAATCCAAAAACTCTTTGTGTAGATTTCTGAAATACGTGATTCTCCTCTATGTTCAATCTGCCTGTACATCGGGTCCCAAAACATGATTTGTGATTTTAATATGGTTGGTGAGACATAAGCTAGTATGTTTTTCTCTGCTGGAGCTAAAGCATTCAATGTGGGGGGAAAAAAGATTGGAGAAGGATTCTCTAACAATTATGTGAAACAAGAGACAGAGAATTTCCTGTGACAATAGCCCAGGAAAATACAATGTTTCTTAACCTTGCTTCTCACAGGTGTGGCAGATACACCTGCCCTGATAAAGACCGGGGCTTTCCGACTGTTGAAGCAAAGCGACTGCTGATTCTTTTTGCACCCTTTTGTTTTGCACCCTTACTTTTTGTGCCCTTACTGCCTTGTTGTGACTGTTGTCATGTACACAGTTTCTGATAGATGGAGCCCTCAGCCAGTAGGAAACTGGGATGACCATATATGACCACAGGTCAGATTCAGCTAGGGTGTAAACGGAGTCCCATGGAGGGGGCAAACTGAGTTGGTCCTCCTCAGAGCTGTGGGTCTGTGGTCAGGGACTCTCCCCTTGGGTCAGGACACCACCCAAGGTAACTCCTCCAGGTTGAGAGCCCTTGCCTTACTGGGTGAATGATTGCGCGTCTTGAGTCATCATTCTAAAGCTTAAGAATTCTTAAGTCAGTTGTGTAGCATTAATTCCCATCAGCATCATGAACCTGTGGTTTACTAACGTTTGTTGGAGTACCAAAACACTTTTGGTTAGAGTAAGTATTATTTTGGGTTACATCACGTTCCTAATTTGATTTTGTGCACCTCCATGACAACAGGTCACCCCAAAAACTCTATGGTCTTTAACAGATGAGTGGAACTGGGGGGGGACCTCACTGTTACAGCCATTCTCCTGCCTGAAACTTCATCCTGTTTTGACACTGTTTACTTTTTTTCCAAATGTACCTGTTGAGCTTTTGCATTAGTTGGAACAACAACAATAAAAAAAACAAAACCCCAATATAAAAGGAAGGGTTTGGGTTTTTTTTTCTAAAAAAGCCAAAGTCGTTCTGGGAGTCCAGTAATCACTGGCTTTTCTACAAGGCAGTCTCAGTTGTCTGTGTCACAGCATTCACAACACACTAATTTTCCATTAAGACACCTAATATTACTTGTCATATAACAGCCAAAGGTTTGCAGTGCTTAGCAGATTCTCTAGCAGCTGTCACTGTTTTCTCCTCTGGCATTTGTATCACTCTGGTACTGTATGTAGTATGAAAGTTGTAATCAGCTTGCCTTTATTTCGGTTCCTCTGTCTGAAGTCTTATATATGCTGTATGTAACATGCCATTCTGTCTTAACAACACGTTCAGGAACTTCCTGCCACAGACACCCCAAAAAACATCCTCTTAAGCTGTCCTGGTTTAATTCTGAAGCATTCAGCTGTTACTTCTTGAGAATACCAGAGACAGCATCAATCAAAATGGGAAAGTAACTCTCTGCAGTTTTAAGTGGTAACTCAAATGGTAGACTGTTACGGGTTTTTTGCACAATGGAGTTATTTTGGCTTCAAAATTTGAATCCTAAGTTTTGGGTTGGTATTGTTTCTTCATGTCTTTTCCTACCAGGGTGAAAATGGGTTAAAAAAAATCTATTTAATCCTTGGGGAATAAGGCCCATAAGAGTATTTTTATTGTAGTGTGATTCATTGCCAGTCTCTTCAGCTCTTACGAAGATGTCTCTAGAGATGTGATATTTGATAGGTACTTATATTTATAAGCCAGAGCTCTGAAAGGGCCCACAGGGAGCCAGGCACATATTTCTCAGTGAATTTTTGAGTGGCAGGGTGACAACCTCCTTTGCATAGCACATTCCAGCTCTAGGGCTTATTTATTGTTCCTGTTTCTGAATGCCAAGCTCATCATAGGGCTAACTCTAAGAATGATGTGGGTACTGTGGCAGTGGGTTTTGCACCTTATTTTTGAAATGGTGGCTCAGAAAATAGAATTAAGTGTGCTACATTCAAGTTCAGGCCCGACAGCCTTAGAGTAGACCTGCTGTGCTGAGACAATAGAAAACGTCATGGACTGGGAGGAAGCTTGAAGCCACAGACTCCCCACTGTTCCATGCTCTGAGAAGAGGTGCAGGGTGGTTATTCCTTCCACGGCTTGGAGTCTCCTTTTGAAAACAGGCATGTCTCCTGTACTGATCATTCCCTTGTAAGGTGGGAATGAAAAGCATGATGTACACCTCCTTTTACCTGCTTACCTGCCAAACTCAGGACACCCTGACTTCCATTTTTAGGATTGCCTATGCATTTTATCCTTAACCTTATGTATCCAAAATGCACAAAGAATATAAGAGCAGGGACTGGACACCAGACCTCCTTTTTTCATTCTCTTCCTCCCTACTTAGAGCCAGGGGTAACACTCTCATTCTCTGGCCAATTACATGATTTTGTCTTTCTGTATTTTGGTAGAGCTGCAATGTCAGTCACTGAGTATATCCTCTTCCCCAGAATAGCCAGTCTTGTGTGCTTAAGAGAGGTGAGAAATATTGAATTTGATCCCCATTGTAGGGAGATCAGAAGCCCCTTCTCTGTGTTGTGGGGCACGTTCAGGTCAAACATGAGATTTTGAAGTAATTCTCTTGCTTCTCCCCACTTACTGTGGGATTCATGTTACACAGTGAAACACACAAGCTAGATGCCTGTTGGATCAAACAAAGGTTATTCCAAAAGAAAGCTCTCTGAAATTCTTACAGTGTAGAGACTGAGGCCTCAGCACCAAGTGTTTTTTGTTCTACAGATTTGCCAGTATTGCTCTGCACTACTTGTTAGTGCCAGCTGATGTGAGTTTCTCAGAGAGAACCAGGGAAGATGATCATACTGACTGGGGCAGCACCAGCATCTCTGTTAGCTTTTCTCCACTGCTGCTTTTCATGAGGCTGGACTGAATGGGCTTACATTCAGCATGCTCTGCAATCAGCTTGCTTGAATGGCTTCAGCAGAGGAATGTTCTTTTTCAGATCTAAATGTTGTTTTTGATTTAATTTGGGAATGGGATTTTCAACTGTCTGACCTTTAAAACCAGAGTATTTTTCCCAGAGCAGCAACTGACTTTTTAATTAAACAGTAAAGAGAAAAATAATTAATCTTAGGGAAATCAACATTGTGTTTATTAGTTTCTAGCTAGCAAAGGATAATAATTTAGTTGTCTGTATAATTATATTTATATTTATCTTAGGCACGAATACAGCACTCACATTTATCATGAGGGGATCTTCTGTCACATTTGGAGTCCAAAGAAGCTAATGAATTGATTACAGTAATAATGGGAATAAATGAAATAAATTGTCCTGCAGAAACAGAAGTTGAAGTCTGAATTTAGTATTCCTGCAGTATAATGTTTTTCAGTTAATAACTATGTATATAATGTACTTGAAAGAAAAGTCTTATAAACTGAATCATGCAAGATGATCAGCATTGTTTGACAGATCCCTTCTAGAAGTGTAATGGTATATTCCCTTGGGCTAATTTTACACAAATCAGACAGGTAAAGAATGGTCTGAGTTTCCTGTGGCAGGCAATTATTCACGAAGATTCTAATTCAATGGAACAGTCAAAATCCAAAGAATTTTTATTAATTAATAACATTAATTAATTAATCATATTACTAAAGTAAGTGAAAAATGCTAATTTAATTCTACTGTTCTGAACCTTGTGAGGAGGTTGTTATAATTCAGGAACTGTTTCAGATTTTTCGGTTTCTTCCAACACAAGATTCTTGCATTGATGATACTGGGAAATCAGAAATGTAATTGTAAAGTAAGGAGCTTGGGAAACAGAAAGATTGAAAGTGGTTGCACAGCCAAGATTTTATAAAGAGAGATAATTATATTTGTTCATTAAATAAAAAGGACTTACCTTTCTAGTACCATGAGATCATGGTACTAGAAAGTAGTATGCTACTGAAAAGAGCATATTTTACCATTAAAAATAGACTTAAAACTACACAGTTGGCCAAGATTTCTTTTAAAAGTGACTAGTAGTTTTACATATCTTAATATCTTATAATATCTCCTGAGTCATTGTAAAGTAACATTATTCTTAGAATGTGTCAGTTGCAAGTTTTTCAAAGTTCAACTCCTTAGTTTGTAGACTCTTCAAACTTGAATTACAAAGCTGAAATTAAATGAACTTTTAAAATTAAATCTGATCATTAATTTCAACTTTATTTGTTCATGGCTCATGCTATTTGCTCAACATTTTCTTAATTGAAGCATGCAGATTTCAAGGATAAATCTGTCACTAATTCTTAGAAATAACTTCACTTTGAAAATACCCTAATGACATTTTTTTGACCTCCAGATTTTGAGTCACAAAAGCTCTGAAGACATCTTCTAGTATATCCAGCTCCTTCTGTGTCTGTTGGACAAACGGCTGCATGAAAATGTGGAGCAGAAAGAATTCCCTGGAGAAAATCTTGGACTCATCCTGCTTGCCTTAACATAACAGTCCACTGAAATTATGAAGAGAGAGATGCTACAATACATGTCATTAATTGGAGCTTTATACATCTACATTCTAAACTACTTGGAACTAAGATGGAGACGATGAAGTTCTCTGGAATTTATCTATCAAAGACTCTCTGCATGAAAACCAGTAAGTAAAAAGGTGGCCATTTTATACCACCCCTGAAGTTTTGAAATGCTCTATAGGCATGTCTTCAGCACAAGGGTCTCAATGCATAGATTTCAGAATGCTTCAATGTGCTCATCTCCTGTGTTTTCCTCCCAAAGTGATCCAGTGGAAATGATGCATAGGAAATATTTTTTTTTTTTTTTTTAAGGAGGAAAAACAAAATTATTAGTGCTCCAAATTTTTGAAGCTAAATGTATGAATGCATTTGGTTCTTGCTGCTGGTGTAAGTCACCTTTGAATAATACTCAGTCTGGGTTAGGCTGGTAAAACCTGGCCCTCAAAGAGAGGAGCAAACCATATTCAGCATTTTTAAAGCACCATTGTCGTGGTTTAACCTCAGTCAGCAACCAAGCACCACACAGCCGCTCGCTCACTCCCCCCAGCCCAGTGGGAAGGGGGAGAATCAGAAGAGTAAAAGTGAGGAAACTCCTGGGTTGAGATAAAGACCATTTAATAGGCAAAGCAAATCCACGTGCACAAGCAAAGCAAAAGAAGTAATTCATTCACTACTTCCCATCGGCAGGCAGGTGTTCAGCCATCCCCAGGAAAGCAGGGCTCCATCACGCGTAACGGTTACTTGGGAAGACAAACGTCATAACTCCAAATGTGCCCCCACTTCCTTCTTCTTCCCCCAGCTTTATATGCTGAGTGTGATGTCATATGGTATGGAATATCCCTTTGGTCAGCTTGGGTCAGCTGTCGCAGCTGTGTCCCTTCCCAGCTTCTTGTGCACCCAGCAGAGCATGGGAAGCTGAAAAAGTCCTTGACTACTGTAAGCACTACTTAGCAACAACTAAAACATCTCCACATTATCAACACTGTTTTCAGCATAGATCCAAAACATAGCCCCACACTAGCTACTATGAAAAAAAAATTAACTCTATCCCAGCTGAAACCAGGACAACCATTTTGATGCCAGCTGACAATGGTTCCTTTCAAAATGAGAAACAGAGGGCCATTGTATTGATCTTTCAATAGAGATCAGCTCTCCTACTGTTGCAGAGTCTACAGCAATAGCTCCTGTTGTACAGTGTACTTCTCATTGGCAAAAATGCTGAAAATGAATAAATGTGTCTCTGCGTGTTCCTTCTTGCCCACACTATTACCAAGCCATAGAGAAGGAGGACAAAGAGCAAATTCCATTCAAGCTAATGGGCTTAGGCTGTTCAGCTCATTACTTTTACTGTTAGCAAGTGTACTGCACACCTTCTTCACAGAGTACTGGTGCTTATTCTATCCTCAGTACAGCACAGCTGCTTGGTGCATGTCCATTCCCTGGTCTATAGAGCTATGGTAAGGGTCTAGCACAAAGCAGGTTTGTTTACCTTGCCCAGTAGGCACGGATGATTAACAATCCTCAGTACTTGGAGCGTGAAAATGATAAAGTTGATCCAAAGAATGACATTGAGACCCACATCTTTCAATTATAATGGGTTTTATATGTATTTACTTTCTTCCCTTGTGATTTTCAGTAGGCAGCAAATTAGGTTCTAACTAGATGAGGGATTCAAATCAGCAGGTTTCACTGGCATTGCTCAGAATGTGTTGGTTTGTACCAACTGAGCTCTTGACACTAATTTCTCAGATCAGTCTCATTCATCAGTTAAATAAGTTCAGGTAACATCACCATTGTAAAACGTGTTTATATATATTTGTTTGTTTTACACTGATGCAATAACTGTTTCCCATATACTCACTCCACTGTAGAAAACAAATGATGCCATAGTAAGTACATATCTTTGAGTCACATTAAGATCAAGATCCCATTCTAGAGTACTTTTAAAATTATGAGATACTGACATTATAATTTTTAGCCAGTCAGACTTCTTTTTATCAATGCTTAAGTGTACAAATGCATTTTTTGTAGCCATCTAACATATATTGTTTTCTATTTCTCTGGACAATTCAGCAAGTCATATTTAATTAAAAACCAGGATCACTCTGCTGTAGCTGTGGTTTATGACTTTTAATTACCATAAAAGAGAATGGAAATGCAATAAATGTATTCAAAGAACAATAATAAGTTCAAATGTATTTAAGGTTAAAGAAAATCTTCCTGAATTTCAAATGTTTGTATTTTGGAGTAAGGTTTATTGTTTTTTAGTCAACAAAATATTACACAATGGCAATACGTCATGTAAAGTGAAATCTCTGCCTGGAAAATCTGATTTTCTAACATGGAAGTTGAAGTGGAGGTTTTCTAGAAGAATGGGTTGGGAAGGTAAAGGAATGTATCTGAGTACTGGAAAAGTCCCAGTGGAAAGGTAGCTAAGGAGAAGAACATTTATTTAGTGAACTCGGATAGGAAACAATGGAAATTACATTGAGTAAAAAAGACAAATGAGTGTATTCTTTCCTGCCACTGTCAGCGGAGGAGGAATGTGAAGTGGAGAGAAAGGAGGAGCCAGGCTGCAAGTACAAATCAGTATTGATCTCGGTAGATACGTAATAATTTACATCAGCTAGCATTCTGTCCCTAATCTGAAGTGGAAGTAAATTTATATTTATGAATGGCACTTTACACTTGTGGCCACCTCTAAGGAGGGTCAGGCAAAGCCAGCCTCTAGGGTCATGACACACAAATCAAATTTTACTCTCAACTTGCAGTTTGGTATCTGCATAAAGAATTCTTTGAAAAATGGTTCTCAGGTCCAAAAGCTTGGACACAGGGCACATAGGAAGATGACAGAATAATAATGACAACCTCATGAGGATATTTACATCAACCCTTTGTCTCAGGTATTTAATGTCCCTAGACCCAGAGGAAAGACAACTGTTTCTTTTTCTATCTGTGTAAAAATATAAAAATTCTCTAAAAATTTCTAGATATGATTAATACTGCACTAAGTGAAATAACATGTAAATACCATCAATTTGTCTTCACAGGCTCTGCAGAGGTCTTGGAAAAGAACTAATCAGATGGCAGGGTGTGTGTGTGCGCCTCAGTTTAAAAATATGTTCTGTGTTACCCCAAATTTTAGAAGTGATTGGTTTAGTAGTTTACATTTCTTCCATAATTAATCAACCAGTTCGACATCGTAAAATATCAAGCAGTTTCTATGACACAAATTGTACATAAATTGTCTGAACTTACCTGAGAAAGAGAGGCAAAACCACCCAGTGTACTAAAACAAAATGTATTAGCAGGAAGAAAATCTCTCTCACCCTAGATTTGCACTTTATCAAGTTTCCAGCAAACTACATCTATAAGAGAATTACAGCAAATGGTAACAAATTGATAAAGTAAGGAATTTTAATAATGAGTAGCTCTCAATTCATGTATTGCTCAAGCAGAAACCTTAATGAAGATTTTGAACCACATAATAATAATGATGATAATATAAAACTTCAACAACAATCAAAGATTTTGCATGATACTGCTTTAAAATCTAACAATCTTTAACATGTATAATCTTTACACATATATATATATAATGCATTATTCTCACAGTTTCAGTGAAAACATTTTTCCAACATGTTTAAGCAAAGTCTAGTAAAAGTTTTTCTACTTGGATGTCCATCTAAATTAGCTTTGGTTGGTCTTTGCTGAATTAAACAATGCAATGTAAAGGGAAATAACTCATCAAAGAAGTTTCAGCAGATAAATGAGATCCAAAATGTTTAGCTGGCTTTAAAATATTTTGCAAAATTACCATGTTCTCAATACCTTTATTTTTTACAATGTTCTTAAATTAGGACAAAACCAAGATGAGTCACTTAAAGATGCTATAAATAGACTGGGTTACCAAATTTTATAGAGCCTTGAAAACCTGTCTTCTCAAAATTGATATTTCATTCAAAATCATATAATGGAATAAATCAGTTAATCACAAACACCATAGAAAATACTTAGAGCTACCAATAGTAAATACAAACATTTAAAATGCTACTGAGATCCACAGAGATGCTTAAAATGTATAATATATTCTCACAATGAGAAATTAAAATTGCAGAAAGATGTAGGTTCTTTCAGCATTAATTTGCAACCTTTAGAGAAATATTTTTGTACATTTTGTATTAGCCACTGGACACTGCAAGTTCTTGACAGAAAAACTGTGACAGCTCTACACATACTATTTGCTCTGCCACAACATTGGATCTCAAATAAATATCCTAATACCTGAAGTAGAGGTTTAGGTTATTAAGATGACTACTTGTGCAATGTCAAATCAAGGGCTAATTCATGTACGATTTTTAAGAAACATGTTCATGATCAACCTCACAGTTTGCAGGCTCAGCCATCAATATATATTATGAAACAAGAAAGCACATGAGCAGGCTTTAAGGTAAGCATTTGTTCTTCCAGATGTTTTTTCTCCTAGTATGCTTTTGGAGAGTGAATACTGGTAGAAATCCAGGTGCAACAACATTTCAGGCATTCAGGAAAATATCACGTTTATGTGTGTCCCTCTAGAATTCTTTGGGAGAAAGGAGTGACAGCAAATAGAGGGCAATTAGAAAATCACATTGTAACAATAAAAATAGAAGTCTACAGAGAAGTGGAGAAATTTAGAATTCTGTTTACAACCTCATTGATCACTCAGAATTTTCTGAATTTGTTAGAAAGGTTTCACATACGTGATTATTTGGTAGCAAAGGACATCCCCATCAATGTTAGTCAGTAAAGAGTCCCAGCAGTGTTATTATAAATTTTATGGCTCAGTAAGAGAAACAGATTGAAACTACAGCTAATATACTCCTGATTCTTAAAACTAATGTTGCCTTTAAATTTAACCCAAAAGTTTGGAAATAACTGCCTAGGTGATCCGTTTTCAGTGGCCTACTAACTATTTTCTTCTTAAAGTGAATAGGTGTCAGGGATGTGCTGGAGCAATTCTTGACCTTTGAAGTCAAAAGGCACAGTTGATTACTGTAAAGTCTAATTATCCCTTACAAGGATATTCACAATTGCTAACTTTGCTTTGAAGAAATTAGGATCCTTGGTGCATATTTAATGAAGAGAGGAAGGTTACTCCAGGGGCTGAATTAGACCAGGTGACTAACTTTTGTTTTTCTACAACTTTGATAGGTTTTAGCAACACACTTGAATAACTCCAGTGTTTTGAAGACTGAGTCCCAAACATTCAGATATATTGCTGATTTTTAACATACAGAGACGGGGCACAAATCTTTATTAATATCTGACCTTCTGGCAATAATTTGTCTAATGCAGACCAGGAAAATACTCGCCACCTTTGCAGCAAGAGCACATTGCTGGCTCATGTTCAACTTATTGTCCACCAGGACCCCCAGTTTCTTTTCTGCAAAGCTGCCTTCCAGATGGGTGGTCCCCAGCATATATTGGTGCATGAAGTTGTTCCTCCCCAGGTGCAGGATTTTGCACTTCCCCTTGTTGAACTTCATGAGGATCCCGACAGCCCATTTCTCCAGCTGTTGAAGTCCTTCTGGATGACAGCATGACCCTCTGCATATCAGCCATTCCTCTCAGTTTGGTGTAGTTTACAAACTTGCTGAGGGTACACTCTGCCCCATCATCCAGATCATTAGTGAAGATGTTAAACAGGACTGGACCCGCTATTGGGTCCATTAGCATATCTGTTGCAATTTCAGTGACACACCAGCAGTGGTATTATGAAAAAATTGCTGGATGTACTTTGATCTGAAAATACTTCACTCTCTGGATTCTTACAATAATAGTCAGCGGCAGTACTCAAAATTTCCCCATACTGAAGAAATCAAATGAATGAACTTCAGTAGTAAAAAGATAAAAAGAGGAAAAAAAATTAAAAAAGTAACAAAGATAATAATCTGCAGGCTTATTGAGTAACCTAAACCTTGCATCAAGGTAAGCCATTTATTTCAAGTGACATATGTAGATCCCTGAGGCTTTCAGGCCACAGCTCATTTGTGTTGTTAGACACTGACACACACAGACTAATGAAAGAAAGGGAAAATGTGAGACAAGTGAAGAAATCATGGGAGTAAAGGTAAGATAGCTGTGAGGAAGCCATGCATGGACATAAACAGCTTATAGAGCCTACATTCAAGTCTAATTTCTCTAAGGAATATGACCTTAATAAATGCAGTCCATTACATCTTAAGAGTCAGTACAGCTTCAAAGCTATTTGCATGTAAATGATTGCATTTTCTGTCACCCAGCATTATCTGATGATTATAAGCATAGCATTTTTTTGTTGTTTTTCATGTGATTTATGCTCCAGTTATGCTTAAAAGCTACAGAGAAGAGTTACTGGTGTCAGCAAAGCTTGGTACTCTCCAAAAGTTGAATCTAAACAGATTTAATGACCCCACACTTTTGGATTTTTTTTCTAATTTCCCAATATAAATGTGTTGCCTTTAAGCATTGTCGCACTTGGTTGTTTGCTAGAAGACTGTAATACATTCCACAGTTATCAAACACATTGAGACTGAGTTGATTATTGATTTAATGTAACCTAATAATATGACACTATGATGAGAAAAAAATGAAACTATGATGAAGAGGGTTATACCATTAGCTACCTAGAGATACACAAGCTTTTCCAGACTTAGTCCCACAGAAGGATGCCAATAAATAAAAAAAAGCAAACAATAGTCAGCATTGATAACCAAATACATGTAGGTTTGGAATCAGATGTTAACTGATGAGGAACATGGCAAATGCTGTGATTAGTAATGTCATATTTTTAAAATTATTAGCATATGGAGAAGAAAATGAACAAAAGCCAGCAAAATGGGGGCAGATTAGCATTGATGAGAAACATGGAGAAGTAGAAAAAGCCATACTCCTTCCATGCTCATAGTCTCAGAAAAATTATGTGACCTAGTTCATTCTGTATTGCAAATAAGAAATCATAATCAGACTAGACCTGGGCCCAACTCGATTATGAGAGTTGTGCAACTGTTCACAAATTTGAAGACAAGGCAGTCTACATCACATCAGTAACTTAGGTACTTGAAAGACTATAGTCATCTTAAGATATTAAATCTGAGTTCAATGTTTTTTGTCCTTGTGCAACATTTACATTTATATTGTTTGAACTGGCATACTGATCTGAGAAGTGGATGATTTTATCTTCTGTACTCATATAGATGGTACCTCTTTCTCTTCTTTCTAGCTCTACCATCTTGTCTACTTTGATATGAAGTTATTTAGGACTAGATTATATCCTTTCTTGACAATGTTCATTTGTCAAGGATGCAGCCCATACCTATAGCTCTTCCCACCAAGATAATTTAAGAAGACTAATCAAGATTTTCCTATTAAATTTACCACAGTGAACTGAACTATAAACAATAAGCATAATTGTCTTCAGTGAAATCTGGGGTGAATTGGCTTTCTGTACAGGACATGAACCTAACACAGGTTAGGTTGTAGTCGAAGCTGTTATTCTTATTTGACCTAAGCAATTAAACCAAAATTTGGAATTCTGTAAACCAGTTTCTTCCAAAAGAGAAACTGCTGAAGGATGGCCAAACTCTCAGTTCCCTGAACAATGGAAAAGATTTTCTTGCTCGTGGTGCCAAAATCCACTGCTCTGCCACCAGGGCTTTTTTGATTAAATCTGGAGGTTCCCATCTGGTTTGCCGGTGTCCTTCTCTTCTGCCTTGCCTTCACCCTCCCCAGAGCTGTCCCTCATAGTCTCTGTTGAATTTAGCTGCGGTGATTGCAAAGCTTTTAGGCTCTAGCTGTTTGCTCTACTCCTTCATCAGGCAGCATGTCTTGCTCTCAGCTAGTGTAGCTAAAGCCTGAAAATAATAATGTAAATGCAAATTGATGGCTGGTTTAAGTTAATATGCCAGGTTATAAACTAGTACAGTTTCTGTAATAACAATCCCCAGAAGAACTAGAAAGGAAAAACTTGAAGTAATAAGCTCTTCAGCCACCCTGGCTCTGTGATTACACAATTACATATGAACACATGATTAGTACTCTCACACACCACTTCTACAAAAACAAGATAAGAAGCTTCTTTTGCCCTTGCAAATAACATTCTGTGGCAGTCTCAGAAGTGTGTCTTTGTTTTACTATTATGTATGCTTAAATTCAAGTTAGAGGCAATTATTGTTTCAGCTATACCTAGTCCTATGAAGAAATCGAAAGGAATTTAAAAACAGGAAGTAAATGTGTTAGCCAGCATCAGTTGTGTATAACTCAACCCACAGCATTATTATTCTTTAAACATCAACATGTAGTGAGCAGTAATTTAGGAGGAAAACATTTTTGAAGACTAGTATAATATCATTTCACCCTTCAGGAAGCAATATAGCAGAGCCATGAAGATTATTTAGATACTGACAGCTGGTCTAATAATGCCCTCCCCTCCCTGCCTATCATCTAGACTGTGCCCACATAGTCTAAGACTACTTGCATAGATCCTAGCATTTAGCAGTCTCAGTAGTTTCATATCAGCAGAGGTGTCTTGCATAGTCTCCATGAATTTGGCATGCCCAAAATTTTATTTGCATCATGATACTGATTTCTTGTAGCATAGTGGTGTTGCAATCCAATCTCCTGTGCGACATAAGTGTAGTCATATGTTACTTTTTTCCTATTGTAATCCTCCACTTCAAATGGTTTTATCCCCATTTACCTTATGTAAGAATACATCTAGTATTAATATAGCTTTTGTAGCAGTAGACTTTTTTCAAATTGTTAAGCTACTCAATAAATTGTTGCTGCCCTTTTCAACTCAAGTAGTTATGACAGCACAGTATTGCTATTCATTTTATTCAGTGGGCTGTGGTATCCCATAACTGTGACCTTTTTTGTGGACAGATGCCTATATTTGTCAGGAATTGTGACTTGTAGTGATCCACAAAAATGCTATTGCATTATCTCCTGATAATGTAAAGTAGCATATAATATATCATTGCTGTAATAACAGCCTTTGATTTATTCAGTTCTCCTCCACTATTTGCAATTGGGAAATAGCAAACCAGAATACAAATGTATCAATTTGTAGCACCTTTTTTTTTTTTTTGGTTTGTGAAATTAACCTGTGTCAGTGATGCAAGCTATTTGCTTTTCTAGATACCTATTATTTGAGTGTATGTTTAAATTACGATTTTTCTCTAGGTGTAAGGACACCCATAGAAACACCTCCTTTCCAGACTACTCTGCACTCTTTCCATCAAATCTGACATTATAAATGTTTGAACATAAAAATCAATTGCATGATACGTCTAGTGCTTTTCTTAGCCCGTAAAGCTACTATAATTCATAGTTATAAGTCAAGCCATGTAAAACTATTTAAAATGACTGAAAATACAACCCTCTATAAAACTGCCATAATCCTTCCCTGCAGGTTATTTCAGTGTAAATTTTCTATAACATATGGATAGTCATCTGATCTTCCTGCATCGGAATATTTTGGAAATGAGGATGACTCTACACATAAAGGCTGAGCTCCAGCCTTTCAGTTGACTTTTTATTTAAATGTATTTTTAATATGTCAGACAGCTTTATCTAAATCTCTGTAAAAATTCTTGTGTATATTCCACAACAATTAAACCACAGAGAATGAATTACTTGTAAAAACATTCTGTAAATTACTTAATGCATTACTTAGTTACTCAGAAAACAAAATATGTGATAAAATTTGAAAGGTCAAAATTGAAATGAAACACTTCAAATGAAAGGTTATGAATAAAAGAATTTGTTTATCTCACTCTTTCTTTGCCTTCATTGTCACATTTGCATGCAGACCTCTAGAATTTTGCCTTTCTGCCCCCAACTAGTTTTTCTAGATCTGTGTGGGCATTTTGTTTCATTAACAATGCCACTGATTAACAGCTTCAATTTTGGCAAAAGCTTCAAACCAGGCAGCCTTCGTGGACAATTTTTTTCCTTCTACTGCTCAGAGATCTGTAGTTATCAATACAATGTTTGAACATAGCAAATGCCTATATTTTGTGGGTGTCTGGAGGTAAGAGTGAAAGATCACAGCTCCTTTGCCAGATGCCATCATTTAAGTCTTTCTTTCTCCTTCTTCTTCAAAGCAAATGTCCCAAGGGGCAATAAAGATTAAAGTCTCTGATGCCCTTCTTTACATATGTAAAAATGATGCCTCCTATCTTCAGATAATTTTTTTCTTTTGTTTCCTTAATCATTATCTTCCTGGGGGAAACAAAAGTAATTTTCTTTAAAATAAATAGAGTACAACATTAGACTTTCTTTTTTTTCCTTCCTTTTTTTCCTCCTTAAGAGGCTGTTTAATCAGATCTGTGGAAGTAATGGCAGAGTATGCTAGTTTCTAACCTTGCAATTATTTCAAGTTTTTTGAGCCTATCCACAGCTATTCTCTGTATTCTTCAGCACCCTTTACAATAAGACTAATACAGCAAAGAACTTGACTGCTTTGTGGTTGCTCCTAATGTTTATTCATAAGCTTTTGCTTTTGAAATTAATTCATAAGGTCAGTCTGGGAACCCTTATATGTACAATTATGTTTCCATAGGCTTCTTCACAATAACAATCTGCCACCATGCAACTCAGTGCGCCTGTGGGCAGGGCCAGGGGGGACTGCCGGAATGGGCTGACAGGAACCCCATGAAAGTCAGCAAGTGCAAATGCCAAGCACTGCCCTGGGGAGGGCAGAGCCTCTGCAATGGGACAGGCTGAGGCCATGAGGGTTGGGGAGCAGCTCTGTGGGAAAAGCCTCGGGTTGGCACTGGGCAGCAAGCTGAATGTGAGCACACAGTGTGCCCTGGCAGCAAAGGCAGACAGAAGCCTCCTGGGCTGCATGAACAGGGGCAGAGCCCATAGACCAAAGGAAGGGATTGTCCCCCTCTCTTTGGTACTCATCAGACCACATCTAGATACTGTTTCTAGTTTGGGGTCCCAACACAGCAAACACCTGGACAAACTGGAGGGAGCTTGGGGACACCCCCCATGGTGATGGACTTGGAGCCCTTGCCCCATGAGAAGATGCTAGGGGAGCTGGGCTGGGATAGCTTGGAGAAGGGATGACTTTGGGGGATACCTTACAGACACCCACAGGCTATGAGAGGTCATCATGGAGATGGGTCCAGGCTCCTCACAGCAGTGTAGGGCAAGAGACACATAGTACACTTTGAAACAGGTTCCAGCTAGGTATAAGGAGAAACTGTTTCCCCATGAGAACAGTGAGGCAGCAGAGCAGGTTGCCCAAGAGGCTGTGCCTTCTCCATCTTTGGGGGGATTCAAGACCCAACTGGAGCAAGCCATGAGCAGCCTGGTCTGACCCCAGAACTGGCCCTGATTTGGGCAGGAGGTTGGACTAGAGATGTCCCAAGGTCCCTTCCTGCCTGAATTAACCTGTTTTTCTGTGATTCCATGTGTGACATAAATTATATATCACAGCTAACAATGCAGAAAACTTCATTTTAAGCTTTAACATCTTAAGCATCTTTAACAGTGGCAGAACAGCACAGCACTGGAAATGTTATTCAAGGCATCGATTTCAACTGGAAGTGTGACCAGGGACTGCACATCTTAAGAAGCAGAAATACTGTACAGTAAATAGTGAGTTTCTGGGAAACTGGGAAATCCAATCAGTGTTGTGTTTCAAACACAAAAACTGGATGTCAAGAGTGCATGAGGTCTGGTCTGCTTAATTACAGTGCATGGCTAGAGCATCTCATGTAGTCTCCCATCTGTGAGAATATTCATACATATTTCATAGTAGAAAACAATGATGTGTTAATGAGTATCACAGCTTGCCATAGCTGCAGACTGAACTTGTCTTCTGAATAAGCCAAGTTGCCTGACTCTAGCTGCATGATAGTGATGATACCACCTCTGGGAAACGAATCCTTATGCTTGCTGTGTTGATGTCTTTGGCTGTTTATTTTTGAAAGTGTAGGGAAAGAGGGAAGCAACTGTGGAGCTGGAGTGTCTCATCTTGCCATGAATATGCTGCAAAATCTTGATAAATGAGAGATTTTTGCCCAAAATGTGAGAATTCATATTCACTTAATTTCTGCATAGCTTTTTCTTGTTTTATTTTTGTTGTTGTTGTTGTTGTTGTTGTTGTTGTTGTTGTTGTTTTGTGCATGGTATTTTTCTTTTGCAAAAATATGACTTCTATTTGGTTATGCAAAGAGGACTGTGTAGAGCTGAGAGCGGAGAGTATTGCTAAGGGGTGACCTTGATTGAAACTGTGCCATATTAATGCAAACTGATGAGGAAAAGAAAATATTTGTATGCTATGTAACCTTTTTTCAGACAACAAGAGTGAACTTTGGAACAGTATCCCTGGTAGAAAC
Organism: Morus bassanus; assembly: GCA_031468815.1. Classification (NCBI taxonomy): domain Eukaryota; kingdom Metazoa; phylum Chordata; class Aves; order Suliformes; family Sulidae; genus Morus; species Morus bassanus. The sequence goes on from CM062568.1 coordinate 81,011,221, forward strand.
CATTGCAAAGTTTACTTTGCATTGATGCAAATTGGATATTTTTCTTATTTTTCGTTTTCTAATTCTATTGTGCTACATGTTGTGTCTTTTTCTTTTTATCACCTTTTTTTCCACAAGATACTTCCTAACCTCTCCATTTTCATTCGTTTCAGATGCCATAAATCAATGCACAACAGACAAGAAGTTACTGCATGTATATCTGCCTGAGTGTACAAGTTTTTATATGTTTTCGCTTCAATGATTACTATATATATTTGATCTTAAGCACATTAACTAGTGTAAAAGTAATCTCAACTGTCATTACTACATGTATTTTTAATTGTATTTTTCTTCAGTGAATTTCTGACATACTTTAAAAAGGAGGTCAGTAGCATTGTCTTTGTTTTACGCATGAGAAAAAAAGAGGTGTCTACAAGGAAAAAAATATACCATAAATTTGGAATTAAATAATTAAAAAAAACCTCAAACCCAATATTGAAATTCAGGTTGCCCACTCTCTAGCACTGTCTATCTTGTAGGTTCCTAAATTTGCTAAATGTCTCCCTGATTGGCCTGCAAGGTCCCAAAACACTTGGTCCTGTACTGAAGTACCTGTTGCAGCCATACAAGGACAGGTTTCCTGCCCGACACTCTACTGCCACTCAAGAAGCTTCTGATTTAATGATGTTGAAGAAAGCTGACTAACTGGAGTCCCTGGCACCAGCACAGGAGATTGTTGATCTGGGTTGAACATGTCCTAGGAGGGCACCACAGCTGCCAGACACACAAACGCAGGTCATCAAAGCATGTCCCAACTAATTTCTTCAAACCCAGCCACCTGGGCCATCATTGGTTCAGAAGTGACCAAGCAAGAGAGTCTTAACTTCAGCCTGGCAGTTACAGCAGCCAGCTGGGAAGTATGGGGGAGTTTCTGATCCTCAGTACCAGAACTGTTTCAGTGACAGCCTAACACAAAGTGAAGAAACACTGCTGGGATCAGGTGAAGACCCTCCATGATGGATGAGAGTCAGGCACTCTGGACTGCCTGAGGATTCTTTCATTCCTGGCCCAACACTGAACTGACTTTCACAGGATGAGGAGGGAAATCTCTCTGCCTGCTTCTGCTGGAGGAGAGTGCTTTGCTTTGCTGGCAATTTTCAGATGTACGTTTGAACTGGAAAAAGTTTATACTATGGTCTTCCTGCTTCCTCAGAGGGTAAATACTAGTCTTTTAGACAAACACACATATTGCTGCCATCATTTTTAAAATAAAAATGCTCCTTTAGGTACTCTGCTCCATTAGGGTCTACCCCCAAAAGTAGGTTAGCTGACCCAGGCCATCAGTGAATTCAGGCACTTAAAATATCTTTTTTATTCTCTGAACACTAGATTGAAGACAGATAAACACCTATCACAGCTGAACAGAACCATCTTCTTAGGGATGTCTGTTCTCTCCACTGACTTTATACAGACTTTTCCTCAGGAATACTGTATTGCAATCATAATGACTTTTCTCTGTCTGTAGTATATTAAGCATGTAAAAAGTAGGTGCATCTGTTATCTGAGATGGATACAGTCTTCCAAACTCCATTTAAATGTTTTCCAATTGTACAAATCAGATATAAATGTTAGCTTGCTAAGTCTTTCAGAAAAAATAAATTCCAAATTCATGTGTGGTGCCTAAACCTTACTATTTTTTTAAAAAAATGAATACTAAAGAAAAAACAAATAATCCCCAACAAAACTATTCCAGTGTTTCACCCTTAGGCACCAGTTAAGAGGATTATATCCTTTGGTAGTACTCTGAATACTGAATATTACTAAAAGTAGTGATGAGAGTTGAAAGTCTCTGACGGATGCAGTTTGGTAAGCATTCCTCCACTCACTTTCAGATAAAGGCTTTGTGTGGCAATGTGGAGTGCACTGAAGGAGGCAAGCACACCTGAGAAGCTGAGGCAATATCCAGGGCATGGCTATATACTTTTTCTTCCTAAAGACATCTTCAGTTTCTGCCACTTTTACTATTTTGTGTTACCATGCCCTTTCGTTTCTTCCTTTAGAAGTGGTTGTTAGGCCACCCCTGTTGCCAGATACCTGAAAAACTTTAAAAAATAATCACAGTTTTAGAGATCTGGTTTACAAGGTGTCCTAACAAACAGCATGATTTAGGCAGGGACTTGAGAGTGTTGAATGGCTGTAGGAGGGATAAGAGGCAGAAGGAGGGGAGTAGCTTAATTAACTGCTTTTACCCCCTTCCAAAGAAAGCGTGGTGAAATGATCTCAGAAAGTTACCCATGGCAGCACTGAACTCAGAGCACTGTATGATTAAGCCTGTTTGCAGTTTACTTAAAGTGTCACAAGTGTCTTGTAAAACATCCTAAACACATTAGTATTTGCTAGAAGCGGCACCACCTTGAACAGATTTGTCAACCTTGTTAATAGCATTTAGCACTGAATTCATAGTTTTTCCTACAAAAGAAAAAAAAAAAACAAAAACAAAAAAAATTGATTTAAAAATTAAATCAATCATTTCACTATTGCTATTAAGGGATTAGTAGATTTAGCATACAGCTCATCTTCAGAAGTGTGGCAAGACATAAGGGCTCTGCTCTGTCACTGCTGCCTTTTGTGTTGACTTAATATGGCCTCATTATTTCTTTGCATTCTCTTTTCTCCATACCTGTGTGTTTCGCAAGCAGTTATCTTTAGTTCATTTTTTGCTCTTCATCTGGGCAGTGTAGTGCCTGACCCTTTGTCTTCTACATGCACAGCCTCCAACCCTTGGCCTTGCAGATTCCCTCAGCATGGATAAAAACCAGTCAGTTCTTATCATTGTACTCACCTACCTGCTGTAAAGGAATGGATGAAAACAAATAAATTAATAACTGAATTTCAGTTGTGCTTTCATCTTCATCAAGAACATACTTACCTGGTCCATCATGAGTGATAAACAGGCTATACCATTTGCATGCTGAAATATTTTTATCGGTATAGGAAATTTTCTTGTAAGAAGAACAAACACAAGTATTCCTCAGGAGAAGGCATAATTATTTAACTGATAAAGTTGTCACACTGTTCAGAATAATACTATCTTTCCTCCTGTACTAAGAGCCACCAAAAAAGTATGGTTCTGATTGCATTTTCCAGCTGATAGTGTAGCAGAAATTATCACTGGTGAATATGGAGGATAATGTCAAAGCTATCCTTGCAGCTATTTATCAAACAAAATCTGATAACTAAGAGATGAAAAACAAAGGTAAAACACAATTTAAAAAATTTTAGCTAATACTATCTGCAAACTTTTTAATTATCATAGATGTTAAATAGGTTCTCAGTATCTACTTTAGTTCTGCCTTGTAATAGATCATTCTATATAATATATACAAATACCATGCATTACCACTCTGCACAGTAATAGAGTGATAAAAGTGGCAGAAACTGAAAAGGTTTTTAGGAAGAAAAAGTACAGAGTCATGTCCATGCCCTTAACACACCATTTGTACCTGATAGAACTGACTTTGAAACTTTCATGTTTGTAAATCACCATTACCTTATTCAAAGTAAAATCCTTAGTAGAGGGCATAGAAATGTTGTTTTGGATAATGTCCTTCACAGAAATTAATTTTTTGTGCCAAGGTATTCCACACTTTTCGCCTAGGCTGCCTGGGTTGTCTATGTTGAAGTGAATTTTGTTTGAGGGCAAGTGACTACAATGCTCCTTTTTGTGCTGATTCTTCCAAGGAGTGTCAAACTAAGATGTCAAAAAATGAATAAAGATGAGGTGGAAATATGCCTGAAAAAAGTAATTATGGCAAGCTCATATTTTAGTGTTTTAGTCCACTCTACGGAAATACACTTTTTGAATGAAATGTGACTTTCTCTTCTTTTACAGCTGAGTCTTCAGACATACTCTGATGCTATAATGAAGAGAAGTGTTGTCATCTGGATTAAAGGAAAGTCTAATCATGTTTTCTGAAGCTGAATATTCATTCATCAGTTTGGAAGCATCTTTTTCATGTAGTTATATTAACACTTAGCAAAACAAAAATGCATGCCTCTGATTTTCCTTGTGCTTACAGTAAAAATGTGTATTTCTGAATATCCTGAAGTAATATGGATATCTCCTCTTCCTCCCACTAGAGAAAAAAAATAATAACAAATATAAATCTTTTCAAGCACTTACAACCCACAGTGTTTACAGCCTAATATAGCTTTTCAAATAGCAAAACTATTTTAAGAAGAACTTTACTTTTTAAAATTTAACAGATTGGCTAATATTATCAGGAGCTGAAAACTGGGGAATACCTAAATATAAATTTTGGAAGCTAACTATAGGCTGCTGTTTGAAATCTAGAATAAAATGATTAATCATCAGAGTGTTTCTTTGAGATAGATGACAGATATGTCACTATTACTGCAGCCTGAAGAAGCTAAAAGCAGATATGGTTAATAAATACAATATTTTGAGGATTGGACTTCTAGCAACCCTGTTAAACTACAAATAATATTTTTCATGATATTTGTTCCCAGACTGTAAATGGAATAATAAATAATTCAGCTGAAATATTTTTTTTTTCTATCTTTAGCTTTTTGTATGCTATTAACTTCATATAAGCAGTCAATATGGAACATTTTTCTTAATGGATTGAAAAAATACATGAACATGCTTTCATTTAAAAAGTAAAATTTCCATACCAGTATTAACAGCAAAATCACAGACTCTGTTATGGATTTCAGATAAAACTCATAGCATTTGTCATTTTTGCCTTAGCCTTGCACCACAGAGCCACAAAGAAAATCCTATATCCTTAAAAGATATGTAAGCAAAATGTTATTTATATATTATTATATAACATTATGACCATGAATTAATTTGACAGATTTCTCTGGGATGACCTACTATACACTATATTCAATCCATATCAGAGTATCTATTTTGAAGGAAACTGAAGGGATCTGTTACCAGAAAATCATAAAATGTAACAATGTAATCATTACAATGTACATTTCAAATTGCTGCTTTCACTGTTAGCTTTCAGTGCCTTCTGCGAGCATAAATGAGAGAGGTCTCACTTGCAAGAAAAAGAAGTAAACTTTCCTCATCAGCTTCCATGCTGTTCCCCTCTAACCGTGTCAATCAACATGTCCCAGTTTTACCTGATGCTGGATACTAATGTTTTATCTAGTTAGCAGATCTGCAAGTTTCACTGTATGTGCCTGGTACTATTTCTAATGAGTCCTCTTCCCAGCATTGAGGTGCTTTTGGCACTACCATAATTTTCAGCATAATCTTGTGGTTTTCTTCCTGTCTGATATTACAGAAATCTGTGTGATCATATTGAGAAACTGTAATACTTGGCATACCTAACTTTGCTCATTTCTCTTCCAGGTGTGTGTACACCACATTACTGCCAGACAGAAGGAAAAAAGTGAAGTCCCTATCACTGAAGTTACTGCAGAGTTTATGTGTGCTTATGGCTCAGTCCATAGGACATCACCATTTTCACTCAAGGCACTCTCATGGGTGTTAGGGTGCTCTGCAGAACTGGTAGATATAAAGTGACTTGTGGTGTGGAGTTTTAAATATAATCGTTCTTTCCTGGCACTCTATCAGACCTAGACACATGAGCTTTTTCAGAAGGGCTGCTGGGAGATGCTCACCCCACATATTTGTGGTATCTGCTGGAGACTGCTGACTTATTTTCTATTTGCTGAAAATCCCAGAGTCCTGCAGGTAGTGAAACATGTCCCCTGAACAAAACAAACTGCTAGGCACAGACTGTTTTTCCCAAATTTTACCCTCAGGAAGTCTTTTCAAGACAGAGAGAACAACAAATTTAGATACTCTTTGGGCATTTTTGGTGTCACAGCAGAGATCTTGGCTACTGATGACTAAAACTGGCAGACAATCAGAAACAGCACAGGCTTCCAGTGTAGCACCAAGCCCAACGTGATGAGTCCAGCTGACAGACTGATGCAGCTAGGCTGCTGCCAGCAACTTTGCATGGTGCCATCCATCCTGGGCTACACAGACCTATCAGTTTGAGCTGGCACTTGCCTGAATTTCCTCCCTCCCTTGTTCATTTTTGTGACTTGATATAATGCTGCATCAAGAACTTTCTACAACTATCTTGAAATCCAGAATTTAGGCAATTCAGTAGACAAGGGGACCGGGCCCTTAGCTCTCTGTTGGCATTGCTATGAATAGCTGACTTTGTGAACCCATAAAAGGGGATTGCATCATATGCACCAGGTGCCTAAACATATCTGATCATTGTTCAAACAGCTTCAGTTACATCAAATAGGAATACCCAACCTCAGTCAAGCACATCTAGAAGTAACAAGGAACAAAGTGTGCTACCTTCTCAAGCATGTGTCTTCTGGGTGTTTAGCAGATAGTACTGATTTAAGTAGTGCTGAGGTTGCATTTTTAGCCATTCAGGAGTAGAAAGCTTTTTAGAAATGTTGGCATTGTCAAGAGATGCAGAAACAGCACCAGTCAACTTCTATAAAGTTTCTCAGCTAATTTGATTTTCAGCATATACTTTTAGCAAGGCTGGAGGCCAGTCAAGTCCAAGAGACAGAGCTGTCTAGAGACAGCTCAATTACCTTCTGCCTGAGCTGGTACACAGACAGTAATTTTCACCCACTCTCCTACAGAACCATCCCATAAAACAACTCATTCCTTGAACTGCTCTCTGTAACCTCTCAGACAAAATCCACCGGTGATATTTACACCATGATGTGGAAGACAGAAGGATGGGTAATACTTAGTTGTTTTCTTTACTTAGAGAATGTGCAATTTAAAATTCTCCTGATTATCACAGGATGGTGTTATCAGGCCCAGGATATCTACTCCAGATAGTAAGACTTTCTCAGTGTTAAGGGACTGGAATCAGATATATGACATCAACACAGCAGGCTTACTCTTGGATGTCACAGTGCCAGCTTTCTACTGTAACAGTCTGTGTGACACCTGAACAACTGGTCACTGCATTTACCTGGAAGGGCAGAGGAAAATGCACCAACATATGCCCTAGCAATTTCTAACATTTACCAGAGATTGCAGAAACATGACTTCTAGAAATAGTACAACATCCCACCACTACAGTCACTGGCCTTACTCTCTCCTAGACACCTCAGAATGGCTACTGCATATGTACAGATCATGCGCATTCTAGAAAGCACTAAATCTTGCAGTTTCAGATCTCTCAATGTTTCCATAGCTGCAAGGACTGACCGTAAGTTCTACTTTTGATTCATTTGCCCTATTATTTTTTAACTTCTGTTACTTAATAATAAATATATTAGACAATACAGCTTGTCCTTCCTTCCATTCCTGTTTCACCAACTGCTTTTGCAGACTGTTGATCCCTACTTTTGCTAACATCAGTATGATCAGGCTTTTTTCTAGTAACAAAACAGTACTTACGTAGTTGCCTAATGAATCTGTTAATATTACACACTTGCCTTCCCCTTCTCTTCGGCGATTAAATGATTGCTTTTTCTTCTTCCTGTTCATCAAGTGAAGAAAGATTGTGTAAGACACAAACAGAAAAATTATCTTTTTTGACAGTGTACTTCATTGCCCAGTCACAAAAGAGTAGGCATCTCAGTATGAGCTTATAGTTTGCTTGTTCAGTGATAAAATATGCCCTTCAGTGGTCCTGTGTGGACCTCTCCTGATGACATCCCTGGATGCTCTATAAAAAGTTAAATTTGAGATGCTTAGCTCTCAAAATACATCAGGGCATGTTCCTCCTCTACTCAGCGCTGGTAAGACTCCACCTGGACTAATGCATCCAGCTTTCAAGTCCTCAGTACAAAAAAGCAGGTCCAGAGAAGGGCCACAAAGATGATCAAGGGCTGGAACACCTCTCCTATTAGGAAAGGCTCAGAGAGTTGGGGTTGTTCAGCCTGGAGAAGAGAAGGCTCTGGGGAGACCATATTGCTGCCTTTCAGTACTTAAAGGAGGCTTATAAGAAAGATGGGGACAAACTTTTTAGTAGGACCTGTAGTGATAAGACAAGGGGTAATGGTTTTAAACTAAAGGAATTCAGACTAGATATAAGGAGGAAATTTTTTTACAGTGAGGGTGGTGAAACACTGGAACAGGTTGCCCAGAGAGGTGGTAGATGCGCCATCCCCAGAAACATTCAAGGTTAGGTTGGATGGGGCTTTGAGCAACCTGATGTCATTGACGATGTCCCTGCTCATTGCAGGGGGTTTGAACTGGATGACCTTTAAAGGTGCCTTCCAACCCAAACTGTTCTATGATTCTGTGATTCTATGATTCTGTGTTGTAATGAAAAGGACCTGCTCATCTCCTTTCACTGAAAAGAGCTGAGGGTGGCCAATGTACCTTTAGATTTGGTCAAGATAAAATTAAATATATGATTGAAAATATGCAAATCAAAGTCAGTGTACTAATTTTCACATGTTCAGAGTATCTATTTCAGAGGGATACCATGAAGATAACTTAATATCATTACTTCTTAAGAAATTCTGCATTAAAAGAAATTGAAATGCACTCAAGTCTATTATTTGATTTTACCAAAATTATTTACTAAAAACATAAGCAAAAATATGTGCTTTTAGAATTCTATGGTTTTTTTCCCTTAACTGATACTTTAATCTTTTGCTCTCCAGTAAACTATTGGAATACTAGTTCCAGAAGCTTTTTTCTGTGCCTCTCCTCTCCTCTTATCACATACTAAATATTTAACAGAGGAACAAGATAGACACACAAGTAGAACAAGATTATGTTTTTGTCTACTAAACCATATAGGAATCTCAAGGGTGGTTGAGAAGAAAAGAAACCTACAGGAAACAAATCTCTTCAGTAGATCAATACACAATTGATGCCAACACAGGAACTTGGAATTAACAGACAGAAGAGTTTTATAACTATGTCTTCCATTTAAAACACAGTAGATCCCTTTTTGCATAATAATCAAACCCAGGAAATTCAGCCTTGAAACCAAATATCTTCAGCTGAACATTTTATAAACAAAAGCCACTCAAGTGAAATTAATTATTTCCACACAGCCAAGGGGAAGTGGGTAATGGAGCCCTTGGAATAGGGCTCCTGGAGGAAAAGAACCCTACACATTTGTTAATGTAGTCTGAGCAGTATTTTGCACATGGGCCACTCTGAGCAGCTCTGCAACCTAATGAGGCACCCTGTGAAATGCATAGTGATGGGCAGTTCAGAAGGAAAAAAAGGAGACTTTGTACACCTGAAATTTAAGCTTGAAGCAGTCTTTTAACCTCAGTGGATGCAAGTGGCCAACTGTTGGCAGATTCATTTATTCTGCTCCATTCTTTGTTATATTCTCTGGAAAGTGCTAGAAGCGATGTTCGGTTTAGTCTATTTGGGAGCCTGCTTTAAAATTCCAGATGAGAAAAAGGGCTAGAGGGCCACTACTGTGATTTACAGAAGCAGGGCTGACATTCTCCTAATGTTTACCCCAATATGTAAACAATGGGATTTTATAAAACCCAGTACTTTTTTACCTCTTCTTTGCATCCTTGCTTCCTGTGGTTCTGAAACGGACAAATTTTGTATGTACCTTCTTGTCAGAGGCAACATGATCTGGGTAGGCAAGGCTGAGCCTGGTTTCCAGATCAAAGCCACACTGTCAAGGCAGAACTGCCATGCAGTCGTCTGCATGTGATAGTGGAGATGCACCCACAGCTCTGCTGCTCTTCCCAGGGCACTCTGTGCATGGAAGCACCACCTTTCCAGTTATAGCTATGCTCAGTATGCCTCTCTGGTTCAGGCATATAACCTCATAGCTGGCTCCTCAGCAAGCTGTTGCACGACTGCCGTAACTGCAGAATCAGGGAAATCCTTCCTTTTTCCATCTGGGATTTTTATGGCTCCTTTAACACAGTGCAAAAAGGTCAATTGGAAATAATGCAGTCATAAGGATATGCAAGGAAAATACACATATTTGAAATTGTATTTATCCTTCTCTACTGTGATGATGTGCTATATCATTCAGTATGTTCAACCAGAAGGGTACCTCTAATTTAGTATTAAGACATCCTTTGAATGTAACTCAGAAATATGCTCTTTAATGTAGAGATAAGTTTGATCACACAGTAAAGATGTTGTCCCGGTTTCAGCTGGGATAGAATTAATTTTCCTCCTAGTAGCTGGTATAGTGCTGTGTTTTGGGTTTAGTGTGAGAATAATGTTGACAACACATTGAGGTTTTAGTTGTTGCTCATCAGTGCTTACACTAGTCAAGGACTTTTCCAGCTTCCCATGCTCTGCAAGGTGCACAAGAAGCCTGGAGGGGAGGGGGCACATCCAAGAGAGCTGACCTGTACTGGCCAAAGGGATATTCCATACCATAGGATGTCATGCTCAGTATATAAGCTGAGGGGAGTTGGCCAGGGGGCAGTGATTGCTCTTCAGGGATGGGATGGGCATCATTCAGCAGGTGGTGAGCAATTGTATTGTATCACTTGCTTTGTATTTTATTTTTATTATTATTATTATTATTATTATTATTATTATTATTATTGTTGTTGTTGTTGTTGTTGTTGTTGTTGTTGCTGTTGTTACTACTACTACTACTACTACTACTACTACTACTACTACTACTATTTTACTTTATTTTATTTCAATTATTAAATGGTTCTTATCTCAACCCATGAGCTTTCTTACTTTTGATCTTCTGGTTCTCTCCCCCATCCCACTGGCAGGGGAGTGAGCAAGTGGCTGTGTGGTGCTTAGTTGCTGGCTAGGGTTAAACCACAACAGATGTATTAGTTTGGGTTTTTTAATTAAAGATCTGAATATATGGAAAATTATCTGGACTTTTAAGTTGTAATTTTTGCATGCATTTTTAGCTTTCCAGTTAGAGTTAAACAGAATAAGGTCTTCCCTATTGAAAAACTTTGAGATTGTTAAAATTTTCTTATTCTGAAACTGAAAAAAAAGAAACTTTCAAATAGTTTTTTTCTTTTTTAGGAATCCATTTCTTTCAAAATTTCTTATGAAACATCAAATCCTACTTTCAGTCTCTTTTTTATCTTTTTATATTCTTACATATCAGCCAGTGAGACAAGTTAATAGCTATCACTTTTGCTAAAATAAATTCTTAAAAGTCAAAGTAAATTAAGAAGCAGACTAAACATGCATTATTATTGGAATGAAAGAAAATATCTTACAGAGCCAAATTTTCATAGAAGTTTAGTAACTCTTTTCCTTTTGTATTTAAAATTACTTTCATTTAGCAGAAAAAGACAATCAATGTTGATTAAAGGCAAGACCTTGGGAAAAATTCTGAAGAACCATTCCTCATACATACTATACTATGGGCTAAATCAGCTGCAATATACATTGTTTTACAAGTCCCACAAAAGATTTGTGTTACCATGTAGTGGACATTAATTTATTTCTTTATACATCACTTCTATATTTACAGCATCTTTGGGGTTCAAATGATGGTTCAAATGACATTAAAAATATCAGACACCTTTTTCAGGTGTCCTTGAAAAAATCTTGTGTTAAAACAGGAAAAAAAAAGAATTGTCTCATAACGTGCTCATCTCTGAGAATAAGCGTATTGCCGTGTAAGAAATTAACACATGAAAAGATTGTATTGTCTTTTACCTGATTAACTGAGAAGCAAAGGCTTTCTCTTGTTTCAAAGACAATTCAGTGCCTCTTCAATTTTTGTTGCCAATCAAGTTCCCAATTAGACAGGCTTCTCACAAGCCTAGCTCCTTTCCACTTTGTCATGGTTTTAGCTGGGATAGTTAATTTTCTTCACTGTAGCTAGTATAGTTCTGTGTTTTAGACTTAGTATGAAAATAATGTTGGTAACACACTAATGTTTTAGTTGTTCCTGGGTAGTGCTTACACTAGTCAAGGACTTTCTAGCTTCCCATGCTCTGCCAGGTGCACAAGAAGCCAGGAGGGGAGGGGATACAACCCGGAGAGCTGATCCGAATTGGCCAAAGGGTATTCCATATCATGTGACATCATGCCCAGTATAGTAACTGGGGGGAATTGGCCAGGGGAAAGCAGCAATCGCGGCTCGGGGACGGGCAGTGTTGGTCGGCAGGTGGTGAGCGGTTGCAGCACTTGTTTAGTTTTGGGTTTTTTTCCCCTTCTTCCAAGGTTTCATCTTTCTCTCGCTCATTATTTTCCTTTTCATTATATTATTATTATTATTATTGCTGTTTTATTTTAATTATTAAACTGTTCTTATCTCAACCCATGAGTTTTCTTACTTTGGCCCTTCCAATTCCTCCCCCATCCCACAGGGGTGGGGGGAGTGAGCGAGCGGCTGTGTGGTGCTTAGTTGCTGACTGGAGTTAAACCACAACACACTTGCACCATGAACTTACCAACAATCTTTTATTACAGCATTTCTAAGAACCTTTGCAGGCATGCTTCTTGCTGTTTTACAGCATTTCAGAGAGTCCTTGTGTTTATTACCAACCAAGGCTTCTCTTGATTGCCATACAACTGTTGGGGGGACACAACTTGTGTATTTGCAGTAGTCTGAGGAACGCTATTATGACTTGGGCACTTGTTGAAGTATTCCCATACCTTGTTTGTTTGAAAAATCACTCCTAACGAATGACCTCTTACCAGCCACTTGTCTTGAAATTGTCCTTAATACAACTAAAGCCAAGGTGAAATACAAATAAAAATATGTATTTGCTATACCTAAAAGAAGAAAAAGAGTTTTAAACACTTGCACAAGACAAAGACAAAGAAAAAAAAAATAGAAGGAAAAATTAATCTTGATCTTTTTACCTCGTATTTAAAATGAAAAGACTCTCTCTCCCTGAAATCAGCTAGTTTACTGGGAATATTTTCCTGACAGTCACCCAGCTGAGAATTCCTCCCCCAGGTTACTTTATGTCTCAGGTTGCACTTATTAGAAAAAGCACTTTCTTGATGGAGTGTGTTCATTTTGTAGCTGTTTGCCATAGCTGAACTTTCCAGGAAGTCTAGGTTTATCTAATCTTTCTTATTAATGCTTCTTCTTTGTAATTATATGTTCCCTATTCAAAGGCAGGCTTGACACTTTTCTTACTAATTTAAGGACTGTATCACCTCTTAGGAGATATATAAATACTATTTATTCAGACCAGGTGCCTTCTCGTGTACCAGACTCATCAATTAGCAATTCTCTTACTCAGCAGTGGTAAAATTCTTCTTTTCCTTTGCCCTTGGTAACTCAATGTGCACATTTCATTGTGAATTGTGTCCATGTACTGAACTTCCATTTATATCAGTATGAAAGTTCACAGAATCTTTCTCTTAATAGCCAAATGGGATAAAAACATATAGCTTATTACTGTTTTGTTACTGAGGTCAAATATGATGGTAATTAGCTAACAAATATAACTGTGAAAAGGCTGACCCTCATATCTTCCAGTAGGACTATTGTAATGTTTTCATACAGTCTGCAATGATTAACTTATTAAGGGTTTTTCTTGTACTCAAGGTAGTATTTTAACTATTTCTTAAATATTTTTATGATGTGTATAAATAATTTACAAAAATTTCATGTCGTGTATTTTGGTTCTTTTCAGATGTAATCTTTGTCTACAAATTTTTATATGATTTTCTGTTCAAATAAAACAGTTTTGCTGAGCAGCTGGACAATGCTTAGGTCAGTGATTTTTTGCCCAGCTTAATCAGTCACTCATACTGTTCCTTTTGGACACAGACTTCTCCTTTTAAACAGTTTTTCTTTCATGTGCTTCTGCTTTTACAATCGATATTTCTCATTTAATCCACTCTATTATA